>CM055965.1:35555000-36812500 GCA_029531755.1 Holothuria leucospilota | reverse complement strand
TCCTGGCCACACCCCTGTAAAAGGCGCCAACATTTAGCAATTAAGCTATTTTTTCTGCGGACGCCCATGTCTTAAAGGGGAATTTTCATCATCCCAGACAGTTCCAATTCTCCCAACTGCGCAACTTCTAGCTCCTCCCATAACTGTATGAATCTATTCCTGGTGCAGGAATAAACCTGTGTAGTTGCTTAAGGCCATGTCCTGGTGAGTATACAAGGCTATAAAATGTAATAAAAACACTCTCTCTGCCTTGTGTGGAATGTGAGCTACTCTGCATCTTTCAAATTTTCAAACTTTGATGTCAATCAAAGAGCAGTCACTAACTGAGAATTTTCATACCCCTACACTAAAAATATACTTTTGGGTGATGAATGTCTGTCTTTAAGTACATATAATAGCAATCAAGAAACCGAGAAAAAGTGCCCTAAGCGTGCCGTAAACTATGCTTTTGAAGGCACTTTATTAATCTTTAATCTTCGCATTACATTGCAAAGCTATTCACTTCTTTAATTTTAAACACCCTCAAAGGAGGGGAGGATTAATCGATCTAATCCACCGGGACTAATATGGTGCGAACGGAATAAATTTCGCATAGTTTCCCACAGGCAGATGAGTTTGGTTCATGTATACATACAAGCTTCACAATGCATGCTACATTGTGTAACCTGTGAGATGTAGTACCAGGGAGGTGCTAATAACACCTCCCTGGTAGTACTACACCAGAAACAGCATTTATGTATTTAGCCTAAACCGGATAAATGGTAGATAAAATTATTACAAATTGAATTTCGAGTGTTAGTGAAATTACGTTTATGAATTGCCTAGCGGGCCGGACCAAATGGTTTCGCGGGCCGGAAGTTTCCCACCCCTTGTTTAAAATATTTTCGCAACTCCGTTAAAAATTCCTGCAAAAACATGACTTTTCCACTCCGAGTTCTCCTATGCACTTTTTCAATTCTGCACTGTATTAAATTGAACACTGAGTGGGTGTGCTTTCAAAACTTTCAGCCAAATCATGTTTGATCAGACACGGACATAGCTTCGAATTCGAAAGTTCTCACATTTTACATTAATCCTCACACACGGTAGGCACGTTTAGAAGACTAGTAAGTGACTTTCGCGATCATCGGAGGTTAAAACGAAGAAACGTGTTCCATACCGTCAATGAAACTAGCAAATAGACCACCCCGTCCTTCCCACTGTAATGCATTACAGCAATCACATAATATTCACGCCACGATGGTAAAACTATGTATTATTTAATACCTTTCAAAGTAATAGGATAATGTGTGAAAATAAATACAAAAACAAGGAAATTTTTGTCTACATGTAGACAATCTGCTTTCGCTATTACCTTTCAACTAAAAAACCTATACAGTGCGGTGAGCATGAGTTCTACCGATACATGATTAGAACCCATGATAAGACTGAAAACTTGTCTGCCATTGTATACACCTCTCTCATCATCAAGTTTAACATTGTGGCAAGCCCCTAGCCATATGGCAAATGTTCGCCCTGCTGGAAAATAAAAAATACCACCGCCTAAATGTATTTTAGAATACCTTACCCTCCTAAAAACGTATTACACCCTCCTGAAAAACTACCCCCTTGCACTTTGTCTGTCAAGGGGTCTGCATTTTTGAGTGTTTAGTACATGTGGAATGATAAAAATAGTCACAAAAATATTCTTACAAAAAAGTCGACGATAGACCAGGCAGGAAACTATTCAGTAGGGAATTTCGTTGAGTTACTGAAGCAACAATATTTATAATTCGTTCAAAATAGGCCTATTACTTGCCTACGTAGCAGGTTGTAAGGCATATTCCTTGTTCAGTGGTTGGGAAGCCTTAAAAGAAGGGTCGAAGCTCAAATCAAGCTTTAATATATTAGAGGGGTACTTATTCTAAGTAGTCTGGTGAAATTTCAATTGAAATCTGATGTGTGGTTCTCAAGATATCAGCAGTTAAAGTTGTCAGATTTTCAACAAAAAGTGAACTTGAAGCAGCACATATGATGTCATACCCTCACATTAATGAGCAGTCTTTTGTTTTTCTTTAAACTTTATCACCAATTTTCTCCTCAACAATCGAATGTTATCGCAATGTGATTGCATGAGAGACATGGGAAAATTACAAACTTCACAATCCCCATGTGGAGGTCCTATCCCAATTAATTTCAAGGTCAACACAACAGGCTGAAAAAAAAAAACAAAGGAAAAGCAATCCTTGTCAATGTGAGGAAGTGATATCAGGGAGCTGCCTACTGCTATAACTTCCACTTGCCTAAATCTCACTTTGGGTCACAAATGTTGTTACTTCTTTTGCTGATATCTCGAGTAATCCAAGTCCGATTTGAATGAAAGTTTCACCAAAATGCATAGATTTAATTCCTCTTTCACATATGAAAAGTAAATTTTTGCTTAAAGACAGACAGTCATCACCCCAAAGTATATTTTTAGTGTAGGGGTATGAAAATTCTCAGTTGGTGACTGCTCTTTGATTGACATCAAAGTTTGAAATTTGAAAGATGCACAGTAGCTCACATTCCACACAAGGCAGAGAGAGAGCTTTTATTACATTTTATAGCCTTGTATGCTCACCAGGACATGACCTTAAGCAATAAAACATGTTTATTTCTGCACAAGGAGTAGCTTCATACATTTAAGGGAGGAGCTAGAAGTTGCATAGTTGGGAGAATTGGAACTGTGTGGGATGATGAAGATTCCCCTTTCAATCCTTAAAGAGGGGTTGAGCACACAAAGTCTGCTCCGTGAGGTAACCTATCACTGGCTTCCTCAGGATCACACACCCTACATTACCATGATGATGGACTGAATGTAAGTTTCCCAAAGTTACTTTAATTCGTCAGCTAAAACTTATAAATCTCTTCTTACACACTCATTCCATGCTTAAAGGAACGGTTTAAGCCAAAAAAAAAAAAAGATTTTCATACTAAGTAAAAGGGGAACTAGATCTATGCAATTTCGTGAAACTTCCAATCACATCGAACATATAGTACGCGAGATATCAGAAAACGAAGTTACTACATTTGTGACTCAAAGTGAGCTTGAGGCAAGCAGGGGTTGTATCACTTCATCACATTGATGAGAAATTCTTTCCTTTGCTTTTTCAGTATGTTGTGATGACCTTGAAGTTAATAGGGATAAGACATCCCAATGGGGAATGTGAAGTTCGTGAAATTCCCATGCCTCTCATGCAATCACATTCTGATAACATGAGATTGTGGAGAAGAAAATTTGTTGTAAAGTTTAAAGAAGAACAAAAGACTGCTCACTAATGTAGGCTATGATGTCATATGTGCTTGCTTCAAGTTCACTGTGTGTTGAAAGTGTGACAATTTTAACTGCTAATATCGTGAGAACCACACATCGGATTTCAATGCAAATTTCACCAGAATGCTTAGAATAAGTGCCCCTCTAACATTACAAAACTTGATTCGAGCTTAGACCCTTCTTTTAAGGTAAACTGCTGACTTATCCTGCATGAATCATACAATTTAATTACAAATATTTTCACGTGACTAAGAACCATTTACGAATTAGGATATCTTGATATACTAATTCAACCGCAGATAACTACATTTCCCCTTTGTTATCATTTTTATAGGAAGGTAAGCGTACGAGGCTCTGCCCATGAGCCTGCTGCACCCCCGGCTTAAATTCCGGAAGGATGGTTGCTACTTATAGGTAAACGTGTGACATTTTGGCAGCAAAATGTGCTCAGTCCTTCCATCAATAGATAATAGTAACGCACGTTTATGTACTCTACTGTAATATCCTTACCATTATACCAAAAGATGTCCTTTTCTATTTGAGAACTGGACAATTTTTCAACTAAAATACTTCCTTAAAGGAAACAACCTTCACTTGGAAGGGTAAATATATCGCCATTGATTCGAATTGTTCAGGACTTTTTGATGTGGCCACCCTAAGAACAGAAATTGGTAAGGGTGTACGGTTCACAAATCAAGGTCCTAACTTTATGCAAACTGTAGTAAGATCAGCATTCAATACACAAATTCGCCCTCCCCCAGCTTCAGAAAAAGTAAAAAACTCCCTATGGGCTGCATTGGAGTGTGCATGGGCAATATTCTGCATGTGGGTAAAACAATGTGACCACACTTTACATAATGCAACACAAAGGTGTGTAGTGTAGGTACAGTGTCATGAATGCGGACACAATTAGTGTACTTTGAGTAGAAGTACACGTCCTTTACAAAACACAGAAAAGGTGTATGAAATTTTCCTATTAACTACATTCTCGTGAGGACCGTACGTGCTAGTATAATCAGTATGGTTACGAATAAGAAACCTTCTCCAGTTAACTGTATAGTGCTTACAACCAAGGCTGAATATTAAGCTCAGGATGGCAAAGGGGTTAAACTTAGGAGTGGAAAAAGCTAAAAAGGAGCGAATCTCCCTTACCCCAATATGCCACAGCCAATTCAGGTTTGTAGAAGTTTGTACTGACCAAATTCTTGCTTTCCATCTAAGATTTGTAGAGAATTGTATTCAAACCAATTTTTCGCATTAGCCTTTATCTCTCAAATTATAATTGTATATAAAACCACCAATAAGCAACATTCGACTAAGACATTCTTTTTTATTTCCTTCTTCTTCTTAGCTGAAAGCAACCTCAAAAGATGGTTTAATTCTTGGCTAGTCTCTTGTGGTCACAGCTATTTATATATAAACGCGTCAGATCCTGGCCGAGTTCAACCATTCTAGAAAAGTGAATGCACTTTGACAATGTGTACATATCAAAGCTTCCGCTACATAGAAAAAGAAACAATTGCATCCTTTTCTTTCTTATTTCCTTTCTAACTGCTTTTCTTTGTTTGTTTTTTGTTTTCTTATTTTCTTTTCTTGTTATATTCTTTGTTGTAAAGTATCTTTTCGGAGCACTGGGTCGTTAAACAATTGTTTTTATAGTGTCCTTTCAGTTTTGGTATTTTAATACAGTATATATGTGTACAGACGAAATGAATGAATGAATCAATCAATCAATAGTCAATCAATCAACCATCACTCAATCAATCAATCAATCAATCAATGATCTGAGAGGTGTTACTTAAGAGGAAAATTTAAAGGCATTTAAATTAATTTTTTTCCTATGTTAGCTGCATTCCAGAGTGGTAGAGGAAATTAGTTAGTTTCACGTATGAAAACTGCTTCACTTTTTACTGTAACACAAAGATTCGTCTAATAACACGCTAGCAATAGATTTCTTACAACACTGCCATAATAGGTTGTGTGGCTGGCAAAAGAGGGATATTTTTCTAAAGTCAGAACGATTGTTTTTCAACGAACTTAGATAATTTGAACATGATACCCAAATTACAGATGTAAGTCAGTAAACAAAAAGGCAAAATTTACGCCATACAGGCGGTCACAGGAATCCGTGAAATATCATTTGAACGCATTAATTAAGAACGCTTCACAGGGCGCTTAGAGATTTCTACAGTGTTTTCGCCGCGATTTGTTTGAGGGGTAGGGGTGTGGTATGTGATCGCCGATACGGGATCTAAGAAGGTTTTTGTACAATGAAGTTTCCTAAAATGGGATCTGGTGAGACATATTTTCTCTCTTTGCTTTCAAGAATATACAATGTGTTCAGATAGATCTCATTAAAACCGGAAAGCCCAAAGGCTTAGTGATTCCTTGCCGAATGGGGATGCCTTGTTGCACTGAGGTGACCGTAGATGACCTTTGACCTCCAACAAAAACAAAAGGGTTCTTCCTCGTACCATAATGCATCAACTGAACACATATGAAATCTATCCAAGATTGTTTGGAGATATTGTCTTAACAAAGTTTTCAGTGTTTGACGCCCAGGCGACCCAAGATGGCCTTTGCCGACTTCCACCAAAAAAACAATAGGCTTCTTAGTATGAAATCTATCCAAGTTTCCTGTCTTGAGATATGGTGTTACCAAAGTTTTCATTGTTTGACCCCCGTGACCTCAGATAACCTTTGACCTCCACCAAAAACAATACGGTTCTTCCTCTCAACATGACAAATCTACATACCAAATATGAGAAGTTTCTGTCATTGCTACCTTGAGATATCGTGTTTGCAACCCATTTACAAGGTTTTCGCAGTTTGACCTCCGGTGACTTAAGATGACCTTTGACCTCTACCAAAAACAATAGGATTCATTCTCTTAACATGATAAATTTATATATCAAATACGAAAAGTGTCCTGCATTCCTATCTTGAGATATTGTGATTACGAGCTTTTCGGTTTTTTACCTCCGGTGATCTGAAATGACGCTTGAAGTCCACCAAAAACAATAGGGTTGTTTTATTTAACATGACAAATCTATATACCAAATACGAAAAGTGTCGGTCATAGCTGTTCATAGCTATCTTAAGATATCGTGTTTACAAGTCATTTACAAGGTTTTCGCAGTTTGACCTCCGCTGACCTCAGATGACCTTTGACCTCTACCAAAAACAATAGCGTTCTTTTTCTCAACATGATAAATCTATATACTAAATATGATAAGTGTCGGTCATTCCTACCTTGATATATCGTGTTTACAAGGTTTTTGGTCTTTGACCTCTGGTGACCTCAAATGACCTTTGACCTTCACTAAAACAATAGCGTTCTTTCTCGTAACATGACAAATCTATATACCAAATATGAAAAGTGTCAGTCATTGCTATCTTGAGATACCGTGTTTACAAGCTAAGTGTCACATACACATACATACACTCATACACACATACACACACGACATCACCATCGCATAGATTCCTTGCCTGCCTTCGGCAAGGAATTAAAAGATCGGCGCCAACGAGGGGGTGGAGCAACCGGCCAAACTTATACACCGCTTGATACATACAATAAATGTTGGGTATTACTCCGTTTACTTGCCGTAATATGAGATTAGCTGGAATTTCCTAGTACTGTAGGACCGAAAGTGCAACTGACGATTACTAACCTTAGTGTTAACTTCATTGTTCTTCGTACATCAACGTATTCAAACATTCAGAATGAGACAGATTGGGCATTAATTGCATGTGAAATTAGCATCGGGGGTTTCCATTTTAAGAGTGCGTTTTTAAGAGTACATGAATATTCAATAAGCCGTATAAGAACTGGGTTAAGAACTTTTCAGAGGGCAAATACAGTCACCCCAGTTAGAACTGACTTTCCCAGAGCACGGTAAGTCAGGTTAGGACTGAATTGCTAAAACGTGACAAAATAATTCATCGGCGGCTGAATAACATTTGTTCATGTTGGGTGGGGGAGGGGGGAAAAATATCAGTCCAGACGTATCGCACAATGTTCTAATCCAAACAACCAATAGCCCGAGTGACCCAGTGAAAATAGTTAATATTTGTGAGATGAAATGAATGTCGTCCAAATTTAGAAACATTTGCATTGTACAAAACATAATAATCTCTTATTATATACTATTTGTTTTATGAATGAGACTATGATTTGAAAAGTTTTTTTTTTCTGCGGGGTGGGGATGGCCTTCTGTGACCCCATGGTGAGCCACCTATGAGAAAACTCCTTGTTTACTAAGTTATGGAAGCTTGTTTTGTGAAAACAGTATTGTATTGCATTGCATTGTATTGAGAAAGATTTCCTCATTAATATATACATACTTATATTACAATATTTACATTAAGACTAAATTTTTGGGGAAAGTCTGAAAAAAGCTTGTAAGGTGAATACAAGGAGATTTGATAGGCTCCACTGACATCATTGTAGAGGAAGTTACAATTGAAATGTTCAATTTATATGTTTTTTATTAGGAAATTGAAGTGCTGTAAGCACTGCCTGAATGTAAGTTTTACCATGAAAATGATGTCTCGAATGGAATAGTCATTTTGCGCTTCATACCAGCGTCCAAATTTTGAAATAACCTCAGATTCTCCCCTGTACCTCGTCAGTTACCCTTAATAAGTTTTACTCAGACATTAACACGTTATTTCATTAAATATTTAATGATTGTTAGCAGAGTAACTGGAACCGATTTTCTGCGTTCTTAATATATAATATTGGGAGAGCTTCCGAGCATTCGCCTCCTAGACCACGCTAGGTGCCCTAACCCGGGACCCTGAACCCTACGCGTGCCAACTCTCGGTTAGCGCTCGTGGCACACTTACGGTGCACTTGAGATTACCTATCACGCCCCCCTCCTCCCTCCAAATTTATTTCTGGATCTGTGCCTGTTTATATCCATCTTATGTGAAACGCAGAACAATGGAATAAAAAGATTGTTAAAATGTTACTAGACACCGAAACAGCAAGGCAATAAAGATTCTCCATCGGGTGTAGATGTCACCGGTTTTACGTACTGTGGGACACTTACTGATCAGAAAGTGTGTTTCAGTGGTGGGGCCAGGATTGGCTTGTGGGAGAGGAGTTGGGCAAGTTCCCCGACGAGGAGAGGGGAAACCATCCGAAGCTCCGAAAACGGCGTTTTCGGCGCTCCCAGCACCAAAAGTTTCAAAGGTTTTGTTGAAGAAAATTTGGGGTTTATATAAAGTTAATCTGAAAATTTGTAAGTTTATTGGGAAGAATGTGGGGTTTCTATTGAAGAATCTGTCTATACTGAGAGCAAAAACAAGTTAACTGTCGGGGCCACTGGTTGCCTTCGGGATAACACACTTTATCAAGGGCGGCGATTTGTGTTGGACATGGTGGGACTTGGCTCAGAAACCTCAAGATGACCAATATGTATGTGTATACATATAAGTGCATGTATATGCCTGTATGTATACGTATAAGCATATGTATATATGGACGTATACATGGACGTATGTGTATCCGTAAACGTATGTGGAAATGTAAACGTATATGTTTGAATGATGCTGGTAACAAAATGTGCTCATTAGCGGCGCCGAACATCGAAGGGGCACAATCTTCCCTTTTCTTAGTCGCGAAAAGCATCGAGTGTGCATTCAGAAGTCAACCAAACTTTACCATACAGTTTTGAATCAAAACAGCCGATTGATATAGGGACGATAAAACACTGGGGGTAACAATGAGGTTCTTGACAATGACACCGGATAGCTATACGGGCGCGCGAAGCGCGCTGAAAAAGGCCTGCTGACTGGCAGAAGGAAACTCGCAGGATTGCATGGGGATATCCCAATGAAGAACATTTATTTGAAGACCTGAAAATGCAGCTGAACATAAATATGTGCCTTTGTACTTCTGAGAGTGTCTCAGTTATCATTAGGCATGTATGTTGCAATACATGTGCGCGAGGCGCGCTGAATAATTTACCTTTCATGGTCAATAAAGCTATATACTACGGTCGTTGACAAACAATTGAGAGGGGATGAAAGTGATTTCGTCCTCCTCAAGCAAAATACTAGAGATCATGCCTTTTGGGGCCTACACGCAAATAGAAGCAAGTATTGTAGGTTTTGCCAAAAAACTAAAGATACTCCGTCCTCCCTAACTATTATATTGGAAGGGACTCTCTCTCTCTCTCTCTCTCTCTCTCTCTCTCTCTCTCTCTCTCTCTCTCTCTCACACACACACACACACACATATATATATATATATATATATATATATATATATATATATATATATATATATATATATATATATATATCAATTTTAGTAATTATCACACAATTCTACAGGTTTCTAAATTATGCGACTGTATCCGCTACCCACCATTCTCATTCTTCAGTCTCTCTCTCTCTCTCTCTCTCTCTCTCTCTCTCTCTCTCTCTCTCTCTCTATCTATCTATATATATATATATATATATCAATTTTAGTAATTATCACACATTGCGGTTAACCAACTCTAAGGAAACATTGAACAAAGGTATTAAGTTTCCAACCAACTTATATGGGGATTATATGGTGTCTACCAAAGTCTTCTTGATTACCGTACATGAGATCTGATTAGTGTGCCCGCAAATCGCTTTTCAAGACAGAATCATCAAAAAGTGTAATGTTTAGACAAATTTCAACAAATATTACGTATTTCACCAAAATACCAAACATTTCGTCCCCCTTAACCAAGCCATTGGAAGGGACTATGTCTCACACACAAAATAGCAAATATCATGGCCGCTGACCAAATAATGGGGGACAAAAGGTGGTCTGTCTCTCCCAACCAAATTATCGGAGGAACATGCCCCCATCGCCCTTAGACCTATCGTGCCCCCTAAGGCTCCCCCGCGAAACTGGGAAATTTCCCAGGGGGATCCAGGAGGGGGACATTTTCCGACGGGGGGTTTGGTCCCATGGCCATCCCCGTGCCTGGAATCACCTACTGGTTCTTTTTTTCAAAAACCCTGTCTAAACAGAGTAATGCAGTAATGCAGAGCATCATAATAATTTTTTTTTTAATATGTAGGCCTAGTATACATCACTACTGGAGCGTAAAATAGCGGAAAGAGTTAACTCCGGTATGCTACAGCATATGTAGTTTTCCCCTATATCTGGACATACCGTACATGGATGTTCAATGGCTGAAAGATCGAAGCTAAGATCTATCATTCTAACTAACCATCAGTATTTAGATTTTCATCTTTTTAAGGATTATAAAGAAGAGCAGGATTAAACATGTGAGGCCTGCCAAGCTATAAGTCTGAAAATCTACATGATATATGTTTAACATTTGGATTGTTTCTTTCGTTTGGTTTTATCAAACTTCAATTCGAGTAAGGTAGAAAGAGATACACAGTTTAAAATATACATACACATACAGATTCATGTCTAGGAATGGACTCAAGTGTGTCGCTGCAAATTTATCTTGATTTAATGTCGCTCATCTTAAACGGAATTTGTACATTTAAAGTAAGAACGTACACTACTCTTTTATTAAGACTTACGCAACCCTTTTATATTACAAGCTTTCTTCTTCTGTGTGATATATACAATAGTAAATGAGCATGTTGTTGTACCATCAATGTATGACCCACCATATATCCGTGACTAGACATATACTTTTTGAATAACTGAAACTTAGTTACGCTACTGCTAACTGTTGTATATTTCCCTTCCTTACAGTTATGTACACCTAATAATAATTATTATTATCATAAAACAGAAGTGCCAAAAATACGAATCACTTCCTTCCAAAGTCACTTATTTAGCCCATGTTCTCACTAGTTTCTACGTTAGATCTATTTTCCATACAGCCTATGATGCCTTGAGTACTTAGAATAACATGAGAACATTCTACTCCATTACTCCTATCAAGGGGCCTAATTCAACAGGGGTAGTGGCGGCCGCTATACTGCGTAGCTGTTGTTAAAATTGAAATCAGTGAAGTGGTATCTTCACCTAATTCAGTAATTATAATTATGATTATAACAATAATTGATCCATAAATGATCCAATAAATGATCCATAAAGTATACAGAACCGTTGTAACTTATCACGAAGTACATAACACACCTTTCATTTAGCCTACATTTCGTACCAACGAGAATGTATTCGTCGTGATCCATCGCTATGTATTAAATAAGACAATACTTACCTTTGGTTCAGTCTTTCCTGAGATTCTTTGTCCTTTTCTATCACAAGTTGTTTGCCCTCATCGTAATCGAAAAAATTCACACTGCAGTGTCTACGGTGAGACCATATAACGTAAAACAATAGAAACAGAACGTTTGTTATTATTAAAAGGAGGAAAAATTTGCTTGGAGTAATTCTTAGAGACATTTCGTCAAAATGGCGTTTGCGAAGAGTATATATGCATCCACATAATCAAGTATGGCTGATGCATGGCGTGCTCGCATACCGTTGCTTTGTCAGTGCAGTTAAAAATGCATGCTACGTAAAAGCTATGATAGCCTGCGGATTGGCCGTCTTGCGCTACGGTGTTACTATTATTACCGTAGCCACACTTTTTAGAGAGGGATCTATACGAAGTCACACGTATATACTGTAGTTGCCAAGTTTATTGAAAGGAATTTAAAGGCTTTTTCTTCAAGTAGTTATAAAGATGAAATACAAACAAAATTTGACCCCTAGAGAAACAAGAATCTTTTGAAATTCACAGGGTTAGGTTTTCGAACCTATTTTGTCTAAAATCTGTGTCCCAAATCTGCAGTATTCACAGCTTTTGGCCAGTGAGGTTGGATGGGACAGTTAGAAGGCACAGTTGTTTCTTTTTGCAGGTGATATATCAAAATTTTAAATTTGATCGGCAGAACTGCCGCGATGTACCGTATCGCATAATTAATCAGCTGTTTTTTGAAAATGATTAGAAACTTCTGTTTTTGAGCGCCAGAGATTTTCTTTGCAGTTTTGAACTAATCAATGCTTTGTAGTCAATGCTTGTAATCTACGTAAGATCTCCGCGTGTGATTTCCTCTGGCTGTCTGGTAGTACGACGTAGCAAGTATCTCAATATGCTAAACATTAAATGTTCTAATGATACACAGTACTTCTGCCATTGCGGGGTTATGACCTCGAATGTAATTTCATTGGTGTTACAGGGACATTGGTTCACAAATTACCAAGTGTTCGAAGTAGTTCTATGTCCGTTCATATTGGGGTCGTCCGACCTCTCGACCCTTCTCTGGTTAATGGTCTGATATTGAACATAATATGGCCGGAGCATTCGTCAAGCTTCCGGACGTATAGAAGCTATGTTCGATAGTAGTACACGAGGCCCACATTTCACATAAAATTGCCAAGCATAGCAAACAAACAAGAGGAAGCCGGTTTAGTTCGTCCACTTCCTCGTGTTTAATCTCCCTTCATAAGGAAACGACTTGGGGGCTGGATAAACAAAACCTCTTCTTCCCCCTATCTGGACAGAAAGTACACTCTTTTTTTCTGGAAAAGCCCTCTTTCGGGGAGCAAATTCGTGATAATGAAATTGCTTAAATACCAAGCAAAAGTGCTCACCGCCCAATTGAAAGTAGTCCTGTGCGCTAATCCACTCATTGTATAAACAAAAGATCGTACGTCTGTTTATGAAAGCGCCATTATAAGTATCACTGCTTGTGGTAATACAAAAGCCTTGGTAGAGTCTTCTTGGGAGAGTCACACTAACTAACAGCAAAAATACTTTGCTTCAAGAGATAAGATGCGTCAATTGATTATCTAAAAAGAATGACGTTAGTCCCATCAGATAAACACAACTCACCCAGACTTCACCCGTAAGCCATTCCCAGATATCTGTATTAGCTTATAGGGCCCGGGCTAGCTTCGGTCTGATTGCCCCTTGCGATGGAAATCCACTCGGAAGAACGCTTTTGACGGCCTAATCGTGTCCCTGATGAAATTCCAGCAGAAGCTGTTTTATATGGGTCGCTTAGTACTACGTAAAGATCAAAATAAAAAGAAAAACAATATCGTCCAGCGGTTTAATTAATTGAAATACGTTTAAGTGTGGTTTTACATAGTACTTCTATTGGGTAGTGATAACCGTGTGGGTGGCGCTCTAGTTTGTCGCATACCACGGGAAGAAAACCAAACAGGCTCCTGGTTCTAAGCAGGCACCTGGTTCACGTGCCATGGAATAATCGATCTACAGTATTACTAGAATTAGTTTCTGGGGTCAGCGGTGCATGAATTATTCAACATATGTTGATTTTCTGGTCTGAATACCAGACGCATTTGAATGACTAGCAATGACCAAGTAGTTCTAGTGGCAGCTCCCTAAAATGATTGACACGAATTTTCCTGCTGTAATAGGCTGCAAAATTCTATTGAACTATGTATGAATACCTGCGCTTTTGGCTCGCGGAGAAGTGGCGCGAAACTATATTTGTATCGGTAATTATGGCGGAAATGTAAAAAGGAGTCAACGGAAAGAAGAGTATTTTGCTCGCATGACTGGCTCTTTTCAGTAAGTAAAAAATAATAATATGAGGGCAAAATATGAGTTAATTATGGGAGTGTTCCACGGTTAATCACTAAGTCGTATCTCCAAAGAGAGTGAGAAAGAGGGATGGTGAAATAAAGGATAAAAAGAACTTTGTGAATACTAAGGGGATCAAGAGATTATCCTAGCGTCATCATTAAAAAATGACACATTTTAAAGATAAGAGACAGAAATTACTACTGGTTATGGCAGCAAACAGAAGCTTCACCACCAACTGATTTAGTTATCTGCGATTCTGTATGAAGTGGAGCCAGAAACATTTTCCCATTTTTCAGTTTCCATACCCTAGTTTTCCGCTTTTTGGAAATACTGTAACATATGTTTGCCAAATGATTCTAGAATACCTCACCAGAAACGTAACCAGGTTGTCATGAACGGGGAGAAGGATTCCCCCTTGGAACCAAACTCAAGGTAAAATTCATTACATTACAGTACACTTCTGAGTGTGAAAGCCATCCTAGGGTAGTGGTGTTCTGTATTAAGAGTTTATATTTGATAATGTTTTGGACAATCAGGGGTGTCTAGAGGCTCACTGGTGTAGAATGTTGCAAATTTTGAGAAAAGCTACTTTGAAGGAGAAACTCTTAATGGGGAGGGTTATCTGACCATTAGCGGCTCGCCATAGGGGCATGGGGGCAAATGCCCCCAAAAGTTGCAAAACATTTTCTTCAATCTTTCCCCCTGAAAATAACATGTAATTCGAGATGGTTTAAATAGAAAGTATTTCTAAATTTGGTCGAAATCGTCCGTTCTATCTCACAAATGTCACATAGCTATTATTTATGAAGTTATATACTACTGTAAAATTTCTCCATAAATTGTCAAAATTTCGTGATAATTTCAAGATTCAACCTAGGTTTACTGTCATTCAACCACTGGTCATGTATGTGAAGTAATGTTATTCGATTAGTCACGATTTTAATTTATTTTCAGGCTCGTATGCAGCTCCTTCAATGGGGGATTCGAGTTTGTGATAAAGAAAATTGATAAAATGTCACACTGTCTGATAGGGAAACCATAATCAGTTGGCGCGTAGAGTACTAAGAAATTTCATTTGCTAAAAATGTCTCCTTAAACCATTGCCGGGAAAGTAAGTAAGTTGCTCCATGCATGACATTTGTTTTATTGTATGTGTCAAAAATTTTAACTTCCCAAATTGGTTGAATAAGTAAACGTTTATTTGGTAAAATCACTGAAGCCTTAACCACCGATGATCGCGAAAGTCGCTTATTAGTCTTCTAAAATCATACGTGCCCGGCGTGTGTGAGGATTAAAGTAAAATGCGAGAATTTTTGAATTCGAAGCTGTATCGGTGGCTGATCAAACGTGACTTGGCTGAAAGTTCTGAAGGCACACCCAGTCAGTGTTCAATTTAATACGGTAGAAACAGTGCATAGAAGAACTTGGAGGGGTAAAAGTGTTTTGCAAGAATTTTTATCCGAGTTCACAGAATGTTTTAGACCAGGAGTGGGGAACCTCCGGCGAGACAGTAAACATAATTTCAGTAACACTTGAAATTCAATTTATAATAATTTTGTCTACCATTTATCCGGTATAAGCTAAATACATTGCGTGATACCACTCCTGGTGTACTTCTACACCTCACAGGTCATACAATGTAGCATGTATTGTAGAGCATGAATTACACATAAACCAAACTCATGTAATGCGAAGATTAAACATTAATAAAGTGCCTTCAAAACGATATCTTTAGGCGCGCTTGGCGCGCTTTTTCTTAGTTGTGTTACGGCTAGGTGCAATACGCAAAACCGAAACAGCAAAAAGATGCAGAAGAATGAGAGTATGATTCCAAACTGATTATTATTAAAGCATCTTTTCCTTAATTTCTACAAAATACACTAAAATTTTCACTTAGGCCTATATTAACAACACTTAATCCGTACACTTATTTCTAGTCTTGGCTGGCTGTAGTACTCGTAGTATGCTTCGTCGTTGTAAGCTTAGGCCTTGGTCGACGCGGTAGGGTGTACTCATAGTACTGGTAGGCACGACGTTGGTGGCTGGATTCAAGCTTTTACACAGCTCAAGGTTGGTAAGACGAGCAGGTGTTAGGATGCAGGAACAGTTTGCTACAACAAAGTTATGTTAGAGTATGGACAATAACGACTATGGCTGGTTGTTGGTATGTGTTTCTCCCTCTGGACTATATACTGAATAATGACGTCACTCTGGCTTGCTATTTATTTGTCTCTTTCTGGGCCTCTCTCTCTGTCTTCTGTCTTGTTATTGTGAGTGTTTCCATTTATATTGATCATCAACTGTTCCAGAGATTTCTCCCTTCCTGTATATTCCAGAGATTTCTCCCTAAGTATATTCTAGCATGTTCCCGTAAGCTACGCATTCATTGAAGACTTCCACGAAAAGAAGAACCTAGAGGCGATCATTGCTAAAATTAGAATTTTGAAGTAATCAGTCCTTTCCACAAGGAGATCGAATGTTCTCCAAGTAGAAGCACAAAAGTTCTAGAAGAATCGACTCGAACGTTCACTCGAACAGTTTTAACCAGGTCGAAGATGTCTGGGGCTTTGGCTCGTCGACTGAGCAAAGGATTCGAACTGTGACTCTTGAGATGTCGTTCGTGCCACGTAACAGGTGCTTGTTTCCTATTATATATATATATATATATATATATATATATATATTATATATATAATATATATATATATATATATATATATATATATATAGGCTATTTCAGACATCACAAATGGACTTGCCATTACTGGGAGCTAAGATATTTTAAATAATGATCGCGTTGTGATTTTTGTAATCTGATTTGCTCCGCGCATCATAATGTCATTTACAGAGTTTAACGAACACGGTAATGATACTGGAGTTAAATCCCTAAAAGCAAACACCTCAGAGCTTTCGGACGTCATTGGGTACACAACCCATTAGCCGTGTTCATGATCACTTCGACTTAAAGGAAGGGTTTAAGTAAAAAATTAATTTTCATATGTAAAAGAGGAACTAAATCTCAGCAATTTGATGATACTTTCATTCAATTTGAACATGTAGTTCTCGAGTTATTAGCAAATGAAGTTACTACATTTGTGACCCAAATGAGCTTGAGGCAAGCAGGGGTTATATCACCTCCTCACATTGATGAGGAATGCTTTGTTCCCTTTGTTTTGTCAGTCTGTTGTGTCGACCTCGAAGTTAATAGGGACAGGAGCTCCCCATGGGGAATTCAAAGTTTGCAAAATTGCCATGCCTCTCTATTCATATTTAGATAACATGGGGTTGTGGAGGAGAAATTGGTTGTAAAGTTTAAAGAACAAAATAAAGTTCATTAATGTGAGGTTATGACGTCACAAGTGGTTGCTTCAAGTTCAATTTGGCTTGAAAATGTGACAACTTTAAATGCTAATATCGTGAGAACCACACATCGGATTTCCATGCAAATTTCACCAGAATGCTTAGAATAAGTAGTCCTCTAACATATCAAAACTTTATTCGAGCCTAGAATCTTCTTTGATAGCAGTTTTACTCGGACGTCAGTTGGCCAGATTACCATAGGTATTTATCATCAAAAAGCTGTAACGGGTATGTAGCCTAAACGTATTGTATTTCTCGTAGGAGGAGAGGTTAACTTCCCTTGTCCAAATTGACCACGGGGGTCATAATTATGGCTGTCAAATAGCCCGTTAAGCAATAGGTTCTCCACCTCTGTTTTAAAGTAACACCGTTTCAGTTGATTTAAAAATGAAGACACCAACAGGGAATCAAAGCATAGTGAGACTTCTGACTAGTGGCCTATTTTTATAGGGGATAAGCTGCCGTTCTGATTTGGGAGAATTCCCTTTCCCTTTGAAAAGTTTTGTTTCGCAACGGTACTGCGATCCAAAATAGTGCTATCATTTCATCGTTTTCAGGTGTTTCATGCTCGGAGTTTTCGTTATTTTAAGAAAACAATCCAGAAAACCAACATTTTATGGCTGTTTGGCAAAGCTGGAACATATTGTGACACCATGAAAAAAAAAACAAAACAAAACATTCTAAGGCGGAGCTTACTTTATACAAATTGATCAAGCCGCTTTGTCTGTTTCCCCGCCTATTTCTCCCCCCTTACGGAGTAGCGATTGGCTGATATGGTTGTATTTATTTTTTAAAGATAGCTTATGATTGACTGCCTGAGATGGTTTTTAAAGAGCTTTTGAAAACTATATCGGGCATCACAGTAATACATGATAATAACCATACTCTTCTGTCGGGAGCGGACCATTGATATTGCCCAGGGGAGGGGTCTCCGGAACATCCCTGAATACGGAATTGATTTTTCCCCCTCTCCCAATGAAAATTTCTTAAAACTGCCCATGTATCTGACTACTCCTAGCACCTCCTGGTTACGGGACTGCTTTCTATACTACTTGAAGTATTTCCAGTTTGGATTTAAAGGGCTTAAGACGTTTTATGAACTCTTTAAAACTCAAACATGTCACCTTACTGAAAGTAAGTTTTGCGACCTCTGATTGGAGAAGCATGAAGGCCTATTTCAAGAAGGAATACATAGGGAAAGGGGGGTGGGAACCATACAGCTACCACTATCTTGTATTCTACTATCGGTTGCTACTTATGACTTATTTAATTTTGCAATTTCTTTTTTTTTTTTTTTTTTTTGAGAACGACCTTATTGGTAGGGGATAACAAATTGAAAGAATTTACCTAAATTTAACCTGGATAAAACCACGTAACTTGCAAACGTACCGCATGTACTGCGAGGTAAAAAAACGAAAGCCATGATCCAAATTTTAATCAACGATACATCTTGCTGCTCTTTGCTGATAACGATACCTCGAGCTTGCGGAGAGCAGGCAACTCGTCGATCGTTCTGTAAGGTAAATTAATTTTCTGGACCAGAAACTTTGTTTTTCGAAAGTCAACACATTTACATGCATCGTCACTTATGCTGGAAAATACTCCTTTATGATCATCAATTTAAATTCAATCAAATGAGCCGAACGTCTCTGGGGGAACTCCATTAGAAATAAAAGCCATGTAGGAGACAGCAGTTTTAAAACGTGCTTCGTATGCCTATTCGATATGGTTCAGTCGTTATAACGATATTTATGTTTATCACCCCTGCCAAGTTTTCGTTAAGGTCATTCTGTTTGGAAAAAGCAATAACTCAAATCCTAAATTATTTTTGAAAGCACATGTTTAGTAGAAACGAAATGTAAGCATCGTGCCGACAGTGTCATTCAATCCCTTATTTTCGTTTCTCAAAATAGTAGAGGCTCTGGTTGTAACATTTTCTAGTGCAAACTTGAAGCAAGCAACCATAATTATGTCAATAGCTTCACTTTGTTGATTAACTGCTTATTTTCCAAAATTTACATTCAATTTTACGAAGTGTTATGCTTTCTTACTATGAATAAATCCTCGGCAATGAAAGTGGTCAACTTAACCTTTGGACAAGCTAGCGATGCATAGCACACCCTTTGGACAAACTAGCAATCGAAACCGATTCAAGGTTAAGGCAGTGGTGACTCGAATAGAAAGGAAAAACAAGTATTTCATCAGTGTGAAACCATGACATAAGCGTGTGGGAAGACGTTTCACAAGGGAGCGGAGAGGGTATTTGACCTGGAATTTTCCTCATTGGCAAACAGTCATAACATTACTATTGCCCTGAAATCCTCACATTGAACCTTGATACCAACAGGGAAGGGGCCCTCGCCGTTCAGACCCCGGATCACACGCCTATGCATGACTGTAGTGTTCGGTATCCTACCTTTCATTTACTCTATTTTACCTTGCACTGTACCATCGTTGTTACTTTTTAATTTTTTTTAAACCTATTCATGTTTTCATCTCCAGGGATTTCTTTAATAATAACTCCCAGCATGCCTTCTTACGCATTTTTCTGTTTAAACACTTTTGACCACGTTTTTGCGGGGAATGTTACACGTTGTAGACATGGATGTCAACACGTGAGAGGAGGGGGCATTTTCCCACTTTCGAAAGTATCATATCGTTTGTCTCCTCCTCCCCCAAAAAGGTCAACAACTTCTACAAGTGAGGGAAGGGGGCATAACCTTGACCAAAATACTTCAAGCGTCATCGTGAAGCCCTAGAAGCGAGGGACCCGAGGCTAAAGTAAGGGCCCGGAAAAATTGGGGCTGAATGATCTCTGGTGTAATCTGAGGCAGTCGTTTGCTTTTGAATATAATCCATTAAATGGCTGATTCCAACATTTTTGAGTTTGGTTTCATTTAATGAGTTGTATTGCAAGCT
Source organism: Holothuria leucospilota (assembly GCA_029531755.1). NCBI lineage: Eukaryota > Metazoa > Echinodermata > Holothuroidea > Aspidochirotida > Holothuriidae > Holothuria > Holothuria leucospilota. Next base: position 36,792,391 of record CM055965.1, on the reverse strand, counting down.
ATGGAATCAAACATTTACCTACTATTTTAATCAGGTTTCTGGAAAAAAAAGTGCCGGACATGTTCCCTCCATGTCCCCCACCTGTTGAGAGCCTTGCCCTCCCATGTTTTTCCAGATTCTTATATAGAAGGCAAATGTTGTGATTCCACAGCTTAGTTGATTCAATAGAATCAAACACGGAAATGGTGGAAACAGTCATTTACAGTATTTCTAAAGTCTATAATGGCAAGAGTATATATTTCAGATGTTGGAAAATGAATCTCATCCAACTCCAATCTTCACAGCTTATTCCGTGGCCGAGCTAAAATGTTTAAATTTATTCTCGTAATTTGAAATATTCGGTCATATAATACTTTTTGATGCCCGTCTTTTAGCTTGTGCAACTCACATTCGCTGCTTTTGTTTTCTTTTTTTTATATCTAAATTTTTATATGATCTTGGAAAATTTGCTGTGTTCTTGTATAGCAAATTGTGAGGAATAGGCTCGTATAGGCAAATCACTGTAAAAATAAGATAGTTGAACCAAATTGTGGCACAAGGTGAAGAAACTGTAGGACAAACATAGAAAAACAAAGACTGCAATATGATTAGCACAGGAGTAATTTTATAAGCTATGCGCATTCAACAACTTTTTTACTTAGTGAATAAAACTGCAGCATTTTACATCTCGACACAGGGATGTCCTGTTAAGATGGGAGTTGTATCTAATGGATTCATTTCTTCAGCTATGTTATACATGGTCTAAAATTTTAGGCTTTAGGTATACCTTAATGGATTAAAATCTTACAAAATGGCTCAATTGCACCACAGATTACTGTAATTGTTTTCCAGGGCCCTTAGGAGGCCCGGATCTCACGCTGCCAGAGACGCTTTGAGACGCTGTTAAATCATGGAAGTACTACCTTGGACCTCCGAGGTAGTACTTCCATGGTTAAATATTATGACTGTCGTCAATGATTAATATCGATCGTGGAAAGATTGTAAAATTTGCCAACTTTGCAGGTAAACTTGTGATGGTGATAAAACAACTGACTACTCCTCTGTTCGTTGTAAAAGTTGGTCGAAGTTTGCCAAACTGCAGGTTGCAATCCAAATGTAGGTCAGCTGAAAATTTAAAGTTCACGAAACCTCTCGAAATATGACATATTAAGAAAGCAGGAAATCGGTTCTGGTAACTCTGTTGAGGAGATTTTATCTTCTTTTGATATTTATGAAATTTGAGGTTAATGGCTGAGTAAAGGTTATTATAAGAGCACAGGTGCAAGTACACTCTTAAAACAGTTGGGCAAACATAGCACATGACAAATTGATGGGGAAGAAAATTGCTAAAGGTTGGGCAAAGTATTACGATTTTCCCTTATTATTTTATATAAATTTTGCCCAATAAATTTAGCAAAGTGTGTTAAAAATGTTTCATGCGCTATGTTTCACCAACATTGGGTATTTTTGCCCAACTGTTCTTAGAGTGTAACAAGGCCTACAAAGTGCCATTTTCCTCAATGCAGGTGGCATTTTTGACAACTTCCTTGATAGGCTATTCTACGTGACGACTAATAGCCATGCCATCAAACAACCCTATATAACACTAAATTATAAGAATCTCTTAACATATAAACAGTTAAAAGCTTTGTCAGATAGCACCATTTTGCATATCAACCATCACTTATATGTAAAGTGTTCCCAGAGTTGGCACCTTATTAGACAAGAACCTTCCCCCCCCCCCCCCCCCGAAATATTGAAAAAACCGGAAATTCATTTAACAATGGAAGGTTTTAATCATACAACCAGATTACAGCTTAAACACTTAATAATGAAAATTTTAAACCAAATAATAAGTTCAAAGCTTTGACAAAGATCGCGCCATTTTGCATCTAAACATATAGTACTTACAGTAAGAAAAATTCTCAAAGGGTGGGGGCAAGGAGAAATAATTACTTTGAAACTGTTCGCGCTAATGTTGTAATACCCATTCAAATATCAGAGTCAAAAATGATTTGGATATAACCACACGAGTGCGAAAGGTAATTTCGCAAAATAAGGCGAAAAGGTTATTTCATACGGAGGCTTTGTATTTCCAGGAATACTGAGGAAGCGATGGAATGCAAAGGAAAGAGACCGCTCAGTTGATCCCTTATGCGTTCAAACTACGGCTTTTGATCACCTAAGGAGGTTTTAAGAACAACTCCCTGGATCACCAGTGTAGGTTCTTGTCGTGCCTGCAAGGGTGATCACAGTATCTGGATCTAAAAGTGAGCACTAAGAATTACAGATTGATCCTGTGATCCATGTTGGGAACACCGGACTGAACAAGACCAAAATAAAACCAGGTTTTTCATAGCTGTATCAATGACAAAGCCATTATAACAAGCAGGTGAGCTGGCTAGATGGTCTTTAAAGTGAGTTCATACTACAGATTTACTTTATGTTTAGCAACTGAATATGGTAGACTGACTATAAGTTAGTGACTTTTTAACTTTCTAAGGTAAAGTCACCATAAATCAGGGGTGGCGTCCAGGTGGCGGTAGAGGGTAATCCCCCTCCCCTGTCCGGGGCAGTCTGGCCCCGTCGGTAAATGTTTTGCAACTTTTTCGGGGCTACAGTCGGTATGATAAAGTATTTGGTCCCCTACGGCAGCCCAGTCGCCCCAACGGTTTACCTGTGTTTGCTTCCAATAGGGCAGTTTCCTCAATAAGAACCCCCAAATTTCGGCACCCTTCGCGCGCTGTAGAAGTTTGGTTGTTCCAGTTTCTTCCACATTTTTGTTCCATATAGTTAAATATTACAAGCCGTTTCCCCCTTACCAATGACCAATACGTACGTGGGCTACACCGTTTATGTAAAGGTTCGGAATTTCATCCCATATCACATAGCCTAGTTGTCTTTGTCGTACGACACGGTAAGCCACTGGCAGAGGTTTGGCTATTTCATCGAGGAGAGGTGTATTGATATGTGACAATGCACGTTGTATCTGACAGGAGTCAAACGCCCAGACTGTTGATGTATTTTTGCAACCAAATTTCATAGCATGTAGGCTACAGTAAATTCTGTACATGGTGGAAAACCGTTTCCAGTTTAAAACTGTGATATGTTACTAATTTTGTAACACGAGGAACATATAAATATCACCAATCTTTCCCCTAACCCTAACACTACGAATAACCCTAGCTGTCAAAATAAGAGTAAACTTTAAGAGGCATCGAACCTAGAATCCCGGAAATCATGGTATCACGTCTTCAGTCTTGACCACGGTACCATGCGGTGAACTCAGCTGCTCCTGTAGTCCTAAATTAACTATTTATCTCATAGGCGTAGGAAGCTTTTCGAGACTGGGGGGCTGAACCTTGTTTCGGATCGCGGTCCTGGGGGAGGGGTCTAAGGGGAAGGGCGTCCCCTCCCCCTTTGGAAAATTTGTGGGTATTTGAGGGTCCTCAGATGCAATTTGGTGCAACATTTTGGGCAAACTTTAAGGAAATTACTGAAAATTTTGGACATTTCTTACAGAAGAGAAAAATAAGGGGTTTTTGCCCTTGGTTCTTGAGGGGCGGAAGCATACTCCAGCCCCCACATTTTTGACGGGGGCTAAAGCCCCCCAGCCCCCGCTTCCTACGTCTATGATTTATCTGTATATCACTCAACCATATCCTACCATCAACAGCACATGCTATGTGTATTGGATGATTTTTGCTTGAAATGAGTGCAGATTCTTTTATGTTAACAAAACAAATTTCGCACTAGGCTCGCTTTTCAGTTCTGCGATTCAGATTTCCCGGAAAAACACTAAATTAGTACGCCACTTGGCACTCACGTAAATACTGATGTTATTCAAAATATGGCCTGCGATGAAACGGTATAGATACAAATATTTCAGTTTAAAATTTCCTTCTCAACTTCCCCCCCCCCCGTCTTAATCGTCCTGGAGACCCATCGCCCTGTTGGAGATTCTGGTCGACCCCACCCCGCAGGGGAGCCTTACCCCCTGTCGAGCAAATCCTCGCACCACTCTTGCCATGTATACCATAAATGATCATCGGTCATAGATGAATATTTATGAAGGTCTATACAAGTGTGAAAATAAACCAAAATATGGACGCACACTCTCTTTGTTATCTTTCTCTTTTCCTCTGTGTACTTATAGCTAAGTTATCATCTTGGCCGTAGACGGGAGGGGGAAGGGAAGCAGTTGCAGTTGATCCATTAAAATTTTGGAGCCTGATCTTCAGTTTTTATCTGTTTTCGACGGATCGTGTACGCAATGATTACAATGTTATTTACATTTATACAATATTTATAATTACAACAATCAAAATGTCCCCTTTACACACAAAGCCGACGAGAAGTTAGTCATAAGACAGCAAGACTTAATAAGCTGGTTAGAATGGAGACGGCCATTGACTTGCATAAACCTGCAGATAAATTTGTATCGGTTTTCAACGGTGAATCAGACTAACTTCATGATTTTACATCAAAAATACCATGATTACCTTAATATATTTAAGTTGCAATGTTATATTTACCACAGTCTTAATGATCACTTTATATACAAAGAAGACGAAAAGATATTTGCAGGAAATCAGCAAACCGAAGTACGCTCTTTTATAGAATGGAAAGGTTCACTGACTTGGAATCTAATCTTTGTTGTATCGATCTCTATAAACTTAACTTGCTAAAATGCCAAAAGATTGTTTAGATGCAGCTTTTAAGGCACGAAAAGTGCCATTTTGGACAATATGGGAATTATTTTTGACATTTTTTCTTGGTACATTTAACGCAAACTGTTGCCCCTACTGAAAATTTCTTGCCACCGGATCCTAGGTTTCCAGCTCATTAGAAATGTGCAATTGAAGTATATGAAAGAACCATGTGTCAAAACCGTAAAGAATCGAATAGCAATAAAAATCGAGACAGGCCATGTGTACATTCTAATTTGTTTGTATAAAACTTATTTTCAAGATTCATGTCAATTATCTTGGTGGTAAAGATAAGACATGCACGTTGGTTTATGAAATAGAAATAGGAGATTTGTAGCCTTGACATGTCTCTCGACTGAACAAGACCGTCCTGGTATTAGGACAGCGGATAGTTGTAGGAACTGTGCCTTTTATGATACAAGTATGAGACTTGACACACAGACAATATCCAGTGAAAGAAATTTCACTATTGGACCATTTCAGATTTGTCCTGTGACAACAATGGCGGTCATTTTTCAAAATGACCTTCATTGGTATGTATTTTACGTATATATTGTAACCTTTCTTCGTGGAAAGAGCACTTTTGGTCACAAAAACTTGACATTTGGCAAGTAATTAAATGCATCTAACTATAGCGCAACCGGCTACCTCTGATTGTTGTTTCACCTCTGTTTTGAAGTACGTCTGCATACAAAGTGTTGTTGCTATCAAGGACTTGAAAGCCTTGGATATAGCACAAAATTAAAGGCCCATAACTATAGAGCTATCATATATATGTCCTGCGACGCTAATGGCTGTCATGTTTCAAAATGGCCCCCATTGCTTGTAAGTTTACATACACCATACATTATATCATTAGGTATGTACGAAATGTTCTTTTCTTCATGTAAGCATACTATTAGGCATCCATTAAAAGACATGAACTTGTCACAAATGTATACTTTGACAAAGTATGGCCGCCGTGTTTGCCATTTTCCAAAATGGCCGCCTTTGGCTTTGCTCGTTTACCTTAACTGGCTATTTTTAACTTAAGTGCACAACTAAATGATGCTGAATTCGCGTAAGGTTTGTATCCCATTAGTATAAGCGGTTCAAAAGTTAACGGCCCTCTGAATGTATTGCGCAGTACCACCTTTTCAAAAAAGATGGCTGTCGATCGGTGCCATTTCTAGCGATTTTGCATAATTATAACTTTTCACAAAAATCAGATACAAGACTGAAACTTTGTATATGAAATGATTTTATGGCCAAATAAACAGAACATGGTGTCAAAGCTACAGGAGAAGTCTGAAAATAAGGGATATTGAAAATGCAATTCTTTACTTCTAAAAGTCAAAATGTGCTCAAAATCTGTGGACCTACTTGTGCGCAAGTGTCAAAAAGCCTTCTATACTTAGCTCAGCATTTCAGTTAGTAATAAGCATAGACACTGAGCTTTTCTAACGATGAGTGCCCGTACAGTGACTGAAAAATCAGTCCCCTTGGAAATGTCTTTACACCTAGGTCGTTAAAGTGACTTTATGATTAAGGACATAGAAAAGGCATAATAATTTGGAACTTAAAGGTTTGTTATTTTGACTTTAAGTTCCCGAAATTTTACTTTTAATTGCAATATAATGACTTTGGATATCATTGTTAAATAGTCTGTTCTCTCATTATTTTGACTTTGAAAAAGCCAAAAGTTTTACTTTTAATCTCGATTATTTCCACTTTTAATCTCACTAGTTTAACTTCATAAGTAAAACTTTTGACTTTAAAGGTTTGTGGACATTTAAATGTCACACCTTCCTATTGGATCGAAATGTTTTACAAACGTTAAACATAGCCGCAATTTTCCTTAAAATCCATCAAATATTGACCATTTTACAAAATAATTACTATTTTTGCACTTATTTTATGAACATGAACCACATATTCAAATTTGTGACGTGGAAAGGAACTGCTGAGGTATGTACAATGTTATCCTTTGTTTGTTTAACCTTCATTCAGAGGACAGCTGTAATAGTGGGATGCCCAAAGGTGCTTATTTTCGAAGAAGCTATCTACTTTGAAAATGTCCACATTAAAAACCCAACTAGAAATTAGCTGGTAAGTAATTAGTAGATAATTTATAAAAGATTAACAAAAGAAATACAGATAGGCCTACTATGCAACACTCCACGTCATAAGTTTTGCATAGCCAATGAAAACTCCCAGAAATGGTAAAACCAGGGAGCTGTTATTCGGATGGAGATAGATCGCTTTGAAGTGAGGTTTGTACCGCCAAGGTCACTCAGTAATCCATCGCTTGTACCTTTCTTACCATTTCAATAGGGCTTACAATGGATTAAAAAGTTAACACAAAAGGGATTTGTCGTCTGCTACATCTGCAGTCAGACTGAGGGTTTTCCTCCACTGCCACAGCATTACCAGTCGTCGGGGAAATAAAAAGTTATTGCATCTTTCGACGCTCGGTGACGCGTATGACAGTATATCAGTTAGGTTTTATGTAGAAATATGAACAACAATCTATATCTGGTTATTTCAGGAAACTTCCGGAAACTTTCATATTATTGTAATAAAGGTTAGACTTATACCTCGTCAACTAGTTTGCATACGGTATTTTGTATAGGAAGGGGCTGACTGTATTCTTTTAAGTTCAACTGAACAGCCGTTTCGAGTTTATTACCACCTGCTCAAAAAATGTTGGCGGCGCGAACCTACACATCAAAGAATTGTTCTGCGCAGGCCACTTGTTAAAGGATTACGTGACTTGAATGATATCGCGAGGTGAATGCCATTAAATTGGAGCCACCAAACAAAGGAAAGAAATGCCTTTTCGCCAAATAAACGGCTTATCGTTGATAATCTCCCCTCGGTTTAGTGGGTCTTAAAGTATTAGCATAAATTAAACTTTTCGATATATCTCCATCCGAATAACAGCTCCCTGGTAAAACTTGAAGAGGGATATGTTGAGAAAGGTAAAAGATGTTCAAACATTTTCAACCGATTTTATCAGGAGATCTTAATCTACCATTGCTTAGAAAAACAACTGTTTTTAGTTACATGTTCAGAGACCTTTAAATCTTAAAACTTCTACTTTTCATCTTATCATTGTGATCTTATAAGTCATTATTCTAACCTGTTATCTTAATATTTTAAATATCAGTCTCAAATATTGACTTCTTTTAATGTCAATCCTTTTCCTCTGATCTAATTAGTTTCGTTTGAAAAAGTCAGTTTTAATTTTTATTAAGTTCCCTTCTGGGTCAACAGATATTTGGCTTTTTGTTTCATTATTTTAACTGTAATACTGTATCATTTGTTTACATTTGAAAATCATGCTTATGACATTAATTTGAAAACTTTGACCTTTTATTTCAATATTCTGACTTCAAAAGTCACCATTTTCTTCTTAAATTTTAATATTTCACTGATTTGACGTTACAGTATATCTTATTTTATAACTTATTTTATTTTTTATGTCATTAAATCGATTTTAAAAGTCAAACTACTTACTGTCAATCTCACTTTGTACCTTAAAGCATAATACTGTGATGTTAAGTGTCAAAAGTTTAACTTTTAGTCTAATTTTGTGGCTGTTTATGTCAAACTAATGAGGTTTTAAAACAGAATTATGAATTGAAACGACGAAAAACTTACTGTAAAAGTAAACATTACGAGATTTAAAGCCGCATTATTTATCTTTTAATAGCAAAAAGTGAGATTAAAATCACAATTTATGACCTTTAATAATTTTTTATTTGACTTTTTTCTGTTATCATTTTGAATGTGCAAGACGTGCGTGACGTGATTATGTCATTAAAAGTCAAAATTAAGTGATTCGAATTCTCAGTATTCAGGTTGAATGTCACAAATTTGAATTTAAACTAGCAACTTTGACTTTCAAATTCAATATGCAGAATTTAATCTCATTTTTACTGTAATGTTATTGTTTGACATTAACTGCCCTAACTCATGATATTAAATATACTTTTGACTTTTAATCTCATTATTAATAATTAAAATGCCAAAATATGCTTTTGCCCACATACGTTTTACTTTTAATGTCCCTATATTTGGATTTCAAATGCAAATGTTGTTTCAGATGATTTTGACTTTTCATCTTAATAGCTTGATTTTAGAGGACAAACTCATAGGATCAAACGTCAAGGTCGAAAGTCAACATTTTACTATAAAAGCAAAAGTAATCAGATTAAAATTTACACTAAGTAGAAAAAAGTGAAAATTGCCGGTGACCTGAGCAATTAAATCAGTTAATCTAAAGTCAAACATCAGACTTAAAAAGTCAAAGTAATGTGTATAAAAGTCAAAATAACACATACAGTTCACTAATATATGCGACTTGTACACAAAATCATGGTTAGGCCTCGGCTAATAATGTTTGTTTCTTAAACCGTCAAAACATTAAATTTCACTACATTGGAAGCAATTTGATACAATGAGAAAAAAAAAACGATGAAAAATCTCTCAGTATTCTTACCTTGGTAAGCTACTTAGACCAAGATAAGTATTTTTCATGAGTACTTTATCTGGCCCCTTATGAAACAACAGGGCCGAGATGGAACCTTCGAACTCTGACTATAGGGGCAAATAGCTGCTAGTGGGAGCTAACGTACTTTTTCATATTTACTGAAATGAATGGGGACTACTCCGAATTCTACGCGAATATACCGCATCAGTAAAATACTTTGTAAATGGCGGCCATTTTGAATAGTGGCGGTCATTGTTGTCCTAAGACAAATACGAGATGACACTTAAGTTAGAGGCCTTAAATAACGTGTCGAATACCAAGCTTCCAAGTTCCTGACTGTCACAAGTGAAAAGGAAATTTTAATCAACTCTAGGGGCTAAAAGCGGCGTGATTATTCGGGTTATCGTACTGTTATCCAATGGTAGTCGTAGGCTAAAGTATTCTTCTGTACTATTACGTAATTGTATGAAAACGTGTCCCGCTTAGGTATGTTGTTTGGTATGTTGACGTGGCGAAAAAGATTATGGTATGCAAATCTAAAAGAGGCTCAAAGCGTGCCGTACTGTTCGATGCAGTTTTCCTCGTGCCTATGAAAAAAAGAACTAGTCATTCCATTCGCCGAATCTCATGCGAAAACTTCATAGAGTTCGTTTTGGAACAGGTTAGGTAGCGTGTCAGGCAGAAAACTAAAGCTAGAAATTTACCTCGTTTGTCAAAGCACCTTCTAGGGCTATAGTCATACCGAGCAAGGGCGTCGGAGCATATAGTGAGGGTAGTTTTGAGGTTTGTGTAGAGGAATTTCTTGTCTGTCCTGAGAAGCAGTCGTGGTCCAAACCTGTTGCCTGTAGTCTGTTTAAGCCATTCTAACAGTTGGATGATAAGTTCTGTTAACTATATAGTAACAATCCCAAAACTTGTGTGAGTAGGTACATTAGAATTTTCCAAGGTTTATGGCAATTATTCGAATCTTGCCGAGCACCCGGCGTAAGTAAGTACACCACGTGCGTGGGCACGGTGGGTTATTGTTAGACGGGTGTGGCTCGTCATCACTTAATACCTTTACTATACTTTACCTTAAATTCAATTTGCACTAATTAAATTTACGTTAAATTGTGCAAGTGTTAAAAAAAGAAATAAAGAATTGTATGTCATCTTATGTTTAGGAGTCAGGCAAGTGTATTGAATATAATATAGAGCCAGATTGGAATAAGCTCATTAGGAGTTGTTCGTTGAATGTTATTTATGTTGCATCTAAGGACCTCACAGCGGGCAAGGATTGTGTTGGGCGTTGCGGTCAAATTTACGTATGTGTGTATGTGTGTGTTTTCTCAAAATAATGAATGTGACTGGAATGGGCATGTTGTATTAAGGCGGATTCAGAGTGTTCAGTGTCCACCCTTACATAAATGCAACATGGTCATTTATATTATCAATACTAATTTTCAGGCTTTCTACCTTGGGCCTGGGTGAAGAATAACTATTTCGGGTCTAGAGCAGAGACGTTCCGTACAACAGGGGGCGTTGTCGGATGCTTAGTTTTATCTTGAGGTTTCAGACCAGCATTAGCCAGGTACCATACTCATTGTGCGAATGAACTTTTAGTAACGTATCAATCTACAGTAATATTCATCAAGCGAAAACAATATTCCATTATTTGAACAGACCAATGGTATATGATAATTATAAAGTGGATGGACTCAGCACATGAAATAACAATATTGGGATGGATGCAATTTAATATAATGAATAAATGAATGAAATGAATCAACGAACGTTGGAGAGACTAAATGAAACTGACACCGCAATAGCCAGCAGGCGAGAACTGAATCATCGAGAAATATAGTGAATGTATTATGGTAGCCAAAATTTAAAATAATGGACTGAGTGGATATTGGCTTTTACCTTTAGTTTTTTGTGTAGCAGACTTACCACACTTAAAGATACCACCCTTAAAGATTTCTACATTTGGTATATTGTATTTGTTTATATTCACTTACTGTGTTTTTGTGGTGCACCACAAGGTTAATCGTACTTTGAATATATTAGTTTATTGTGAATGTTAACAGCTTTTCCTCTAGAAAGTCATTTATTTTTGTTAGTATGTTAGAACCCCCTCCCCCCCGTACCCATTATACTGAAGAGTAAGTTGGAAACGGGCATGTCACGGGGTTCCCAGCAAATGTTCTAGATTTTCTCTGACAATCTGAGATTTCCTCTGACACTGACAACAGCAACACTTTTTAATAAAGAATTTTTTCAAAACGTAAGTAAATTAACAACCAGTGGTGACCATTTTGATTAGTGGCGGTCATTGTTGTCCCAAGACAAATAAGAGATGACAATTAAGTTAGACGCCTTTAATTACGTGCCAAATACCAAGCTTTCAAGTTCCTGACAACAGCGAAACTTTAAAAAAAAATTATTTTCAAAAACATGTTAAATAACAACCAATGGTGGCCATTTTGAAACATGGCTTGTAATGTTTTCACACGACAAATGCCGTATGGCCCAACAGTAAGAGGCCTTTAAAAATGGGCGAAATGACAAGCCTTCAAGTTCATGGTGACAGTAACACTTTGTACATAAAATGTTTAAAAATATAGGGAAAAAACAACCAGTGGCTGCCATTTTGAATGGTTGCCACCATTTACTTCACAGGACACATATATATATATATATATATATATATATATATATATATACATATATATATATATATATATATATATATATATGGCGTTAAGGGCCCTTAATTACCGTATGTGCAAAATGTTAAGTTTTTGTGACCCCAACAACGTAATCTACAAAGAAATATTATAAAAAAAATATAGGTAAAGTATACACACCATTGGCAGCCATTTTGAAAAATGGCCGTCATTGTCGTCACAGATCAAATCTGCCATTGTCCCACAGCCGAATATTTTTTGGGTATGCTTTAACTGTGTGCTTAATTGTATCTCAAAGGGCACAATTTTGCCAAATATTCTACCTATCTGCCGTAGTTTATCGGGATGATAAATGTGTACTGGTGTATGTAAGCGCAAAATACGATACATGATAAATCACTTTCAACCCATCTTCATAGGAGACTTCTAAACTTTTACATAAAAATTCAAACGTGTGGCCTTTTTTAATGACTATGCAGAAGGGGTTAAATTCTTGAATAATCACTATCGATACAGAGGATTACCGAGATACAGCTGACACAAAATATAGATTCCTTGGCATGTTGAGAGATTAAACGGGTAGCTTCAAGAGATGGAGATTCAACGATTTTTCCTCCTTTGAAACTATTTGTGTTGCTGACTCTGCTCCTCTTTGTGTGGCTCATAAATTTCTGTAATACTTAGAGAGCGGTGAGGCAGTGAAGACAATGCTTCTTGTCGTCTGCTGCATCTTAGAGCGCTCATGGGATGACTTCACCAATTGTTATAACACTGCCACTTGTTAAGGAGAGTGAAATTTTCTTTGATGATTGTGCCGCCCAATGCTAACTTTTCAGAGGTCACACTGTGCTTCATGTTATTTTTTGAACATCAATGCATTTCGCCATTTCAGGAACAATCCGGAATCGTTTGAAATGACACCAACAAATTTAGACTGCCCTAACTTAGGGAAGAAATAAGAACTAAAATGTGGTTACGGGAACCGTAACCACTGTTTATGGAAGCGATTATGTACTCAGTGTGGAAATTTTCTCTTCACTGAATTTAATTAGTCCCAGATATCACAAGGAATTATTGAACTGAACAAGAAATCACTTCACAACAGATCACTTTGACAGAACTGTGTTGTTTCTGACACACTATACCTGGTGCAGACTAGGCCTAGGCTGCAGTATGAAAACTGATCACAATATTAGTCAGAGGCCCACTGAGAAAAATGATCTTGCCCGTGAAAGTACTCATAGGCGTACGAGGGGGGGGGCAGGGGGAAGACTGCCCACCCCCACAAATTTCTGAGGTCGAAAATTCGGGCCAAAAATGACAAAATTCGGGCACAGAATAAGTAAAATTCCGGCAGGAATGAAGAAAAAGTGAAAAGATTGCCCGAATTTTCTACTGAGTTTCAGATTTTTTGATCTAATTCCTGAAAAATGTGCAATAATTTTCTCGCGCTTCGCGTGCATGTAGTTGCTTTGTTTTCTATTTTATGCATCCGAACGGCAACGAAATTCGAAAAGGCTCTGACATGCACAGTCCTAATCACTTCCATATCAAAATTTCATAAGATATGAGTAAACATGCTAATGGTATATGTAGTATACCAATTTACTGTTCACTTACTTCACGCAGTGTGGTTCTGATTTACCCCAAGAACTGAGTAAAAAAAAATCACTTACATAAGCAAGATAAAAAGGCTTCCTAAAAAGGTAGAAATTTTTTGAAATATTTCCAACTCAAATTTAGCTATAAATGTAGCACCATTTTGCATCTAGCCCACCTTACGTGAGCACAAATTTTCCAGGATGGCGATTCGCAAATGGTGAAAAGTCCCCACCCCGTCTTGAAAGATGGATCCACGCCCTTGAATTAGGGCAAGTTTTTGAAAATTCGGGCAAATATTTTCTGCTCCCCCAAATTGGAAGAGTCCCGTCCGCTTATGAAAGTACTAGTATTAAGACCCAGCCCACTCAGTGGTTCAATCACTCAGATGTTGCGTTCCTTGTACAGGCTGCAACAATGTCGCTACTTTATAGGCCTAGGCCTACAATAGCAATACAAATCTCTGACGTTTCTACAAACCTCAAAAAAGGGTGATGTAGGATACAACCACACTGCTGAGGACCATGGCGGTATGGGACTGTTTTTCTCACTGAGAGGGCGGTGATTTTTGCCCGGCTCCAGAGTCTGGAGTATAGAATTTAACTGTCCAATTTTCCGCCCGAGTGAGATAATATATCTGTCCGATTTAGTACGTCAGGTTTCTGACATTTGGGGCGGCCTCCCCCAGCCCCCTGGCCCGTACGGCCATGCTGCAGACATTTTCAAAAAAATCCTTGTATGCCACAGATTAACAGTCTTTGCTTGTATACAACGAGAGGAAGGCCAACACAAAGTGTACGGGTATCTTATATGACTGAGGAAGGCTAAGTCTTAACAGCCTGAGTAGGCTGAGTTACTTTCAGTTGTTTATTTCTCTATAAGTTGTTGTACGTAGGGCCCGATAACAACAATCATGCTTGCGCTCAAACGACCTATGTTGTTTTCGATAAACGCGGCTGTGCTCATGTAGAGAAAGATATAGGAACGTTCCTATATATCTTGCACTATGGCTGTGATACGGTATACAGTTAAGTACGAAGGAACACACTGCTTGCAACAATTAACACTGTTTTCGATAAACACGTGTGTAGTTGCAGGGGCGTCAATCCGTATTCAAATGTGGGGGTGGGGGACGGGGGACATACATGACTTAGCACAAACCAATCCCTTTGGTTTTGAAGAGGGGGTGTCTTCCTATTGGCCCTTCCCCCCCCCCTTATGATGACTGAACTATTCTAATATTACAGGCCTGTAGCCAGGAATTCTGATATAGGGGGGCACCGACACCTCATAGAGGGGCACCGAAGAAGATTATGTTTGTTGTCAGTAGTACCACCACAGGATTACAGTTTGACGGAACTACAGGGGATTATATCTCAAGCTTACCACACATAGCATAAAGGTATCGGTTTTACGTGTGCACATACGCGCCCCGAAGCGCGCGAAAATTTCACTCTCCTGATAGAAAGTTTTCCCTCCGCTTGTAATACAGAGACGTAGAAATTCTTCACAAGTAAAGGGAACAACACTATAATCACGATATATCTTCAGCTCAGCAAGCGCAGGTGAAGCAGGTTAAGTACTTTGCGAAAGGCGAGGCGGGACCAGGGGCTGCCATTAGGCAGGCTTGGTGTGATCCAGTATGATTTTGTTAGGACCCAGAGGGAAATTCGCCGAATATGTGGCGAATTAACAATATGGGAAGACTAGCATGGAGCTTTGAGCAGGACTTCGAATGATAGTGAGAGCACACCAATGTCTTCACAGTTCACACTCGGATGGTCATTATCGTATTTCTACTTTGAACGAAATTTTACATGAAAAAAAAAACATGAGAAAAAGTAAATTTTGGAATAAATTTTTGGTACGAGTAAATTTAGCTTCAAACCGTATAGTCGTCGCGGAGCGAATGTTAAGGTACTAGATTACTACATGAAAGCCCCTTGATGTCCGGGATCTAACTTTGAGACCTCACCTAGTTTTGGCTGGAAGAGTTCACTTGAATTTTTGTACTAATAATGTTCATGGGTGATATTACTTCGCTTGTGAGAATTGAGCGCGAAGCGTGCCGAAATTTTGCAGGAAAATTATTTACCACGGTAAAACCTGCATACAGATTCAGCAAGGGGTGGTGGAAAGATAAGCCCGACGAAGGGACCAAGCTCCCCTAAGAGGTCCAGCAACCGGAAGCCCCGTCAGAAGCAATGGGTTACAGATTGGATACCGAACGCGAAATTTTGGGCGACCGGCGAAAAATTTAGGGTTCTGTTGAAGAAAAATTGAAAATATTTGGTTCTTATTAAAGAAAGTTAGAAAATTTGGGTTTCTATGGAAGAATCTGCCCTCTTCGTCCTAGACAGTTCCAATTCTCTCCACTAAGTTACTCCTTCCAAAACTGTGTTGAGCCCCTCCTTGTGCAGACACAAACCTAGTTTATTGCATATCCTGTTGGGCGTACAAGGCCATAATATGTAACCAGAACATTCTCTGCGCATGATGTGTGTTGTGAGCTTTGATGTTTATCAAAGAGCATTCACCTATGACCAATTGAGAATTTTGCTTTCTCCCAACCAAAATGTATTTGGGGTGATGAGTGTATGTCTTTAAGAACAAAACCAAGACGCACGGCGACCGGTCACGAGGGGATGCCCCCTTCCACCACCCCTGGACATTGAGACACTTAACGTTTCATACAAAATGATTATCATGATGTTGAGTCTGAATTAAGAATCTTCCCGATCGTAAGAGAAAGAGGATGGAACTTTTTATGGATTCAGTTTTGTGTTTTCCCGGGAATCACACCTACACGAAAGAACAATAGCCTAATTGTGGAACCTGTACATTTATAAATTAAGCCAACACATCTGAAACGGGTGTTAAAACTATATGTAACTAAAGATGAAAGCGCGCGTAGCGCGCGAAAATTTTTGTGATTTTAGAACAAAAATGTTACAGAGAACAAAATACGTTCATTATTAAACTCCTTTTGGGATCATTTTTGGTTACAGATCGCTTGGTGTCATACCAGGGCCACCGTTTACATGTACTAAAATTTTATTTTCGATCGATTTTCCGTATAGGGGGCACAGTGGTCCGCACGGGGGGGGGGGCACGGCCCCCTCGTGCCCCGGCCTGGCTACGGGCCTGTCTAAGAAGAATTATCATTTCAAAGTTAACATGACCATCATTGAGAGCTGCCAGGTGAAATACATTTTACCATGTCCCAGAATAGCTGAAACCACGCTTCGCAGCGTGGATCATTGTCGGAGATCATGGACCCGACCAGGCCCGTTGCTGGGTGACATGTTTTGGGGTGTGAAGGTGACCGTCCCAAATTCCGACTGGCTGGATGTTTTTTCCACCTGAGTGGAGACGTATAAATTGCACTTTGTTATGCACTCTGCATTTTGTATACAGCAGTGGGGATCCTCCCTTTGTCACTACATAAATGTGTCGTCCTGGGGGAGGGGTCTGAGGGGAGAGGACGCTCCCTCCCCTTTGAGAAATTTTTGTTAATTTAAGGCTGCTTAGGTGCAAAACGGTGCTATCTTTGGGATATTTTTGGAGCTGATCTAATATCGTTGGAAAATGTCCATAATTTAGTGAATTCTAATTTTCCCGACTGGCTAGATGTTTTTACTAACTGCAGTGGCGGCGCGTAAATTTCACCTTTTTTATGCCCTCTGCGTTTGTATACAGCAGTGGGGATCCTTCCTTTGTCACCATATAAAGGTGTCATCCTGGGGAGGTGTCTAACCCCCCCTCCCCTTTGAGAAATTTTTAGCTTTAGCACTTCAGGTTTTCAGGTTGTTATTGCAATTTTTAAACTTTATTTCTGTCTCACCTGCTGACTTATATTTTAAGATACCTTACTTTGCGCACATTACTTGGCCTAATTTATTCAGACGTTTGGACATTGGAAAATCTTTATAGTCTTATTTTGCAATGCATAGACCATCATTTTCTTAGTGACTGTTTTACAATTATGTCCACATGATAGCAAATACACAGTACTTGCGACAGTTCTGATTATGAGCTATTTCTTCAGATAATATGTCACAAAGAAACTGCCACGTGACCTGATCCTAGGTAATCACAATATGTTTATGAGAAGCTATCGCTTCCATAAACATAGTAATAATGGAATCGTGTTACTTACAAGTACATGTACAGTCGTTAAAACTGAAGAGGTGACACGTTTCACACTTATCGGCTGAGCAGTTTGCTTGTCTTGACAATGGTGTTTTTTAGGATTACTTGTACTTAAAAATGTAACAGTAAATTATTTAAAAAAACGTCAACAGCTGCTAAACAATAGGAACAAAGACAAGGGCGGATCCAGCCCCTAGCTGAAGGGGGGGGGGGCAGTTTGAAAAGGGGGGCGCCAACATCATGCAGGGGCCGCATACTCTTGAATTTGACCGACAACATTTCGGAGACCAACTCCCATTGCCATAGTTATATATAGCTATACGGTTCGAAATTCTGGGGACCTTTTTTTTTTTTTTTTTTTTTTACTTTTCGGGCAGTTTTTACTTAACTTTTAGGACGCAGGGGGCGCATTTTTCTTGTATTGAGGGGCGCTAGACTGGTCATAGGGGGGCAGTTGACCCTAGTTGCCCCCCCCCTGGATCCGCCTATGAACAAAGAGACCTGTCAATTAAAATTTTGGTACCTGAAAGGATATAGTTATTTACAAGTACATATTGTCGAAGAGATTTGGTTAATGTTTCTCCATTTTTTACAGCTTTCTGGATTAAGAGTGAGTTTATCTTTCTTGGAGAAAGTTCTTCAGAAAAGGACAGTCGAACAATGAAAGAGTTCTAACTGTCTAATGGTGAGCAGAAGTTGAGGAATGACTTTTAAGTACAATGTGACGCAAAATTACCGGTGCTGAAAGACTGGTGACGTCATGGATGACACTGCATGACTTCCTTCCACTACCAAAATAAGTGGCAGAACTAAACGTATAATTCCTGCTGACTTATGTTTTAGAATTTTGTGGCTAATTACTAACGAGGTCACTGTGAAAAATCTAAAAAGTCCGTCAAAGGTTTACCTGTTATGTATAAAGAACCTAGGCTGAAAGAGATGAGAAAACATGCAGAGTGAGTGTGTTATAGGTCAAAGGAATATATTATTGGTTGCACTTTTGCTTTTAAGTCTGATAAACCCGCAGTTGATCTTGTAATGTTCTCATGTTAAAAGGATGCCCAAATGTTTTCTCACTTACAAGTTTTAAATTATTTGACTTAAAAGGTAATACTAGTATAAAAGAAGACAAAGGCCCTAAAACTGGCCACAGAATTAACACATTTTTTCCAGCTGAATGGGCAGCTTAAGCTACCCGACCAGTCACAACCCGAATAGACTTGGAGAAGACTCCTTGGGCAAATTACGCTGTTGAAATTTTATTCAAAGTTATGTGAAAAATATTTGAAAATAACTGAATCAATTTAAAACTTGCTTGAGTATAACAATTAGGCCTATCAGAATTAATCTGTCCCTTGTATATTTCTTGTCATTTCTATAAAACTTAAATAGGAGTAGGAGATTACTGCAAGACGGCGGGATTTGTCGTCTGCTGCATCTACAGTAAGACTAGGGTGGTTTTCCCCACTGCCATAACATTGTCAGTCGTCAGGAATACAAAAATAATTACATCTTTGGATACTCGGTGACGCGCATTAGCATTAGAGTATATCAGTAAGGTTCTAGGAACTTTCCGAAATCTTAAGTTATTCTACAGGTTATTGTGACAAAAACTAGACTTCTGACTAAGGAGCTTATTTGCATGAGGTCCGTTCTTTAGGAAGGGGCAAACTGATCTATTTTAATTTTAAACAGTCTTTTCGACCTTTATAGCACATCCCCTTAAATTGTTGGTGGCGCTAACCTACTCATTACAGCATTGTTCTGAGTAACCCACTTGTGAGAGGAATACCAGACGTGAATGATGCTCCTAGGAAATTATTTCAGATTGAAGA
This sequence comes from Holothuria leucospilota, assembly GCA_029531755.1. Classification (NCBI taxonomy): domain Eukaryota; kingdom Metazoa; phylum Echinodermata; class Holothuroidea; order Aspidochirotida; family Holothuriidae; genus Holothuria; species Holothuria leucospilota. The sequence continues at coordinate 36,772,977 of CM055965.1, read as the reverse complement.
CAATGAATAAAAGAAGGAAATATTGATTAATTTCTCGGGATTTAGTATTAGCATAGATTAAACTTTCATTCGGTCTCCTTCCGAAGTAGCATCTTCCTGATCACGCAGACCAGAACAAACCTGGAAAAGATTCCTTGGGCATATGAAGCTGTTGAGGTTTCATTCAAAAGTTATAAATGATATTTGAAAATAACTTTGTCAATTTAAAACTTGCTTGAGCAAAATAATTATCAAAAGAAGTTATCAAAAGCAGCCACTTACTGTAGCTTTACATCATGCAAAAAGTTACCTTCATAAGACCAATTTTAGCTAATGACTCAGACTTTCAATTAACATCGCATACCAATGATATCATAATGCGAACTGACCTACATACGCCAAAATTGGGCCATGTTATGCTCACAAAAGATTTAATGAGGCGGTGAGGCCAGACTTCCAGTAAAAATGTTTTGTGACAAGTTTTCAATAAAGGTGTTAGTTGACCCTAAAAGGCGAAGAGAAAAGCTTACACAACTTGTAATGGTACATATTTGGCTGTGCTGGAAGGGAAGCTATGCAATCGATACTTGTGGCGTCATCGGTAATAACACCAGGGGGTATTTACAAAATTATGAACATTACAATGGCGATTTGTCCAAGATCATCCGAGTACATTATATGGGCACTAAGCAGGTCGAAGTTAAATCTCTTTTTTGAATCAATGATGGGGTTTAGGAAGTCGAGAACTTATGCCATCAGGGTCGTAGTACCGTACTCCCAAATAGCCTGCGAAGCTGTTCATATTGTCTGTCCCTTATTAAAGACAGACAGTCATCACCCCAAAGTATATTTTTAGTGTAGGGGTATCAAACTTCTCAGTTGGTGACTGCTCTTTGATTGACATCAAAGTTTGAAAATTTGAAAGATGCAGAGTAGCTCACATTCCACACAAGGCAGAGAGAGTGCTTTTATTGCATTTTATAGCCTTGTATGCTCACCAGGACATGACCTTAAGCAATAAAACAGGTTTATTCCTGCACAAGGAGGAGCTTCATACAGTTATGGGAGGAGCTATAAGTTGCATAGTTGGGAAAATTAGAACTGTCTGGGATGATGAAAATTCCCCTTCAAGTGGGTGGGATGCTTTCTGAAATCAGGAAAAGTGGAAGAAGGAATATGTCCCCCCTAGATAATTTTAAACTAACCCTTTAGCACACCAAAAGGTTTGCGCTATACGGATCCGTGACTTCTGATTCAAGCCGAAGAGAATGAGACAAATATTACCACAGACTTTCAAACAATGTAAACTGTGCTTTTTCAAAATCCAACACAAATAACTGTATTTTAAAGAGCATGGAGCTGTTATAGTTCCAGTTTCGTGGTGCCAACAATTTTGCCAAAACAAATTTGTAGCAGCAATGGTTTTTTATTAGGTTAATTACACGTAATTTCACTGCCCACATGTAGCTTACCGCAGTCAACGCGATATTGAATTGTTATAGACATACTTGTATTTATGAAGAAATCAAATTATTTTGAAAAGTGTAATGTACTTGCTAAGGATCACAGCTTGCAGTAATCACGTGGGAATGTTTCACAACTTCAGATTAGGTTCTTTCCAGTTTCTCGCAAAAGGCCGCAAATTTTGGGGTCACTTGAGATCCTGTCTTTGCGAAACAGTGGTTGTTTCGCTAATGTCATCGTCACCAGGAGCTTTAGTTAGCGTACCCTATTCCCAGTAGGTTCATTACTGCAAGGCATATGTAGCCGAATGGGACTTTTAACCTGAAAGATATCACTCATTTACATGTTTGCTGGTTGGTCTCTTTTCATTTTGTTAGTGTAACAAGCTTTCATTGATTGTCAGTAGTAGCCCAGCTAAAGGGGGTGCGGCTTGGGGTAAGTGCTCGCCCCCCAAAATACTTTTGGTACTACTAAATCTGTTCTAAATAAACTATTTATTCTTCAGAAAAGGGCTGTCAGACATATCACATGCCTTGCTCCACGGGACGAGACCAGTGGTCTGTTTGCCTTGTTGAATTTACTCAAATTTCATGATCAAGTCAATATGAGTCTAGTTATATTTACCTATCGCTGTTTGAATAAGCTACTTCCAAGTTCTTTTTCTTCCTTTTATACCGTTAGCAAATCTGTTCATAACTACCACACTAGACAATCTAACCAACTTCATACCTTTTCGTCGACAGAGATGCTTACAAAAAAGTCTCAAGTATAGATCTATTATGATTTGGAATTAGAGTTGGATGAGGTTCCTAACCAATTGGTTTAAGTCGAGCCGGCCACAGCCTTTTCCCAGTTATGGCTCACTAGTTTGTTTTCCCCACTCCATTGCTTATGCTGAGCACCAAGCACAATGGCAGTAAGTTCCATTTTTAAAGTCTTTGGTATTATGATTTGGAACACGCCATGGGCGTCAATCCTGGGGGGACCGGGGGACATGTCCCCCCACATTTCGATGGGTGGGGGGACAAAATATCAAATGTCCCCCACACTTCGTAAAGAATAGTGTCGTGGCTCTATTTGACTGACTTTTTGAGTGGCATGTAGAAGTGTCTCGATGCAGATTATGAACCCAGATTTTGTCAAGGAAATCTCATTTAATGAAAAATTTCGGCCCGCTTCCCGCGCATGCGACAGTTTGCATTCCATCTCATGACCATTAAAAAGGTGATTATACAAGGAATTATTCTAATCACAACACTTTCCTAAAACAGAGATACATCTCCAAACATCTTTATAGGGGCCCCGCATCAACATGGGATCCTTCAATCTAATTTTTAAGCATGATGTGGAAGGCTGAAACTTTAAAGCACGTTGTTGCCGTTATACATTTTTTAAAAACTTTTACCTAGCGCTTCGCTCGAAGCCATTATCGGTATGGATGGTGATTGCTAATACACTTACGAAGAAAAAGCTGAAACGCTCTTGTTAGTCTTTCACATCTTTTGCTACACCTATCAGGGAGGTCTAACATCACCTTACTGCGCCTATTCTCTCCCTCCTGCCGATTTTCCATTGCTGGAAGCTGTTCGTCTGGATTTTCGTTCAAAATTAGTAAAAATACGATAGATGTAAAGTGCTTAGCGTCATAATCTATATTACCATTTGGATGTCAGGTAATAAGCATTACGCCATTGTCCCATTTATATAATTGATCCAGAGCTTCCAGGAGGTCCTATACAGGCATTTGTCAGCCTTAGATGCCCTTTTATAATGCACAATGAAGGAAAGGAAAATTTTCATAATAGTCCAAGAAAGTTTCTGTTGACTCAACGCAGGTATTTTTGCGAAAAAACTACCAACAAAGTAGCCAAAAGGGGGCTTCAGGAAGGTTGTTGAAAACGTATTCGATCGGCTCCAAAAATAAACCAAAGATAGTACCATTTTGCATCTAAGTAACCTTAAATTTACGAAAATTTCTCAAAGGGGAGGGGGACACGGGGTGCACCTCTGCCATAGACCCCTCCCCCAGGGCGAAACCTTCATTTAGTGGCAAAGGAAGAATTCCCACTGCTGCATATACAAACGCAGGGTGCATAAAAAAGGTGCAATTTACCTGTTTACGCGTCGCCACTGCAGTTAGTAAAAGCATCCAGGCAGCGGGAAAATTAAAATTCACTAAATTATGGACATTTTCCAGCCATATACGATCAGCTCCAAAAATATCCCAAAGATAGCACAATTTTGCACCTGAGCAACCTTACGTTAACAAAATTTCTCAAAGGGGGAGGAGGTGCCCCCTCCCCCAGGGCGACACCTTTATGTAGTGACAAAGGAAGGATCACCACAGCTGTATACAAAACGCAGAGCGCATAACAAAGTGCAATTAAAACGCCGCCACTCTGTTGGAAAACATCCATCCAGTCCGAATCGGGGGGCCTTCACACCCAAAAATATGTGACCCTAGCTACGGGAGTGGTTGGGGTCCATGATCTCTGACAATGATCAACGCTTCGGAGCGTGGTTTCAGCTATTTCTGGACATGATTAAAGTAACATCTTGAAGTAATTCCCTGGACTCCGTGTATTTCAACTAGCAGATCATCTATGATGGTTATGTTAACTCTGGAATCATTGGCGTAGCCAGAGAGGAGGCAGGGGGTCATGCCCACTCATCGAACTTAGAAAAAAATTTGTTAATGGAACACAAAAATTGGCTTCAATTGATGCTAAATGTTGCACCAGATTGCATCTGAGGGTACTTAAATATTAAAAAATTTCTCAAAGGGGAGGGGGACACCCCTCCCCCAGGCCGGCGATCAGGTCCCGCAGTTGGTCGCCTCAAAACAAGAATCCTGGCTACGCCAGTGTTTGGAATCCTAACTCTTATTAGAATAGGAAAACGCCAGTCATCACAAAGAGGGGACACAGGGAAGAGCCTATAAAAAGACACGCCCTTTTCAAAAAAAAGGTTGATAGGTTGTGCTAAGTCATGTGCAGGCGGGTAGCCAAGGGGGGCGAAGGGGGCAGCCGCCCCTCCCCCTGAGCAAAATCGTGGTATTTTTATGTCTTTTTTACAATAATACTAGTGTTTCCCCTATTTATATACCTGGGAAGTGCCATTTCTAGCAATCTGGGAGGCATTTTGGACCAAAATTTTCTCGCGCTCCGCGCCAACCCATGGCACTGGCAGCATACTTGCCAACTCCATCGATACCGTATTGTAGGCCTACCATATCAGGAACACGTGGTATTTAGTGATAGGCCTATGTACAAAAGCAACACCTTACACTTGTTTAAAGCTTTTATGTAGTTCTGCATACTTGTAGAATGACAAACTATTTGCCAGCAATAAGTGTGTATTTGATTTCTATATGGTTATTCCACAAAATATTTCATAAATACATAATAATATGTCCCCATATGCATACAAAATACCATATAAAGTATGCACCAAATCACACTTTCACATTAAAAAACACAAAACCTCACCACACCTTCCCCCTCGCGTGCAAGCGCGCTCGGGATCGATGCCCCCTTGACAAATTTCTGGCTACGCGCCTCGTCATGTGTGTCCCCCCCCCCTACACTTCAATACGGATTGACGCCCCTGGAACACACTGTCCCAGAATTACCAGCTAAGTCCATTAGTTGTGTCTCTGAGGAAAGGTTTACTCAAATATTTTATTAGTATCTATTAATAATGTAGGCAGGGGACGGTAGGATAGTAAGTGTAAGGTGGGGGTATGAGAGGGATTGCTTCTTTTGCTTTTCTCTGTTTATAATTTTGTTCACTCTCTCTGGGAGTGCTTTTGTTTTTCAAGCCCTGAAGGGTTTTTAAGAGTACTTCCATTCACAACACTGATTTTATTAACTTGTTGTTAATTGTATAATCGGTTATTAGGTTTATATATTGTTGTGATAAAACAAATAAATGAAATGAAATGAAATGGTCAAGAGGATTGCCTATACATTCCCCGATTTTGTCGGTGCATTTGCTTCACCTGTTTTGAAACATTTGCCGCGGTGCTAACATAAAAGATAGCATACAATGTGCTCAAACTCACTTGGAGAGTTTTAATGGGTCACAATTGATTTGAATGTGATTGTTGCCGGCTGGTCTAGCGCGCACATATGTCACCTTTCCTGTTGCTATGTCGTAGTAGTTCAGTTCAGTTCAGTATAACGTAATTTCAGTCTCAAGCCAAATTAATTGAATGACAATAAAATAATAACTAAGTATAAATACCGTAACATATAAACTGATGACGTAATTACTTTACTTGAAACAAGAAACGGATGAGACAGAGGACTGGCAACAAAAGCTCTAGGAGCTTATGGAGGTTAACACTCCTAAACAACAGAAGCAAATAGAAAAACAGAATATAACATAAAGGGAAAAAGAGGGAAAGACACAAAGTAACAACATGAAAGTACAAGATACTCACAAATAAAGGAAAATCAGTGACAGTTTGCAATCAAATGAACTTTAAGATTTCTTTTGGCGTTTTACACATAATAATTTCTGCGGGAAGGAAATTCCATAGTTTTCCACCAGTAAATCTAAGACCTAGTTGCGAAGATCTAAGCCTACATAGGGGAGTAGAAAGCTGATTCACCGGAACACGACTGGGCTAGGGATAAAAGGTACAGGGAAAGTGAAACAGATCTCTAAAAATTGATGGGGTTCTAGAACGTAGCCAATTAAACATAAACGTCCCCACATGATACCGATTTAAGTCATATGGTTGGGACTAGCGAAAAGAGGTGTAGTATGATCAGGGAGCTGCTATTTGAACAGGAGAAGAAACTTGTACTTTAATTTATGCTAATCCAATTAGCCTCAGACATGCGTAAGGGGATAATCCTGTAAGGATCGATAATTAGACCTAAGGCTATTCAGTTCTTTTGTCTGGCACTTACAATTCGAACTTGTTATCCTTTGCAATTTCATTCAATTTCAATATCATTGTCTCTTGCTACCTTAACAAATGGATTATATAAAACAATCACATGATATCAAAGAGATTGCCGACAGCCTAATAAGAAATTCAGGCTAATAATTCAAAACGACTGGTTAGTGCTGTGTAAGATTAGATGTGGGTGCTATAGGTAATGTTAAGTACCATATGCAAATGGGCAGACTAGTTACAAGTCTATACTTTGCAGATGAATTTTGATAAATTCCCCCTTTTCTTCGCATGTTGCAAAGGGTGTGTACATATTAGGCGTTTTACAAGGAATCAAAGCAACCTTTATGCATAAGCGACACTATGCGACAAAACGAGCAAATTAATTTGCAATTAGAGCGACTGGCAATGCTGAAGTGATAGGCAAAAATTCTTCAAGATGTAGCAGACGATATGTACCTATTGTGTTTAGTTCCTAACACCTTTTAAGCTTATTGAATCGTCAATGAAGTACAAAGGGAGAGGGATTAGTGGTGTTACTAGTTCTATGAGTTTGACCTTCGCGGCATGATCGTCGTCATCAAAGGGATGTGTGAAGTTTCTTCTCCTGTCCAAGTAGCAGCTCCCTGGTATGATGATGATAGTCTACATTGCTTATGCATCTAATAGCCCTTTTCTGCAGTATGAAAAGGGGATTAATTCTAGAAGAATAAATACGTGCTCCCCCAGACAATATTGCAATAAGAAAGATAAGGAATAATGTGTGTATTACACAGGGATATCAATACTTTGCTAGGAAGAAGTCGAAATCAGTTGAGTAACCCACTGTAACCCCATTCCCTTTGACATGCTAATATAGTGAATGATCAGTATATACCTAATGAGGAAGATCTTTTCCATGGAACAATTAAAACAAGGTCAAGGTTTAGAACCCTGCAATGGTGACTGAAAACCCGCTCAACAGATTTCTACATCTATGATCAATACCAATTGAGATATTTTCTGGTCTAAAATATGACATTACACACTTTTCAAAATTTCAAGGAGGATTATGGCACTGCCCTTCATCGGTGCGAATGAATCATGAACTCTCAAGTAAACTAGGAACGAAGGTTATACATATAGGAAAATTACGTCGTAGCAGGGCCATCCATACAATAAAGATTTTGTGGTTACCGCAGTGATTACACAGTCAATTGATGGTCCAATGAACAGTGGGCCGTTAATGGGGGAAGGGGCATAGGGAGAATTACTTCCGGTCAATGTCTTTCCTCACTTGCACCCCAGTCCACTCCTGTACAAAGGCACATAGAATACAGGACCAATGCATTCACAGACTGTGTCTTCCAACATCTCTGTTTGCCCCCTTCCCCCACTTTTGAAATACCAAGCGAGTGTTACACACTATAGGTGGCACAAGCGAGAGTACCGTTCAAAGAGCGAAAATTGTACTGATAAAATGTTGATAATGTGCCAAATCGGGGAAAGTCCCTTGATGCTAAATCACACAGACTATCACCAGTGTAACAACTTATGTATAGGGGAAAATGTGGAAAGTAGACATGCAATTTTCGAACATCTGGTAGTGATAAGTGTACAGACAAATACACATTCTTTGTAGAATCGTCGGTGCAGTGTGATCGATTTCCGATAATTAGTCTGGTAAATATTGATTTAGCTGTCTGCATCCATCAAAATGGCCATGACATGGGAATTTGGGGTCCTCTCCCCTCCCCAGGAAAATACTAAAACTTAAAACACTGTTGAAGGTGCCTTCATGGCATTTCGGATACGGGTACACCGTGAGGGAAAGCACTGGAAAAGCCACGTTACATCTGAGAGTCCAGAAGGGGAGGATAGTCATTGTTGATAAATATAGGGTTTAATTCAATGTATGACTGCACGATTTCTGAGCAGACTTTGTATTGCCTATCATAGGAGGAGACCAGCACTCGTTAACAAATCATAGCTATGTAGGGAGACCGAAGGGGAAGGTTTTGATGAAAACACACTTACGAACAACTCAACTTTCTTAGGAAAAATGGCATAATTCGTTACCACCCCTCTTATGTTGTCCTTAATGACTTATGCCAGATTTCTCTCTGTCATTTAATGTGGACCCACTATTGTGCGAGATCGAATTTCCACCGCACGGATCCATACACTGTTTCTACAAAGCCTTCCGTTCCCTATTACTACAATTCCTCCTCCTTGTAAAAATCTTTCATGTTTTATGGTTTATACCTAACAGTGGCAGAACACTGATCATGCCGAAAAATCACTTTCTAACATCCCAAACAGAGATTAAAACCAACATTAAATAACTTCAAACACATGCAAAATACCTTTCCGTGAAATGAACGTGAGATGTAGGCTACCTTTAATGCTAGTCAAGCAAATATAAAATTAGTAAATGTAGCGACGACCCTAGGAGGACAAAATGTAGGGGCAACTACCCCCTACCCCTACCCCTTCTAGCTGCACTTTTCGTTTTACACCATTGGGATATTCACAAGTATACATCCTGTACTTACGTCGAAAAAGCAATTTATGCAATTGAAACTCTGTACTACGATTAATAACGCAGGAATCCATTTAAAATTTGTGTATAGGTACTTATTTTGATTGCTAGATGCAAGAAAACAGTAATCTAAAATGGTTGGATTTCAAAACTATCCTGCAGAAAAGTACTAAGCATGATTCAATCATCAAGCAAATGAAATGAATTTAGATTTAAATATTAACTTTGTTGTATAACTTCTTTACATTACGAACTGTTAGAATTCTAAGTAACTTTGTACTCATAGACTTGCAAGTCAAGTACATTTGCAGATATTTTGTCGGTAAGTTCTTCCTATTTTACTCTTGCCCCCCTCGAGTAGAATTTCTATGGCTAAGCTACGTCAATGAAGTTAAAATATTCACATAATCACGAGCTTAGTTTGCTATTCTGGAAACTTTTTATTGTAAAGTTTTAAGAGGAATGACCAGTCTTCCCAAACTTATTTTGATACATCAATTAAGTATTACACGTATTTTTTATTTCCCTTACGAGTGCGACCTTCCATGATGTATCAGAACAAATATATGCTATACTCAAGGTTTACTATAGGGGTGATCATACTGCATGAATTTAAAAAAGTCACTTAGAAAATTTTATCACAAGTTTTGAAAGAGCTATTCATGAAAAAGAATACCAGGTAAATAAATTCGATTTGAAGGGACTGCATTTTCCCTTTAAGGTGTACAGCTATTCACGCAAACATATGTTTTGTGTTTTTGGTTTTTTCTGATCATGAGCGATAAAGAAAAAGGCACTAAAAAGTGAGAATTTCTAAATATGTGACCAGTTCAAAACATTTCCAAAGATAGCCCCATTTTTCATCTTAGCTATCTTCCATTCACAGAACTTCGAAAAGAGGAGGTCTGTCACCCAAGCCATTAGATAGCCGCCCTTCCCTAAAATATAAAAAGACACTAAATAATAAGAATTTCTAAACATATAATCAGTTCAAAGCTTCACCAAAGACAGCACCAAAATTCTCACCTAAGTGACACTACTTAAATGTCACGTCCTCCACTTAGACCCCTCCTCTTAGACCCTCCCCCAGGGCTGCACAGGGTGACAAAGAAAGTATCCGTTTGCATGCCAACTATCTTAGCTACGCTACCGGACGCTGTCATGAACTTCACCCTAAGGATTTCATCCAGCCTACGGCCTGCCAAGTCCACCTATAAGCTTACGAAGTATGAACAGTCACCCAATGTGTTATCGTGCAAACACATTTTGTACAAGTTTTTTTTTTTCTTTTTCAAATTGATTGATTGGTTCATGAAATAGTTATTTGGCATCCAAGATCCCTCGGGCGTGGTTCACTTAATTAAACCTATCCAGTTTTACCTTTTCTTCACTTAAATTATTAAATACAACTGATAATCGATTTATTTCAACATAATTCTGTATAATTCGGATTTATTTTGCATCGGACAATTTGGACAACATGCCTCTGGGAAAATAAATGGATTCGTCTTACATTTTTTATATTAATATATTTACTATAATTCCATTATAATTAATTTTTATATCGAATACTATCGTAGTCTTGGGTTAGTTCCATACATTACACGGTTTCATTTTGTACGATAGAGGTATTTAATGATTTCCCCAGGGCCGTTTAATGCCGGGGCGCTGTTAATCCCCCCTGAGATTTCCAAACCGCATGCAGATTGGCTAGCTTGAGAAAAAATACTGATATGCTGAAAGTTTCACTGTCCTAATTATGATTTTAAGGCCCAAAGAACCTGGGAAGTCGCATATAAGGGTTCTTCATTTCCCCAGATTTTCCCGGGGAGGTCCCCGGACCCCCAACATGGACGCATTCGTATGCGGGTTCCTCTTCCTGACGAAGGAACCCTCGTCTTCCTACAAGATACACAGCTTGAATACACTTGCACGTACGCAGGCTAAAAACAAAATAGCCTATTATTACATTCAATTGTAAACTAAACTCAATAAGCTTTAAAAGTAACTTTAAATCAAAACTAAATTTGTTTCTAATTAGCATGAAATCTAAAAATAAAATATGTTTAGATGCAACTTCACAGGATCTAAAATTTGTCATTTCTCCATATGTGGGAGGCATTTTGACCCAACATTTTCTTGCAAGGCCTACGCTACGGCTACGGGCCGACCGATAGTGGCTCCCTACGTGATTTACTAAGAGGGAGCAGCCCGCACCGGCTACCAGCCTTGTAGGGGTGCCATGCCAAGGCCGAAAAATTCAGCAAACATGTAAAATTTTAAATTCATGTACTCATTTCAAAGCTTCACCAAAAATATCATCATTTGGGATCTAGGAAGCCTAAGAACAAGAAATATTTCTAAAGAGTAGAGGTGTCATTCCTCCCCTTAGGCAATATGCCCTTCAATTACACCCTATCAAAAAAGAAAAAAACGCCAAATAATGAGAATTCCTAAACATATCAGTTCAACGCTTTACGAAGCTTTGCCAAAGGTAGCACCATTTCGCATCCACGCCACCTAACAGGGACAAAACTTTCTCATCGAGTAGGGATGTCGTCCCCTTCCCTTAGACAGCACCTCTTGCCTTATGCCCAGCCAAAAATTAGGCAAAATATTACTAAATAAGGAAAATTTGTAAAGATATAATCAGTTCAATGCTTTGTCAACGATAGCACCATTTTGCACCTATAAGTCAGGCCTTACATGTACCTCTCCTCTCCTCAGCACCCTCCCAAGGGTCCTTCAGGGTGTCAACTATCTATAGACATGCCACTGGTGCTATTCTTAGATAGTATCATGAACTGCCCCTCTAGGGATTTTGCCCAGACTACGGCCATGTTACTACTTTATCTGTTTCAGATCAAACGTCTTTAGGCACAGCTATCAGACAATAGACCATCTTCCAGCAATTACAAAGGATTATGGGATAGAGTTTTGGTACTCGTCGTTTTTGCCCATAGTAAAACGCCCTTGACGAAAACGACGCACACCAAACCACTATCCCATGATCCCTTTTAACTGTTTAATTGCTTTGAAAAGGGGTCTATGGTGCAAAGCAAGGCTCCTCCACCCCCTGAGTCTTCAAGATATTCATTCATTGCAGCGGATCAGGGCTTTAAATGACAGGTAAATTCACCAATAGTAATAGCCTATCCAGTCATACATGTACTCCAAGTAACATCGTACTTGTGAAAGAATAGGAAAATGAACGTTTTTTAACAAGCTATTTTTTCTATTTGATTCCAAAAGGCGTTTAATCTACAGATTTCTGTAGGGGGTAGGGTGAGGTGCGTTTTCGACTGATCATAATTTACCACAAATTGTTCACAAACAATCAAAGTTCTTAGTAAATCCTTTGTGAACTATCATTTTCTTGCGTTCCTAGCGCTTTAACCGTCATTTGTGTTTTTTCTTTAACACCATCTCAAACGTATTTGTTTAAAGGTACGCTTTCGGGTTTTATAAAAAAAATTCTGATGCAAAATATTGGCGCGCTCCGCCTGCAATTGCACCAGTTTACACTTTATGCCTGATGACCATCATAGGACGATAATGCCCGGAATAACTGTAGCGAGAACTATTTTCCGAAAACTAAAAAGTCCAACCTCAGGCTTGCATCAAGAAGCAATTGTGAGGCAATCTTATGTAATGGGCAACTCTATTTGAAGTTTATTACTCTTTACCCATGCAAACTATTCAATTCTCATTAAAATGCATTAGCAGAGAAAAAGCATTATGAAACATGTTTAGGCCCAATCAATCCTCTAGCCCTTTGTTATACCTTTACTTCCCTCTTACTCATGGTCGTACGGGACTGTCTTTCTCAGGGAGGGCGGTGATTTTTGCCCGACCCCAGATCTAATTTAACTGCCCAATTTTCCGCCCGACTGAGACAAAATATCTGCCCGATATAGTCAGGTTTCTGACATTTGGGGGAAACCGGCCCTAAGCACCCCCCGGCCCGTACGCCTAATTTTTTTCCCACGAGGTTATGGGCAAATTAGATTCTCAAAATTTTTCAGATTTGTTTCAAAATCATGGTTAGAACTAATTTTTGGGTTAGGGCTACGTGGCCAGGGTTATTTGGCCTGTTCTTTCATAATCCGGTGTCAGAATTACAATAAAAGGGTCGGAAAGCTGTCATTTTGGAATTAGGGGTGTGGCCTATTTCCAAGAAGCTGATTGGTCCATTGGCATGATTTGCCCATAACCTCGTGGGAAAAAAAATGCGATGCCCGTACGGCTATGGTCAATCTCCCACTGGAAGTTCTTCCTGTGAATTCTAATTCAAATGTAGTAAAACTACGATTTTTGTGAAGGAGGCTACTCGGTGTGCTCTTCTGTAGTGTTATTTGAATATCAGTTAAAAGCATCATAATAGTGCCTCCATTTTATAATTACCTCAGAGCTTCCAGGAGGTCTTACGCTTGTGTCATGGTGCCGGCATTGGAGGGTGCCATGCCACAGCCAAAATAGCACCGAATGGTAATTTCATAAATGTCACGAGTTCAAAGCTTTGCCAAAAGTAAGCACCCTTTTTATCTAAGCCACCTTACATGAACAAAATTTGTCAAGAGAAGGAATTTCACTCCCTCCACTTATACACCACACCTTTCCCTTACACCAAATAAAAACGAAATAATTAACGTAAGTGTGAGAATTTTTCAAAGTATAGTCAGCTCGAAACTTTGCCAAAGATAGCACAACTTTGTATCTAATCCACAGTAAACGAACAAAAGAATTTTAAAGGCAGACATCTCCTCCCTCACAACGACACCTCCGCACTGGCGGACAAAGGACTGGCGTCCACCACGGTTGCAAAGTACCGTACAAACACATATGTGCACTATACACCAACTTTCTGGGTTTATCATGAGTGGGATTAGGACATCTTCTTTGATGGTGCCACTCCCCCCCCCCCCCATCATCATCAAATCCTGCCGGCGCCACTGTATAGCCTGTTAAACCGGCCGTTCTTCTGTGTTATCTACTGCAAAAACTGTTGAAACTGATATTCATGGTCTGCTTGTTGGTATTAAATACTAGATGAAGGTAAATACTCGAGACCTTCGGGAGACTTCTCCTTCTTAACCCAACCAGGGTCCCAGGACCTCATGTTGGAGGCTCTTCGCCCTTCAACGACCAGCCTCTGCGTAGGTGGATCACCCCAACCTTATTGCATTCCCAATGACTTCTGTTCCTTCACTTTTTTACCCGTCATGCAGGGTACTTGTGATAAGTCTTCAAGCCTAGGGCCTTTGCACACTTTGCCAGAGGTTTACAGAGAATATCCTCTGACCTATTTCTTACTTTATACTTTGTTTCCTGAACTAGGCCAGAGTCAAGCACCACTAATATTTTTTCGTGGTCAGCACCCTGGTACAATACCACGTCAACATGTGACGTTGCCCGCCCGGCGGACGTATATTCACACTGACTGCACTCGCAATACCAATAGAGTATGTACGCCAAAGAGGAGTACCTGTTCGGCACCTGCTATGAAGGTAACATGTGACGTGAAAAATATGGTGCCAGGCTGATTGTCTCATATACGTATGCGCCTGCATGAATACAACCATAAAATTTTATTGTGTCATACTTGGACAAAACCGCGTTCTTTCTAGCATTCAATGATGTGGACTTCCTAGCACCAAGATATAGCAGCTTAGAAAATTTTTGAAAAAGAAAGAGGATTTTTGCTTCTATAAATCATTATCTTTGGATATTTTAGGACACGAAATGAGAGTATTTAACATACAGACGTCTTTAACATTTTGAGGTGCCAAACGGGAAAAAAGGCTAAGAAGTATAAGATGTGAGTCTGAAAAAGATTCAAACCAAGCAAACTTTTCGAAGTTCAGACATACATATAGATTAGTGGTGTACAAAAGTGTGAACATGCGTGTGCCTCTGAACAGGTGCCCCTCCCCTTTGGTTTTTTGAAAGCCGTTAAATGTGAAATGATATAATGGCCATGGGCGTCCGCAGGCATGGTCAAGGGGGTCACTTGCCCCCCCCCCTCCCCGGAAAATCAAAAATTTGAAAAAACGAGTAAAAATTAAAGAAAAAACCAAACAAAACGTGTTTTTCCTGTTTCTATTCGGTAAATAGGCTTAAGAAATGCCATTTCCAGCGATCTGGAAGGCATTTCGGGCCGAAATTTCTTGCGCTTCGCGCCAACTCATGGTCACGCGGAGGTTTTGCCCACCCCTAGAAATTTTTGCCCCCCCCCCCTGGATTTTTTTCTGCGGACGCCCATGTATAATGCTTATATGTTTTTTAACAGTTACGTTCAAGATTTATTCCCATAATAAGGAGTGTATTTAAACTTTTGAAGATGTAAGTATACTTTCTGTATCATACAGTATCATTGTTAAGCAAAACTTTTGGAGAAAATAAACTCATTTTGCCTCGTTCCCAGTCATTGTGATAACTTTATATACGTCCCAGTCTTTCACAGTCACTGAGACCGGTTTTAAGAAATGACTTAATTAGGTTAACGTGCATTTCAACAGATGGCTAACTCCAAAGGTCTTTGTCAAAATTAATTTGCCTTAGGTTTAAGCTTTTCACGTGCAATTAGCTTTTCATGTGTATTTGCCAGAGCACCAATCTGACCTGCAAGCGTGTACACTGCATATGATTGTTTTGCCGATTCGGCTCAGAGTACGGGGAGAGGTTTCTAATTTCAATTCATTGACCAAAAATTGTGTATTTTCTTGTAGAATTTAATGTCAATCTTCGTCTGTTTTTCCTCTATCTACTTGGCATTTGATATCCTTAGAGGCCTAACCTTGATATATGATTAGACCTTTGTGTTGACAAAGAGGGACGGTATCGTAAATCCTACGGGGAAATTTCACGGGCACGTTTTATTCTTCTTTCTGCCATGTAATATTCAATTCAATCAACTTATATGGTTACGAGATATTTCCATTAGTAGATTCTTAAAATAGAAGAATAAATTGTTGAGAAGATAAATA
Source organism: Holothuria leucospilota (assembly GCA_029531755.1). Taxonomy (NCBI): domain Eukaryota; kingdom Metazoa; phylum Echinodermata; class Holothuroidea; order Aspidochirotida; family Holothuriidae; genus Holothuria; species Holothuria leucospilota. Next base: position 36,757,121 of record CM055965.1, on the reverse strand, counting down.
GAGAAGCTACTGAAAGCTTGCCATACATGAATGCCCGTTACAAGGAAAAAAAAGTTAACAGAAAATTGCTAGATTTTAACGTAGATAGACAGACAGACAGAGGCACAAACAGACAGACGAGAGCACGGAGAAAGAAACAAACAGATACCTCTTAAAGAGCTTTCACCGCTCACACCAGGCTCTTAGCCAGACAAGGTACTGAAGGGCGAGACATAGCTTCCAGCGGGCCGAATGTTTTTTGGGGGTGGCGAGACGTGTCAAAATGTGTCAAGGCAATCGCAACTTTGGAATTTTCTAGAGGGCGAAAAAATTCTTGGGGCTTTATCCCCTGCCCCCCTCCTTGACTACGGCCTTGGCTCACACTCCTAGGTAGCCTACTAAAAGGTGGCTGAGTGGATCTTACGGCGCCATTTCTAGCATCTTGATGCATTCGTCGATGTCGTATCACAGTAATTTTCGAAATGTAAGGTTCGAAATCATTTTATCAGTATATCGGCATAACTAACCTATTGTCCATTTTGTGATAAAAGTAACAAATTTGTCACACATATCGAAAAATAAATTTTGAACCAATCTGAATATTGGGCCATCTCGGATTCTGTCCCTTACGACCGTGGCAGTCATTTTTCAAAATGACCGCCAGAAATGACCATTTCAGGACACACTTGTTAATATATCAACACTTTAAATGTACTTAGGCTACGCAAAGTCACTGAAAACAATTCAGGATATCTTGAAAAATGATTCTTTAATAATAATATCAATGTCTTAAGCAATCACTAGGAGCTATCACACCGTTTTACCCTTAAATAATCGTCTTTTTATATCGTATTACAGCAGTAAAATCATCACGAAAGTTATAAATGATATACCTTAAAAACAGACTAGATTGCACTTATTATTACCAGACGGTGCTTATGCCCGTTTGCGTTCATGTTAAGAACGTACAGAATTGTTAATCTGCCGATTAATCATACTGATCAAAAAATGTGCCGTAATCAGTGTTACCAGCTCTTGGGAATTTTCCCAAGATCTTGGGAATTTTGTACATCCCGGGAATAAGCTGATGACCACGAAAAGTTTCCTATTACATTCAAAAATATTCAGAGTACTGTTGTTGTTATATTGTTAATTTTATTCCAAAAACAGGGTTAAGAAAGGGCTGCAATTAAAACCTAGTTTGTTAATTTATTCTCATCATTGTTTTAATTCTTTGTAAATAGCTTATGTTGCCAGGAATGTCCTTAAGGATCGATGAGTGTGTGGGGTGTTGGCAATGTGTCAATTTGACCTTGGCTTACCCATTTTCATTTATCTGCTACAACAACAAGGTCGATTTGGTCATGGAAGTACTAGCTTCGAGGAAATACTTCCATGTTCGGAGCATAAGATCGTCTTGGTATTGGGCTCAGTTGCCCGCCTTAGGGTCCAATTTAGTAATGTCCGTCTGTAGGGGCCAAGGAGGAAAAGCCCCCGGAAGCTCTGAAACATTTACCCGATTGTGGGCACTAGAATAAAGCATTTCACTGTCTACAAATGGCATTGATACGCACTAAACAGCGCGGTTTGTCTACATCTTTTTAAAAGAGCGTAATTCGGACTAACCGCTAGACGATTTCTTCAAGATGCAGCGGGGGATTGATGGTGAGGTGGGATGAAAGTCATAGAGTTCTACGGAGTTTTGTAATAATTACACTTACTTTGTTCTATGGTAAGTTGTGATGGATGAACAAGAATAAAAGAATGCGCCCGAAGCACGCCGAAAATAACACTTTTGGGGACATTTTAGTAATGTTTGCCTTCATTTTACATAGCACTTACCTATCTACAAATAGCACTGAATACGCACTAAAACGGACAGAAAAATTGCAATCAGCCCTTTCGTTTCATAATAGCCAGGACCAACGATCGTTCGATTTCTTTATGATACAGCAGTTTTGAGGGGTGGCTAGGGTTGGCAATCGCGAACGTTGCACAGAGTTTTGCAGTAATCCAAGCACGCTCTGTCCTCCTTGAATTACTAATTGGACAATTAGCACATGTGAAGAATGTGCGTGAAGCCCGCCGAAAAATAGGCATTTTAGTAACGGTTTTAGCACTGCATCAACAGAATGTCGGAAAGTGAGCATTCTTTGCAATCACCGCGATACAATGTGTACGCACTTTCAAGTGCTTACAGCAAACACAAAAGCACTGCGACCTACAATGAGACAATGCGACTGCGATCCGACTCAACTGACCACGTATGCCTACAACTCATCCCCAGTGGTCAGTCAGGTTGAGTTGCATCACATTCCAAAAGGCTTTAACTCTACAGTGTCGGACATGGGTGTCAATTTCATGGCAGAAAATTAAGCAATACGGTACTATTTTCCCGACAGCCTGGATTTCGTCAAAACACAATCGCTTCCCGAATAGTGTAGTAAAGATTACTGACTCAGAACGCTCAATTTAGGATAATTTTCCTAACAATATATAATAATATCCCGACAAACAGAATAGTCCTGCAATACAGTTACAACTGGGAGGGATGAGGTCTCTGGTTGAATATATCCAAGCAATATTTCCACCCGACAATGTGATCATAAATTTTTCTGATATTTCTGTAACCCCAAATAAAAAAAATTGACAAAGTAAATTAATTGCGAAAGAAACTGGCAATTTTTCCCGACGGTCCGCAAAATTTTCCCGACAGACCGCACTTTGAAAATGTCTGGGGGTGTGGCATCTCCCCTCGTAGTGACGCTATGTATGTTGCATAGTTGCAGTTTTGCGTATCAAAACTTTACTTTGGGATTCGATGAATGATCTTGGGAAATTTAGGAAAAATCAGCCGGTACCACTTACCGTAACACGTGCCATCTTCAGTATTTTGATCTACAGTACAACCCTGTTACACAAGGTCATCAATCACTAATGGAGATTTGTGTGAAAAAGTGGAGGGAATGAAGGGCATTTGAAGCAAATTTTTTCTTGTGAAATAGAAACTCAATTGGAGCATCTCCGAAAAGTCGAGATACACCCCAGTCGATTTCCGCCCATGGTCACAATCATGATATCGATGTTGAAATTTTAACTTCCTATGGGTGAGCATAGTACGGATCAACTTTGTTGGTAGCCCCTTCACATCTTGACTTGCCTGTGCTTTTATTTGATACTTTGCATGCACGACTTTTCATGCGACATTGCTTCCCCAAATTGCAGTCACAGATCATAGCAAGTTCATAGGCTGGATTTTCCGGGGCAGGGCCATTTCACATGATGTTATGTTTTGTACACGCGGCCATGTTTGAGGCAAAAATGTGTAGGCGAGTACATTCGTGGTAGGCTGTACCCACAACAGTGACATCACAGGCTTCCACTGATCAGTAACTTTGTACACTGGCACGTTTCCTCAACATAGCCGCTTTTTGCGCAGTCATTAGAAATGTGACAAAGGAGTGGAGGATAACTAAGCATATTTTGAAATGCTTTTTCATTGTAATTAAATTTAACCATCTCCTGACAATGGGTGGACCGTTAAATGTTGCTCTTTTAAAAGATATAGCGAAAAATATAGTCTTTACTTCGATCATTTCACATCATGCTTCATATGTTACCAAACTCATGGTATTAGATGACAATATGATGATCCAGTCTTTGGGAGTTAAGAATGTAACACTATTTTTCGAAAACGGATTTCCCGAAATTATTAACTGTATACCAAGGCCCTCATACTGAAGAGTTTTGAATTTATATTCTTTATGACGTCAAGACAAAACCAGAAAGCCCAAAGGCTAAGTGATGCCTGCCGAAGGAAATAAAAGGTATTAATTTTTGCATCTTGAGCTATTGTATTTACAAGCTATTTCCAAGGTTTCTGTTGTTTCACCTACGGAGACCTTGTGCAACCTTTGACCTCTGTCAAAACGAATAGGGTTCGTCTTCTGACCATAACACATCCAAAAGCCAAGCATGAAAGGAATACACTATTCCTATGTTGGCATACTGTGTTTAAAAAGGATTCGGTTTTTGAACTCTTGTGACCTCACATGACCTCCATCCTTCACCAAAGACTTTACTACTCTTCCTCTTAATATGATCAATTTGTATAACAAGTATGAAAAGTATCCACCATTCCTAACTTGAGATACCGTATTTACAAGGGTTTCAGTTTTTGTCCTCTGGTAACCTCACATGACCTTTGACCTCTGCAAAATGCAATAGGGTCATGTACTAACTCCTAAAAATTCACATGACAGGTATGAAGAATATCCATGCTTCCTACCTTGTCATAACCTGATTACAGGGTTTTTTGATTTTTGACCTCTGGTGACCTGAAATGACCTTCGATCTCCACCAAAACAATAGAAATCTTTCTCTCAATGTAATAAATCCAGATACCAAGTGTGAAAGTTATCCATCATTTCTATCTTGAGGTATCGTGTTTACAAGCAATTCCCAAGGTTTTTGACCTCCCCTGGCCTCAGATAACCTTTCACCTTTACCAAATCAATAGGTTCATCTTCTGACTATAAAGCATATACATACCAAATATGAAAAGTATTTATGTTTTTTACCTAGAGATATCGTGTTTACAAGGTTTTTGATTTTTGACCTCTGGTAACCTGACATGAACTCTGAAGACCAAAACCAATAGGGTTCTTTCTCTTAATATGATAAATCCATATACCAAATATGAAAAGTATCCATCATTCCTATCTTGAGATATCGTGTTTACAATCCAAGCGTCACAAACACACACATGCACACATACATGCACACATACACACAAATACAAGCGCCATCGTGACTGCATTGACTGATTTTGCTTCTTGACTGGTTTTTTTTCTTTGGTCATTCAAGATGGCGGAAATAACCAAATGCCGCCCATATAATAATTATATGTCATTAAAATAATGAGAAAAATATTCATGAAAAGTATATTTGACCCGGTTGCTCTGATTATCTATCCATTTGTATGCCAAATAATCATAATTTTACAGAGCATTATTATTGGAATTAAAGCGGCACATTGAGTTGATATTGATAATTTTGTGAAGATTTTGAATGGTATTACCACATGAGAATGCTTATAATTCGCATAATTAGTCAAGTTTTACATACAACACCTATGTAAAAACTAAAAATTTGGAGTTTTTGGACCTTGCTTGTAATGGTCGTGTGCAGTTATGATTAACACTAAAGTGAAAAAAGTGTCTGGTCACGAATTTTGGAAAACCGAACTGAATCTCTAATTTATCACTAATGAAAACTTTATCTGCACTAAGGGTATGGGGATTGTCTCAGTTTGATCATTCGTTATAAGTAAGTGAAGAAAACTTCACAGGTTTGGAAAAATTTGTAAATTTTACAAACCAACTCAAAGTGCCTCTTTAAGATCAACTAAGTTGGCGGTTTGGTGGCTTCCAATGTAGCAATTAAAGTAAATTACAATGATATAAAGAATATAATCCTTAAGCTTATTTTCGACACCCTAAGTCATCGTATCTATCCACATCCTATTATAAATATTCAAAACGTATTTTCTCTGAAAAAAATTGTACAGATGTTAGGTTTAATTGTTTCAAAAGTATTTGTAATGATTATTTTCTTTATTATAATAATATATTGACATAATCATTACATTGGCGGCCATTTTGCTTTTTCCACCATCTTGGTTGACCTGAATTCAAATAGAAATATTTTGAAAAATAATCTCTTATTATTTATCATAAAATATGGCCAGGTATTAAGGGAAACTGTGTCAAAAGAATTTTAATGATTGTTTTTGTCGTTATTTTGATATAATTATTTTATTCCGACCATTTTGTTGTTCTCATCATCTTGGTTAGACTGGTTTCCAGCATAAAAAGTAAATAAAAACCATGCTTTAATATTTAAGTACAATTTCTAATAAGAAATGAAGGGCTTTTTACTGAAATATATTTTGTTATGATGATTTTCTTTGTATTTTTGGATTATTTTTAATTATTTTTTTAATTATTTTTTTTTATTTTGGGGAGGACTTACGGTATTGTTTTTACTTCTTCGGTGATTTTCAGCCATATTAGCTGAAATGTACTGTAGTGTCAAGGGTTTTAAGATCCAGCTTTGATTATAAAACATTAAATTACATACTTACGAATGTGGATTGTGGAATTTTGCAATGTGTTTACGTAATTTTTGAAAATACTTCATTCATTTTGGCGACCATTTTGTTTTTCCGCCATCTTAGTTAACGTGGATATCCCAAAAAGGTTCAGAAAATTAAGTTTGTAATTTTCTCCATAATACGTGAACAACTTTTAAGACTAGGCCTAGATGGTCCAAAATATTTTTAAATATTATTATAATTTAATACCATGCCAAAACATTCATTTTGTCACCATCTTGTTTTTGGCAGCCATTTTGAATAAGTGAAACCCTAAGTATTTGTTGTTACTCCTTGATTTTTTGTTTAGGGGTTTTCAAAATATTAAGTTGGGTCGGAGAGTTGTGGGGGAGGGTGCCTGTGAAGTGCCTCTGGCATACAATGAAACATAGTTTTGTTTTGTAAGTTTGCAAAATAGAGGGTCTCAATGGTATATGGCGTTCATTTTGTAGGGTGTCTGTTCAAATGTAATCAGCCCCTCTCCTTCTTGTCATATACAAAGTTTTCTGCAAGTGGCTCCAGTAGCGTAACTGAAGAGGGGGCAGGGGGGAGGTCGCCCCCACTTTTCGTCCTGGGATGGTCTGTCGGTACATTTGCTGATTTTGTCGGTACATCAGCCCGGTGTGGACTGTGGAAAAATACTCAACAGGTATATCGCATATTTAGTGATTGTGCTATGCGGATTTTAACTGACCTAAATTCAACCGTTCCTTCACCACCGAAGTTCTTTCTTTCGGAACACCGATGCCAGCGATTCCAGCTTCAGTCGTTGAATGGCGGGGTCACATGTGCGGGGTGACTTATTAATTTGATAACCCTTGACAAAATGTCGGTATATTGGCTATATGCTGTCGGTACATTTACCTTCTTTCATCCCTGTCCCCACTTCTATCACCCCAGTTACGCTACTAAGGGGCCAGTATCCAGAAATGTTTTTGATACATCACTCTACACATACACCAAATCTCTTGCTTTTATCAGATAATGCTCGATTGTTCTGATATTTTTAACTATGCCGCATTAGTAGTAATTCTCTTGATTTCGTTATTCAAGAATTTTGCAAAGGCTGCAAAATAGTTATGCCAGTTTGTCCAGTCCAGTAAGATCTTGAAGAGTAACCCAAAGGTTCTGTACGAACAACACAAATATTCTCAATTATTTCTTGGGAGAGGTGCACACAACATCATTACTCAGGAATGCATAATCATCTTATTGTTATAAACTTTCCAAAGAGGCTTATCTTCCAGGAGGATTCATCCTCGTCACGTACCGCCATTTCCTTAAAACCATCCATTAAAGACAGATATTCATCATCCCAGACAACATCAATTCTCCCAACTAGGTTACTTCTAGCGACGCCCACAACTTTCTTTAGCTTCTCCTTTTGAAGACACAAACCTAGTTTATTGCTTAAGGAGATATCCTGGTGAGCATACAAGGCCCTAATGTTTAATCAGAACACTCTCTGTACATGCTGTGTTATGTGAGCTACTCTGCATCTTTTGAATTTTGTAACCCTGAAGAGCAGCTTTCCCCCAAGTAAAAGTCATACTTGGGGTGATGAGTATCTATCTTCAAACCTATTCACAGAACAAACTGAATATTGCAATTGTACAGATATAGGTGCCCCCGTGAAATCTGCAGACATCTTAATGACTTCACTTTGTTGTCCATCCGATTGTAAATACCTTCAAGCGACTATACGAGCTCTTGTTTCCGTTTTGTGAAAAGCTGTATGTTGCATTGTGATTGGTAACAGACGAAATTTGTTAGTTATGAACGAGAGCGCGATAAAAACTGAAAGACCCCATAAAGTGACTGTCTTTGAACCTAATTTGAGAGTACATGAACGTCAATTATGCACTCACGTTCTCAGGTTAACAACACATGGTGCCTATGTGACGTAACAAATGAAAAAAACTGATTCATAAAAGAATATGAATATTATACATATTTGTACGTCGTAAATAATTCTGTTTTAAGTACGGTAATTTATCAATGTTTTCTGTTTATAAACACCATGACTTATTATCTCAAAATATATAAACCTGAGTGGTACTTCTCATACTTGGTACGTAGATACCGTGCATTAACTAAAATGTTTTTATGGTTGTTAATGGTTGCCATATGTCATTTGAACTTGTCGAAAAGCTTCACATAATATATATTTTGCATGAAGGGCTGGAGTGTTGATTGGACAACACCATTGTGGTATAGAGGTTAAATAATGGTAAAGAAATAGTTTAATCAAGTTTTGTTAGATAGTATACAATATTCTATGATCAAGCCCGTAGCCAAGGGGACCAGGTGCCACGCAGCCTGGAAAATTTTCGCCCCCCTAGAAAATACAAAATACCATAGTGCCTTAATACATTTAGGTCTACCTCGCCCCCTATTTTATTCGGTCCCTGGGCTCTATCTCGCCCCTTCAGTACCTTGTCCAGCTACCGGTCTGTATGTCATCATAAAATATTTTCGTTTGTATGAAATAAATTTTCATCACAAAAATGCTTATTTGTTAAAACCAGTAAAGACTATGGTTTGTGATATGTTGAAACACTAGGCTTGTTTCCACTTTTATTGGTCGAATTCATAAGAGACACGATGCAATAAGCACGTGAAGAGTACACTGTGTAAGGACTAGATTTAGTTCAAAGATGAGTAACTGATAGATCTGAGATTATGCGTTACTGTCACCTTTTTACTACAAAATGGTCAAAGATTTATCAATCAAGGCTTTGAAGATAAAATAGTAATGCTATTTCACTAATGAAATTTATTTGTTTAGTAGATTTGCATTGAAACTAGTACGTCAAAATGAATAAAGGCACTTTTATTGATACCACACAGTTTTATAGGGCGTGATCTTGTAGTGCATATAGCGAAAAGCCCAGCATTCAGCTGGAAGCAACAAACTTTTCGATATATCACCACAGGCCCCTTGGTCAAGGGGTTAGGGGAAACTCCCAAAAACATTAAAAATTGCTATTGACTAAACACATTTAGCACACCCCACCCCAAAGTATTTTCGCACTTCTTTGAACTTATCTCGCGCCCTTCAGTATCTTGGCGGGTTACAGACCTAGGGCACCAAAGGTAAATACTTAAATCCCTGTTGAGAGGCGATATCTCAAGATCGCAAAAAAATCATTTTCCTATTTGATCATGTTATGCATTATACTTAGTGGGATAACATTATTTTTGGTGGAGATCGAAGGTTATACGAATCACAAATAGTCTCACAAATATAGCCTAATAATTTAAACACTTTTAGAGCATAATCTCTCAAGGTAGGAAGCATGGCTACCTCTTGGAGTCAGCTTGCGGATGCCTTACTTTAAGTTAGCATTATGTTATTTACCCCGAAATTCAAGATAAGTTGATGTCACCAAAGGTCAAAGACTGAAAGTTTGTTAACAAAACATAGTGACAACGACAAAGCAGTTATTCTACGATGGAAGGCGACACTGCGATAATGTGAAGGAAGCATTGCTCATATGGTACAACTTCACGTCTAACTCTATAATTTTAGATCCAAATTTGGCTTCTTTTCAGTTGACAGGTCAGTTGTAATGTAGAAAAGTTAGACTGCTTCTGGATGTAATGTGGTTCCTAAGCTTCACTGTTGCAAGTGCCACGGACTTTATGTACAGGGCCATATCGCTGGTAAAGATCATTATAGTTTTCAGGCGCGGACCCAGGTGGGGGCGCACCCGGCGCACGCCCCCCCCCCCCTTTTCGATGACCAACGATTTTTTGAAAAAAATGAGCAAACAGATATGGAAAATATGGTTTCCAGATGCTGGGAAATCGCATCTAAGCGCATCTAGAATTCAAATTTTCTTCGCGGAGGACCCCCAAACCCCCCGCCGTGGCTTCGCGCCTTCGGCGATCGCAGGTCAGCCTTCGGTCGACGGTGTGTGCGCCCCCCTCTCAAAATCCTGGATCCGCGCCTGGTTTAAGTAGAGAAATCCAGCTGTTTTCGATGGAGGTCGGAGCTAGGTCATCTGGGATCACCAGGGGTCGAAACTGTAACGAATTGAAAACACAAGATCTGGAAAAGAGTAACACATTAGGATTGAAAGTACTGGGTTGACCCTCCCCTTTCCCTTAGAGGAACCTGGTAGGGCCAAGGGAAACATTTTAAAAATATCTTGAAACTTTAACAAAGCTGGAGTAAGTGTGTCACCGATCGGGAGTGTCCCTAGTTTGGCCTAAAGGTAGTTTGCATTGGTAGTTGTTGGTAGATAGTACAGAGCGCCTTTGTGGTTGAATTTGTCTTTGTACTGAAGCAGGGAGGTGCAAACAGTTTGCAACTCCCTGACTGAAGTAACCAAACAGTCGTCCCAAATTTATTTTGAAACATGAGCTAAATCTTACTAATTCCTCCTCTTGTTTTCCTAACAAGTATCTTCATGATGCGTCCGATCCAGCCATGTGGAGACAGCTATCGGAGCTAGTGCTAAAATTACCTACGCCCAAACAGACGTTGACCGCTGTGGGCCGAAGATTGCAGCTGATTGGCCAGTGGAAAAACGGTACCGTATTTATCTCTCTAGAGAAACCTTGTTTTTCGAGAAGCAGTGTTTCTCAAAAATTCTGTTTATTCTTCGATAAACCCTGTTTATCGATAAAACTCAGTTCTTCGACTGAAAAACAGGGTTTCTGGAAAAACCTTGTTTTTCGGTCTATAAACCTTGTCTGACGAAGATAAACATTGTTTATCGATAAACTCAGATTTTCGACCGAAAAGCAGGGTTTCTAGAAGACTGTTTTTCTGTCAATAAACCCTGTTTATCCAAAAAGTGTGTTTTTCCGGCGAAAAACAGAGATTTTGGAGATAAACCATGTTTTTCGCTCGAAAAACCGGATTTATCAGCGAAAACCCTATTTTTCGAAATATTGCACATTGGGCTTGCCCTAAACGTACCTGCCTCATAGTTTAATTGATACTAATGCCAAAACCCCAGTTGTGCTAAAAATCATAGTCCCATAAAATGATTCCATGCTTTCACTGTGAAATAGTACCATCGTACCTACTCGGAGAATTAGGCTAGGCGGGTCCTATTTTTTCACTTACAATTGATCTAGTATAAGATTGCACTAACTTGAGAGGTAGGGTTATAAGGTGGGGTCTAGTGTCGGTGAGCCTCCCTGAGCAAAAACAAAACAAGCGGAAAATAGCGAATTTTAGGGCAAAAATGTTGTTTATAAGGGACAAACTCACGTGATATTTGTTTCCCAAATGGAAGCAACTTTCAGGGCAAATCCTCTCTACCCCCGGCATTTGAAATGTCTTCCCATAGTAAGTCTATTACACAATAAGGCAACACTCTAAAAATGTTCTAGTCAAATTTGAATAGAATCTAGTCAATAAGGGCACGAACCGGAATCTTGTTAAATCTTTGACTAGATACGGCTCCTAAATGAAACGAATAGTTTCATTTTTGAACCATTTCTAGTCAATTTTGAAGCAAATCTTGTCAAATATTTGACAAGATTCCGGTTCGTGCCCCAATTGACTAGATGTTTTTTAGAGTGAAGAGCAGGTTGCTTTAGAAATGGGTTTATGAAATATTTCTTGTATCGTGTTGATACTTTAACATGGCCAGGCAGGTAGAGAAGACACAGACTTCAGCTGTTGAGGTTATATGAGTAAAGAGACTTTACATTGCCACAGCGAACCACTGCGGTCAAGTCACTCAGCGACCTGTGGGAGGAACACTGAGCTTCTCCAGCCAGACCTCAAGTAAAGGTCTGAAACTATATCATGGCAGAATATGCTCACAAGCAGTAATGCATTGAACGGAATTCTTAGTCCGTTGAACGTAGGCGTAGGAGGAGGGGTGGGGCTGCAGCCCCCAACTAAATATTTTTGTGAAAATTCGGGCAATATGCTGAGAATTTTTCGGGCACCTACTGAAAGAAAAATAATGCAATGATGTAGCTATAGATAGGCTAATCAATAGTCTAAAAAACTTCCTTGGTAATTAAAATAAAGTTGTGATTTGAATGCACCAGCACATATATATTCGGTATTAATCTAGTTTGTTTTTTAATGGTTAAATTTATATTAAACTTACGGATAACTTTTAAGTTACTCGTGATAGTATTTAAGTGCATCAAGCGTACCGCCCGCCTACTTGTCTGTCAGTTTAATGCCTTGTATGCCTATGTATTTCTTTATTTTCATGTTCCGCAGTGCATGATGGTAAATCTGTGATGTCATCTGGGCAAATTCAAGTGATTAGATGTAGCTTTTGTATTTCTTTATAATGTTGATATAACTAAACTGATTATTTCATAATTTTATTTGCCTTACGATAAGTATGGCACAGTTTTACACTATATCTACACGGAAAGGCATCTAAACATTCCAACGGTATCAAATTTCAAGGACAAACAAGGTATCCAATTATAAAGAATAACAAAAGGAATCTCAGACAATTTGCCCACTTGGCTTCATGTTCTGTGACCTTGTGGAATTCTGGAGGTATTTCTTGTCAAAACTAACCAGTCTTTTGGAAGGGATATTTTGAGTTAGGAATGGAGTTTTGGTGTGGGGTTTGGATGACATGTAGTGAAAAATTTAGTATCTTTCCTTTAAGACCCCTACAAAATGCCACCAGACAATGCCTTTAATGACGGAAATTGTTGGTTTTAGTGGAGGAGGTCCGGAAGGGTTTTAATAGTAGCCGGGTTGTCTTGCTTACTTTCCATAATTGTTTTTACTTTCTTTGTTTCACGCTTTATCTACGTATTTCTGATTCGACTTTATTTGTAGGTAAGAAAATTCCTTGACAAGCACCCTGTTATTTGATTTGATTTTACAATTTGTACACTTGTGCTAATTAAATGATGAGAAGTATACAAATAAATGAAACGAACACATCCTGCAAGCCACGACTCGGAGTTCCCGGTTATAGGTAAAAACACCATGGAGTTGCACTTGAACAGAACAACCGAACTTTAATGCCACGATCAACAGAGATTCATTTTCTAAAAATTTCATGTGGCCTAGCTTACACACCAATTAAGTAGTTCCATTAATCACTACATCGATTGATTTATGCCCTCCCGGCGGATGTGTCTAATAATCCTGCACGTAATTATATTAAATAAATTAAATATTATTATTAGTTTTTTTATTAATTAAATATTATTATTAGTATTTTTTATTTAGGCTTATATTTTTTATATTTTTTTTTTTGTTATTAAGGTCACTAGCTAAGGTAACAGATTTCTGTTTTTCTAGTGTCCTTCAAATGATTTCCTGCAACTTTGTTATTTCAATGTTGTTTATGTACTGTTTATGAAATTATTTGTGAAATAAATTTGAATTGAATTAATTGGTTGCACTCGAAACAACAATATAATATATTGCAGTTCAAAGCAGTAAAAATTTGAGACACGCCGCGAAGTTGATGACAGAACGCTCACTGTCGAGTAGGGAGTTATCTCCTCCATAGCAAAAGTCTAAATCCTAACAAAGACTAAACGTTTTGAACAAGAGATACTGTCGTCACAACGCAAATCAATAGTTCATGAACACTGCCCAATGTCAATGTCCTTGAGGAATAGTCCCACAGAGCTAAAGATCCTCGTCGATGCTGTGAATTATCGATTATGACACTGTTTTAATTTTACAAAATCATACTTATCTTTTCACATAGTAACCTTCGTTGCAGGCGTGATTTTGTATCACCATGATATACGAATGCGGCTAATTAGCACACGTCCGCCGAGTCGCTGGTTCCGTTGAGTCTATTCATGGACTGAGTTACTGCGTACATTGGACTACATGCCCTATTTATTTAGGTGTGATTATAACACCTCTCTGCTCCATTGCCAGTAGGCCTAGCCTACATACTATTGTCCTCTTGATTGCCATGGCGCCCGAAGGGTTGTTCGGAGCGTTCAAATATTACCTCGGAGGCAGGTTTATTGTAATATCAGGGAGCTGCGACTTGGAATAGCAGCTCCCTGGTTTAATGTCCATGATCGGATCTGTTAAATTGCCCTTAAACTGGTCAGCAGCAGAGACAACCCACTGGCATGCATGTTGCGCTTGGCGTGCCATCAGTTCCTAACTTGAATCTACATAGTACATAGCCCACTGGCATGCATGTTGCGCTTGGCGTGCCATCAGTTCCTAACTTGAATCTACATAGTACATAGCCCTAAATTTCGAATAAAATTGACTTGCCACGTTTTAACCAACGGTTGGATGAAATCGACATATGTAAGAGAAACTGGCATAGGTCAGATTCAATCTACATGTTAGTTTTTCGTACTGTCATTGGACCACTATGGTCATGTGTTGCTTTCAAAATGCTCTGATCGGATTAAATCGAAATATGGCGAATTACCCTATGACACCCTATGACAGTTTTTTCTTGTTTTCATTGGATAATTATGGTCACCTCCCTCTTTCTAGGGCTCTGTGAACAAAGTTAACATATGTGTAATTAAATTGGCATGGAACAACTGTGACCTGTTCCTTTCGAAGGCTCTGATTGGACAAAACTAACTCATGTCGAATTAAATCAATATTTGTCGGTTTCTCGTACTCTTACTAGACGCTTATTGTCACAGGTTAATTTCGAGTGCTCTGATCGGAAGAAACCGAGATGAGTAAATGTCGCATTAAATTGACATATGTGAGTTTATTCTGAATGATGAATACGGACACTTCTACATATTCAAGAATGAAGTACGTATAGCCAATGTTCACACGTTCATTTGCACTAGGAGCTTAATGCAAAGCGCATTCCACAGTGGAGTCTGATGTATCGTCCAGCATGGTCCAGGCATTCCTTGGAGAAAAGTCATATTTAAATCAAAAGCCATTGGTTTCCAAGCTTACGATAGTCACTATATGACAGAATGAGAACTCACGTACTCTACCAGGACGCACGCCGCAAAGTTCAAGAAGTTCCTAGCGGCAAGGAGCTGGTAATCCATCTCCCTGCTTGAAGGAAAAGCTTGTAATTTGTGGAGGCATTTGTATTATGAAAAAAGCACAAGAATACAAAGGAGTAAAGTAACCATATTCAGATATTATGACACAGTTCGGTAACAAAGAATAGTTTCCTCGCGGAGCGGACTCTGTTCGGACCCTTTAAATGAAGACCTCCAAAACTGGGATGTGACTGAACAAGGAATATGCTGTACAGAAATCGGCCGCGGGAAACTTGCGGCATTGTAGCACACAATATCTCAGTGTTTCCAGTCTTCCCGAAATTACCCGAAATTAGGGAAATCTGGGTTCTTTTCGGGAAATTTTCGGGAAGGTGGATAATTTGGGGAAATTTCGGGAAATCTGGAAATGGCGTATGGCTTGACAGGTTGAAATCCTGGATCAGCCATTAAAGTAGCATGAAAGAAGCGTTATTGAAAATATCAGGAAATACCAAGCCGATTTCAGGAAATTTTAGATACCATTTCAGGAAAAATGAATTTAGAGTGTGGAAGCACTGCAATATCTGCAGTGCCTTCAGTATGTAAACATTCTCGCTACGATCTCAAAATTCGAAACCAAAACATCCTATAACATACACAATAAAGGTCAGGTGCTAATATTTTTATCATTATATTGCTCTTTTAGACGTAATTGAACATTCCAACCATAAATTTGTCAGAATGTTGCAGAGATGGCTTCAATTTTAATAGATTTGGACTCTAATTTTTTTGCTCCTGGTGGTCGTCGGTCGCGTCAAACAGAAGCTACGTACAAGTCATGTGACACAACTTCACGCGTGCTGAGAATAATATACCATATACCTGCTGCAGACTGTTACTAACATGTTTACGTAGTGCCCTAGTGAAACAACTGCAGATCGTTAGCGGAATAATACATTAAATGTCCTTTTTAAGGCGTCCTAAGTTGTGTTTTCAGCGAAATTGTGAAAGATTTTAACAATTTCTTCCTACCTTCCTTTAAATGATCAATTCTTTCTTGCAAAAGGGCACTGCAAGTTCCATAATGGGCACTGTCAATGGGGACACACATTTGGTGCTATTTTTTCTTTTGTCGTAGTAACATTCTTCGACAGGGTGTGAAGGGAAAATCCGCGATATCTTTTGTATTTTATTGTTTGATGACGTCATAGAGCTCCAAAAGCTCATACGGCTGCATAAGCTTACGATACTATCGTAAGCTAATTATAGGGCTGGATCCTTGATGATCCGTGCCACATGTCATGGCTCAACATTTATCTGGCCATTGCAGTGCGGGACTGGTTTAACCATAGATAGCTAGTATCCTTATTAAAAACAAACTGTGAATCCAGTGCCCTTCCTGGAACCATAAGCGTAAGGGGCTACTTTTATGGTTTATAGGAGAGGGGCACTTATGCATCATGTTTGTCTAGAAAAGCATATTTTTGGGGGCGAAAACAACATACATTCTGCTCGGATAGGGATGCGTTGCAACTACCAGTCTTGCGCCTCCAATGACAATGCCTAGAACCAGCACCGTATACAAGATAAGGGGAGAAAGGGGGGGGGGTATTGAACATTATGATACATCTCTTTTTTTCAACTGTACTTTAGCACAATTCACAAAAAAAGAAGATACATCTCGTTTTTTTTTTTTTTAATTTGGCCTGTGCCCCGCCTAGTTCCATTGGAACTTTATGGGCAATTTGGTGGGAAGACAAGGAGTTGGAATTGTGATTATCCAGGACTTACCCGGAGTTGGCTAGATCAGAATAAATAATTTTGAAGAATTTTTGATGGGGGCAATTTGGTGAGCCAATTCAGAAGACGGGAGGTGGGAGAGGGAAGACAAAAGGTATTTTAATTTTTTCTGAGCCATTTTACGATGACAGTTGTGGTGGGGAGGTGTGGTTTCGGTGAGTGGTTGTAGGATTTGTGGTTGAAGGTGATGAAGATGAGTCAGAAAATAAACCAAACGGGGCTTTTGAGGGCCACCGCGTTGAAAAAGTACGCATAACTTGGAGTGAAATTGTTGTTGTGGTGTCATGGCTTGTGTGAGTTGCCAGCCCGGACCTCGCCCGTAGGCTTTTCGCGGACCGGGGAGGCGTGGAGCAATTGTGGTGTGGAACTCGGACCTCACCCGGAGGCTTTTCACAGCCCGAGCCCCGTGGAGGTGTGTGTTTGTAGGTGTGTGCAGATGTGTTGAGGAATTTCATGTTGTCAGTGGTGGTGGTAGTGTGAAAAAAAAGCACAGGGTGGCCGTGGTCTGGACAGGCAGGAGTCGTCAGGCTTGAGCAAGGGGGGGGGGGGTTTAACATGGGTAGTGGGTGAGGAAAATGGGGGTAGGAAAGGGGGGCTTGGGGAGAGGCCTGGGGAGCCTGTTGAAGTGGCGGACACGCTTTTTCAGTTTGGGTTTGTTGTTAATCCTTTTGGGGTGAAAGTACCGGGAGGCCAGGGAGTGGAGGCGGGCTTGTATGAGGGGGGTATTGGTTAGGTCATGGACATAGGTTGCAGAAGTGGTACGGGGGAGGTGGAGAGCTGCAGTGAGGGCGGAGTTTTGAAGGGTTTGGAGTTTGGCTAGAGTGGATTTAGTAAGGGTGAGGGTGGCAGGGCAGCCATAGTCGAAGAGGGGTGATACATCTCGTATAAGTGTTCACTGAATGCACATCGTGTGATCAGTTAGGACTTAATTAAGCTTCAAAGGGCGAGATCTGTCTATGGTATTAAACTCAGTATTTGCCTTTGCCATTCACTTTTTTATTTCCTTCCCATTTCATTTATCCTAGGCCAAAGGTCTAATCTAAGGTTGGTCCACAGTGAAACCCCCTCAGATGTAGTACATCCACGGCCATCTAACGTAAACGTCTAGGAGATCATGTTACCATTAACTTTATGACGTCATAATGGGCTCGATTTTACCTGCACCGCCTTTCTGGACGTCAAACTTGGTCCACGCGCAAGGCCCACACAGTGTAAACACAGTATCAGACAAAGCGCATAGGCGTAGGAGGCGGGGGCTGGGGCTGCAGCCCCCAGCCAAATATTTTTGTAAAAATTCGGGCACTATGCTAAGAATTTTTCGGGCACCTACTAAAAGAAAAATAATGCAATGATGTAGCCAAAGGTAATCAATAGTTAAAAAACTTCCTTGGTAATTAAAATTAAGCTTTGAATTACACCAGCATATTGGGTGTTAATTCAACAGTGTGCTTTTCAATGGTTAAACTTATATTATGATTATCAATGGTGTATTCAGGGGACCATTAGGCCATGCCTCCCTCAATGATGCCGATTTCTTTTTCTTTGTAGTACCTAAATATATAATTTTTAACACGAATTTTACTTCAAAGGAGCATAAGTGGCACCAGATTGCATGTAAGGACACCTAATTTTTCAACTTATATTATGATTATCAGTGGTGTATTTAGGGGACATTGGGCCATGCCTCCCTCATTGGTGCCGAATTTTTTTTTTGTTTTGTTTTTTAGTACCTAAATACGTATTTTCTTTACCCAAATTTTACTTCAAAGGTAGCATATGTGGCACCAGATTGAACGTAAGGACAACTAATTTTTGAAAAATTTTCAAAGGGGAGGGGGACACTGAAGATGAGTATCAAATGTCTGTAATATCATCCTTTGGCTATAATACACTGATGATGCTGGGTGGGGCGGAGAATGCTCTCATTTATAATTTTCCGCATATTAAAGGTAGCCTACTTTTGCATTTAATGGACAGACAGTGAAAGACCTCTCCCTGTATTGAAAATACTAACTATAAGGCTAAACATTGTGCAAAAGTTCTTTTACCCTTGGATGAAACTATGTGATCTACAAAATGACATTGTCATTTAGCTTATTAGCACTTGCCATATCTGCTTAAGTGCAATCTCTTGAAATTTATCGTATTCAATGTAATGCTCACTCTCAAATAGAATCCTTTCATTTTCGTGCTGAATAATAGGGGAATTCAAAACAATGATTACAATAACTTATTTCCTGTATTACAGTCTGCACCTTTTACTCCCATTTTATGATATACGCAACGAGGTACTTCTTGTAGGCTTATGTTTCTGAACAGTTGAAAAGCAAAAGATGTTTCGCTCGTTTGAACATATGCCTATTTTAAATGTTAATCACTTTTCAACTATGTCACAAAATATTTGTCCACTTTCATATATGATTGTGAAAAGTAACATTGTGCAAACTTTAATAATCTGTGACACGCAATGTTCATGTTGCTGGAAATATTAGCAGGTCTTTGGAGAATCCCCTCTAGCTGATATTCAAATGTTGAAGCGACTTTGCACGGTGGACTGTGCATGCCCTTTCATGAGCTTGTGGTAATATCTGAATATTAAGTGGGGACGCCCTTCGAGTAGTATATATTCAACCGGAGATAACCATTATTATAGATATATTATAATGTCATATATAGGCTAGTTTAAAATAGACCTTTTGCATTGACATCACGATCGACTTGACAACCGATCCTGACTTCATGCTAGGGGACAGACAATGAATGTGATGTATGCTATAGTTATGGACTTCAACTGGGGCGTAGTTCGATTTCTATGGTCCTGTGACGTCATTGCATTTACTCCAATGCTTATGCGGAGCATTACGCACAACGGCAGTAGGTTCCATTTGGTATGACTCGACCTGGGAATCGAACCCGGGCCTCCCGCGTGAGAGGCGGATGCTCTACCACTTTACCAAACACGCGGTCTGCAGGAAATCGCACTCCACAAATTTGTCTCTTCAATCAGGGGTGGCGCCAAGTGGCGGACAGGCTCTGGACGGAGCGGCCCGGTTGCCAAAAGGATGGTAAGAGCAAAAGTTTGGCGCGCAAAGGGCGCCAAAAATTTTGGGACGACTGTTGAAGAAAATATAAAAATTAGTAGCTTATATTGCGCAATATGCCCTACTCAAGGCAAAATCAAGGAATTTGTTGAGCTACGACTGGTCGTTGTCGGGGGATTACATAGTTTATCGTACCTCCTAAGGCTCCCCGACGAAAATGGAGTCTCCCCGACAATAGGAGTTATGGCCCAATGCACCTCCCCCACCTGGCGCCACCCGTCTACAATTCTGCGTCTACCATGCGTGAGTCACCAGTGTGGTCATTTTTATGTTTATCACGCGTCGATTTGAGGTAGGGGAGCAACATCTGGAATCCCAAACTAAGCAGGTTGCCGACGAAAACGTACTCTGAAACGGATGAAGTCACAACAGTGCACTTATCCTTCGTTAGTGGCCAGTGTGTGAGGAAGCTCTTGGTCAGTTATTCTCAAACGCGGTCAGATAGAGAAGTGGGTCTGCTGAGTTCGAGGACCGCACTCCCAAAAGTCGCAAAAAGCTTTGATTGAATGATTATATTTAATCTTATAGAGCTATGGAAAGAGCGAGTTCATATAAAACGTAGCAACACACATTGTTAGTTCCGAAATATAAATTGCAAAAATTTTAATTTCAGTAGCCAATCAACAAACGTCCAGCACGATACGTTTTTCAATTGTACAGTCACCTCACGTCGCAGTTAAATTTCCGTGAAGTAACTTTGCTAGAAGCTTTGTCACTACAAATACAGCTACTCCGCAATGCACCACTACACGAAATTATTCTTGGGTATATGGGTATGACTGAACAAGGACTATACTGCACTGCTTTTATCGTAGGCAACCTAGCATCCCTTCAGAAGAGCAAACTTGAAAGGAGTCAAGTAGTGATTTTTTATATTTCATTGTTTAATTTCCTACTTTGCTACGTTTTGTTGTTGCGAATATGATTTTTCTCAAAATCTAAAATCAATTTAGGGGCCGCACCGACAGGGCTCAGTGGCCGCATGCGGCCCTAAGTGCCGCGTTGACTGCTATAAAGGGTACTTCTTGCTTGGTTGAATTGCTTTTCCCTAGCTTTATTAAATTTATTATTATAATTAAACACTGTAAGCAGTGGCACCGGCACGGGGGGGGGGCATGGGGGACGCGTGTCCCCCCAATTAAAATTTTTTGAAATTTTTAAAATGATCCCAAAAGGCGATTAAGCTATAGATTTCTGTAGGGGGTAGGGTGAGGTGTGCTTCAACCGAGTGATAGATCTATTTAATCGTTTTCTGTCACAAATGTTTCTCAAACTATCATAATTTTCGCAAACTATAAAAAATTTCCCGCGCTCCGCCCGCTTCAAACCTTACCACTGTGTTCTTATTATCAATATCTTCTGATAGCAACTCCCGGAGAAGCACAGCAGCAAAAGTTGAAAGCTGTTCACGAATTAACAGGTAAAAGACTGGCTTTTTGAGTAGCATGTAGGTTTGTTGGGCAATTGGAGGTGTCTCGATGCAGATTCTGAATGCAGGTTTTGTCATGGAAATCTCATTTAATGAAACATTTCGCGCGCTTTGCGCGCATGCTTTACGGTTTGCACTCCATCTCATGACCATTATTAACATAATAATACGTGGAACTATAATCACAACATCTGTAGGGGCCTTTAGCATCAATATGCGATCTTTCAATCTAAGTTGTTGTAGCATGATTTGGAAAGTTGAAATTACGTATTTGCCGTTATCTATTTTCCAAAAAATTTTACCGAGCGCTTTGCGCTCAGCCATTATCGGTATAGATGGCAGACACGTAGCCAAGGGGGTGAAGCAGGCAGCCGCCCCCTTGAGCATATTTTTGGGTTTTTTCTTTTAAATGTTTTTTACAATATTGCTAGTGTTTCTCCTATTTATATGCTGTAAAATAGGCTTGGGAAGTGCCATTTCCAGCTTTCTGGGAGGCACTTTGGGCCAAAATTTTCTTGCGCTTTGCGCCAACCCATGGTGGCGCAAAGCGCTGAGAATCTGTCTATGGGCTTAGCCACCCTTGACAAATTCCTGGTTACGCCCTTGATTGATGGTGATTTTTAATACACTTACGACAAAAAAAGCATTCTGAAAACGCCTTTGTTAGTCCTTCACACCTTTTGCTATACCTATCAGGGAGGTCTAATATCACCTTCCTGCACCAATAGTCTCCCTCCCGCCCGTTCCCTATTGCTGGAAGCTGTTCATCTGGATTTTCGTTCAAAATTAGTAAAAATACGATAGTTGTAAAGTGCTCTACTCTATATTATCATTTGGATGTCACGTAATAAGCATTATGTCATTGCTCCATTTTATGTACTTTATCCAGAGCTTCCGGAAGGCCCTATACAGGTATCTGCCAGCCTTAGATGCCTTTTTATAATGCACAATGCAGGGGAGGAAAAATTTCGTTATAGTCCAACAATGTTTCTGTGGACTCTACGCACGCATTTTTGGATAAAAACGTTGCCAATAGAAGGCGGTAAAGTAGCCAAAAGAGAGTCTTCAGGAGGTTTGTTGACAACGTATTCTTCTCTTAGACAACAGGCTCTCCTTTTTCACCTAACCAAAAATTAGAATTCACTACATTATGGACATTTTCCAGCTATATATATATGATAAGCTCCAAAAATATTCCAAAAGCTAGCACCATTTTGCATCTAAGAAACCTTAAATAAGCAAAAATTTCTCAAAGGGGCTTAGACCCCTCCCCCAGGACGGCACCTTTATGTAGTGACAAAGGAAAGATCCTCACTGCTGTATTCAAAACGCATGGCGCATAAAAAACGAACAGTTAAGCGTCGCCACTCAGTTGGAAAAAACATCCAGCCAGTTGGAAAACTTAGAATTCACTAAACTATGGACATTTTCCAGCCATACAGGTATGTGATCAGCTCCAAAAATATCATAAAGATAGCACCATTTTGCATCTAAGCAACTTTAAATAAACAAAAATTTCTCAAAGGGGAGGGGGACCCCTCCCCCAGGACGGCACCTTAGTGCAGTGACACCTGACAAAAAGGAAGGATCCCCACTGTGTATACGAACGTAGGAAGCACACGAAAAAAAATCGCATTTTGTGCAGACTTGGGAGGTTAACTGAAGTGCCATTACGACATCATCTGTTGTGCCCCCCATCCCAATCACCAAAGCCTGGCGGCGCCACTGACTGTAAGTAAGTAGGTATAATCATAAAAACATTCAAGTACATCATTATCAAATTTAATAACCGGTCTTTTTCTTACTTTACCTTTTGGAGAAAATAACTTGCATTGACTGTCAGTTTGCTACACCCACAGAATAATTTTACTGCATCTAATGAAGTTGTAAATCTTGTTATTTTCAGCAAGCACAATAGTATTATCAGCATAAAGTAGGCAGAAAAGTCTGAACAACACATCAACATCATTACTAATTATATGGCATTTCACAGATTTTGAGACTTTATTTTATCCTTAATAGTACTTGCTGATGAATAACTCAATGAATAACTCATTTGATACAGTGCAAACAGAACAGGGGACAGGTTTTCACCTTCGGTCTAACCCCAAAATTACAAAGAAATAATCAGAATGCCCACCATTGGTCTGGAAAAACGACTACCGGTATGCATTTTGATATAAATTACGAATGACGTTTAAAAGCGTTCCATTCATACCATTGGAAATTAATTTAAGCCATAAAAACGCTTAACTGAATGAAATGCTTTCCTACAATCGATAAATGCACACAAAAGCCGTCTTCTGTTCATTTGACAGAGGTTATAGCAGAGCTGTAGTCGAGTCCACCAAGCTCGAGTGCAAGTCCGAGTTCAAGTCCATAAGTTCAAGTCCGAGTCCAAAAGTCAGAGGGGCTCGAGTCCAAGTTCGAGTCCAGTATTCTCGAGTCCTACTCCGAGTCCAAGTCCAAAATTGTAAAACAAGTTAAGCACAGTAGTTAATAGGACAGCCTGTAGGCAAAGGGTACAGTAGGCTAGGTGAAAAATCAGTATAACCTGCACTGTTATGCAGCACTATCATGCAGCTTAAAGACCCCCCTGCAATATAGTCACATAATATGACAGGAATACTGTGGCCACTTAGCCCATCCCTCCCATATGAATCTAAGTGGACAATTGGGTACGGTAGCCAATAAACAAATTATGTGAGAGTGGAAAATTCACTACTGGTTTGGATTTCCATTTCCAATTTGGCCAGGAGTAAATATATAGCTTACTCCACAGTGCTAGTGGCACAGGGGATCGAATTACATGTACACGCCAGTACCATTAACAATCAAGCTTATGAAATCCTTTATTAGCCTAACCCCGGCAACACAATATGAACTGTAGCCTGTTCAAGAGCAGCTTACTACAGTAGGCTCTGCTATTGGATACAATCATGCATTTGCCAGTCCGTCTAATCTAACGTGTTGGTCCCCCCCAACACAAAAAAGTTTATATTATCAGCAACCTCACCCCTCCCACCTCATTTTCACACACAAACAGACACACAGTGGTGTATTTAGGGAGCCATTCGGCCATACCCCCACCGATGCCGATTTTTGTAGGACCTTAAAATACGTAAATTTTTTTACACAAATTTTACTTTGAAGGTAGCATATGTGGCACCAGAATGAATATAAGGAGACCTAACTTTTCAAAAAATTTTCAGAGGTCAGGGGAACCCCCTCCCCTTAGATCCCCAGGCCGGCGACTACACAACATACTGCATGCCCCCTCCCCGTGAAAGAAATCCTGGCTACGCCACTGCAGACACACATACACATTAACAGCATAACAATACAGCATTAATCCATTTTGTTGACCCTACCAAATCATTATGATAATGTTGTATATGCACACGCATGCAATTGCTTCCTGATGCCCTTTAATACTAAATCACAGACCAAATAAAGCTGGTTGTGAAGATGCTGATAAGGAACTGAGAAATCTTCCTAAAACTAAGATCTTTTCATGGTACAGGTATATCAGGCTCCTCTTACTCTCATAGTACCTACAGAACAGTAGGCCTACTGTCCTAATTACAGGACAGTAGGCCTACTGTAGGCTATGTCAAAGAAAATTAGGCCCTAGTACATTGGTGAGTGCTGCCGTTTCACTTCTGATCACAAATTCAGTTTCCAGGTTTAAATTTCTATAGCTTAGTAATACATCTATCCTCCAATGGATGTCTAGTCGAACCGAAATCCAGTACGTATTACATTCGTCGCTTCGAGTATGAAACTTTCTGGCCTCTCATAACCACCTTCTTAAACAAGTAAACAAAAGGAACCCTCAGTGTCATGACCTTGAAATAAATTACTGCTTTGCTTACGTAAACTGAGTACTCAATCACCGTTTGCATTGTCCTAAACGGTAAAATTTTGATTAAAATATACTTTCCTCAAATCCCTCACTATTACGAGTCTTCGGCTTTTTCCAAATTACTCACCAAACTTCTAAAATCAGTGTCAATTGCTATGATACCTGAATACTCCTCGTGTGGGATGGAATAAGCATAAACACTCCTTACATGGACCATTGTCCCACACTTTAGAATTCGTACACCTCATTTAACTACTGATGAGAACCTCGCCTTGCCCATACGTATTTCCTATCATTTTCCCATAGACTCATTTCTCATACTAAATCGAATATTTAGTCTTCGATACCCCCCTTTAACACTCTAAAAAGTCTCAGTTCACTTTTAACATTCATTCTTCCTACTAGTCACATCTTCTATCGTCCACTAAGTTTGTAACAATAAAACTTCAACTTACGGTTCGATACAATAGATCGCCAACTCGAACATATTCTCATCTTTACGAAACTCATTTCTTCACAAATGGCACGTACAGCCCTCAGCATATTTTTAGTGTTGCAACAGACAACTTCCAAACAATCCGGCGACTACCCTTCACCTTTTTCGTGGCTGAAACTCCACGACTGTTTCATGGCGAATCGCCAGTCCCTTCTCCAAACACGTTTTCAGATTCTGTCTTGCTATATCTCTCCTAGTGAGCCACAACTAGAAAAAAAAGGCCTTGGCCGACCCGACTTAAACCAATTGGTTAGAAACTGAGCCGTAAAACCTCATCTAACTCTAACTCTACATAAAGCAACCCAGCTTAACTAGGATGGACTTGCCACACCACATACCTCAACTATTCTTTAAACAATGCTTTCAGCTTAATAATAAGTCGAACTCATTGACCCTATTCATTTTGAGCCTATATAGTACCGCTTGCATTAGCTACCACATACCAACAAGCTACAACAGGATGATCAAAATACCAAACCATGTTACACAAAACAAAGTCACCGACTCACAGAATAAAGAAACTGCTTACCCACTGTGGCACCTTTGCCTTTAAAAATGGGTTTAACAACGCCAATGGTCCAACTTGTTGGGATAATCCCTGTATAAAGTACTAAATTAAAAAAGGAAGTAATTAAATTTACAACAGAAACTGGACCATTTTTCAGAAACTCATTTTCCATCAGATCATTACCAGGAGCACTTAACTTACAGGGGTACTTAAACAGGAGTACTGAACTTTTTAATCTCATTTACCACTTCATGAAAAATATTAGTTTCTTCAATTCCTCATTAATTTACGAAGAACCATGAAAAGGTCTGGCATTGTCATCATTTCCACAACACGTTTCATGCAAAGTTTTGAAATGAGCCAATAACGTTTAAATCGGAATGTTATTTACTGAACTTACTGAATTAATATTACTGCTTATAATCAGGTAAATTGGAGGAAGAACAGAAGTTGGCTGAGATTTAGAATAATGATTGACCCATGACTCGGTTGATACGTATATGCAGAGTAACCGATCTGTAACTGCAGCGAAATTAACCATTCAACATATTAAAAGAAATTTATACTTTGCAATGGCAGAAGAAACCTATTTAGATTTTTTGTACAACCTTTGAACTTTTCTGTGAAAAGCTCAAAGGGGGTCGTTTGCACACCCCGACCCCCCCCCCCTTGGTGACGCCCATGTAATTGATACACATAAGTTTCAGCTCATTCTCTGCTACTTCACCGCTAGTTTTCTGTGAGTTCGTTTGTTTTAAAATAGTCCGCCCTCGCCATTCTGCAGTCATCATTAAAACCACTTCTTGCTTGCTTTCGTTCGGACTTAATTGCGATTCATACAACACCTTTTCACAATACCTATTTTTCGACAGTATTTAAGAACAGGTTATTAAGTCTTTTAATTTACTTGACCATCCACCTCTGTGGAAAATAGTTCGAATCATAATTACCAACATCATAAACAATAACGGACATTTTCCTCGTTATCAATGTATTAAAGGAAACGTTTTTCCTTTCCTCGTCTCAGACAGTTCTTTTGCTTTGTTAAGTATCAGTCATATCAAAAAAGAGGATGAATTCTGCTACAAAAGTGATTTACAAGTCTTCTGTAGTGCACCTACCCTTAAAGTCCCTCTAAGCTTACCCCAGACAGTAACAATTCTCCCAACTAACCTAACTTCTAGCCCCGCCTCCAATTTAAACACAAACAACTGTCTAAAAGGAGAACACTTCCAAGACAGAGCCACAGTAGCCTGCCCTGGGTTTCAATTGCTTGAGGCAATGTTGAAAAACAAACTGTGTGTGACTGTGAGCCTAGTTAGGAGCACAACTGTCTGTTCAAGACATCATTACCAACCAGAGTATTATTCTTGTTTGAATGAATGCAGTCACCAACTGAATTTAGAACTATGGGGATATGTCTAAATATATTTGGGGGGATGCCATAGCTTCTTTCATGTCAACGAAATTGCATTGTGTTTATCAGATAACAAAGCGTCAAATACTTCGACATTAAAATTTCAATCCGTGGAAGCAATTTAGGAAGAAAAATTACGAAGTCTATACAACTTTTGCCCCCACATGTTACATTACCAACTTTCAAGTCCAAACCAAAGCGACCATTCACGATATATCAAAACACAGTTTTGCACGATTCGAATAGTCGGTGAGTAATTGTTCGTTACTTCATCTTTATTATATCTTCAAGTACAAACGCCTAATCAATCTTGCTCATCCTTTGAATTAAAATTCATATCTAAGATGCTCATACCTCCTAGCTGCAAATCGAAGTCTTCAAAGGAAATGAAGTCATAAAGTCAGAAATGAAGGAAATAAAAACACCAATGCGTGCGTAAAAGTCACCGATTAAACACATTAGTGTTGTGTCTTGAAAGTAAAACAGTCATGGGGGATGTTGTCACAGAGATTCTGATCAAAGTACTTTGAATCCTCATGGGGCATATTCACAGCACCAAAATTTATAGAAACACTACAAACTTCTTCGTTAAACCTAATCCAGAGTACAGTTTCAGCAGTCATTTCGTTAATAACGACATATCTATTTTCGTCGCAGAGATTCTGATCAAAGTACTTTGAATCCTCATGGGGCATATACACAGCACCAAAGTTTATACAAACACTATAAACTTCTTCGTTAAACCTAATCCAGAGTACAGTTTCAGCAGTCATTTCGTTAATAACGACATATCTATTTTCGTTGATCTTGTTTTTAATTAGAAACGCCAATCCATGTACGCCACCATAATTGAAGATTGACTACCCCATACGATATTATATCCAGGGAAATCTTCAGAGTTAATAAGAATTTTTCTTGTTTCGGATAAACAAGCAATATGAAAGTTTCAACACCAGCTTCAATTTTTTGCTTGATTCCGCAGACATTTAATCCGAGAATGTGGACGTTTCTCAGATTAATTAAAGATCGTGAACGTTATCAGTTCCAGCAACAGGTTTAAATGCATCTTGATTGGTGATGACATCACTTATGGCTGGGGACAGCCTATCCTACAGCGCTAGATACGGGGTTGGGAAGTAACGAGTTACAAGTAACGCCGTTACTGTAACGAGTTACATTTTGTGAAACGGAACCCTGTAACGATTTACATTTGCATTTCAATAACGGAGCAAGTAACTAGTTACAATTCTGTGTAAAAGTAACTGTAACGGCGTTACATTTGGGTCCCGTTACTTTCCCATTACAAATAGCCAAAATGATCACAAATTGCATTTTACTCGAAGTAGTACCAGAAAATTTTCAAACTAATGACACTTTGGTAGTAAAATTATTTTCCATATATTTATCATTCATCTCTATTATCGACGTCGCCCTCACCAACATCAAATTTTATTCACAATTAGAATCAGAAGTTGATACTAGATGCACATGCTGCAGGCTTAAAGGGCCCTGTCGATTAAACTAAGTTTAAAATTTGATTTGTGTGTCAAATTACTTATTAGACAGACCAATGCTTGTTAAACATGAGACCCAATCTTTGTGCGATCCGTTGAAAAGTACTGAACGGTCCTCTGGCAAACTAAGGCCCAGCTGACTTTATAAAGTATATACACTAAGTGAAGTTTGCTGGGCCTTAGTTTAGTCATATTGTCCTTTAGAGGATACAGTGGAGATAGTGCACCGTGAGACACAGGTTGGCCCATAGACATTCAAATACTAGGCTTATTTTGAAAGTTTAATCGTTGACTTTTGAGACGTTTGGGCTGGACCGAGTTCACCCTATCCGAGTTGAAGCTAACTGCGATTCTAGATTCCCTAATCTTTCCGAGAATGGTACGTACCCCTCAAGTTCCGGCCAGTTCTGATTCCAATGGCACCAATTCCGAGACCAGTCCTTTTGCCAATGTATAGCATATCAAACTTACAGATGTTTTTATTCTATTGTACATGTCCACCATTAATAAAGTCATCTTTGTAATCACTTCCATAGCCTGGCCTCCTCAGTAATTTAGTTGATCATGTGTGACAATACTTTACATCTATACATTGTGCACAAATTACAATGGAACTCTACACACTTTTAATGTAACTTTCATATTTGAGAATTCGGCTGGAATGAACTCCGAGTACAAGTCCAGTTACATCACATTCCCGAAAATTTCGATTCCGGAACCTTCTATTCCGGGCAAATTCTTTATCTAGAAAAACGCTCTTGAGACCGGCATTAAGCTAGTCGAATCCGGACTCGTGCGTTGGAGCCCAGTGGTGCCAATCGTCGGTAAACACCGTGCATCCATTTATGTATCTATTTTAACATGTATGGTATCCCTATTTGATGAATCAAACGTATGAATTTAGGCTATATCATATTCTATTGAATGCCTGTAACTCCTTACACTGGAATAATAGTAAGGTTAATATAAAAAACAGCAGAATATTGAAATGGTCAAATGGTGTTAAAAGTATCCTAACAAAGCTAATTGAAAGAGGAGAGAAGTGTCCGACTTAAAGCTTCACCTATTTATTGTAAAGGGAAAGTGAATTATGGGCACATGGTCTGCATGTGTAAACTACATAGTCTCACCATTTCTATGCATTGTTTTATATCGACACAATGTGAAACTTGAAATTTATGCGGAAATATCACTTAGCCCAACCTTAGCGGTGAGGTTTTAAAATTTTACCGTTAACAAATATAGAGCATCGTATTACCATATTTATGCCCTTGAGGGGTGAAGACTTTAATTATTACTAAAACAACGCTCTCCCTCTTTAATAGCCGTCACCCTCTCTAAATTGTGATGGGAGTATAAAGATTTCCACCCTCAAAGAAGTACTGTCGTAACTGGAAAAATTTTGGTTACAACCATATTCGTCTAACAAATAGTCTGCGTAAGCTCCGACATAGTATCATGATTCGCTGCTTCATGATGAGCGTTAGGAGCCCCTGCCTGAATCCCCAGTGAAGATCGGCTGGCATCATCGACTTTCTTTGGGGAATACCTAAGGATAACCGGCACAAATAAGGTTCGGTCCTCTCATGTGCCCCTTCATACTACCTAATTATGCCCCCTTCCATTTCAGGTACCGAGGTACCGTATATTCACCTTGAAGTAACTAGTTACTTTTGAAATGTATCTAGTTACTTTTCAGTCAAAAGTAACTGTAACTAGTTACTTTTTTAACATTGTAACTGGTAACTGTAACGAGTTACAATTTTATAGAATTAACTGTAACTATAACGAGTTACTTTCAAAGTGTAACAGGAACAACCCTGGCTAGATAGGTTCCGAGCTTCTTGGGTCATTATCCCATTGTAACTCCGAAACATCCGAGCTTCTTGGGTCATTATCCCATTGTAACTTCGAAACATCTGCCACAAGACCAAAATTGTCTTTTATTAAAGTAACAATTTTTGGACAAAGAAATCATTGCGACAAATGCGACTTCAGTCATTTCGTGGTGACGTCATATTACGTAAAGGGAATTTCCCCGTCGGAATTCCGTTTTCCCATTGGATAGTTTGGCCCCATATAGTGACGAAGTTACGTCGGAATATTCAAAAAGTGAAACTATGACAGCTCCTACGTAGCAGGCTGTGCAGCATAAACGTTGTTTTATTTCTATTAAAGCATGTGAACAATACGAAATATAAAGTGTGGGAAGCATTCATGAAAAGGTACGGAAATTCGGAACTTTTTCGGGAAATTTTTGTTGACTTTTGGAAGCATTCCACCATCTAAAAAGCTCTGATATAAGTGTGCCATACGTTGGTGCTTGGGACTTGTTCGAAGAAAAGTCTTGTTATACTGTCGGGTCAGCCAGTTGTCAATGGACCCACACATGAGAGTAAGACTTTCAGTTAAACGACCATCACTTGACATTTAAATAAAGCTCTTCCTTTGTGTCCCTGCGATTTTGATGCGCCGTTTGCTTGAAACATTGTTCAAGTCCCCAGTCTTTCCTTCAATTTTGGCAAATTTCCGCATCGTTAAGGAATTTACTCGAGAAGTAAGTTTTGACGAAATTCTTCAATGAAAATAACTGATATGACATTTGTCCTGACAAATACTGACAAAAGTTTCAATTTCACATTTCGTTTCACGGCTGGCAAACGAAATAATTATGTCATCAAGTTCAATGTAAGGAGTGATTCTTTCTATTGTCATTTCAACAATGTGCTACTTAGTATGCTATTTGGTTTTCGTATTGTCATGAACTCTTTGGGAGGAAAAGCAATATTACCATCGGAAACGAGCATTGTTTTAAAGGTCAGAAGAAGTCGTCCCAAACTTATTTTGAAACAATAGCTAAATGTCACAAATTTCTTCTTATTTCGCTTCCAAGTATCTTTCATGATATTTTAGAACATAAATATTGCATATTCAAGGTAAATCAAGCAGTTGCTCCTTGTAAATTTTACAATTGAGTGAGAAAAATACTGTCACATGATTCTCAAGAGCTATTCAGAAAATAGGATAGACTACTATACAATTCTTTTTTGGGGGTGACTGCATTCGCCCTTTAAAGAGTCTGCAGAATGGAGGTTTACTTTCTACTCTGATCATCTCTATCGGGATTCCGTGTTCAAATCAGGGAGGTCTAATACTAACTACCCATGTTCAAAATTTACTATCCCTCCCGGATATTTGAGTTTCCATGGGGAGTCACAGTGAAGATTTAGGAGTTTGGCTCCGATTCTGATATATTTACGATGAGCATATTTATGCATCAAGGCACCAGTAGGTACATGTGATTCTTATACTCTTGCATTAGTTCCAGCCAAATTGATTGTTACTAGAAATAATACTGTAATGAACTATGTACAATTGAGGGCAGCCATTTTGTTCTTTACAGGATTGCATCATGATGGTGCAATTCCTAATTTACATCTACACGTCTGCTCTGCACAAGTTACTCAAGTTCGGTCTGGTTTCCCACCCCTTTGTTCGTGGTCAGTTATTTACAGCACGCCACTTTCAGCCAGTCAGTTAATTTGTGCAACTCCTTTTTGAAAACATTTTCTTTTATTATAACTGAGTTTGACCAAGGAACCAGGGGCGGATCTAGGATTTTTCGTTGGGGGGGGGAGGGCGCTGACGGTCGATCATCTGCCCGAACGAATATCTAAGCGGAGCGCCACCATTGGTTGGCGCGGAGCGTACAGAAAATTTTGAAAAATCGCGACCCCTCAGATAGCCGGAAATGGCATTTCCCAGGCTTGTAAGTAGAACCTAAGCAGTCGTTACTTTGAGCTTTTGTTTGCCAAAAAAATGTTTCCTTCAATTAAAAGTGAGAAAATTGCAAAAACTTGCTTCATGAACTAAACCAAAATTTACTTGATCTTGATTTAAGCTAAGATCACTCTTTAAACACCTTTGATGAAATATCTTTCCAAAAATATGTCGTAATGTTATAGGTCCGTAAAAAGTGATCTAAAGATAAGGGGAATCCTCACACAAGGTACAGAGAGGAGAATCTTTCCTTTTTAATTTTGAATAAAAATTCGTTACAACCTATAATTCTATGAACGTAAAAAAAACTGAAAGAATTGAATTTTGGGGTCTCCAACAGCTTCAAAGACGATGGTGAAAATATCTCACCAAGAATACGATGCACTGCTGTAAGATTCATATTTGAGATCGCAGTAGCTTTTAAAGTCTTTTGCTTGATGAAATTTACCACTTTATTGTCATGTGCATGAGAGATAAACATTGTTAAACGCTTTGCAGAGTGTTTCCACATTTTTCCGAAACGTGCTCTCGCATCTCCTGAAATCCGCGTTTGACCATTTCGAGAATAGATGTGACGCCCTCGTTAATCTACTCAGTTCTCCTCCATCCTATGTGTACAGCTAATTCGAGTAGTTTATATCACTTTTTACATGATCTTTACTACGTCTTGAGTTTATACAGAGAATTTCCAGAAATTTTGTCACTATTCTACATTTCCCGAAATTGACCAATTATCCCGAATTCCTGGCAATTACCTTGAAAGGAATGGGATTGCAACTGATAGCATAATTTACATTTACATACAGTTTGAACTTCCATTATCGATGGTGCGTAGCCTATGGACATTTTCACGGTTCTTTTGTTTTTCCATGACGAGTGTATGATAACATTAACGAGGATTTCCGTTGATTAAAAAACTCCACGTCTGATGAACCCAAATAGCAGATGGATTGTAAGAAAAAGTTTAGTGTTCTACATAAAGCGTGGTCCGAAATAGGGTTGAGACCTTCGATATCACTCTATTGACATTTTATCGGAAAACTTGAAACTGTGTGCTCTAAATTGCTATTAGTTTGTAACAATTATAATTACATAGTTTGAAAATTATAAGATAATACAACATTATGTAGAAACAAGTAGGCTAAATGATCTATTTAGTGAAAGTAAAAAAAAAAGCTTTGGAAAAGTTTAGGGGGGGGGGGGCGCCGGGTGCGCCCCCGCCTAAATCCGCCACTGGGAACCCCTTCACAACAAGAAACATTCGGAAAGTTAAAATCCATTTCACTTGTAAAAACTGAAGTGAAAAACTTTGGTAAGACCTCTACTTTTTCTTTATCATTTGTAATCAAACTTTCCTTTTCATCACGAATGTAAAGATTAGAGACTGGAAATTAAGCACTTGTTTTTTCTCTTGTTTTGAACATAGCTACAAAACATCTTGGGGATGTTCTTTAAGGGCTGGTGACATGCAAATTACATAGTTGGATATTTGATTTAAAAACAGTTAAAAATCCAATAGCCGCAATTTCCATCAAAATCCATCTAATATTGACCATTTTACAGACTAATTTCTATTTCACACTTGTACCATGAATAAACATGAACTACATGCAAATTTGTGATGTCGAAAGAGGGACATACCATACACGTCTAATGTTAGCCATTGTTTTGCAACCTTCATTTGAAGGACACCTGTAGCATTGGTATCCCCTGAGGGATTTATAATGGAAGGTAAAATAGTTTTCTTGGAAAATATTGATATCACTCACCAAACTGTAAACTACCTGATCAGTAATTAAGAGATAATCTATGTAGGGTTAACAGAAGAAATGCTAACAGTGTGCAACACTCCACATCATTATTTTTACACAACTACCTGCAACTGATTCCTTATTTTTAAGAATACAGCGTTCACCTTACCCTTCCCGTTTCATCTATAGTATTTTAAGACAGCAGCATTCTTTTCCTCCTAAAGCAATAACAAAATGGCAAAACGTTTTTGAGTTATCTGAGGAGCAATGGAATAATGTTTTTCTTATCCCTTATAAGTCAATTAGTGAGAGTAAGATACTGTATTTTCAGTTTCGGTTTATTCATAGGATTCTAGGTACAAATTATTATTTATCTAAGGTTAACAGGGAGGAAAACCCAAGGTGTACTTTCTGTGGGGAAAATGACGAAACGATAGATCACTTGTTCTGGGGGTGCAAATATATTTCAAATTTTATTTTAGATACTGAGCAAGCTGTGATCGGTAAACAATTTTGTTTTACGAAACAAGATTTCTTTTTTGGGTATAAATTAATTCTTAGCCATCCATACAATTTTTTGATTTTCCATGTAAAATACTTTATCTTCCAAAAAAGATTATTAGGTGAGATTCCCATTGTTAATGAATTTATTTATAAATTTAAGTTTGCTTTACAAGTAGAGCAGTATTTGTATAAATGCAAGTCGCGTCAGAAAATTTCTTTTGAGCTGTTAAAGAATGCATTTGGGAATAACAAATTCTTATTTGAGTAAAAATTTGTATTAGATTCCCCCAGTATACTTCCCTGTTAATTTTATGTAAAGTACTGAGTCAAAACTGTTATATGTTTCGTGCACAAATTCACTTTACAGTATGATAACGTAGTCATTATATACAACCATGGCATAAAAGTTAAATGTATATAATTATGAAGTCTGAAAGTTGAATTATGTAGCCTTGAAAGTTTAAGGTTGTACGCACAGCATATTGCCATGGTTATGATAATGGTTATTATTTGTATTTATATATGCGAATCAACTTAGTAAATTTTAACATTTAAGACATATCTGTATGTAGATATGATAATTATTGATCTGTGCTATTTATTGAGCTGTGTTTTTCATTATGTTATGCTATCTCATTATGTTATGAGCCAACTTTTGAATCATTTAGTAGAACGACAATATGACATATTGCAATTTCAAAATATGTGCCATGTAAATCTGTATATATAATATGATCAATCAAAATAAAGAAGATGGTAAAAAAAAAAAAAAAAAATCATTATTTTTGCATAGGTAATGCAGTGGCGTAGGTCCATCTCCAAAAGTGTGTGTGTGTGTGTGTGTGTGGGGGGGGGGACTTTTCACCACTTGCAAATCGCCGTCCTGGGGGAGGGGCCTGAGGGGAGGGGTGTTTCCCTCCCCCTTTGAAAAAAATGAAATTGGTGTCATTATGGCAAATGGTGCCATATTTGGGCGCAATTTAGCTTTTAAATGTAGTGTCAATTTGAAATCTTTGTTATATTACAATTAATCACAGTTTCATTTTTTATTATTCTGAAAAAGTGGAGGACTTTTTGGAGATGTCCCCCCTTCCAAAAAAGTGAGGGGGACGCGTCCCCCATCCCCCGATGATCCACGCCCATGAGGTAATGAGTTACTTCAGAAACCGTCAAACTTTGAAGAGTTATATCTTGAGAACGGTAAAAGATATTAAAATAATTCCAAAGTATCTTTCAATGGGGATATTATTCTTTAACTCTCAAGTAAAAACCCAGCAAACCCAAAATGTTCTCCAACCGTTAGTAACACATTAAAAACGTTTCCAAAACATTTTGTGTTTGCTGGGAAACAGCTCTTTTTGGTGGCATGTTACCAGACCTTTAACATAATGAGCGAAGGTTTGTTCTACCTGAGGAATGAGTTTACGTGTCATTCGTCCAACTTGGTTTCGTAACTGCATGTACTTTTCAAATACTGTGGTATCACTGGTGTGGTTAAACCTGTTCGACAAGTGTTGCTTCTGCTTGATTTTTCCTTCAGCTTTTTATCAACATGCCTCCTCTGGGTTCTTCTATTAACTAGTCTGGAAACAAAATCATCAATTGCTAACTGTAACTCATTTGCATACACGTTTAATTGATCATCTACATCACAGTTTCTCATTTTTTCTTCCCAATGACAAGTTAGTCTTTCTTTCATGGATTTGTAATCAGCTTCTATCCCATCTGACATCTGTCACATGGAGTAAGAATATAATTGAAAAAAGTCAAATTGTGACTTTTGTGGTATGTTAATTGCCCACCTTAAAGGGGCTCAAATCCCGCCCCAAAGATGTCAAATAGTTCGAGCGCCACCAATTTTTAAACAACTTTCGCCACACCCACTCCAAACTCCCGCACGCTTTGCCCAGCCCACATGAGTCAAACATAAACAAAGCAGTACAGTATATAGCAGAAGACACCACAATGAATAAAATTCAAGGATACGAATCTCTCTTCCTGGTCTAACCATGAGAGTACTACCTCCGAGGTAGTACCTCCATGGCCTTGATTTAACGAAGCATTACGATGAATGTCGTACAGTAACACTGTGTCTATGGTATGTCGTCTACATCTTCGAAAAACAATCTCTCACCTCTTTCTTCTCTATTTACGGGTGTGACCGAAACACATACGGTCAGTTCATGCTGTTATTTGTTCACACTGTTATCTGTACCACGAAGTTGTCACTGTGAGCACTTTACGATGCTAAAAACGTACCAAACTATTCCAAATGGTAGACGTTACCGATTTTGGCAGGGAGAGATTTGTTCAGGACCGGGTGACTTCTGTCACAATGTGTGTAATAGAGGTAGTGGTCGAGGCGCTTGCATCTGTCGACAGGCTGGAAGAAATTGTAGGGAATATTGCATGTGGAACGAAGAAACTACAATGCCGTGACCGGACCACGAAACGAAGAGACTATGAGACACCGTCAGAAAGTTCGAGTGACGTAAGTATATTAATTTTTTCGTTATAAGCTTTCATGCAGAGAATTGTGCAGGGCTATATCATATCAAGAGACTATCAGTGGCTGAAAACTTCAACGGGGCTAATAGGCCTGTATTTGTAATATTATGGTTTCTGTTATAGGTCACATAGGCCTACATGCAGTAGCCCACCACAAGCGAATGAAGATCACGTATATACCTGCAAGAACGATCACTGACCCATGTGCTATTGCTATAAAAGGCAACTAGGCTATATCAACTATCAACTTACTGCATTTGGTATGGCCTCGAGCATGGCCGTATGGGCCGGGGGGGGACCAGAGGGGGGGGGGGGTACCAGCCTCCCCCAAATGCCAGAAACCTGTCGGGCTGATATTTTGTCTCAGTCGGGCGGAAAATTGGACAGTTGAATTATGTCTGGAGTCGGGCAAAAATCAACGCCCTCCCTGACAAAAATATTCCCGTACGGCTATGGCCTTGAGGCGAGTTATAGTTCATGGTTAATGGACCCGGCAACAATGTCACATTACACTATCACCAACTTATTACATAGGTCATGTTCTATTGTTTTATCATAGGCATACGTAACAGGCTATAGGGCCAGATATACTCCTTGTTCAGACATATTCCCATATCTCCTGGTCTGGGAAGCTGAGGGGCTGGGCAAATAGTCCACTCCTCGGGGTAGTACTGCAAATAATGGTTTGAACTAGCAGCACTAGCTTACGACTCTGAATATGTTTGGATATTGGACAAAGTGTATTGTTCCGAATTTACGTGACAGATTTTGCCAGAGTCAAGTCGAACACAAAGGAATTTTGTAAACCGGAAGAAGACTGCCCTAGCTCGTACGGCCTAGCCTGCCAAGAACTTTGGCAAAATTTAGAACGAAAATGAGGCAAAATGTCGAAATGAGAATCGATAAAAATAAATGTCCCCAGTAGACAGGTCGCTAGACAAGATACTGAATGAGGAAGGGAGGGGATGGGACGAGAAAGCTTTCAGGGAGATCGACGTAAAAGTAATTTGTGAATTACTCGGTGAGAGCTTTTCCACTCGAAGTTTGTACCAGAAAACCAGGCTTTTTTGATCAGGCCTTTTTATTCACCACGCTCTGTTTCTATTGCTTTTAGTCAGTGAAATTCGACCAAGGATTGAAATTTTGCATGATTTCCCCCCCCCCCCCTCATCACACGTAGGCCTACTCACTTAGGGATTCAAAGGGTGAATCCCGTACGTCCACCTTGCCCATGCACCAGTTCGTAGATTGTATGTACGTTACAGGGGCGGCGTCAGGGTATTTCGATAGGGGGTGCATGGGGTGAGTAATCGCCGTCCTGGGGTGAAGGCCCTTTGAGAAATTTTTGGTAATGTAAGGTTGCTTAGATCTAGGTAAAATGGTCCTGTCTTTGGTATATTTTTGAACTGATCATATATGGCTGGAATATGTTCATAATCTAGTGAATTCTGATTTAGGTTGGATGAAAGAGGAGAGCAGCCCTTTTTGTCTAAGAGAAGGGTATGTTGTCAACAAACCTCCTGAAGCAAACCTCCTGAAGCCCCCTCCCCCTCTGGATACTTTACTGCCTTCTATTTGGGGAAAGTTTTTACACAAAAATACGTGCGTGGTGTCCACAGAAAACATTCTTGAACTTTTACGAAAATTTTCCTTGCTTCATTTGTGCGTTAAAAAAGGGTATCTAAAGGCTGAAAGACCTCGGAATAGGGCCTCCTGGAAACTATGGATTGCTTATATCTGTATATGGATCAAATATAGGTCTACTCCTCCCCTCCTCTTCTCTTCTTTTTTCTTTCGCTTCCTCCTTTCTCCTCTTTCGTTTTCTCCTTTTCTTCTTTTCCCCTCTTCTTTTCCTTCTCTTTTACCCTTTTCTTGCAAATGATAGGGGGCGGTCGCCCTCCCTGCTCCCCTGTGGCGCCGCCCCTGTGTACGTACACAGTGCGAAGTGATGTACGTAACATATAGTATAAACGACCGGATACAGGGCTTATTTTAGAAGGGGCAAAGTTTGAAAGCAAACCTCCCATATCGACGGGGTGGGTACGGTTTGGGTACGGTTTGGGCCCACGGTTTCGAAATCTTTTGAAATTTGCAACGCAAGAGCAATCAATTTGGCAAAATTTGGTACTAAAAACGGGAAGCAATCTTGCCACAGAGACTAACCAGAACAAATATGCTCATGCAGTTTTGTCATGTAAATTTGATTATTTCACCCCTCCCTACCCGCTACTTACTAGATCCGCCACTGTAATAAAGGAATAATACGTATAAAATAAATGCATGACCTTTTTTGTTAGCAAGACCATATTTTCACGGTGATTCCACATAGAACTGAATATGAGCACATCAACTTATAACTTGTAATGAAGGTGAGAATGGGATTTGGGCTTCCACACCTATCGCGGTTATACTTACTGTTACTTTTAATTACCAAAATAAGGTTCACCTTGAGTACCCTCTGCAATGTTACAGCCGGCTAAGAAGTATCAAGGCTAAGTGAAGTGATCACTCTATTTAGCGTTTAGAGAAAGTAGGCTATGGCCGTTGCAACGTCGTAGCGGACTGGGCTTTTGCCAAGGCTCAATGATCATGGACGCCAAACTGATCAGTGATGCTTTATTTTTTGCTCTGTTTCAGGGCTGTTTCGATACTAAGTGTGCCTCTATCATGTTGCGTTGCGTCCGCAGCTCGGTTTGGAAGGGGTACGCTTAGTCACAGGTGATTTGTCAGTGTTTTATTACGCCAAACCCTGAATTATTTATTGCGTATAAATTCACACGTGACTGACGCGAGCATAAATTACTATCTGTAAGTGATGAAGTTCTACTTTTGTGATAAAAGCAGTTTTCTCTTTCTGTCCGCAGCCAGGGGGCAGGAGAATCCCTTATAAAAATTTTCGCCCCTAGAAGATTAAAAATTACCATTGCCTTAATGCAGTCCAGTATCTCTGCCTCCTGTAAAACATTTCACCCCCCTCCCATGGAAGCTTTTTCGCCCCCTTCAGTACCTTGTCTGGCTACGAGCCTGTCTCTTTCACAGAAAGCTGCTAGTAGTGAGGAAATTCTACACCTCATACATTACGATACCAGTGTTCTCCACGAGGGGTTTTGGGGGGTGGCCCGCCCCTAGTGAAAATTGCCGTCCCTTGAAATAGCGACCACCCTCTAAAAAAAACATGCCCCCTACAAAAGCTCCGCTCAGCCTCTGAAAAAAGTTGACATTTGGCTACTGCTATTTCAAATTTAGGCCGATCCCGCTCACATTTGGAAACAAATGAAGTCATAAATTTGTAAAATGGTACCGGTATGTACTGTAAAGGATCTGTCAAAAAGATGGCTACACGCTTCGCCCGTGGCCGCACCCTTCTCTTGAAGATTTGTGGAGAACACACTGGGTACGTTGACTCAGACTCAGAACAAGGGACTAAACTGTGGGTTAGGAACATCTTCAGCTGTAAATTGGTTGAACAGGTATCCGATGAAGGAAATGACGATGTACGGTACTGCGACACTGCAGCTTGTGAAAATATTTATCAGAGAATTTTGTTGTAGGGAACTCATGACTGTCATGCTGAGGTAGGCTCGGAGGCTAAAATTCGTAACATTCTCTAAGTGAGGTGGTGACATATCATCAACGTTGCCAATCGGGGTTAGAAATAGCATCCCTTCCCTTCGGAAACCCCCTCCCCCACAACCTTTCTTGTGTTAATTTTCTGTCTTCTTCGGAAGACGTACTAATCTGCACAACCTCTATTATTTCCTCCAGTTTTTTAGTGTTCACCTCTGGTTGTTCTGTTTCATGTGGCTAAATTATAGTTTAATGACCGAAGCACATCCTACCCCACCCCCTTCGCACCTATTTTACACGGTTGTGTGTGAATGTCAGATTTTACCGTCACCATCGCCCGCGAAGCTGTTTTACTGTATCCGTCGTGTATTGCGGCACGCCATTGGTAGTTTCATTGTTTCGTTTGATCAGGGTGTTGTAAGAGCAACCTGGTTGGATCGTTCACGAAATTACTCCTTGGCAGTACGTCAATGGTTGGAATCTATGAGTAGACGGGTGAAACAGGGCCGGATTTAAGCATGGGCCAGCGGGCACGTGACTAGGGGCCCCCACAAAATTACATTACTGTATATTGTTGGAAAGAATATTCCAGACTGATTTCAGAGGTAGCCACCGTATACGAAACAGAGGGAATTCCATATTGTCGATTATTTTTGGCTGTCTCACATAATTTTAAATCACTCTATGATTTGAGGTCGTCACCAGGATCATTACAATCAGTGTGATCACGCAATTGATGTTAGAATTTGTGGAGATTGTCTGTCCCAATTTTCGTTTTGTAGACTTACGTGTAGGTAAGGAGATCTATGGAGTTCATTTCAAGTGGGTGACGAAAACCGTGTGTAACCACAGCCTTTGCCCTCCTTTCGTGACTTGCGCCAATGTGTAGAATTATAATCAAGGGGGCCGACTGCCCCCACATCAGTTTGTGCCCAGGGCCCAAAAGGTAAATCCGGTCCTGGAGTGAAACGTTGGGATACAGGCTACTATAATTACTACTACTATAAATTTTTGACCCTCGTCGCCATCACTCTCTGACTTTCGCTGTACTATCACATGTATCGACCCTTCTAAATGCCGCTTCCATTCCGTTGAAATCTTCACACCACCTTGTGTGCATCGTAACTGTTTCCCCGAGTATTTCCATCGATATGACATGGTGACCCAGATCGGTGATAACTACTCTGACTCAGTTACCCCGTCTAAAGGATTCAATTCAGTATCTTTTGGGCCCACATGGGCCCTTTTTTAACCATTGGTGTGCGAACAACATCATGCCGAAGACCCTCTCGCGGGCATTTCGCACTGGCGTCCGGAATTGTGGGGAACGAATGACCCCCTGCCCCCATTCCCCATCTGAAAATCCAGTAAGGGATATTTTTAAACTGGTATACACTCAGCATGTCTTCATAATGTATGTATGTATGTATGTATGTATGTATGTATGTATGTATGTATGTATGTATGTATGTATGTATGTATGTATGTATGTATGTATGTATGTATGTATGTATGTATGTATGTATGTATGTATGTATGTATGTATGTATGTATGTATGTATGTATGTATGTATGTATATATATATATATATATATATATATATATATATATATATATATATATATATATATATATATATATATATATATATGAAGTGACTCATTCATATTCAATATATCAAACAGAATTACTCACAATAAACTTGAAGCAAATGCCATCTCACATTCACTCCCCTATAGCCATACAAGATACTGAATATGGCGAGATAGCTTTTAGGTGCAAAAAGTGTTTTGGGGAGGGGGTGGGGATGGGAGCAAGATGTACTGTAATGCATTAAGGCGATGGTAGTTTCTGATTTTATAGTGAGGTGAAAATTTTCCTGCCCATCCACCAACACGTCTACTGGCTTTCTAACATTTTTAATTTTTTAACCGAAAAATAAAAAATTAATGTTTTCAGTGTAATTATATTCAATTCTTATGTGACCTAGCTTTGACCCCTTCAAAAAGGAACTGATTTTTTTTTTCACTCAACATGGGTGTCCACATATCAAGTATGAAATCTACCTAAGTTCTCTACCTTGAGATATCATGTTAAAAAGATTTTCAGTTTGATCACGTGACCCCATGTGACTTTTGCCTTCCACCACACACGATAGGTTCTTCCTACAACCATGGGACATCCATATATTAATTAACGAGGTTTAGAAGGTTTGACTTGCTTGTGATGCAGATGACCTTTGACCTCGACCAAAACAATAAGAGTTCTTCCTCTCACCATGAGGTATCTATGAACCAAGTATGATAACCATCAGAGGTTGCCTTCTTGAGATATTATGTTAACAAGCCAAGTGTCACAAATACATACGCAAATGAACGTAGGCACACATGCACATACACGTGACTCATACGACATCATGAATGCATACGTTTCTCTTACCACCGAATTAAAAATTACAATGCAAAAAGTAAGCAT
Organism: Holothuria leucospilota; assembly: GCA_029531755.1. Classification (NCBI taxonomy): domain Eukaryota; kingdom Metazoa; phylum Echinodermata; class Holothuroidea; order Aspidochirotida; family Holothuriidae; genus Holothuria; species Holothuria leucospilota. Next base: position 36,713,371 of record CM055965.1, on the reverse strand, counting down.
CCTGAAGCAATTTGTATATAAGAAAAGACCTTTTTCCTCGTAGACCACTAATTGAAACTACACTAACTTTTCTCTTCAAAATTCTGCATGGGTAGAGTGAACCACTTTGCCACCCCTTGAATTGCTGCTAAAAGAGCGATGTCATTGGCATTACCACAAGCCATGTATACTTGCTAAAACATTTCTTGACAGAAATTTTCTAACATCATCATCTTACCCGCTGCCCTGTCTACAGTAGGCTTGGGCGACTCCGATATTTTTGAACATGATACAGTAGGCCACTTCGAATCCCAGGCTTCCCTGCACTCGCGATTCACAGCATTGGCGTGCGTTGTGATTTGCGAGTGACGAAAGCTACATCTGTAAAGCAGACTTGCTTTCTTCTACGGTGCTTTACCTTGTATTATGCGTTTTGTGAGAGAGGGCCGTGTGGATGGCTACGCAGGTAATCGCGAGTACCGCAATGCCTAGGATCCGAAGTGTCCTACCTAGTTACTACGTATTTATAGTGTACATAGAGCTGTCTGTCTGTCTGTCTGTCTGTCTGTCTGTCTGTCTGTCTGTCTGTCTGTCTGTCTGTCTGTCTGTCTGTCTGTCTGTCTATATCTATCTATCTATCTATCTATCTATCTATCTATCTATCTATCTATCTATCTATCTATCTATCTATCTATCTATCTATCTATCTATCTATCTATCTATCTATCTATCTATCTATCTATCTATCTATCTATCTATCTATCTATCTATCTATCTATCTATCTATCTATCTATCTATCTATCTATCTATCTATCTATCTATCTATCTATCTATCTATCTATCTATCTATCTATCTATCTATCTATCTATCTATCTATCTATCTATCTATCTATCTATCTATCTATCTATCTATATCTATCTATCTATCTATCTATCTATCTATATCTATCTATCTATCTATCTATCTATATCTATATCTATCTATATCTATCTATATCTATATCTATCTATATCTATCTATATCTATCTATCTATATCTATCTATATCTATCTATCTATCTATCTATCTATCTATCTATATCTATCTATATCTATCTATATCTATCTATCTATCTATATCTATCTATATCTATCTATATCTATCTATCTATCTATCTATCTATCTATCTATCTATCTATCTATCTATCTATCTATCTATCTATCTATCTATCTATCTATCTGTCTGTCTGTCTGTCTATCTATCTCTCTCTGTCTGTCTGTCTGTCTGTCTGTCTGTCTGTCTGTCTGTCTGTCTGTCTGTCTGTCTGTCTGTCTGTCTGTCTGTCTGTCTGTCTGTCTGTCTGTCTGTCTGTCTATCTATCTATCTATCTATATCTATATCTATATATATATATATGTGTGTGTGTGTGTGTGTGTGTGTGTGTGTGTATAACACTCCGAACGCCTGAGAATCAGACCGCTATCGGTACCGATTTCGAGACAAAACATTCTTCAAATCAAGTCGCTGATCGATTTTGTCTTTCTTTTGTGAAAATCAAATCATGGCACGATTTCGCTCCTCGTGAATCTTGTCTCGTGAAATTTCCAGTTGCAAAAACCGTCATATTGATCAATTCTTACGGCTAATATTTATGAGCTTCCGCTATCGGCAATGTCGTACTTCAGCAGACCTGCAGCAATTAATCACGTGGTATAAACTTCATATTACTTGTTTATTCACATAAACGTTCAAGTTACGGATTTTGATTGGACTAAAACTTTAAAGGGTACTACATATTATTCATCCTCAATTGAGGATGAATAAAATAGAGAAATAACATTTAAATTATAACGTCACTGTCGTAACTGCATAATTAGTTTAGCAATGTCAGACATTACGTAATTGCACGAGAATGAAATTCTATTACACCCTCGTTTTGTATAAGCAGTTGTGCACTGATTCAGTTGGGTCTTGGTCAATACACCATGAAGATTACTCTACTCTGTTGTCTCCTCCTCGTTTATATGCTGTGTTTCTTTGCTACGATACCACAGTCACAGAATCCAAGTGCCCCAAGTCTCTCTGTGGAAAGCGATACGAATAAGCAGCCGATAGAGGGCGTGTTGATCAAAAGATCGACACAGTGCATACGCCTGTGCAGAGAGAAGAGAGAAGATGACACCACGAGAGACTCGGCCAAGTCTAACGCCGTGAGTGCAAGTGTGCTTCATTATTGTTTTCCTCCAAAATGACGTCAGCATGAGTGTGACGTCAATGCATAAGGCCTATAGACCTTATGCATATAATGTCACAGAGCAGAAAGTGCTCCCTTGCTTGGAGGAAAATGGTGTATCACTGCAAGCAACGCCAACAATGCAGACAGCTAATTTGTGCACTAGGGGATACGCCTTGAATGGACGTGTGCTTCATTGTTTTCACCCAAACTGATAACTGACGTCAGTGTGATGTCAATGCATAAGGTCTATACACACAATAACTCGCCCTGGCAGTAGAAATATTAAAAAAAAAACGTTCTAGTTGTCAGGTCTTGCAGCGAGCACGCATAGAACGTTTCAAGAACGCATTGCGAACGTCATAAGGGCGTAACGAGATCGCGTTTGGTCGAGTTGAGCCCTGCGAAAGCGCCGTGGGTGAGTCGCAGCGTCATGTTCTCACATGACGTCATAGGAGCTTTTCACGAGTAGTATGTCAGCCATCTCATAGGGCAACCCCGGCATGTACGTACAAGCTTGCCCTATGACATGGCGGTTGCCAACCCCAGTTGTGACGTCACTGAGAACTATCTATGGAGGGATTTCAGTCACGTGACTTTAACCAACTAGACGCAATTTTGAAGGGCAAGATCGCGCGTCTCTTTGGTTTTGACGGGCACGCGTCCATTGTGTCACAGTACTATCTATGGTTATGCCGTGCGCGTGAGATGTAAGTTCTCCCACTGCGCGTGTGTTTTGCCCTTCAGTGCCTGGGAATCCATTGCGCGTGACGTCACATGAAGTTAGTTAGTTAGTTAGATGGAGTTTTACGGCCCAGTTTACAACCCATTGGTTCAAGTCGAGCCGGCCACGGCCTTTTTTCCAGTTGTGGCTCACTGGCTTGTTTTCCCCACTCCATTGCTTATGCGGAGCATCACGCACAACGGCAGTAGGTTCCATTTTTAAAGTCTTTGACGTCACATGAAATCCCTCTATACCTAGGTGCGTGATGCGGATGTAAAGTGTAGGTACATGCATGTGCCATGAAAAAAAGCGGCATCGTTTGTTTTGCCAGGTCTCCTAGAACATTTACTTTTAAAAAAATGGCGTTTTAAAGGCCAAAAAAAAACAAGAGCCCAATGGGCACTGTGGTTCCTTGCTGAATGTAATGAAACTGAGCCAACTACTGAATGAAGCAGTATTTCTGTTGATTCACAAAATCTGCTCTGTAGACAATGCACATCTTGTGTTAACACATTCAAGCATAAATAAATTGTTCTGAAGAAATACAGCCTACAGGCACTTCAGGGGATATCAACACAGACAGTATACAGTTACAATTTGTTTTATTCAATTAAGCAATCACAATTCATGCACGCTCTCTGATCCAAATGATCAGTAACTTGGTTCTCTTTATAAAACTAACAACCCATAGTAGCATTTAATTAATCAATTCTAATTTCCAATTCCTGCAAGCTCACATGTCCTAATCTAAGGACAAATGTTGTCTGTCTAGTGAACTTTCACAACAGTCCTCTGCTTTGTGGGCAGAGAATCTTCTGCAATATTAAAAAGTAGTACTTTATGCACGTTTTCATAATGGCAGGATTATGGATTAAAATCATAATACTATAATTTCAATTCAAATTGAGATACTTGGCATCTCTGAAAGATGTCCCACATCTTTCAGTCAATGATACAGTTTTGTGCTTATATTTTTTGACTTTAGGAATTCTTGGGAATTTGCTTTTTGGCATCTGGTGATTTCAACTCTGACATCCAACAAATCTCATATGGGTTTTCTGCTAGATTTAATGCAACACCTCAAAGCAAAAATCTATTCAAGCCTCCTACACTGAGATATAGAGTTGAAAAGGTTTGCAGAGTTTGACCTCCAGTGACCCCAGGTGACCTTTGGTCTCCACCAAAATTTTTTCCCCACCATAAGGCATCCACTAAGTATGAAATTTATCCAAGCTTCCTACCTTGAGATATTGTGCTAACAACAAGCGAAATCAGTTTTTGACCCTTGGTGACCCCAGATGACCTTTGACCTCCACCCAAAACTGTATGGCACAGCTTCTCACTATGGTGGATCTATATACCAAGTATGAAATCTATCCAAGATTTTTTCCTTGAGATATTGCGTTAACAAGGTTTTCAGTATTTGACTCTCAGTGACCCCAAATGACCTTTGACCTCCACCAAAAATGGCAGGATTCATCTTCTCACCATAAGTCATCCACATACCAAGTATGAAATCTATCCAAGCTTCCTACCTTGAGATATTGTTTTAACAACAAGTTTTCAGTGTTTGACTGCTGGTGACCCCAGATGACCTTTGACCTCCACCAAAAGCTACAGCATTCATCTTCTCTCCATAATGCATCTACATACCAAGTATGAAATTTATCCAAGCTTCCTACCTTGAGATATCGTGCAAACAAGGTTTTCGGTCTTTGACCCCTGGTGACCCCACATGACCTTTGACCTCCACCAAAAACAATAGGGCACACCTTCTCACTATGACAGATCCATATACCAAGTTTTAGTTTAGTCCAACTTTCCCTTGTTGAGTTACAGCGTACCGAAGCAAGTGTCACACACACACACACACACACGCACACACACACATACACACACACACGCCAAGCTGACTACATAGGTTCCTTTTGCTAACGCAAGGAACCAAAAATCAACGACAATGGGCATTTCAAGGTTCAGATACGATGACTATAGACTTTGAAAGGATGTACTAGCACGGTGACATAAATCTGCTTTAATACTTTGTCGGAGGAGTCCTTTGCATGCATAATTTTAAGGATATTATTTAGGGTGGGGTGCTACTACTGCCTGCGGCATTTCTATGAGGAGCACCATCGTAGGTTGGTAATGTAATGTACTACTGAGCTATTTTTTTGTCGGAAAAATCTCCCAAATTGCCGGAGGGTACTTTCTTGTAAGTTGAATCTAACTATTTTTAAGATTTTATGTTTAGAAATGTAAAATCCCCCAAAGAGTATGGATCGGTTTCACGGGCAAAATAGGACAATCCTTTACGCCTTCTAAGAAGCTGTTTTAGCCACTGGAGGTATATTTGAAGGTTATGCTTTGACCAGTTATTCACGTGATATGCAGAAGAAGATCCAACAAAGGGAAAGTGCATTTATCATTCATCTTTCAAAACAGAAGGGTTAACTAAGACAAAAGTTCACATGGTTTAAGAAAATTTTGGCGGCTTTCCCTTAAAAATTTTATTGTTTGTCCATAATCAATAGGTTGACCTATACAACTGGTAAATCTGACCCTGTGTACTGAAAGGTAATATAAAAATACATTACAGGAAGCAATTAACTTAACAAGTTTATTTCGCAGATGAAGATTGGTTGTACTACCAGATGTGACGGTACTCTTCAATAGTATTTTCCCTTGGCAGCTTGGTCAGTCACCCCATTGTTGTGTTTATTGCCAATACTATATCTCAAACACCTTCGCTTCATTCATCGGTGAGGGTTAACAATTAGGCCGATTGCTCGTGTGCATAGGATTTACACGGGGGAGCATAGCACTGTGAGGTTTTACGAAAACTAAAAGCTTTTACGAATTACAACGCAGAAGACTCGCCCTCTTATTGACAGATAAATTCTGTTGGGGAATTTAAAGTGTCTCAGTGTGGAGTCTGCATGTAACTTTTATCATGGAAATAATCTAAATGCAAAATTTTGGAGTAATTCACGGTTCCCCTCCATATCTTAAGACCATTATGTGGGGCAACAATACACGTAATTATTCTAAGACACTGTCCCGAAAAATACAGGTACATCTCCAACCTCTGCAGGAACCGGGGGAGGTGGAGGGGGGGGGGAGGGGATCTTAGAGCAATCTACTATCATGAGTACGGTAGCCTATACGGTTACATTTGTAGCACGATGTGAAAGATTGCAAATATGTATTTGTCGTTATACATATTTTTTCTTGATTTGTGCTGGGACCAAATGACTTGTGACTTGACTTGGACTTGCAAAAATTGACTTGCGACTTTACTTGGACTTGCAAAAAAGACTTGTTACTATCTCTGTCAAGTATTGTTTCTCACGGGGTGCAACAGCATGCTTATTAAAATAGCTTATAATTGCTTTGCTAAAATCAATTAGCTTGTACAATACTTTGTGTCCTCTTTTTCACGACAGTGATTTTACTGAATTTTTCCAAAATATGACAACTTTTCACTATATCATCAGTTTCAAAAAATTGCCAAAGATAGCACCATATTGCGTCTAATCCACCCTCAAGAACAAACATTTCTCAAAGGGAAGGGGAACCTTACACAACCCCTCAGAACGGCACCTGCACGAGGTGACAAAGGAAGGATCCGTTCCGGGTGCACACATTGCACGTACGCATATGTACAATTTATACCGACTTTCTGGCAGCGAATTTATCTGGGAGTAGGATTACGACATCATCTTCTGTGGTTCTCCCAATAACCAGGGAGGTGTTATTAGATAATAACACCTCCCTGCAATAACCAAGTCCTGGCGACCCTACTGACCATACTAGATTAGTTAATATAAGTTACCATTTGTGAGATAAACGTGTCATGCGTACGGTAAGCAATTGATGAACTGCATGAGCACTTCTGAGAGAAATTTTAAGCACCGTCGTTTGTGGAGCACACTTTTCTGCCCAGTTGAGGAGTTGCAGCCCCTTATCCCGCCCCCTACAATTAGTATCTGAGAAATAGAAACTGGTAATAATAAAACTGCGTTCGCACTCACATCAAATATGTTTTTTATGTTGCTCAGCTATGTGAATTTCTTCATGTAAAATGCACTTTCAGTTTGGTTGGCAGCTTTGACAATATTTTATGGCCCTGGCTTTTCCCATACTTAGGCATCGTTTCACGCTATTGTGTTTTCTTCCCTAGAACCACTCAAGAACTGGTCTACAGCAAATTTGCATAGAATGACCTATTCATGTGACGTTCTGGAATTCACATATCCTGTTTTTATGGCATTACAAAATCCTTTGAACGAAACAACAGATTCTAGCTGAGTAGGTCAGCAGTGAGTGTATTTTTCATTTCAGCATAGCAATTTGTACATAACTTGCATTCAGTCAATTGCCTACTTCTCAAACATGTTTTGCCTATAACAAGGAGCAGAACGCATACATAAAGTTTCAGCACTTATGCTAAGGCTGGTACGATGCGCTGAGTTGGGGGCGCCCCTCCTTTTCGCGCAGTTGTACCACCAGGGTTTGGTGATGGGGGGGGGGGGCACCACAGATGACAAGGCAATGCCACCTCAGCTACCTCCAAATCTGCGTAAATTTGTACCTTTTTTATGCGCACCTGCGATTGTATACAGTAGTGTGGGATCCTTCCTTTGTCACTACATAAAGGTGCCATCCTGGAGGGGTCTAAGGGGAGGGTGTCCCCCTCCCCTTTGAGAGATTATTTTTCAGTGTAAGGTTGCTTAGATGCAAAATGGTACTATCTTTGAAATAGTTTTGAACTGATCATGTATGGCTGGAAAACATCCATAATTTATTGAATACTAATATTAAGTTAGGTGAAAGAGGAGAGTATATATGCATCCCTGCGATTGTATACAGCAGTATGGGATCCTTCCTTTGTCACTGCATAGAGCTGCCGTCCTGGGGGAGGGGTCTGAGGAGAGGGGTGTCCCCCTCCCCTTTGAGAAATTTTTGTTAATTTAAGGTTGCTTAGATGCAAAATGGTGCTATCTTTGAAATATTTTTGGAACTGATCATATATGGCTGGAAAATATCCATAATTTAGTGAATACTAATTTTTGGTTAGGTAAAAGAGGAGAGCATGTTGTCTAAGAAAAGGGTATGTTGTCAAAAAACCTCCTGAAGCCCTCCTTTTGGCTACTTTAATGCCTTCTATTCGGGGAAAGTTTTTACGTAAAAATACGTGCGTGGAGACCACAGAAACATTCTTGGACTATTACGAAAATTTTCCTTTGCTTCATTGTGCATAATAAAAGGGTATCTAAGGCTGGCAGACACCGGTATAGGGCCTCCTGGAAGCTCTGGATTAATTACATAAAATGGGGCACTGATATGATGATTATTACCTGACATCCAAATGATACTATAGAGTATGATGCCGAGCACTTTACAACTATCGTATTTTTACTAAGTTTGAACGAAAATCCAGACGAACAGCTTCCAGCAATGGGGAATGGGAGGGAGAGTATAGGTGCAGGGAGGTGATATTAGACCTCCCTGATAGGTAAAGCAAAAGGGGTTTAAGGACTAAAAAGCGCCTTTCATGGGGAATGGGAGGGAGAGTATACGTGCAGGGAGGTGATATTAGACCTCCCTGATAGGTAAAGCAAAAGGGGTTTAAGGACTAAAAAGCGCCTTTCATGGTTTTTTCGTCGTTAGTGTATTAACAGTCACCATGTATACCGGTAATGGCTGCTCGCGAAGCGCTCCGTAGGAGCTGCCGTCCTGGGGGAGGGGTCTGAGGAGAGGGGTGTCCCCCTCTCCTTTGAGAAAATTTTGTTAATTTAAGGTTGCTTAGATGCAAAATGGTGCTATCTTTGAAATATTTTTGGAACTGATCATATATGGCTGGAAAATATCCATAATTTAGTGAAACCTAATTCTTGGTTAGGTAAAAGAGGAGAGCATGTTGTCTAAGAAAAGGGTATGTTATCAAGAAACCTCCTGAAGCCCTCCTTTTGGCTACTTTAATGCCTTCTATTCGGGGAAAGTTTTTACGTAAAAATACGTGCGTGGAGACCACAGAAACATTCTTGGACTATTACGAAAATCTTCCTTTGCTTCATTGTGCATAATAAAAGGGTATCTAAGGCTGGCAGACACCGGTATAGTGCCTCCTGGAAGCTCTGGATTAATTACATAAAATGGGGCACTGATATGATGATTATCACCTTACATCCAAATGATAATATAGAGTATGATGCCAAGCACTTTACAACTATCGTATTTTTACTAAGTTTGAACGAAAATCCAGACGAAGAGCTTCCAGCAATGGGGAATGGGAGGGAGAGTATACGTGCAGGGAGGTGATATTAGACCTCCCTGACAGGTAAAGCAAAAGGGGTTTAAGGACTAAAAAGCGCCTTTCATGGTTTTTTCGTCGTTAGTGTATTAACAGTCACCATGTATACCGGTAATGGCTGCTCACGAAGCGCTCCGTAAAAATTTTTGTAAAATGTATAAACGGCAAATACGTACTTCAGACCTTCCACATCACGCTACAAATTAGATTGAAAGATCCCATAGGCCCCTATAGAGGTTGGAGATGTAATTCTGTTTTCGGAAGAGTGTTATGGTCAGAATAGTTGCATGTATTATAACCTTAATAATGGCCATGAGATGGAGTGAAAACCGTGACAAATGCGCGCGAAGTGCGCCGAAATTTTTCATTAAATAAGATAACCATGACAAAATTTGCATTCATGCTCTGCATCGAGACACTTTCAATTCCCCAAACAAACCTATTCACCAATCACAAAGCCAGTTTTTTTACCTGAGAATTCGTAAACAGCTGTCATCTTTGTGCTGTGCTTCTACGGGAGTTGCTACCGGAAATTATTGATAATAAGGACAATATTAGAGTAAGGTTTGAAGCGCGCAGAACCCGCGAAAATTTTGATAGTTTGCGAAGGATTTGCGATAATTCTAATAGTTTGAGAACCATTTGTGATAGAAAATGGTTCAATAGATCCATCACTCGGTCGAAAAAGCACACCTCACCATACCCCCTACAGAAATCTAAAGCTGAAACGCCTTTTGGAATCATTTTAAAAATTTCCAAAAAAAGAAAAATCTGAAATCAATTAGGGGCACGTCCCCCATGCCCCCGTGTCGGCGCCACTGTTTTCGCGAAAGAAAAAGTAGAAAAGAAAGAAAAAGCAAGGGAAAAGAGAGCAAAAATTACAACATTTTCTAAAAAGGTAAACAAAATATATCTTTCTGGATTGATGTTCTAGTTGAAATCATGTCTATATTAATTAAATAGTTAATTGACGACTGGAAGGGTATCTACCGTGCACGAGAAAACGAAAGGGCTGAGCAGTGATACTACATTCTACAAATTTATAAACGTTAACATAATGACATCCCCGTTGGAGTTGAGGACATTGCTTGCTACATTGCCATGTAGTATCAGACAAACTTGAGTTTGAGAGAGAAATTTTATGCAAACTAGGGGGATATAATGCCAAAGGAAGCAATCCCCAGTTTTGGCAATCCCCAGTTTTACCATAAAAATGATATCTGAAATTAAAAACTTCGGCCTACTTCGCGGTACACAATCATCGCCGTTCACACTCCATACCCGACTAAGTCTTAGAACGAAAATAAATCACCTGGCAAAAGGCATTTTTCCGGAAATTAAATGTACGTCTCGCGCTTCATACTAGCGTCTAAATTTTGAAATAAGCTCAGATTCTGCACTGGAGTTCTCCAGGTGCCCTGATAATTACCTTTACTCAACCATTAACATCAAATGACTTAAAATATGAAACAAATTTAAAAAAAAACTTCTGTCTGGTACGCCAATAAGAGAGAGCCGTCTACATTATCCTGCACAAAGTTTAAATTACTCAAGGTTAATTGTCAAACAACTGTGTGTGTGTGAGCTTAATTGAGAACAAAGCTGAACAAGCCATCATTGACCAACCAGAGTGGAGCTATTCTTGAATGAATGTCAATCAAAGTCCATTCACCAAATGAATTTAGAATTAGGGCTATTCCTAGATATATTTTGGGGGTGGGGTGGAGGAATACCACAGCCACTTTAACAGAGTATCTGGAGCCGACTTTTTGCGTACTTCAGATGTAATACTGCGAGAGCTTCTAGGGGCCTCACCCTTGGACCCCCACCGGGACTCTGCCCGTGGACCCCACATGAGACCCTAACGCAAACTCGTCTCTTCGAGCTCTAGGTGCACTTGATATTACCCATCGTGCCTCCCTCCCTTAAAATTTCTGGACCCGTACCTGGGCGGCACCGTGGGAGTCATCGGTATATCAGCTCCTATGGACAAGTCTACCCCCGGGAAGATAATTTGGTCGATAGCATAGCCTAGCTTGTGAGCGTTTGGAACAGTGGCGTAGCTAGATATTTTTTGTGAGGGGGCAAAAGCAAAAAATTCCGACAGATCTTGATAGTTGTACGATTCGAAATTCTGGGGACCTTTTTGTTTTTTTGTTTTTTTTTTTGTTTTTTTTTTTTGCTTTCCGGGCAATTTTGAGACCGACATTTGATTTTTTGATTTTCACGTTGACATATCGATGTGTATTCTGCTTAAAAAAACATAAGAAGTGTTGCAAATGTTTCAAATGAATTGTTTTTATTTATTTCCGACAGAGACTAGAAATTTCCGACAGAGGCCTTCGGAGGCTTTGTGGGGGGGGGCGACCGCACCCCTGCCCCCCTCTAGCTACGCCACTGGTTTGGAATACCACCCCCTACCTATGCCGCACCGCATAAAAGATGCAAACACGTATTAAAAAATTTGTGTTTTGAGTGCAATGTCTTGCAATTTCAGGCGTTTGGCATATCAAATCTCCCATATTCAATTTTGCTACCCTCTGCACTCACTATCGCATGACTGGCAGTTTAAAACAATCCACTTTGAATTTGAAATTGTCTGACCTTATACCCAAACCTTGTGGTACCGAGGTCTTCTTTGGTACCACAAGGCGCCCCTAGAACCGCTGCCACTTATGGAGACTGGATCCACACCTAAGCAGAGGTGCCCCTCTTTTCCACAAAGTTTTTGAGAGATGCTTAAACCAAAGACTGACAGTATTGTCTCAGTTTTGCAAATACATTTGTTGGTATAGTAAGTGTGTTGATGAAGAATCTCATGGTTTCTGTAAATATTTTTACCATCATGTAAATGTAATCGTCACAAGTAGAACATAGAGAAGTACTACCTCGGAGTTAGTACTTCCATGGTTAGAATGAGATAAACTGAATCGATCCATTGTACGTGGTGGGCGTTTTGTGGATTCAAGAAATGTCAGCCCATGGGTCGTTGCATGGGCGTCAATCTTTACTCGAATGTGGGGGCATGGCCACTTCTGTCAAAAATTTACTGTGTAAAAGTCTTAAGTCAATGGGTGTATTCCAAAATGTGGGGGGGGTGGCGTGTCCCCCTGTCCCCCCAGGATTGACGCCCATGGGTCGTTGGGCTTATTCGACGAGAAAGAGATGAGAATAAATGACGTCATACAAATATTGGGTCTCGATTGATCAAATTCGCAGTGACCACATACCATATTCGGGACTATTGAATGGAACTTTCAAGCGATCCCTGTCGGAGAAACTTGAATGAGCCTTACTTATAACGCCCCTTCCGTACTCCGAGACTCTCGGCGACGCATTCCTGGCGATGCGATTTTTCTTCGCGTTGTTAAGTGTGGATTACTTTGCAACTTGGAAGCAGTTGCACGACTCAGTCTCCGGCGACCAAATACATCCGGTCGCCGGAGACCCCCACGCACATTTAAGCAAAATGGCAGGGTTCTGGACTGAATCGCGGGAGGATCAACTTAGTGAATTCGGAAAATTTATCAAAGTAGTATTAGAATGTTGTATATACGGAATCACCCATTCAGTAAGCTGTTTGAATTGCTTTGGGAATATTTTGAAAAAAATCTTGAGAGAATCGCGATCTCCGCCAGCTAGTTCCACCATAAGATTTTGGAAGAACTTTGATCGTCGCTGCCTTTCAGCCATTTCCAGTTTCCAAACCCACCATATCTTGTCATTCATCATTCTCAAACGTTCGCAGTCTTCTGCTTTTTCTGTGGATGAGGATAGTCCTATAGCTATGGCAGCTAAAAGTTGTTTTTCACCTCACCATGTTGGTTGAAAGTTAAATGTTAAAAGTCGAACGGAGTTTTAAATTTTACTAGTATTGTTTGTTGCTTGCTGCATAGTGTGGACAGGTTTCACAACTAATACGTCGTTAGTCTCTCGTCACCGGGACGAGGTCTTGTCACAGTGAGTCGTGTAGCATAATGAGAAATTTCAAAGGACTTAAAAGTGCAACTTGCGGCTTGCGACTTGTCTTGACTTGACTTGAGGCAATCTGACTTTTGACTTGACTTTAAGAATGATGATTTGGGACTAAAGCACCGTCTCCATGATCATACATTTGGTCAAATACATTATCATACACAGCTGCGGCGGAAGCATTAATATTTAGGGGGGACAAGCGAACTAAAATCTGATTTAGTATCATTCAAAAATGCGGGAAATTATGTGGTCGTCGTCTTAGGAGGGGTGTGTGGGAGGGGCGTGTTTAGTGTCATTATACATGCGATCTGATCTTACATTTAATTTTTGGAAGTGAAATAGTTTTCGAGAATTTATATTATTTTTGTTCGCCTCTTGCCTCACCCATACCCTGCTACACCACTGAGCCCTAGGAAAAGTAACCATAAAAGATTAATACCATGGTGGGATTATTTTTACTTATTCTAATGAGAAATGGAATCAATGAAAGACAAACAAAACTTTCCTTATGGCATTATACAGGGCTGTCAACTTTTAGTGACTTGGTGAGAGAGATTCGCTGGGAGACTGGTGAGAGTGAGATTCGCTGGGAGACTACTGACGCGTCCCGCCAGGGAGACTTTTTGCCAAAAATACCCCTAGATTGCAGGTAATGGCACGTCCCGTGCCTCATTACTGCATGCCCAGAATTGCCAGTTTTCAGGTGTTTCATATTCCTGGAAATTTTTAAGGAGACATTTTGTTCACATTATAAATAGGCCTACGAAAAATAGGTATGTATTGCTGACAGCCTAAAATCGAATATAAATATATCCTGATAATGGAGGTGGAACTAAACCCAATGAAAATCATTATAAAGGAGGGAATAATTCGTTTCTGGGACTATGGTTATGTTACTAATTATTAGCAATGTACTACACTGTCAGCTTACTGCAGACTATGATCAGTTGGAGAAGGAACTCAGGTAGCGTGATAGCTGGCGTTTTACCGACACCTGACACATCGTTTGCGTTATGAGTGGAATTTTTTACACCATATTGAGACATTGCGTGAGAAACAGTGGTGCTTCATCGTGAGAGCGTGGGATTGCGCCTAAATGCGTGACTCTCACGCTGAATGCGTGAGAGTTGATAGTCTTGTATAGATAGTTCTCACGTGACGTCATAGGAGCTTTTCACGTGTATTATTTCAGCCATGTCTGAGGGCAACCCCGGCATTTGTGTACAGGCTTGCCCTCAGACATGGCGGTTGCTAACCCCTACATGTGACGTCACTGAGAACTATCTATAGACCATTCTGACCTGTTCAAACTGATAAACCTTGGAAAGTATTTACTCTCAACTTAATACTTCAACCTCTTACCCAGGACCATATCATTGTTTAAGTCATTTTGGAGTCAGTAGCAAGGCATAAGGATTACAGTCATTGCTTGCTTGTATTAAAACTGACTCGTGTTTCCTTTCTGTTGACGTACAACTGCACTTGATCCATGGTAGAACGTAACCATGCTTTCAGTCTTCGAAGTGTGCTGAATGACCAGTTTCACATTCAGAAGATTAAACCGGTCGGACCAACAGCAGCGTAATTACAGAACATACGTTTGGTAGGGAGGTCTCCATTCTTTGGGAGCTTCACGCATGGCTCTGATGCATTCTTGTAAACTATAGTTACTGACCGTTTCTTTCGGTAAACTGCAAGTTCTGACTGAAGGCCAGCGGCGTTGAGCTCTCGGTATTTACCTATTTCCTCATTTGCTCAAAGCCGGAGTCTCGGAGACCTTGTTCTTTCATGATATTACATTGGATCCGATACAATTGGAATTCGGAAAAGCAGTGAGGCTCAGCTCAGTTGATTCGCGGATTCTGATGATGGTATGAAGTTTTTGAGGAACGCTGAAAAGGTCAAATGTCTCAGTCCAATCGTCAACGGCCAATATTTGGTTGTTACGGAGCACTGTCTTTGATGTTCTTAAATTTTCGTACGTCATTAATAATGGTTATACGTGTTTGGTGGTAATTTTAATTTGGTTTAAATCGCCCGTTTTTCTCCTGCAATGTTTATTTTTTGGGTGGGGGGGGTCCGTCCCCTCCCTGAAAAATTTAAGGGGGGACGTGTCCCCCTGTTCCCCCCGCGCTTCCGCCGCCTATGATCATACAGTTAATTACGAAGCTAATGGGAAACGTATGACCATGTGGACTGCTTTTCCAACAAATTTTAACAACGTCCAACATGTATGAAGGTGTTCAAATTTTTAGTTGCATGTTTCATCTTCCCAACAAGTGTTTAAAAGTAAGTTGTCTCTGATACTGGTCAAGCAAGGGCAACGAACTGACACAACAAGTTAAGGACCGACAAACTTTATGGGGGTATAATGTGGAGAGCAGTTGCCTACTGTCCCCCACCCTATAGTTACGCCAGGGAGCTGCCACTGGTTACGCTACTTACTTAAAGAAAAAAAAGTCTTCAACTCTTAAAGACAGATACTCATTATCCTAGACAGCTCCAATTCTCCCAACTAGGTGAACTTCTAGCCCCGCCCATAACTATCTTTAGCTTCTTGTTTTGCAGACAAAAACCCAGTTTTTTTTGCTTAAGACGATATCCCGGTGAGCATACAAGGCGCCAATGTGTAATCAAAACACTCTGTGCAGGGAGCTGTTACTCGGACAGCTCTCTGGTAATATGAGCTACTCTTCATCTTTTAAATTTTGTAACTCTGATGTCAATCAAAGAATCGTCGACAGTTGAGACTTTTGCTACCCCCAAGTAAAGGTCATACTTGGGGTGATGAGTACCTGTCTGGAATCTAAGCTATGACACTGGGTTAGTAAGTGCTGATGACACCTAAAAGCACCCATAGTACGCTTTGCATACAATAAATTGTGGTATCATTAACATTGATATGACTGTCGCAAACTCGATCTTTGATCATAAAAGTGCAGCTTACAGGTACTTCACACGTCTTGCAATCGTGTAATACACGAATTAATGGGGAGGATGTCGATTAAACTCTGACGTGTAAAAAACAAACGAAATTAAAGGTGCTTAAAGGCGCGTTAGATTTCTGTGATTAGTACACTTCGTTACTAAAGCATTAATTTGCACTCACGTTTGTTTCATTATTCACAGGCGACAGGTGGAGAAAAGCCCGTGACGGATTGTTGCAGAGGAAAAAGTCGCAAAACTATTTACAGACACATTTAATACTAATCTGAAGACATTCTCAGAAGGAGGTAAGCTGTGTTATACTTCTGAAGTTTTGTTTTTTGTTTTGCTTAGTCGTTTTTTCGTTGGGCATGGCGCAACGAGCGCCTTCTATAAAGCTCGTATGCTGCCTCAAACTCGGTTGGTGGGTGGTGGCTTCGATGGCACTGAGTGTTGTAACGAGTCATGACTCGAGTCACTAATTTTCAAAAGGGAAATGACTCAAGCAATTGTATCATAATTTTCCTCATAGAAATAATAAAATGACTCCAGTCACTGACTCGACTCGAATCACATTGAAAGTAGTAGCCTAAATGACTACTAATGAGTTGATATGTATGCTGATGACACGACTCTCCATATCGCAGGCAATAATCCTCATGATGTAATATATCACTTACAATCTGCAATGGATAGATTATTGAAATGGCTTGAAATAAATAGACTTGTACTGAATGTAGATAAAACTAAGCTCATGTTCATTGGATCCAGTAGAAAGCTGAATTTTATCAAAAGAGATGAAATCAACGTTACTGTTAAAGGTAAAACGTTAGAGATTGTTGATTCTGCTAAGATATTAGGAATGCAAATAGATTCACAACTAAAATTTCATAAACATGTCGAAAGTATTTCTCAAAAGATATCAGGTAAAATTGGTTTTCTTCGTCGCCTTAAGGCTAGTATTCCCCGAAAAGAATTGTCCCTTCTATTTAAGGCATTGGTGAATCCACATTTCGACTATTGTTCGTCTGTCTGGTCGGGTGCGTCTGCGGCAAACAACGATAAGCTTTTTAAGTTACAAAAGAGGGGCCTAAGGATGATTTGTAATGCTCCCTGGAATGCACCCTCCAAAGATCTCTTCTCAGAACTTGATTGGATGCCATTACCTGAATTACTGGTAGGAAATGATTGTAAGATGTTGTACAAATGTATGAATGACCAAGCACCAAATTATCTTTGCAAATGTTTTACTCTATTTGACAACAATATTTACAGTACTAGACAATGGACAAGTAAAACTTTAATGTTACCACGATGCAAGACAAGTATGTACAGGAAGTCTTTTGTTTTTAGAGGAACCAAAATATGGAATAGTCTAGAGCAGGACATAAAGTGCTGTAAATCCCTCTCCACTTTTAAACATAAATTAAAGACCAACTCAATCTTGCCTCTGTTAGCGCAACACTTTTACTCATTTTAGAGTGTTTCATTTCGGAGGGTAGCCTACCTCTGTTTTACGTCACGCCTTTCACATTATTTTGACCGTTTATATGCTTTATTTGTATGCACTATTTTACACCTATAGAGATCTTGCGTAGTGTTGTTTTAGTTTATTGTTTGTTTTATTTTGTTATTTCGTTTAATTCCTTTACATTTGTCTTACCTTTCCTAATCTTTTACTCCTCGTACTTTTCTGGTAACTTTTATGTTTTATTAGTTTAATTTCGTCTTACAGTTTTTATGTTCCCGGAGCCTTTTGTGGTATTGTTTTATTCCGTCTTTCTTCTGTAGTTTGTTCTTACATCAATTTTATATGTTTAGTACTTTATATATTTTTTATTTTATTTTGTACCCAGGGCCCCGTGGAAGAACAGTCCCTTGGGACTGAACGGGTTACCCTGGTTAAAGAAAGTTTATAAATAAATAAATAAATAAATAAATAAATAAATAAATAAATAAATAAATAAATAAATAAATAAATAAATAAATAAATAAATAAATAAATAAATAAATAAATGACTCGACTCGACTGCAAAATTCAGTGACTCTTTATCACTGTTCCATGGCCCCGTAGTCAGCAACTCAGATATGAAAAGGCAATGCATGTGTTTAAAGGAACAATTACATGGTACCATCATAAAAGTGTCTGTCAACGAAATCATAAGTTTGAAAAATTAGAGGGCATTGCCTTCACCATACCCCCCGCCCATTGGCTACGGATCCAACTGTAAGGGGATATTGAAAGTGGTATAAGGGAGCATCGAAAATGAGCACACTTTGGCTGATCGTCGGATGGTTGTTGTAACATCCACCAATACTTGACTTTTGATTTTGTTAGTGTAGATTTTCAAATCTAGGTCCGGCAAAAGTTTGGCCTTGAGGGACCAGACCTTTTCTTTTTACTTCTAGTCCGTGGGTAAACACCTCCAGAAGACTTTCTTTCTTTTCTTCTAAAGTTCTTGATTCGATATAATAACACTGGATGCTTAATACAGGAACTGTGAAAAGTGTCAATCATACATATATGTTGAGTTGTTAAAAAAACCTGTAGCGAAGACAGTTTCCCTTACAATGCCCACCTTTCCGTAATAATTTCAGCCATCACCCCCACCCGTTACACCCCATTGTTGTTATCTGTTTGACGGTTTCCTATCATATCTGTTACTAACACTTTCTATGTACCACTACATCTTACAAGTAATCACAAGAATCTAACAAAAGAGAGATCCAAGAACTTTAAATGGAGTCATGTACCCCAGGTTCGACGGCTACTGTAATACAATTAAGAGTTTGTCTGTCCTCATTCGATTCCTCGGTTAATCGTTAAGGTATTTGATTTACCCTGCCCGGTATTCTCAAACCGCTAGCCGCTGTTTAGTTTGCATAGATATCACACCGTCGGTGAGCAATTTATGCCGTTTCCTTCTTGGCCTTAAGCCAAGGGCGGACAGGGAATTTTACGCGCCCGCTGCAAATTACAGTGAGGGACCCTTTTAAGTTGACACTATTAGAGACCCTATGGTAGGCCCACTATAGGGTCTCTAGACACAATCTAAGCGGAGCGCCACCAACAGTTGGCGCGTAGCGTACCAGAAAAGTTTGGACAAAAATACTTGCCAGATGGCAGAAAATAGCACATCTCAGGCCCATTTCAACATAGGCCTAACAGATTTTATTCATGAGGATCATAAGGGGATCAAAACTTGCTCTGTTGTTTAGGATTTTAAAGTCATGGGTCAGCAAGGGGTTATTTCGGCACAAAAGGGTCATTTTGGGATCAACCGGTAAAAATGTTTCTTCTAATACAGATTGATGATCATAGCATGTGGTCAGTATCATCATTGAACAATGATTTATAAGGGGTGTTCAGCAATTTGAGGAAAAAGGTCATGTAGTGGTTATTTTGGTTAGAATTGGCCCGGCATTTTAGGGTTCAGCTCACTTGGTTTCATCGATACTGACCACTTATAGAATATTGTAATGAATGAAATAGTGTACATATTGACTACCCACGATAACTCAGAGTTGACTACTCTCTGCAACATGAAGTTATTTACGAAAATTCCAATCAACGTTGAAATATTACTTACCCCCTGTCTTGGTTCCATGTAAGATAGCCAATAATACACAATTTCACGAAACTTGGCTGGCCTCCTTGACCTTGTTACTTTCTGTAACTGGTGCGCTCCCCGCGTATTACCGAAAAGACGTTAGAAACTTTCTAATGTCTCTTCGATAATACACGGGAAAAGTTTGAAATTGTGATTGTCTTGGAATTTTTTAGAATATTAAAAACCGTCACGACCAGGGACGAGGAGGGGGAGGCATGATGTTGTTAAGTTACTACTCACTTATTTGTTCCTATGCCGTCTCAATGAACAGGGGTCAATCAGAAAGAGACAGCGGCCCTTTGAGATGTAGAACCAGACGGGGAACCTGTAGATGTCCCAAGCGGCTAGTGTTGAGGATATCCACCATTTCTAACCTCAGCCCCGACTCTCAAATCGGAACATTGTTTTTCAATCTCGTGGCTCCTATGATCATTTCCACACATTAGTCCCCTTATAGGGACCACCGATGAGGCAGGGGATTATTATAGGGAGCTATGGGCCCCCAGAGCACAATCAGTTCCAGCCCACATTGCATTGCGATCCTGTGCTCCTCCCTCTCTCCGTCTTTCACAATCTCTCTTCTTTTCACTTCCCTTCCTTAATTTTTCTCTCTCTCTCTCTTTCTTTCTCTCCCTCCTCCCTTCTCTCCTTTTTCCTCTCATTCTTTTTTTTAACATCTGGCCTAAGGCAGTCATAAATCGAGCGGTCCATGCGACGATCGCTACATCGCCACAACGGCCAGTCCGCCTATGACTTGAGGAATTTAAACTCAGTGCAGGCTACTTCACTTTGGGAGCTGTACCAGACGGTCCTTTTGTTTAAATTGAAGCTAGAAGTAAACTTAGTAGGGAGAACTTTTACTGCCTGTGGCGAGATTATAGAGCTTTTAAAACTTCGAAGGCAAAAGTTCTTTGTATTGAAATCGCAAATTGAATATAAAAAATATATACAGTTTCAGTGACTATTCAGGAAAATCTAAAGTCTGCCACTGAAATTAAGTTTTCTTACGCGTTGAGTGTACACTGTATTATTTCTAACAATGAGAGGAAGGCAAACTCATACCACGGGGCAACTCATTTCACTCTCGTCTCAAAATTTCAATCGCCGTCATTAAGCAAATATACTTGTAAGCTTTCATACACTGTAAGATAAACGTTTAGGGATTTAACACTTTTTGCTTCCACTTCGTAAAAGGCCTACGTTTAAACTCTACTCACATGTTTAGGTATTAAACACCATATTCTATGTTTGGCAGTTAAACCACATTTATCACAGATCGTTTGGGAATATGTGTGTTTAGTATTTAAACATGTTTACAAAGTGAGGCTGAAAAGTGTCTACCACAAGCAGGCCACCAAATGTGAAAAAAGTCTAAATTTAGCGTGTACGTCAATGATTAAATAGACCTTAACGAGCGATGAGTCGAGAGTGCGCCATGACAATATAATGTTCGTCACTGCACTTGTGGCATATATTTAAACGTGATAATCACACATTAAAGATACTTTGTATGAACAATGCAACATTGACAAGCTAGAAAATGTAGAGAGTTGTGACACAAAAGATGGTTGTGTTTTATCTGAAGTAAATTATCCTTTTCCTGGAAGGTTATAATAAAGAATAAAATCTTAAAACCCAAGTAGGCAAATAAAGTGATTTACACTGTAGGTCAGCATTTAGCATCCGTTCGAAACTCATTCAATCACTTTTAGCCAGATTTTAATTGTTTTTTTTCTCTCCATTTTCTCTTAGTCTTCGTTATCTGATTCTTTTTTTTTCAGCTATGAGTTTTGTGAAATTTGCCGCATGCTTGATCATAGGCTGGGCTTGTGAGGATGACATCCCAACAACAACTACAGGGGTGACTGAAGTACGTACTGGACCTAACATGAGAAAATTACTTTAAGGAAAGTGTACATTAAAGCTTAAGTTATTTAAGTATATATTATAGAGGTTAGGGTTAGAAAATTTGAATTTTTAGTGTGCAAGTCAATGTAACTGTTGCCCTAAGTTAGTATCCACGCTTGTTGTTGTTATTATTATTGTTGTTGTTGTTGTTATTGTTATTGTTATTGGTTGTTGTTGTTATTGTTGTTGTTGTTATTATGATGATTCTTCCTGAACTCCATGGTCGACATCTCCCCTCCCCATTTTACACGGTCAGAGAAGGGTTGACGGCCCTTCAATTCATAGCCTTCCATAATACACGAGAAAACCTAATTATTTGTCAGTTTCAATTATTTCTCGTAGACACCCATTACTTGTATTGTTTTACACCCCCCATAGAATCCTTTGCCGAAGGCAAAAGGCATCCTTGCAGTCACGGTGGCGTATATGTGTGCGTGCGGGAGTGTGTGTGACGCTTAGCTTGTAACACGATATCTCAAGATAAGAAACATGGATACTTCTCTACTTGGTATATAAATTGATCATACGTAGAGGAAGAGCCCTATTTTGATGGAGGTCAAAGGTCATGTGAGGTTACCAGAGGTCATAAGCCGAAAGCCTGTAAGCACGATACTTCTAGGTTTGAAGCATGGATACTTTTCATACTTGGCATGTGAATGCATTATAGTCAGAAGATGGGTGCTATTGATTTTGGTGTAGGGTCAAAGGTTATCTGAGGTCATCAGAGGCGAAACTTCCAAAACTTGAAAATTGCTTTGAAGTATGATATCTCAAGGTAGGACTGATGACCACTTTTTACACTTGGTGTATGGATTCATCATATTTATAGAAAGAATGCTGTTGTTTCCGGAGGAGGTCAAAGGTCATGTGAGGTCACCAAAGGTCTAAAATCAAAAGGACTCTTTAAAGGTAATATCAAGGTAAGAAAGGTCGACAGTTTTCATACTTGCCGTGTCCATGCATTACAGTCAGATGATGAAACCTTGTGTTTTTGGAAAAGGCCAAATGCTATCTAAGGTCACCAGAGGTGAAACTACGAAAACCTTGTCAATTGCTTGTAAATACGATATCTCAACATGATGGACACTTTCCACACCCGGTATGTACATTTGTTGTTGAGAGGAAGAGCCCTACCGTTTTTGGAGGACGCCAGATGTCATTTGAGGTCACTATAGGGTTCAGAAACTGAAAACCGTGTAACTGCCATATCTAAGACCTTACATTGACCTCCACCAGAAATGATGGGGATCATTCACTCAGTATGGGTCTTCCACATGCTAGGTGTGAAATTCAAATTTCCCTGCTTCATATTATGTTTACAAGATTTTGACCTATTGACCTCTGTTGACCTCAAATGAACTCTGACCGCAACAAAAACAATAGGGACTACTTAACTATGGGGAACCCACATGCCAAGTATGAAATTCCCTGAAGTTACCCATTTTGAAGTATCGTGTTTACGAGAAACTTCCAAGGTTTTAACCATTTGACCTTTGGTGACCCCAAATGACCTTTGACCTTCACTAAAAACAATGGGGATATTCTACTTAATAAGGGATGTCCACATGCCAAGTATGAGATCCCTTGAAGTTACCCTTCTTGAAATGTCGTGTTTACAGACAGTGTCACATACACACATTCACACAAACAAACACACCCACAGCATCACTATTGCATAGATTCCTCTGCCTAGGGCAAGAAATCAAAAGTTACTATTGCTTTTACACATCTTAGTATATCTCACCACCTTACAAAATATTTCGCAACCCCCTCCAAAGCTCACCGTCCCTCCATAACCTTGCCTGGCTATGAGGCTGCTGGAGAGTCATTTCTCTCGGCTTCTACCAAGTTTAATAGAATTTAGTACTTTGGTTTAATATAAAAAAAAAAAGTTCAGAAAGAAAATATTTCTGAGTCTGCAAAATATAAGTTACAATTTCTTTTAATGGAAGGTCGTTTGGACGGTTATATGGACTACTTTATTGTCAAGTATGAAAAATAAACAATCAACAGTTACTGAAATGATTTACCTAGGCTTTATATTTTCATTTAATTTGCCACATATTTTTATAATCCATGTTCCTACGGCCATTACTGTGATAATACCATGCAAAAACAGAATCGGGGTTTGGTGAACTATTAGGTGAAGTAATTATGGATTATTATGTATCTAATTTGAAATAATACCCTCATAATCATTTTTAAATGTTTTACGCGCAAGTCGGGTAAAGTCTTACCTTATTTTTTTCACCCGGGCTCTTTGTATACTTGGGAAATTCGTTCTCATCAATTGGGTTAGTACCCCCCCCCCTCCAGAATGCAATTACCCAACAACTTTTAGAATGTACTACAAAGTTGATGATTGAATTCTTTCATTTCAACTTAGGCTTATGGCACGGACCTTCCAGGACCCGGACAAGGTAATCCCACTTGTTCTCATCTGAAATATAAATAAGTCGTTATACTTATAAAAAATAAGGTATCAGCTTACTGCAATTTGGACTTATTTTTGAGTAACAAACAGCAATTTCTTTGATGAAATCCTCGAAAGAGTGCCATATAAAATAGCTGTATTGGTTTTTCGCTAGGGCAGAACGTAGAAAGGTTGAAAATATTCGAGGATTACATATGGTATTGCACTTACCAAGTTTGCTTTTTGACGCAACATTTGTTTAAAATCGAAAAGCCGGGACATTTTATTCCTCTGGTGAACAGTTTAAATTTTTCGTTTTCTTCTTAATTTTGTTCCTTTAAGAATCTTCTGTATTAGAGGCACAAAACACATCAAAGGTTCTACTGTAAAGCATTACCAGGGCCGTCGGAACCGGAGGGATGGGAAGAACTGAAGATTTGCAGGATTAATTTTCACTTTGACAAAATTAGGACATTGTGAAGTTTTCGAACGGCCAAAACTTACCTTAGAAAATGCCAACGCCAAATCAAGAGTAAAAGGGTTGATCCAGCCCCAAGTTTTAGCAACGGCCGTGGATATTGTATTTAGGCATTAACAAGAGCGTGGATCCATCTCCAAAGGTGTGTGTGTGTGTGGGGGGGGGGGGACTTTTCACCATTTGCGAACCTCCTAGGGGAGGTCTAAGAGAAGGGGTGTCTCCTCCCCTTTGAACAAAAAAGGAAATTAGAAGGTGTCTACATGGCAAATGGTGCCATATTTGGGGGCAATTTTGCTTTTTAAATGTAGTGTCAATTCGTAATCTATGTTATATTACTGAAAAAGTGGGGGAGGGGAGTTATAGGAGACGTCCCCCTTTCAAAACAGTGAAGGGGTGCGTCCCCCGTCCCCCCCCCCAATGATCCACGCCCATGGGCATTAATTATGCGATTTAAACATTCACAATGGGAAAATTGAAGGTTCCTTTGCATCAATGTTCAGTTTTTGGTGAAAGCTCTAAGAAATGGTAGTAATGTAGTTCTGATCCCAAAATGTGTCAAAACTCTAAAATTTGTCAGATATAAAAAAATCAGATAGTTTGAGCGATGTAGAAGACCTGCATACAACATGGGCGACAATAGCCCATCATACCTGGTGCACTATTACATCTGTACATTGCTAAATATGGCTGCCATCTGAGAAGGGAGAGTGGTCTCTCAGTGATATAGTGTACAAAGATACATGTTAACCAGGGTCGTAGCCTGCGGGGGCAGAGGAGGCTACCTCCCCCCCCCGAGATTTCCAAACCGTGAATGGAAATTGGCCTACTTGAGAAAAGATACAGAAATGCTGAAAATTTCACTGTCCACATTATGATTTCAAGGTCCCCCAAACCCGGGAAATTGCATTTAAGGGTTCTTTTCCCCAAAAAATGTCCCGGGGAGATCCTCGGGTCCCCGCCATAGACGCGTGTTTATGTGGGTTTCCCTGCCTGACAAATAAACCATCTGCCTCTTTCAAGAAACACCGCTTGAATACACCACCACAAAGACTACACTTGGAAAAGATAAATAGCCAATGATTACATTTAATAATTAGCTAAAGTCAATGAGCTTATAAAGTAACTTTTAATTTAAAGGCATAAGCAGTCGCCGCAAACTTATTTTGAACAACAGCTAAATCTCACAAATATCCCCTATTTCACTTCAAGTATCTTTCATGATATATTAGAACATAAATATTGCATATTCAAGGTAAACCAAGGAGTTAGTCTATAGGTAAATTTCTCAACTGACAGAGTGAGAAACATATTGTAACATGATTTTCCAGAGCCATTCATTAAATAGGATACCTGGATACACTAATTCAAATTGGGGTGGCTGCATTTCCCCCTTTGAATAAAATCTAACTTTCCTTCTTGAAATTTAAATTTGTTTCTAAAGCATGAAATTTAAAAGTAAAAATGCTTGGATTCAACTTTTATGGTCTAAAATGTCATTTCCTCCTTCCATTTTCTTTCAAGGCCTACTCTATGGCTCCGTACCAGCTAACGGTGGCTGTCCCAGTGTCGCACTAAGAGCGCTAGGGGGGAAGCCTGCACCGGGTGCCATGCATGCCACAGCCGAAGAATTCAATAAATTATTAGAAGTTTGGACCATGTTATGAGTTCAAAGCTTCACCAAAGATAACACCATTTTAGATCTAGGAGAGCTTAGAACAAGAAAATTTTCTCAAAGAGTAGAGGTGTAATCCCTTCCCTTTGGCAATATTCCCTTCAAGTACACCCTAACGGGATAGAAAAAATCAGTCAATAATGAGAATTCCTAAACATATTATCAATTCAATGCTTTACGAAGCTTTAGAAAGATAGTACCATTTTGCATCCAAGACACCTCACATTGACAAAAATTTCTCAAAGAGTATAGGACGTTGTCCCCTCCTCATAGACAACACCTTCTGCCTTCCGTGCAGCCATAAAATATGAATAATATCACCAAATAATAACAATTTACAAAAGTATTATCAGTTCAAAGCTTTGCCAGCGATAGCTGAACCTAAGCCAGACATTACATGTGCCCCTCCCCTCATTCCCCTCCCCTTCGCGATGGTACCCAGAACATATGGAAAAAGAAGGGTCCGCCTGGGTGTGAACTATCTGTAGGCATACCACTTGGTGTTCCGACTAGATATTGTCATGAACTGCCCCTAATGATTCCGCCCCGGCTACGGCCCTGTTAACTCTCATCTGGGTATGTAACAATTAACAATTATTCTAACCCATGACAGGTTGTGACTTGAGAGGCTTATGGTACAATGAATTAGGATCCGAGGCATATCTCAAGGTAGCTCCGGACGGATTCATGAAAGGGGAATATCGCACAGCGGTGGAGTTCAGCTACGGTGCTGCAGGTACGTGGGACAGGTACACCATTATCGTGTATCTGAAAATAATTGCACTATCACTCACCCAGTCACGGAGGTTGTATGCACGTCCGTGTGTCAGCTTACTCTTTTATTATGATGACATGAATTTAAAGGCAATAGCGCTCAGTCACCCCAAAATTTTCTTTGAAAAATCAGCAAACTCTTGCAAGTCTCTCATTGCATTACAAGGTGTTTTGAACATAACTATTACACACAACAGGTAAAGCAAGGAGAAATTCTCCTTGAATTTCACAATTCACCAACAAAAATATTGTCACATGATCAAAATAGGCCAGTCATGAACTAGAGGGACAGGGCACACTCACTCTGATTGGGGTGACTGCCTACTGCCTTTAAGCAGAACTGCAATATCGAAAATTGTGAAAGTGGCAATTCCCTGGCCCAACTCAGTCCCGACACAGGAGGAATACTTTTTGTCAGACTTGTTAGAATTTGTATTTAATGCCAGATACTCATCACCCCAAGTATGACTTTTACTTGGGGTTAAGCAAAAGTCTCAGTTGTTGACTGCTCTTTGATTGACATCAGAGTTACAAAATTCAAAAGATGCAGAGTAGTTCATATTACACAACATGCACAGAGTGTTCTGATTGTAGGGCCTTGTGTGCTCACCAGGATATCAAAACAGGTTTGTGTCTTCAAAAGGAGAAGCTAAAGAGTGTTGTGGGTGGGGCTAAAAGTAATTTGAATCTAGATGGCAGAGGTGGAACTGTCTGGGATGATGAGTATTTGTCTTCACAGTAATCGACTTCCACATGTGTAGACTGCACGTAAGCAAGGAGGTTCTATAAGGATGGAGTGACAGCGATGCGTAGCGTAATCCTTCCATCTGGCCTTCCTATGCCGTTTTACTACTCTTTGTATCCCTTTGCATAGGCTTAGGAAAGGGGGGGGCAAAGGGCGACCGCCCCCGCACTCTGATTGGTGGGGGTGTAAACCTCTTTTCGCCTCCCCCACTTTGGATGACTTGCAGCCAAACTATGGCATTGAATAGAATGAAATTACTTCAGATTTTGTCAAACATTGCACCATTTTGCATCTATGGCACTTTAAATAGTCAAAACAGTTTCCAAAGGGGAGGGTCCCCCAGGAAACTGATCACTAGCTAACATTCTCTTCCGCCCCTCACTTTCAAAAACTTCCTTTGCTTATATGCTTTGTAATTTACGGCCAATGCACACATCTGGATGGGATCGCGGCAGTTGCCTCTGTCCACTTGAAAGTCTCGCTTCAGAGTCGTGTATAATATTCATGAATCAAGATTTGATTGCAAAGCCGGCTAA
This sequence comes from Holothuria leucospilota, assembly GCA_029531755.1. Taxonomy (NCBI): domain Eukaryota; kingdom Metazoa; phylum Echinodermata; class Holothuroidea; order Aspidochirotida; family Holothuriidae; genus Holothuria; species Holothuria leucospilota. The sequence continues at coordinate 36,685,099 of CM055965.1, read as the reverse complement.
TTGTTTTTATGCAAAGTCGAAGTTCGTAATGTATAAATTGCCATCTACCTCCTGAACTGTGAAGGTCGCTCGGTGCGCAGCGGTAGGCCAGCTTACACCGCAATCCAAGCCCTCTAATTGTACCCAGCGTGGACTTAGAATGCGTGGCAGCTCCCTGGTAGAACCTCCTTGACGCAAGTATACAGATCGACCAGTGCATGTTGTATCATAGCTTATCTCATGTCATGTATATATACCGTATTACTGCTGTGTCTCATCAGGGAGCTGCCACGGACTCCTGGTCTCATAAACCATGACATATACTGCCAGTCACTACTGTACACACCATAGTTTAGTTGTAGAAACTTAATCTGTTCCCGCCTTCTCAGTGGCGCGGACTCGTTTGCTCAGTCAGGAAGCTGTTAGGACAGCGTCCTAACAGCTCCCTGGCTCAATATACGTACTAACCAAGGGCTATGCCGTACAGCCTGTTACGTACGCTACTTTCTGCTACCCATGAACCCCAACCCCCATTGCGCTACCCCTTTTCTAGGGGGCTGATCCTTTACATTCTGCATGTCAGATAATATTCACAATCTAATTTTTGTTTAGAAAGATTGGAGGATGTAGGCCTAAGCTTCAATTTACTGAAAGACAGTGGCGGATCCAGGTGGGGGCGCAACAGGCGCGCGCCTCCCCTATTGGCCGTCAAAAAAGTTGCGCGAAAAAGAAGATAAGATAAAAAGAAAATACTTCAAAATGTGTCAAAGATAGCACCATTTTGCATCTCAGCAGGGGCGTAGATTTCTTTTCAACTTTGGGGGGGGATGGGGTGAATTATCGCAAATCTACAACATGTGCACGCGAAGCGTGCACGTCGAGCGCGAAGGGCGAATCCCATGACGGGTTGGGTCCAGGGACCCGCCTTATAAGGCACCTGGTGGGGTCCAGGGGCAAAGCCCCCGTGGGGGACTAGGATGGGAAGCTCCCGGAAGCTCCTGGGTTTTAATGTCTCAGAAGTGCCAGGAAAACTGTTTTAAGAGGTAAATTTCAGAGGTAATGTTCTTGGGTATTGGTACATTTATACATTTAGGAAATGCTACATAAAGCGCACTGGACTGAAATTGTACAAGAGCAACAATGTGCTCTTAAACTTACTAAAAAGGCAGGGATCAACATATAGGGTCATACCAGACAACTGGATTTTGCATTCGGAGATCATTACAAGACCTGCAAGTTGGCTTGAGATCAGTGGCGCGCCAGGTTTTTGTGATGGAGGCACCATAGATGATGACGTAATAATACCTCAGTTCCCCAAGTCTGCGTAAATTGCACCTTTTTTTTTTGATGCGTCCCGGCATTTGTTTACAACAGTTTTGATCTTTCGTTTGTCACTACATAAAGTGGTCTTATAGACGCAAAATTGTGATATCTTTGGGATGTTTTGAAACTGATCATATATGGCTGGGAAATGTCCATAATTTAGTGAATGCTAATTTTTGGTAAAGTAAAAGAGGAGAGTATGTTCTCAATCAAGAGGAAGATACGTTGTTAAAAACCTCTTGAAGCCTCCCCCCCCCCCCCTTGTCTATTTTACTGCTTTCTATTTGGGGAAAGTTTTTACACAAAATAGGTGCGTGGAGTCAACTGAAACATTCTTGGACTATTACGAAATATTTCCTTTCCTTCATTGTGCATTATGAAAGGGCATCTAAGGCTAGCAGATACCTGTATAGGACCTCCTGGAAGCTCTGCATTAATCATATCAAATGGGGGCAATGACATAATGCGTACTACCTGACATCCAAATGATAATGTAGACTATGGCGCCGAACACTTTACAACTATCGTAGTTTTACTAATTTTGAACGAAAATCCAGACGAACAGTTTCCAGCAAAGGGGGATGAGAGGGAGGGAGAGTATAGGTGCAGGGAGGTTATATTAGACCTCCCTGATAGGCGTACCAAACGGGGTGAAGGACTAATAAGCGTGTTTCAGAATGCTGTTTTCGTCGTAAGTGTATTAACAATCACCATGTATATCGATAATGGCTGCGCGCGAAGCGCTCGGTAAAAATATTTGAAAAATGTATAATGGCAGATACGTACTTTCAACCTTCCACATCATGCTAAATATTAGATTGAAAGATCCCATATTGATGCGAGGTCCCCACAGATGTTTGGAGATGTATCTCTGTTCTTCGGAAAGTGTTGTGATCAGAATAGTTTCATGTATTATTACCATAATAATGGCCATGACATGGAGTGCAAACCGTGACGAATGCGCCAGAAGGGCGCCGAAATTTTTCATGTCACTGCCATAAGCCAGTCTTTTACCTGTTAATTCGTAAACTTTCAACTTTTTGCTGCTGTGCTTCTCCAAAGTTGCTATCGGAAGATATTGATAATAAAAAACACTGACGTAAGGTTTGAAGAGCGCGGAGCGCGCAAAAATTTTGACAGTTTGCGAAGGATTTGCTAAAATTTTGATAGTTTGAGAAACATTTGTAAAAATGAAGCAGAAATTGGAGAAAATGAAAAATAAAATGTATTTTCCAGCATACACGTATCTGTAGACTGTATCATTGGGAGGGGGGATGATTACTTGGGCCTTCCCCCTAGTCAAATGCTGGGGGATATATCCCCCTATCCTCCCGGATCTACAACCATGCATCTCAGCCCTCTTCCAAAAGCAAAAATTTTCTAAGGGGGTGGGTACAACCCCTCCCCTTATACCCCTACCCCAGGACAGCCATCAATCAAACCTTGCGTCCCCTGTACTGAAAATCCTGGATACGCCCCTTGATATAATATACACGTTGGTTTCATGACAGGCGATGGTCCAAGCTACGTCGTTGGAACTTCCACTCCAGATGGAAAAATATTTGGCTTCAGCGTTTTGTGGGATGGCTACAATAGCACCTCTGCAACCAGTTGGGTGGGAGTCTGTGAGATATGTGACGGGCAGGAAATTTTGAAAACTTCATGGGTGTTACAAGGATGGAACGGGAATCAATGCCGAGAAACAAATAAAAGGTACGATATCACTGTCTTTCTTTTTTCTCTGTTAATTGAGCATGGCGATAAGATGATAGGGTACGGTGGTGTACCGATGATTTATACAGATTATTTATATTCGATATTATGGGTATTCAGAGATCTTAGTATTGTTAAGGTACTCTCACACAGTCAAGAATAGTCCCGTATTTCGTCCAGAATGATACATACGGGACAGTTCGGGACGATTCGGGACAGTTCGGGGGTATTCGGGAGCAAGCAAAGTGAAATTCGGGAAGGTCGAAAATTTTTGAACATGTCCAAAATAACCGTCCCGTATTTAGACTCTTCGGGACCATTCGGGACTGTTCGAGACCATTCGGTACTATTCGGGAATATTCGGGACAAATCGGGGCCATTCGGGAACTATATTATTCCCGAATAGCCCCGAAGCGTCCAGTATAGTCCCGTATTGAGCCCGAATCGCCTCGTATAGTCCCGCATCATGCCCGAATGGCCCCGTATACTCCCCAACCGCCCCGTACACTAACGAAATGATAGCAGAAGATGGACTCCAAGGACCATACGGGGCGATACGCGACAAGTACGGTACAATTCGGTACTATACGGGCCGACACGGGCAGATTTCGGTACCACTCCAGAATCGCCCGGAAAGTACCCCGAATAGTACTACGGGACGAATACGGGACTATTCTTGACTGTGTGAGAATACCTTTACTCGTTTACAACACACCACAATAATAGGTATGTGTGTCAACTTGGCTACTCAAACCATTTTTGTTTGATATTTTAATGGCTACCTTCCTATGCTTCTTTCAAAATACTCCACCGATTGTTATACTTTCAGGGTAACACTGAAGACAGCTATTGGAATCATTGTGCTGTCTGCGCACCCCCCCCCCCCCCCTCTATAAAATAGTCTGAACATAATTAGTCAGAAATACTTTGCAGAAAAAAACATCAAACTGAAACTCCCAACTCCATGGTGAAGATAACTTTTTGTTAAAATATCCAAACTTTGACAAAAAAAAAACATTTCTGGATTCTGGATTTATGTAGCAAAGTATTTTTCACCTACAATCATACAATTTACTTAGTTATTGAGTGCATACGCTCACGGGTTAACACTTTGCACGATTCCACTGTTAACAATTTATGCGATCACCTCAATTCGAATTACCATACCCCTCCATCTAATACATGGGTGATCTTTATATTCATGCTACAATATTTAGGCTATGGTTCAGACCCGTGGTGAAGGGAGAGGGTGTGGCAGGGGCCCCTACCCCCTCCCCCTACAAAACAATCTCATCCTCCAGTTCCTTGTCTGGTTACGGAACAGACTCACAGGTCTTTTAATACACAACAGAACTTGTTTGTTTTCAAATTCATGAAAGAAACTTAGCAAGAGAATATTTGAAACATTCACGTGTAGCCGATGCTTTAAAGGGTGTAGTACCGTACTTGCTAACTTGCCTTCAGAATAAGCCCGTAACCAAGGAGAGTGGGGGAAGCAAGGGAGAGGAAGAAGCCCCCTAGAATATCAAAATCTACCTTAGCCATAAGCGTACGAGGGTGGGGCAGGGGTGCATATGCCCTCCCAATTTGGGCAAAAATAGTGGATCCATTCGGGCAAATGAGACAGCCAAGAATATAAATTATGCCCTTTTGCAACCGACACAGCGGTATCAAAATTCGGGCAACTTGGTCCAAAATTCTAAATTCAGGCAAAAATTATTCCTGACCCCCGAGAAATATTGACCCCCGTACGCCTATGACCTTAGCCTTATGCCTTTCAGTGTATTTCGCTCCCTGAAATTTTTTTCGCCTCCCTTCAGTACTTTGTCTGGCTACGGGCCTGCTTTAAAATCATAGTAAAACATGGATTAAAGCGGTCTAATATTAAAAGTTGTTTCACAGAGTTCAAATCTGGATTGACTATAATTTACTAACTTCGTACTTGAAGGTATTATCATACTGCTAATTATGTCCCTCCATTTTATTACATCTGCTGGCCCATATTTTGGAGCGGAGGAGGGGGCCCGTTCGAAGCAGTCCCAATTCTCCATGAATTCATTTCTACAGCAAATTGTAACTGGTTTATATCAAATATGATTTCACCCTTTCACTGTAAACACAAATTAGCCAAAACAGTGTCTGAATCGACTAACCAGATTAGTCACGATATTTGACTAGTTTCTGATGATATCTGACTAGTTTCACGATAATGGACCAACAATTATTAGTCAAAAAATCGTCAAACATTAGTCAACGAGGCTTCAGATTGGTCACAAACTAAGTCAATTGGTCAAAAATTAGTCAAATGTTATTGACTAACGTGATTAGTCGACTCAGACACCGTTTTGACTAATTTGTGTTTACAGTGTTGGTCATTTCAAAACACTCGATTTAGTTTTGACGTTATGCTTACCTCAGATCTTCAGCTATGATCCTTAGCTAAACCCGAATCACTAATAATGTTTTTTCTTGGGCACAGTGATTCCCCACATGCCGATTCTTGAAAACATCAACTGCCAAATCTTGGCCAAAGACGGCCTGCCCAAGTCTCAGGACCTACCATCCATGCGTAAGGCCAGTTAACTTTTTCAATATAACTTGACTGTGTTTTATTTACAGGGAAGGCGAGAACACGTTTACTCGAAGAGAGCAGAAACCGGGTCCCCGGCGAGCTTATAACATCAACAACCCTCGAGACTTCCAGAGATGGTACCGCACTAGGGAAGGAAGTGGGAACGTCTAACCACCTAGTTGCCAATCGTCTAAACTCACCGATTAAGAAGCAGTTTTACATGCAACGATGATTTATAATTATTTGGGAACTGGTGGTAAAGGAATGTAGTAATTCGAAGTGTTACCATTGGCAATAGAAGAGATTTCACTTTCGTATTTCGTGTGACCACATGCATTAAGAAATCAAATGAGCAAAAGTAATGGAAACGTTTACATAATACAGTAGTCAAGTGGTCGGTTATATGTGCTGCAGTCCAGCTTTATGCAAGCTTGATTCTAATATGCAAATTGACAAAAAAATGTTTAATATTTTTCTCTGCTTTTAGCATAATTTTTTTCTTTTTGTAAATCCATATCTTTAGAAAATAAATGCAAGTTTGACAGATTAATTATCAACAGTGGTAAGGTATTTGGAAACAAGTTGCAAAAGAGAATGTGGAATATTCACCACTCAAATGCTTTGAGTGTGCAGGGACTGAAAAAGAGTTGAAGGGGAGGAGGGGGTAATTCTCTAGTTTCTTGCAAACAAGTCTTTTTCTTAAGCAAGTAAATGATAGAAAACACAGTTAATTAATGTAATGACAGGAATGGAAAATAAATTGAACGATACAAAATAAATGTTTTTTTATGCGCACTGTTTTGTCTTAGGCCTACTGAGCTGTCCAGTAGGCCGTTTTATATACACCGTGAAACAGCTGTAATTCACAGACATACATCAGACTATTATCATGTTTTCCTGTCTAACCCAATTATTGTTTTGTAACCAACCTTACTCTTTTTTACTTAATCCGATAATTTAACACGACGGTTCAGTTTTTCACAAAGCAATCTTTTTCAGTATTTTAAATATACCGTTATTTCACTTCAAGCCCACCGATTGTTATAACTACCTTTTGTACCCATCAAACCATCCCAAATAGTGCACCAGATCTATCCCTTGCTCTCAACTTTTAAAGACCTAAATGATTTGCCATGAGGGTTTTGACTTTGCCACAGCTTCCAAACAAACATCATCATTCTTTGAAAAACGTCAGTATGCCCCCCCCCCCCCAATTCTTTCTGAATCTATACGTTAAACCCAAGGAACCAATAGGGCGGAGGTGTTGAACAAAAAGATAACACGTCTACCAATCTACGCATTCCTGTGGTCATTTCCAATCACCCATCGGTACACCATATCTTACGTGCCATATATAAGAACGTAGAGACCCTTCAACCTGTCAACTTTTCCCCAAGCCCCCAATACAGCCTTCAAAGTTGAAAAAAAAAACATATCAATCAATTTGGTTCGGGCTCCCCCATCCACAACAGCCCATGACAAACACCCCAGGACAGGGGCGTATATCGGGTTTGGGGATGGGGGCAAAAATTTTCTGACAACCCTAATTTCAAAAGAAAATGTATTAATAGTTACCTGAAGTGTTGACAGGCCCGTAGTCAAGGGGAGGGGGCAGGAGGGAGAACCCCCCGTGAAATTTTTCGCCCCCTAGAGAGTTTGAATCTTACCATTGACTTAATACATTTGTACACATTTGGCCCCCTGAATAAATTTTCGCCCCCTGGAAAAATTTTGGCCCCCCTCCAGTACCTTGTCTGGCTACGGGCCTGAGTGCTGAAAAAATAGCATATGGGGTACGGGGATATGCATTATGTTGAAAGGATTAGATGGGAGATTCACATTAATGCTTTAATAGGCTCAAAGCCGTAAAGTCATCTGTGTACCACAATATCATATTTTTTTACTCTGCCTGTCCTTTTTTTACTCTGCCTGAATTATTGGGGAGACAAAACGGTATGTTTGCCTCCCCAATATTTTCTTGGGGCAATTGCCCATCCTGCCCCCAGGATCGACGCCCCTGCCCCAGGAACCTTCTCCTGCAATCGTGGGAGTGTAGCATATGTTTGGTGGTTGACAAGAGCGCCCTCCTCAACATTTTGGGTTCCACGGCAACAGCTTCACTATTAAGCAACACTTTACCTGTACTTCCACGAATGTGGTTTATATTTTAGTTTGTGGAAGCTGTAACTTACTGTATGTGGGAGAGACCAAACGTCGCCTAGCAAACCTAGTCACTCAACACCTCAGGGCCATCAAAAAGAAAACCTCCAAGGTTACCCGGTAGCCAAACATTTCAGCCCTCCTTCACCATGCTCGATACAGTAGTTAGCCATGACAGGAGCAATAATATACCTAGGTTCTGACCGTGATCGTCTAAGGGCCGAAAACCAGCCTACCATGAAGCTCGGAACCCCCTCTCCTCACGGTCAAGTCGTGTTCCTTTTTAACCGGTTTCGCCGTGTTTATTTTAGTGTTTTCTGTATTTCTAGTGCTGCTGTTGATTAAGTTGCTTTTTTGCCACCTGACGAAGGGTTTACACCTGAAACGTCGTGGAATTTTCCACAAACTTTCAAGCACTTCCTATAGCCTTTTTATCGACCTGCACATACATTTCTTCAGTATTCCGCTGCGTTTCGATATATATATATATATATATGGATCTCGTTTCTTTTTTAAATGTAATTGTGCTAAGACCGATGTTAAATATATCAAGAACATCTTTTTTCGTCAAGTCGTAGAAGCGTGGTGTGATGCTACTTTTTCTACACCTGAACTAAATTTTGGAAATGAGTACATTTGGAATAACTCTTATATAAAAATTGATGGAAAAACTGTATTTTATGATAATTTGTATGACAAAGGAGTTACGAAAATCATTGACCTGTTTGATGCTAATAATGTACCGTTGGATTACTTAACTTTTACTATAAAATATAATGTTGTGAATTTTCCATTTACATCATACTGGGGTTTAATAAAAGCTATACCTAGACATTGGAGATCCACCTTAACAGATACAGTTATTGAGCCCACTTCGAGTGAACGGTTATTAGAGAAGATTATGGAGCATAAGTTTTCAGTTTCTTACGTAATTTACCCTATCTTATTGATGAGGGTGACGACATTGCCCACTTCGCGTGCTAAGTGGAATAATATCTATCCCGTTGATGAAGATCAGTGGGCTCCTCGTTTTAGGATGCCTTTTAAAAGTTTTCAGAAGCACGTTTACAGTATTTTCAGTTTCAGTTCTTACATAGAATTATCCCAACTAATAAATTACTATTTTATATGAAAAAGGTGGAATCTCCATTGTGTTCATTTTGTAATATATATGATGAATCCATTGAACATTTATTCTGGGAATGTAGTTTCGTATCCAATTTTCTCTTAGAGATGGAAAGAAGATTCCTCAACAAGCAATTCTTTTTCTCAAAAGAAGATATCTTTTTTGGTTATCATCAAAAAGAATACAGCCCGTATAATTTTTTAATTTTACACTTCAAGTACTATGTTTATGTTTGCTCAAGGAAAAAGATTCAGTTAGATAAGGAAATGTTCTTTTATAAATTTAAGTTTGCCATCAATGTTCTGCAGCATTGTAAGAAACGCAAGCTTTATAACGATGTAATGAAGACTTTTATACTCAATTAATTTTTTGTATATATTGACAGTGTGAACACGACATGTTATACCAAAAAGATTTTGAACAAAGCTTAAATAACCAGGAGGAAAAAAAAAAAAAAAAAAAGATATATATATATATATAAATATATATATATATATAAATATATATTATATGAGAAAAATCCACGTATGCTCCATGTAATATAACAAATAATAAAACATTCCAAAGATGACATACTAAGAGCACGTATCTGTGCTCTTAGTATGTCATCTTTGGAATGTGTTTTATTATTTGTTATAAATATATATATATATATATATATATATATGTATATATATATATATATATATATATATATATATATATATATATATATATATATATATATATATATATATATGTGTGTGGGTGTGTTTGTGAACCGTAAACGAACGGAACTAATTTGGATAATGAAGCTTCAATCACACCTCAATGGACTCAACGAAGACCTCGGTCTTCTTAATCAGTACACCTTCACCAAACACTAATCCTGTTATATTTATCTACCTTCCAGTGCATTGTTTGTAATATGTTATTTTCTTGATTAAAGGTCAAAAGCAGTCGCCCCAAACTTATTTTGAAACAATAGTTAAATGTCACAAATTTCTTCTTATTTTGCTTCCAAGTATCTTTCATGATATTTTAGAACTTAAAATTGCATATTCAAGGTAAATCAAGCAGTTGCTCCTTGTAAATTTTACAATTGAGTGAGAAAAATACTGTCACATGATTCTAAAGAGCCATTCAGGAAATAGGATAGTCTACTATACAATTCTTTATTGGGGTGACTGCATTCTCCCTTTAAGTTACTTTGTTGCAAGTTTTCGCTGAGGAAGGTTCCAGGGGGACCGAAAATTTCGAAATAAAATTACAGACTCGTACTCCTATAATCAAATAATATATATGTATATATATATATATATATATATATATATATATATATATATATATATATATAGTACACACGATGTAATTACAGCTTTTTGCTGCTCTGAGTTTCACGCACTCTGTTTGGCGATCATCAGGTGTTATATATATATATTATATATATATATATATATATATATATATATATATATATATATATATATATATATATATAATATATATATATATATATATATATATATTGCTCCGACCAACGCTGTATAAGACCTTAAAGTAGACCTTGGGCCATTTAACCTATAACGGTTAACGACGTTTAAACAACTTGACCTCTGCTGACCTCACATGACCTTTGAACCCCACCGAATATAACAAAAAAGAAAAAAGGAAGTGTCTTGAAAGGGATTTGTCCTCCAATAGATCTTGCATCTTGAAAATTCTTGGGAAATTTTGCTTTTTGACCTCTTGGTGACCCCAGATGACGATCTTGGGAATTCTTGGGAAAGTTTGCTTTTAACCTCTGGTGACCCCAGATGACAGTTTAGGAATTCTTGTTTTTTGACCTCTGGTGACCCCTGATGACGGATGTTGGAAATTCTTGGAAAGTTTTGCTTTTTGACATTTAGTGATCGACCCCAGATGATTTTTGCAATTCTTGGGATATTTTGCTTTTTGACTTCTGATGAACCCTGGTGACCTTTGACCTCCAGCAGGAACAAAAGGGTTCTTCCTCGGACCATAAGGTATCCACGTGCCAAGTATGAAACCTATTCAAGCTTCCTACCTTGAGAAATCGTGTTAAGACCGCATCCTTAAGTATTGGTACCGTCACGGTATTTTATATTTTCCAAGCCCAAATGATGTTGTTTCAATGCTTGAGTGTTTCTTATTTCTCCAAAGTTAAAATGTCTCGCCTTCATCCTGTAAATTTTTCCTAGTTAAGTTTGTCCTAAAAGACATCATAAGGGGTGGGTGAGGGAGGGGGCAAAGGAAACCGTGGTTTCCCCGTCGTCAGAATTTTCCGATTTCTTCGGAAGATTTAGGCTATAGTCAGGATAGTAGGTACGATAAACTGTGTAATCCCGTAGTAGCGACAGAGGCCAAGCTCAATGACGTGGGACTGCTGTCTGAAGCCAAGATAAGAGGCGACGGTTCAGTTTGCCGAAAGAATGTCCAGAACAAAAGTTTCGTCACGTAGAATGGGTTTTAGTAAATAAAATTGGAAAATTACACTGTAAGGTCATAGGCGTACGGGAGTCAGGGATAATTTTTGCCCGAATTTAGAATTTTGGACTAAGTTACCAGAATTTTGATACCCCTGTGCAGGCCCGTGGCCAGGCCGGGGCACGAGGGGGCCGTGCCCCTTGTGCGGACCACTGTGCCCCCCTATACGGGAAATCGATTGAAAATAAAATTTTAGTACATGGAAACGGTGGCCCTGGTATGACACCAAGCGATTTGTAACCAAAAATGATCCCAAAAGGAGTTTAATAATGAGCGTATTTTGTTCTCTGTAACATATTTGTTCTAAAATTACAAAAATTTTCGCCCTCTACACGCGCTTTCATCTTCAGTTACATATAGCTTTAACACCCGTTTCAGATGTTTTGACTTAATTTATAAATGTACAGGTTCCACAATTAGGCTATTGTTCTTTCGTGTGGGTGTGATTCCCCCCAAAACACAAAACTGAATCCATAAAAAGTTCCATCCTTTCTCTTACGATCGGGAAGATTCTTAATTCAGACTCAACATCATGATAATCATTTTTGTATGAAACGTAAAGTGTCTCAATGTCCAGGTGGTGGAAGCCGGGGGCATCCCCTCGCCACAGTCGCCTGGCGTCTTGGTTTTGTTCTTAAAACAGACACTCATCACCCAAAATACATTTTGGTTGGGAGAAAGCAAAATTCTCAATTGGTCATAGGTGAATGCTCTTTGATTGACATCAAAGCTCATAATACACAGCATGCGCAGAGAATGTTCTGGTTACATATTATGCTCAACAGGATACGCCCTTAAGGAATAAACTAGGCATAAGGAGGGGCTCAAACAGTTTTGGAAGGAGTAACTTAGTCGGCAGAATTGGAACTGTCTAGGACGAAGAGGGGCAGATTCTTCCATAGAAACCCAAAATTTCTAACTTTCCTTATTAAGAACCAAATATTTTCAATTTTTCTTCAACAGAACCCCAATATTTTCGCAGGTCGCCCAAAATTTCGCGTTCGGTATCCAATCTGTAACCCATTGCTTCTGACGGGGCTTCGGGTTGCTGGACCTCTTAGAGGAGCTTGGTCCCTTCGTCGGGCTTATCTATACACCACTCCTTGCTGACTGGAGTCTGTATGCAGGTTTTACCGTGGTAAATAATTTTCCTGCAAAATTTCTGCACGCTTCGCGGGCAATTTTCACAAGCGAAGTAATATCACCCATGAACATTATTAGTACAAAAATTCAAGTGAACTCTTCCAGCCAAAGCTAAGTGAAGGCTCAAAGTTAGATCCCGGACATCAAGGGGCTTTCATGTAGTAATCTTGAACCTTGAGTAACATTCGCTCCGCGACGACTATACGGCTTGAAGCTAAATTTACTCGTACCAAAAATTTATTTCAAAATTTACTTTTTCTGTTTTTTTTTTTTTTTTGCAAAATTTCGTTCAAAATAGAAATACGATAATGACCATCTAAATTGTGAACTGTGAAGACATTGGTGTGCTCTCATTGTCATTCAAAGTCCTGCTCAAAGCTCCATGCTGGTGTTCCCATATTATTAATTCGCCACATATTCGGGGAATTTCCTTAAGGGTCCTAACAAAATTATACTGGATCACACCAAGCCTGCCTAATGGCAGCCCCTAGCTGGTCCCGCCTCGCCGTTCGCAAAGTACTCAACCGTCTTCACCTGCGCTTGCTGAGCTGAAGATATATCGTGATTATAGTCTTGTTCCCTTCACTTGCGGATAATTTCTACGCCTCTGTATTGCAAGCGGAGGGAAAAATTTCCATCAGAAGAGTGGAATTTTCACGCGCTTCGCGCGTATGTGCACACGTAAAACCGATACCTTTAATTATGTGTGATAAGCTTGAGATATAATCCCCTGTAGTCCCCGCAAACTGTAATCATGTGGTGGCATTACTGACAACAAACATAATCTTCGGTGCCCCTCTATGAGGTGTCGGTGCCCCCCTATATCACAATTCCTGGCTACGGACCTGCCCCTGTGTCGGTTGCAAAAGGGCACAATTTATTTTCCTGGCTGTCACATTTGCCCGAATGGATCCACTATTTTTGCCCGAATTGGGAGGACATATGCCCCCTTCCCCTGCTCCCGCTCCTGCTCCCGCTCCCGCTCCCCCTCTCCCGCCTCGTACGCTAGTGTAAGGTGGTCTCACGGACTTCTTATATACATGGACAGAGCATATTGCACTAACGTCCTATGCGTAAATTGTCTCCACCGTACGTACACGAATAGGCTTACCAATATGGCTGCCTGCTATAGTCTTGTGTGTAAAAAGGTTGGACTTGCTCAAGTGGCTTAGTATCGACAAATTGTGTGAAAAACTTGTAATATTTTCGAAAGAATGCAAGCTCAGGTCAAATTCATCAAATAGAATGGAGGACTGTGATATTGTTCTTCCATTCATTCTGATATTTTGTCTGAAATGTTGCAGATTCATCGTCAAATTGGGCAAATGGTAGTAGCCCGGCGGCCATCTTGGTCAGCCTAAATTTGTTCGAACGGTGGCGACCGTATTGATTGCGCAATCCTCTGTCCATGTATTGAAGTCCGTGGGTGGTCTACGGATATTCCATCCCGGCATCCCCCACATGCCCCACTGTGTATATGGAATACGTACTGTAACTAACTTCACACCAGTAATATAACATCGCTAAGACACTGACTAACCAGATTAGAAATTATGCCCACTAACTATTTCATATGCCTTATTGTTCATTGTTGGGTGCAAATCGATTTGGTAAACTTTATGAAGCACCTTAATCTCATCTCGTAAAATTATTATCTGAGATCTGTGAATCGCTTTGTCTAGAAATCTGAAATCTGGCAGAGATCACAAACGAAAAGCTTGGGAAGTAAGAAGATGGGAAGGAAACATAAAAGGCAATACAGGGCGGAGAAACCATCGTCAAATGGTAAGTATTTACTCTGTACGACAAGTAACAGGATTAAAAAGGGTGAGAGGGATTCTGTGCTATCAATACGTTCAAGAGTTGGCTAAACTAAAGAAGTGCCAGTGGTATGGGTATTGTGTACATATCTGTTCCGCGAAAATACTGTACACAGCGCGGACTGTACAGCGACATCACATCACATCAATTTACTGTACTAGGCCTAGATGCTGCTGAAGGACATAGGAAAAACCATATAGTTGGTTTTACTGATATTTAACGATAATTTATTCATCCTAAACCAGTTGGAAATAAATGGCAATTCATCATTAATAACACTTGTAGCTACATGGATATTTCTATGTTTATAAAGAATACTGGTAGTGGTATCATTGGACATCGGCAAACAAGGCAAAACACAACTTAGTTGAAATATTAAAGAGATCATTAATATAGGCCTAGGCCTAAATAAGGAACAGGAGAGGCCCTACAGTAAAATTGATCCCTGGGGAACTCCACAGGTAACATTCCTAGGGAGAGAAGATTGCTTATTGATGTTAACAATTTGACTTCTGCCTGTCAGGTAACTGTAAAACCAATTAAGTGCGACTCCACGGATCCCATAGTGAGCAAGTTTCCCTAGTAGAATATTGTGGTTAACCGTATGGAATGCTTTAGACAGATCAAGAAAAATACCAATAGTAACCTCTTTATTATCAAAACCTTTTGTGATGTAATTAACAATGTCCAGGGCAGCCATGTAAGTGGAAAGATTCTTACGAAATCCAAATTGACGATGGGAGAGTATTTCATTATTATCTAAAAACTTTATCATACGATTATACATACAGCTGTAAGTCTTTCAAGAATCTTGGAAATACATGGAAGGATAGAAATGGGGCGGAAATTAGAAATTATTGAGGGGTCACCAATCTTAAAGATGGGGATAATTCTAGCTTCCTTCATTTTCTGAGGTACAATTCCGGTAGACAAAGAGAGGTTACAGATGAAGGTAAGGGGAGGTAAAAAAGAGGTGCCAGCAGCCTTGATAATGTTAGCGGTAATGCCATCTATACCAGCCGAAGAACCTTTCCTTAAATTGTTCACGATAGAGCTAACTTCAGAATTGTCAGTAGGACAAACAACGTGGTGAGTGGGATCAATCAAAACAACACTTGACCCTTGACCTAAATCGTTGTACAGTGTAGCTACAGTAGTTTACTGTGCGTACTTATTATCATCTGACTAGTTTAACAGCAAGGGATAGCCTTACAGTATCTGGCATTTGTGCTGCCTTTGAAAGAAGAAGAAGAAACATTTCACCTCTCAGATGCCTATGACTGAGGAGTGAGGGAAAATAGATTTAATTTTTTAAGCCTCATATTACAACTCGTATGTGAAACGATGACCAAACAGGTAGTCCATACTCCAAGACAGGACTTACTGACCTTTGCACAAAGGCATAATCTAAAAACCTAAAGGACCGTACAGAGTACAGTACTGTAATTACAGAATACCCAGAGTTCTAATTAGAAAAAAAAAAGTTACATGCACCTGTGCATGTAACCTTAAAATTTTACCTGCACAAATAAATTCTTACATGCATCACTGAAGTATGACAATGAAAGATTAAAAAACTCAGGCCTAACATTACCCCTGTTTCTTCCCTTTTTATAATAGCCGTGGCCTAAGTAGGAACAATCAGTGAGATGATGCATGCCACCTAGCAATGGCTATGCATGCACATTGATACCATCATTACATCTAGGGGCCCCCGAAAAAAAATGGAACTTTGACAATTTTCTGTGGAATTTAGCAAAAAATTATCAAGCTCAAAAAAAATACATGTACCTTTTTGATAGAAAAGGTGAGCTATTATTCTCCAGAACCATAGCAAATGAATGTCTGCATTTGTGAGAGAGATACACAGACATTTTACCATCTATATTGATGGCAATTCACCCCTTAAATTATCAAAATCCATCAGAAATATGATACAAAAATGAGAAGCAACTTATTGAAAATCGTCAAAATTTTCTCGGTATAGGCTGCAATTTGCCCATGCAATAGTGTGTTAGGCCCTAGCATACACAGTAGGTTTCAAACGAAAATTCCGGAATTTGGCTATGTTTGAAACGGAATTTTACAAGTTAAAAACGGAATTTTGTGATTTTTCTAGCGGGAAATCTGTGGCTCTACCTTAAATACATTTCTTTTTAAACTACCATTACTGTAGGCCTAGCCTAGGCCTAGGCCTACATGCATGCGTGCAGGTAAGCAACACAAAGTTGCATGCACTGACAAAAAGTTACATGCATTGGTGCGTGGGTGCATGTGTTATTTCGAACCCTGAGAATACCTGGCACATGGAAGCTCTGTTTGGCAAAACATAAGGCTACAAAGTCCAGGCAATACAGTATAATTTAAAAATGACACATCTATGATTATTGCACAATTACTCTTTGGCTATGATTGAGTTATCTTGCTAGCTACCTTTAAAGAGGCTATGAGGATACGCTCAGTCAGGAATCAAACTGTGTCATCAAGAGGCTTTGGGGATGCACAGTCAAAATTAAGATTCAAGTCTTTTACAGTATAAGGCTATGATAATATGTAGTCAGGATGTATGTCTTGAAGAGGCTGCAGGGATACACAGTGACCCATAGCCCCTGAAAAAACAGAACTTCAATCTCGTGGGGTATTCTGCAATTGTGCCGGACCTTCTAACTATACCAACGGCACAGTTTGCATTTGTAACTGTCCAAGAGACATGCTCCCTAAATACAACTTACAAGATCTTTATCCACTGTAACTACAAGGTCTTTTTCTGAAGTCACTTCTTGAATATGACACTTGCCTTCATAATCCAACATACTGTACCATAATAATACTCAGAATGAGACATTACATGATATCGCCCTTACTCAAATCGCCTTTATACACTGAACTGTGCAAAACCCAACCTTCTGGGGGGAAAGTCGGGATTTTACTTGATGATCGCACCTACAGTTTACAGCCTTTCGGATGTTTATCAGGTTTTATCATATTTTTATTGATTTTTCAATTTTTAGGCTATTACTCTGTTGATGCGAACATCATGTAAAATCCCGACTTTTCCCCCAGAAGGTCAGGTATTCGGCTGTTCATTGAAAGGCAATTTGAGTAAGGGCAATATCACGTAATGAGTAACCATCCCTTAAAACATTACTCTTATCAGGATGAAAATGAAGTTGCCATTTCCTTGACCACTCATACATATTATCAATATTGCTTTGAAGAACACTGCAGTCACACTCAGCTTGGATTTCCTTATACTGTACAATTGGGTGTCTTCAGCAAAAATTTTCATTCCACAAAATTACCTTGGGTGGATAGGGTAAGGTTTGTTAATCCTTTGTCTATGCTTCAGAAAACATTACTATGTCAATTCCAATAAATCACCCACAATAGAGTATGACCTCAGTTTAATTAATAACCTCTCATGTGGAACCTTATCAAAAATCTACATGTATATACTGGGTATTTTAGAGAAACGAGGTAGTGGCTTGCCATACCTGTTCCCTGATTTGCTTGTTATTCCTCCATGTACCAGTCCTAGCCCTCCAGTCACCATGTCATGACGCTAGAAACGAATAGCAAGTTTTAGCCATCTCTAGTTGACCACTCCTAATTCAATATCTATCAGAGAACTTCCTGTTCAGATATCTTGAGATCAATAAAGTTAAAGGGGTTTGAACCCCTTTAAAGACTGTTTGGTCAATAGAGCAAGTTTGTTTGTAAAAGGGATTAACTGTTGCAATTGTAGAGATAAGGTTCACCTGGGAAAAAGCTTTTTTCTCGGGTAATATTAGCTAAAATGTTGTATTCAGTTCTAGCAGCATGTGGTTTCTGAAAAGAGATAATGATAAACTAAATTAGCATACTGCTGTGACGGTACCTAAGCAGAACCTACACATAGGTCGACATGCAGCCATAGATTAGGTAAAGGAATCCTAGTGGCTGTCAAGTACATAAGTACTGTATGACAACAATAATTAAGCCAGCACTGCCAATAATGAGTAAACAAGCTATAGCAGTGGGAAGTTGTGCTGGGATATAAGTAGATAAGTAATAACAGCAGCAACAAGTTAAAGACTGGTAATGCGCTTGCTGACAAATATGGTAAAGGCAGGGACAGATGCTACCAGAAACGTTGCCTAAAGCAAGACCGTAAGTTGCCAGGGTTTCCCCTGGCATTCTTTTTTGCGACGGCCACCTCACAGTTTTTGGCCACCACCTCACAGAAATTTGCTATACTTGCCACCTGTACTATACCAGCTATGGAAGTATTGATAGTTCTCACTCACTGATGGTGCCAAATTGGCACCATATTACCCCCATGGACTCATACCACCTCACACTCTCTAAAACCGGGGGGAAACCCTGGTCACTATATAAAATAAGACTGTGGGTTTGTTGAATCAGGCAATCTGTGCGCCGCCAGGCTCAGTCTACGCCTAGGCAGGGCCGTCTTAAGAGATCACCGGGCCCTGGGCCCGGCATTGAAGCGGGGCCCCTCAAGCATATCTCTGGGTGAAAAATTAAGTCTCAGGATGGATATATTTTTGTTCATAATGCATCATCAAATGCTAAGATTTCCCCTATTAGGCTATTTCTTTCGTCAAGCTGCCATAGTTTTAAGCGGTTGGGATCCAGAGGCCCGGCAGTGTCTCAGCTAGGACGTTTTCTCAATGCTTCATTTACTGATCTGTGGCCTGGGGGAGGGGTCTAAGAGGAGGGGGTGTCCCCCTCCCCTTTTGAAATTTTTGGAATTTGAAAGGTGCCTAGATTGCAAATGGTGCAATATTTGAGTGGATTTCTGCCCTAATGAGGAACCACAAAATTTACACCCTGGTAGAATTTGCTTGTTAGTTTTTATTGTACAACATTTGTCGCCGTTCATGCGACATTGTCGCACAAATAGGAGCTGGCTAAAAGACTGGGCCCGCCTTAAGGCAACTGGTGGGGGTCTAGGGGCGAAGCCCCCGGAAGCTCTGAGGTTTTAGTATAATCTCTGGGTAAAAAATTAAGTCTCATGCAGGATAGGTATGTGTTTTGGTTCATAATACATTATCCAATGCAAAGATTGCGGATAATTTTAATGTGTTAGGCTATTCGTCCCATCATGCCACTATACTTGAGGAGCTGGACCTGTCGTTTGGAGGTCAATTTGCGGGGCGCAGAGGTCAATTTGCGGGGCCCCTGACATCGCGGGGCCCTGGGCCTGGGCCCAGTGGGCCCATGGGTTAAGATGGCCCTGGGCCTAGGTGTACACGTAAGCTTGAAAGAGCTTCTGAAGTGATAAAGTGAAGTGCCTTAAATTGAGTTGACTGTGACTGAGCCAAATTCCACATGTGATACAGTATACTAAAGAAGTTATTACCGTGCATCTAACTACCAGCTAAAGATCGATACTGTAGTGCTAACTGCAAAAGTGAGCACAGGCTAAGTATTCAAATAGGCACATTGAAATAACTACATAAGCAAGTTAAGTAAATGATGAATGTAAGCTAAGTTCAGTAAAGTTTCTGTACCTGTAGTATTCTCTCAGCTGGGACTGTAGAGCTATGTAGTACTGTATGGCAAGTCTGTAGGTCCTTGCTAGGCATGGTTCAGAGCTGCAGTGATGTAAGCTTGCAGCTTGCTGCTTTACTGGACACACTGCTCACTAGCACATGTGGCATGAGGACCTAATCAGCATTTCTACAGGTGCTGCATCCTATCCACACTCGTACATAACTTCTATTGTTATAGTGGCTGGGAGTTTCTATTGTGTGTGGAAGCTATTGAGTGGAATGCACCACAAATGAGGTCACTACAATATAAACAATATCAGTGCTAATCCCTGCATCCCAAGTATTGGTCCTATCATCAAACACACAGGTCTACAAGTTGCAAAACACAAGATCTACCTGAAACAAAGTCATACTTATTGGCAGACAGTGAATCATTTCTAAGCATATGCTTCAAAATACTCTCTTTTAAAAGTGATATACAAACTTTATAGACCACTGAAGTAAGGCTACAGTAACTGGGTGGTAATAAGCAGGCAGAGATCAGAAACTGTTGTAAAGTTTTCCTAGAACTCCATCCACTGTAATCTCCACACTATTCAAAATGTAATCACAACTATAAAGGTCCAAAC
Organism: Holothuria leucospilota; assembly: GCA_029531755.1. Classification (NCBI taxonomy): domain Eukaryota; kingdom Metazoa; phylum Echinodermata; class Holothuroidea; order Aspidochirotida; family Holothuriidae; genus Holothuria; species Holothuria leucospilota. Next base: position 36,664,651 of record CM055965.1, on the reverse strand, counting down.
AAGGGATTGAAAACAAATTCTCTGCATACTCTGCAAAAGAATGAGTTCAAGGCATCAACCTTGCCCTAAGCACTAGAAATTTTACTGCCCTCAGCATCACCCTCCACTACTACATCCTGAACTGGGTGATGAATTCGTTTTGAGTATAGTTCCAAAAAGTCTTCAGATCTTAACTTTTATAGCGAACTTTTATTTTTCTCAAACTCACTATTAGTCCTCCTTGTTTCCCATCGAGCCTGATTCCTTAGTTTTGCATAACTCTTATGTTAACCATCCCTACTTTGAGTTTCTTTGTAATTCCTCAGACCCCTCCTTTTTTCCTTAACTTTAGCAACAACCCGTCCTGTCATCCAAACAGGTTTCTGAGATGCTTACTCCCTGTTTCACAGTCTGTAGACTTTACTAGCATCCATGATAGCAGCTGAAAGATGAGAGATGAACATTAAATTTTGGCTTTAGTATGATATACAATCTCATTTCAACTGTGATCAATTGAAGTCGTTTACACTTGCATGTGTTATTCCCCCTGTGCTGCATTGTAAACCTCTTCTGTGTAAAACACAGCACATACTGTACTGTACCATCAGTTTTACTACCACATGCAGAAAAACTTTTTGGTATTTCATTATTGCCCTGCAAGCGAAAGTCATCTTACTGTACATTACCCCTTGTCTTGCATAATACATTCCAAGTGACCACTAACTGTTCATTGATATTCCCACCACTCTACTGTACTATACTTGCATTTAGGGGGTTTGTATTAGTATTCCCTCCAAGCTAGCAACTAAGCACTGAAACTTGAAAAAGACTAAAAGCAAGTCTGACTTCTGACATATCGTGACCTAAGTCAATGAGCCTTCGGTGTGTGTTTTTTCTCCCTTAAAATGCAAGATCTTCCCATTACGTACAGTACAGTGTGAAATGATAGGTGAAGCAACGTTGTAGCGAAGGATAAGACTAGAACGATTTTACATTAATTTGTGGTGAGAAAATAACATCAGTATGTGTGCTTACAGCTATATACAACTGGAATGCAGTAGACAGTAGTTTGCACTCTTCCATGTTTGCACAAACCCTAGGTACACTGAGGTACTCCAGAACAGTTAAATCTTATCCGAAACAATAGTTTTGGAAAAGCGCTGTTCCTCGGAACAGCGGGGAAAAAATTAAATTTTGACCCCTGTGAAATGTACACATAGTGTACAAATTGAGTTGCATTGATACAATTCTGCTAGCTTTATTTCTTGCAATAGTTCCTGAGAATTTGACATTTTCAGTAAGGGTAGGAACTGACATGATTCCATGTTAACCCTTAGAGCAAGTTTAAATAAAGTGAGTTCATTCCTAAAACAAAATGGCTGACTTGTGGGATAATGGTAGGCTAAACCAATAAGAGACAGTTCCTCACAGACTGATCTGGAGCCTAACCACCGTATACTGTAAGTCTTTTTGAAACGGGTGCAGTGGAAACATTTTGTATTAACTGGTGATTGGTTTTTAATGCAGATCTCACTATTGATCTGTGCACAGTATGGTCTGTTTGCTGCAATCATTCAAAACTAAAAATACATGATTAAAGCATACAAAAAAATTGGCCACCAGTAAGTTTTTGTAATCTTCCACTCCTTTTGTAGAACCACCTTTGAAACTCGTTCTGAAAGTTGGGAAGGATGGAGCATCAAGTAGTATAGCCATTCCTCAAGAATCTGTGCTCCCTCCAGAAAAGGATCCAGAGATCGCAACTCCAGAAAGCAGTAAGAAGAAACGAAGAAAGAAAAAGAAATATGAAGAGAAGGTACGAAGCCTAAAATATCTTTGTGTGTGAACACTTCTGATCGTGTGCAAACATACTGAGGGCAGCATCACAGCTTACTCACATAGTGTGCCCATGTTTCTTCACTACTTTGTATTCAGCAGCGAAATATTTGGAAGGAACAATTGGGTGGGCATTATTTTGTCCCTTTTGGCAAACTGACCAATAGGCAAAGCCAGTTTTTCATGTACTGACAACTTGTGTTTACATTTTCAATACTACTGTAAGTTCATTTGTCACTCTGCCAAATACAGGCTTTTGAAAGTATGCCGAACAGGGAATAATATGTGGTATGTCTTTGGTCACAGGCTAAAGTTCTGTCCTTTTGTTCTCTGGTGCTGCACGGCAGGGGAGTAAAAAGTTTATGACGTGTACGTTTTGTTTGTGCTGTTAAAGTACTGTAGAGAAAAAGAAAATTTGCCTCATTTGTGTGCAAGAATTATCTTTTCTGGAACCCCATCTTTTTGTATGCAGAATCGAAAGTAATGATGGTCGTATTTCATCCTACAGTTGATGCATTTTCCTTAATTTTCAAAATTCTTTTAAAGTATCGTGATGTCAAAAGTTTGAAAGACAATTGTTTCATTCATATTCCCCATAAGCCTGCCCTATATGGTTCAGAGTGAGGGAGTATGTTTGATGGAACATACAGTGGTCTTTGAATGAAGCTGTGTACTTGTTTCATAGTTATGTACAGTAAATATACTGTACAGTGGTACAGTACCATAGAACTACATGGCCTTGTTCAAGGACTACTGTTATTAGTCATGAACTTAAGAAATACCATGATAATCAGGGATTTGGCCAGGTCAGTCCTCCAATGTGATATTCCGTATAGGATGGCTTGGGGGAGAGGTCTAGAGGGAAGGGTGTCCACTTCCCCTTTGGAAAATTTCTTTAATTTGAAAGGTGCGGAGATGGAAATGGTGCAATATTTGACCCAAATTTTCCTTACAAATGAGGTGAGAAGTACAATTTGTAATGACTGATTCTTTGCAAAACTGAATCAAGGTGGTCTCTTTGAAATAAATCCCTGGGCAGAAATTTTTCTTCAGATGTTTGTTGTGCGACATTTTTATTTGTTGTGCGACATTTGTCACACAAATACTGTACAGTCTGGCTAAATCAATGATGAAAATTGATAGAAAGCAACATTCATGCAACAGTAGTATCATAATCCATTTCAGGTGTGAACAAATCAGACATGTTACAGTAAGTGCTGCAATTTTCTTCTGTCAGTAGTTACAGTACGAAAACTTGAAGTCAATTTTCTCCAGATCCAAAAAGGTGTTTGGGGTTATCTAGCCTTCATGAAGTATGAAACAACAGCATTTTGTTAAAATATTCTGTTTGAGTCAATGATTGTAGACCAAGTGTCCAAAAATTCATGAAATTCCAGAGTATTTAGTACTGGTAGTGGAATGTGGGTAGAGAAAGACTTAATCACACAGCTGCAGTACTGTGGCCGTATGGTCTATATTTTATGTTTTTTTCCTTTCAGAATAATGAATCTGATTATGGCGGTAGTGAAACAGTTGAAACGGAGGGAACTGCAGAGGAGGATTCAGAATCGGTGAAGGAGAACGAAGAAGAGGAACAAGAAACGGTGGAGGAAGAAGAAGAAGAAAGTAAACCTGAGTCTAGTCCAGGAGAAGAAAAGTTTGCCTCCATGCCTTTTAAGAAGCTTTACTTAAACCAACCAGAGAAGAGAGTTACTCCTGCCCAGAAGGGAGGCAAAGAGAAAGAAGTGAAAATCAGAGGGTTAGGTGAGATATGAAATCATTGCCAAAATTAAAGTTACTGTAGCCCAGGCTTAGGTGGTTTACCCAACTCTTCTTCAGAGTTGTGACTGTTGGCTGGGAGTTGAGTAATGACGCTCCTTTCCTTGGAATCATGACTCTGGGAATTTATTCACTATGCAGCAATATTACTTTAATAATAATACAATCATTTTCTATTTTATTAATAATTTTCTATAGCGATGTTTATGCCATGTCACACACCACTTCACAAAGAATAAAATGAAAACAATGAAAGCAGGAAGTATAAGTTAGGGTACAGCAATAATAAGTTAACATGACAACACTAGAACTACAAAAATCTAAAAATTAACATTAAAATTGAAATAGAAATAATGGTGAAAAGTAAAAAGGAGAGCCATGGCATAAACAAAAAATTGAACAAAATAAAAACATTTATACTTAAAGGACTTAACAGTTGTGTTATTTTGCAGGTTTTAGAGAAGGGTATTAGCACAACTGGCATTTTTGGTCATTTTCTTTATTCAAATATAAAAGTTGGCTGATATGATTCTCTGAGATTTGCAGTTCGGCACAGTACCTCAACCATTGAAAAGTTTGTAGTGAAAGCCTACTAGTGTATTAATTGTAACTCATTGAAGGGTGCAGCAGAGTAATTGACAGTACATTGCTGTCAATATTTTTCTCCTGCATCAGTTATGACATCATTTCAGGAGTCAAGACTCCATTCAGAGTTGCAACTAATAGGACCATGGGTACCTGACTCCAAAAATATTAGTCACCCAAGCCTACTGTAGTCTAGTAATTGCAAACCTGAAAAGTTTTGAAAGATTCCTTATCCACCCTTTATTCCCCCCTTTCCACCTACATTTGTTTCTGTCTGACCTGTTTGTCCTGCTAAATTCTTCAAAGTGCATCCAGCAAATGCCTGTATCAGGGGTTTTCAAGAGTTTTAGGCTGAGAACCAGTTTTATTTATGATTTATGCTTTGTAAGAATTGTAGTAACCTAACTTTGGCCATGTAGTGTAACTACTGTACAGTACAAACTCCTTGGTTCCTGGAATTTTCTTTGGGCCATATTCTTCAAATTGATGGCTGCAAATGACCTGCACACTGCGGCTTGGGAACGTAGGGTGTGTGCAGTGTCATATTACAACTGTGTGATCTATATACTGTATGCCTCTTTGTTAATACCAGAACACATGACATTTGTGAGGTCCCAGAAGCAGGCAGATGCTACCATCTGAAAGAAAAAGCTGATCAGCGTCTTCATTTTTCAAAATCTACAGCTCAGTTTTGGCAGCTTCTTTTTTAAAGAAATGCTTTTGTTTTCATATAATTTTATTTCCTAAGAAAAATTGGTCTTTGCCATTTTGTTATTTCGGGGCGTTCATTGTCTGAATTTTAACTTCAGTACTCATCACACATCCCAGAGCTATCAATTCCAAATTGATCCCTGCTGGCTGGACATAGTGGATCATAGTTTTCTCCAAGCTTTGCTTTTATATGCAGAGGCATAAATAATTATTATGATCCATTGAGCAGCCACTCCATATTCCACTTGGCTTATTCCTGAATAAACATTCTCTGCCATTCTATATTAAAGGGAATCAGCAGTCATCATAGATTTATTCTGAAACACCTGCTGCTGTGAATGCTACACAGGGTTTCCCCTGGCATCGTTTTTGTGAGGCGGCCACCTCACAGTTTTTGGCCACCACCTCACAGAAATTTGCTATAATTGTCACCTGTACTGTACTAGTTATAGAAGTATTGATAGATCTCCCTCACTGTTGGTACCAGATTGGCACCATATTACCCCCATGGACTACTGTACCACCTCACTCTCTCTAAAACCCAGGGGAAACCCTGCTACAAATACAGTATCTCTATGTTTCCCTTACAAGTACTGTATCTTTCATGAAGTTTCTGAACATAAAAATTGACTATTTAAGGTACTGTAAACAAAGCATTAAGTATGCGTGGATTTTTAGGACAACAAGGAAAGTACATATCATCAAATGATCAAAATGAAGTATTCATTAATTAGAGTACTGGGGTATACTTATTCAGAATTGCAGTGACTCTATTTACAGTTCAATTCTTTCTGAACGTAACTTGTTGTGAAGGGGAAGTTCTATTGACCAAAGGTTCACTAGATGGAAGGTTCACCAGACTAGAGCTGGTAGACAGGAGTAGGATAGGGATTACCCTGGAGGTGGATAAGGGTTAGGGTCTAAGGATTGTGGCTAGGGTTAGGATAAGGGTTAGCATTAGGATCTTCCTTCAAATGAACCTTCAATAGACTCTTTTCCCAATAGGAATTACAAAGGATTGTGGGATAGAATTTTGGTGTGCATCGTTTTTTTGCCACAGCAAAATGCCATTTACAACAACATCGCCTACCAGAAATCTGTCCCACAATCCATTGCAATTGCTATTTGGAAAAGGGTCTATGGGGTGGATCCTACTTACAGAGGAAAAAAAAGTAAACAGGCCAGCATGCATAGGAAATTTCTCTTGCCCACTATCAACTACGTTAGTAAACCTAAAGCAAGGTGTACAGTAATCATTTATGGCTTTGTGGGTCTGTAGTTTTGAATAATTCTGCTTGGTGTGAATCCAGGCAGTATCCAGTTGTGCATGAAGTGAAACTGTATATCTATCTATTTGAATCTCTGAGAATGATCTGGCTAATAGAAACCAGATTTCATTCATACTGTAAAGGGCTTCTTTTCCCATGAGGTTTTTAGCTAATTGACTATTTTTACTAGAAGAGCAATGTTACATTGGAAATTTTGTCTTTTAATAATTAACTGCAAAGCACAGTTGGATACTGAAATAGGCAGACCTGGCTTTTGCAATCCAGTTACAGTAGTTATGGAGAGTTTGCTACCTGCATGGAAACATACTCCTACCCTACTCTGGCTAGGCAAGGCCTTTGGTATATGGGTGCACCATATTGAGAAGAACTATTATTTTTGCTGGTGGTCAAAGGTTACCAGGGGTCAAATACTGAAAACCTTGTAATTACAATATCTCAGTAAATCAAAGTCAAACAGGTCTCATAATTTTTAAATTTACCGTTAAGGTTTTGGTAGTGGTCAAAGGTCATGTGAGGCTCTCTAAGGTCAACACTGAAAAACATTTTGACATGATATGCTAAGAGGGGAAACACAGATTGCTGTCATACTTGGGGTGTGTGTGCACCATATCTGAAAAAAACCCTGTTGTTTTGAGGGAAGGTCAAAGGTCATGTGGGGTCACCAGAGGTCAAAAGTGTAAAACCTTGAAAACATCTCAAGAAGGGTAACCTTGATGAAGTTCTTACAGTACAGTACTTGGCTTGTACGTGTAGATGTCCTATAGTAAGTTCTACATCCCTATTCTATTTTGCATGTCTGAGGTCATTTGGGGTCAATGGAAGTCAAACAGTGAAAAATCTTGTAAACATGATATCTCAGGAAGAGTAGCAGTGAGGGATCGCATACTTATCACGTAGAAGACCCATATTGAGTAGATGATCCTAATTGTTCTTAAAAGAGGTCACAAGACATTTGCTGTCATCAGAGGTCTAGAGGTGAAAACCTTATAAATGCGCTATCTCAAGAAAGTTAATCTTGATGGATATCATGCTTGGTATGTGGATATCCCATATCTAGTGCTACATCACAACAGTACTGTTTTTGCTGTTTTTTATGGAGGTCAAAGGTCAGTATAGTCAACAGGTCAAAGATTGAAAACCTTGCAAAGCACTCATAAACATGATATCTTTAGACGGGTAACCATGAGGGATCTCATAGTCGGTACAGTGTATGGCCCATGTGGAAAAGATACCTTTGATAATTCCTGGTGGAAGTCAAAGTTCATTTGGGGTCACTGGGGTCAAAAGGTCAAAACTTTGAAAACACTGTTCATCAAGAAGCATTGCCTTGATGGATCAGCATGTGGATCACCCGTAATAGGTTACTTATATATTTTGTGGTGGTCAAAGGTCATTTAGGGGTCATCAAAAGTCATAATGAGAAAAGCTTGAGAAAGAGCTTTTACACAGTATCTCAAGAAGGCTAACAGTGAAGGATCTCATACTTTAATAGCATGCGGATGAACAACGTTTTGTGGATGATCCCTAATGTTTATGTTGGATATCAAAGGTCATTTTGAGTCACGAGAGGTCAAAAGGTCAATACGTTGTAAACATATCACATTTGAGAACTTGGTACAGTACCGTAACCTTGGGTGATCTGAGACATGGTATCATGATATCAATATGTTTGATCTCTGTTCATGGATCTTTCATTCTGCTGGTAAACAGTAATTTTATAACATAATAAAACTGTGCTAATTTAAAAGCAATGTACTATTTTTATACAGGCAAGGAATCACTGAGCCTTTTGGCTTTCTGACTGTTTTTGTACTGAGAAAAAAGAGGCTAGCCTGCCTTTCTGTGGAAGGCCATGACCTACTGTACTGTTGATTTTTACTATCACATTTTCAGTTCATGAATTGCTTAAAAATGTAAAAGCGTCATTCATATTTTGATGATTAGATTTATTAAGACTATATTGTGAAACTGTTAATTTATTGGTTATTATTCCTCACAACTGAATTTTCATGATTGAGTTTTAGTCAAATGCTTTTTCCTGTTTCAACATGAGCTTGAAAAAGTTGTGCAAGCTTCTGCAGCATTTCTACTCTAGTCATAAACTATGGCCAGTTGATGAATATTAAAGTCATACTGTACAACAGTTAATATTTGAATATTCAAAGTTGTTGTTTGTTTCCATTTCCTTCTTCAAAAAACTAATTCTACTGGAAGTTTTGACTTACCAACTTACAAGTTGCAAACTTTAACATGCTTTACATTGTTTATGTCTGCATCTTGTGTAGCATTTTTGTCTTTTTACAAAAAAATTGCAGAAAATAGAATTTTTGAGTTTTTCATCATAAGTTAGGTTTACTGAAAATGGGGAATGAAGATAGGGATACTGTAGGTCAGCAGTAATGGGGATGAGTTTGCCATCTTGTAAGCATATATAAAGTATTTAATTTGTCAATATGGTGTACTGTTGCTAAAGAGAAATATATGCAATTCTGGTAATGCCTTCAACTCTTTTGGATAAAACACCTCTCAAATATATCAAATTTCATTTGGTGTTAGCTTTTTAGCAAAATTTTTCCTCCCTGAGCCCTTTTGGCATTGTTGCAGGACCCCTTGCCAAAGACTCCATGGCTCAGCAGTAACCAGTTTCACCTTTAGAACTTGAAGAACCTTTGTATGTGACAGGGCATGTCAAATACTGTCAAGAATTAGTTGGATGCACTCATTGAATGATCCTTATAGTGGATGTTTAGTACGTTTAATCTTGATTTAATGCTCAGTTTACTGTTAACCATTTGGATAATGAAAGCAGTTCAACGTGAGTGAATTACTTTAACCAAAATGCACTGCCAACTCCCTCCCCCCCCCCACTGCTCCCACCACTCCCACCACCCCCATAGTCAATGGGAACCCTTTTACAGGTAGGGTACAGTAATTGAAACATTTCCTAGCACTTGAAATTATACCATGAAATGATCTTGAAATGATCCTCTTTCAATTGAAGTAATTTTGATGAAGGTCAGAGGCCATCTGAGTTCACTGGATTTCATATTTGTGAAAAACCTCCATGTGTTTCTCATACAGTTTGGCAGGTGGTGTAGGTGTAGGTCCCAAATTGTATGCTGAGTAGAAGGGACCTAGTTATTTTGGTGGAGGTAAAAAGTTACTTTGGGTCATGAGAAGTGAAGTGTGAAAATTTTGTAACCATTTTATATCTTATTTATTAATAATGAATGACAAATATCAAAGTTTTTCATTCTGTCTCTACGTGGTACTGCCTAGTCAGGGTGGAATGAAAGAAGTAGACTTAATAGTTCCTTTTTGGCAAAGACTTTGGGATGGGACATTCCTCCAGGTGTCTCTGAATTCACTTAGTACTATTTGCATGGTTGTAAATGGTTACTTTCTTTTGGTAAACTTAAGTAGCCCCTGGTTCTCAGCCTGAAGGAGGCCCCTGGTTCAGTTGACCTTAGTTTCACCCTTTGCATACAGTAGCACAACTTGACTGCTTTGTGGTTTTTGTTATGGGGTAACTTACAGCAGTCTCCTATCATATCTCATATCTGTTTACAGAGCTTAACCACCAACAGGAATAATAGATTCATACACAGCCTTGTGTTTATAGCCTTTTGAAGGCCTATCTTTACTACTGTAATGTCAATACAATACATGGATCTCTGGCCATAGTCCATACTGTATGTGATAGGGGGTGCATATGTAGTCCTGTATCATGTAGTGGTTCCCAGTGTGTTTTGGGGTGACTCATAGGTGAAGCTTGTAGTTGCTGCCACCTGCCACATCGGTGTTTCGTCATTAACATTCATGGATAATCTAATACACAAAACAAATGAAGATTACAACTACACTACTACAAGTAGCAACAACATGTGCTCATTAAATCCTTTACAAGATCAGGGTAAGTATCCTGTTACTGTATATGTAATTGGTTAAAATTGTAGTCTGATAGTCACAGTGAGGAGCTTCCACTGGGAGTGCACCCAATCTAGTTGCAGTAAAATATTAAAAAAGTGGGCTTTTTACAAGCTTTTCAGTAAATGCTCAAATCTGCTTTGTGTTTTTGTAATTTTTTTGCAGGTCTTGATGCTAAAGACCCATTAACCAAAGTGCTGGAAAGTTTACATACCTCTCTGGAAAAGTAAGTAACAACAAGAATAGGTAACATTATATTCCTTTGTGTAATTAAAATCACTTCTTTACTCACTTTAGTGAATGAGATTCATTCAGAGTATTTAGGTCAGTAGAAAGGGACAAAGCTGAAGGCCAAGGAAAGGGAAGACCATGTGTAGAAATGCTCTCCATACTTCTGGAATGGGCAAGGTACAAAGTTCCTGAACAGGCAAAGTGGAAGAAGTTAAAAAAGTCTGGTGGGGATACCATATGCTGTAAATGGGAGAAGTGATGGTCTTAGCCCAAAGTCAATATACATTAGTTTTTACAACCAGTTGGGACAAACCTGTTATACTTCAAAGCCTGGTACAATGCACATTTTTTTTATGCTACTGTATGTAGCATCAGTTCTGCAGTTCCTAACCTAACCTGGGATATTAACATAAATTTAAATAATCTCGTACTGCATCGTACTGCAGTTTTTCATGCTTTGAAGCATGAATTGAGAGAACAGTACAGAAAAAAAAATTCCCAACTGGGTGAATTTTTAGGTCATTGTCATCCATATTAAAGATTGGGTGGAGCTTAATGTAAAAGTAATCGCAGTTTCAACCTGGTTCCATAGCCCTGTAATTTTGAATGTTAGAGTATAAAAGCTATAGTGCATGGTATCTGAACCATCTCTTATAAGTCCACATTTCATTGTGGAATTTTTGCATTACCTACATGTGGTCAGCTTGACCTTGAAAAATTAATATCTCATACAGAGAGGTCGTCGGCCTTCCCTGTATGAGGCCATGCTGATGGTGCTTTAATATTTAAAGGGAGATTATGTGATTGCTGTACAGAAATTTTTGTTTTTATAAAACCAATATTTATAGATGTAGGATGATAGATGAATCAAAATAAAACAGTAAGGTAGCTTTTTTTTTAAGAAATAAGGTTCTCACTGTTCATTCCCATGAATAGCTGTGAAAGGATAAAACAATTTAAAGGATGACTTTGTACAATGATTTGTGCTGACATTTTTGTTTTACTAACATTTTTTCCCTTGCTTATTAAACATTGTTTGCTTTTCTTTCCTTTCCTGAACTCACACGATAATATTTTCCCTTCAGAAGGACCCATTCCTTGCAAGGCTTTTTGTTAGAAAAGGTGTTGCATAGTGAAGTCATTATAAAAACAAATGAACTTAGTCACACTTTGGAACAAGTTGAAGCTGAACGAAGATAAACGAGGAAAGCAAACGAAGGTCATCTGAGGGAGTGACATCACAAATTTTTGTGCAATTTCCCATTTTAAATGAAATCAGTACATTTCAGTATGTTAGATCTCACCACAGAAATATCCTGTGAAGATGAGAACTGGACCAAGGAGTGTCATTGTTCATATAAATGATTCTGTAGACTTGATCAAGTGGAGGCTTGACCCCTTTTATAAGGAATTGTAGCTATCTTTCACCTCATTTACTAATGCAACCTTTTTTAATTTTATCATGCAAGGCTTAATATTAACAGTCGTCTGGTTGCTTGTGACAACCAAAATTTTGAAAGGACACCCAAAAGTTAAGGTTTGTCATCTGATGGACAATTAAATTTCATGAAAGAAGTTAACAGATGACACCCATGACAGCTTTAAAATGTCCTTTCAGATAACTACTTTTTATTTCAGGCAACCAAAAAGGCAGACAGGTTTTTGATAAGCAGCCATGAAATTTACTTTGAATTGAGATCTGTGGTGGGATGCAAATGAAGGGATTAAAGTTTATTTGAAATAAAAGAATCAATTTATTTTTAATGATCATTTATTGTTTGTCTCTTTAATATTATAGGAAGGATCTTGACAAGTTTTTTGCACACCCAGTGACAGATCTTATTGCTCCAGGTTACTCTACTATTATTGCAAATCCCATGGACTTCAGTACTATGAAGAAAAGAATTAAAGATGGAAAATATATAACTATTGAAGAATACCAGGTAAGAACATTGATAAGTCGTAACTTGCTTGCAATTTATAACTTGTCACATTACTCATAAATATTGCTATTATTGTTTTTAACGAAGAAACAATGAAAATGAAATGAAATAAATTAATGATAGATTTTTATATGATATACACAGTTAAAAGTTGTTTATTAAAATATAATTCACAAGACACTTTGCATGACATTTTCAGTATTATCAGTAGTTAGTGTTACAGCTGGGGGGGGGGGGGGGGAGCATTTACAAGATACTGAAGCAGCATTTGGTACTTTTGTAATGTAAGAATTTCAGTTTCATGTTTAAAATGCAAATTTTGTGTGCAAATAATGAATAGTGTTTAACTGTGGCAATTGCATTGAAAAGGGTCGACAGAAGTTAACAGTACTTAATGAAACAATGCAAAAGATGCATACTGTAAATTTAAAAAAATAGAACAATTGTCAGAATGTGTTCTGTCTTTTTGTTGTTATCGTGTAACAGGAAGATTTTAAACTGATGTGCGACAACTGTATGACATACAACCAACCAGAAACAATATACTACAAAGCAGCCAAGAAACTGTTAGCTGCAGGACAGAAAATCATGGGCAAGGTATTGTTTAGGCCTGTAACTAGCTAGGTTCTCCAGGATAGGGTTGTTTTTCCATTTGAACAGAACTCAATGCAGATTTTTGAGTATTTGAATAAATTTATTAATGTGATTGAATTCCTGGGATTGGGAATTTCAGGGATAGGAGGTGGGGGGGGGGGGTAATTTCAGATTTGTTTTGAATAACCAAGGGTATTTAGGTGCTAACAAGTGCAGTATTTTTAGGAATGTGATGTACATTAATGTTCAAAAGTTGGCTGAGTGGAACTCTCTATTTGAAATGGGAAGTTGTTCAACTCCCCAATACTCTTAGGTTATGGGCATTTTGTTGCATTCTACACTGAATTTTAGTTGGTAGGAAGAGAAAAAAGGAGATAACTGTTAGAAGAATAAAAAAACATGCAAAAATGAGATGGCTCACCAGCAGGGATGTGGTTTAACCAGTTCTAGTACTGTGCCAAGTGGACCTATAAAAGAGTCCACATAGAGCATGTGTTGAGCTAGCTGTCCTCTAATGGTTACCTAGAATGAGGTAGAGCCTATACTTTTCTGTTATTGGCCCAGCATTTTTTACATTGTCAGAAAAACTAGGAACATGTAACAAAACAAAGAATTTACCTCCAGGTTTCTTCAAGATTAGTTAAAATCTTCTTTTAGTGGTGAAATTAGTGCCGAGCAGTCTTGGGTGGTAAGACTTGTATTGAAGGCAACTGCCAGGTGCAAATTGGCAGTTCTGGTAAACTGTAACAACCCATTGTTGGTATAACTCTGATAATCAAGAGAGCTTTGTCTACCTGGCCTAAAAGATTATGAATAAGGAAGGTCTAGAAACATTGTGTAAGCTTTTGAGGAGTTGTGAAGACTTGGCAGTTGAGCAAAATTATGTCTTTTTAAACAATATTCACATTCAGTTTTTGATGTGTACTTTCCATGGCTCAAGAAATATCTGAGCCTTAGCGCCAGCTTTTTGGGAAATTCAAAGAATAAAATCTCTAATTAAGGAAACTCAAAAATTATTCTTTTAAAGTTGAAAAATGTCCTAAAAGGGTGACTGAAAAACAGAGTTTAAGTTCATAATTGTTGATGCTTTTCCATCATAGGAACGGCTGGCTGCAGTAAAACGTGCTTTCCATTACACAGAAGACCTTGAGAGCAGATCAAAGAGTAGAAGTCGGAGTGTGAGGAGGAAGGGTGAAGTGGGGGCTAGTGGCAGAGATGCTGAGGAGGGGAGTGAAGTTGAGAATATGGTGACGGATGATAGGGATTCCATAGAAGAACCATCAACTAAGCTGGGGTGAGTAAGGATCCTGATTCCTAAATTTTTTAACTATTCAGCGTAATTTGGCTATTATATTTCTTTTACTGTTATATTGAAGGTGGGTATATCTCTGCTGTGGTTTGTTGTACAGATTTTCAGTAGAATTGCTATGAATTGAAATGAAAATACAAAATTCTTGGTTTGAAGCAGGAATTTGTGCTTTATCAAACAAACTACTGTTGCCCATAAGTTTAATCAGGGAGAGCCCAAGGGGGGTAGTTCATTAGACGTTGAAGTCAAATCAATGTGTGAACAAGAGTAGTGTTATTATTTATCCAAAATTGCATAATCCAAGAAACTCCATACACATGCAGTTTTCATGAAGTGCTTGATAAAGTACAGGCCTCAAAGTGATCCTATATTTCCTATAATTTCCTATAAATTCCCAAAAATCCTATATTTCCTATATTTGTATGATTTTGGGCTTGTTTTCCTATATTCTCCTATATTTTTCTGATCTTGTCAAAAAACTTTTCTTTTGTATGGTGTTTTGGGGTGAAATTTCAAATACATTCTTTTTCCAAGATAGCTGTCTTAAACTCTGAGTGTCTTAGACTCAAGAGTGGCTTAATTGGACATGTAGCAGTGTATAGATGCCAAGTATCTTAATTAGATACAAGTACTTTACTGTACACAAAGACCAATTATAGGATTCAGAAATATTCTCATATGAAACTGCATAGGGCACTAATAAACATTTATTTCACCACCCATAAATGTTCCACTCTCACACCTGTGATTTTAAGTACTCTATGATTTCATCTCTTCGAGGGAATTGTACCTGTAGTGGTATTGTCAAGGGGGTGGATTAGAGTCCAATTTGCCTGGTATCCCCTGTAGTCATGCAGTCCTCCACATTATCATATTAAACCCTTACCTACGTTTTGCATGCACAGGTAGCTGGTCTGTGATACAGTAGAACTTAATCTTTAATTCAAAATATTGTAGTAAAGTGGTTCGAAATACCAACGTTTTCCCCGTCATTTACCATCTTTCCTCAAACTGAGTTAGCCATTAGATCAGTTGATTGTTCAAAGTGTTGTACAATTACAATTCTCCCCTAAAGAAAAAGAACTTAATGCTTTGAGAAAATGGTTACAAGTTTACAATGTGCAGATCTCTAAGTTGGTTTCCCTAAACTCCACAAGAAGCTCTATGGCAGGTCTCTGCCACATCAATTAATCCAGCAGACCAAAGTGGAAATCTAATCCATATATGGGATCTGGTGCTGCACTGCCCATCACTGGTGGCAAGTGGGGACACTTGCCAAGTTGCCCTTTCCCTAATTTTCTCAAGTGAGAATTTTAGATGTTAAGTATGTTAATGCACAGACAGTTTTGCACACTGTAGGCATCAGGACATATGTGGACTACACTGTTCTGCCAAGTTGTATGGATTCAAAGTGAGCAGTGGCATTTTAGGGGGAGGGACCATTGGGCCATATGCCCTCTCCCCTTCGCTGATGCTGATTTTTTCTTTAATTTATTAACCCAGAATATGTAAATTTTTGAAAATAAATTTTACTTCAAAAGATAACATATGTAGCACCAGATTGCATGTAATTCACCCAATCATTCAAAAAATTTTCAAAGGGGAGGGGGACACCTCTCCCCTTAGACCCCTCCCCCATGCCAGCAATCACAGAATAATTGAACTACGTGGCCCCCATGAGACAGTTCTGGCTGTGCCACTGGGAAGTGAGTTGGAAGGTATTCATAGCAACCATACAGTTGTCATAGGCCTATGATCTTACTGTCATCACCCACATGTCACACTTATCAAGACTGACTAGCAATACAGTGTTTAGTTTATAGCAAAATGTTGTATTAAGAGACCATTTCCTGTTATTTAAGCAGCAAAAATTCAAAAATTTCTGCATCCTCAACCCCATTATTATTGGAGCTGATGTGAAGTCTGTCTGTGTACTTTAGGACATTAGCAATTAAGCAACAGTTCATTGTCCACATGAACTACCCATCCATTCAAGCACCATCATGATCACATTCTGTGTTCTCAACTTCATATAGTGCAAATTTTGGTGCCTTTTTGGTATGCACAAATAATAACATTTATACTTTATTCCAGGGTCAAAATATGCAAATACACCACTTTCAGGGGATTTACCCTTTCTCTTCCACCAAAATATTTAGATGGTTTTCTTTTCCATGTTGATGGTAGAACCACACTGTTCTGCCATATGCCCCACACTTGTGATACTGTTAATCACATTTGTATCATTTAAACAGTATAGTTTATTAGTTTCCTAAGGTACAGTGCTGTGCCTTCCTCATCCACAACTTTGAGGAATTTTGAAGATAATTAGAACTACAAGTATGTGAAATTCCTATATTTACTCTATATTTTCCTGGAAAAATCCTATAAAACTCTATATATTCATCAGTATCCTTCCTATAAAACCTCCTATATTTCTGTGATGGACCACTTTGAGGCCTGAAAGTAACATTTTTCATATTTGTCAAATTTTATTGGTTCCAGTAATCCTGAAGGAAGTGATGACCTAACAGATCAAGAGGCTCAGAATGTCATCCAAGAAGTCTTACAAGCAGCCAAAGAGGCTAAAGATAGGCTGACCACTAAAGCACCGCAGAGTAAGGTAAGTATGGAAAGAAATCTTCATTGTCTCAGCCAACAGGGAACTTATGATGTAGTCCATGATAAAGTGTATTATGCAACACTATTAATTACTATGAGTGTGGGTAAAGTTTGGGGGCAGGGGTAAGTTAAAGACAGACAGTCATCACCCCAAAGTATATATTTAGTGTGGGGGTATCAAAATTCTCAGCTGGTGACTGCTCTTTGATTGACATCAAAGTTTGAAAATTCAAAAGATGCAGAGTAGCTCACATTCCACACAATGCAGAGAGAGTGCTTGGATTACACATTATAGCCTTGTGTGCTCACCAGGACATGGCAATATAATATAATAGGTTTGTGTCCGCACAAGGAAGATCTGGGAGGAATTATGGGAGGAGCTGCAAGTTGCATCGTTGGGAGAATTGGAACTGTCTGGGATGATGAGAATTACCCTTTAAATATCAACTTGACATCACGTAGCTGATCAATTAAACAGTTTATCTCAAAAGTGAATGCTGTTAATTTAAAGAGTCAGTTCAGATGCAAAAACTGGAGGGTATTCATTGATGAAAGGAAACCCACTTTGTACTGACCTTGTGCAGTCATGAACTTAACACTCCACGATTAACTAAGCCCCATTGGTTTAAATGTGGTCAACTGTTTACATTCTCTTTAAGCAGTAGTACTTTGTTCATGCTTCTGTCAGTGGTTAATTAGTATGTGTTTCACTCTTTTTCTTACCTGTTCCTTGCAATACTAATGAACTATCAGAAACCAAAGAGAATGATTGGTATATAGAGGGCTGGCTTGAGAAAGAGGGATCACAGGATTTTTCTGTCTTGTGACATTTCATGCAAGCATTTTCAAATGCACAAAATTTGTATTTAGCCATGTTTGCAGTACCCTGTGGTATTGAGGTAGTTTGCTGACTCATTGTTGGCTCCATAAACCAACCTCTGAAGTCATTTAGGGCAATTTTGTTTCAAGCCCTTCCAACATCTGAAGGAAGTGTTTTAAGCATATGATCCATCAGACAAAATGATACCCATAGTGAAACTCACCTCCCCTACATTTGCCCTGCTGCAAGGCTTAGTCGTTGCATTATGATGACACTGGGGGTGGTGTTTGCTAACATGGACTATTCTATCACCCCAAACATGTTAAGGAACCCCAGGGTATCTCTATTTACTACTGGTGACTGCAATTTGACTGTCATAAAGTCAAACAATAGATTCTCTCTGACTAGTCAATGTGACTTGTGCAGATAAGTGATACAGTATGTGGATGAAGTGTAGCCCATTGCATTGACAGCTCAGACTACACTATACATTAAAATCATACACTGGAGGCTTATTATTCAACTGGATTTGGCTTTGAGCAATGTAAACTCAGTAAAAACTACTTTACCTTTTAGAGAGGTGTGTTCATGTATATTAATTGGGAAGGTGCATTAGTTCGATTTTTTTTTTTGTTTAATTGGTGGAGGGGCTAGAAACAAACTTAGTTTGTGAGAATTTTAAATACCTTGGACGAAATTATTGGCCCTCTATTGATAGCATTATGGTCCCCCACACTTTGGTTTAGTAAATTGACCAATGGTAGAATGCAGAAGAGTGTTACTGTAGAAGTATTAACCTCAGAACCGTCAAAGTGATCTAAATGACTCTAGATTGACAACACAGAGGCAGAAGTGTTTCTGAGGAAAGCAAGCCTTAGACATCTCACTGATGTAAGCAGTAGCCATACACTTACAGCCAGCTTGGCAGGTGATGTTCTCAATGGATAGGGTATCAGATTTCTTTCACTTTAGGTATCAATTCATATGTTCTGCTCATTGATTTACATCCAAAGTATTTAACTTCATTTTTCTCCTCACCAGATGGGCTTCCTTAGAAGAGACAAAGATGGTACCACCACCCTTAATTTTGTCAACCCTTCCAATCTTGCCCATCCTCTTGATCCTAAAGCTGTCAATATGGGTATGCTGACGGGGAAACTGAGTCATGGTACTGGGTCAATACCTGGTTTTAGGGAAGATAAGAGGAACAAAGCTAATCCAAGTAAGTTCAGTTCATTTTATTTCTACCTTCTTGCAACAAAATCACACAAATAAAATTGTTTTGTGTCACAAAAGAGCAGAATATTTTTAAAAGATCAAGTATTACAGCTAAGCTTATAACCCAGTAAAGGTTAAAAGGCTCATATTTCCACTTTCTTGGCATCTAAATATTGCCCCCACAATAATTACACGGAAAATTGAAGAATAAGCCAAATTTTCCCGTAGATACCGAAAAGGGGTAGGATCTTTACGATCAGTTCTGAAGAGCTACGAATTGCCAAACTACTTATGACATCATAAGTGGAGTTGTGGACGGTTGCTTCTCATGGACAGTACACAGCAGTACAACGCCGCGGGTTTCTTATTATAAGAAGTCCATGTACAATGCATTAAACTGTGTACTTTTTACGCGCTTGGAAACGGACACGAACGGAACACAAAACACAAAACAAAAACCAGGGCCGCATTCAACGGAGTGACAGTAGTCAGTTTTTCATAGTGTTTTTAATAACCCACATATTGGCTTCAGAATCCCAAGTTTTCATAGACAGGTTCTTTATATCTATGAGAACGTGGATACTCAGTGTTCACAAAGGCAGAAAAAGCACAAACTGTCGTAAGAGCCATAAAATATTGCTGTATTATATTTGAGTGACCAAATTACGACTTGCTTGAAAGTGGAAAACAAACGTATAGTATAGCAAGATATCTCTACCAATCACAAGTTTGCTCTCAAACTTGTCACACACATTTTCACTAGGTGTGTATTTCTTAAGAGTGTTCTGAATGGCCAAGGCAGGCTCACAATGCATAGCTACTACGCACATACGCCACGCACATAGTACACCACTGTTACTATATTTCGTATGTACTTACGTAGGTACGGTATGCACATACGTCCTCAAGCTGGGAGCTGGAACTGTGCCGTTTTAAAGTGAGGAAAAGTATCGAAAGATTTTGAACAGTTCGCGCTAGTGCTGGATATATTATTTGTTGAATATGAATGGGAAGTTATCTGCAGTGGTTTGTACAAGCAAAGTAAGTACACAGGTGATTGCTAGGCAAAAGAGAATACTCTAGAAAAGGTAGGGTTATCTTCCGAGCAGTTCTTGCTGAAAGGCATAACAGTAACGTTAGGCTTAGTGTTGTACGAATGGCACAACGTAGCCTATTCATTGTAAGATCACACAGGAATGTTTGTATTTTACTGTTGGAACATACTTCGCTAAAAGTAAAGCTGAAGATGCTAGGCATTACTGGTGCAATCTTGCAGCTCATGCAGTGAGCATAGTAGATTCTTAACCCCAAAACGCGATGAGCTTATGCCCAAGGTGAAATTTTATGACTGTAACAGTCATGAAAAATGGCCACTCCGTACAATTGCCCTAGCGGCAGTTGCCTTTAATCACGGCCGGTGGTTGCGGCTGGCTTGCATATGTGCACCAGCATAGGCTTGTAGACAGTATATGGTCGTGCGCCAGTGTAATTACTCCACTTATGATGTCACAAATTTTATTTCCGGAAAAGCACGACAAAGTACGACAAAGCTGAAAATCCATGTTCACTCCAAAACCAGGAAATATCAGCCAAAATTTTTATTTTGCTTAAATGATTGTGTCAGACGTCATTTACAACACCCTATCTTCAACCATGATACTTGGACTTTAAGGAATATTTCAAAGATTAGGGAGATACACCAGTAGATGGTTGTTAAACCCCTGAGTCTTGTTGCAGCTGACAGAAGTACAGCAACAAAAGAGTAACCTAAAGGGATGAGGAAGAAAACAAGAGAGAAAAATGGAATAATTAATTGCAACTGCAGCCAAAGATTTTCTGGTTTGGTTCCTTAAAGGGGAACTTTCATGATCCCAGACAGTTCCAATTCTCCCAACTATGCATCTTCTAGCTCCTCCCATAACTGTATGAGGCTCTTCCTTGTGCAAGAATAAACCTGTTTTATTGCTTAAGGCCATGTCCTGGTGAGGATACAAGGCTATAAAATGTAATAAAAGTACTCTCTCTGCCTTGTGTGGAATGTGAGCTACTCTGCATCTTTCAAATTTTCAAACTTTGATGTCAATCAAACAGCAGTCACCAACTGAGAATTTTGATATACATACACTAAAAATATACTTTGGGGTGATGACTGTCTGTCTTTAAGTCATGTTGTGGTCTTACGTACAGAGCCTTGATGGGTGCGGGGCGAGGGGCCGGG
The DNA here is from genome assembly GCA_029531755.1 of Holothuria leucospilota. Taxonomy (NCBI): domain Eukaryota; kingdom Metazoa; phylum Echinodermata; class Holothuroidea; order Aspidochirotida; family Holothuriidae; genus Holothuria; species Holothuria leucospilota. The sequence continues at coordinate 36,643,590 of CM055965.1, read as the reverse complement.
CGGGGGGGCTTGGGGAAAATTTTCAATTAGAAAGTGTTAAATGGTATTTCCTAGCAATTTAGCAATCAAAATTAGTATACATAAACTTTGTAGTGAGCTAAAAGGAGGGGGAAGGGGGAAGGGGGACTGAAACTGGAAAATTCCCCCTCTGGATCCATGCCCGAAGCTCTCATTAAAGTTGAGATAGAACACATCATATTGAGTGAAGATGGTAAAAGTTGAGTTGATTTGTACTTTTTTTGCATTTAGAGGAATAAACAAAACCTGTGTTTGGCTTAGAAATCTATTTGCTCATGAAAACAACACATTTGTACTAAACCCAGCACAGGGTGTACCTATTTGTCAGTTGGCCAAAGAGGGGACAAATTGTCATGATGTAGCCTTTTTCATACAGATACAGAAACAATTAAATTATCACAAAAATTTTCACTGTCAGAACCTTCTGTTTTTGAATCATGTTCAATACAAGTAATCATGGTTGGATATATTGAAGTAACCCCTTTTATCCAAGCATTATTCTGTTACTTATTTGTTTTTATATTTAACAAGATGCATCATTTCACAGTCTAGGGTAATGCTGTGTGAGAATAACTTTTTTCAAACCAGAAATGAGTCTTAAAAGGAAACTACTGTGATTAAATTATATCAACATACATTTTACAAACAGAAAAAAGTTTTTTCCTTGATTACACTTTTAAATCTCACCAATGAACTCCAGGATTAGCTTCCCTTCCTCAAAATGTTATGCATTACAGGAGATTGAGCCATTTGAAAATTGAAAAAGTTTGGGTGAATAAACTAATTAATGAGTTTTAAAGCATGTAATAAAGTTTCTTTCAGTTGAGAACCTTATGTTTTGAAAAGAAAGGTAATACCCAGCTACATAATTTTCAAGTCTATCATTCTATACCAATAAGTGATGGTATTTTAAGGTATGAAGACTTTCTGAACCATTTTATGAGTACTACTGTTTATCGGCACTGAGTATCTCTGATAACATGTGAAAATCTTTATTTCCAGTTACATACCTCTATTATGGACCTTTTAGCTCATATGCTCCTAAATACGACTCCACGTACTCCAATCTCAGCAAAGAAGAATCAGATTTACTTTATTCCACATACGGTGATGAAACGGGGTACCAGTATGCAAAGAGGTATGTGATTTATACATCATGAATATTCAAAGGGTACATGCAATCACATCAATTTAAATTCACATACCCTGTATGCTAACCCTTTCCCATTATGTGTATGGCTCTTTTTAATCATGTGAGAATAGTTTTTTTTTGTTACTGAATTGTTAAATTCACATAAATGGTGTCTCATTGTTGTACCCTCAAAGTGCAATGTTTATGTTCTGAAGCATGATAAATGATACTTGGAAGAGAAATCGAAGGCAGACTTGGAAGATTTCACTTATGTTTCAGAATAGATTTGGGGTGACTGCCCGTGCCATTTTAAGTTTCCAAGTGACTCTGTTTCTTTATATGAGAAAGAAAGAGTGTTTGTAGAGTTGTTTTTTATCCCTTTAATGGATTTACCAAGTTTAAATCTCTATTATAATGAGCTGCTTACTATAAGACTGTCATATACAAATTCATGGTCATCTTCATTGAGAAGCGCTTAACATTTGTGATAACTTTAGCGAAGTCATTCTATCAAAGTTTCGTGTCCAAAAGCCTAAAAATGTAATAGTGATATATTACTGTTAATTTGCTACTCACAAATGACTGGTATTAACTAATATTTTCTGTTTTTTACAGTATTCAAGCTTACACCAAGGACTGTGATAATTATGTTGTCAAAATGGTGGATTCATTGCTTGATACGTTGGCAAATGGGGAACACTCTAAGACAATGGCAGTTATAGAAGCGGTAAGAAAGACTCTGTTCGTTTCATTTTATCGTGCACTTTTATCTGACATAGTTACTGACATTTAAAAGGAAGGGTTCAAACCAAATGAAATTTCAGTTTATATAAAGAAGGAGCTGACTTGCAAGAATTCTGCTGAAATTTTCATTCAGTTCTTACAAGCAGTCCTTGAGATATCAGCACATAAAGTTTCAATGTTTGTCACCCAAAAGTGAACTTGAAGCAAGCAGGATGCAGGAGTGATGTCATTTTCTCACATTAATGACCTATGCTTTGTTTTTCAATCCATTGTTTTGAACTTTGAAATAGATAAGGATATGACATTACCCATGGTAAATGTTTATGTTGGAAAAATTCCTCATACCTTTTATGCTTTCACATTTGTAAAAGTAAGGAATTATGGAGGAGAAAATTTGTTTTTATTTTTAAAGAACAATATTTTAGAAGTGATCAGCGTGAGTCTATGATGTCACCTGAACTTGCTTCAAGTTCACTTGGGTTGAAAATATGGTAGCATCATCTGCCAGTATCTTGAGAACCACACATAGGAATTCCATGCAATTTTACCATAATGCTCATATTTACTGTAGTTTTTCTTTCACGTATCAAAACTGAATTTTAATTTAAGCCCATCTTTTTAAGTCTTCTACCAAGTTCAAAAAAATTCTCATTTACCCACCATCCGGGGGGGGGGGGGGAGATAGTGGCATAGAACTCTGATCTATCACTTTATACAGATGAAACATGTAGTACAACAAAAATGGTGTACTTTTGGGAATCCTATGGGGCCATCTAAAAGCCCTTGTAAGAAGCCAGACCATTGTGCTGGCAGTAGGCAGCGGGATTGCATGATTCTCACACTTTTCTCAACCATCCCACAAGTTTTAAAATTAAGCATTGGAATGTCTTGCACCTGTTGGGAAAAAGTTGACTCATATGTTTCAACTAGTCAAGGTCTCCCCCTTAAAACAAAATCCCCCAAATATTTGGGGAGAGAAATCTCCACCTCCCCAAATTCTGAGACCTAGTGTCACCACTGGTATAACCCCTAAGATTGTAAATGCTTGTGGTGTTGCAACTCATATTCTATAAAGTTCCAATGCTGTCAGTCCAGATTGATTAGCAGACACCTCTGCTTATGTATGTTTGACCATTTTGAATCATGTGACAGAATTTTCTTGCTTCATTGTCAAATTCATGCAAGATATTAAACTGTCTTTAATTTATGCAATATTTAATGTTTAGAAACAGTGAGAGATATTACTACATGAAATGAGTGGAGATTGCAAACATTTTATGAGATGTTTCAAACAAAGTATGGACTAACTGCATACTCCCTTTTAGATACAACATGTAGTTGACAATAGCATGGTTATGCAGTGAAGATTAGTGGACATAAGATTATATCAACTTGATTAAAGCCCACAAAGGGTGATTGACTGTTTGCATAAAGCAGTAAACTTAAGTGTAAACAGAAGGAACTATAAAATGCCAACAAGTGGAAAACAATGAAGTAGCCAATGGCAAGAGCCTGCTATTGTTCACTCAACAGCTCTTGCATTTGACATGTAGGTTTACGATTATTAAATTTTATGCATTGTATAGTAGATGAGGAGGATAGGCCAATGGCAACTGGACCCTTCCTCTTAATTAAGGGGATTACAACTCTGTCTTGGAGCACACAGTGTGGGTGGCCATCAACATGCACTACTTTAGGTTAACATGTAGGAACTGTTGCTGTGAGTGGCCGATGTAAATAGATGTTGGGACATTGATGTTTTCTTTGTTTTTTGAGATATCACAGACTGACCTCACATTGGTGGAGGCAGGTGTTATTGTGAGTACACAGTGATGTGAATGGGAATCAATAGAACACTTCCAATAAAAAGTGTTGTCATGTTTCATTCAAAACTTGCAAGGTGTAACAGCAGATACCACCAGAAGACTTTTCCTTCTTCAAAACTTATTTTCACCATGTTTCTTTCACTTTTATGATTAGAATCATAAAGAGGCTCAAACTTCAAATGCTGCGACTGCCGTGGAAACCAATAAAACTGCAGCATCTGTCAGTGAGAGTACTAACCAGGTTTGTAAATTTTGTGAAATTTTACTTGCCTAACAAAATTCCATTCTAAAGTTTGTTAGTCAAGCCTTGCCAACATCATAGGATAAGTTTGTTTCTACCAGGTGCTTTTTTTATTGAAAAGTATTTCAAGATTCTTTGGGATCTTGAAAAAAGTGGAGGTACTTTCAGTCTCCCCAGAGCTACTGTGTTTTAGTCATCATGTGGAAAAAAAAACATTAAAATGTCACCAAGGTGATGCATGTTTGGTGTTTGAGTGATCATGACAATTATGGTAAACAACCAAATGTTACTAAGGTAAATGTTTATTTCCTTCTGCCTGTTTTGATCCTTTATTTTAACCTATAGAGGTTTTTCACGGACGTGGCGTGATAGGAAGTCTCTTTGGTTTATGACATTCTGCCAGGCAAGCGTCCATTATGTCACAGTCATATCTGTGGCTATGCTGTGTGATGTCCTGTGAATGTAAAGCTTACTGCATGAGTGCTGTGCCTGGCACTCAGGCAATCTCAATTGCATGATGTTACATGAAATACTGTACCTATAGAGGTACATTCTGTCACATAAGCTCTCTTAAGACTCACTGAATTCTCAGCAAGACTCAAATTGTATCTGGGTTTCTACTGATATCACTGCATTGCATGTTCTCCTGTCTGTTACATATGGTGTCCATCTGGGACAGGATTCACAAAGGCCACATACACAAAAACTTGCGTAAGTCAGACTTATGAAGAGTATTTTGTGTAGTTGGTATTCACAAAGGGGAAAGTTTGTAAGTATTTTGTGTAACTTTACGCAAGCTTCAGTGTTGTCGTAAGTGCAAAAAGCCATACTGAGAGACACACTGTATGAAACGGTTGTGTACATCGTAGGACCGCGCATCTAATCACAGAAGACCATGCACTTCGTTTTAACAATAACAGTCAATGCAATTGGCTCAAAATTTGACAAAGCAAGATGCACCCACACACATGATTGGCTCATGTGCATGTATTGCAGTTATGCATCATATTTTTACAAACTGCGTAAGTTGTTTTCATGAATACCACTTGAGAAAGTTCTTACGCAGTGCGTAGGTATTTTGACTTACATCAGAACTTAATACAGGTGTTTAGTAAATCCCTGCTCAGCCTTTCTTGTATCTTTTGTCCTATGTGTGTACAGGCTTTGCATGAGCTATTTTTGCTTGTTTATTTTGCTAGCATGGCAAAATAAACAATCAAAACTGCTGTGACATCATATAAAAAGCCTCTTTATGATTGGAGACCCTTACGTGATGGAAATTTTACTTGGAATAATTTCATTTTGTAATGTGGACCAATGTGTAGTTTAGCTCTGCCTATTTTATGATCACAATCTGCCCTAGAATTAAAAACCACAAAACAGGAACCTTTACCCACTTATAAGTATGGGAAGTGAATGCAGTGTTTATGTAATCCTTGTTTAAGTTTTAAACATACAGCATTTTGATCAAGTAGTTTATATTACACTTGCAAATATCTTCCTTTTTTGCAGCCATCTGTTCCTGTAGATTCTGGTAATATTCCCCGGCAGTTCCAACAGCCTCCACCAGACTTTGACCTGGAATCACTCAAATCTCTGTCTGACCTTGGCATTGATATGTCTTTCTTACCAGCTCTAGGTACTGTTATGCGAATTTTTTCAATAAGTAGGCACGGGTTGTATTCAATATGAACTGTCTGGGGTCAATCATTTTTATCATCATTTTCACAAGGGTACAAAACTTACTCTCAAACTCATCTGCTCCACCCAGAGTGCACTTAGAAAAATGTGGAAAAATGATTTTTTTTGGGGGGGGCACGAAACATGAACACAGTCTTTGATCTCCTCCCCATATCATACATTCGTATTAAATGAAGAAAAAAAAGGGATGATCGTAATTTCATATGATGTTTTGTAAGAATGAGAATTGTAGTTTTCAGAGACACAATTTGACTGCAGTAATCAACAGCAAATATGGGAGAAGCTGTCAAGGGCATGTAAATTACACCTTTATGTTGGGTGAATTCAACCGTACTATTTAAGATAAAATTTGTATTCTTTGCAATGTAAAAGAGTCAGTTCCAAAGGGAGAATGGCTGATTGTCTTTTGGTGAAGAACTTCTTATACTTTGACCCAATCACAAGTTGTGTCCTGTCTTCCTGATTACAGAAGCCACTGTGCTGCAAAGTTCACTTTTTTTATCCACTTTAGTATAGCGCCAGTGTGTGGATGCATGTCACCTTTGTCACTTTTCCACTGGCCATGCAAATGAGCTGTCATGTTGGGGGGAGGGGAGGGGGATAAGGGAGGCACAGATGTAAATGCCACACAAAGTGACCAATCAGTGAAAGTGGGGTAGCGGTGATGGAGGTGTGTGTACAACATACTGTTTATGCACGCTTGTACACGTTCATAGGCGATGTGTTCAAAACAAGCGCAAACTTTCCACATGTGCCACCAACTTGACTGCATAAACAAAACATGATGTCACAAGAAATTGGTCTGAAGGGATGTTTTCAAAAATGATTTAAAGCTTCCCAGTTTGAAATAAATAGTGCAAATCATTCAAAATCATTTTAAATCATTTAAAATCTTGTGGATTGTCCCTGATTTGTTGTACTATTGTCTCTTTGTTTATTTGTCTGGAACAGCACAAGATTTGAGGAATCAAGGTATCCCGATTTCAGAAGAAGCTCAAGATATCTCATCACAATTAAATAAAACCTCAGACCTGATTGAACAGTTGGAAAAAACACAAACGGAACGCCTGAGTAGGAAACCACCCGCTAACCTGCAGTATGTACCAGAACCCACAGAACAGGAATACAACATAGCAGAAAAACTTAGCAGTCACTTGCAGAAATTAATTTCAAAGGTAAGATATACCCAATAGATGGAGGAAGGTGATTAGATGAGGGGGAAGGATTGGGTCATAGTGACTCACCAACATCACCCTGGGGAAGTGACTGGTCCTGGCCCTCTTTTGCTTGTAGAGACAGGTTTTACTTGACAGCTGCTTTTCTTGCCTGGACCTCCAGTGTTGCATCTATCCCCTGTCCCCACCCTCAGTGTATGTTGGTGGCATGGATGAAGTAGGTTAAGGGGGAGGGGTTTAGTATCTTTGTTTATTGTGAATAGTGCTGATGTACTTCACCATTCCACTTGTTAAGTTAGCAGTAAATATTTTTACTGAGAATTTAGGTTTTAATTCTAATAACCCTCAGTGTCTTTTATACAACTAGCATTAGTTCCCTTTATTTTCATTCTTCTCATTTATGTCAATCCTTCAGGCCACACCTGGTGACATCGCCAGTCCCAAGTCTGTCCGAAGTGCAATGGGTATCAGAACTCATCCAGTCAGTGATGAGGAACCTATAACAATTCCAGATGACCAGTTACAGGATGATATAGAGATCATCGATGAACCTGCTGACCCACCCATCAGTGGGCCTAACAAGGAGCTGTTGGATCTCTTAGACAGTCCACAGGAACCTAAAAGTGAAGAAGTTATAGAAATTTCATAAGAAGTAAAATCATGAAGTGTTATGGATGATCATGGATTGACAGATCAGTTCCACTTGTCTATATGCTGATACTGACTAAATGTGGCCATTGTGCTTGTTATGGCAACTTCATACTACTAACTTGCCAGCTATAGTTAAGGAACTTTTTGGCTTTATAATGTTTTTTGTTTTTTTTTGTTTGGATTCAGGGTTGTGGAGAAGTTAGTGTGCTTGAACACTGTGTCATCTCTCAGTTACATAGTAAATGCAACTTCCAGTATGTATGATAATAGAGAAGGAGAAGGGGAAGGATGTGAAGAAGTATTTGAAAAGGCCTGATTATCACATGTACCACTATTTTCCTTTGGTTGGAGGATGTTGGGGGAGGAGGTCCCACAGTTACAAGGACAGTGATTGGGAATGGGTCAAGGACAGTTCACAGTGATATGAGTATGTGTGTACATATTCATACAGTTGTATGTGTATGTATTCATACAGTTGTATGTGTATTTATTCATACAGTTGTATGTGTATGTATTCATACAGTTGTATGTGTACGTATTCATACAGTTGTATGTGTATGTATTCATACAGTTGTATGTGTACGTATTCTTACAGTTGTATGTGTATGTATTCATACAGTTGTATGTGTATTTATTCATAGTTGTATGTGTATGTATACATACAGTTGTATGTGTACGTATTCATACAGTTGTATGTCTACGTATTCATACAGTTGTATGTGTACATATACATAGATGTGTGTTTATTTGTCTTGGCTATTATTGTCTTAATAAAATAATAAATATGCATTTGGTAAAAGCTGTGGGTGAACTGGGCGAGTAAGAAGCCTTAAGTGACTAAGTAAATACAAAGTTACCTCATACTCCTTTGTAAAGGCAAAATACTACAGTTGTTGGCCAAACATTGGAGGGTGGATGAAAGGTTTTTTTTTCCCCTATCAACCAAATCATGGGGGGGGGGAAGGCATGGCTCTTTACTCCCCTGCTGCTGACATTGCAGTGAAAGGTTCCCAGGTATGTTTGTGCATTGACTCCTTCAGGATTGAAGTATGAACTTTTTGAGAGTATTTCTGCTGATTAATTCTGTCATTTTGGATTGTTATAGATGTAGAGAGGCATTTTGGGTAGTAGCTAGATGGTTAGAGGATACATCTTAGAAACATAAGAGTCTTTGGAACAAATTACTGTAGAAGCAGTAATGTGTTTGGGATCCAATTAATTGTTCAATAGAGCTGTGTCAGCAGTGGTGGTGAGAGTTTCTGGGTTGGTAGTGTGGGTGTTTTGTTCAACTTATCTGTCAGGCAGTGTTAGGGAAAAATGGTAATCCACCCCAATAGTCTTTGGGAAAGTTGCTAAATACTTGGAACTACTGTCCATGTCTCAGATGAGGGAGGGAGGGGGGTTAACAGAGGACATAGGATCAAGGTTTTGAGTGATAAGGACATGTGTGACATTTTTCATCTGAACAAAGGCCAAACAGAGAAGGTGATCTAACCAGTGCTCTTGCATAATATACTTAACAAGGTCTTTGGTGAGCCTGAGAGGGGCTTTCTGATCCACAATTAGTCTTGAAATAAAGTATCATCAAAGTGAAATGAAGAGCAGATGTCATTAAATTTTACCTGCTAACAGAGTATTCACAATCATGCAGCTATACCTACAGTATAGATCAGTTCTGGGTTACCTGTGGGGAAGATGAACTTTGTACAAACTTGGCTCTGACATTATGCACAATTTAAATTTGACCTATGGTAAAAGGTCAGTTTTCTTCATTACATGTTTAGCAAATAATTTTCAATTGCTTTATTTGCTTCAAACCATGGACTGTTTTCAATTGTTACAAATTAAATTTTTCATGAGTGTTTTTACTTCTCTGATCTTGAAAAACCAACAGAGTTGTTGCTTTTGTATGTCATATTGTAACTGTCTATTGACATCATGTCCTTGAATGTAAATATAATTATTATGTACATAATTCAGGTCCTTGCATGGATTTTGGAGTCGTTTTTGTTTAATTGAGATTAAATTCTTTTAGACTAAGGATTATTGAATTTTTTCGGAGTGTTTTCAGGGTAAAATATTACATTGCCAACCTTGAAACCTCAAATAGCCTTTAGGGACAACAAATCGTAAAAGGTAAGCATCCTTCCAAAAAAACACAATTGCATCTTCCAAAATCCTGCTTCTGGGTATCTAAAGTAAAGGAATGATCAGACAAACAAATGAACGGAAGGGCGAGCTGGCCGACTGACCGACCAATGAATCAACAAATAATTTTTTAAGAGTCCTCTTTCCCACCACCACCACGTGGAGTAATTTAATTATTAAAAATCTGCGATATGGAAGATTCAAAGGTTGGTCTACTTTTTGATTCCTTGCCGAAGGCCGAAGGAAGCCATGCGATGGTGATGTCTTGTGTGTGTGTGTATGTGTGTGTGTATGTATGTGTGAATGTGTGTATGTGATGCTTTTGCTTGTAAACATGATATCTCAAGAGGGGCAACTCCGAAGGATCTCATACTTGGCATGTAGGTTGCCCATATTGAGTAGATGATCCCTATTGTTTTGGGTGGAGGTCAAAGGTCATTTGGGGTCACAGGAGGTCAAATGTTAAATACCCTGGAAATTGCTTGTAAACACGATATCTCCAGAAGGATAAATGTGAGGGATGTCATACTTACCATGTACTTTGCCCATATTGAGTAGATGATCCCTATTGTTTTTGTTGGAGGTCAAAGGTCATTTGGGGTCACCAGAGGTCAAAAGATCAAAACCTTGTAAACACTATATCTCAAGAAGGGTAACTGTGGGCGATCTCATACTTAGCTTGTAAATTGCCCATATTGAGTAGATGATTCCTTTTATTCTTGGTGGAGGTCAAAGGTCATTTGGGGTCATCAGAGGTCAAAAGGTGAAAACGTTGTAAACACGATATCTCCAGAAGGATACATGTGAGGGATCTCATACTTATTGTGTGGATTGTTCATATTGAGTAGATGATCCCTATTGTTTTTGGTGGAGGTCAAAGGTCATTTGGGGTCACCAGTGGTCAAAAGGTCAAAACCTTGTAAACAGTATATCTCAAGAAGGGTAACTGTGAGGGATCTCATACTCACCGTGTGGATTGTCCATATTGAGCAGATGATCCCTATTATTTTTGGTGGAGGTCAAAGGTCATTTGGGGTCACCAGAGGCCAAAAGGTCAAAACCTTGAAAACATGATATCTCAAGAAGGATAACTGTGAGGGATGTCACACTTGACATGTAACTTGTTCGTATTGAATAGATGATCCCTACTATTTTTCGTGCAGGTCAATGGTCATTTGAGGTCATAAAAGGTCAAAACCTTAGTAAACATGATATTTTAAGGAGGATTACTATGAGGGATCACATACTTGGCCTGTGGATTGTTCATATATTTAGCATGTAGGTCATTTTGGGTCACTAGATTTCCAAAGCTTTTGACCTTATTAACATGATATCTCAAGTAGCATAACTGTGAGGGATCTCATGCTTGTCATGTGGGTGATTCATGTTTGTTACAATATACCCATATGGCAAGGAATCACTAAGCCTTTTGGCTTTCTGGTTATAACTGTCTGTTCTTGCTGACCTGCAATAATATTTATAGCTTTCCAAGAATGAGTCTTGAGTTTACAATCGGTTTGCACCTTTATGCACTGAGCTGAAATCATTCCAAATAGATTCTACAAATGGGTTTGCAAGTCCCGAGTCCATACGATACCCCTCCACTGAGAAAACCAAAAACAATATTTTACTTGTATATTGTTGAGAAAGCACCGCCCATTAACCACCCATCATGAACATCTCTTATTCAGTCATAGTGTGGGCCATCTCCCCTCGCAGGTGAAACCTGAAACTTCTCCAAACTGGAGTTACTGACAGGAATTAATGTGACCAAGAATTAGGCCAGCCCTCCGGCATCGTTATACGAAGGTAGTTTCCTCCTCCCGTCGCAGTCAAATGAAAGACCTTCAGTTAAAAGGGGACAGCCCAATAAATATTGTGAGCCAAGGATGAGAGTGCCTTAAAAAGAAAGCAAAAAAAGAATGTCAGCGAACCATTCTTAATTGTATTAATTGTGCCATCATTCTGAGCTAACCATTCAAAGAGGTCTCTCTGGAACTCGAAGAGTAAAACTCTTCAAACAGCACACTTGAAAGAGGAATTTTAGTCGACACAAAACCTATGTAGAAGCAGGAACTCCTTGGTAGAAGTTTTTAAAATTATCCTGTTCAACTTGCTAAAAGCATCATCCGCCGTAAGAGGTTCAAAATGGAAAAACAGGATACTATATCAAGAATCCCTTCTTCCACAAAAAGTAGGAAGTTTTCCCGAACCCTTAAAAGGGAGAAACTTCGTGCAACATCTCAAAAGTTTCAAAGGAAGTGTACACCATAAAAGGCCGAATTAAAACTGCCAAAAATAGTCTGAGGGCGAAACAAACTAAAAAGCCTCATCCATACATCACTGTCGGACATAGAGACAAGAGCTCTTGGTAGGGGCTTAAAGTTCATAGCTACCCCCACTAAACCAACCAGAATATCAATTTTCAGAGCCCTAAAAGGATGAGAACAATGAGGATACGATATACTCTGTACGGGAAACAAGCAAAATAATGTCAGTTTCGTCTAAAATTTCATTGGTTTCCTGCTGTAACTTGAAGCAAAAACTTGCATGACTATCTCGAAGCCACAAAAGTGGAACTGGCTAAAATGCCTGTATACAATGTATCTAGCAATACCTCTAACATAGAAAGAAAGTTGCCTTACAGTCCCTAAAGAACGACTGTTCCGTGGTCCTAAACCCTATGACAAGGGAAGGGGTATTGCTGCGATTAACCGCACTGATTAGGCTATATAAACGAAATCAACCGCCAATTGAATTCGGTGCATTAAGATCATCTAGACCACGACGTTACAAACGAAACAAAATAGTTGCGGCCCAGATGTACCCGAATAATCACCAAATTCGAACGCCGGTCATTTACGTCCTACCTAAACTGCATAATTAGACACCACCGATAAACACGAAAATTATCGGCAGGCCCGTAATAAGCGGCAATGATCACCGAACGAAAAAATCTCGGATTTGTAGATTATTTCTTGCTTCCAATTGTTAAACGACAAGAGACTTATGTGAAAGACACAAAATTACAAATCACATGATCAGTCTTCTGGAAGTGAACCGGCTACATGAAAATGTAGACGAGGTCTCTTTGCATACAAACATGGGCGTCCGGAGGGGGGAAAGGGGGGGCACTTGCCCCCTGGAAAATCAAAAACTTAAAAAAAACTTGAAGAAAAAACAACATCAACATTTTTTTTATGATATCGAGAAAAATTTCCAGAACATGAGCTTTTAAAAATAGAAAATGATTAGATGCAACTCACAAAACCTGGAAAGTGCCATTTTTATCGATCTGGGAGGCATTTCGGCCAAAATTTTCTTGGCGCTACGCTTTAATAGTTTGCCTACAGGTTTTGCCCCCGGCAAATTCCTGGCTACACCCCTGTAAAAGGCTCCAACATTAAGCAATTAAGCTCTTTTCTGGGAGTAAAAATTTCCCCCTGATTTGATCAATTAAAATTTTTGCCCCCTAAATTTTTGTTCTGCGGCCCCCCATGTATACAAATACTCCCCAAGAGGAGTCGATAAATGTCTGCGAAACACGAGCCATAGCCCGGCTACATGAAAATGTACACCAGACGAGGTCTCTGTGTATGCAAATACTCTCCAAGAGGAGTCAAAAAATGTCTGCGAAACATACAAAAACGCGAGCCATAGCCTCTATACGAGATACCCCAAATCTCAACTGTCTCTCTCTATCAACTCCTTAAACTCATTTTAGAAAGAAACTGTTTCGACTTTAGCGCAAAATTTTTATCGACAAAAAATTGGTAGTGCAATAGGCAGCCAAGCCTGGCCAGAACAGGCCGTAGCCAGTTGTCAAGACTAATTGATGATGTCAAACTTATACAAATTATGGAAATTAATCTTGCCTGTATCTTTATCAAGTATTTTTGTCCTTAAAAAAGTTTGATCCTCGTTGTTTTCTCTCGGTTAAAAAATTTCCTTACAACTGCTACTGGGTTAATTTGCATTTGCTTACTCCGTTCCCCGGATATACATAAATTACTCCTAAATCAGAAAGGCGTTGATTCGCCGTGGTACTTCTTAGATAATTTTTGATGTACGCTTCATCGCAGCAAAACTGACCCCTCTCGCATAAAGCTGAAGATACTGGCAATGTCAAAGCTAATTGGGTTGTTTTCTGGAGGTTGGGCAAATCTGAAAATGGAATTATTTTGTCTACAGTGGAAAAGCCACCAAGTTCTGCTGAGTAGACACTCTATTCCTACAACTGTTCTTGTGGAGTAAATTTTCATGATAACTTCATTATATATAATATTTTGTGTCTGGGTTCTCTCGTTTTGTACTGCGTACAACACCGGCCCATAAACCAGGTATCAGTTGTCAAATTGTACATCGCTATCATGCAACGTAAATGACAGCTAAATAGTACATTGACGTGCAAAATTAGGCTCGAAACAAGTCCACTTAACATGACCTCCTCGACCTACAAGGAATCTGCACCTGCGATGAATGACTAATAAAAAGACTATAATAGTTACACCGATACGCTACTTACCCCGCGTTGAAATGTAGTACAAGTTCTGTTCAGAAGGAGATGTATTTTGACAGCGAAATAGTCTAGGTATATTCGAGGTTAAGTTGTGGTGGTTTATTGGGGTAATAATTCTTTCCTCCTCCAGCTAAAGACCTTTTATTGAAAAATTTGGGGGACACGTACCCCCCCCCCCCCCCTCGTGGCTACATGCCTGCACCAAAGATATGAGACATTTTCATGTATTAACTTGAAAGAAGCATTACCTCAAAAGATAAGACTGAAAATCCTTCGTTGGTTTCACTATCGAGAGGACATTTTGTTGTTTTACAAAGGCAATATTGCGGAACTTTACTCACTAGTGGACAAAATGAATAAAATTCACGACAAACGATTAAATTCACGATGGAAGAGTCTCAAGAATCGGTCACATATCTCGACCTCACTATTTTCAAAGGCAAAAACTTTGAAACCCACTGGCAGTTGGACACGAAAGTCCATACGAAGCCGACAGAACCCTATCAGGTAGTACGCCCCCACTAAAAGTCGTCCATTTGTTCTCCTTTTGAAATAACACCAAGAAGGGACATTGGGACAACTTTTGCGATATGTTACCAACTGATATGGGGTCTTTTGTCAATTTGATTCAAAAGTAGACTAGATGATGTATCAGTGATGCAAATACGGCGTCAAATGAAGCAATTTTGGGGAAATTATGGGAATTAGAAGCTGGCGGTCGTATATCAGGCTTTGATTGAGCAAAAAGGCCTGGACAAAGGTACGGAAGCTTTCAGCTCCGCTAGCAAAAAAAAAAAGATCTTCACAGTCATGGCATAGTAAATTGAAAGTGCTGTGAACGCCCAGCTTGTCAGCTTTCTTGTGAGGGGTAGCTTGTCCCTGTTGAAAACATTTACAAGGTTTTAGAGGCCACATTACTTTTTCAATTTAGTGTGTAAGTCAATGGAAGACAGGGACGACGCTAGAGGGGGTATGGGGGGTGACACCACCCAAGATCCACGCAGTCGGGAAAATCCTGCACTAGTCGGCAAGTGAAGGGAAGAGGGAAGTGCAAACGAAGGAAAGTTAGAGGGAACAAGAACGAGAGAGAAAAAAGAGAAAAACAGGAGAGAGATGAGGGAGAGAGAAAGACTGAGCGAACAAAGGAAAGAACAGGGGAGGGAGGAACAAAGCAGGGCCGAGAATGAGGCTGGTGCAGACGGAAGAATGGAATGCATTTGTAGACAACGTTTATTACAATATTTTCAAAGCCCGTAAGCAACACTTTTTGAAACTTAAAACATATTCTGTCGGCAAAAAAGCTACATAGGGCTTTTCAGTATAACTGTATACTAAAGGGGTTCATCGCTCATGTGGTTTCTGGCACTGAGTCTGTAAATTCTGCACCAGTCGGCAAAATGATGGAAACATGAGGAAAAGAAAGAGGAAAAGAAGTGAAAGAAAGAGGACAATTTCTGTAATCAGAACCTAAAATTTTCGACACACTACGCGCTCTGTAATGTCACCCCAGTTTCTTCAGTAGCTCCATTCCACATAGCTAGATAGAGTAAGTTCTGTCAACCTTACAAAGTAACATCTAGGCAGGGTACACAGGTTATGTAGAGGAGGTAAATTGCATCCCATATCGCAAAGCCTAGTTGCCGTTCTCTACTGTGTGTCATGCGGTACGGTCAGTTGGTGAGCGACTCACGGAGCAAAGTTTGGCTATTTCATCGGGTAGTCCAGGTGGTTTCCAGGGGCGGATCTAGGATTTTTCGTTAGGGGGGGGGCGCACTGACGGTCGATCATCTGCCCGAACGAATATCTAAGCGGAGCGCCACCATCAGTTGGCGCGGAGCGTACAGAAAATTTTGAAAAATCGCGACCCCTCAGATAGCCGGAAATGGCATTTCCCAGGCTTGTAAGTAGAACCTAAGCAGTCGTTCATTTGAGCTTTTGTTTGCCAAAAAAATGTTCCCTTCAATTAAAAATGAGAAAATTGCAAAAACTTGCTTCATGAACTAAACCAAAATTTACTTGATCTTGATTTAAGCTAAGATCACTCTTTAAACACTTTTGATGAAATATCTTTCCAAAAGTATGTCGTAATGTTATAGGTCCGGAAAAAGTGGTCTAAAGATAAGGGGGATCCTCACACAAGGTACAGGGAGGAGAATCTTTCCTTTTTAATTTTGAATAAAAATTCGTCACAACCTATGATTCTATGAACGTAAAAAAAAAAACTGAAAGAATTGAATTTTGGGGTCTCCAACAGCTTCAAAGACCATGGTGAAAATATCTGACCAAGAATACGATGCACTGCTGTAACATTCATATTTGAGATCGCAGTAGCTTTTAAAGTCTTTTGCTTGATGAAATATACCACTTTATTGTCATGTGCATGAGAAATAAACATTGTTGAACGCTTTGCATTATCATTGATTTCATTAGTGGCATGTAGATTCAGTCTCCACTCCCTCGGGATAGCAGAATTTTTCCATAATACAATGTAAAAGGAAAAATACTAGTAAAATTACATTTATGGCAGAAATCATTCTAATTAAGCACTCAGTCGACGCTCTCATTAAAAAAATTACTTTGTAAGTTTTAGTGACCATGAGAGCTCTGGCATAGATAAGTTTATTGTCAATTCTAATAAGAATTATTCAAAATATATTGATTAGCATACACATCCGGAGGGCGTAAAATAAGATCAAGTGCAACAGACATCATAAATACTTGTTTTCAATGATAACATATTCATTGGAAAGGTTACATCAAAACACATATATTCCGCCATATTTCTTGAGCTTACTATCAAACAAAACTTTCCAAAAAGTAAAGCCATCCTGAAAATAATATTTCCCTCATTTACACTTTAAGCTATAAGCAAAAGAGCATAATTCGACCATTCCTAAACCACCTTCACATTTTGCACATATTAGAACAGAACGTTTCCCCTGATTGTCTGGTTTGTGTGACCAAATAAATTTATATAAAATACTCTCTAGTTCATGAAAAAAGGAAGAAAAGGGATCACAGATTGTATAAAATAATGGTTTTTAGAATGAACGTGTATGTGGATAATATGGCATCATAGCCTTTATCGCAAAAAAGAAATCAATCCCAAGTTTTGATCGATGCTATAATCAGTACACTAATTGTAAAAAGTTAGGCTGGATCCAATCCAGCTGATGTTCGCAAATGTTAGGTACAAATGTCGATTGAATTTTCATTCCTCGTAATTACCTTGAAAGGAATGGGATTGCAACTGATAGCATAATTTACATTTACATGCAGTTTGAACTTCCATTATCGATGGTGCGTAGCCTATGGACATTTTCACGGTTCTTTTGTTTTTCCATGACGAGGGTATGATAACATTAACGAGGATTTCCGTTGATTAAAAAACTCCACATCTGATGAACCCAAATAGCAGATGGATTGTAAGAAAAAGTTTAGTGTTCTACATAAAGCGTGGTCCGAAATAGGGTTGAGACCTTCGATATCACTCTATTGACATTTTATCGGAAAACTTGAAACTGTGTGCTCTAAATTGCTATTAGTTTGTAACAATGATAATTACATAGTTTGAAAATTATAAGATAATGCAACATTATGTAGAAACAAGTAGGCTAAATGATCTATTTAGTGAAAGTAAAAAATGAGCTTAGGAAAATTTTAGGTGGGGCGCGCGCCGGGTGCGCCCCCGCCTAAATCCGCCACTGGTTTCGACACAATGTATGTTGTCCCCGGTACAGTCTACAACCCTTACAGTTTTTATGCTTTTCTTTTTGTACTTAATGATAACATGTTTTTTGTGTCAACCTACCAAAAATTTTCGCGCTCTTTGCAATTTCACTATTCAGACTCAAAAGAACAGTATCAGTGCGTAACTTGGCTCTCTCTTGACATATTAAGTGATACAATGCTAAATATACCAGTGGCGGATTTATATATATATATATATATATATATATATATATATATATATATATATATATATATATATATATAATATATATATATATATAATATATATATATACATATATATATATAACACGAGAATTCCTGAGCTGATATATAAGATGTTAAAGCTTATTCACTCAATTTGAAATGGTATAATACTGGGCAATAATTTGTGATGCATTTTTATTCTACTCAGTTACCGTCTTTGTTTCCCTTTCTTTTGTCGAAAAGCCACCGCACATTGTGCCAAAATGAGATCACTGTCTTACTGTTATAGGGTGACTTGATTATACGACCCCTCTCTCCGTGGCATGATTTGCAAGCCAGCCAATAAATTTCAAGGTCATATAAACATTTTTATTTTAAAAGGAAACATAAGTGGGTAATGTGAGTTGTACAAGAAGGACCTAACAAATTACTGCGCTATCGATTATTTTAAATGTCAGCATTTTATATCTCAGCAACGGAGTACGCTATGAAAATGGGAGTCGGATGAACGAGATTCATTTTCCAAATTCTTAAATACAAATGTTTTGTAATTCTAGACTTAAGGTACACTTTAGGTTGCATTTACGTGAAGTTCATTTTTCTGGACTCGGCTCAAGTCGGCTGGAATCGGTTCCAAGTCTGAGTGCAGACAAGACATGTCTTGCTTGCACCATCACAAGGGCTGTCTTGGAGCTTCACGTTAAGTGTTATCTACCTTTTGGGTCGTAGCTCCCTTGTGGAGTAGTTTTGCCTGCAGTGAGAGATAGCTAGCAGAACTCTCCTGAAAAAATCCCTATATCATTACCATACATCACACTGTTCACATAGTGCAACGCAACTTTCTCTACATGGTAAAAAATGTGGCAAAAAGCATAAAATTACACCCACCGCTCCAATAGACAGCGGTATCATCCTAGCTCTATTGTAAGGCTATAAGCCGTTTTAGCTTGGGAAAACAGTTCTCTTTCACCCAAGTTCACCTTTTAATGCGACCTAGGCCTGCAATCTGGCAAGTGGTAACCTATGGCGGCCTGGTAGTACCATTTGTGCAGGAAACTGCCAACTTGTAGTCAAAATTACATGTTTTCCCCTCCAGTGGCAAAGCGTTAGGCGTATCATTCCTTCCTTGAGATGTCCTTTCCCCGAAACTGGAGGCCGGCGTAGGGGTCCGGGAGGAAGAAGCCCGGTGTGGTCAGGATCAAGCTAGTCCTCTGAAGCTATAACATAATAATTAATGAGCTCATATGATGTTTGAAAATCATTACGAATATGACGGGATCCAACAGGGTTTTATAGCATAAACTAGTCACTGGTGATTACTTTTGTTAGTGTGTGTACTTAAACTTTTTCATAAATAATGCAAATTTACATTTAGAGGACTCACAGTTACGTCATCTTCCATTGTTAAAATCTCCGATACATTACTCGGCACCAGTCTAATTTGCGCTCCGTGTTCATCGCAGATGGTCATATAATTGATTTTGCTTTCTGTTTGTATATTGTGCCTCTTTTTGCGTAGTCTTTCGGTTCACGGACTCAATATGAAGATATGTAGATCACTGTGCCCAAGACTCAGTGGAACCTAGTCAGGGTAACCCTGCCGCGAGATAACGTGTTTACATTGGTCTTTTCGCTTAAACCTCGACGTTAAGGAGCATTTCAAATCTTCAGATTCGCAATCTCAGGCCCGTAGCCAGCTTTTACCTGCGAATGCGCGGCAGGACTATCCCAAGGGGACTTTCTAAGCGGAGTTCCACCATCGGTTGGAGCGGAGCGTACAAGAAAATTTTTGGCTTTACTCAAACCTTCAGATGGCCGGAAACGGCACTTCCCGAGTGTTTTAAGCAAGAATATGTTCAGCCCCCACTTTGAAATTCTCCCCGCTTCTTGGAACACTTGACAAATATGGGGGGGGGGGGCTGAACATACCTTCAGCCCCCACTTTTTCACTTTTCATCGCCGCCACCTGGATTCGGCATTTTCTTGAGGGCGTGAAGCATCCAAGCGAGGAGCGGAGCAACCGAGCGGGGAGAGGGTGTGGTTCTCCCCCTCCCACCTCAAGAAGTTTTTGCAATTTTTACATAAAAATTGAACGATCTAGTGAATACCTAAGCTGGAATTTTTGGACATTTTCAATCAAATGAAAACATGAAAAAAAGCATAGCCACAAAAATTGTAAAACAGGGCCAACAACGGAGTAAATTCATCCTACAATGATATTGTTGAAGTGTAAAAAAGTGAAAAAGAGAAATACACCAAAAATGTGATTAAAGCACAGAGCATGCTTAAATTTCATTTGGAGGTTTAGCACCTCCCCTCCCCACCATACATGTCGGGTAACGCCGTACTCATTGTACAGTACAACAGTATTTGATAGGTTATCGCGATGCATTTTGCTGTCGCTACATACAAGTGAATTACTTCAACTTACATATGTGGGACGTGGGTACGGGGAATCTATAGTCGTCGTATTCGTGAATACGAGGTATAGGATATACCGTTAGTTTTATTAACTATTCACGGCATCGGTATAGGCCTATTACTTGGTCAGGCCAATAATACGACCAATTAAGCTTTCAAAATATTTAGCCCGCAAAGCAAAATCAGGGAAAAGCCGTCAGATCATGCCGAGAAATACATGAAATCCGAACATTGTGAGCAATTTTACAAACCCGCCCGGACGTCTGGCATGCCCTAACTCATAGGCCTACGTCCTACATTGGCTAAACCAGCGGAATTGATATTTTGCCCTGAAAAACGCCCAAAACTCCATTTAGGCCTAAATAAAAAAATACAAAAATTTTGGTCTGGGCGGGGGGTTCGTGCGAACCTCCTGAACCCCCTGGCTACGGGCCTGCAATTTTATGGATATTCATATAAAATAAGCGTTCTAATCCCTGATTAGCCCTCCACGTTTATTGGTTGGGGAGTGACTTTCTTCACGTTTTGCTCCCTGTCGTCGAGGTATTAGTGAAAAGACCAAATGTTAACACGTTACCTCCGGCAGGGTTACCCTTAATAAGTCTTTCCCTATCCCTGAAGTCATTTGCGCGTCATCTGAAGAGGTCTAACTTTGACGTCATTAGTGGACTGCAAGTAACAGCATAGGCCTATGTATGTATGTATATATATATATATATATATATATATACTGTATATATATATATATATATATATATATATATATATATATATATATATATATATATATATATGGGAATTAGCGTTATATTATATACCAATACGTAAACCTACATACGTACTCCAGCGGCGAGTGCGTATACAGGTTAATCTGCAAGGTAAATCCCTGGAAACTCTCTGGATATCGGCTTAAAGGAAAAATGCAGCCACCTCAATTTGAATTATTATGCCCCAGTATCCTAATTCATGAATGGCTCCATTGAATCATGTGAAAATATTTTTGTTACTTCATTGTGTGATTTACACAAAGGAACTGCTTGATTTATCTTTAATGTACAGTGTTTATTTTCTAAAAAGTCACAAAAATTACTCAATTGCAAGGGAAAAAAGAGGATACCTGTTACTATTAGCTGGTGTTTCAAAATAATAAGTTCGGGGGATTGCATATCCCCTTTAATTTAATCACGGTAACTGGTTTACTGGGGACACGAGCTTGAAGCTTTCAGCTGACCTCCAATTGACACCATGAGCACGTACTCTGAGTATTGACAGAAGTACTTTTTCTTACTTTTATCGAGACTTGCAAGCACAGGTTGTAAAAGTCCGACGTGTAAAGAGGGATTGGAGTTAAATATCTAGTTATGGCCAGTCCTAAGAATGTTAATCAGGTATAGAGTGTAAACATTGGAGCGCGTTGAATTTTTTGCATAAGAAATTATTGACTAACATATTATTCCATGCAGGCTCAGAATTGCGGAGACACTTTCAGTTCTAAGAAATATGTCTGCCATGTCTGACATGAAAGTACTTCAGGGGTCGTACTTCCATCATAGGCGTAGGAAGCGGGAGGCTGGGGGGGGGGGCTTTAGCTGAAGTATGCTTCCGCCCTCCCCCAAGATCCAAGGGCAAAAACCCCTTATTTGTCTCTTCTGTAAGAAATGTCAAAAATTTGCAGTAATTTTCCTTAATGTTTTGTCCAAAATGTTGCACCAAATTGCATCTGAGGACCCTCAAATACCCAAAAATTTTCCAAAGGGAAGGGGGACACCTTAGACCCCTCCTCAAGACGGCGATCCGAAACAAGGTTCAGGCCCCCCAGTCTCGAAAAGCTGCCTTCGCCTATGACTTCCATGCTCTTGATAGAAATCTATAGAATATATTCGAGGTCTCTTTAAATTTCCGGCGATAATCTCTTGTGAGTAAGCGCCTCATTCACGCTATTAAAAACTCCTTGGTTAACTTCAGCACCCAAATTGGGTGCGCTTCTATGCCAATTGTTAAGACATTAGGTAAGGGACTAAGTTGGTCAAAAATACCCATGTTGGGATAAAATTTTACCAAGCAAAGCCTAAATGGTAGTTTTGTAACAGAGTTGGGTAGTGTTTTGCTTACCCAACAGTTTTAGGAGTAAATGCGTGTCAGCCCATCTTTGGTAATATTTTACCCAACAGTTTTAGCATGTACCCAACCTCGAAGTGATCACTTCTTGCAACAACACCGATAAATTTTGGGCGATCGAGTTTCCAAACGGGAAGTCTAGAAAGTCTGCACGAGGATAACCTCGTGCCTCGTCTGACTTCGGGCTTGTTAACATTTGATGTTTGAAAGTCGTGTAATGCAAAAGCCAAACATGCAGTAATATATGACCACGTATGCACACAAATATGTAATTGCGTGTAAGAACTGTACATACAGGATACGTTTCATCGAGCGACAGCTGCAACAATGAGACTGGGTTGGGGTGAAATTAACGAATTGTGAGCTTGAACATATGTGTGTTTGTCCTTGACTTTCACATGACAAGATTTCTCAGAAGACTGTTTTAACAATTTTCGATAAACCCCTGTCACACAGGGTTGCAATCGCTCTGCGCTTGAACTTCGACCACTGTAAATCATGGAAACGCAGAGGTGAGCGCAGTAAGGTCTCCTAAAGCAGCGCTTCTCAACCTGTGGGCCGCGGCCCACTGGTGGGGGCGAAGCTCTCCCAAGTGGGCAGCGAGACCCGCCATAAAAATAAAAACTAAAGAGAAAAGAAGGCCGAAGCTTTTTGTAAGGTGGGCCTCAGAAAAATTCTGAGAGTCAAAGTGCTCCTCGAGTTGAAAAACGTTGAGAAGCGCTGTCCTAGAGTATAGCGATGTCGCAGTGAAAACTCGCTTGGTCTCCAGAGGAACGCCATGGTCGCCCTGGGACCGCGACAACCGTTTTGTGCATGTTCAAAGTGGTCGCCGAGGCTCGGCACTCTGATCACCTCGCTGTAAGGACGCAATACGGTCGCAGCTGCAGCGCATAGCGAGCGTCATGAGCGCAATGCGAGCGCAGCAAGGACGCATGCGAGCGTATTGTGATCGCAGCCTAACTCGGGAGACTATACTGGCAATTTTTACGAAATATGACAACAGCCCAAACTGGTCTGACCGCAAATTTATATTTAAAGGTTAGACTGTTTTTATAATATGATCATATAAAAATAGTAATTGTCTCTTTACCGTAGACAGTCGCGCTTGGAAATTGACACTAAACTGATGACGAACTATCACATTGCCAGCATCAAAGTGCACTGTGTTATAAAATTTTGGTACCCATGGTGACTGTACCACCAATGTTTCCACACAATAGACCTTATGCATATGATGTCACAGAGCAGAAAGTGCTCCCTCGTTTGGAGGAAAAACGCGTATCATTGCAAGTTACACCAACAAATGCAGATAGCTGATTTGTGCACCGGGGGATAAGCGCGTAAGTCTACTCACAAGCGCGTACAAAGTCTACACCGTGAGTGCACGTGTGCTTTTTTTGTTTTCCTCCAAAATGACGTCAGTGTGAGGTCAATGCATAAGGTCTACACACACACAATTAACTCGCCCTGGCAATAGAAATATGGAAAAGAACCGTTCTAGTTGTCAGGTCTTGGCGCATGAACCCATCGAACGTTTCGAGAACGCATTGCGAAGGTCATAAGGGCGTAACGAGATCGCGTTTGGTCGCGTTGAGCGCTGTGGGAGCGCCGTGGGTGAGTCGCAGCGGTATATGTAGGTGCGTGATGCGGATGTAGAATGTAGGTACACCCATCTGCCACGAAAAAAGCGGTATCGTTTGCTTTGACTTTTCTTTTGTCAGGTCTCCTAGACCATTCACTTTTAAAAAATGGCGTTTTAAAGGCCAAAAAATGAACAAAAATGGGCATTTCAAGGTTTGGATACGGTGACTTTGAAAGGATGTACTAGCACGGTGACATAAATCTGCTTTAATCCCATGTCGGAGGAGTCCTTTGCTTGCATGGTTTTAAGGATATTGTTTAGGGTAGGGTGCTATTACTGCCTGTGGCATTTCTATGAGGAGCACCATCGTAGGTTGGTAATATAATGTACTACTGAGCTATTTTTTGTCGAAAAAATCTCCCAATTTGCCAAAGGGTACTTTCTTATAAGTTGAATCTAACTATTCTTTGGGATTTCATGTTTAGAAATGTAAAATCCCCCAAAGAGTATAAATCGGTAAAAATAAGACAATCCTTTACGCTTTCTATGAAGCTCTACTTAAGCCACTGGAGGAATATTTGAAAGTTATGTATTCAGGTTATGTTTTGACAAGTTATTCACGTGACATGCAGAAGATCCAACAAAGGGAAAGTACATTTACCATTCATCTTTCAAAAACAGAAGGGCAAACAAAGGCAAAAGTTCACATGGTTTAAGAAAATTTTGGGGGGTTTCCCTTAAAAATTTTATTGCTTGCCCATAATAAATAGGTAGACCTATACAATTGTTAAATCTGGCCCTGTGTAATGAAAGGTAATACATAAATACATTAAAAGGAAGCAATTAACTTACAAGTTTATTTCTCAGATAGAGATTGGTTGTAAGTTAACAAATGTGACGGTACTGAATGGTATTTACAGTTGGTAGCTTGGCCAATCACCCCATTGTGTTGCTTATTATCAATACTATCTCAAACGCATTCGCTTTATATTC
Organism: Holothuria leucospilota; assembly: GCA_029531755.1. Lineage (NCBI taxonomy): Eukaryota > Metazoa > Echinodermata > Holothuroidea > Aspidochirotida > Holothuriidae > Holothuria > Holothuria leucospilota. The sequence goes on along the minus strand of CM055965.1, from coordinate 36,618,383 downwards.
ATCGGTGAGGGTTAACAATTGGCCGATTGCTCGTGTGCATAGGATATACAAGGGGAGCATAGCACTGTGTACGAAAGCCTATTAGTGCCATCTATATAAATATTTTTAATCTGTAATTACAGATTAATAATCTGTAATAACAGATCAATAATTTGTTATTACAGATTAATAATCTGTAATTACAGATCAATAATCTGTTATTACAGATTAATAATCTGTAAATACAGATTAATAATCTGTAAATACTTATTGACAGATACATTCTGTTCGGGAATTTAAAGTGTCTCAATGTGCAGTCTGCATGCAACTTTTGTCATGGAAATGATTTAAATGCAAAATTTTGGAGCAATTCTGCCGCACTCGTCACGGTTCCCCTCTATATCTTATGACCATTATGTGGAGCAACAATACACGTTATTATTCTGACTAAAACACTTTCCGGAAAAATACAGGAACATCTCCAACCTCTGCAGGAACGGGGGGGGGGGGATCTTAGAGCAATCTAGTATCATGAGTACGGTAGCCTATACGGTCACATTTGTAGCACGATGTGAAAGATTGGAAGTATGTATTTGTCGTTATACATATTTTTCCAACATTTTTACCGTGCGCTTCTCGTGCACCCATTGTTGGTAAATGAGGAATGTTAATACACTTGCTTGTTAGTCACGACCATTTGGTTATTCCAGGGAGTTGCTTTTTGACCTTGGTTATTCCTACAACCCTCCTGCTTACACCCTATTGTAGCCTACGCTGATCGTCAGAATTCTCATTGCTCGTCGTGCTAGTCGTGCTAGTATAGCCATTTTGTGATACCCACAGATCTTCCGGGTCTTTCCCCTTCCCCGGGTCTTTGTCTGCTGACTTGATTTGTTACCAAAGCAAGTCACAAGCTCGTCAAGCGTCCCTTGAGGACTTACCAGAAATCCATTGACAATTTGCGTGAATTACCAAAAATATCAAAATCGTACTTCGGCCACTGCGCGTTGATTTGGGGACTAACCTTACCAGGATAAGCTGTAAAAAGCGCCCTGATAATTATCAGTCTGAATGATTTGATAAGAGCAACAAGCCAACAACCTTCCCTCGATTCTTTCCTTTTGCTACGAGGGCCCTGACTGTCCCTGCCTGTAGTTTCCATGTTAAACGTGTGTTCGATCATGGAAGAATCATCATGAGACCCCACAGGGTAAAGTAGGGTAACAATATGCTATCCACTCTAATATGTTTGAAGTGCAGAAGTTTTTCATGTAATATAGATTCTGTTTATTTTCCAACAAAACCCCCTCATTTTAAAGCTGTTACACTCTTGTGCGTGGTTCAGGGCCTCCATGCGGTCATTCGCAGCGAGGTAGCAGAGGAAGTTTCCCCTCTAATTTTCAAAGCAGCTTTTCACAACTTCGAATTGCGTAAATTTCTGAGATTTTCAGAAAAAGATTACTAGAAGCAACTTGAATGACACGGAAAGTGCCATATTTGGCAATATGGGACAGGTGCGTATCAAAGTGGAAGGGGCAAAAGGGATTAACCACCCCTCTTGAGTATATTTTGCTAATATTATTCTATTACTCATTTCCCTGGATGTGTCTTTAAAATGCTATTTTCTCGGTGCGCTTCTCCCACACCCATGCTTGCTTTTCCATTATTAGACTATGTTGGTAAGATTAATTTTTTAATGCCCCAAGAAGACCTCACCATCATCCATCCATCTTCCCCTCGACCCCCCTTCATCATCAATTCCCGTCGACTGTTAGTAGGACAGGGTAAACTGGTAAAGCTGTAATTCCATAAAAATGTCAAACTTTGATTTTGGTGGTCTGTTTAATGCCCATTCAGTCAATGTCATTTGAAGAAGCTTAAATAAATCATTCTAATGCCTACAGTTTTTATGTAAGCTTCGCCCCCTGGACCCACACTAAGGAGTTTCCCCGAACACTACCAAGAGCCCTAAGGCAGGCCTTTGCACCCAACGCCATCGGGGGAGTTTCGGTATTGCAAGGCTGAATTCGCTCCCCCTCCGTCCAAGTTGACAAAACAGCGGCTATCTACCCCATATGGGAAGCAATTTTGACAGTGTACTTGGTACGATAAGTACCAACTGATGGTGACCCTCTCAGAATTCCCAACCCCCCCCCCCCCCCTCACGCCGAAACATCCGTACGTATAGCTATGGGCACCCACGCATGCACAGCGAAATGTACAAATCTTCTTACATTTTTTTATACAGCTGAAATAAAATGTCTTAAGTGCATCTTTTTCTTCAAGCTCCTATTATGAAACATGCTCACTGAGAGGCTATTGGATCACCTCCAATTGAATGCAACAGACGTATGCAAGGAAAAAGCAAACTTCAAGTTGCAAGTTGCGCTCAGACCATTAGTCACAATTTCCACAAACTAGTATCATCAGCAAAACTAATTGTTAAATCATATCTTCAAATTTTCCCGTATTTTAAGATGATCAATAACATTTTGCGCAGTTCATCGTTTCACTTTGTTAAACGTGTTTGTAGTTACCCCAAATCGTGAGAACTCCCACACCAAATAAAAGAAAGCACAAGTAAAGAAATTCGAGTGGAAGTTTTGACTTTGATATTTCTTCCATCAAGTTTGAAATGCAAATTTGTGGCAGACCTAAGCAGGGACGTATATTCTTGAATTTGCAGGGGGGGGGGGTGAACTTTTGGGACCGACTACATTTCTTGAAGACCGACTCCCATTGCCATAGTTGTACGATCCGAAATTGTGGAGACCTTTTTCTTTCTTTTGCTTTTCGGGCAAACTTTTCACTTCAAACGTTTGGTCTACTGTTACAGCGGCATACTGAACTGGGCTTTAAGACTTTTTGGGGCTCAGAGACCGACTTTTGATTTTCACGGGGGTGTCACACACCCCCACCCCCCCCCCCGGTATTTACGCCCCTGGACCTAAGTTGATGCTTGATAGCTTATTACAGGTAGAGAAACTTGTGACTTCAGTTCTACTTGTGCAAAGAGGTTTGGGACTTGCTTTGTGCTGGGACCAAATGACTTGTGACTTGAAGTTGACTTGGACTTTCAAAAATTGACTTGCGACTTTACTTGAACTTGCAAAAAATGACTTGTTACCATCTCTGTTAAGTACTGTTTCTCACGGGGTGTAACAGCATGCTTACATAAAATACGGTAGCTTATAATTGCTTTGCTAAAATCCATGAGCTTGTACAATACTTCCTGTCCTCCTTTTTACGACAAAGTGATTTTACTGAATATTTCCAAAATATGACAACTTTTCACTGTATGATCAGTTTCAAAAATTTTGCCAAAGATAACCCACCCTCAAGAACAAAAAATTCTCAAAGGGAAGGGGACCCTTAAACACCCCCTCAGAACGGTACCTGCACCAGGTGACAAAGGAAGGATGCGTTCCGGGTGCAAACTATTGCACGTAGTACGCATATGTACAATTTACACCGACTTTCTGAATTTATCTGAGGTGGGTTTACGACATCATGTTCTGTGTGCCCCCAATAACCAAGTCCTGGCGACCCTACTGCCCCTACTAGATTAGTTAATATAAGTTACCATTTGTGAGATAAACGTGTCATGCGTACAGGAAGTAATTGATGAACTGCATGAGCATTTTTGATAGAAATTTTTAGCACCGTCGTTTGTCGAAAAACATATATTTTGCTCTAGGGAAACACATTTTCTTCCCAGTTGGGGAGCTGCAGCCCCTTATCCCCGCCTTCTACGATTAGTATCCGAGCAATAGAAACTGGTAATAGTAAAACTGCGTTCGCACTCACAGCAAACATGTTTTTTATGCTAACATGCTCAGACTATGTGAATTTGTTTATGCAAAATGCACTTTCAGTTTGGTTGGCAGCTTTGACAATATTTTTATGGCCCTGGCTTTTCACTTTGGCATCGTTTCAAGCCATTGTGTTTCCTTCTTAGAACCACTCAAGAATTGGTCTACAGCAAATTTGAATAGAATGACCTATTCGTGTGACGTTCTGGAGTTCATATCCTGTTTTTATGACATTACAAACCCTTTGAACGAAACAACAGATTCTAGCTGAGTAGGTCTGCAGTGAGTGTATTTTTCATTTCAGCATAACAATTTGTACATAACTTGCATTCAGTCAATTGCGTACTTCTCAAACATATTTTGCCTATTACAAGGAGCAGAACGCATACATAAAGTTTCAGCACGTATACTAAGGGCGGTACCATACGCTGAGTTGGGGGCGTCCCTTCCTTTTCGCGAAAAAATGAAAGTAGAAAAGGAGAGAAAAAGAAATGGAAAAGAGAGCAAAAATTACAAAATTTTCTAAAAAGGTAAACAAAATACATTCTGGAGGGGTCGGATTGAGCTTCTAGTTGAAATCATGTCTATATTAATTCAATAGTTAATTGAGGACCGGACGGGTATCTACCGTGCGCAAGAAAACGGAAGGGCTGAGCAGTGATACTATATTCTACATATCTATAAACCGTAAACATTATGACATCTCCGTTGGAGTTGGGGACATTGCTTGCTACATTGCCTTGTAGTATCAGACAAACTTGAGTATGAGAGAGAAATTTTATGCAAACTAGGGGGATATAATGCCAAAGTGAGCAATCCCCATGTTTGGCAATCCCCAGTTTTACCATAAAAATGATATCTGAAATTAAAAACGTCGGCCTAATTCGCGGTACACAATCATCGCCGTTCACACTCCATACCCGACTAAGTCTTAGAACGAAAATAAATCACCTGGCAAAAGGTATTTTCCTGGAAATTAAATGAACGTCTCGCGCTTCATACTAGCGTCTAAATTTTGAAATAAGTTCAGATTCGCCACTGGAGTTCTCCAGGTGCCCTGATAATAATCTTTACTCAACTATTAACATCAAATGACTTAAAATATGAAATAAATTTAAAAAAAAACACCTGTCTGGTACACCATCAAGAGAGAGAGAGAGAGCCGTCTACATTAGCCTGCACAAAGTTTAAACTGCTCAAGGTTATATTGTCAAACAACTGTTTGTGTGAGCTTACTTGAGAACAAAGCTGAACAAGCCATCATTGACCAACAAGAGTGGAGCTATGCTTTGAATGAATGTCAATCAAAGTACATTCACCAACTGAATTTAGAACTAGGGCTTTACCTAGATATATTTTTGAGGGATACCACAGCCACTTTAACAGAGTATCTGGAGCCGACTTTCTGCGTACTAAAGATGTAATACTGACAGAGCTTCCAGGGGCCTCACCCTTGGACCACTGGGACTCTTCCCGTGGACCTCGCCAGAGACCCTAATGCAGGCCCCTGGCCCCCACGCGTGCAAACTCGTCCCTTCGAACTCTGGGTGCACTTGAGATTACCCATCGTGCCTCCCTCCATTAAAATTTCTGGACCCGCACCTGGGTGGCACCGTGGGAGTCATCGGTAAATCAGCTCCTATGGAGAGGTCTACCCCCGGGAAGAAAATTTGGTCCGTAGCGTAGCCTAGCTTGTGTGCGTTTGGAATACCACCCCCTACCTATGCCGCACCGCATGTAAGATGCAAACAAGTATTGAAAACTTTGTGTTTTGAGTGCAATGTCTTGCAATAAGTGACTTCGGAATTACCTACAGCGCAGGCGTAGTGACCTTTTAAATAAGGTCAAGTGAGAGGTTTTCATTGTTTCAGCAGTGTTTTATATTTCTACCTTCATGGAAATCTCCTTTTCATAAAAAGAACCTTAGTGGATTCCAGAAGCTTTAATAATGGTTTCCAAGGTTGAAAGAAATTTCAGAAATAAAAAGTCTTTCTGAAAACGTGCAAAAATTGGAATATTTTCTAAAATGAATCAAACTTAGTGTCTATTTCAGGAAATTTTCTTTAGATACATGGAATTGTAAGCAGACATATGTGGAATGTCTTATGCATAGCTACCGAAGCGTACGTACTCTTTTCTCGCACGTACCTCTACTAGTGCAGGGCATGTACGTATAGCATGGTTGCCCCGAAATTGACGCACCCAAGCATTTCCATGCCGATATTTGGAATAAAATAAATCCAAACACTCTTCTGTTTGCCTTTCCCAAATGTGTAGTAACTTACGGATGCATTGCTACCCACACTTTTCCTACTCCCATCCAGAAATTAGTAAAAAAAAAAGCTTGATTTGACTCGAAATTTTCTTCGATGTCAGTCTTTACAACACCCGAAAGTGGCGCGGTTTCCATATGTGTAGTGTGCAACAATTTTCATTGACTTTGTACAGTTACGTACAGATGCCTACGTAGCAAGCTGTATTGAATAGTCCTTGTAGTAGAGGTGCTTAGCAACAGAGTCCGCTTCGCGGGGAAGGCGCTTAGTTGCCTCACATACAGTATCATGCAAAACTTGTATTAACTTGCTGACCTAACCTGCCTAAGAAAGACGGGAAATTTGGTCAAGTTACAAACAGAGTATAAAGACCTTATAACCTACAATCCGCGACAAAAGTGGTGGAACAAAATTTCATATGAGTACTACGTCGCAGTTCTGAGGTTAGTTGAACTGGTCAAGTAACCCCAATCCCCCCCCCCCCCTCCGTTCAATGTTGGTCGATTCGTCGGAATTTCTCGAAAATCTCCAACTAACAACATTGAATCGGGGGAGCGGGGGTGTTCCAACTACTTTTGTCGCGGATTGTAGGTTATACACTCAGCACACAGTGCAGGCATAAATACGTCAGATGAAGCAGTACTTTGGGACAGTGCACACCAGGGCGAGGTAATTTTCGTTGTTTTTAGAGAGTATTATTTCAAGATATAAAAATTACACAAGAGTGTGGGATGCAGTTATAAAATGCTTGAAAAATAATCATATTAAGGTATGCATGTACCTGAAATGGATTCACTATCGTGAAAAACAAAATACCTGATATGTTCAAAAACGTTAGGCTCGCTACAGTAACGTTGTTACAGTGATAGCTAGTAATTTTTGAAGGTGCGCCAATTTTGGGTGTGCGCCAATTTCGGGGTCTCTACTATATATCTGTTATAAGCGCAAAGCGTAGTATACGGCAGATATTATAATACTGCAGCTCACAACACATGCACATGCAGACTGACTAGCCGGTGTGGGTCGGGTTACGCTAGAGAACTTCATCAAGTATAGCCTACAAGGTTAGTGAAGGGAAATCGTAGTTTATTTTCTTTACCATTTTTTTCGAGTGATCATTATCACACGCGTTTCTTCTATTCTAAATGGAAATGTGTTGTAGGCCTAACAAGTAACGGTAGCGTTTCGAGTTCGGGCATTTTCAGTGTGGCAAACACTAACGTTAACGTTTGACTAACTTAACGTTAGAGCGAAGCTAGTTTAAGTCCCCGTTTTCTCGACTCGCCATTATCAAATTAAATGTGTAGATACATCATCGTCTTCCATAAATCTCAATAGCCCAGATTTTGTGAGCCTAACTCATGACAACCTTCCCTAAACTGCGTCGATAACGTGATCAATCTGAGTACTGCTGACTGTGAGGCTTATGAGTCGAGTAGCAGCTAGCTACCTGTCTCTAGCTCTGCACAATAACGCTTTGTACGTGCACAATCATACAATCATGTGTACAGTTTATATACACTATGCGTATCGCATACCTACGTGTATGTAATTTTTGAATGTTTACATCCCGCCATCAGCCGAGTGTCTGCGTAGCGGCTCTCATTGGCTGTGTATATGCTCTAGCTACACAGTGACGGTGGCAAAAAGTTCGTCCGTTCCCTGCAGGTTCCCCTCATTTGACCTTTGACCTTCGCTCCTTGTGTTTATTCCGAACTCGCGTATTTCAGGCGTTTGGCATATCAAATCTCCCATATTCAATTTTGCTACCCTCTGCCCTCACTATCGCATGATTGGCAGTTTAAAACAATCCACTTTGAATTTGAAATTGTCTGACCTTACACCCAAACCTTGTGGTACCGAGGTCTTCTTTGGTACCACAAAGCGCCCCCCCCCCCCCCGTTAGAACCGCTGCCACTTATGGAGACTGGATCCTTACCTAAGCAGAAGTGCCCTTCTTTTCTACAAACCTTTGAGAGATGCTTAAACCAAAGACTTACAGTATTGTCTCAGTTTTGCAAATACATTTGTTGGTATAGTAAGTGTGTTGATGAAGAATCTCATGGTTTCTGTAAATATTTTTACCATCATGTAAATATAATCGTCACAAGTAGAACACAGAAGTACTTCCTCGGAGTTAGTACTTCCATGATTAGAATGACATAAAATGAATCGATCCATTGTACGGCGTTTTATGGATTCCAGAAATGTCAGCCTATGGGTCGTTGGGCTTATTCGACGAGAAAGAGATGAGAATAAATGACGTCATACAAATATTGCGTCTCGATTGATCAAATTGCAGTGACTGACCACATACCATATTCGGGACTATTGAATGGAACTTTCAAGCGACCCCTGTCGGAGAAACTTGAATAAGCCTTACTTATAACGCCCCTTCCGTATTCCGAGACTATGCGACCCATTCCTGGCGATGCGATTTTCCTTCGCGTTGCTAAGTGTGGACTACTTTGCAACTAGTTTGAAAGCAGTTGCAGGACTCAGTCTCCGTCGACCAAATATGTTTGGTCGCCGGAGACCCCCCGCGGGAGAATCAACTTAATGAATTCGGAAAATTTATCACAGTAGTATTAGTACGTTGTGTATACGGAATCACCCATCCAGTAAGCTGTTTGAACTGCTTTCGGAATATTTTGAAAAAAAAAATCTTGAAAGAATAGCGATCTCCGCCAGGTAGTTCCACCCTGAGCGTTTGGAAGAACTTTGATCGTCGCTGTCTTTCAGCCGTTTCCAGTTTCCAAACCCACCATATCTTGTCATTCATCATTTTCAAACGTTCGCAGTCTTCTGTTTTTTTCTGTTGATGAGGACAGTCCTAGCTATGGCAGCTTAAAGTTGTTTTTCACCTCACCATGTTGGTTGAAAGTTAAATGTTAAAAGTCAAACGAAGTTTCAAATTTTACTTAGGATTGTTTTAAAAACCTGTGGCTCGCTGCAACTAATACGTCGTTAGTCTCTCGGCGCGGTCTTGTCACAGTGACTTGCGTAGCATGAGGAAAGGGCTTAAAAGTGCAACTTGCGGCTTACGACTTGCCTTGACTTGACTTGAGGGAATCTGACTTTTGACTTGACTTTAATAATGATGATTTGGGACTAAAGCCTCGTCTACACGATCATACTTTTGGTAAAATACATTATCATACATTTAATAACGAAGCTAATGGACAAACGTATGACCATGTGGACTGCTATCCCAACAAATTTTAACAACGTCCAACATGTATGAAGGTGTTCAAATTTTTAGTTGCAAGTCTCATCTTCCCAACAAGTGTTTAAAAGTTTGTTAATGGACAAGTAAGGTCCTGCAGACGAGCTTTAAGTAAATTTGCGAAAAAATGACTCTGTTGCAATTGTCTCTAATACTAGTCAAGCAAGTGTAACGAACTGACACAGCAAGTTAAGGTACCGGATATAATGTGGAGAGCAGTTGCCTCCTGTCCACACCCTGTAGTTACGCTACATAGCGAGCAGTTGCCTCATTTCCCCCACCCTATAGTTACGCTACTTAGCTAAAGAAAAAAGTCTTCAACTCTTAAATACATACTCATCATCCCAGACAGCTCCAATTCTCTCAACTAGGTGAACTTCTAGTCCCGCCCACGACTGTCTTTAGCATTTCCTTTTGCAGAAAAACCCAGTTTTTTGCTGGTGAGCATACAAGGCCCTAATGTGTAATCAGAACACTCTGTGCATGGTGTGTAATATGAGCTACTCTACATCTTCTGAATTTTGTAACTCTGATGCCAGTCAAAGAGCAGTCACGAATTGACACTTTTGCTTACCCCCAAGTAAAGAGCATACTTGGGGTGATGAGTACCTGTCTTGAATCTAAGCTATGACACTGGGTAAGTAAGTGTTGATGACACCTAAAAGCACCCATAGTACGCTTTGCATACAATAAATTGTGGTCACAAGAACATTGATGTGTCTGTCGCTAACTCGATCTTTGATCATAAAGGTGAAGCTTACAGGTACTTCACACGTCTTGCAATCGTGTAATACACGAATTAATGGAGGATGTCGATTGAACTCTGACGTGTAAAAACATAAACAAAATTAAAGTACTTAAAAGGAGCATAGATTCCGTGATAAGTACACTTCGTTACTGAAGCATTAATTTGCACTCACGTTTGTTTCATTATTCACAGGCAGCAGGTACAGATAAGCAAGTGACGGATTGTTGCAGAGGAAAACGTCGCAAAACTATTTACAGACACATTTAATACTAATTCGAAGACATTCTCAGAAGGAGGTAAGCTGTATTATACTTCTGAAGTTTTGTTTTTTATTTTGCTTAGTCGTTTTTTCGTTGGGCATGATGGCGCAACGAACGCCTTCTGTAAAGCTTTTATGCTGCCCCAAACTACTTACCGAATCTTTTCACGGTTGGTGGGTGGGGGCTAAGATGACAGTGTTGTAATAAGTCATGACTGGAGTCACTAATTTTCAAAAGGGAAATAACTCAAGCAATTGTATCATAATTTTCCTCATAGAAATAATAAAATGACTTGAGTCACTGACTCGACTCGAGTCACATTGAAAGTAGTAGCCTAAATGGCTCGACTCGACTGCAACATTGAGTGACTCTTATCACTGCTCGATTATCCCCGTAGCCAGCAACTCAGATATGAAGAGGCAATGCATGTGTTTAGAGGAAAAATTACATGGTACCACCATAAAAGCGTCTGTCAACGAAATCATAACGTTGAAAACTTAGAGGGCATTGTCTTCAGCATAAACCCCACCCCCGCCCCATCTGTGCCCACTGGCTACGGATCCAACCGTAAGGGGATATTGAAAGTGGTATAAGGGAGAATCGAAAATGTCCACACGTTGGCTGATCATCGGATGGTTGTTGTAACACCCACCAATAATTGACTTTTGATTTTTTTTAGTGTAGATTTTCAAATCTAGGTCAGGCAAAAGTTTGGCCCTGACGGACCAGACCTATCATTTCCCTTCTAGTCCGCGGGTAAACCTCCAGAAGACTTTCCTTTTTAAAAGGGAAAATGCAGTCACCCCAATCAGAGTTAGTATGCCCCGTCACTCTAGTTCACATGAATGGCCTCTTTTGATCACGTGAAAATGCTTTTGTTAGTGAATTGTCAAATTCAAGGAGAATTTCTCCTTGCTTTACTTATTGTTCATAATAGTTGTGCTCAAAACGCCTTCAGAGATGTTTGTGATGCAATAAGAGGAGATTTGCAAGCGTTTGCTGATTTTTCAAAGCAAATTTTGGGGCGACTGCTTATTGCCTTTAAAGTTCTTGATTCGATGTTATAACACTAGATGACAGTGTCCCTTAGTTACAATGCCAACCTTTCCGTAATAACTTTCAGCCATCCCCAGCTGTTGCACCCCCATTGTTGTCATTTGTTTGACGGTTTCTTATCATATCTGTTACTAACACTTTCTATGTACCACTACATCTTACAAGTAATAACAAAAATCTAACAAAAGAGAGATCCAATAACTTTAAATGGAGTTCCTACACCCCAGGTTCGACGGTTACTGTTGTACAATTAAGAGTTTGTCTGTGCTCATTCGATTCCTTGGTGAATCGTTAAGGTATTTGATTTACCCTGCCCGGTATTCTCAAACCGCAAGCCGCTGTTTAGTGTGCATAGATATCACACCGTCGGTAAGCAATTTACGCGGTTTCCTTCTTGGCCTTGAGCCAAGGGCGGACAGGGAATTTTACGCGCCCGCCGCAAATTACAGTGAGGGACCCTTTGACACTATCTAAGCGGAGTGCCACCATCAGTTGGCGCGCAGCGTACCAGAAAAGTTAAGACGAAAATACCTGCCAGATGGCAGGAAATAGCACTTCTCAGGCCCATTTCAACATAGGCCTAACAGATTTTATTCATGAGGATCATAAGGGGGTCAAAACTTGCTCTGTTGTTTAGGATTTTAAAGTCATGGGTCAGCAAGGGGTTATTTCGGTACAAAAGGGTCATTTGGGGATCAAGCGGTAAAAATATTTCTTCTAATACAGATTGATGATCAAACGTGGTCAGTATCATCATTGAACAATGGTTTATATGAGGTGTTCAGCAATCTGAGGGAAAAGGTCATGTAGTGGTTATTTAAGCTAGAATTTGCCCGGCATTTTAGGGTTCAAGGGCGGGATGCACTAACATTTGCGTAAGTTCTTGCGTAAGTCAAAATACTTACGTACTGCGTAAGAACTTTCTTTAGTGGTATTCACGAAAACAACTTACGCAGTTCGTAAGATACGCTTCGTAACTGCAATAGACCTTATGAATTGACATCACACTGACGTCATTTTGGGTGAAAACAATGAAGCACACGTGCGCGAACGGCGTGGATTCCGCCCCACGTGTAGTAGACTTACGCGAGTATACGATTGGTTGACGAATCAGCTGTCTGCATTTATTGGTGTAACTTGCAATGATACGGGCTTTTCCGCCATCTTCCTCTCAAGGAGGGCGCACTTTCTCCTTTGTGACATCATATGTCTATACATGCACATGAGCCAGTCGTGTGTGCGATTGCATCTTGCTTTGTCACATTTTGAGCCAATCACGTTGACTGTTATTGTTAAAACGACGCGCACGTATGTGGCTACACGCGCGGTCCTACGCTCTACACAAATATGCACAACGCGTGCTTATGTATATTTTACTATGGCTATTTTCTACTTACGACAACTCTGAAGCTTGCGTAAAGTTACGCAAAATATTTACGCACTTTTCCCTTCGTGAATACCGACTAAGCAAGATACGCTTCGTAAGTCTGACATACGCAATTTTTTGTGCGTAAGTAGTCTTTGTGAATACGGCATGCTCACTTGTTTTCATCGATACTGACCACTTATAGAATATTGTAATGAATGAAATAGTGTACATATTGACTACCCACGATAGCTCAGAGTTGACTACTCTCTGCAACACGAAGTCATTGATACGAAAATTTCAATCAACGTTGAAATATTACTTACCCCCGTCATAGGCAGCTCTAAGAAATTTTGTTTGGGGTGGCAAAATCAGGTCCATATTCAGAGAGGTTCGGAAGACCTACACCCCCCCCCCTTCGGTAAGTTCAATGGTCCGCTCTGGAAAGTACTTATGGGAGTAACGTTATCATTTTGTATCTTAGTGAAGTCCCATATAACTTTCAAAAGCTCTTCAGAACTATCTCAGACAGTCAGTTACGGGCTCTTCTATCTTTAAAAATAAGTATAATCATAACAGGCGATCGCTATTTCGGCCATAGGCGTAAGAATCAGGGGATACAGGCAAAGCGTCTTGATCCGTTTGGACAGAATGAGACAGCCTTAATTATATATATATATATATATATATATATATATATATATATATATATATATATATATATATATATATATATATATATATATATATATATACATATATATATATATATATATTTATATATTACCAACGTTTATGGTTAACACTTCATGGTGAGGACCGTACTTGAGCTCGTAGAGGACTCTGCACCAATTCGATCGTGGATGAACCCCAGAAAAATTCGACAAGAGCTTAGAGGGTAACGCGGCAAGAGTGTACTAGTCTCTAAAAATTCTGATCCCGCAACCCCCATTTAACGTCCCCATGCTTGCAACGGACGGAATGTATACCCAACCCTGAGCAATTTTCTCAAAGGCTAGGAGGAACGGAGAACCCTTGCTCAACACCACAGCTTGAGAGGTGAACCAACTAAGTGAAGACCTGAACTGGATAACAGTAGACTGTGCCCCTCAACCTGAAACCGCATAAATGCAAACAACCATGTCCAGTTTTTGGTTTTTGAGCCCCCCCCCCCCCCTCCGAAAATTTCGAGGAGGTAACACCGGGATTTGATCCGAGGACCTTTCGAATGCAAAGCAGTACACTCAACTACCAAGTCAGCTTCACCCTTAAAAATTTTATTGTTTCTTTCGTTGTGTCACAATACGTTTCAACTTTGCCATGGAGCCATAGCAATGTTGGTTTTGTGGAAGTTTTTCTTAAAATAACGAAAATTTAGATCATAAAGACACTTGAAAACTCTGAAAAGATTGCATTGTTTTGGATCTCACCATCTTCGAAAACAATATTTCATTGGGAACTTGGAATGCCTGTAACTCAGAATGGCAATCCACCACCCCTTCACTTAGGTCTAACTTACAACTTGGGTTTCCTGCAATGTACAAATAAATTCCTTAGCACTTTACGCACAAACTAATGATGACTATCCTATTAGAAAGTTTGGCATTTTACCATTTTTGTTACTTAAGCTAGGACCTTCCGCATTGAAGGATATACGTGCCTGAAAATAAATTGAAACCACGACGCCTGGATGATACTATCAATTCACATGACCAGTGGCCGAATGACCCAGTCAACCTGGGTTGAATCTTGAAATTATCACGAAATACATACTGTACTTGACAAATGCAGAAAAATTTGCAATAGTTTAAAAATACAACTTCATGAATAATATGACATTTGTGAGATGGAAGGGATGATTTCGTTCAAATGTGAAAATACTTTTTCCATACCATCTCGTATAACATGCTAATTTTTGTAAGATTGAAGACCATGCTTTGCAAACCTTTTGGAAGTTTTGGGGCACTTGCCCCCCGTTCCCCTATGGCGAGCCGCTAATGCCCCCCGTCTTGGTCCCATGTAAGAGAGCCAGTAATACACAATTTCACGAAACTTGGCTGGCCTCCTTGACCTTGTTACTTTCTGTAACTGATGCGCTTCCCGTGTATTACCGAAAAGACGTTAGAAGCTTTCTAACGTCTCTTCGACTTTCTAACGTCTCTTCGATAACACGCGGAGGCCCTCCCTTGGGAAAAGTTTGAAATTTTGATTGCCTAGGACTTTTTTAGAATATTAAAAACCGTTATGACCCTGGACGAGAAGGGGGAGTAACGATGTTCTTAAGTTACTACTCACTTATTTGTCCCTATGCCGTCTCAATGAACAGGGGTCAATCAGAAAGAGACAGCGGCTCTTTGAGATATAGAACCTGATGGGGAACCTGTAGATGCCCCAAGCGGCTAGTGTTGAGGATATCCACCATTTCTAACCTCAGCCCTGACTCCTAAATCGGAACATTGTTTTTCAATTTCGTGGTTCCTATGATCATTTCCACACATTAGCCCAAACGTCTTATAGGGACTACCGATGAAGCAGGGGATTATTATTGGGAGCTATGGGCCCCAGAGCACAATAAGTTCCCGCCCACATAGCATTGCGATCCTGTGTTCCTCCCTCTCTCCGTCTTTCACAATCTCTCGTTCTTTTCACTTCCCTTCCTTAATTTTTTCTCTCTTTCTTTCTCTCCCTTCACCATTCTCTCGTTTTTCCTCTCATTCTTTTTTCTCAGCATCTGGCCTAAAGCAGTCATAAATCGAGCGGCCCATGCGGCGATCGCCACATAGCCACAACGGCCAGTCCGCCTATGCCTTGAGGAATTTAAACTCAGTGCAGGGTACTTTACTTTAGGAGCTGTACAAGACGGTCCTTTTGTTTAAATTAGCTCCAAGTAAACTTAGTAGGGAGAACTTTTACTGCCTGTGGCGAAATTATAGAACTTTTAAAACTTTCGAAATTGAATATAAAAAACATATACAATTTCAGTGACTATTCAGGAAAATCCAAAGTCTGCCACTATGAAATTAAGTTTTCTTCCGCGTTGAGTGTATACAATATTATGTGTAACAATGAGAGGAAGACAAACTCATACCACGGCGCAACTCATTTCACTCTCGTCTCAAAATTTCAATCGCCGGCAAGCAAATATACTTGTAAGCTTTCATACTCTATAAGATAAACGTTTAGGGATTTAACACTTTTTGCTTTCACTTTGTAAAAGGCCTACGTTTAAACTCTACTCGCATGTTTAGGTATTAAACACCATAGTCTATGTTTGACATTTAAACCCATTTATCACAGATCGTTTAGGAATATGTGTGTTTAGCATTTAAACATGTTTACAAAGTGGGGCTGAAAAGTGTCTACCACAAGCATGCCAGCAAATGTGAAAAAAGTCTAAATTTAACGTGTATACGTAAATGATGAAATAGACCTTAATGAGAGTGCGCCACGAGAATGTAATGTTCGTCACTGCACTTGTGGCATATATTAGACATGATAATCACACATAAAGGATGTTTTGTCAGAACAATGCAACACTGACGGGCTGAAAAATGTACAGAGTTATGACACAAAATATGGTCGCCTTCTGTCTGAAGTAAATTATTCTTTTCCTGGGAGGTTATAATAAAGAATGTAATCTTAAAACCCAGGTATGCAAATAAAGTGATTTAAACAGTAGGTGAGCATTTAGCATCCGTTCGAAACTCATTCAATCACTTTTAGCCAGATTTTAATTGTTTTAACTTTTCTCTCCATTTTCTCTTGGCCTTCGTTATCTGATTCTTTTTTTTCAGCCATGAGTCTTTGGAAATTTACCGTATGCTTGATCCTAGGCTGGGCCTGTGAGGATGACATCCCAACAACAACTACAGGGGTGACTGAAGTACGTACTGGACCTAACATGAGAAAATTACTTTAAGGAAAGTGTACATTAAAGCTTAAGTTATTAAAGTATATATTATAGAGGTTGTAGAGAATATCAGGTCTACTAACCCACATCTTCTTGCTTATTCAGTTGCAGCTTTATCGTAAAACAGGAAACAAATAAATGCAATGCATCACTAGTGACTTAAAGAGTACAAAATAATCCAAAATTTAATTCGTCGACGGGTAGCCGTCGACGAATTAAATCTTCGATCATTTTGTACTCTTTAAGTCAACTAGTGATGCATTTACTTGTTTCCTGTTTTATGATTTATTTTCTCGGAGTACACGTGGAACTCTCCTCTTTCATTCTATATATATATATATATATATATATATATATATATATATATATATATATATATATATATATATATATATATATATATATATATATATATATATATATATATATATATATATATATGATGAAGGCCAAACGGCCGAAAGCTTATTAAAATAAACATCAAAGACATAAAGCGACGTCCTGTCTCTCTTTGAACTCGTACATTTCTTACACTTATAAATTTCTTTTTAATGTATTCCTGCTGTGTCAACTATGCTTTGTGTTCTGCTTGTTTACCTGTTATTTATCGGAATACACGTGGACCATATTTCTATTATATATATATATATATATATATATATATATATATATATAAGTGGAGTGAAAAAGCTGTATACCAACAATATTTCTCAAAACAGCAAGTTGGATCCAAAAACGATTCACAGACATCACCAGAGAATGAATATAATAAGAGTAAAGTAAATGGTGAAAGTCAACTACAAGCTAAAAAGATGAACAGAAAGCACCGGGCTTGGAAGCTTTCGGTTTTTAATCAACCTTCTTCAGGAAAGATGAACAAAAAGCACCGGGCTTGGAAGCTTTCGGTTTTTAATCAACCTTCTTCAGGAGTTTGGCTGAAGAAGGTTGATTAAAAACCGAAAGCTTCCAAGCCCGGTGCTATATATATATATATATATGTGTTTCATATACTTTACTCTTATTATATATATATATATATATATATATATATATATATATATATATATATATATATATATATATATATATATATATATGATCCTCTTTACTTAGAGTGGATTGCACAAAAATTTGTGATGACCCTTTTGTGCAACTCGCATTGAATGCTTTCGTTTTCTTCTGGGATCAAACTGCACTTTTAGAAATTACTCCTTTCTTGCACAGCATGTTGCAAGAAGAGGGCTTGTATAGCCAAGTCATTTTGTAACTATGAAATTACATTTTGGAACAAGGTGCAGCCGCTAAGGGAAAACAGAGAAAAACTAAGACTGTAATCTGAAAGTACAAAAGTTACATTGTCACAGGCACGTCATCCACGGTTTCCTTCAAAATTAAAGTAACTTATTCGGGCTGAAATTTAATCAAAAAATGACCCGAACAACAAAATCACTTGCAAAACTCTTAGCCATATTATCTACAAAAGAGCTTTCTTTCCCTCTTCTTTTCTTTTCTTCTCCTCTCTTTGCTTGGTTTCTTTCTCTCCCTCTCTTTCGTTTAATAAACACCTAGCAATATATTCAAGCACCGACAATCCATCAAATTAATGGTCAAAGTAGAAGCTTTTGGGGGCACACCACCATTAGTTTCTCAATTGACTTTCACACTAATTTGTATCGGTATCATGCCCCCTACAGCCTTGTCAAATTTCGCAGTCCAGACAAGCCACCCCTCAAATGAAAGCTGATGAGTTGGCCTATCATGGCACAACAAATTTACCATTGCCAACCGTTTGGGGCATGAAGTTTAGAGGGTATACACCCACCTATATTCATCCGCAAGGTGAAGGAAATCACCACTTTCTTCTGACAATTTTTAAAACGGTCTAAATCACTTTCAATCAATCCAAATTTCTCACCACCCGCACATTCACATGCCCTCTTTCATATCCAGGAAGAATCGGCATCAACTGATCATATTAACATGAGTAATTCACAAATAAAAAGGACCTAAAATTGACGGTATACTTTGGTACTACTTTTCTCGAGAGGGATGTTTCTCTAATGTGGTATGCACCCTTTATCCTTTCACCTCAATTTGTCTAACTTCTCTGACAGTCTGAAATAATAAAGTTCTCTGCGCTTCTTCACATTCAAATGTTCGCTTGCATTGGCTTGTTTTCGGTTTGAAATGAAACGTTCAATTTTCGTCTGATAATTTTAGCGTTTTATTCTTCTTTTCTTTCTGAACTCCATGGTCGACATCTCCCTTTTCCATTTTACACGGTCAGAGAAGGGTTGACGGCCCTTCAATTCGTATAACCCTCCATAATACACGAGAAAACCTAATTATTTGTCAGGTTCAATTATTTCTCGTAGACACCCATAACTTGTACTTTTTTACACTCTTTTTAGAATCCTTTGCCAAAGGCAAAAGTCATCATTGCGGTCACGGTGACGTATATGTGTGCGTGCGGGTGTGTGTGAGACGCTTAGCTTGTAACACGATATCTCAAGATAAGAAACATGGATACTTCTCATACTTGGTATGTAAATTGATCATTCGTAAAGGAAGAGCCCTATTTTTGATGGAGGTCAAAGGTCATGTGAGGTTACCAGAGGTCATAAGCCGAAAGTCTGTATAAGCACGATACTTCTAGGTTTGAAGCATGGATACTTTTCATACTTGGCATGTGAATGCATTATAGTCAGAAGATGGATGCTATTGATTTTGATATAGGGTCAAAGGTTATCTGAGGTCATCAGAGGCGAAACTTCGAAAACCTTGAAAATTGCTTTTAAGTATGATATCTCAAAGAAAGACTGAAGACCAATTTTTACACTTGGTATATGGATTCATCATATTTATAGAAAGAATGCTGTTGTTTCCGGAGGAGGTCAAAGGTCATAGATGAAACTACGAAAACCTTGGAAATTGCTTGTAAATACGATATCTCAACATGATGGACACTTTCCATACCCGGTATTACATTTGTTGTTGAGAGGAAGAGCCCTATTGTTTTTGGAGGACGTCAGAGGTCATTTGAGGTCACTAGGGTTCAGAAACTGAAAACCGTGTAACTGTCATATCTAAAGATAAGAAGCACAGTTACTTCTCAAACAGAAGATGAACCCTATTGTTTTTGGTAGAGGTCAAAGGTCATCGGAGGTCACTGGAGGGTGAAGATCTTAAGACCTACTTACAGACATGATATCTCAAGAGGGTGACATTGATGGAGCTCACACTGAGCATATGACTGCCCCCATATTGAGTAAAAGAGCCCTGTAGTGTTTTGATGGAGGTCAAACCTCATTTGGGTCACCAAACTTCAAATGGTAAAAACGTTTTGTACTCGATATCTCGTGATGGGTAACCTTGATGGATTTAATAGATAGCTTTCCTCTGACCTGTACTGGTTTCCAGTCAAATCAGTTACCCAGCTAGCTGGTGAAGTTCGTTGCACTTTTGCTCTGAATCACCCTTGTGCCAAACAGTTTATAAAGCAGACTTTGCTTGCTTTTGTTGAATTCGCTCAAGACTAAGTCTTAATTACACTCTGTTGAAGCCATTCACGTCAGTTCTTGCTCTCACTATTGCAGGGCTCTCTGATGCCTTGTTAAGTTTTATATTGCAACTCTTTCTGGGAGAAATTTCAGGTTATTGACTGCAGTGGAGGAAACTAGCAGGTCCTGTCTTAAGAAGCACTTAGTGATCATACTTTTCAATTTGAAACCTGAAAAGTGAAAGTAATGCAAAATATTTTCAGAGGCAAGGAATCACTAAGCCTTTTGGCCCTCTGTTCTAATAAGAAGTTTACGTACGGTCGTGTAATGTAAATTTTACCTCAGAAACCGAACTGTCTCTGTCGTGTTGACTTGACGGGAATCACGGGCACAGTGACCCACCTTACCGAACTACAAAGAACTTTCGCTTGCCACAAATTCTGTTAAATTTACATAATAAACCAAAGGCATTCACTCAAAATCTGCCGTAGCCTCCTGCCATTGTTTTGATAAGGAAGTTCTTCGTGCCAGGTCGGCAAAACCCCCTTTTTACGAATTCAAAGTGCATAAAAATATTTGGCATTTGTAGTAGGCCTACGTCGATGAAAGACATTAACTGCATTGAACAAAGACTTTACAAACCAGCACTCTTTTAAGAACAATATCCTACACTACCAGGGCAGACATCACAAATAACTGCCCAATCAACAAGTTTAAATTCAGTGAATAAGCTTCGTCGACATTTTCTTTATCTCAGCACGGAAATGGGTGCTGGACCAAGGACTAATGGGATTAATGTTGTAAGCTTTGTGGCATATATATATATATATATATATATATATATATATATATATATATATATTTATCTTTGGGTGAATGGTTCGAGAGAAATCTCTTAAGTCAAGTTAGCCTAAAATAGAAAAATGTTAGAAACAAGTGAAGCGTGATGATTGTTTTCGTGGGAAAAGGGCAGAGAAGCGGTAAATGCTTTCCTGTAATGGTGAGGGATAGATTTTTTTCGGAGAATGTTGCATAATGTATCTTGAGATAAATTGTTTATGTGCTAAAAAGTTATAACCTCCTGAACTTTGGCTGCCCAAGTTGACCTTTGACCTCCACCAAAAACAGAAGGGTTCATTTAATAAATACAGGTCTTCCACATGTCAAGTGGGATATTCATCAAAGTTTATCTTCTAAAGATACCATGTTTGCAGTGTGGTAAGTTTTTGACTGTTGGTGACCCAATGACCTTTCACCTCCACCAAAACAATAGGGATCATTAGCTTAACACTGGCTATCCACAGGTCAAGTATGAGATCCATCAAAGTTTTCCTACTTGAGATATCGTGTTTACTAAGTTTTAACCCTTGACCTGGGACGACCCCACATAACCTCTGACCTCCACCAGAAATGATGGGGATCATTCACTCAATATGGGTCTTCCACATGCTAGGTGTGAAATTCATCAAATTTCCCTGTTTAATATTATGTTTACAAGATTTTGACCTATTGACCTCTGGTGACCTCAAATGAATTTTGACTGCAACAAAAACAATAGGGATCATTTTACTATGGGCCATCCACATGCCAAGTATGACATTCCCTGAAGTTACCCATCTTGAGGTATCGTGTTTACGAGAAACTTTCAAGGTATTAACCATTTGACCTTTGGTGACCCCAAATGACCTTTGACCTTCACCGAAAACATCAGGGATAATCTACTTAATAAGGGATGCCCACGTGCCAAGTATGAGGTCCCTTGAAGTTATCCTTCTTGGAATATCGTGTTTACAGGCAGTGTCACATACACACGTTTACACGCACACCCAAACACGCACGAACACACTCACACGGCATCACTATCGCATAGATTCCTCTGCCTACGGTAAGGAATCAAAAATTACTATTGCTTTTACACATCTTAGTATATCTCACCACCTTAGAAAATATTTCGCAACCCCCTCCAAAACCTTGCTTGGCTATGAGGCTGCTGGAGAATCATTTCTCTCAGCTTCTACCAAATTAAATAAAAGTTTAGTACTTTGGTTTAGTATCAAAAAAAAGATTAACAGTAAAAATTTCAGAAAGAAATATTTCTGACTCTGCAAAATATAAGTTACAATTTCTTTCAATGGAAGGTCGTTTGGACGGTAATATGGACTACTTTGTTGTCAAGTATGAAAAATAAGCAGTCCCTGAAATGATTTACCTAGGCTTTATTTTTTTCATTAATTTGTCACATATTTTTATAATGTACGTTCCTAAGAACATTACGGTGATATTACCATGCGAGAACAGAATCAGGGTTTGGTGAACTATTAGGTGAACTAATTATGGATTATTATGTTTCTCATTTGAAATACTACCCTCATAATCATTTTTACATGTTTTACGCCTAAGTCGGGTAAAATCTTACCTTAATTTTTTTTTCACCTCGCTGGGCACTTTGTATACCTGGGAAATTCGTTCTCATCAATTGGGTTAGTACCCCCACCCCCACCACCCTCCAGAATGCAATTACCCAACAACTTTTACAATGTGCTACAAAGTCGATGATTGAATTCTTTTATTTCATCCTAGGTTTATCCCACGGACCTTCCAGGACCCGAACAAGGTAATCCCACTTGTTCTCATCTGAAATATGAAATTAGTCGTACTTATAAAAAATAAGGCATCAGCTTACTGCAATATAAAATAGCTGTATTGGTTTTTCGTTAGGGCTGAACGTAGAAAGGGTTGAAAATATTCAAGGATTACATATATATATATATATATATATATATAGTATTGCACTTACCAGGTTTGCTTTTTGACGCAACATTTGTTTAAAATCGAAAAGCCGGGACATTTTATTCCTCTGGTGAACAGTTTAAATTTTTCGTTTTCTTCTTAATTTTGTTCCTTTAAGAATCTTCTGTATTAGAGGCACAAAACACATCAAAAGTTCTGCTGTAAAGCATTATCAGGGCCGTCGGAACCGGAGGGATGGGAGGGACTGAAGATTTGTAGGCTGAATTTTCACTTTGACGAAATTGGGACATTGTGAAGTTTTCGAACGGCCAAAACTTACCTTAGAAAATGCCAACGCCAAATCAAGATTAAAAGGGTTGATCCGGCCCCCAGTTTTAGCAACGGCCTTAGATATTGTATTTAGGCATTAACAAGGGCGTGGATCCATCTGCAAAGGTGGGGGGAACTTTTCACCATTTGCGGATCGCCGTCCTAGGGGAGGGATCTAAGGGAAGGGGTGTCCCCTCCCCTTTGAACAAAAAAGGAAATTGGAAGGTGGCTAAATGGCAAATGGTGCCATATATGGGGGCAATTTAGCTTTTAAGTGTAGCGTCAATTCGTAATCTATGTTATATTACTGCAAAAGTGGGGGAGGGGGAGTTATTGGAGATGTCCCCCCTTTCAAAAAAGTGAGGGGACGCTTCCCCCGTCCCCCATGATCCACGATGGCTATTAATTATGCTATTTGAACATTCAGACTGGGGAAATCTAAGGTTCCTTTGCATCAATGTTCAGTTTTTGGTGAAAGTTCTAAGAAATAGTAGGAGGAATGTATTTATAATCCCAAAATGTGTCAAAACTCCAAAGTTTGTTTAGAGATGTAAAGAATCAGATAGTTTGAGCGATGTATAAGACCTGCATACAACATGGGCGACAATAACCCATCATACCTGGTGCACTATTACATCTGTACATTGCTAAATATGGCTACCATCTGCGAAGGGAGAGTATCTTACAGTGATATAGTGTACAAAGATACATGTCAACCAGGGCCGTAGCCTGGGGGCAGAGGGTGCTACTGCCCCCTGAGATTTCCAAACCGTAAATGGAATTTGGCCTCCTTGAGAAAATATACAGAAATGCTGAAAATTTGAATGTTATGATTTCAGCCCCCCCCCCCCCCTCAAAAAAACGGAAAATTGCATTTAAGGGTTCTTTTTCGCCAAAAAATTTCCCGGGGAGATCCCCGGATCCCCGCCATAGACGCATGTCCATGTGGGTTCCCTGCCTGACAAATAAACCATCTTCCTCCTTCAAGAAACACCGCTTGAATACACCACCATAAAGACTACACTGCCTAAAGATAAACTAGCCAATGATTACCTTTAATTACTAGCTTAAGTCAATGAGCTTTTACAGTAACGTTTAATTTAAAGGCATAAGCAGCCGCCGCAAACGTATTTTGAACAACAGCTAAATCTCACAAATATCCCCTATTTCACTTCAAGTATCTTTCATGATATGTTACAACATAAATATTGCATATTCAAGGTAAACCAAGGAGTTAGTCTATACGTAAATTTCACAACTGACAGAGTGAGAAACATACTGTAACATGATTTTTCAGAGCCATTCATTAAATTGGATACTCGGGTACACTAATTCAAATTGGGGTGGCTGCATTTCCCCTTTGGATAAAATCTATAACTTTCCTTCTTGAAATCTAAATTTGTTTCTAAAGTATGAAATTTAACAATAAAAAAATGCTTAGATGCAACTTTTATGGTCTAAAATATGTCATTTCCCCCTCCTATTTTCTTGCAAGGCCTACGCTATGGCTTCTTACCAACTAATGGTGGCTGTCCCAGTGTCGCACTTTGAGCGTTAGGGGGAAGCCTTCACCGGGTGCCATGCATGCCACAGCCGAAGAATTCAATAAATAATTAGAAGTTTGGATCATGTTATGAGTCCAAAGCTTCACTAAAGATAACACCGTTTTGGATCTAGGAGAGCTTAGAACAAGCTTAGAACAACAGTGACCACTCTTTCTTCGAGTAAAAATTTCACTCTGCTGGGAGTGGTAATTCACTCCAAATGAGTGAATTACCACTCCGGGCAGAGTGGAATTCCACTCGAAACAGAGAGTGGTCACTGTAGGCAATCGTCGAAGAGTGAAACTCACTCTTTTACATTTAGAGAGTAGATATTGTCATGAACTGCCCCTAAAGATTCCGCCCAGGATACGACCCTGTTCACTCTCATCTGGGTATGTAACAATTAACAATTATTCTAACCCATGACAGGTTGTGACTTGAGAGGCTTATGGTACAATGAATTAGGATCCGAGGCATATCTCAAGGTAGCTCCGGACGGGCTCATCAAAGGGGAATATCGAACATCGGTGGAGTTCAACTACGGTGCAGCAGGTACGTGGGACCGGTACACCATTATCGTGTATCTGAAAATAATTGCATTACTACGTTCACCCAGTCACGGAGGTCGTATGCACATCTGTGTGTCAGCTTCCTCTTTTATTATGATGACATGAATTTAAGCAGAACTGCAATATCGAAAATTGTGAAAGTGGCAATTCCCTGGGTCCAACGCAGTTGCGACACAGGCGGAATACTTTTTGTCAGACTAGAATTTATATTAAATGCCAGATGCTCATTACCCCAAGTATGACTTTTACTTGGGGGTAAGCAAAAGTCTCAGTTGTTGACTGCTCTTTGATTGACATCAGAGTTACAAAATTCAAAAGATGCAGAGTAGCTTATTTACACAGCATGCACAGAGAGTGTTCTCATTATACATTAGGGTCTTGTGTGCCCACCAGGATAAACAATAAAATAGAATTGTGTCTGCAAAAGGAGAAGCTAAAGAGTCATGTTGTGGGCGGGGCTAAAAGTAATCTAGATGGCAGAACTGGAACTGTCCGGGATGATCAGTATCTGTCTTTACAGTGATCGACTTCCACCTGTGTAGACTGCACGTAAGCAAGGAGGTTCGACAAGGATGGAGTGACACTTGAAAGTCTCGCTTCAGAGTTGTGTATGTAATATTCATTAATCAAGATAGATTTGATTGCAAAGCTGGCTTGTTTTTATGCAAGGTCGAAGTTCGCAACTTAAAAATTGCCATCTACCTGAACTGTGAAGGTCGCTCGGTGCGCTGGCGGTAGTTCAGCTATTTTAAGATACATTGGCGTAGCTAGAGGGGGGGATTATTTTTCCAAAATAAAGCTTATTCGTTAGTAGGTGTGCACTCTAAATGCAAAAGAGTGAAACTCCAAAAGAGACTGTAGTTTGGGACCACTCCAAGTAAGAGTGAATTTCACTCGGGGTGGACTGCAAATTCACTCCAAATAGAGCGATACTTCACTCGCATGGAATGATATGTCGCTCTACTTCGAGTGAATTTTCACTCCACCCCGAATGAAATTCACTCTTACTGGGAGTGGTCCCAAACTACAGTCTCTTTTGGAGTGAATTTCACTGTGTGGAAAGTTTCCTGAACTTACGGAAGGATATGTTTCTGCTTTAGGGAGTTTCTCGAGTGCAGATAAACCTTGATAGCTTATCTCCCTGGTAAAGTGAAAAACATTCTTTTGGAATTTTATATTAGCTTTGATAATACAAATGTCTCATCGGTATGACCAGAGAGGCGAAAAATACTCATGATGTGAGTTTCTTCAGATAAACAAAGCACACCTCCGATACGACTGATGTTCCGATGAAAATAGAAAACGCCGTTATTCAGTGTATTTGTAGTCGGAAGAAATTTGGTAAAGTTGCTGTGACACTTTAAATGAAATTTTTACAAACGCATAGTTAAGACCAGTGTTCCGATGGGTCGGAAGCGTCGTGCGCGTAAGGACTTACAATTCTGTGTTGTAAAAAGGTAAAAATTTTAGCATTAGCACAATCGCTATAGCTTACTACTACGTATAGTCAACCAACTACAAAAAACCATACCCTACACTGGTTTCCTGAAAACTTACTTCTGTATACCATGAGATATAGATTGACTATTTCTATATCAAATTATTTTATCCCGATATATCACTACTTTGGTCACGTTACTGAGTTCTGGAGGGCCGACCATTTCCTCTAATTATGCAAGTGCTCAACCCGTGGCTTTATTAACATTCTGAAGCCGAAACTATTGGCCACGTTCAGTTATAACTTTAATGACTTTTGGTAATTTCTTTGGCATTTTCTTATGACTGAGTTACACCAACACCCCCGTAAAATCTGCATAGGCTAGTGCCTACCGCTCGAGAAAAGCCTGACTACACAACTACACCAATGTACTGACAACCTTTGATTTGCTTATCATAATGTTTCTTATGACAGTTCAGGGCCAGATCCAGGGTGCGTACGCCCCCCCCCCCCTCCATTCTTTGCACAGCAATTTTTTTGTAATAGAACAAAAAAATGACTTCAAATGATGCTAAATGTTGCACCAGATTGCATGTGAGGGTACTTACATATTCAAAAGTTCTCAAAGGGGAGGGGGACGTACCCTCCCCTTTGACCCCTCCACCAGACCGGCGATCAGGTCCTGCGGTTGGTCACCCCAATCAAAAATCCTGGCTACGCCAATGATAAGATACACCGCAATCTAAGCCCTCTAGTTGTACCCAATGTGGACGTAGAATCTCCTTGGCGTAAGTATGCAGACCTTCAAAAGCTACCAGTGCATGTTGTATCATAGCTTATCTCATGTTATGTATATACTGTATTACTGTTGTCTCATAAACCATGGCATATACTGCCAGTCACCACTGTACACACCATAGTCTAGCGGTACAAACTTGGTCCGTTCCCACTTTCCCGGTGGCGCGGACGTTTGCTCAATATAAGGACTAACCAAGGGCTATGCGCCGTACAGCCTATTACGTACGCAACTTCCTGCTACCCGTGAACCCCATCCTCAATGCGCCATCCTGTCTCTAGAGGCTGATCGTCATCGTTTACATTCTGCATGTCAGATAATATTCACATTCTACTTTTTGTTTAGAAAGATGGGAGGATGTAGGCCCAAGTTTCAATTTACTGAAAGATATTATATGCACGTTGGTTTCGTGACAGGCGAAGGCCCAAGCTACATCGCTGGAACTTCCACTCCAGATGGAAGAATATTTGGCTTCAGCGTTTGGTGGGATGGCCACAATACAACCTCTGCAACCAGCTGGGTGGGAGTCTGTGAGATATGTGACGGGCAGCCAATTCTGAAAACTTCATGGGTGTTACAATACGTAAACAAGGGATGCGGAGAACGAAATAAATGGTACGATATCACTTTCTTTTTTCTCTGTGAATTGAGCATGGTGATAAGATGATAGGGTCCGGTGTATACCAATGAATTATATTCGATATTATGGGTATTCAGAGAATATTGATATTCATTTATAGCACACCACAATATCATAAGTATTTGTGTCAACTTGCCTACTCAAACTATTTTTGTTCGATATTTTAATTGCTATTGGAATCATTGTGCTGTCTGCGCACCCCCCCCCCCCCTGTTATGAAATAAATTAGTCTTAACATAATTAGTCAGAAATACTTTGCAGAAAAACAGCAAACTGAAGCTTCTAGCTCCATCGTGAAGATAAATTTTTGTTAAAATATCCAAACTTTGACAAAAAACATTTCTGGATTTATGTAGCAGAGTATTTTGCACCTACAATCATACAATTTACTTAGTTATTGAGTGTATAGTCTCACGGGTTAACACTTTGCATGATTCCACTGTTAACGATTTATGCGATCACCTCAATTCGAATTACCATACCCCTCCATCTGATTCATGGGTGATCTTTACATTCATGCTGCAATATTTAGGCTATGGTTCAGGCCCGTAGTCAAGGGAGGAGGTGTGGCAGGGCCCCCTACCCCCTATAAAACAATCTTATCCTCCAGCTCCTTGTCTGGCTACGGGCCAGACTCGCAGGTCTACTTTTAATATGCAACAGACCTTGTTTGTTTTCAAACACATGAAAGATACTTAGCAAGAGAATATGTGAAACATTCATGTGTACCCGATGCTTTAAATGGTGTGGCACTTGCTAACTTGCTTCAAAACAAGCCCGTAACCAAGGAGGGTGGGGAAAGCAAGGGGGAGAAGCCCCGTAGAAAATCAAAATTTACCTTAGCCGTAAGTGTACGAGGCGGTGGGGGGAGGGGCAGGGGGCATATACCCTCCCAATTCGGGCAAAAATAGTGGATCCATTCGGGCAAATGAGACAGTCAAGAACATAAATTATGCCCTTTCGCAACCGACACAGCGGTATCAAAATCCGGGCAACTTGGTCCAAAATTCTAAATTCGGGCAAAAATTATCCCTGATTCCCCAGAAATATTGACCCCGTACGCCTATGACCTTAGCCTTACGCATTTCAGTTTATTTCGCCCCCTGAAAATTTTTTCGCCTCCCTTCAGTACTTTGTCTGGCTGCGGGCCTGCTTTAAAATCATAGTAAAACATGGACTAAATCGGTCTAATATTAAAAGTTGTTTGAAAGAGTTCAAATTTCGATAAAAGAGTATAATTTACTAACTTCGGACTTGAAGGTATTATCATGTCCCTCTATTTTATTACATCTGCTGGCCCACATTTTGGAGCGGAGGAGGGGGCCCGTTCGAAGCAGTCCCAATTCTCCATGAATTCATTTCTACAGCAATTGTAACTGGTTTATGTCAAATATGATTTCACCCTTTAGTCATTTCAAAACAAAACCCTCAACTTAGTTTTGACGTTATGCTTACCTCAGATCTTCAATTATGATCCTTAGCCTACCTTAGCCCGAATCACTAAAAATTTTGTTCTTGGGCACCGTGATTCCCCACATGCCGATTCTTGAAAACATCAACTGCCAAATCTTGGCCAAAGGCGACCTGCTCAGGTTCTCAGGACCTACCATCCATGCTTAAGGTCAGCTTACTTTTCAATATAACTTGATTGTGTTTTGTTTACAGGCAAGGCGAGAACACGTTTACTCGAAGTGAGCAGAAACCGGGTCCCCGGCGAGCTTATAACATCAACAACCCTCGAGACTTCCAGGAATGGTACCGCACTAGGCAAAGAAATGGGGACGTCTAATCACCTGATTTGCAGTCGTCTAAACTCACCGATTAAGAAGCAGTTTTACGTGCAACGATGATTTATTATTATTTGGGAACTGGTGGTAAAGGAATGTAGTAATTCGAAGTGTTACCATTGGCAACAGAAGAGATTTCACTTTTGTGTTTCGTGTGACCAATTGCATTAAGAAATCAAATGAGCAAATGTAATGACAACGTTTACATTATACAGTAGTCAAGTGGTCGGTTATATGTGCTGTAGTCCAGCTAAATGCAAGCTTGATTCAATTATGCAAATTGACAAAAAAAAGTGTTAAATATATTGTTCTCTGCTTTTAGCGTAATTTTCTTTATTTTTGTAAATCCATATCTTTAGAAAATAAATGCAAGTTTTACAAATTAATTATCAACAGCGTTAAGGTATTTGGAAACAAGATGCAAGGGAGAAATGCAGAATATTCACCACTCAAATGCTATAAGTGTACAGGGACTGAAAAAGAGTTGGAGGGGGGGGGGGGTAATTCTCTAGTTTCTTGCAAACAATTCTTTTTCTTATGCAAGTAAATGATAGAAAACACAAAGTTTTCTAATGTAATTACAGGACTGGAAAATAAATTGAACGATACAAAATAACTGTTTTTTATGCGCACTGTTTCGTCTTAGGCCTACTGAGCTGCTCAGTAGGCCGTAATATATTCACTCTTAAACATAGCTGTAATTCACAGACATGCATCAGACTATTATCATGTTTTCCTGTCTAACCCAATTATTGTTTTGTAACCAACCTTACTCTTTTTTACTTAATCCGATAATTTAACACGACGGTTCGGTTTTTCACAAAGCAAACATTTTCGATATTTTAAATATGCCGTATTCTCACTTCAAGCCCACCCAACTATCTTTTATACCCATCAAACCATCCCAAATCGTGCACCAAATCTATCCCTTACTCTCACCTTTTAAAGACCTGAATGATTTGCCATGAGGGTTTTGACTTTGCCACAGCTTCCAAACAAACATCATCCTTCGTTGAAATACGTCAGTTTTCGGTTTTTAATCAACTTTCTTCAGTCAAACTGATACAAAGCAAGCACACACACATGCACACACGCATCCATCCATCCATCCATCCATCCATCCATCCATCCATCCATCCATCCATCCATCCATCCATCCATCCATCCATCCATCCATCCATCCATCCATCCATCCATCCATCCATCCATCCATCCATCCATCCATCCATCCATCCATCCATCCATCCATCCATCCATCCATCCATCCATCCATCCATCCATCCATCCATCCATCCATCCATCCATCCATCCATCCATCCATCCATCCATCCATCCATCCATCCATCCATCCATCCATCCATCCATCCATCCATCCATCCATCCATCCATCCATCCATCCATCCATCCATCCATCCATCCATCCATCCATCCATCCATCCATCCATCCATCCATCCATCCATCCATCCATCCATCCATCCATCCATCCATCCATCCATCCATCCATCCATCCATCCATCCATCCATCCATCCATCCATCCATCCATCCATCCATCCATCCATCCATCCATCCATCCATCCATCCATCCATCCATCCATCCATCCATCCATCAATCCATCCATCCATCCATCCATCCATCCATCCATCCATCCATCCATCCATCCATCCATCCATCCATCCATCCATCCATCCATCCATCCATCCATCCATCCATCCATCCATCCATCCATCCATCCATCCATCCATCCATCCATCCATCCATCCATACATACATACATACATACATACATACATACATACATACATACATACATGTTTGAACCATTTATTGCATTTGTATCCACAGTAATATAACAATAACATCATAGTACAAGCGGTAATTCTTAGAATGCAATAAACATGCCTACGTGGAAAAGGAAAAAAAGTAACCTGAACCTATACAACAAGTATTCACCAGGGTAGGGGGGCTGGCAACATCCCAGCACATATGACTTAAGTGCATTCAACGTGGCCATATTTATGGGCACGTTTTTTCCATATATTATTGGACCCAATGGAGGCACTAATGCTGAGGTATTTGGCAATAGCTTTGCTCCTGCTATTTGGGAAGCCCAGCATCTTTAGGCCGGAAGTAACTCGTTTGTGCATACTTCCTAGACTACCAATTACAAGCACGATAGTCTTACAAGAATAGGGAGTGTCAAGGGTGATCAGTTCATTCAGTGGTTGGTAGATGTTAAATTTGGCACTGTAACAGGTATTAATAAATGCATCAAATGGGCATGAGATCTCAACAATGAAAGCCTTCCTGACTAGACGATCACAGATAAGAAGATCTGGTTTTCTGTGATGAACGCAATTAAAACAAACATCATCCTTCGTTGAAATACGTCAGTTTTCGGTTTTTAATCAACTTTCTTCAGTCAAACTGATACAAAGCAAGCACACACACACGCGCACACACACATACACACCCACATACACACACATACATACATACATACATACACACATACATACATACACACATACATAATACACACATACATGCATACATAAGTACGTACGTACATACACACATACATACATACATACATACACACACACGCCATACATAATGAATGCACAGATTCCTTGTATGCTTTCGCCAAGGAATCAAGCCAGGGAGTTGAAAACTCCCTGATCAAACACACACATACATGGAATAGAATGGCAGCATGGGGACTAATGTTAAATTTGAACAGAAAACTCAATTCATTCGGATTTCAGTTGTCTGTACTTATATTTGGTTTTCCGCGGTAGTAGTTGAAGTGACCGTATTGCCTGTAGTATCACTAACGTTGTCTGCAACATTTTGCAAGTCTTCTGTATTTTTACTCAAGGCCTCTGCATAAGAGGGAGGTAAAGGCTCCAAAGAAAAGATTTCATCATACGCAGGAGGAACGTCACCGACTATTAAACCTTGGTTGGCCGCCCTGAAGAAAGAGAACCGAGTGAAGAAAATCATTTTGTACACTGTATTGCTAGTAAACAATGCAAATAAGAATGTAAAAAATGTTACCTTCCTTCATGAAAATCTCGAGGGCCATAAACAGGCCCGTAAGTATGTTCGAGAGGGGGAGTCCCATTTTGAAATGACTCAACAACGCCCCCCCCCCTTCATCGTGGTGTCTTGGAGCCAATCGAAGGACCTTGAGTGGGGACAGGGTAACACTCCTGTGGACAGCGGGGGCGAGGCCTTTCAGATAAACTGTAGATCTCTAGAACTCTATCAGCTATGCACGGCCACACGTATCATCTCGTGAGGTTCGTATTCGCCAAAGATGACCCAACATGACTTAAAAAAGGAAATTTAGAGTGAAGCAGTCAAAATGTCCCACTTTCACACAACAGTTTGTCCGATTATTTTTCAATTTTACCAAAATGGGTTGGGGTACTTCTAGCCACGTTCCTGGTTGCATTTAGATTTGGAACAATATTTGCACCCAAGCTATCCTTTGTAAAGTGATTGTGAAGACTGATAATGACAGGTACGCGCGAAGCGCTCCGAAAAAAAGCGTTTCCAACACAATTTAGTATGTTTGCTATCTTGAGAGAGCTCCGCTCGCTGCCCGGTACCCGCTAAGGCCACGTTGGTGAGTGCATACATACACATATCATGACCGCACACACCATGGGCGCACACATGCGCACACTCGACGCCTTACGGGGTACTGGCAAAGGACCCCGTATAGGGAATAGGAATGCAAGGGAATTTCCAAGCAGCGAAACTGCCCGCGAAGGAGGCGAGTAGACTGACGTGCTTGCCTGCCTTCGGCAAGGAATCAAAAACATTTAGACAAGCTTATGTATTTTGAACTTCGTGTGTTTCTCTGACCACAGGTGGGGTCGTTCCTCCAGTAAAGAACTTGCTCCAACTTTACTCGGCCCATCCAGTCCTTTTCAAAAGTACATAGTTTTTAGGAACAAAAAACGTTATTACTCACTCCCCAACCCGATTTCTTCCCACTTTTGAAAGCTCGGAGCTGGAGGCCGCCACTGCAGTCATGACCCAATAGCGTCAACAGCTTCTCCATTGTGCTTGTGTGTGTGTGTGTGGGGGGGGGGGCACGAACTCGAACAAACTAGCTAATGCGTGATTTCAAAGCACTGACGGTAGGGATCAGATGCTCGTTCAAGGCCATTGTAACCCTTAGATTCCAGATCAAAATTGTGGTACAATCTGAGGCATTTCCCCACGGTTTTAATCCATTAAATCGCTGGTTCTATCGTTTTCAAACTTTATTCCATTGAATTAGCCATTTTAACAGATAATATGGAATGAAAAATCTACCTATCATCCTCGCTTGGGTTCTGGAGTGGAAAAAGTGGAGGGGAGGGGAGGGGACAAACAGTATATCTCTTAAATTTAATTGAAGAAAAATAAGCCTCCGGCCGCCAACCTCTTAACGTCCATGGTCTGATCTACACATAAAATAAAAGACTCCTACTCAATATGGAACATCAGTACGAGTGACCATTCATCACTGATACACTTTATGAGGCATGCGCATAAGGTGTGCACACTTTGTCTTTGCTGCAGACTTTAGATGACTTAAACCAGCACTCAGAGCAAGAACTACATAGGAATCACTAAGAGACAAACTGCAGAAACTTCAACAGCCACATCGAGGGCATGGATTAATTACGAGGACGGTCCCTAGATGTTAAGGCACCGAGTACTACGCAGTAACGGAGGATATGCCAAGCCTCTTAATTTGGGTTTGGGTCCACAACCGCACTCACCATTGGCGTATGAGGTAATGATTTTGGAGTGGCACAAGAATGATGATTTTGGAGGACAAGAGTATTGATTCCGGTGCACTGGTATTTTACTTTCAAGCAACTTCCTGTCATGATTCTAAACGCGCTGGCGAAATATCGTACCGTGCGCCACTGTCACCCGCCGTGCATGAGCCTGCTTAAATCTCCTCAGGGGAACGCCGAAAACGATGACTTGAAACTAAGTCATGTTTAGACGCGTAATTTTTTCCTTGTATTGCTTCACTTACCACATCCGTGCGAAAATTTTCTGTTGATAGTCGCCTTTTAATAACCAGTATAGTCACGGTCTTCTGCAAGTTCGGTAACATAATCCAAACGTGAAGTATCTCAAACCACCGGCAATAGATTTGTAGTAATCCCCATCGCACGCATTTTGTCACCAAAAGTCCCTGTAATTCACCGCACCTGAAGTTTTGCATCCGCCTTCCTAGTTTCCAAAGATCCATTCGTAAAACGATGTTTTCAAAATGCAGCTTCCAAGCTAGAAAACATTGGCCGCTTATATGACATCAGAAAACCCCAAAATGCAAACATGAACTGAATTTTGAAAACTTAACTAATCAGAGTTACACTTATTTAAAGACACCAACTTGCACAGTATGAACTCTGTTGATATTTCTTGAGATTTTGACTTTAAAGGGTTATTAGAGGTTAACCTCTGGTGGCCTTTGGTGACATTGATCCTTCAACAATCTTTAAGGGTCCTCTACTCAACATAAGGCATCCATATGCCGAGTATGAAATCTAAAAACTGTTACGAGGCGCTAACAGCGTTCCAAAAACACCAACTCCGGTCCTGCTACGCTGTTCACCGATTGAAAACACTAGAGCTCCCTACAGATATATATGCGTTTACCGAATACTAGAACTTCGCAGAGGCTTCCACAACGTTTTATAGACTGTTCCATGTCTTTACAAAAGGAATTGGTCCAAGGTTCGACTCCTGGCCGGGTCATACCAAAGACTTTAAAATGGAACCTACTCCTATTGTGCTTGGTGCTCAGCATAAGCAATGGAGTAGGGAAAACAAGCCAGTGAGCCACAACTGGAGTAAAGGACGTGGCCGGCCCGACTCAAAGCAATTGGTTAGAAACTGAGCCGTAAAACCTCATCTAACTCTACAAAAGAAATTAATTTCGTCGTAAATTTTTGTTTTTTTTTTCAAGTTCTCTCTTTTCATGGATGTATTGTTCGAAAAAACGATTGAAATATGATATGAAAACATGAAAATGTGACACGGGTCGCAATGATTATCAAGACGCCTTTTTTAATCTCCGCTTATTTATTCAACGTTTTTTAAACTACAGTAAGGATGTTGCTATACCAAAACCAAAATATGTCATATGCATATGACATCTCGCCTTTCAAGATGGATTAAAATATCACCCTATGCATTCCAGCTTATCACAGTGAGTTAAAACAAGAGTTAAAATAAACATATATACATTATGTACAAAACGTATCTGAATTGTGTATTCTTCTATGTATCTGCTAGGCTGCTTACTCTTCCACTTGAGCTATGCTTTTAAATAACAGAGAATTCTTGTTTTTTACCAAAATAATTTGTATGTTGAACATTGTTAACATCAGTATCAACCTCTGTTTTAACCTCATAATTTTCTACCTTAGTTTCCAGCAAATGCCTTGCTTCTCCTTATATTTCCTCTACAAGTTTTAGGTTGTTCAGATAGTGCCACTACCTTAGCTTGCTCCCATTCACCTCAAGTTCTCACTTCTAACTCTCACTCTATCTATCACCTTTCTGTAGCGGTTCGAGTGGATTTGACTTTCTATCATAATACATCTTTTAAATACCCTGTCTTGCAACCCTTTTTTAACCATATCTTGAACTTAAGGTTGCAGCAATTTAGCACTAGTGGGTATTTGGACCTTTGAGTCTTCTATTCATCAACAACTGCGCAGGAGATCCCAAACCATTGTCTAAAGGGCGGGTCACACTACAGCGATTTTGGATCGGATCGACAGACAGCATTTATCGGACACGCGTAGTCCGATAAAAGCTGTCTGTCGATGTGACGTCACGAAATAATTAGGTAATATTTCATTTACATAATCCTATGATACAAATCAAATATTTACACAGGTTGGCAAATTTTTGGTTCCCTCCGACCGAAGATTCTAACTAAAACTCAAAAATATCGGACCGTTATCCGATCCAAAATCGTTGTAGTGTGACCCGCGCCTTATAGTGTGTTTCTTTATGCTGACAAACACAGATATGGATCTTTCCTATCTTGTAAAACTTTGTGCGACATCTTTTTACAGTCTTCACTGCTCTTTCGGCCATGCCATTGGACTGTGCATATGTAGGACTCGACGTAGCATAATCAAACTGCCAATTTCAAGCAAATTCCTTAAATACCCTACTCGCATATTGTGGACCATTGTCTGATACCACTTTGTGCGGTATAACATGTCTTGCAAAGACTTTTTTCATTGCATTCATTGCACCTGCACTGTTGGTTTCTCTCAGCTGTGTGATTTCTATGTACTTCGAATAGTAAGAGTCAACTTCTGACAGATAGGTCTAATTTTGAAAATAAAACAAGTAGGTTCCAACTGTTTGCCATGCTCTATCAGGAACATTATGAGGTTTCAGTGGCTCTCTTACATTCGCCTTTCTGAGTTTGAAAAACTGAACACGTTGAGATCATATCCTCTATTTGCGACATCAATCAAGGCCAAAATAACAACTCTCTTGCTTTAATTTTACATCTTTTCATGCCCTGATGCCCTCCATGAACCTTTTTTTAGCATTTCCCGTCTCAATGAACTAGGTATTACAAGCCTTACTTCCTTAAATATCAGGTCTTCAGCAATTTGCAGCTCTTCTCTGTAGTCCCAACATTCCCTTATTTCCTTCTGAACCTCTGGCTTTTCCTTTGGCCAGCCCTGTTCAATCACTTGTTTCAGTTCCACAAGGGTCTCATCACTTTTTGTTTCTCTTACTATCTTTTTTTTTTTCTTCTCTGGGGTCATTGGCAAGTTAGTCACCAAAGTATGAACCATTACCTCAACTTCTCTATCAAAGTCAGCATCACCATGATCATTCTCTAAGTATGCTCTTGCGAGTGTATCGGCAACGTAAAACTCCTTCCCCGACCTATACTGAACTTTTAGATCATATTTCGGAATACGCAAAAGTAACCATTGTATTCTGGGAGGAGCGGAACTAAGTGGTTTTTCATTATTGACTTTAGGGGCTTATGGTCGGTCTCAATTTGTACTTCTTTCCCATAGATAGGCTATACTGATGAAATTTTGCACAGCCATATACTATGGCCAGCATTTCTTTCTCTATCTGAGCATACCTCTGTTGGGTCTGGGTAAATGCTCTAGAAGTGTATGCCACTGGGTTGTCATTTTGCAACAAAACAGCTCCTAATCCCTTAAGAAAAGAATCACTCACCAGCAGGCGCGGTTCTAGATCGAGACTTTTGGGGGGCTTAGGGGGGACTTGAAACGGAAGAATCATAAAATTTTTTCTCAAATATGTAAATCGGTCACGCGCACGCTGAAACCAATGATAATAAAAACAGTACCATAACCAGGGACGGCGCAAGGTTATTTTGATAGGGGACATGGGTTGAGTGATCGCCGTCGTGGGGGAGGGGTCTAAGGGAAGGGGAGTCCCCTTCCTCTGAGAAATTTTTGCTAATTTAAGGTTGCTAAGATGCAAAATGGTGCGTTCTTTGGGTAATTTTTTGACTATATGACTGGAAAATGTTCATAACTTTGTGAATTCTAATTTTTGGTTGGGGGAAAGAGGGCCTTCTTAGGGGAGAGGTCTAAGGGGAAGGGTGTTCCCCTCCCTCTGAGAAATTTTTGCTAATTTAAGGTTGCTAAGATGCAAAATGGTGCGTTCTTTGCGTAATTTTTTGACTATATGACTGGAAAATGTTCATAACTTTGTGAATTCTAATTTTTGGTTGGGGGAAAGAGGGCCTTCTTAGGGGAGAGGTCTAAGGGGAAGGGTGTTCCCCTCCCTTTGAGAAATTTTTGCTAATTCAGGGTTGCTAACATGCAAAATGGTGGGGTCTTAGGGTTATTTTTTGACTGATATATATGGCTGGAAAATGTTCATAACTTTGTGAATTCTAATTATTGGTTGGGGGAAAGAGGGCGGTCCTAGGAGAGAGGTCTAAAGGGAGGGGTGTTTCCCTCTCCTGTGAAAAATTTTGGTTACTTTAAGGTTGCTAAGATGCAAAATGGTGCGGTCTTCGGGACAGTTTTG
Source organism: Holothuria leucospilota (assembly GCA_029531755.1). Taxonomy (NCBI): domain Eukaryota; kingdom Metazoa; phylum Echinodermata; class Holothuroidea; order Aspidochirotida; family Holothuriidae; genus Holothuria; species Holothuria leucospilota. The sequence continues at coordinate 36,579,341 of CM055965.1, read as the reverse complement.
ACTGATATATGGCTGGCAAATGTTCATAACTTCGTGAATTCTAATTTTGGTTGGGTAAAAGAGGGCTGTTCTGGGGGATAGGTCTAAGGGGAGGGGTCCCCCTCCCCTTTTGAGAAATTTTGGTTACTTGAAGGTTGCTTAGATGCAAAAATGGTGTTGTCTTTGGGATATTTTTGGACCCGATCATATGAGTTCAAAATATTCTTAATATTTTTGGTTAGGTGAAAGAGGAGCCTTTCTTGTCTAAGGGTATGTATCACCAAACCTCCTGAAGTCCCCTTTTGGACACATTACTGCCCTCTAGTCGGGGAAAGTTTTACGCAAAAATACGTGCGTGGAGTCCACAGAAATATAGAACTATTAAGAAAATTTGCCTTCATTTGTGCATTATAAAATCGTATCTAAAGGCTGGTAGAAACCGGAATATGGCCTCTTGGAAGCCCTGAATTAACTATATGGATCAGATATAGGCCTACCCCGCCCTCCTCTTTTCTTCTCTTTCACGTCTTCTTTTCCTACTCTTTTTCTCTTTTCCTGCAAATTACAGGGGGGATAGGCCTCCCTTCCCCCTGAGTGGCACCGCCCCTGACCATGACATAGATGTAACGTATATACAGGCATATATTTTTTTTTATTTGGAAGAATGTAGCAAACGTTACTGAGAGATACGAGCAACTGGACCTGTTCACATTAATGGGAATAACGATTCGGTCTGTAGATTTGACTTAAAAGGGCTAGTATAGCTTGACGAGATCAGCGACGAAATGACTCGTTTTGAACTTCCAACAGATGATTAATCCTTTAACTTGATTTACATGTACGTACATACTATCATAGATGTTACTTATGTTACTTATCTGACCCAACTTCCATTGTATGAAATCGTGAACCTAATATGTGATTTCGAGACACAGACGAGTTTCCCTTGAAAAACTGATTCCACTGGACCAAGATGTGCACAAGTGTATTGGACAATTTTGTTTTTCTCAGTACACGCAAATATAGCATAACACAACCTCTGAATATTTTGGGGGGGAGGGGGCTTGAGCGAACTTTGGGGGGGGGGGGCTTAAGCCCCCAAAGCCCCCCCGTAAAACCGCGCCTGCTCACCAGAAATCTTAACTGGTTTAGATATACCAAAGTACTGTAATACCGGTGCATTTGTGACCATTTCTTTGAGTCTGCAAAATGTATTTTCTTTTTCTTTGTCCCAGTGCCACTCTACCCCTTTCTGTAACAATACTCCTAAAGGTACAGTTACCTCTGACATGTCTGACAGGAGTTTGACTAAATACTGTGTCATTCCCCCAAATCCCTCCAGATCTTTTCTACACTCTGGACGTGGCATCTTACTGACTGTCTCAACTTTTGCTTTTGGAGTTGAAGGCTTTTGTGTGATTTCACTGTTTGACCTCCTTTTACTCGACCTCTCTTTGACCCTAAATGACCTTTGATCTACGACAAAAGTACAACTTTGATGACCAATCACCTACTGAACACTCGTGTCAAATTTGAAAACATTCAGACATAATCACTAGGAGTTGAAAGCTTTTCGTGATTTCACTCTCTGACCTCTCACGACCCCAAATGACCTTTGACCTACTTCTTGTTACCATAATTATCAAGCCCTTGACATGTATTATAAACTCACCAACTTTAACAAGGATCAGTCAGAGAACCTGCAGACAGTAAGTAACCTGTAAACCAATGTTGACAGACGGAGAGACAGACGCATTGCCTTGACAATAGCTCAACTTGTTGAGATAATAATGGTAGCAGAGCAGTTTATCTCGAGACAAACTAGGATCTGTTATCGATATAGCGTGACCATCCTTAAAATAAAGTCTGAATAAAAAACTATTGGTCCGATTTAAAAAAATTCGGATCGGATTTCGGACTGAAAATCGCTGTAGTGTGACCCATTCTTTAGGCTTTGTACTTTCATTGTTAGTTCCTTCAGGCCTATACTTAGAACTGCTAGGCTTTGTAGAGTCCCCCCATCTCTTTTGGCTAACTGAATAACATGCTTACTCTTACCCTGTTCAGTGGCACCGCCAGACTTTGGTGATGGGGGGGGGGGGCACAACAGATGATGTCGTAATGCCACTTCAGTTAACCTTCCAAGTCTGCGCAAAATGCGTTTTTTTTTCATGCGCTCCCTGCTTTCGTATACACAGTGGGGTCCTTCCTTTGTCAGGTATCACTACATAAAGGTGGCGTCCTGAGGGAGGGATTTATGCCCCCTCCCCTTTGAGAAATTTTTGCTAATTTAAGGTTTCTTAGATGCAAAATGGTGCCATCTTTGGAATATAGCTGATCATATATGGCTGGAAAATGTCCATAATTCAGTGAATCTAATTTTTGGTTAGGTGAGGTGAGAGAGGAGAGTATGTTTGTCAAAGAGAAGAATACGCTGGCAACAACCTCCTGAAGCCCCCCCCCCCCCCCCACCTTTGGCTACTTTACGGCCTTCTATTCGGGCAAAGTTTTTACCCAAAAATACGTGCGTAGAGTCCCCAGAAACACTGTTGGACTATTACGAAATTTTTCCTCCCTTCATTGTGCATTATAAAAGACATTTACAGGCTGATACCTGTATAGGGCTCCTGGAAGCTCTGGATGAAGTATATAAAATGGAGCAATGACATAACGCATATTACCTGACATTCAAATGATAATATACAGTATGACGCAGAGCACTTTACAACTATCGTATTTTTACTAATTTTGAACGAAAATCCAGATGAACAGCTTTTAGCAATGAAGAATGGGCGAGAGGGAGAGCATAGGTGCAGGAAGGTGATATTAGACCTCCCTGATAGGTATAGCAAAAGTTGTGAAGGGTTAACAAGCGCGTTTCAGAATGTTTTTTGTCGTAAGTGTATTAACAATCACCATTTATACCGATAATGGCTGCGCGCAAAGCGCTCGATAATTTTTTTTTTTTTTGAAAATTTAAAACGGCAAATACGTACATTCAACCTTCCAAATAATGCTGCAACAAATTAGATTGAAAGATCCCATAATGATGCTAGGTCCCTACAGATGTTGTAATTATAGTTCCATGCATTATTACCTTAATAATGGTCATGAGGTGGAGTGCAAACCGTAACGCATGCGCGCGAAGTGCACGAAATTTTTCATTAAATAAGATTTTAATGACAAAACCTGCATTCAGAATCTGCATCGAGACACTTTCCCCAACAAACCTACATGCCACTCAAAACGCCAGTCTTATACCTGGTAATTCGTGAACAGCTTTTAACTTTTGCTGCTGTGCTTCTCCGGGATCGAGTTGCTATCAGAAGATATCGATGATAAGAACAACAAGGTTTGAAGCGCGCGGAACGCACGAAAGTTTTGATAGTTTGCGAAGGATTTGCGAAAGTTCTGATAGTTTGAGAAACATTTGTGATAGACAATCATTACAATAGATCTATCACTCGTTTAAGCACACCTCACTCTACCCCCTACAGAAATCTATAGCTTAAACGCCTTTTGGGATCACTTTAAAATTTTCAGAATTTTTTCAATGGGGGGGGGCACGCGCCCCCATGCCCCCCGTGCCGGCGCTACTGACCCTGTCAGTGTTTTCACCTGACTTTTTTACGATTCTGCAGCACGGTATGTGTTTATTGCCACCTTCTCTAACGTTAGTATCGGATCCTCTTCTGGTAACATTCTTTCAAGCAAACTGTCACTTATCACCCCGTACACAATTTTGTTTCGTATGAGACTGTCTTTCAGATCGATCGCCATATTCACATGTTGTACTTAAATTTCTCAGACCCGTAACATGTTGGTCAATCCTTTCTCCCTCTTGCTGTATTCTAGAGAAAAACTTGTGTCTTTCGTACGAAATGTTCTTACGTGGTGTGCAGTACGCCTCGAACTTAGCCTTCAACGCTGTTAAGTTATGCCCGTCTCCTTCATTGTCTAACTTGAAACTATTGTACACATCCAGGCCTTGCTCGCCTATAATATGTAGGAACCAGACGACTGCAGCTTAGCATCAAATTTCTTGTCTGCTCCAAACGCTACTAGATACAAATCAAACCTTTTATCCATTTTCACCAGTTCGTGGAAAGATTCCCCTCAAAACTAAGAGGATTTGGGGCTCTCAACTGCTCCATTGACGTGATATTCAATCCCACTTCTGACACCATATGACACGGGTTGCAATGATTATCAGGACGCCATTTTCAGTCTCCGCTTATTTATTCAACGTTTCTCAAACGACAGTAAGCAAGGCGCTATACCAAAACCAACATATCTGACAGAAAACACTAACTTGAAAACTAGAATAACTGTATTTGCTTGCAAGTACATTTCATTGTAGTGCGCGGTGCAAGTGGTGCTTTGTTGTTATTGTAGACATTTAAAAGGAAATAATAGAAATTACAATTAGGGAAAAAGTTGCAAAGTGGAAGCCGAGACTAGTTGTAAAGGGCGAACTGGTAGGTTTTGGGGACGAACTGGTCAACACATGGGGCAAACTGGCCTGTTGAGGGCGAACTGGTAGAGGGGCGAAACGACAGTAAATCACTAGTGGGTGGTCAGCCTTGATCGATGTTCCTGACATTCACTGGGTTTTAAACAACTCCCGGTCTGGGTCCGTGGACACGCGGACTTTGTCTTCGTCAATTTTCTGCTCTCAAAGCAACCTCGACCGGCAAACAATATTGTGTACTTGTGACACAACACTTACAGTACAACAGTAGTACAGTGAACGATGCAAAAAAAAAAAAAAAAAAACTTCCAAGATCATGTGCCAAAAATTCCCAATGTCAAAAAAATCATCAAACTGCGTTCTGTAACATGCAAAGACCTATAGGCTATGGGGTAGCAGATTAAAGTCAGCCACGTCAATAAATTTAGTGTTATTTTCTCCCGTATGGAATTTTTCAAAAAAAAACAAGAGGGCAATCAAGGAGTTGCTGATCTCATCCCAATACATCCTTTTGCTTCTTCCGAGTCTGGTGTAGCACTCTGTAACTTTATTGTTATGGGTTGGTGATGATCGACATGGCCTAAGAAAAGCTCTACGAGGATAATTAATTCATGTTCTCAGTTCTATGACTGTCGTTAGTTTGAACACTAAGGGGAAACTGGAAAAAGAGAATTAGGCTAATCTTGAGCTGGGGATGTTTGTTCATTCCGGCATCTTTACGGTACCCGCCAGCTTCCGGATCTGATTGCAGTGTGGTATTAACACGCAGTAAGCGTATTTACAGCACACACGCACAGCAAAACTATAGATACTAATGTGACACAATGGACGCGTGCCCTTCAAAACTTCCAGAGACGCGCGATCTTGCCCTTCAAAAACCATAGAGACGGGCGATCTCGTCTCGTGAAACCCCACCGACGTCACTGCGCTGCGCGTCTCTCTATTTTGACGGCCAGACGTCCATTGTACAACAATTGTAACTAAGGCCGTGCGTATCGATAACACACCTTCTGCGCATGATCAGTGACGACCAGTATGCCAGACTGAAACGCAATGACGTCACGTGAAGAACCTATGTAAGACATGTGTAGGACTAATGTGAGTCCTACATTTAGATCAGTGGATTGCCCTCTGGCATCACTCCGCTCGTCTCCCTGATTTATCAGTGTTGTAAGAGTCACTCAGTTTTGCAGAATTAGAGTCGAATCATTTACTACTTTCAATGTAACTCGAGTCATTTTCCTTTTGAAAAATAATGACTCGAGTCATGACTCGTTACAACAATGTGATTAATAGATGTTTTGAGTGCTTAATGTCCATACACCCCTTTCCAAGTAATTGTTGGTGGTGACAACGTAGCGATCAATGTCCCTTCCAATTTTTCAGGAGCCTCTTGTACTGGCCATATTAAAACTAATGTGCTCTGAAAGAAAGTATGAAAAGCGCAGACTGGAAATTCCCGATATTACTGACAGTGCGTACTGTTTAAGGAATAAATCGCATTTGGCGGACGAGGCGAAATCGAGTCCGTTATTTTGCAAATTGGGAGTCCAGACGGTTTATGAGACAATAAAAGTCCGACAAATGTGGTTAATTTCTCTTCTACCACCGAAAATGTGTGAAAACTTCATTTTTATCAGTGCATAGGTTTACTGACCGTATGTTGTGGAAAAGCAGGTCAGTGTTTAACCAATCAGAATGCAGGATTCTCAATAACAGATGGCTAGAGGTGGTAGAATCCATGATAAACGTGTAAAGATGCAATTAAGTGAGACGCATAAGTGGCGAATGGGTGAGGGTTGGTTGACTAAAGCCTAACCCTGTCAAAAATGTGGTGGGCTCCTTCCCCTCATTTCCAGGACAAAAACGCTCTGTAAAAATGTCAAAAAAATTGCAGTCTTATTGCTTAAAATTTGCTCAAATATTGCACCAAGTGCATCTAAAATACTTTCTAAAGGAGATGGGACCCAATACCCTTGGGTTCTTCTCCCAGGACGACATTCCGAAACAGTGCACAATCCCCCACCTCAATGGATCGAGTACAGCTTCTACGTCCATGAGTTAGTCTGTTAGTCCCCTTCCCTGCTCATTCATGCATGGTAGTGGGAAGGAAGTTGCTATTTGACTACCTGGTTCATATCAGTGTGTTTGTGACGTCATTTGCTTAGAACTCGGAACTGCTGTGATGTTAGTTAACTTGGTTGCTGACAAACCAATATCAGGTGTGTATAGCACTATTGCACTACGTACGGTACGTACGGGGGGGAGGTGGGGGTGGGGGTGTACGCTTTCACACTTACTCGCGTACATTGTGTATGAATGGCCCATGATGGAAATAGCTAACCACGTCCCAACACGGTCGTCTTTTTTTGCTATGTCAGGCTGGCCGGTCTGTTCTACCGCACTTGAAGGGAAGTAGTTAGTGTGTGCATAGTTTATAGAAAACCCATTGCTGTCTTTAGTATAAATTTATGCATTTAGGGCCATTCATCAATGAATAGGAAATAGCACCCGAAAATCCCAAAGTAACACTCGAAATGGAATTGGGGGCTAGTTTTTTTTGAAAAAAGCACCCGAAATTGAAAAAAGTATCTCGGACCCTGGAGTACAGTCAGTGTGGGTGCAGGAGCAACACACGCAGTCTGCCGGGCGGCCAGATCAAAGGTAGCCTGCACGATTCACACGGTCTATTTGTGACGTCATTTGTTTGGAACTTGGCGCTGCTTACAGTATATGAGTGTATCCAGTGTACTAAAGCAGCGCAGTCGCTCTCACACCATACCAACTGTACTTGCGTGCGTGCATTGCGTGTGGTGTGTGAATTAAACTTGGCCCCTGCGATGCACACGTACATCGTTGTTGCCATGCAAGAGAAGAATAAGGCTATACTAGGTAGTTCTTCCACAGAAGGTAAGCAACAGAGTTACAGACAGCCAAAATTCAGTGATGAGCCGCCACAGGGCTCACAAACTTGGTCAAAGTTCTTAACCAGGCGTGTATTTCAACTAAGCCTATTAGGCCTAGGGCCTAACTAGTTTGTTTGCGTTATTACAGTACTATTAATAATTTAGCGTAACCTAAGCCTAAGTTAGGCCTAGGCCTAACATCAGTTCCACCGTGCGCGTACTTAGTTATGCTTCATACTGGGACGCGCTTGGACTTTTACTACGGTGGGGACACGCGTATAGTTTTACTTTTATGGCGCCAAGAACTAGTCATGCTTGACACGCGTGATCGCAGTTCACTCTAGGCCTGGGTTTTTAAGTTAAACTAGAGGTGGTCAAGTTTTGAGCAAGAGAAACTTAGATAAGTGTGCATCTGATCATGTCATTGTGTGGCTTTTATGGTGGGGTTTGTTAAACCGCAGGTGAAAACTGAATTTTGAGTGTCAGGAAAAGACAGTGGTCAATTTAACGGATCATTCACCTTTTCTTTCGGTGTTTACTGCCAAATTTAAAAAAAACTTGCTCTTTTGAACATCTTGACCTTTGACCTCTGACCTTTGACCTATCATGCTGAGGTACTGGAGGCACAAATTCCAAGGACTGTGCACCCCCACACCAAGTTTGGGGTCAGTAATGCCTTCAGTTTTGAGTGGGCGCACGGCACACTTTTGACCCCAAAACTGTCGTTTGACCTGACCTCGTGACCTTTGACCTCAGAAGGTCAAGTGTAAAGTTGTGTAAAGTAGGTGTCCATCAGAAAGTTATGCGAAGAAATGAGGATCATTAAGTGTTTCGTTCAGCTTTTACAGCCAGATTTAAAAATTTGCTTATTTTGACCTATCGTGACCTTTGACCTCTGACCTTTGACCTATCATGCTGATGATATTGGAGGCACAAATTCTAGGGGCCATGCAACCCCTCACCAAGTTTGGGGTCATTAGTACCTTCAGTTTTAAGTGAGTGCACGTCACACTTTTGACCCCAAAATTGTCGTTTGACCTTCTGACCTCGTGACCTTTGACCTCAGAAGAACAAGTGTCAAGTTGTGCCAAGAGCGCTTCAATACGAAAGCTATGTCAAGAAATCAGGGCCATTAACTGTTGCACTCAGGTTTTATAGCCAGATTTAGAAAATTGCTTATTTTGACCTTTTTTGATGGTTGACCTTTGACCTTTGACCTATCATGCTGAGGGTATGTCAGGCACAAGTTCCAAGGACTATACACCCGCCCACCAAGTTTGGGCTCAATCTTGTTCTTAGTTTAGGAGGAGGTTGCTACACACTTTTGACCTTGTGAATGTCATTTGACCATCAGAGCCTTTGACCCAAATTTTAGGCATATTTGGTCACATGACCAGGAAACAGGACCTTCACCACTCCATTTTGCCCCACCCTTGAGTAGCGGTCATAAAGCCCCAAATTTCCCTACCATGCATTTCCATGGTTATGGTTGCTATGGCGACTGGCAGAGGTAAACTTGTGCACTTTTCAATGGTAAACGAAGCACAATATCTCATCCCCCACATACTACGTATGTGGGGATGAGATAATAAGCCAGAAAGTGACAATTAGGGTATGCAGAATTCAGAACTGACCCCATGAAATGAGAAATGCAAAGAAGTCATTGAATGCGAGAATGCTCTTAAATATAGATCAACGAGAATTTGCAAGATCATTTGTCCAATTCCCAAGAACTTGGAAAAAATCTCAAAGCGCCTGTGCGTTACCCACTAATTTTGGAACATAACACGTTATTTTCAGGACCAAGTCGCATTAATACTAATTTATAGCGGTTGAATTTGACTTTTCTTTTGATCATGGTGTGTGTCACTGTGTGGCCCCATATGTTTGTTGAAATTTTATCTGTATTCGTAAATGTGAGAATTTCTACCAGTAGTGGTGTATATTAGGCGTACTGTTTTGGAGTAATTACGTTTTCTAAAAATCTACTGTTTTCCAGCGCAAACATATTCGGTTGTGAGGCCTTCCACTTTCAAGGGAACTTTCTCCGTTTCCGGGAATTTATTTTTCCTGATACTGAAGAAATTTCGGGGTATTGAAAAGGAAATAAGGAATTTCTGAGGGTAACTCGGAAACTGTTCGGAATTTGAGAGCCTAAAAACTGTTTTAGAGGGGATGCAGATTTGATAATGTCTGTAATATTGCTACAAAATGATGTTTCCAAAACTCTTGAACGACAGACGTGTACGAAATCGTAACGTTTGTTTCAGTTTAGGAAATAAGGTTTTAAAAAGTTGTTACAAGACGACCCGTCAGGAACACCGAATTGAATCCATCGACGAGCGAATGGAAAGTTCCAGAGAATTCAACTTCAACGCAGCCTTTCTAGAACTGTCTAGAAGTGAGAACTGTTTACGTTATGTCCCAATTACAACTACTGTGTGTTCTAGAAGTTTCTATTAAGGAACGTTCTTGTAATTACTGGACTGTGTACACTAGAAGTTTCTGTTGAATTCTGGAGAGTTCTCGAATAAAAGCCTAGCATATAAAAGGCAGTTCAACAACTGCTAACGAGGAGAGATATACCCTAATACTTCATCGAGAGACATCAACGAGACCAGACTATCATACTGCTGAGATATCATAAGCCAGCCACTGACACTTCACACTTGTGATAAATTGCCTTACGCCGTTTCTACACTGTGTATTGAGGTTGTTATCATTCATCGCCTAGCCTTGTCGTTATTCGCTCGTGGAACCAGTTCCTACGCTACCGCACGCTGCAGGTCTACTACTGTGCCACCGTCAACGTGCATGCACTACCAGCCCTTGGACCAGACCAGGCAAATATTGAGTAAAGGATTGTGAGTAAGTCTAATTAATTATTGTAAATTTAAGTAAGATAAGGAGATTGTAAATGATCATTAAGTTGTTGAATTTTAATCTCGTTCTTCTGTGATCTTTCGCTGTTATTGGTTTGACTCGCGACCACAAGCCGTAACAGAATTGGTGGCCTAACATCCGGGAACGAAAATACCAGAAAATTCGAGAAATTCTGTTGTAAATCGTAAACAACTTCAAAATGCCATTCAACTTAGATGAATTCGTGGCTAGTCCCTCAGTCGAGGAACTAGATTCATTAAAGAAGTCTGAAATTGTAAAGGTCGCAAAACATTATGGCATTGAATTTCAGCCTTTAATGCGGAAAGACGAGATTAAAGATATGTTCTAGAATATCTAGTGGATGAAAGTATCCTGCCTAGTACAGTATTGGAAACAGCTATCACTGTGCGAACTGACAACACATTTGAATTGAAAAGGCTTGAAATAGAAGTGAATAAGGAGATTAGATTAAAAGAAATGGAAAGAGAAAGGGAAAGAGAAGAAAGGGAAAGAAAGGAAAGAGAAATGCAAATGCAAAAGGAAAAAGAGGAAAGAGAAATGCAAATGCAAATGCAAAAGGAAAAAGAGGAAAGAGAAATGCAAATGCAAAGGGAAAAAGAGGCAAGAGAACATGAATTTAGGTTGAAGCAACTAGAGTTAGGGGTCATAAAAGCCTCAGACCCTAAAATAGGCTTGGATACTGGGGGATTCGATGTTTCTAAGCACGTAAAATTTGTCCCCAAATTTCAGGAGGATAATGTGGAGAAATTCTTCAACCGTTTCGAAAAGCTGGGTGAGCAACTAAAGTGGCCAAGAGATAAATGGTCCATACTCATCCAGAGTAATTTCACAGGCAAGGCTCAAGAAGTGTATTCCGCTCTGTCAATAGAGGACAGTATGGATTACGATAAGGTTAAAAAGGCCATATTACAAGCCTATGAATTGGTGCCTGAAGCTTATCGCCAAAAATTTAGAAAGTATCGTAAGGCGGATACACAAACATACGTAGAGTTTGCTTATCAAAAAGAAAGGCATTTCGACAGATGGTGTGCTTCCAAAAAGGTCTCCACATTTGACACTTTAAGACAACTGATGCTGGTCGAGGAATTCAAACGGTGTGTGAATGATGACATTAAGACTCACCTTGAGGAAAATAAGGCTGACAACTTGAAGGAAGTTGCAAATTTGGCTGATCAGTATGCACTTACCCATAAGTTTGGTAAAGTGGGTCAGACTCAAAACAAGGGTCAGTTTAATAGGCCAAATAAGAAATATGGCAACAGTAGTAATAGTAGTGGCACAACAGGTAACAGTGGATCTCAGTCTGGTTCTATCTCTCCAACAAATTCTGGTAAAAAACAACCAGATTCAAGTCATCAAAAGAACGACCAGGCCAGCTCAAACAAAGCTGCCTTTAAAGATATAACTTGTGGTTTCTGTCACAAAAAGGGCCACACAATGGCAAATTGCTTTAAATTGGCAAAATTAAAGGAGACTGAAACAGCTCCAAATGCCTTAGCCATTGTAGAGAACTCTTCTGAGGTAGTCGTGACCTTACGGCCTAATTCTAACGACAAAATTAAGGAAGAATACCTTCCATTCGTGTCTGAGGGGTTTATTTCCCTAGATGGGAATTCAGCTCATCCACCCGTCAAAATTAAAATTTTGCGTGACACAGGCGCAACTCAGTCGTTGCTTCTTGATGGAGTTTTGCCATTATCGGACTCTACTTCCACAGGGGCAAATGTACTAATTCAGGGGGTTGAGTGTGGATTTATTTCTGTCCCTCTCCACAAAATTAATTTGAAGTCAGATTTAGTTTCTGGGTCGGTCATAGTAGGGGTCAGACCTACTCTACCTGTAAAGGGGGTATCTCTGTTGCTAGGCAATGACCTAGCTGGTGGAAAGGTAGTAGCCAATGCAATTTTGACAGATAAACCATGTGATTATAACAACACAGAGCAATTAGAAAAGGAATTTCCAGATTTATTCCCTGCCTGTGCTGTCACTAGAGCTATGTCACAAAAGCTCGCCATGGATGATAATCTTAAACATCCACCCTCCAAAAGTGAGGATACAGTTCCCAAAAGTGGAACAAGTAGGGAATCATGTAAGGATGATAATCTTGAACATCCACTCTCTAAAAATGAGGGTATGATTTCTGAAAATAAGGATGATAAACTTAATCATCCCCCCGCTAAAATTGAGGAATTAGTTCCTAAAAATGGAACAACACTCCCAAAAGAGGAGTCAGAATCTGGAAAAGATTCTAGTGAAAATATTCATGAAAATGAAGATTCTTGGTATGATCTCAGCCAATCTTTTATGACTAATCTTAATGATAGTCGGGATTGTGAGTCTCCTGGCCCCACACATAGTGAGGGGGTAGAACAGGAAAAATCAAAAATGTCTGACACACTCCACAGAGACCAGTTGTCAGTCCAACAACAACATGATGAAGAGCTTCAGCCATTAATAGCTGGTGCACTCACTGAGGATGAATCGAAAGACGTCCCAGTCTGCTTTTATTTGAAAAACAATATTTTGATACGTAAATGGCGACCACCTGATGCACTATTAGATGAAGAGTGAAGAATTTACCATCAAATTGTGGTACCTAGGACCTATAGAAGGGAAATACTGAGTATTGCTCATGAAATGCCATTTGCAGGGTACCTAGGAGTCAATAAGACTTACCACAGAATTCTAAATCACTTTTATTGGCCAAAGCTTAAAAGTGATGTGGCCAAATTTTGTAAGACCTGTCACTCATGTCAAATGGTTGGGAAGCCGAATCAGAATATTCCGGCTGCACCCTTAAAGCCAATTCCTGCTTTTGAAGAGCCGTTTAGTAGAGTCATCATTGATTGTGTAGGTCCCCTACCTAAGAGTAGGGCAGGACATCAGTATATATTAACCATTATGTGTGCTTCTACAAGGTTTCCAGAGGCAATAACTCTGAGGAATATTAAGGCTCGGACAGTCTTACAAGCTTTACTTAAATTTTTCACATTGTTTGGGTTGCCAAAAGAGATCCAATCAGATCAAGGGTCTAATTTCATGTCTACTGTATTCCAACAGATGTTATATGAGTTAGGCATAGACCAAATTAAGTCTTCGGCTTATCATCCTGAAAGCCAAGGGGCTTTAGAAAGGTTTCACCAAACATTGAAGAATATGTTAAAGACATATTGTTATGATAATGAGAGAGATTGGGATGAAGGCATTCCATTTGTAATGTTTGCTGCCAGGGAGTCTATACAAGAGTCACTTGGGTTCAGTCCATTTGAACTTGTCTTTGGACACACAGTTCGTGGACCATTGAAATTATTAAAGGAGAAGTGGTTATCAGATCCAGGTGAAGACATACATCTACTTGATTATGTATCACGCTTTAAAGATCGTCTTCATGGAGCATGTGAACTTGCTCAGGAAAATCTGAGACACTCTCAGAAGAAAATGAAAGCGTGGTATGACAAGACCACTGTGAAAAGAGAGTTTAAACCTGGTGATAAGGTGCTAGTGTTTTTGCCTGTTTCTGGTCAGCCACTTCAAGCTCGCTTTCAAGGACCTTATGTCATTGAGAGAAAGGTCAGTGACACAGATTACGTCATTTTGACACCTGACAAGCGTAAATCTAAAAGAGTATGTCATAGTAATATGATGAAGAGATATTATGAAAGAGAAGATTGTGACATTTCTAAGGATGAAAGTGTACATGATGTAAATAGTAACACTAATGATACAGGTGATCAAGTGTGTATTATCAATGGTGATTATGAACCCAGTAATGATGAGATCAAGGCTAATAATGTTCCTGACATGTGTATTAAGTTACAAAATTCTGATGTGTTGAAAAATCTTGACCAGAAATTAAGTCATCTGGATCACAAAGAAAAGTCAGAAATGAAATCATTAATCTATAAATATGCATGCTTGTTCTCAGATGATCCTACTAGGACAAATTTGATTGAACATGATGTTGATGTGGGAGATGCCACACCAATCAAGCAGCATCCTTACCGAGTTAACCCTCGAAAATGACAACATCTCAGGGATGAGGTTCGGTACATGTTGGACCATGACATTATAGAACCTAGTAATAGTGAATGGTCTTCCCCTTGTATATTGGTCCCCAAGCCAGACGGTGGGTACAGATTTTGTACTGATTACCAAAAGGTGAATGCGGTCACAAGAACGGATTCCTATCCGATACCCCGTATCGATGATTGCATTGATAGGATTGGGAAAGCTACGTATGTATCAAAGTTTGACTTACTAAAGGGGTACTGGGAGATACCACTCACTGAGAGGGCTCGGAAAATCTCGGCATTCGTGACGCCAGATGGGTTATTTCAGTATAAGGTTATGCCGTTTGGTATGAAAAATTCACAGATGACCTTTAAACGCTTAGTAAATAATCTTACGTCAAATTTAGAAAATTGTGAAGTATATGTTGACGACCTTATTGTGTACAGCAACTCATGGGATGAACATGTACAACATATTAAGGCATTATTTGACAAGCTTTCCAAAGCTAATTTGACTGTCAATTTGGTCAAAAGTGAGATTGCTTGTGCCCATGTGGTGTACTTAGGGCATGTGGTTGGTCAGGGTAAAGTTAGACCAATTAAGGCCAAAGTTGAGGGCATTGACAAATTCCCTGCCCCAACTGATAAAAGGCAGCTCATGCGCTTCCTAGGCATGGCTGGTTACTACAGACGTTTTTTGTCCGAATTTCTCTGACATTGCTGCACCATTGACAAAATTATTAAAGAAGAATGAAAAGTTTGATTGGACAGATAATTGCCAAGCAGCATTTGAATTATTGAAAAAGGCACTAATGAGTTCACCAGTGTTGATTGCTCCAGATTTTGAAAAACAATTTAAGTTGGCAGTAGATGCCAGTGACAATGGCATAGGAGCAGTTTTGCTTCAAGCTGATGAGCATGGTGTTGATCACCCTGTTTGTTATTATTCTAAGAAATTTGACAAACACCAGAAAAATTATTCAACAATTGAAAAAGAGACATTAGCTTTGATACTTGGTCTTCAACACTTTGATGTTTATTTGGGAACTACTAGTTTCCCTATCACTGTATACACTGATCATAACCCTTTGACATTTTTTATCTAAGATGAAGAATAAGAATCAAAGATTGATGAGGTGGAGTTTATTTCTGCAATCATATAATGTAGATATTAAGCACATTAAAGGGAAAGACAATGTTGTACCAGACTCTTTGTCAAGAATTTGATTTGATGCAGTATGTTGAAGATATCACTGTAAGTTTTGAAATTTTGTGTTAACTACAGCACAATGTGTATTGATGATGTTACTGTATTCATGTATCATCACCTAGCAAGACAAGTTGTATGTTATGATTGTACCTTCCATTGAATGTTGGACTACATAATATACATACTACAGTTATTACTGTAAAGTTATACATGGTAAATATTGTAACTTAAGTTTTGTCCGAGACGTCCAAAACTTTTTCAAGGGGGGGGAGTGTTACAAGACGACCCGTCAGGAACACCGAATTGAATCCATCGACGAGCGAATGGAAAGTTCCAGAGAATTCAACTTCAACGCAGCCTTTCTAGAACTGTCTAGAAGTGAGAACTGTTTACGTTATGTCCCAATTACAACTACTGTGTGTTCTAGAAGTTTCTATTAAGGAACGTTCTTGTAATTACTGGACTGTGTACACTAGAAGTTTCTGTTGAATTCTGGCGAGTTCTCGAATAAAAGCCTAGCATATAAAAGGCAGTTCAACAACTGCTAAAGAGGAGAGATATACCCTAATACTTCATCGAGAGACATCAACGAGACCAGACTATCATACTGCTGAGATATCATAAGCCAGCCACTGACACTTCACACTTATGATAAATTGCCTTACGCCGTTTCTACACTGTGTATTTAGGTTATCATTCATCGCCTAGCCTTGTCGTTATTCGCTCGTGGAACCAGTTCCTACGCTACCGCACGCTGCAGGTCTACTACTGTGCCACCGTCAACGTGCATGCACTACCAGCCCTTGGACCAGACCAGACCAGGCAAATATTGAGTAAAGGATTGTGAGTAAGTCTAATTAATTATTGTAAATTTAAGTAAGATAAGGAGATTGTAAATAGTCATTAAGTTGTTGAATTTTAATCTCGTTCTTCTGTGATCTTTCGCTGTTATTGGTTTGACTCGCGACCACAAGCCGTAACAAAGTGGAAAGGTTGAAATATTTGTGATTTTGTGAATGTGGATTTTTCCTGTGTAGCAAATCCGTTGGGTGTAAAGTTTAATTACGAAGCATTCCTTGATCAGCCATGTAGATGATCAGGGTTGGCATAAATGCCAATAGCCTGTTGTAGCGCGCATGGGCACTACAATAATTAAAAACTTGAAAACGCTGACGTACACTAATATATTTGTTGGGAACTAAGAAAATACTGGAATCAACAAATAACTTCACATACCTGCCAACTCTCACGGTTTCACCGTGAGTCTCACGGTTTTTTAGATCATCTCACGGTCAAATCTCCAAAACTCGCGGTGAAAAACTAAGATAGAGTCGTTACAAAAATATTGTGTTATTGCAAATATTAGGCTATAATTCACGGATGTAAGTTTTCCTTACTAAGAAGAATCGACTTAATCCTCCGTGTTTCTCTTGTATTTCGGTCATATTTTTTCAGACCGGAAGTACGGAAAATAATCTGGAAACAGTGGATGGAATTTTGTTGAAGTGCAAACAGAAAAACATGAAAAAAACTGCACCCTGAACAGTGTATCTATATTGTAACATCGTGTAAATTGAGTACCTGTACTGTTCAAATTAATCTGCTACACACTCAAGTGAAGGCTTAATCTTCAGATGGCATCATGAATTATCTTTATTTGTATTATTTTAAAGGTTAAAGAAATGTTGACTATATGTGACACTGTTACGAAAAAGTACTCAAAACTTCAAACAATTCCCATTAAGACATGCTTGGACAAATTATGATGAAACTTACACACAGTGATGACAAGATAGTTGTTTATCCGTGATGGCAGGGATTTGAAATCAAAGGTCATCTAGGGGTCATCTGGGGTTTTTTTTTTCTAAAAGTAAAATGCCTTATGCCCTTATGACATAGGGATATCTTTGGGTGTCCATTGATGTGATATACTTTAAATTTGGCATTAGGTCCATAAGGGGTGATCAGAAATTTAAAGTCAATGGTCATCTAGTGGTCATTTTATGGAAAAACAAAAAAAATACCTTGGTTTCTACAGATGTTTACTACAGTGACAGTTTGGGGTGTTCATTGTTGTGATAATGTATAAGTTTGGTATAACAGCCCAATAAAGGGTGTTCAAGAAGTTTATATGAGCGGTCATTTAGTAGTCATGTTGCGGTCATTTCATGGGAAAACAATAAATGCAATTGCCTTCTTCTAACGCAGGGAAGATTTTGGGTGTTTAACTTCATTAGAAGTTCTACATGAAAGGTGTTCAGATGTTTTTCACATCTTGCAGTGATATTTTTGTTCTCTTTAAAACAACTGGGACTTGAGATTTACAGTACTCCATATTGCATCTCAGCTCCCCCCTGAAAGCAAAAATTTTGCAAAAGGGGATGGGGAATCCCCTCTCCGTTTTCCCACCCAAGGACGACATTCACTTTGTAAAACCTATATTTTTCAGTATATTTTTCCTTAAGTCTTTCCTTAAGTTGATAAATTCATTTTTCTTTTTGCAGAAAAATAAACCCACCAAGCTCGAGTATACAAGCAGAATGAATGATTTTATTTTATGAAAGATGTTGAAAGGTTGCAGATTTATGACTGGGTTTGTCAAGTTTTTCAAAGTCATAAAACAAAATATGGTTAGCGTACCATTAACGATTCTATTGAAACCCCTTATTTTGTTTGATTTGTTGGTAAAAGATATGTTTAGAGGTACTACAGAAAAAATTGTAAATCTCCAGGTTTGAGGTGCCATTCTCCAGGTTTTTGTGTGAAAATCTCCAGGTTTACAAATTTAGAGGTTGGCAGGTCTGTAACTACCATACTCGAACTTACACTGTTTGAGAGAGAGGAAGTACGCCAAAGAGTTTCAGTTAGAAACTGACTCTAGAACATTGTGCTTACAATGGGGGATTCATAACACTATCGTATCAACCACATTCGTGAAAAGCCTAAGGTTACAACGGTGTTAGTTCTATAGCCCAGCCAAGACTAGAGACTAGTACACAGAGTAACTATTGTAATCATAGGCCTAGCTTTAAGTAGATTTTGTAAAGTTTAAGGAAAGGGGGTAAAATTATAAGCTGTTCAGACTTTACATCTTGTTCTTCTGCACGTTTTTTTTTTTTTCTCTGTTGCGGGTTTGTGTATTACACTGAGCCGTAAAGCAACCCTTCCCCCATCTTGACTATTGGTGTTTACAAGACTGTGTTACAGACAGACAGACAGACAGAGACAGGCGGATAAACAGCCAGACAGAGAGAGAAAGAGAAACATACACATCATCATGATTGCATAGTGTACTTTTCTTTTGTCTAAACTAGCATGGGAAGTAATAGATTTTAGCTCTTACCCGGACGGTTCTCTTGGTGACGTTCCTTCCCCTGTAGCACGATTATTCAATCTACTCTGGCTTGAGTTGTGACTGTTACTCGAGGAACATGATCTTAGTAGTTGCATTACAAATGGCCGGTTTGATGAAACATAGAATACCGCTATCAAAACTAAATACAAAATCCACAAGTAACTTCTCAATTGAACAATTCCTACACCAACAGCAATAAGCACCGTCATGGATATCCCATTTTTAATACTACACAATTCTTTAAGATGGGCACTTGAATCAGGCATTTCCACGAGCAGTTTGCTATGTCCATGAGTTAAAAGACAGGAGAGTTCAATGTGTTGAATGCAAAACAAAGGAAACTTTTCGAGTAAGGATGGTAGCACAGTCTGTGTAACACCCACCACCGCACTATAGGCACTTGATTAAAACAATTCCACCGCTCAGCAAATCCGAAGTAGTCACTATACCACGCAGGTTTGCAATCAGTGATTCAATGCATCGTGGTGCGACTCCTTTACGATATGTTCGGCTATCTTCACCAGAGCTGTACATTTCCCGCCTGCAAAAGAAGATACGAATATCTAGAAAAAGACGTAAGGTATAAGTTTTTATAAGAAAACGTAAGCATGGTCTTTTTTTCAAATCAAAAGACGTGTCACTACTGATTTGCACCTAGAAGAAATCATGGACGTAGGAGCCCAAGTTGATTGGGGGGGGGGGGGGGACTGTAACGACTTGCCCCAAAATATAACCAAAAATTTCCACGCGCGTTCAACATGTTAATGTACATCATATAGGCATGCATCGGTTATCACACATGCTAATTACATACAATCATTTGCCATGTTACTATCCTTCCATACTGATTATAATTTGAGGGGGGGGGGGGATCGTTACAATAACAATAATAACAACAACAACAACAACAATAGTAATAATCAGTAGCGTGGCCAGGATTTCTCTAATGGGGGTGGGGGCATGCATTATGTTGTGTGATCGCCAGCCTGGGGGAGGGGGTTGAAATTTTTTTAAAAATTAGGTGTCCTTACATGTAATCTGGTGCCACATATGGTATACCTTTGAAATAAAATTTGTTAAAAATTTACCATATTTTAGGTACTAAAAAAGTAAATTGGCATCAGTGAGTGGGGCAGGGCCCAATGGCCCCCCTAAATGCACCACTGACAATCACAATATAAGTTTAACCATTAAAAAACACCCTGCAGGTGAATTATTACCAAATATATAGGTGCTGGTGCAATTCATATCAGAGCTTCATTTTAACGACCAAGGAAGTTTTTTGAACTATTGATTACCTTTAAGCTATATCACTGCATTATTTTTCTTTCAGTAGGTGCCCGAAACATTCTCAGCATTTTGCCCAAATTTTCACAAAAAACTTAGTTGGGGGCTGCAGCCCCCCCCCCCCCGGCGCCTCCTACACCTATGGAAGTGATCAAAACAATGCGATATGTTTTGAGGAAGCGAGGGGAGAGGCCGTCGAGACTGAGGGACAGTGTCTTTTTAAAAGAATTTTTAGTGTGGGTAGATTAGTATCCTTCCGGGATATCACACTCGAGGAATGAAATGGCACGCGAACCACCAATTTTTAGCTATACGTGTCAGTAACCAGGTGTTCTAGGATTACATGTTCAGAATATTGGAGGCCTATGAACTGAAACACTGGGCCGTGTGGGGGACTGGACCGTGATCCCCGGACTTATGGTAAAGGAAGTCCTGTTACGATATGTTTTGTGGAGTTCAGCATGTACTTTTATCAATCTTACCACACGGTAAAACACAGCCTCTACACGAACGGAGGGGGACGGGAGGGGGGATGAAGGCGTCCACTTTCAAATGGGTCTATTCCAGATTAAACAGACCTACGTTCGAAGTTTTTGCGCATTGGAACTGCACAAAGAGAGAGGACAACAACAAAGACAGTTCATGCCTCCACAGAATTACCAAGACCATTTAAAGCAAGATGACGCTTGATTCAGGGGTGGGAAACACCACTGTTACCATTACAAACACACAATCACAACATTTCACTAAAATGTCTGTAACTTGAGTCAGGAGCATCATGGTAGGGTAGTTTAATTGCCTTTTTGGTTCATCTCAACAAGACAAACCCAGGCTCCACAAAAAAGCACAAAGGTCAAATGAGGTCAACTGAGGTCAAAGTAGGTCATCACATGCATTTTACATAGACAAACACAACTTTCCATTATGCCATCCCCCTATGTCACTTGGTTATTGAGTTATCGCATTCCTTGCATTCCAATGCTTTAACACATACACTCCAAACATTTCACTAAAATGTCAATAACTAGAGTTAGGAACATTGTAGGAGGGTACTATAATTGCCTTTTTGGTTTGTCTCAACAAGATGAATCCAGGGGTCACAAAAAAGCCACAAAGGTCAAAAGGTCAAATGAGGTCAACTGAGGTCAAAGTAGGTCATCACATGTATTTCACATAGACGAACACAACTTTCCATTACACCATCCTCCTAAAATGTTTCGTTGGCGAGATATCAACAAAACATCACTTTCTGACCTTTTGACCCTTTCAAATTAATGCGGATCATATTACAATATTTCCACCTCTTACCAGTCTATCTTATCCTGAAGTTATGACTCAATTGGAACAACGGACACCGGGTTACAGCTGCTAAAAGAAATTCTCTAAATTCCCTCTGGTGACCCCAAATGACCTTTGACCTGCACCAAAAACAATAGGGTTCATCTACTCCATATGGGCAATCTACATGCCAAGTATGAGATTACCTGGAGTTACCCCACTTGAGATAGAGTGTTTACAAGCAGCGTCACACACACACATACATACGCACACACACACATACACACACACGCCATCACCATCGCATAGATTCCTTGCCTGCCTTCGGCAAGGAATCAAAAAGAAGCAAGGGGAAGCTAGGAAGATTCCTTGGAACTCTGTGAGGGTGTTCATGACTAAAAGCTTTTACTACTGTACTAAGACCCATTTCATTGTAAGACACCTTTCACTGTGTCCCTAGCAAACCCACACGGGTTCCGCCAAATATGTCACCAACCATTCGCATAAAGTAACTAAGCAGCGTTGGCAGTATCCTGGTGGTCCAGTAGACAGGCGGAAAGGTCTTGGAAACTCCGGTCTTAATTTAAAATGACGAGTAGCATCATACGATTGGCGGAAATCAGGGGGCATGGGGATATCATCCCCAACTTTTTGAAAAAGGGGAGGTGGTTACACATACCTTCCCCCAGATTTTCAAAAATGTTACAAAATAGTATGCCGTGTGTTATTAATAATGGTTATCAAATTACAAACTTTTGAATAGTGTGAAATAAAGTTAACCATTAGTTAACTTAAATGACTTAAAAAAGCCATTTTCGGGGCGCTTCGCGCGCATCTATAGTGCGTTATTGTCAACCTGGGCGAAACTATTTTTTCAACGCCTCATGCAACTCCCACCAACACCTATCTTCTCGAACCACAAGCAGTAGCGTATCTACCGGAAAATGCCCGTGACGGTTTTGACTGGGAAGGGCAGCTCGAACTGTCGACTGCTAAAAGGGCAAAGTGAATGGAAGAAGAAGCGGGATGAAGGAAGGGCATTTTAATGTAACTTGGATACTTTTGTAATGCAGGATGAAGTAAAACATTCTACAATGTCTTTACCAATGCTATTTTCGGCGCGCACCCATCTCAATAATTGCGTCATCGCCAATCCCTTTGAGACAGCTTGGGTAGCATTTTTGTTTCAATGCAGTTCCCACACCAGCATCCACTTCTCCCACCGGTAAAATCCCCTTGTGTCATTACATTCACCCACCATTGGCACAAATGCAATTACATAGTAAAGAGTCAAGTTCCAATTTCGTCTCTTAGAGCGATTTTAAGCCATTTTCAAATACTGCAATGACGAATATCGGAGAACTCACTGCGTTCCCGCAGCGCCTTCTAAACTGTTGGGTCATTTCAACTTCAACCCTCTCGTACGATAAAACTCGGTAGGTGCAGCCTTACAAAGACAAATTCCATGCGTCCACTCTTAGTAACACGTATTCGAACCTGGACGGTGTTTTGTTCATCGGAAAACGAAATCGTGTGCCCCCTGACAAGCAACCTTTTCTGCACCAACTGCTCACAAGCCCTTCAACCATCAAATTGAAGGGCTTTAAGTACGACTTAAGTCAAGAAGAGGTACGGTAAAATTATCATTTTGTGGTCTATTCCTTTGGAAAGAGTTAAACTTTTCATTCTAATGCTCAGAACTTTGGGGGGAAAATACCCCAGGGCTTCCGAGGCCCAACCCCACGTACTACATGATCCTCCGTAGGTTCGAAATGTACCTCTCATTTTTTGAAAAGTATTTTCGCATAAAACTCCGTACATGTTTGCCCTGATAACCAATAACGGTCATCGGATATGAGCTACGAATCGCGGCGAAAGCGCGCACGAATCTTTACTTTAAAATATTTTCGATACAAAAGCTGCACGCAGGCTCTGCATCGAGACATTTTCAATTTCCTAACAAAGTGAATATGCCAATTATGCCAATTCGAAGGCGAGTCTGCTAGCCGGTAATGTGCCAAAGGTTTCGGTTTTCATGTCTGCCCCAAAAAAGTGAACGTAATAAGATTTTCTTGCATCACGTTCATGCAGTACTGCGTTCTACCTTACAACGCTTATGCCCACGAACAATCGGCCTAACGGTGAAACGCTCAGCGTTGAATAATGCAGATACGTTCGAGACGGCATTTGATAATTTCCCTAGCAATGAGGCTGAAAGCGGGCGAAAATATTGATAGTATGTGAAGGATTTGCGAAAATTTCTTTACCAGTAGTTCGCAGAGGATTTGCTCTTCAAAACGATCATAGATCCCATAACTCACTCGAAAGCACACCTCAAACAACGTTAATTATACAGCTTAAACGCCTTTCGAGGTTTCATGTTTGGTCGGAGGGCAAGCCTTCCCCTCCCCTCCCAGCCCCGCTGACCTAAGCTAAAAAATCACGGTTTTTATGAAACTTCGTAATAGTCACTGATGTTCTTTCTGTAACCTTCACAATGAAATTCACTGAGCAATTAGCAGACACTTGAACAATTTTCTAAATTTTCAGGATGTAATACGAAGGGTCTAAGCTCAAATCAAGTTTTGATATGTTAAAGGGGTATACTTATTTTAACCATTTTGATGAAATTTGCAATGAAATCCGATGTGTGGTTCTCAAGATATTAGCAGTTAAAGATGTCACATTTTCATCACAAGATGAACTTGACGTCAGCAAATATGACGTCATAGCCTCACATTAATGAGCAGTCTTTTGTTTTTCTTTAAACTTTACAACCAATTTTCTCCTCCACAATCAAGTTATCGGAATGTGATTGCATGAGAGGCATTAGAAATTTAAAAACTTCACATTTCGCATGGGGCGGTCCTATCCCTATTTACTTCAAGATCAGCACAATTGACTGAAAACACGAAACAAAGCACTTTCTCATCAATGTGAGGAAGTGATATAACCCTTGCTTGCCTCAAGCTCACTTTTAGTCACAAATGTAGTCATTTCTTTTCCTGATATCTCGAGTACTACATGTCTGATTCGAATGGAAGTTTCACCAAATTGCGTAGATTTAGTTCCTCTTTCACATATGAACATTAATTTTCGGCTAAAAACCTTTAAGTTTTAAACTAATGAAAATAAGGTAGGCAGTTTAAGAAGGGCTAAATAAAAAATATTGCCGTTTATGCATTTTATTTCTGAAGTGTGAAACATTTTTACATAAAGCAGTTTCATTTTTATATAAAATTACGTACTTGCATTAAATGTCTCCCTGCTACCAAGCTGCTAGAATACTTTCATAAAATAACAAGGAAGCCAGTGGCTTCGTGATTCCTGACATTTTTACATTGCATAAATTGTGTATCCTGTTTTGTACCGTACCAGTGAGTTTAACTGAAGATTGCATGGTCAAGTCATGTTGAATACAATATTTTACAAGATTTGACAACTGTGGACCTCAGATGACCTCAAACAAAAACAACAGACTATCGATCCCTTTAAAAGTCTGACAAATCAAGTATGAGCTCAATTGAAGATTAAATTGTCAATTAGCCTAATGATGTTTACAATATTTTCACTATCTGACCCCCTGCTGACAGGGGCGTATATACATGAATTCGCAGGGTGGTGAACTATTTTTGGACCGACTACATTTCTTGGAGACCGACTCCCGCTGACACAGTTGTACGACCCGAATTTTTGAAGACCTCTTTTCATTTTGCACTTCAGATGCTGTTCCGAATTTCCGCGGACTTTTTTTTTTGTATTTGCTTTTTTGCACTTCAAACGTTGTTCATGTCTGGTCTACCGTTACAAAGGCGCACTGAACTTGAGCTGGATTTGAGACCGACTTTTCATTTTCACGGGGGGTGTCACACCCCCTCACCCCCTGTATTTACGCCCCTGCCTGCTGACCTCAGAGAACCTTTGACCTCAAACAAAATATAACAAGGAACATCTACCCCTATAATGGTTCTTCATAATAACTGAGCTGAATTGAAGATTGCATTGACAAGTTGATTGCGATGTTTTTGAGAGGTTTGACCTCAGTTGACCTTTGACCTCCACCAAAAACTATAGAGATCATCTACCTCCTATAAAGGTCCCACATACCAAGTATGAGCTTTATTCAAGATTATATTGACAAGTTATGTTGATTACAAGGTTTTGAGAGGTTTGAGCTCAGTTGATCTCAGATGACCTTTAACCTTCATCAAAACCTATATGGATCATATAGCCTTTATGAAGTTTCTACATTCCAAAGCTGACCTGAATTGAAGATTGCATTGGCAAGTTATGTTGATTTTGAGGTTCTTGACTTGTCTGACCTCAGATGACCTTTGACCTCTACCAAAACATAGGGATCATCTCCTTTTATTGAGAACCTATATACCAAGTGAGAGTTTGATTAGAGTTTGCATCAAGTTACAGTGTTTTACAAGGTTTTCCATTTTTGACCCCCGGTGCCTCAGGTGACCTTTGCCCTTTAAGAAAATAAAAATGGTTCATCTCCACACTATGGCCTACCTTCATACTCAGTATCAGATTCACCCTACTTTCCCCCACTGAGAAAGCCTGATTACAAGCTCTGTCCCATCCACACACATACACACACAGGCATGATCACAATGATTCCTCTGCTGATGCCAGGAGTCAAAAAATGTTTCAAAGCCCATTTCCTTCTGGGCTGCTAGTTCCTGTAATGTTCTTATAAATAAAATATAGCTAGGCTATGCAAAATAGAAAACATCAGAGCACTTCTATTGCCACTTAAGAGATAAGAGTATTCTTTTGTTAACAAATGTCTTATCACACTGATCCACTCCTTCCATTGCATAGAGGTAGGAAGCTGTTCTCAGTGGGAGGAGGTGAACATTTTACACTGCTGTCCTGAGGGGGGGGGGATTGGAGGGCCCTTGGATTTCAAGCTATAGTTTGCCACATTGAAATTGAAATATATCTCTTTAAAAATGTAACTTTATTAATTTCACACTGTGGACAAAAAGGCATTTTGGTCTTTGAAAAGTGTGGGGGAAGCATTCTGTATCCCCCTGGCCTCCCCCTTCCTATGCCTATGTCTCCCTGGCTAAGCATCTGTTTTGAGAGTAAATACTGGTTAGCTATTTGCTTAATATCTTTATTGATGGGACTGATTGGTTGAATAATGACTATAGCTACTCTCTTTGTATGCCATGTTGGTGACAGCTAGGATGAGACAACTGATCCTATAAGTCAATTCTATTACTTCAATCAAAGCCTTAGCTTTAATCAGAGTACAAATTAAACAGCTACATGTAACATGCAAATTCTTCAAGAGTCTAATACTACAACCATTAACCAATAACACTGATAAATTACAGGCATTCCAACCTATACAACTGAAAGTTTTCCAAAGTTTGGCAGATTTTCCAAGGGTTATTAGCACAGCTACCTTTGGCATAAAAGCATATTCCTCATAAAATTTGGTCATCTAAAAAGAGCTGAAGGTTTGTAAGTATTCTCTCTGTACTGGATATGTGGGTAAATTTCAGGAACAGGAACAGGAGGGAGGGCGGGAAGAGTACTTGCATAGCCAGCTTTCCCAGTTGGGAGGAGGGGGCAAGGACAACTTTCTTCCTGATTTGGACATTTTGTCACAGACTGCCTGGAGCCCCAATTATGGGATCGCAGAGTGTTGGCATATTCAGGTGAGGCCTGGTGAAGGGACTGGCAGCCTCAGGTGTATTTATTTTTCTTCCCCTTTTCTATTCCTACTTCTCTTTCTTTTTCTTCTCCCTCAGCTACCTCCTTCCCTACTCCTTCTTTTCCTTTTTTTCTCCTTTCCCTTCCCAATTCTCCCTCTCAATTTCCTTCAGGGGGCATCTTGCCCCCCCCCCTGCCCCCCTCTGGCTATGCAGAGGGAAGGAGGGAGGAGGGAAGTAAGAAAGAAGGAAGCATGGAAGGAAGGAAGCATGGAAGAAAGGGGGAGGGAGGAGGAAAAAAAGGAAAACAGCCTAAAAACAATCCACATCAAGTATGCATCTGGGAAGTACAGAATAATAAGTTAACAATAACAACTTACAAAATAAAAGTCTTTTAAGTAGATCTTAAAGCTTTTGAGAGAATGTTTATTGTTAATTTTAGAGTCAATGTTATTCCAAAACTGAGCACCATAGACTCAAACTGACCTTTTATTAGTATTCAGTGAAATGTTGTTGACATGAATATGGCTAGAAATGATCATGGTAAAATGGTCAATGATAAAATGATCAAGCACTGTGTTGTTAGGTTGAAACCAGTTATGAAAGTGGACCTAAAGTCTAGAATTACAAGAATATATATTTAGAGGTTGAAAAATGCTTTTCATTCACCCAACTCCCATTTTCACAACTTACTCTATTGCTGAGATATAAAATGATGAAATTTATTCACTTAATTTGAAATAGTCTATTGTACAATAATTTGTGATGTCCTTCTTGTGCAACTCACATTACCTTTTTTTATTTCCTTTTGAAATTAAGATGTTAACATGACCTGGAAACATTTACTGTTCCTTTGCATAGCATGTTGTATAGAGAGGGTTATAACAGTGAGAGAGTGATCACATTTTGGCACAAGGTGCAGTGGCTTTCGAAAAAGCAAAGAAAGACAAAGACAGTAATTTGAGCAGTACAAAGATGACATCACAAACTACTGCACAATCTACCATTATAAATTGATTGAATAAGCTTTACATCTCAACTCAGGAATGTCCTGTGAAGATGCATGGGAATTGGACCATTTGGATGCATTTTTCAAGCTTTGTCACATACATTTTTGAATTTTTAGACTTTAGGCACACTTTAAAGATATGTGGCAGCAGTCCCACGAAAATACTTGAACATGAAAATGCCTAATTGGTACAAGGAACCATTATGTATCTGCAGGATATGAAATGGTTTAAAAATGGGTTCTTTCAGAGAATGAAAAACCTATTACTTACAAGGGGAAGCTTATTCCCCCACAGAATGTTGCAATAAGAGATATGAAAGTAGATAAAAGTAAATACAAAGAAAGAAGTGGCTTCTGAGGAATAAAACAACTTGGAAATTTTAATTTATTACAAATTGTATCAACATGAATCTTCCACGTAATGTGAGTATCAAGATGAAGACACCTAGGCAAGATCCCACACTGCAGCCAGGTGAGATACCACATTCTCCCACATCCAAAACCTGAGTGGACAGATAACCTTCTTAGCAAGCTGCATGGCATACATATTCCTTTTTCAGTCATAGCCCTCTGTTTGGAAAGCTTGAAGGTTGGGGGCGGGGGTGGGTGGGGGTGGGGGGGGGGGTGGGGGTGAGGCGGGGGGGAGGCTGAGCAAACAAAGTCTACTCCACAAGTAAGGCTGACAGAGGGACAACTGAGATGACGTATCCTACACTCATAGACATGATGTAATATGCTAGGCAGGAAATAAACCAAGAACCCTTGGATAACATGATTGAAACCACACCCAGTTGCTTACTATGCTCTCCAATATGCGTACTATGCTATCATTTATACAGTAAAAGGCATAGACCTACAACGTCATTGCCACAATGTTTTACACACTGTATGTGTAATGTCACTGGACATCTCATGATTGATAAACCAAGTAGCATGCTTTGAAGACATGACATGAAAGTCCTTTCAGCCCAAATTCTTGTAGAAGCTGACCACAGTTAATCATGCTTGCATCAAAACAAGGTAACAGAACTCCAGCTCTATCAGCACAATGTGCGCTCAAGGAATAATGACTTGTGGTGCTTAATAAGTAGTTCCAGTGGCTACTAGGCCTAGGGCTTGGCCGGATGATATGTCCTGATTGAGCACGATTGTGAACTTAGATACAACTCGCTGGACTATAAAACCAAAGAATGTGAAAGTTACTGACCATCACTAATAAGACTTTCCCGGGCTGTGCAGACTACTCGGATTGTAGGCTTATGGGCATTTTCATGGTATGGAGATATTTAAAAATTACCACATATATGTTGTACCACTGCATATACCAGGTGTGATAAACAAGCTAATTATTCTCATTGTCCAACAAATGTTACCTATACCAGTACATACTATATCTATAAAAATCATTACGTTTGATAGCAAATCACAACATACCCTGAATGATCTTTTTAACCCTGAGAATTCAACCTACTTTAATCAGTAGACAATTTATCTAAAAATACAAAATATTTCACAAAAATAGACAAATACCCTCTGAGAAAATATAGTAATACTGTAGTTTCAGGCAGTACGGTTACTTAAAGCCTCAGCGTAAGATGGAAGTGAGGTTTCAGTGGAAATGACATCATTATACGTAGGGGGAACATCATTGACACCTTCCTCTCCAAGGACTGCCCTGTAATGAGAAAGAAAACCAGTGCATTTACAAACAAGATACATAATAAACATCTAGATACACAGATTTGTTCAAAGTCAAACCATGCATCACAAACTCTCTTTCCCCAAACTTAAAGTTCATATATGCAGTTACAACAATTCCAATTAACCATACTGTACTTACAGTACCTACATGTACAAGCCACAACCTGCAGCAAAATACAGTTTGAACATGGAGTTGTTACAGAAGGAGATAAAGGACCTCATCTACTTTCATCTATCAGACAGTATGTATTGGGAGTACTTTAATCCTTTTTATGGGAAGAGACTTTGATAAACAGGCCATTTAGTTCCTCTTCTAAGTTTGTTCGACTGAACCCTCCTGATGAGAGTTTGATCCTTTCATACTAATGTAATTCTCAAACAAAGAGTGACAATGGTTTGAAGTCATCTGCAATGCCGACAAGTGTGAAACCTTCGTCAATCTTTTAGTCTAAATGACTGTACATGCACTTTTAAGTGATCAAATTCCTTTATCATTCTAATTTCTACCATTAGTTGGAAACACCTCTTTTCAGCAACGAATGTAAAGTCTAACTTTTGCATATGAACTTTGAAAAAATTCTGGATAGTTTCTATAACAGCGAAATATGTGACCATATTCTGTAACTTAACTGAAGCTCTACTGAACCCATCAAAAAAGTGAGCACTGGCATTCAATAATAGAATAACTTTTGTTTTCTTTGACGACTGGCAATATTATAGCTACAGGTAAAATCATACCATGCCAAAGAAGTGTATGATATCTAGCAGACGATAAGAACTATTGTTGTTACTTCCTAATCCCTTTTTAAGTGGTCTAAAATTTTCAAGAGTACAACAATTAGGAGCTTATTGTCGGCAAGCCTGATAGTTTCAAAGGAGAGGTAAGTGCCTTATCTCCTTCTGAAACAGCTCCCTGAGTAGAACGACCCACTTAATGTCACCAGTTATACAACCATTCATCTAAAGTAGGTGCAAAGGTAATCAACACATTGATAATCAGGTGATGATTCATGGTTCTCCCCGCTTCACCCCTTTTAAAACCATTCCTTTCCTTTTTGAGATAATATCTAAGTTGGAGCGTTTGTGTACTTATCCACACTGCCAGATGCCAGGAAGGTATAATACACCAAACAGTGGTTAAATTTCAAATTTCTCTTTGGGGAAAGTCAGATCCCCTTTTGAGGATTGGTTCCTTTGACACTTCCATGGGGTACATGTTCAGACTTCACCTTCAAGAAGTGAGCCCCTTTTTTTGGGCAGGGATGATATGGGTAGGAGACAAATGTGAAAACCAACATCAAAAAAAAACCAGAATGCAAAAATGCATTGAGGTTTCGATGATATATTTTCTATTCCAAATAATGCAATGATGTCCCATGTCTTTCAGTCACTGGTCAAGTGCTATCTTAACATGTTGGAAAAATAATTTTAGGTTCATATTTGATCTTGGGAATTCCTGGGAAATTTTGCATTTTGACATCTGATGACTCAAGATGATGATCTTGGGAATTCTTGGGAAAATTTGCTTTTTGCCTTCTGGTGAACTCATGAGACGATCTTGGGAATTCTTAAAATTTTGCTTTTTGACCCCAGATGACCTTTGACCTCCATCAAAAATGATAGGGTTCTTCCTCTTACCATAATGCATGTACATACTAAGTATGAAATTTATTCAAGCTTCCTATCTTGAGATATGTTAAAAACATTTTCAGTGTTTGACCCCCGGTGACCCTACATGACCTTTGACCTCAACCAAACATGATAGCATTCATCTTCCCACCATAACACATCCACATACTACCTATGAAATCTATCCAAGCTTCCTATCTTGAGATATTGTGTCTAAATGGTTTTCAGAGTTTGACCTCCGGTGACCCCAGATGACCTTTGACCGCCATCCAAAACAATAAGGCTCTTCCTCTTACCATAACACATCTACATACTAAGTATGAAATTTATCCAAGCTTCCTATCTTGAGATATCCTGTTAACAAGGTTTTCAGAGTTTGACCGCCGGTGACCCCAGATGACCTTTGACCTCCACCAAAAATGATAGGGTTCTTCCTCTTACCATAACACATCTACATACTAAGTATGAAATTTAGCCAAGCTTCCTAACTTGAGATATCGTGTTAACAAGGTTTTCAGCATTCGACCCCCAGTGACCCCAGATGACCTTTGACCCCATCAAAAATGATCCTCTTACCATAACGCATCTACATCCTAAGCATGAAATTTATCCAAGCTTCCTACCTTGAGATATCGTGTTAACAAGGTTTTCAGAGTTTGACCTCCGGTGACCCCACATGACCTTTGACCTCCACCACAAACGATAGGGTTCTTCCTCTTACCATAACACATCTACATACTATGTATGAAATTTATCCAAGCTTCCTTACTTGAGATAATGTGTTAACAAGGTTTTCAGCATTCGACCCCCGGTGACCCCAGATGACCTTTGACCTCCATCAAAAACGATAGGGTTCTTCCTCTTACCATAACGCATTTACATACTAAGTATGAAATTTATCCAAGTTTCCTATCTCGAGATATCGTGTTAACAAGGTTTTCGGAATTTGACCCCCGGTGACCCCAGATGACCTTTGACCCCCACCAAAAACAATAGGGTTCTTCCTCTCAATATGAGGCATCTATGTACCAAGTTTGAGAACTGTCAGAGTTTCCCTTCTTGAGATATCGTGTTAACGAGCAAAGTGTCACAAACACACATACACACACACACCCACACCCACACACACACGCACATACACACATACATACACACATACGCCATCACGAATGCATTGGTTTCTCTTATCATCGAAACCAAAAAAAGTTTGAAAACAGTATGGAAGCCCTGATGTACATGGTACTTTACGAAGATTTTACAATTTTTTTGTAAATAAATTGTCATAATTGATGCACTACTGCTTCTTTTTACCTTAAAACTGCAACACTTTATTTATGTTCTGGAAAACATACAAATTAGTTGTATGATAAGAAGAGAGTTGCAAGGGTTAGCTGATATTTTCAAATATGATTTGGGTGGCTCACATAAACACCTTTTACTGTAATCAATTATGAATCTAAACTGTCCAATATGGTTCTACTAAAGTGATTTCTATCTTTTCTCAATGAACGAGATTGGTCATGTGTGCATGGCCTAGGGGAAGGAAGCAAAGCTTCCAATTCTTACCCTCTTAAATATCTCACTTCAGGTCCTTCTTGTAGGTTGCCATCGGCATCAGGTCTACCCGCATCCCCATGGTACCCATTAGTCCATGGACAACAACATGGTATCACCACTTCTTTTATCTCTTCAAAGTTGTAATAAATGACCATAACCAATAGAACAAATATATAGCTAAGGAAAGCAACTCGATGTGTTAGGCACAAAATGACCACACCAACGGCAATGGCTATGATGGTGATGGCTAATGTCTTCATGGAAAACACACCTCTGAGACAGTCTCTGCATGAATCGGACATCTTAGGCTTTCCAATGGCATAAGTTTTCAAAGATAGCAATTTTATGCATCTTCAAGAAAAGCCATTCAAACTTTAAAGTGGTTGGTCATCCTCATACTACTGTAGGCATAAAATACAACAGCTCCTTCAATCCATCACATTGGCAGACCTTCTCTTCTATCCTTCATCCAAAAGAAAGCAACATTTCAGCTACAGTAAATTGACTTCTAGCTGTGTTTTCACCATGGTAAAAATGCAAGTGGCAAGAATTGAGCCAAAAGTATCCCTGTCATGTTATCTTCAATACGTATATAACACTGCTGATTAATCTAAAACTGCGCAACTAGCTTAACTCACTCACAATGACCTTCACAGAACAGATACTAAGGCTAGTTCTACCAGCAGAAGAAATGGCATCTGGAAAAGATAATCCACTGTAGAGGCTTTTGCTATTCAATGTGAATGTTATCATAGTAATCACCATTGCTAACCTGTCTCCTACCAGCTGGAAATGGCAATAAAAAAGATGATTTGTAAATTTCACCATACGGGTCAATTTCAAAACTAGGACATTTGCATAACAACATGTACATAAAATATCACTGGTAATTCAGGTACTTTATAACACTGTAAGGGAGAACAGTCAGTGGCACAGTCAGGAAAGGGGGTGCATTGGGGTAGAAAGTTCCCTCCCCACAGTTTCTCAGTCAAACTGTTTAACCTTTTCATAATATATTTTAGCTACAGTATAGTTCTCAACAGAGTAGGGTGATATATATATTTGCTAGGAATAACAAGATAATCTTAGATTTTCTTTGCATACTGCATGCCCCCCAATGGTGCTACCCAGCTTAGATGGTGTCACATAGTTTCAAATTCCAAACCCCACCCTCAAAGAATACAAAAAGCCTGAGTGTGCCTATGTAAACAACAAATTTTAAAACTACAGTAGAACAGCAATGCTGTTGTGTAGCTCACACACTTTCTCTTGTCTGTTAAAAATAGAAACTCACAAAACCAAATTTTAACATCTATTCATCTGCTTCCAAAAAACCTCCTTACCTTACAAAGGCAAATGGGAAGGAAGGGAGCAGCGTAATAATTAATAGAAATCAAAACCCATCTGTAAGGAATTTAAACCTGCAACTGACATAGTTTTATGACAGATAGCTACAAATATCACTGCATATTTTCTCATATCAAGCAAGCCTGCAAAGGCTGTATACACTTTTATCAGCAGCAAGACTGAAAAAAAGTTTGTATGATGTCCCTATAAACTGTTCACGTATTGCAAAGTACATTTAATCACATCTGCGATTCCACAAGTAAACACTGCATGGGTTTGCACTGATCAAAATAAAACAGACTTTCAAAAAGCTCCTACTGCACTTGAACTCAAAACAGTTAAATTGCAATTACTTGACTTGACCAACTCAATTGAACAGAACAGAATGGGAGATATCCCCACAATTAATAAGTTAAGCCTATTTCCTTTCATGTGTAAAGCCACACTGACCACAGAGTTGCTTCAGACTGTAGAGGCCACTTGATGAACAAACACATGTGTGTTGATGGATTGAATTTCAAACAGCCTGCATATCCATTTGCAAGATAACAACTGAACACAAAACCAAGCACACTGCTATCAGTACAATGGATAAACAGCTAACTGTTCAGCAGGCACAGTGAACTCAGCTCTACAAAAACGGCTTTCAAACCGAACTTAACTTTCCTATAATGGAATGCAAATAGGCAGGTGTTAATGCTCTGCTGACAAACAATCATATCCCAAAAATTTCAGCCCAAAATCTCCCCACATCAAAAAGAAGAAGACTTTTTATTGAAAAGTTGACGCCATCAGCCCCATTTCATAACCTCACACATGTACTGTGTACATGTGTGAGCTAACAAACCCACAATACCATAACTAAAATACCTTTGTGGAGAAAAAAAGACACATGTACTGTCTGTCCTCAAGTTTATCATACAAGAAAGAATCAGGCACATAGCCAGGAATTTGCCAAGGAGGGGGCGAAGTCTGTAGGTAAATTATCTAAGTGTAGTGCCACCATAGGTTGTTGGAAAGCGTACAAGAAAATTTTGGCTGAAAATACAAGGATCCCAGATTGCTGGAAATAGCACTTCCCAGTCCTTGTAAGTTGCATCTAAACATTTTGTTATTTTGAGTTACTAGCAATATCATAAAAAATCATTACAAAATACGAAAAAAAATTGCCCAAGGAGGGGGTGGCTGTCCCCTTCACTTCCCCCTTGGCTACGTGCCTGGAAAGAATACAGAGCATGAGCAAGTAAGGGAGGATGGCAAAAGGGTGGGAGAGGCAAAATACCATTAAACATTACTACAAGAAAAATTATATTATTGCACAAACTTGCAATTACTAACTACACATTTACTATATAGCAAACTCCCAGTCTTGTACAAGGACAGGGATGGGAAACTAGGGCTAGATGGGGGGGGGGGGGGTAGCAGCTAAGAAGGAGGAGGCACATCCAGTCTGCCAGGTTCAGGTTACTGATCATATGCCAACAAAAGATCAATCCTATTTCATACAACTATTGACATAAAGCAATTCTAAAAAGGGTTTGTTATCAAATGTGACCATGACAAAACTTGTCAAATTTTGGACTGGCAATTCACCAAGAAGAATAAAAAAAGTTCCTTTGCCACATCTTAACTTGCCATATTTGGGTATAACAATGCACAACATCTTTCTTTGGCATTTCATGTTTCATTTCAATGCATGATATTATCACTGACTGACACCTTTTGAACCATTCAAATATCAAATACACCTAAAGCTGGCTAGAATACAAGCATTAATTCTGCTACATTAGTTTTGAGACAACTGTCCTTTTAATCAGGGCACCTTGTAGCAGTCTTTTTTGTACCCTAAAGCTTGATGTGTCTCCCAGTACTACACTAAAAGATGTTCCAGCTACAGTAGTGCAGGATAATGATGAAAAATGAAGATTTGTTCTTTGCTACTAAATACAAAACCCTGCTTACACCTCTGTGATCACACTATGAGAACACACTGTGCAGCAATTACAGGCAGAATGCCTAACTTTGAACCAGAAAGCCCAAAGGTTTAGTGATTCCTTGCTAAAAGGGGGTGATTTTTTGCACTGAGCTCATCCCCAAATTTATAATTCTTGACCATATCATTTTTTGATGTTTTCACAACTTGACCTCTGCTCACCTCATATGACCTTTGAACCCCACCAAAAAGTGAGTAACAAAAAATGAAAAAAAAAAAAAACATGACATAGGGAGGATTCGTACCCAGACCGTCTGCCAGAGAAACCAAGCTCTTATCCACTACACCATCAACGCACTAGCTTGTTCAGTGTAAGGTATTTCTAATCATGCTATAGTCACAGCATCCTTTTCACATGTTCATACTGTAATTATAGGCTAGGTAATTTGAATTAGTATTATTACTGTGACAGATATAATGCTTGTGAAAAAAAATAAATGTTGTTGTCTATAATCCTATCTTTGGAACGGTAGAAAAATTCAGGCCTAATGTTTCATTCGTCACTCATACACGAAACACCCAGATGCAATTTGGAGATATGCACACTGTCTATTTAGTTACAAGGTTGTCCTTGTTTCACCTCTGATGACCCCATATGACCTTTGACCAACAGCAAATTGGTAAGGTTCCCCCTCTCCTAAAGTAACATATCTTTCTACCAAGTATGAAAAGGATCCATAATTCCAGCTGTCTTGAAATATCATGTTTTTTCAAGGTTTTTGGTTTTGACCTCTGATGACCTCAAATGACCTTCTTTTCAATATGATAAAGTTATACCAAGTAGGAAGATTGTGCATCATTGCTATCTTGAGATATCATGTTTACAAGCCAAGGGCCACAAACACATACACACACACAATCTCCTGGTGCGTGACTGCATAGATTTCTTTTGCTTTCAGCAAGGAATCAATAAAGACCCATACAAGTCTAAGAGAAAGGTTTGCAGTGAATTACATGCAATGTACCTTGAATCTCTAGTCTTCAAATTCAAAAATACCTGTACAGTAGATTGAAAAATCAATCTCATTCATCCAATCCGTGCAGACATTCCTCTGGTGTCTGGTGAGAAAATATGTTGAAGCTTCTTCACTCACTAGAAGATGGTACATTGTAATTGTGATGCCAATTTTGTACTAATCTCATTTTTTGTGTGTGTGTGTGGGTGTATGTGTGTGTGTGTGTTTTTTGTTTTTTGCTTTCCTAGAACTTTACACCTTGTTCCAAAATGTGATTATTATCTTTGTTCTACAGTCACCTGACTATACTGTACTTTCACTCCCCTCATAAAACATGCTATGCAATGAAACTTTGGTCACTTTCCTAATGTCACACTGTAAACATTATTTCAGAGGGAATAAAAAGCTAAATGTGAGTTGTACAAACAGGTCATCACAAATTACTGACATACAATAAAGCACTTCAAAGTGAAAGAATAAATTTAAGTCTGCATCTCAGCGACTAACATTGAAATTGGACCAATGACATTCATTTTTCAACCTCTGCAATAAATGTTCTTGCAATTTTGACGTTAGGGTACACTAAAACTGCAACACAATGATTTACAGTATACATATTAATAAGGCTACTTCCTGATTTTAAAGGGAAATACTGTTTGTGAGTACAGGAAATTTTTTACTGTACCTTTAAAGGTCATGTGACATGCCACCAAAAGAGCTGTTTCACTTCTCAGTTAATGAATTAAGTCCTCCAATCAAAGATCTGTTGGAATTATTTTATTATTATTTCAATATCTTTTACCATTCTCAAAATATAAGTCTTCAAAGTTTGATGGTTTCTGAAGAAACTAATTACCTAGATTCAAAAATAATGATGTGAAGTGTTGCACAGTGTTATGATTTCTTTTGTTAACCCTATATAAATTATCTCTTAATTACAGATCATATAGATTACAGTTTGGTGAGTGATATCAATAGTTTTCAAGGAAAAAATTTTAACTTTTATAATAAACCCCTCGGGGAATAACAATGCTACCAGTGTCCTTGAAATTAAGGTTGAAAAAACAACTTGAAGGCTAACATGTGCCATACGGCCCTCTTTCGATGTAACATATTTGCATATTTAGCTCATGTTTATTCATGATACAAGTGTGAAATAGGAATTTCCTGTAAAATGGTCAACATTTGATGGATTTTAATGGAAATTGCAGCTATTTTCTGGATATTTTATGCTTTTTACATCGAATATCCAACTACAGTATGTTATTTTCATGTCACACGACCTTTAAAACAATGATTTTATTGATATAGAATCATAGGCAATTCAAAATTAGATAGCTGGGTCCCTCTACTTACAAAGAGACAAAAGGTTTTCATGAAAACATGTTCAGTTCTTTGTAACAAATGAATAATCTGTTCACATAAACTTAAGTTTAACTGATGTGTTAGAACACATACCTCTCATGGGGTGGAATATTTTTCAGGTAAAAGCCATTGCCAGAGTATATTGGTGGGACTGAATGGTTAAATAATATTAAAAGCTGTACTATGTCAGTGTCATATTGACACAGTATGCACAATATGTCCCTTTATGACAGTTTTGTAGGACTGGTGTCTGCTATGTACATCTAAGACTACTACTTATACTCACCTGCAAATTATGAAGCTGTGAGAACCCCATCTTACTGTACCTCACGCAGAGAAAAGAGGAAAAGACGTTTAAAACATACAGTATGCAGCTGGGATGGTGAAGCTCACAAAGAATGACACACGGTTGCCTGACTCGGATACATACTGTAACTATAGAAACACTGCATTATTGTTTCAGCTTTCACAAACAGGATGGTTTGCTACTGTAAACCCAATTTCAGTGATGAGCTCTCAGTAAAGCTGCATCCAACAGAGCATAGCAAGTGCAGCATCCAATATTTGAACTTACAGAGTATATGCTAGCCTCATTGGTGTCTTTAATGTGTCATTGAAACTTGAAAAACATCACAAAATAATATCAAGTGTAGTTTACTTCTAAGTTCCTTTAAAACCAGTTAAACCAGTTAAATCTTTAACAGGTACATACTGCCAGGGAGTACTGGGCTGCACTGACAGGACTGTCAGGCATTCCTGGGCACTCCATTCACAGTAGATACTGTACTGAAGAACTCTGACGGTGGGTAAGCTAGTCTGCCACAGTCTGTCTGATGGGACTTTTGACAGAAAATCATATCACAGCCGGGGTGCAGGGGCAGCGAGCTCCAGCCCCTCGAGTTCAAGGGTTGCAGCTTATCATATACCTATAGATAGGGTCTCAGAACAGGGCTGCCAGATGTGCCGGCAGTTTTTACTGTGCCAAAATTTGGGTAAAGAGTTACCAATTAAATTACCACCGTCAGATGCCATATTACCAACTGTGATTCAAAACAAAGAGTGAAAAGCAAAAAAAAAAAAAAAAAAAAAAAAAAAAAAGAAAAGAAAAGAAAAGAAAAAAATCAAATGAACTCATTGCATAGGTTTTAGCTATCTTGTACCCATTTTTATAGTACAGTACAGTGTAATATTGTTATATTGTTTAGGAATAATTCAGTTGTCTTATTTTTTGGGGTTCAACACTATCTGCAGCACACAGTGCCCCCCCTCCCCCACCTCCTCATCAATATACGCCAGTACTGAGTTTGCTTACTACCAAGGCTTATTGCTCTTCATGAGCTGTACTGTCAGACATTTTTCTGAACCCTGGGGTGGCTGTAACGAATTAATGATATCAAAATGCACTGCAAGAGCGTGATCACTCCACGCAGCCTGGTGTAGGTCCAGTGTCTCCTTATCAGGGTGACACCCAGCTTGGGGGGAGTTATGGGTTTATTACAAAATGGTATGCACTAGACTGAAGCACTAAACTATTCCCAAAGTGGATACGCAATAAAAAGACACAAAAATTATAATTTGAATATTTTCAGCTTATGTTGGACAATTTCTCGAACAAACAGCCATTTGAATTGATCGTGGAGGGGGTTTAGATGTTTGAAAAGGCTCCTACATTGGAAGGAGTTGCACTGGGCAAAGATGCCAAAGAATAATTGAACTGGCACCCAGGTTGTCCCATTACAAGTCTCAAAACCAGGCTACATGTGAGCATCAATTAGCCTTAGGAAAAACCAGAAAGCCAAAATCTTAGTGCTTCCTTGCCATATGGATATATTGTAACAAACATTAATCACCCACATGACAAGCATGAGATCCCTCACAGTTATCCTTCTCGAGATACTGTACCATGTTGATGAAGTCCAAACCTTCTGAAATCTTGTGACCCAAAATGACCCGCATTCACGACAACTGGCAATGTAGTTCCAATGGGTGAAATCATCCTGAGCTCTCTCAGATGTAGCAGACAACAAGAGCAATTGGCTTCACTGCCTGATGCCTCTAAGTGTTGAGGAATTTTGGGAACAAGGCAATGCGAAGCTTAAGTGTCGGTAAACACCTAGTTTCAAAAAAGAAACAAGCATTGTTTCTCCATCTCTCACAGGTCCCTGTTTCAACTAGAGTTCTGAGGTAACAGGGCACGAGTGTACTGTACTAATCACTCTGAATACTCCTGGGACTGCAATTTAAAGGGAAATATTGCGTTTGTTTTACAGAAAATTTTCGAATTTATAAAACCAACATTAATAGATACAGAATGATAGACAATTCAAAATAAGGTAGTATGGTAGCCTTCTTTTCAAGGGGAAGTAAATCGGTTAGGTGTTGCACAAAAGTAATTTGTTCACCCGAACTTTCAAAAATTCAAAGATGCAACATCCGTTACTCTTGTAATGCGTAACATTTTGTGGAGATGAAGCTATCGCTAGAGTTTACTGGTGAGACTGAACGGTTTAATAATGATTTAAAGTATTTTCTTTGTATGCCATCTTGGTGCATTTTAAATGCAATATTTCTCTTTAATGGACATGCGTTAATGCCCAGTCTTTAGCCACTTTCCCAAAGACTGGGGTGGAGGGGGGGGGGGTTGGTTGGAGGATCCTTACTCTTCACCACTGTTTGGCAGCTGCACCAAGCAAAGCATACAACTTCCTGAGAGGGACAACTTCCTGGGACAGACAAACAGATAGATAATAAATTTTAATCATCAATTTTAACCCAGCATCACTGTGAACAGCTTTGCCAAACAAGCAAATTTTAGTCCCTAGAATATTTCTACTGTAAGTGGTTCCTCCACAACTTCATCTGTTAACCTATGGTATAACTTAGTAGATGGATGGAATTTCACACACCTTGAATGTTCAACAGTCCAATTTTTCTGAAAATGCACAGGAAAGACGGCTAATTACCACAGATATTCAGATTTGATCAAGTGTAATCTTGAATTAAATGTAAATTTCATTTAACGAAACAAAAATTTCATCCTGATTCTGTGTTTTTACATGAACTCGATCTTTGCTGGTAACCATTGATTTGAGCAGCCAGCCATCCAGGTGTCCTTTGCACAGCTGGGTTGCCATGACGTCGTCCTTTGCATGGCTGGGTTCCCAAGATTTTGGCCTATATTTTCATACATGACTTTCAAAATTTATTTGAAGCTGTGCACCAACACCCTCAAGTTTCCAGCAGGCCTGGTCGGGAGTTTTTTGGCAGATGGGCAATGGCTGCCCATCTTAGGCATCTTCCACAGTTAATTTTAAAAGCCAAGACGGGCATTTAGGCGGGTACGGGCAACTGCACATCTTATATTGCCAGGCCTGGTTTCCAGTAAACAGACAATACACAGGCGGATTCCTTGACACACCTCCCCTCCACCGGAGGGTGATTGCAAAGCCCCAAAAGTTTTCAAATTTGGACACCCACAACTAAGATTTCTGCCTCAGAGCCTGCTGGTAATATGATTGTAAGACTGCCATATTTCATGCACCTCAAACACTTAGCATGATATACACAAGTGTTAAGCCTGCTTGCTGAAACACTTATATGGATATGCAGTTCTGTACAGACTGAGTGTGATGACTACAAACCTGGTCAATAACTGGGAATGTGGATGGCAAATTGGGCAATACAGACGACTTTAAAATACTGTGCTGTACCTGTACATAGGAAGCTATACAGAAATGCCAATTAACCTTTACCAGTGAAAGAGTGCACACTATAAACACTTTATGCAAATTTTAAGCAACGTACAAGGTTTCGAGTATTCCTACTGTAGTAGTCAAAATAGCCTTTGTGTAAATTACCCTTGATATATGCAACTGCTTTGACAAGCGCACTAATATGTAAGGCAGTATACTCAACCCCTAAGCTTTTTCATCCTTGGAATGAATTTCTTGAACTTTTTTTAGACTTTGCAGAAGGCTTTTTAGCGTAGGCAAGACTTTTCATTCAAAGGTTTAGTTCAACCTAGCCTATGGCTACCGAAGTACCATACTGTATTCTAGTCCTCAGTACAAGCATACGTTCAGTGAGCTCTTGGCGAATGACCACAAAGTTGTTTACTGAGGACTAGTCTTATGCTCTAGTTTACAACTAGGCTGTGGGGATGGAGGTGGCTTGGTGGTACCTTGGATACTAGAGGTCCCAGGAACAAATCCCAGTGGAACCACTTGGAAATTTTCTGGGGACAAAAATTTAGTTGTTCAGCATAGGCTGTTCACAGTGATACTGAAGGGGTTTAATTTGGTGAATTTTAATTGGGTATATATGATTGTCTGTTTGAAGAAAGTGTCCATTTTAGGAAGTGATTTGACCCATGGTGTTTTCTGCTTCGAGAGATTGTCTGCTCTACGTGTTGCTCAGTTTCAGCTGTCGAGCAGTGGTGCAGAGCAAGGAACCTCCACCCCTCCCAGTCTTTGGGAAACTGGCTTACTGAGGATACACTCACTTCTGTGGGATGGGGATGGAGGTCCCAGGAGCAGGATTGGGAGTGATTAGTACACACCTGCTTTGTAAACCTCTGAGCAGTAGTCAGTGAAAAGAGAAGGCAAATCTCCCTGGGTAATTCATCCACACTGACTCACTCTGGTATAGGGTCCGGTCCTCAATTGGCCGGCTACCTGTCCCTCAAATGATAAACTTTAGGCTGACTGTTACTGTCAGGCATGACTTTACAAGTCTCTCCAGTCTTTCACAACAACATTAACATTTGATTCCTACCCCAAAAGCATCCTTTCTTCACCCCTGTCTGGAAAACATGTATGTTACGCCGAAGATCTTCGGCGTACAGAAAGACCTTATACACCAATTTGATGGCGTGATTTTCTTGTCTTTACATACACACTGTACTTAAAACACAGTACAACAATTTGGCGTGGCGTAAAAGTTGAGAAAACAGGTGACTGGCGTAAAAATTCGGTGTAGCAGATACGAACTTTCCAGACTGGCCTTCACCAATATAGCCTTGGGGAGGACACTAATGTTTTAAGGGCAGGTAATATTTTGTAGGGGAGGAAACTATACAAGCTAGCTGATCCAGAAACTAACATTATTAATGGGGCCACAGAAATGTTAATATGAGAATAACTTTACAATTACTTTCACTAATGTGTACCTAGGCAGTGGGCTACAGTGGTCCTCAGTAGGAAGACTGTGTAGCTCCTTCACCTACAGCGACCGGCTCTACATAATACAGTACAAGTGCCTTCACTGGGGACAAGACCTACAGTAGTCCTCAATACAGGACTGTGGTCGTTCGCCTAAAGTTCACAATAGGGAGCTATTGGCGACCGGCTATACGCCTACACGTGCCTTTACTATAGGCTAGGCCAAGGCTAGTCCGCAGTCTGCTGACCTAGTATTTGGGAACAAAGTGTACGTGAGAACTAGGCCTAGGTACCCTAGGCTAGGCCAAGGCCTACACTTACTTACTGCAGCTACTGTACAGTGTAAGTTTAACTTAGAGTAATATGTTACAGTAGTACATCAACATATGTCTGCTGTTTTTCAAATTTATACAATTTAAATCTTACCTGCCTGTCTCCTCCTGTAAT
Source organism: Holothuria leucospilota (assembly GCA_029531755.1). Classification (NCBI taxonomy): domain Eukaryota; kingdom Metazoa; phylum Echinodermata; class Holothuroidea; order Aspidochirotida; family Holothuriidae; genus Holothuria; species Holothuria leucospilota. Next base: position 36,535,103 of record CM055965.1, on the reverse strand, counting down.
TTTCACGTGATATGAAGCAGACAGGAAGAAGAAATCTCACAACCGAGGCCTAGGCCCTGTCTCTGTGTTCCACGATTTCGAAAAATTATCGCGTATCAGATCAGGTAGCCTAGCTGCAGTCTGTGATTGTGAAGTGAGCAATGTTTTAATCATATATAAGTTTACGAGTTCACGGACTTCGCGAGCTAGGTGGTCAAATATGACGTCACAGCTAAGATCCCGAAGGGTAAACAAAATCACGTTCTCCCAGATTGTGCAAGCGTATACAGGTATAGATAGTTCTCAGTGACGTCACAGCTAGGGGTTAGCAACCGCCATGTCTGACGGCAAGCCTGTACACACATGCCGGGGTGCGAGTTTTTTTTTCGTAGGATAGCGAGGGGAATTCTATTCATACGGACCAATCAGCTTCTTGGAAAGAGGTCACACCCCTAAATCCAAAATAGCAGCTTTCCGACCCTTGTTTTGTAATTCTGACACCGGATTATGAAAGAACAGGCCAAATAACCCCTGTCCGTGTAACCCTAACCTTAATTCTAACCCTAACCATGATTTTGAAACAAATTTAAAATTTTTTGAAAAATCGATTTTCCCCTCGCTATCCTACGAAAAAAAAAGTAGCTGCCGGCGTTACCCTCAGACATGGCTGAAATAATACACGTGAAAAGCCAAGTGCTGAGCTATATAACTGGAGGACGCACGTCAATGCGGAAAACGACTCGAAATAGACGAGTTGGGAAATTAGATTTTGCTGTACCATTGTACTACCACAGATGAAGGCCACGGATAATTGCGTACGGACAAGAGGGCATTGAGAAAGTATTTTTTGTCTTTCACAATTTTCTGCCATACTGCCCAACCTTTTCGGTCCACGTTAAGGAGACTAAGTTTATAAAGAACTTTTCGTCTAAAGAAAATTCTCTTTGACCCGTGATTGAAGTCTAGAGAACCATAGTTTAACACTGGAAAATTGAACCTGATTACACAAAATACTCACATGCAGTCTCTGTTGTGGTACACTTTCATTCCCAGCAGGCACTGTATCCCAAAGTTTCCCAACTCGTCTATTGAAGCCGACTTGGGGGGTCACGTGATGTAGGTTAGCTTACTCAAGTCGATTCCACTGCCCTAGAGACGCGTATCTAGAAATGAAAGTAATGAAACGCAGAATCATTGATGTACACGCTAAAGCAATCCTTTGTTACTATACTCATTACGTCTCTAGTGTTTTTGTTGTAATTAACTGAGTAGGGAAATCTTTACACTATGATTGTGTTGATCAAAAGATTGTTTTTGACAAACGTTTCTCGATTTTAGGAGTGACCCTGCCTGTTCGAAGGACAGCGCGTGTTACCACGTTTCGAATAGTGCGTCGAGACGCGTTGACTTTGTAACATTCACGATAGTACCGTCACTGAACAGTATCGACAGAGTAGGCGCGCTTGTTAGTGACTGTCCATACATGTGCACAGATGTTCTGCACAACGTCGAAAGCGTCCTTTTGACACAAAAACACCAAGGCGCATGAAGGAAAGCTAACCCACGCGCGCACATGCACGCTTGCATTTTGGCCAATGATGTGCCTCGAATCCTCCTACACGGTACGCGTTTGGTGCTCTGTACGTTATACGGCTATTGTTATGTAGGCCTTTTCATGAAGTTGCTGAGGAAACTTTACCTCGGCGCAATGGTGTGTACGCTAACGCGTGATAGCGCGCAAGTTAGCGTCCAAGATGCAGAAGAGACGGCTCGCTACGGTGCGTTAGCATACATGTACATCATTGCATCAGCGCTTTCAATTATAGATACGCGGTGAAATCGACTTGAGTAAACTAACCTACATTACGTGACCCTCCATGGTGGCTTCAAAACCTTATTGTGGAATGATCCTTCCTAGCATATAGTTTAGTGACTTTAACTATATTGTAAAAGCCAGAGATATCCATAATGCCACGTAAACATTTCAACTACTGTAACTTAAATATGTAAATCTGACAGATGAAAAACCCTCCGAGGTAATACTTCCATGAATATACCATATGCACTGACGTCATGCTACGTCAGTTTGGAGGAAAACGATGATATTACGGAGTTTTCGATTTCAGGACGGTAGACAAAGAGGACGAAACGCGCAGCAAAAAACTGGACTGCGCATGAGTAGAAGCGAGCATCGCTCCGTCCTGTTGATTTTCAGGACGGTCGTCGACCGATTTAAGGTTCTGTTAGAAACAGGACGGTGCAGGGGTTGCCATGGTAATTTCCCTCGTCCATAACGTACGCGTTTCTGTGATGTTAAATTTGAAGTTAGCTGTATGCAAACGTACATCATTTTGTTCATGTGGCATGCAAGCTGCTGACAAAAATGAACATGACAAACAACAACAGTGCATATCTTGTAAGCCATTTTACGAACGATTCAGTGCTAAGCTAAGGAAAAATATCTTGAGGTAGAAACTTTGACAATTTTATAAAATATCCAGTAACGATGGCGTCTCTAATCTGTGTAGGTTCGTCATTGTTACAACTTAGCGATGAGTGTGGATGCTAACAAAGCATTGCAACTTAGTTAATAAATGAGCGCGTCATTGTTTTGTTGTCATTCTGCCGCACCATCGTCATTAAAATCGAAACGTTTTACATGTCAGGACGGAACGCCGGGATCGCGTGCGTTTAACTCTCCGTCCTGTTGCTCTACCGTCCTGAAATCGAAGTCGCTATAGTATAGATAGTTCTCAGTGACGTCACAGCTAGGGGTTAGCAACCGCCATGTCTGAGGGCAAGCCTCTACACACATGCCGGGGTTGCCCTCAGACATGACTGAAATGATACACGTGACGTCACGTGAGAACTATCTATTAGGACACGTCAACGAATGGCGTAGATATCGCACGCGAGTGTAGTAGGCTTACGCGGGGAATACGATTGGTTGATAAATCAGCTGTCTGCATTTGTTTTTGTAACCTGCATTCATAAACACCTTTATTGATTTCCTGCATTCTGATTGGCTGAAAACCATTCGAGACCAGTCTCGAATCGCATTTAAGACCGGGCACCCTCGCATTTATCCCCTAAATGATACGCGCTTTTCCTCCAAACGAGGAAGCACGGGGGATTTCAGTCACGGATTTCAGTCACGTGACTTTAACCAACTAGAAGCAATTCTGAAGGGCAAGATCGCGCGTCTATTTGGTTTTGACGGGCACGCGTCCATTGTGTCACAGTAATATCTATAGTTATGCCGTGCGCGTGAGCTGTAAATTCGCTTATTGCGTGTGTGTTTTGCCCTTCAGTGCCTGGTAATCCATTGCGCGTGACGTCACATGAAATCCCTCTATAGACCTTATGCATTGACATCACACTGACGTCATTTTGGGTGAAAACAATGAAGTACACGTGCACGGAAAGGCTTGGATTCCGCCCCACGTGTAGTAGACTTACGCGCGTATACGATTGGTTGACAAAACAGCTGTCTGCATTTACTGGTGTTACTTGCAATGATACGCGCTTTTCCTCCAAAGGAGGGAACACTTTCTCCTTTGACATCATATGCATAAGGTCTATTCATTGGTCAGTTTCTATGGTGTCCTTAAGTAACGCACTTTTATATGTGCGTTTAATTTCCTACGCTTTCAAAACGGGAAATAAACTAGCGCGTTTGTTTCCCTAGCGCGCAGAAGTGTGCGTCAAATATCCCGGATAATACACAGAGAAATGTATTCTGTGAACGCCTTGTAAAAGTGCACGCACGAGTAACCTCTTTTAACAATGGAATTTTCTGTAACGCGTTCTTATTTTTGTACGCAGATCGCCGATTAGAACGGCGCGCATGTCATACTCACACTTCCGCCCCGAATTTTGCATCTCCATAAGGAGTCAATTTCCGTAACAGTAAAGGTATAGAGGTCCTTCACGTGACGTCATAATGGACTCTATTTTACCTGTAGGCTACCGCTATGGACTTTGGCTATGGACAAAGATATACGAGATAGGTCCGCTGTCTTTCCAAAACCTCGCAATCCGCTCAGGTGGTATCAATTTCAACCATTTTTTGACAGCAAAATCTCCAACTCAATCACGTCTACCAAAATACATCTAACAAATGATTCATTGCCCTCTCATAACAGGGTCAAAAATCAACCCAAACAAAATTTTAAGGGACTACATGTAGAGGGTTCACCCTCCAGCCAAAGTGTAATTTTATGGAATGGTGGAGCGCCCCCTTAAGACGACAGGGAAAACGCGGAGGGAGACTTGATCAAGTTTAAAGGAACCGCTGTCTTCTTTTACAAATCATCCCACCATGAAACCTGGACAATGGTCACCTATGTTGTTCGCAGATGCTTAGCCCTACCCCTAAGAAACTTAATCAATAGTTGCAATACAAGGAAAGCATTTTACAGTCGGTCATTTATGAATATTCAGCCCAGAGTGGCTTTTTTTTAGAAACAAGAGTTGCTTTGGGAAGGTAGACAAATTCGGTATCAATAAAGACAGGTCTCCCGGCTACTAAAGTAGCCGGGAGCCCTGTCTTTATTGATACCTTTCGTATCAAATGCAATCTACATGAAATATGGAATCGGTTTCATCCAAGAATGGGAAAAAATTCATAAAACTTTAAACAATTTCAACCGAAAAAATGCAACGTGGAAGGGGGGGGGGGGGTTGTACGACTTGATAATGTAGGCTACCTGCAATAGCGTGTAGTGACCTGATTTGGAAATTTACAGTAAGATATGATTAACAAAACGAAGCCTAATTAAGGAAAGAAAAATTGCGAATGAAGACAAGTCGATAAAAGCTACAAAAAAGAAGATATGAAAGAGAAAGCAGCTGTAAAAAGTCGACAGTTCCCCAACATTAAAACCGCAAAACGAGAAAAACACACTGCCCAGTCTCCGGGAGGACTTGAACTCACGTACTTACAATCGGAGTCGAGCGCCATACCAACTAGGCCACGGCAATGCTGATAATCCAGCGCACTATAATTAACATTAATAGTGTACAGTCTGTGTGAGATACAAGAAGAAGTGCCGGATGTAAGGGGCCGGTCGGGAGGCTGGAGCGAACACCCCTTTCACCTGCATCCTTAAATATTGGTAGCCTATACCGTACTTTAAATTGCCTGAAACCCGCCCCAAAAATCTGTTTCAATATGCTTGATTGTTACGCAATTGATGTTTACAGCATGGCCTGTAAATGTTTCTTTGTAGCCTGCCCTATAAATGACATCAATAGGGGTGGGGAGGGCGGGGTAAAGCTCAGGAAGCCGTGGTTTTGCTGGTCGCAAAATTTCCCAATTTCTTCGGTAAACACGTAGTCAGGAAAGGCTTAGTATAGGTACGATAAAATGTGTAATCCCGACGCTGCATGGCAGGGGGTAGTGCCAGAATTTGCGCGAAAGGGTTCCAAACTTCCCTACGTAGGACTGTAGCCTGAAGCCCCCACAGGGGAGACGGAGTGCCGTAAGGTCGTCGAGAGCAAAATTCAAAATTTTCGGCGCGCATGTTGGGTTTGTAGGCGTAAAAATGGAAAATAAGGGGGATTCACTACAGGATCTGCCCTCGTTTAAATCAAAATATCAAGTAAACCACAAGGGGGCGACTGGCTATTGTGGACTACTTCATATTTTAACGTTTCCCGACTACACTGGGTAATTTTAAACGACCGTGGGGATCTGTCCTCAACGAGTGACATACATGGCACCTAACCCCATCTGGTTTCACCACTGTCACCCCGATGACGATCAGTCCCCTGACTTTCTGACTTCCTTCAAATCCTCCAACTCGAACCACAACATTTTCATCGTCCTTCGGGCACTGTAGAGTTCCAGCTTTACTTACTTGTGACTTTAACATGCTACAACTTTTCAAACGGACCTAAAACAAGTATACGCGAATCAATGGAAGAATGATTGCCGGTACACGTACGCGCTTTCTGAAGTTTAAATAAATGCTAAGACTTCTTTGCAAAATTATTACCGTAATGATATGGTAATTTAAATATCTAATGACGGCCAGCTTGTCGGCTGTTCTGTGACTGGTATCTTAACCTGAAGAAGCATTTTGCATTCAAGTGCGTATCAAGGGAGGGAGGTGGAGGGCATTGGGGACGCCCAGGGTTGAAGACACTTAATTACTATACTCCTCCATAGGCCGTCATACTCGGCATTTGTCAAACTTGAAGTCACCCCCCCCCCCCCCCTCAATTGAATGATCCTACATACGCGGATTTACAAGGCTGTATTGAACGAACCCGTAACCATTTCTTTATTATTAACCTCATGCACCACTTTAAATTTGGTCCGACTTACGCACTAAAACGGGCCTTGTTAAGCTGCCTCTCATTCCTTGTCAAAGTTTTCAACGCCAGCATGTGACCCATCAATGCAAAGCTTACGAGTTGGTCGTTACTGGCACATAAGAATTTTTGAAGCATTTACTTTTTGAGCTAGTTAAGGCGCAAGAATAAAAAACTTGTGATCCGCCATCCCCGCCCCTTGTCACTCACTCACTCACTAATATACGAGATAGGTCCGCTGTCTTTCCAAAACCTCGCAATCCGCTCAGGTGGTATCAATTTCAACCATTTTTTGACAGCAAAATCTCCAACTCAATCACGTCTACCAAAATACATCTAACAAAGGATTCATTGCCCTCTCATAACAGGGTCAAAAATCAACCCAAACAAAATTTTAAGGGACTACATGTAGAGGGTTCACCCTCCAGCCAAAGTGTAATTTTATGGAATGGTGGAGCGCCCCCTTAAGACGACAGGGAAAACGCGGAGGGAGACTTGATCAAGTTTAAAGGATTCGCTGTCTTCTTTTACAAATCATCGCACCATGAAACCTGGACAATGGTCACCTATTGTTCGCAGATGCTTAGCCCTACCCCTAAGAAACTTAATCAATAGTTGCAATACAAGGAAAGCATTTTACAGTCGGTCATTTATGAATATTCAGCCCAGAGTGGCTTTTTTTTAGAAACAAGAGTTGCTTTGGGAAGGTAGACAAATTCGGTATCAATAAAGACAGGTCTCCCGGCTACTAAAGTAGCCGGGAGCCCTGTCTTTATTGATACCTTTCGTATCAAATGCAATCTACATGAAATATGGAATCGGTTTCATCCAAGAATGGGAAAAAATTCATAAAACTTTAAACAATTTCAACCGAAAAAATGCAACGTGGAAGGGGGGGGGGGTTGTACGACTTGATAATGTAGGCTACCTGCAATAGCGTGTAGTGACCTGATTTGGAAATTTACAGTAAGATATGATTAACAAAACGAAGCCTAATTAAGGAAAGAAAAATTGCGAATGAAGACAAGTCGATAAAAGCTACAAAAAAGAAGATATGAAAGAGAAAGCAGCTGTAAAAAGTCGACAGTTCCCCAACATTAAAACCGCAAAACGAGAAAAACACACTGCCCAGTCTCCGGGAGGACTTGAACTCACGTACTTACAATCGGAGTCGAGCGCCATACCAACTAGGCCACGGCAATGCTGATAATCCAGCGCACTATAATTAACATTAATAGTGTACAGTCTGTGTGATATACAAGAAGAAGTGCCGGATGTAAGGGGCCGGTCGGGAGGCTGGAGCGAACACCCCTTTCACCTGCATCCTTAAATATTGGTAGCCTATACCGTACTTTAAATTGCCTGAAACCCGCCCCAAAAATCTGTTTCAATATGCTTGATTGTTACGCAATTGATGTTTACAGCATGGCCTGTAAATGTTTCTTTGTAGCCTGCCCTATAAATGACATCAATAGGGGTGGGGGAGGGCGGGGTAAAGCTCAGGAAGCCGTGGTTTTGCTGGTCGCAAAATTTCCCAATTTCTTCGGTAAACACGTAGTCAGGAAAGGCTTAGTATAGGTACGATAAAATGTGTAATCCCGACGCTGCATGGCAGGGGGTAGTGCCAGAATTTGCGCGAAAGGGTTCCAAACTTCCCTACGTAGGACTGTAGCCTGAAGCCCCCACAGGGGAGACGGAGTGCCGTAAGGTCGTCGAGAGCAAAATTCAAAATTTTCGGCGCGCATGTTGGGTTTGTAGGCGTAAAAATGGAAAATAAGGGGGATTCACTACAGGATCTGCCCTCGTTTAAATCAAAATATCAAGTAAACCACAAGGGGGCGACTGGCTATTGTGGACTACTTCATATTTTAACGTTTCCCGACTACACTGGGTAATTTTAAACGACCGTGGGGATCTGTCCTCGACGAGTGACATACATGGCACCTAACCCCATCTGGTTTCACCACTGTCACCCCGATGACGATCAGTCCCCTGACTTTCTGACTTCCTTCAAATCCTCCAACTCGAACCACAACATTTTCATCGTCCTTCGGGCACTGTAGAGTTCCAGCTTTACTTACTTGTGACTTTAACATGCTACAACTTTTCAAACGGACCTAAAACAAGTATACGCGAATCAATGGAAGAATGATTGCCGGTACACGTACGCGCTTTCTGAAGTTTAAATAAATGCTAAGACTTCTTTGCAAAATTATTACCGTAATGATATGGTAATTTAAATATCTAATGACGGCCAGCTTGTCGGCTGTTCTGTGACTGGTATCTTAACCTGAAGAAGCATTTTGCATTCAAGTGCGTATCAAGGGAGGGAGGTGGAGGGCATTGGGGACGCCCAGGGTTGAAGACACTTAATTACTACACTCCTCCATAGGCCGTCATACTCGGCATTTGTCAAACTTGAAGTCACCCCCCCCCCTTCAACTGAATGATCCTACATACGCGGATGTACAAGGCTGTATTGAACGAACCCGTAACCATTCCTTTATTATTAACCTCATGCAGCACTTAAAATTTGGTCCGACTTACGCACTAAAACGGGCCTTGTTAAGCTGCCTCTCATTCCTTGTCAAAGTTTTCAACGCCAGTATGTGACCCATCAATGCAAAGCTTACGAGTTGGTCGTTACTGGCACATAAGAATTTTTGCAGCATTGACTTTTTGAGCTAGTTAAGGCGCATGAATAAAAAACTTGTGATCCGCCATCCCCGCCCCTTGTCACTCACTCACTCACCAATATACGAGATAGGTCCGCTGTCTTTCCAAAACCTCGCAATCCGCTCAGGTGGTATCAATTTCAACCATTTTTTGACAGCAAAATCTCCAACTCAATCACGTCTACCAAAATACATCTAACAAAGGATTCATTGCCCTCTCATAACAGGGTCAAAAATCAACCCAAACAAAATTTTAAGGGACTACATGTAGAGGGTTCACCCTCCAGCCAAAGTGTAATTTTATGGAATGGTGGAGCGCCCCCTTAAGACGACAGGGAAAACGCGGAGGGAGACTTGATCAAGTTTAAAGGATTCGCTGTCTTCTTTTACAAATCATCGCACCATGAAACCTGGACAATGGTCACCTATGTTGTTCGCAGATGCTTAGCCCTACCCCTAAGAAACTTGATCAATAGTTGCAATACAAGGAAAGCATTTTACAGTCGGTCATTTATGAATATTCAGCCCAGAGTGGCTTTTTTTTTAGAAACAAGAGTTGCTTTGGGAAGGTACTTTGTGCTAAAATGCAGTTCGGATTTCTCTGTATATCAGATTCTCTGCGTACGTTAAGTCTGCCGCACGCGCAATTTTTTTTCCCACGAGGTTATGGGTAAATCTTGCCAATGGATCAATCAGCTTTTTGGAAATAGGCCACACCCCTAATTCCAAAATGACAGCTTTCCGACCCATTTATTGTAAATCTGACACCGGATTATGAAAGAATAGGCCAAATAACCCCTGGCCACGTAACCCTAACCTTACACACAACCCCAACCATGATTTTAAAACAGATTTAAAAAAATTTGAAAATCAAATTTGCCCATAACCTCGTGGGAAAAAAAATTAGGCCTGCCGCACACGAGGGGAAATGAGCTCAGCAAAATGCCTCGCGTGCCACTTTGCTCAGCTAATTTCTCACGTGTGCGCGCGAGTTTTGGTGAGATTTTCGCCTCGCGAGGCAGATGACTCACAAACGTGTTTGATTCTTTCTGACACGAGTGCCACTTTTCTCACCGTGTGCGCCTGACCTGAGCATTTGGCTCACGTCTTTAACCCACTGCACAAGGGTATTCTGAATGAGTAGGCCGAAAGTTAGGTCTACGGCTCCCGGCTACTTTATAGCCGGGTTTAGTAGCCGGGAGACCTGTCTTTATTGATACCGAATTTGTCTACCTTCCGACTGAAACATGTTTCGCGGAACTGGGTGCAGCTAACCAGCCAATAATAACTCGAGACATGGTCAATACAAATTTTGTGAGTATTCTTGCACTGAAGTCCCCATTGAGTGTGTGTTATGATCACACTGCTTGTATCTTGGTCAGGCGCGGTTCTAGACCGAGATTTTTTGGGGGGCTTGGGGGGGGGCTTGAAATGGAAGAATAAAATTTTCTGTCATTATCAATACCGACATTGGGGAATGATGCTAAGGAGGACTCCGTCAGTGGCGTACCCAGGATTTCTCTCACGGTGGGGGGGGGGGGACATGCAGTATGTTGCGTGATCGCCGGCCTGAGGGAAGGGTCTAAGGGGAGGGGGTGTCCCTCCCCTTTGAAAATTTTTGAAAAATTAGATGTACTTACATGCAATGTGGTGCCACATACGCTACATTTTGAAGCAGAATTTGTGTTAAAAAATGTACGTATTTTAGGAGCTAAAAAAAATTGGCATCAGGGAGGGGGCATGGCCCCCCTGCGTACGCCACTGATAGTAATAATCATAGGCGTATGGGACTCTTACAGTTTGGGGTCCAGAAAATTTTTACCCGAACTTCTCAAAAAAGTTGCCAGAAATCCGTTGCAGTCCAGGTGCATGAAATAGACCACTAAACCACTACAGGCGCGCGAAGCGCGGGAAATTTTTTGCACATTTTTCGGACATTCGATCAAAAATTCGGGAACTCAGTAGAAAATTAGGGCAATCTTTTCACTTTTACTTCATCTCTGCCGGAATTTCAATTTGAGTAAGGTATCAAATGTTGTTCATGTCTGGTCTACTGTTACAAAGGCATACTGAACTGGATTTGAGCAATCACTGGATCTGAGACCGACTTTTTGGCGCTCAGAGACCGACTTTTGATTTTCACACCCCCCCCCCCCCACACACACACACACCTGTATTTACGCCCCTGGGACGGGCGTCGAACGTAAGAATGCAGCTGAGTAAGCTAGTAGGCGCCCGCACCGTGCCTACCGTCGTAATACAGTACTAAGGCGTGGCTGTCGTACTACATGCAGTCAAAACAACGGTGTACGTACGTGGACTTGGATACAAGAAACGTGATCACATGCCTATCTTGCATGACACATTTGAGAAACTAAATCCACTGGACTAAGAAGTGCACAAATGTATTGGACAATTTTGTTTTTCTCAATACACGCAAATATAGCATGAAGATAACACACAACCTCGGAAATTTTTTTTTTTTGGGGGGGGGGGGCTTGAGCGAATTTTTTTTGGGGGGGGCTTCAGTCCCCAAAGCCCCCCCCCCCCCCCGTAAAACCGCGCCTGATCTTGGTAGTTTTACGATTCGATAACTTTTAAAAACAGTTTTTTCTTGCGTAAAATAAAAAATAATTGGTTAATAAAGGTGATCTTGAGATGTCATATTTGTAAGATATCTGAGGGAAGGGGATGAAAGGCTTCTTCGAGTATTGCCATAATTAATTTTTGTAACCGATTTTCCTCAATTGCCCACTGTTAGCGAGAAGGCTTAGCTATTCGTTCCCGGTAGTCGCCGGCACTACAGACTGAGTGAGTTTCGGTACCTAAATAGCGATCATAACGAAGGTTCTAAATCAAGATTTTACTGTAAAATCTTTAAAGTGTAACTTTAATTTTCATTCCCGGTAAGCCCATGTGTTACACACTTTATTGCCTTGGCAATATGTTTTGCTGAAGTCAAGCCAATCTGCTTCAAGGCTTCATTTACCACGCAATGACATACCGAAGCGTTGCTGCTGCGTACAATGTTTACTCTGCTATACACCTATGACCTATGGCCTGACATGCGCAGTTATAACTCTGAACTGGCTTATAGACCTTGTGCATTGACATCACTGAGCTATAGAACTGCAGGGCGCACGTCAATGTGGAATACGCGACGAAACTGAAGCCGACCTGGAGGGTCACGTGATGTAGGTTACCTTACTCAGAGTCGATTCCATTGCCCTAGAAACACGCAGCTACAAGTGAAAAAAATGTAACGCAGAATTATTGATGTACACGCTAAAGCAATCCTTTGTTACTCATTACGTCTCTAGTGCTTTTGTTGTAATTACTTAGTAGGACATCATTCTGTACACAGGTACAAAAACCTCCTACCTTCACAAGCTGGTTCTTTTGCAGAAAAGAGTTATTCGCTACATCTCTTTATTCGGACCCCGTGATCACACCAGCGAGTTGTATAAGTCCTTTAATCTCTTGAAACTGTTCGATATGATCAACCTTAACATTGCTTCATTCACCTATCGTTTCATGCGCAGCCTTTTACCAAAATCATTTTCAGAATTCTTCACCAAAAATTCTTTAGTCCATAACTATTTTACTCGCCAGTCTCATCTCCTACATACTATTGGTACCCGTAAATCATCTTCACAGTTGACATTACGCTACAAAGCTATACAACTGTGGAATTCATTACCAATACATTAACAGGCCAAGTATAAGTTCTTTTCCGAGAGGTTTCACCCAGTACTACATAGCTTTGTACTAACACTTAAGCAGTCTCCATCACTTATACCTGTATACTGTTTGAATGCATTCATTACATGTATGTTTTGTCACTACGAATTTTGTTTGTAGAAAGCCGTGGTCTTTAGTGGGGGGGGGGGGACGGGTTGAAAGGGGTGGGGTCTTGGAGGGAAAGTTTTGGTCCTACTATCTTAGTCTTTACTTTTGTTTAGTTAATTGTTTTTTCTGGCCTTTATATCTTTAATTCTTTGTCTTTTGCTTTCTGTGTTTCCGTCTCAGATACGTCAGTTACCTTTGTTTTGTAGTTATCATGGGGAGTAAAACTCTCGACAAGCCCCTCAGGGTTTTTAGTTTAACTTCCTTCTACTTCATTATGATTTTGGTAATTTTCATATTATGTATCGGTACTTTTCAATGATGTAGAAAAACAAAGAAACGAAACGAAACATGATGATTCATGATTGTGTGCATGATCAAAAGATTGTTTTTTTTAACAAACTTTCCTTGTTTTTAGGAGTGGTCGTGCCTATTTGAGGTACAGCGTGTGTGACCGCATTTCGTATGGTGCGATGACTGCGTAACATTCGCAATAGCACCGTCACTGAACAGTACACAGAGTAGGCGCACTTGTTACTGACTGTCCATACCTGTGCACAGATAATCTGTACAACGCGTCGAACGCGTCCTCTTGACAAGAAAGGCGCGCGAAGGGAACAAAGTAACACGCGCGCACATGCACGCATGCATTTTGGGCAATGATGTGCCTCAAAGCTTCCTACACGGTAAGCGTTTGGTGCTCTGTATGTTATACGGCTATAGATAGTTCTCACGTGACGTCATAGGAGCTTTTCACGTGTATTATTTCAGCCATGTCTGAGGGCAACCCCGGCATGTGTGTACAGGCTTGCCCTCAGACATGGCGGTTGCTAACCCCTAGCTGTGACGTCACTGAGAACTATCTATTGTGATGTATGCCTTTTAAGGAAGTTGCATTGCAACTTTACCTCGGCGCAATGGCATGCATGCTAACGCGTGGTAGCCGGCAAATTAGCGTCCAAGAGGCTGAAGAGACGCTAAGGCCGACTACGGCGCGTTAGCCTAAGCGTTTTCACTTCTAGGTACGCGTTTCTAAGGCGGTGGCGACTTGAGTAAGCTAACCTACATCACGTGACCCTCCATGATGGCTTCAAACCATTATTGAGGAATGATCCTTCCTAGCATATAGTTCAGTGTGAAAAGCTCCTATGACGTCACGTGAGAACTATCTATATATACACTAGACCAGCAGTTCCCAACGGGGGAGAGTGCCCCCGGCCTCCCCGCAGAAATTTTAGGGACGCAATGGGCGATGTTGAAAAATGGAAAAGTTCAAAAAGAACAAAAAACAGAACAAACAAAAAAAAAAAAGACCCAAAAAACTATAAAAAAAAAAAAAGACGGCGCCTGGGAGGATGGGAAGTTGGTGGAGTGGGAGGGTAGGGCTCTACCGACCTTAAGCTCGGGGAGTGAGTAATGACGATGGAATCCGGCGCAGCAGAACGGCATATTTATTTTATGCAGAAGGCATTAGCAATTAGGCCTTCGAACAGTCAATCAAAACCTTGAACTGGGATATTAATGTCATAGCTTCTGGAAACAGTGTTTCGGGGTCTCCCCCCCCCCCTTTAGTCAACAGATTATGCCTTGGGGACTGAACCCTGGCCTTTTTTCTAACCCTAATCCTGATTTTGAAACAAAATAAATCCCGAAAAAGTATTAGTTGTCAATGCCACCTATATGAAGCTATTGCCAAAGCGTCAGTACAATAAATGAATAAATGCGAACAGACGCTAGGTCGATCTATGGCTGCCGTTTTCGTATGACCTATCTGTAACACCGGATACTCAATTGGTTTATATCAAAGTTACCTTCTCGCCTCATAACAATGTCTCGAAATAACCTAAATATGACTGAGTTCGAAAATCCCAGACTGAGATTATTTCAGGCTTGACAGTCATTTACTGTGGATAGGGTTGTCACCAGGTCTAATTAACTTAGTGTCGCCGGGGCAATTCTTGACTGTGACCCTTTAGTGATCACCATCCAGTCGGATCGATTCAGAGAAGATGTGGACACTTTTCTGCACTCTAAATTAATGCTCCAATTGGTCGTCTCATTCTGAGATTAATGTTACATCCATACTTTTTTCAAAAATCATAAAATTATAGTACAATTATTGGGAAAATGTGCTGGGTGCAATGTTTTCATATTAACATGAGTAGCGGGTGCAATTCACTAGTATCGGGCGGGGCCGCCCAGCGCCGCCCGGCGTAGTGACATCCCTAACTGTGGAACAGTGTTCCTGTGTTCCAGCCTGCCTGGCTGCCTTTCGGGGAAAATGTTCGCAGCTATCCGGCAAATAAACGGCAACGAAAACTGAAGTGAAGGGGTAAAAAATTGGCCTCGTCGCCTTTTCCTTCAGTGTACCGTGGTTGTTTCTTTGCTGCCGTGCATTGACATGATATCAGGGAGTTGCTATTTGACCCTGATGATATGCTGTCAGAAGAGACAATTGTAAATAACTGTTACATTACAGACAGCTTTTGCAATGTAGGCCTGCTATGAAGAAAAACTATGTAACATATTTTCAAAAGTGCAATTTTTAGGTGAGATAAAATATAGGGCCTATCGTCTTTCTCGTTATTAAGACCTGTAGGATGGCTTAATGAGTAGCGGGTGCAATTCACTAGTATCTTTCACTGTATATGAGATCAAATAGTACCAGGTACCTTGCCCGCCCGGCGGACGTGTATTACTCCTGCACCTATATTGGGCTGCACTCGTAATACCAACAGTTAGAGCATGTACGTCAAAGAGAAGTACATATTCGACACCTGCTATGAAGGTAACCAGGTACCAGGCATTAAAAGGTCTTGCACTGAAGGAGGAAAAATTTATTACGAGACCAGCATTTTTGGAATACAAATATAAGAAGAAAAAAAAAATGAAAAATCTCGTAACCATTTTGCATGTAGAGTCCTTGAAATAGGCAAAAATTTTCAAAGGGGAGGGACACCCCTCCCCCAGGCAGCGAAACTCCAACATCGATATGCCCCCCATATTGGCTATTCTAGCTACGGGCCTGAAAAGTACTATCCTTATTCCTCCCATCCACAAGACAATCCCCTTCTAGCATCAAAGAGAACGTTGAAATACTAACTGATATAAGCACGAGGAGGATTTTTGTAATCTCTTTAGTGCGCATTTATGGTTATTAGGTAATCGGAAGCTAGTCAAGTTGACTAGTACAGAGCTTTATTCTTGAGTAGACCTTTATTCTTGAAGGCTTCCGGGGCTTTGCCCCTGGTCCCAACTGGAACGTTGACTCTCATCCAGTGGCGTATCTGGGGTCACTTGTCAGGGGGGGGGCAAGACCATATTTTCCCGGTGGACACCCCCACCTTCGCAAAGGCTTGACATATTACTCAAAGGCCGATGGGTTTGTTGTATATTTTTTTTTTAACAAGGAACCTATGTGAAGCTAGGCCAAGGCGTATAGGATCATTTCAGTTTAGGGCAGGAAATTTTTCTCCCCGAAATATGTAATTCTGTCCGAAAGAATATCTAAGCGGAGCGCCACCATCAGTTGGCGCGGAGCGTACAGAAAATTTTGAAAAATTGCGGTCCCTCAGACAGCCGGAAATGGCATTTCCCAGGCTTGTTAGTAGAATCTAAGCAGTCGTTACTTTCAGCGGCGTATCTGGGGTCCCTTGTCAGGGGGTGGGGGCAAAGGAACATATTTCCCGGTGAAAACTTTACCAACTTTACAAAGGCTTGACATATTATTCAGAGGCCGATGTTTATTCAGGTTAAGGGGAATTTATGTGGAGCTAGGCTGCGGAAGACATATATAGTAGCCTATCTTCAAGATTGACATACAACTTAAAATTTTGCACTTTGTTGGCCTTATGGCCTAGTAAATTCAAAAGATAACAACACTTCACTTCAAGAACTAGTGCCACCGCATCCCTCTCTGATTACATGATCCCATATGCCTACTGTTTAATGGCACATGAAAACATAAAACTTTACTATATGAAAAACCAAAATTTCCCCGCAAATTTCGAAACAACTGTGTTTTTATGATGTCTCTATTCGTTAGTTCGTCAGATACACTAAAGTGGCACCATTCGATTCAGCCAACTTTTGAGTCAATATGTAAAGGGCGGTACAAAAGCTAAGTTGAATTATATGACGGTAAAAGAATTCCTTACAAAAGTAAATTTCTGTTTGCCATGCGACTAAAACGGTCAATTACACTGTCAAAGTCCATTCTTTCTGTCATTTCTCTTTCAATGGAAAGTAATGTTAAACTGGCTAGCCGTTCCTCCCCCATTGTCGACCTGAGGTAGTTTTTAATGATCTTGAGTTTGCTAAATGACCGTTCCGAACAGGCTGATGACACGGCTATGGTTCCAAAGATCCGATAAAGTACTGCCAAGTTAGGGTATGCGTTGTGCAAGTCATGTTTAAAATACCAACTCAGCATATCTTGTAGGGTCTTTATTATCCCATCCCCTGGTGTAAGTTCATTGTACAAGATACAAAATTGTTCAAATTCGGTTGCAGCCATTTCAACATCAACATATTGAGAAACTAAATTACGAAACACTGATGTCTGTCCAAAATATGTGGAGGTGGGTATCAATGATGAAAAGTGTTTTAAAACAGAGTGAAAATCCTCAAATCTACTTCTCAATTCGTTAAGAATCCTATCGTAAATTGTGAAGTACACTTCAGACTTGAACCTTTCTTTAGGGTCTGTTTCCGACGGTCTCTCGTCTGTGGCTAGTTCACCAGGCATTTTCTTTCGTTTGCGAATTCGTTTAACTGCGAAAGCTTTATGTGGCAAATCTTCTTCTGTCGCTACTTCAGTTGCTGCTTTTACGCACATTTCAAATTGTTCTTCAGAACGCGCAATCTCTAATTTATCAATTACGGATGTCACCATGGCTGATGCAGTAACTATGTCCATCGAAGTCTTCTGGAGGTATTCCGACACTTTGTTCAGCTCACCGAGAATGGGTGTCCAAATTTCCAGCATCACAAGAAATTCAAAAGTATTGATAGAATTCAAAAGGCCCTGCGCTTCCCCCACGTTTTGCGGTGATTTTTCTCTCTTAATGATTTTTTCCAGTGATAACAACAAGGCTGCGTAGTTTACTTTAACAGCCTTCACGGCTGAGTGTTTGCAGTACCATCTCGTTTCGCATAGCTTTTGCAGAGCTACTTTAGGTTTGTTCAGTTCAGCTTGGGATTCCTCAAATATCATGAGCCTTGGGTGACTGCTTGTTATGAATGTGTACAATTTCTGAATAGTTCCAAAAAAAAGTAACTGCATCTACACAATTGTCACAAGAATGAGCTAAAACTAAATTTAAATTGTGAGCACAACAATGTACGTATGTTGCGGATGAATTCACTTCTTTCACCCTTGCTTGTAGGCCAGTGGTGCAGCCCGACATATTACTGGCGCCGTCATATGACTGTGATCTTATACATTTCATTTCTAACTCATGTTTTTGCAAGAGTTCTTGTAGCGCGTTAAACAAAGTAGACGAGTCGCTACCTTTTAATGCTGTAAATTGTAAAAACCGTTCCTGAATCTGAAACGTATCATCCACATAGCGAACGCAGAAAGACAGTTGATCTTTATGTGAAATGTCTATGGTAGAGTCCATAATTATCCCATAAAAGTGTGCATTGGTCACCTCTTTTAGAATAGAGCCCTTAACCTCATCTGCCAGTGCACTAATAAACTCATTTTGGATATTTGGACTGAAGTATAATTTATTACGATCAGTACTTGCAATGTGCTTAGCTAAGACACTATCATACTTGGCGATCAAACCAATTAATTCAAGAAAGTTCCCTTCATTAGAAATGGGAACCTCACCCATACAGCTGAATCTTGTCTCCCTGTGACCACGAAACGCAAGATTTTGCTTTGCCAAAAATAATGAAATGTCTAATAAACGATACAACACTTTGCGGTTATGAATAATCTGTTCTTCGCCGTACTCGGATCTGTTCCTGGTTAACGGTCATGCCTAGTTTCAGACGGGTATTGGTAGCAACAAGTTGTCTTAATGATTCCAAGTGAATGGCCGATTTTTCATGACAACCAATCTTTTCAGTAGCCTTTCTCCACTTGCGCAAGCCATGCTTCGGATCTGCAAATGCTGGATCGAAACGTTTGTCTGATCGGTTTGCGAAAAGCCAGCATGCAAAACAGTATATGCGGTCATTGATGACAGAGTACACTAGCCAATCTCTGTACGATTTTAAACCATTCTTCAAATCTCTTTGATACCAGTTTGGTCTAAAAGCTCTTCCTGTGTCATCTTTAGGGAAATCAAAATGGTCTTTCAGACGTGGCTGACAGGGGCCCTTTTGCAGGATAAGTCTGATTATCTCCGGTGTCAATGCTTTTTTCTCAAAAAGTGCTGGGTCTGTCGGAAAATCGCAGTGTGAAAGGCGGGTGGTTTCTGTGGTGCAGTCTTCCTATATTAAAGTAAAAAGAAACTCTAAATCTTATTTCTTTGAACTGAATTCACACTAAATAAAGTTTGACTTGGCCACATATTGGCAAGTCATAACCAGGGGGATGAGGAGGAAATGTCAAAGGAAATAGTCTCACAATAACTCCCTCCAAACTTTCAGTTCGACATAGGATTAACGAACCACTGGGTGAAGGGGGAAAGATAAATGGTAAGGTACTTCACTAGCAGTTGTTCACACTGGTGATATGGCATACCAATCGCTGATTGATACTATGTGAAAAGTTTGATGTGGATAGTTCTTTCACTAATCAAGCTCGTAGTCAGGAGTGTTTAGAGGATGTACCCTAATTGCTAGTGGACGACACTAACCAAAGGCATCAGAAGCTTAACGTTCTCCGAGCCTTAAACCAGACCCGTAGCCACACAAATGGAGTGCTGAAAAAGGGCGAATTTTTTTCAGGAGACCAAATGTCTATGGCAAACGTCAAACTCTCTAGGGGGCGAAAACAATTTCAGGGTGCTTCGCCGCCCTGCCCGGTTCCCCTCCCCCTTGGTCTCCCTTAAGGCTGTCCCTGTCCTTATGGGTGTGACTTTAGAAACCTCTTCCAAGGCCCTTGAGGACCTAGGCCTCGGTGTAGTACCCAAAAATTCCGGAAGGACCCCAGAACGTGATTTTCGGGCATTCATTTTGGCACGGGCGGTTAAACTGCAACTTGTTTGCTCATCGTTCCTTGAAGCGCACCTTACTAGGTGAGATTATTATTCAAATGCCTCTTGAAACCCCTGAATTATCCCTGATCCTTATCACCAACAAGATTCCCTGTAGCTCTTAACTACGTTTAGTACAGTCTTGAATTAAAACTCATTAGACAACGGATCTATAATGATGGGTGGGACCCCTTGTACATACGTCACTAGAAATCATTACCATGCTTCAAAGGCTGCTGTAACCACATTCTGCCCGTCGGACAATCGACCACCACTCCGGTGACCGTAACTTGTCAGACTTGGGCAGAATTTTTGTCTGCGGCCGGGAGCAGCGACTGGCCGGGAGCAATGGAATACATTTAAAGTAAGAGGCTGCCATAGAAATAGGGGAGAAATGGAGCATAAACAGCTAATGGGCATAAGTTGTGCATAACTGGGGGGTATTTATAGTCTCAGATTTTACCCTGCAGTGATAACGGGCTCGTAGCGTCATTTGGTCCCGTACACGCGTCTCAGCCATAAAATTGCCTTACGTGCGAACAGACGCATGTTTGCTCTTTGTTGGATTAATCTACGTACAGAATAATTCCCGACAAGCTCAAAGCCTTTGATGGATTTTTTATTCATTTTGCACAGAACAGCTACAGGTTTTCCGCCATTATGGGTAATGCAAGTGCTCTGATCAGCTGGTATTATCATCAAACCGAAGGGGCCGGGAGACACCCACTAACATAACTGAGGCAGTGAGGCGGGCCACTTCTCGTATACTACGTAGAAAATAAATAAATCGGATGAAATCCCATCGCAAAATGTGGGCTCACCTTTTCATTTTCAGGATCAGGAGACTGTGGAGATGCTGACACCGTCTGGTTTAGAGATTCAGATTGGTCTGATTCTTCTATTTCGGTAGAGGCAATATCGACCTCTTTCCCTATTTGTTGGGGATCTTCCTGTTGTAGAGACTGCTTTATCTCAGAAAATTCACATCTTTTGCTGCTACCGGGAAGATCTTTAGCTGGAGGGAGTGTGTGAGGATGTTCAAATCCTACCCCTAATGACGATGGTTTTTGCAGGAAGCCATCGAGGCTACTGCCAGACACATATTCCCTGTACTTTGTTTTAGGACCATGAATCGTTAAAATATGGGCCCTTAGTCTGTCTCTCCTTACAAACTTCTTACAATAAAAGCACATAGCCTTGCCTTTGCTGGACATAATCGTTGTTGGCGCTGGTCTAGACAAGCGATATTAATATTTACTCTTCCCTAGAAATTCCTTTCGCAAAATTCACAGTACAGTCTACATCTACATGCAGGCATCGGTCACTTCGGCAGATCAGCAGAAGTATGTGATTGCAGAATGTATTTCTACATTGTTATACACCCAAGCTGTTAAATGTACAGCTGATCAGTCCCACGGTGATGCGTACCGGAAGAACCGCTATAGCCCAACGCTCTGAACAAGTGAAATATCATACTTAAAGCAGCACACGCTGACAAAAGTGACATTCCGACAGTCACCTCAAAGGCGCAAAGAGTCACTTTTGTAGTTGCCGCTCGCTAATCAGACATGTACATTCATCGAGATGGGATGCATTAAACTTAATAGGCCTATAATTTTGACGATTTTAAAGAAAAGAACTTGTCAGTCTCTGTTATCAGAAGCTGAATAATCTTCCCTTTTACCCATTTTCCTTCCCCTTTCTATCCGTTTCCCCTTTCTTTTTTCCTTAATTTCCTTTTTTTTCAGCCCGGTGGATCGAGCTGATGTTCCCGGTCGAAACCGTCAGGGGGGGCACTTTGCCCCCCCTGCCCCCCCGGCAGATACGCTACTGCTCTCAACCCCATTAGAGGCTCGGGGTGTGATGGGGGAAGTTCTACACCGTGACACTTCGGGGAGGCCTTGACGATCAATTAAAGAAAAAACGTTTCACCCACCACGACTACAATCAAGCCTCCACGCTTTCGTTAATCACGGGTTAAGTATTCGCCATCACAAAAGTGCCCCAGCCTTTTTAGTCCCACACCACTGTTTTTCAACCCTGGGAGGGCGGGACCAGCACATACAAACAATGTATGTATAGGCCTACCCTTTCTTTCAACATGTGTTTTTATTTCTGTCGTTTCATACATAGTGATGCTATTTTGTAGACGGGGAGGGGGGGGGGGCGTTTGCCCATCCTAACTGGGTGAAAGGGGGCGATAGCTGAAAAAAGTTGGGGATCACTGCACTAGACAATGGGCACATTCATCCTGTTTCGAATTGTGACGTCGTGGCAGATAGTGAGGTCGTCGCAGATAGTCAACCTCAATAGCAATTTCAAGGTCCAAATTATGATTTTAAGGCCCTCAAAACCTTGACAATCGCATATTAGGGTTCATTTCTTCTCAAATTTTCCCGGGGAGGTCCCCGGACTCCCGCCGTGGATGCATTCTTTTGCGGGTTTCTCCTGACGAATGAACATCTTCCCCTACAAGATACATAGATTCAATACATCACGGGGTGAGGCAGATTTTTTGGTGTGGGGGCAAAGTCGACTCATCTTCCCCATTCTTGATCGCCATCCTGGGGGAGGGGTATAAGGGGAGGGGTATAAGGGGAGAGGGTGTCCCCCTCCTCTTTTGAAAATTTTTTGAAGTCTCGAAGGGATTAGATACAAAATGGTGCATTTTGCATCTTTTTATACTAGATCCCTGTGTTCTCCACAGGGGGTTTTAGCGGAGGAGCTGGGCGCCCTCCAAGCGAAAATGGCCGCCCCTCAAAAAATAGTTGCTGCCCTCCAAAAATTTATTTGCCGGATAGCCGCGAACATTTTCACCCAAAATCAGACTGGAACACTTCGGGTTACCATGTTTATTTTCTGGCAAGGACATGGATTGCCGTCCTGGGGGAGGGGTCTCTGGGGGTGGGTTCTTCTTCCCCTTTGGAAATTTTTTTCGGTTTTCAAGGGTGTCTAGATGCAAAATGGTGCAATATTTGCTTCTTTTATCAGTTTCTTTAACTTGAATGAAGTATGGTATGGCTTTGAAAGTCAAATCCTGAAAAAGTCCTAAAGAATGAGTCAGTTTCTTTAAATGTCACATGGATTAGCTCAGTGGTCAGAACTTCCGACTTCGGGTCGTTAGGTTATGAGTATAACTTGGGGTGTGTCTATGCTACCGGCGATTTTGTGCACAGGTTTGTCATACCTCGTGTGGTGCAGTGTCTCCCCTGTCTCGGAACACGCGGCTGGTAGACCGTGCTGTTCGGTAACGAAGGTAGCAGACGCCGTACTCATTGTACAACAATAGGTGGTAGGCCGGCCCGATGCATTTTGCGGTCGCTACAAGTGAAGTAGTACAACTTGCAAATGTGGGACGTGGGTACGGGGAATCTATATATAGTTATTATATTTGTGAAGAAATACGAGTTAGGATACAGTTAGTTTTATCCACTCTTCACGGCACCGGTATATTACTTGGTCAGGCCTATAATACGACCAGTCAGCTTTCAAAATATTTACCCCGCAAAGCAAAATTAGGGAAAACCCGTCAGATCATGTGAGAAATACATGAAATCCGGACATTGTGGGCAATTTTATAAATCCGCCCGGACGCTAGCGCGAGCCAGTAAAAAGAGGACATGTCCGGGTACAACCGGACGTCTGGTAATCATAATTACGAGGCGGGACGGAAATTTGAAATAATCCAATTGAGTATCCGCGGTGTTGTAGACAGGTCATATAAGCAAACGACAGCACTAGACCTATATAGCGTCTGTTCGCATTTATTTACGGTATATTGAAGGACGCTTTGGCAATAGCCTCATATAGGTGGCATTGACAACCAATACTTTTTCGGGATTTATTTTGTTCCAAAATCAGGATTAGGGTTTGAAAAAAGGGCTAGGGATCAGTCCCCAAGGCTAAACCTGTTGAAAAACGGGGGGAAAGATCCGGAATTCACTGTTTCCAGAAGCTATGACATCATTAATATCCAAAGTTTTGATTGACTCTTCGAAGGCCTATTGCCAATGCCTTCTGCATAAATAAATATGCCGTCCGTTCTGTTGCAGATTCCACCGTCATCACTCATCCCCGAGCCCTAAATCCCTACTTCCTCCCACTCAGCCCCTCCCATTTCCCATCCCTCCCTCCTCTTGCCGTTTTTATTCATTGATGGATTGATTGATTTATGTGTGTGTGTGTGTATGTGAAGGTGTATGTATGTGTGTATGTACGTATGTATGTATGTATGTATGTATGTATGTATGTATGTATGTATGTATGTATGTATGTATGTATGTATGTATGTATGTATGTATGTGAGTGACACTTAATTGTAATCATACATATTCAGAGAACGATAAGTGTGATCGTTCTCAAGATTGGTAGGTGGATACACAGTGATCCAACAGATGAACTAAATTTTTTTTTATGCATGTCATGCATATTAGGTGGGTCTTAGAGTGAATTTCTTCAAATGTAAATATCTGTGTAACCTTAATAATGGTAACAGACTTGGTTAGACACCCTTTCCAAAAGATAAATGTTTGCTATGTCTTGGCAAAGAACCTTAAATGTTGTCACTTCTTATTTATATAACTGGACAAGTATAATTTTGATAATTTCAGTACTCAATCATTTCGAGCTCATAATTTACATTTGTTGGAATCTGTGCCCCCTCTCTCTCACACAAGATGGTGAATCACTCAGACCCATTGGTCCAGACCAATCACGGTACAGTGGACAGACCACTGGCATAGCCAGCTGGGGCCAGAGGAAAGAATACCGCCAGAAATTTTGGGAACACGAAAAGCTACTTTGAAAGAACGAGTGATCAAAAGAATATTTTAGTACATGAATGTATAACTGATTGCTCCGACTATCATCTATTAATTATTGGGCAAATATCTGTGTAACCTTAAAGGAGATGACAATAATGACCATTTCAGGAACGTAATCAGAAAGTATATAACATTCTAAACCCAATGCAAAAAACCCCCATCTTTATAGCTTATTTGGTTCTCGAGATATCACAATTCTCATCCCTTACAGGGGCACTGCCATACCAAACTTGTAGCAAGTCTATTATGATGTCACAGGCTCACTTTATTTTCAAAAGCTATGTATTTCTTTATAATTAAATTCAATTTTTTTCAAAGGTCCAGCTACCATTTAAAAGATCATTTCAGAAATGCAGAGAGCGAGTCCTGTAATTTTGAAATCTGATACTAACAAGAACATGCTAAAACTGTGTGGAGAGAAACAATGAAACAAAATACAAAGGAAAACAAACATCTCAATTACAAAGTGAGCCTGAAAGGTCAAAATCAACTTGCTACAAGTAAGTTTGTTTGGAAAATGGCAACTCCAATATAAATGATAAGAATGGCGATATCTCAAGAACGAGATAAGCTATGAAGATGGGGTTTTTTGCATTGTGTTGAGAATTTTGTTTACTTTTCAATTATGTTACTGAAATGGTTATTGTTGTCATCCCCTTTTATATTGGTAAGAGACCTGGTTAGACACCTTTACCAAGAAATGAATATTTTGCTGTAATGTTTGGCAAAGAACCTTAAATGTTGTCACTTTTTGTTTATGTAACTTGATAAGTATAACTTTCATAATAGATAATTTCGAGCTCATAATTCTTGCTGATTATTTTACATTTTCAATTTCCAGTATAAGTTTCAAAATCAACAAATTGTTACAATATTATTCTGTAATCTAAAGCATTTTGGAGCATGGGTTAGTAGATGTTAAAACATTTAGAAGTTCAAAACTCAGTGCTGTTTTTCTTCCATGTTGACTTATATGAATAAAATGATTGTAAAAAGCAAACGCAAATTGTTCCAACAACCTCTTTACATTTGTTGGTATCTATGCCCCTCTCTCTCTCAAACACACGATGGTGAATCACTCAGACCCAAAAGTCCAGACCGATCACGGTATAGTAGACAGACCACTGGCGTAGCCAGCAGGGGGACAGAGGGATAATACCCCCAGAAATTTTAGGAACCCAAAAAGCGACTTTAAAAAGCATGAGTGATCAAAAAAATATTTTAGCACATGGATGTGTAACTAATTGCTCTGATTTGCATCTATTAATTATTGTGCAATCTAGCATTTGAAGCTGAGTGAAATAGCTTCAACATTTCATACCTCAGCCCTGGAATGTCCTTTGAAGATGGGAATTGGACCATTTGGATTCATTTTTTAAGCTTTGCAACACATAATTTTTGAAATTTTAGATGTGAGTCTTGTACTACTCAAATTACCACCTTTGCTGTTACTGTTGCTTTTTTTTTTCTTGTTTTGTTTTTTTTTCTTTTCAAAAGCCACCGTACCTTGTACCAAAATATCTGTTACTGCTATAGAGTGACTTGACTATACAAGCCCCCTCTGTACAATATACTATGCAAGAAAAGAGTAAATTTTTCAAGGTCATACAAACATTTTTATTTCAAATGGAAACAAAAGCAGGAAATAGCAGAGTTCAATGACTATGTCACATACATACAAAAGCAGTATTGGAACTTGGAGTAAAACAATACAGTAGTAGAACTAGCACTAAGTTAGCAGGCACTCCATTTGGCATGACGCCCATTGTTTAAACTCCCAGTTCCCATCATGCATTGCAACCATTAAAGTTTGCTATGTGAGTTGTACAAGACGAACTTCATAAACTATCGCGCAATTGACTATTTCAACAAAAGTGAATACATTTCAACACTTTACATCTCAGCAACAGAGTAAGCTACAAAAATGGGAGATGGATAAATGAGGTTCATTTTGCAACATCTAAAATATATTCTAGTAATTTCAGACTTTTGGTACACTTTAAGTATTTAATTACAACCCTTTTTAAGGGAAGTTGTGCAAGCCAATAAAACTACTCTCAACAGGAATTACAAACCCAACAGGAAAACACACTCAACTACATGCCCTCAGACAGTTTTGCAATAGTGCAAGCAAGACCTGCCTTGAGCCACTTCAAATGAAAGACATAAAAACGTTCATAATTGAAAGACAGCTTTGGGCAAGATGTTAAATCTAGGCAGGAAACCTTTATTCCTTCAAATTTCAGTTATCTGTACTATTATTTCAGCTGGCTGTATTGTTATTCTGATTGTCTGTATTGTGACTTAAAATTGTTTCAAGGCTTACTAATATTTAAATGTGTTATTACTTTCATCTTTGTACTATTATTCATATTGTTCGTACTATTATCTACAGTATGTTGTCTGTCCTATCATTAGTATTGTCTGCAACATTTTGTAAGTTTTCTGTACTTTTGCTCACGGCCTCGCCATATGATGGAGGTAAAGGCTCTGTAGGGATGATGTCAGTATATGTAGGAGGAACGTCAGTGACTGCTCCCTCTTGGTCAGTAGTCCTGAAATAAAAAGAGAACCTAGTCAAAAAAAGAATTTTGTACAAGAAACTGCTCAAGAAGTAAGAATGCTGGAAAACTTTATCACCTTAGGGTCATGGAAATGTGAACTTATCAGGATGACAAGCATCTACGAACAGGCAAGTTAATTATCTAAGGGGTATGCATAATATCCTGAATTCATCACCCCTAAAATTTTCCCGTAAGTTACAGAATGAAACAAGACCCACGCTTGCAGCGAAATTCGCAGACAATCGCTGCGGTTTCATACAGTTCTTGGCCATTTGGCAAGAATCATGTGAATGGAGCCACATATGACAGACCAACGATGTAGAGGTCTGAAGATCAAGAGGTTGAACTGTACGAATTTCATACTTGTCATATAGGTACTGTACCTCATACTGATTGCCATCCATCCTTATACTAAGTATGAGATCCCTCACAGATACCCTTCTTGAGATATCATGTTTACAAGGTTTAGACCTCTTTTGACCCCAAATTACCTTTGACCTCTACCAAAAACAATAGGGATCATCTACTCAATATGGCCATCTACATGCTAAGTAACATGCCAAGTAACAGCCTTACTGCTACCCTTCTTGAGGTATCATGTTTACAAGTGTCACACACTTACAAACATACACATACTTTACACACCACCATCACACATTCCTTTTGCCGCCGGAAGGAATCAAAGACCAGTGATGCAAAAAATGCAAGAATGGAACTCTTGAAGACTGCATTAATCAGAGTTAGACTTCTTTAAAGACATCAACCCCACAACCCCACAAGTATGTGCTCTGTATGTGTGACTTGGTGTGACTGGTGGCCTCAGGTGACTGATCCTTTACCATGATGAAAGCATTCGCTACTCAACCATGGAAGTGCCACCTCTATGAGTCAACATATGACATCCATGTGTCAAGCATGACATCTGTCACTCTTACTCCATTCTTGAGACATAATGTTGATCAGCCATTGAGCCTGTGTTACAGTCACCCACCCACACATGCACATTATCAAGATCGCATAGATTTCTTCTATATCAACACCAACATGAATGTTAAGGCTCTCACCTGATAGCTTCTCTGGGTTCTGTCGGAGACATCTCTTCTTGTGCAGCGCTATCACTGGACCTATCGTCAGAGTTGCGACTGAGTCTTGAACGACAGTATCTCAGGATATCTTGCACAAGCTCCCAATGTGTTACAACAAACACTGCCACGACTACAGCTATATATACAAAATAAATCCAAATGTAAACTTTAAAAACTATAAGCAATGCAAAACCAGCAGCGATTGCTAAAGCGAAGACTCCAGTTTTGACAGTGCACAAGTCTCTCTGGTTATAATCTGGATCATGCATTTTGATGTGACGAGTACAACGTTTTCAAGGTAGGTGGCAGCACAGTCTAAACATTCCAGTGCTCACCAAATTCTGAGAGGTTGCCATGCCATGCAGGTCTGCGATCATTGATAGAGTGCCTTTTGCTCTGGCTGCCTTACGACTTGTTTGACTGTCTTCACCATACTGTAGCTGAACATTTCCTGCCTGCAAATGAAAACTGGGAAGTACAAGTAACAACAAAAAGATGGCGTTAATTTTTTAATAACATTTGTTTTCAAACCAAAGACATTGCACTATTAATTTGTAACTACATGCAATTAAGGTGATGTGGTTAGGAAGTGAGGGGAGATGTTGAGTTTCTTAAAGGCAGTAGGCAGTCACCCTAAACAGAGTGAGTGTATCCTGTCACTCTAGTTCATGAATGGCCTATTTTGATCATGTGACAATATTTTTGTTAGTGAATTGTGGAATTCAAGGAGAATTTTGCCTTGCTTTACCTATTGTTTGTAACAGTTACATTCAAAACGTCTTCAGAGGTGCCTGTAATGCAATAAGAGGAAATTTGCAAGAGTTTGCTGATTTTTCAAAGAAAATTTTGGGGTGACTGCCTATTACCTTTAATGGAGGGACAGTGCATGTTGCAACAAAAGTTCGCCATGCAGATTAAGGCATATTGTCACTATTTGCAACCATCACACGTAACGTGTGCTGTGGTTGGCTAAAAGTCATACCGTCACTTACGGTACAAAGACTCAGGTCCACTACTCTTAGCCAATCAAAGAGCACGTTACGTGTGATGGTAGAAAATATGCCTTAATCTGCATAGCGAACTTTCCTTCTTTTGCTTTGCTTTACCTTCTGTTATGTGTTTCCATGAGAAAGACAGCATGGATAGCTACACAGGCTACTATCATCTGTATTGCGGGCAGTGAAGTGCGACCTGATTGCTTGTGTTCCAAATTTTATTTTCTCACATTTTTTTACTGTTTGGAATTAATCTTATGGACATGCTTGTATCCGATGAGGTGCTGGATGTTCTGTTGGAGCAGATGACTTGATTAGTAAAGTCTGTTGATGTTCACGCTACGAGTACAGTAATAGTGTAAAAATAGGCCAAGATTTATGCTTCGTCCTGAGAGATGTCCTACCTTGTTAGTATACATGTATATTTATAGTGTGTAGTATATATTTACGTAATGTTTCGAACGCCTGTAGTTAGGTCATGCCATCATACTACAGTAGTACTTAGTAGCATTGCTGTAGTCTAGTCCCCACCTTCCGAGTCCGAGACCGAGTCTGAGTCCTCACCTGACGAGTCCGAGACCGAGTCACTGGCATTCGAGTCCGAGACCGAGTCCAAGTCACAAGCTCCGAGTCCGAGTCCCCCTATAGAAAAGTGTTCACTAAGAACAGGAATTTATGAATGATAGTTTTTACGCTGCCCATTTATACAGCATTCTTGTGTTTTATGATATAGTCCCCGAGTCTGAATGGTACAGTGCACGATTTTTCCTTATTGGTCATGTGATGTTACTCTTTGTATGCCGAACATGGTGTTGCTTGTGTTTCATTTTTTAACTTCGTATTGGCGGAAAGGCAGAAATTAAAGAATAGGTCTGTTGGGAAAATCGGTGTTTATAGGCGGGAAAGCTGTGACTGGTGGTAGGGTGATCGTCATTTTTAAATCATCAACCTTTTAATATTTTTTATTACAAAAGGCTGCAAGGTGTCAACATTTTCTTGCAGTCCTTTGCTCTGCTCAATAAATACGAATTGGAATATATCTATATCTATAAATATTTTTGGAAATGTTCTGGGCCCAGTGCACCTGCAGATGTACCTTTAGTACTTTTTTGCGTGTGAGCGTCTGCATTTTGAATGTGCCTTATTTCCGCAACCATTTGGTGACTAGTACCGAACGCTTGTGAAGAGGGTTCATTTGGGATACAAATTTCCCCAAAAAACAATTGCGCCAACAACCTGACAACCCATCAGTTTTGGAAGTAAAAGGGGTGCACTAGAAGTAAGGTGTCTGGCTACATTTTGGTTAAATTTAAGTCTATAGATTGACCTGTATGGATTAAGACAGCAGGACTTTTCTGGCTTCAAACTCACCTCGAATTTCAGCTCCTACAAACCATCACTAGTCCCTCTGCTACACCCTTGTGTGCAAACCATACCATAATCCAATAATCCCCCGCCCACCCATCCACCCACCCACTCACATGCTCACTGCAGTCGAATCAACGGGCCATTTAGTTTGACATGTGTAATCCAATTGGTGGTGAGGGGGGCTGGCAGGCCAGTTGGAATGAACCTACAGCCTGTATGAAATCTTAGGAGACCATACGCCCTTTGACAGAAACATGAGCAATTACGCAGTAAACCAACATGGTAGCATCACATAAGGGTTAATTTCCATTCTATGTTGGTTTCATATGTTTTATTATGCTCAGGGCTAATCCTTGGACGTACAGAGATAGCCTAAAAATTTTCATCTTGCTACCTCAATTTTGAAAAAAATTTTTTTGTGTAGGTCCTATGGAAAATATAACGGGCAAACATTGACGTACACAACGGGTATAACACATTGACATACAAAATAGAAATGGCTATTTTTCAGAAAGTTTATCATGTACATATTTTTTGCCATTTTCTGAGGATGATATACAATACTTAATAACTAACCTACTTGTAATGGGGGCACTTTTTGATCAATATTAAGCTCAGGACACCATAAATTGTAAATGTATGTCAATGTTACACCCGTTATGAAATTGTGTTCACCTGTTATACAAAATGCTGATACAATGCTGAAACTCCAAAAGTTTGCAATATATATGAACCTTGCCAATAAATTAGGTTGCTGTGTTGTGATGGTTTATAATAAACAAGGTTACATCAAAATATGATGTACATAGAACCCATGAAGCACATTTGAAATTATTTGACATACATTTATGTGGTGCATATGTATGTCAAGCAATTGTAGGGAACTGTAAATTACCCTGTGAACATCATTAATTGATGTTACCATGTTTATTATCCATTATCAGAGTCACATTAACCTCTAGGTATAAAGCAAGGACCATATGGTAAACTTTTTTAATTTCAGTATTTTATCACCATTTTTTTATATCCACCACCTAACTCCAGCCCTGACTCTAAAACTGGAACTTTGTTTTTCAATCTCGTGGTTTCAATGATCATTTTCGAACACTGGCCCAAACATCTTATAGGGGCCGAGATGAGGCAGGGGATTATCATAGGAAGCTATGGGCCCTCAGAGCACAGTCAGTTCCCACGCACACTGAATTGTGATTCTGTGTTCCTCCCTTTCTCCATCTTTCACAATCTCTCTTTTTACTTCCCTTCCTTAGGCCAAGTAAAAAAATATATATGTTTCCCATCAGGTTTTTGCAAAAAAAGGAGGAGGCGGGGCTCTTTTTTTATTTTCTTTTTTTTCCAAGATGGCTGAAACAGACTTTCCTGCAATCCAAATAACATCATATCAAAAGATATGTACAAATCTTTGTTATACCAGTGTAGAAGAACTTCTTTAACACCCTTGGAATTCAACGTATACTTCCAGCATACCCTTATATTTGTCTTGTAGTGCATGGTTCCCTTGAGTGAGTTTTACATAAAAATTTGTTTCACACCCAAAGAAAAAATAACTTTTAAATGAAACTTTTGATTTTTAAAACAAGAACTTGTCTAAATGTATTAACATCTGCTGAGTAGATATATCGCTAGCTGGCTAGTCTGTGATACCAGCCGCACTTTCAATACAGGGTTCTCCACTGGTCTGTTTTCTGTCCGGGGGCTCTTGTGATCGCCATCCTGGGGGGTCTAAGGGGAGGGGGACCCCCTTTGGGAAAATTTTGACAATTTAGGAGGGATAGATCGCAAATGGTGCAATCTACTTCCTTTTTCTTAGCCTTCCCTGTGTGTTCAAATCTGGGCATTTTGTGGTCATTTCCTTTTTGCAGATTGCCTTTTCTAAATATCTTTGACTTTACTTGCAGATCTGAAGCTCCAGTTTCCACTTGGACGTTTTCAAGAATGAAGTAGTTCACTTAAATTTAACTGAAATTTCGGGTGAAAATCGGGAAACCTAGGGAACAGTTCAATTGAATGGTTTCGTTTAGTGGATGAGTTTGATGGTAACAGATTCCTACTGTGGAAACATATGAAAGAAATGCAGTAAGTGCATACTGAATGATATAAGAGCTCAGGTAAAAGTGAGCTGGGTTTGCATCTCCGATGTTTTATTATACATTGCTTGTCATGAGTATTTGAAATCAAATATAAAAGGCAGTCAAATGACTAAGTTGTGGTGTTTGTGATTGAGTGTACAGCCAACTTCTTGACCGGGCGGGTCAATTTTCTGTGCGGGCGGCAAAGTTTTGTCCAGGCGCTAAAGTAGTGTGGCAGATTTTGTACGGGCGGAGCCCCCGGACAAAACAGCTAGTGGAGAACACTGCAATACACAATCGTTTTCAGCGTGTAATGAGACGGGCGTGAGAACATAAAACGACTTGCCAGCGAAACTACCTTGAAGTATTTCATCGCGCCACAGTGTTGGCGATGAAACGTTCACAGAGCGCTATGAGCGTATGTACAGTAGTACTACAGTAGTATAGGCTGCGGAGCTAGCACATTGTCTTACTTTGGACGTAGGTTGAAAGAAGTAATCAGCAAACCTTACAAGTGTTCGCAAGTATTATTTTCGGTAGATTTATTCGAAATTTTCTTTTTTTCTTGCATTTTATCAGTAGATAAAAAATAAAAAATATTTCATGCAGCGTCGAAAAAGGAAGCGGGCGGGGACGCGAAACATATATATTTTTTTACTTGGCCTTATTTTTCGCTCTCCTTCTTTCTCTCCCTCCTCCTTTCTCTCTTTATTCCTAGTTTTTTCTTTTTTTCTCAGAATCTGGCCCAAGGCAGCCATGAACCGAGCAACCCATGAGACAATTGCTACATCACCACAATGGCCAGTCCGCCTTCGTCTGAACCGGGGCTTTTTGACAACCCCTAGACACTACACATTTAGGTGGAACGCTATCAAAATGAGGCCTAAAGGCAAAATCATGTCTATGCTTCTGGTTATGGCCCATGAGATCCTCCAGATTAAATATCTGGGCCACCAGTTCAGGATTCATTCCATGTAAAGCCCACGCCGAAGTTATGCCGAGGTGTCAGCGTTCATACGCCAACAAAACCAAAGGTGTGCCGAAATTATGCTGAGGTATCATCCTTCCTACACCCAGGGTAGTCAAAAGTAGCCGGTCACCGGCGGTAAATCGCCGCCTACAGCCTCATTTGCCGCCGTCTACTCTTCACTGGATGTCAAAAAAATTTGTTACAACCTTTCTTTTTTTTTCTTTTTTTTTTCAAATACAATCTGCACATGAATTGATCACATACTTTACTATATCATCGGTTCTAAAATTGCCAACCCCCAAAAGGGACATCAGTTACAATCTCGTAAAAGAATTGATGATCGGAGATCGTGCACGTGTAACAGAACTTCCCGCACCGTCACTGCCGAAATGCGGGCTGCAGAATAGCACGCATATGCAACTTTGATACTTCAAAGAGTTGGCCTACACATTACACCGAGGAGCTGCCTTCTTCATGCAGACTACATATGCCTATTTGTACGTACTGCAGTGCTAATGTCGCACTGAGAGATATTTAATCCTCGCGAAAGGTACATTGACTACATTCTAATGTTAAATCAGTTCATCGTTCATTCTGCATGCTCACATTGTCATTACAATAAAGATCGGCCACGCAGGCAATCCTTGATTATCACACATACAGTATGCCGGGCTCGTTAAGAGACAAACTTTCAATTAAAATTTTAACTGTTTGTATCATTTTGAAATAGTTTGCAAAGATGATTTAAACCATCATTACTCCTTCAGCCATAGTTAATAGCATGTGTGATCATGTACACGGATTTTTTGACTTCCCAAATGAGGATATTTCAGTCCCAAAATTAACGGTTTGATCGCACATTTGAACTACTGCTCTCTGCATATATTTAGTACACAGCATCACTCATTCCAAGAGCAAGACCGTTCGTTGGAACTATCGAAAAGAAAAAGCCCTAAGTGGTCAAGGATGGCAAAAGGATTCATATCACATGTATAAAAGACTCTCAAATAACAATCAGTGACATATTCGCACGATTTACTTCGAGAGGTTTTCCTTGCGGGGCATTTTGCCACAGAGTAGCACAGCACTTTTGCCATTGCCTAACGTGTTATATGCAGGTATAGGCCTACTTTACGAACTTTACCAGCTTTATTTCTGAAGTAGTGATTTTCATGAATTCATACAGGTGCACAGGAGAACATAACATTGCCCACTGTTTCTGATGTTTTTGTTTTTCACGTGTTACTTAGAGTTTTATTTGTTCTCTTATGTATTGTTAAGCAGAGTTTGCTTGTCAGAAGTTAATACAATTAAAATAAACACTTAGGAGCATTTTTACATTAGCCTCAATCATAGATGTGTAAATAGTTAGGGGAAAAGGGGCAAATTCAACCTAATTTTCAGAATATCAATGCCTTCAAACAGGCATTCACACTAGCACAATGTAGGTTTAGTGTGGAATGTATGTTTCTGGTTTATTGAAGTGGGTAGGATATCATAGGAATGTACAGAATAAATTTTCCTCCCTATGACCCTGCCCAACCTTTCAGAATACACAAATGGCTTGTATTGGGTTTTAAACCACAGGGGTTGGGTACTAGTACCTGGACTTAGTATTGGCTGTGATATTTATGTTCAATAGAAGGGGAGGGGATCCAATAGGAATGCACAGAATCGGTAAATTTCTGTACCAAAATTCTGAAATGCAGGTACAATGCCTGAGAAAAATACCTGAAAGTGGGTTAATTTACATTCATTGGTACCTTTTGTTAAGGGGATGTATCTTGCCCTACCCATGCATCAGGTCAGGGACTACTTGTTCTTTTACTGTATCACTGTGGAGAGTTGTTCATAGAAAATCGACTAAACAGGGAATTTTAAACCCAGGGGGAGGAGTAACTAAACTGAAAGATGGAGGAGAACAGCATGTTTTTAGCTGGAAGTGTATGTCGACAACACCAGCAATAATACTTAAAGTATTCCTCTAGAAATAGTCTTTTAGGGGCTTATGAAACACTAAAACCTAGGAGCTTCCGGGGGCTTTGCCCCTGGGCCCCCACCGCAGCGTTTCCCCTGGGCCCCACCAGGGGCTTTAAGACAGGCCCTGGACCCCACCCGTATGGGCTTCCTGCTTCGCGCTCACCGGGCACGCTACACGTGCACAAGGTAGTGCTTCCAGGTACGCTGCCTACTTGAGCCTGTGTAGCCTGCTACTCAGAAAAACTTTGACTACCCTGTACACCAGTAAAACCATGTACCAAAGGTGTGATTTATACCACACAACCTACATAACATACAGTACCTGGCCTGCTGTGCAATGTGCATTCATAATACTTTAAGCAAAAAGTTTCCAACATTCTTTCCTACTTAGGCTAGCAAGAAATAATCATATTGTGTAGGCTAGGAGTCATTGTAAATTAAGTGGCAGCCGTTTTGACTTAGACTAGGCCTAGTTGCAGTGCAAAATATAAAGGCCTAGGCTAGTTGATAGGTAAGTTGTACGCCAACTCGAGTGAATCCTCGCAGCTACGGTAAGCTGTACGCCAACTCGAGTGAATTTTCATGCTGCTACGCCAAGCGTTTTCCTTCATCTACGCTGAAAATGTTCTGCATATAGTGCACACCCTGGCCACCAGTGAAAATAATTAAGGATCCCTATGTGCCTTTTTACTGTATGACTTAAAAAGAATATCATCTACACAATGCAGCGCATACTGCAAAGACGTAGATACAGTGTGGCGTTGTATAGAAAATACAGATGACATGGTAAAGCTTTGTGACGATGGATTAATTTTCATAATGTGATAGCCTACCCAAATTCTGCCGGCCCCAAGCCCAGTCTCGGGAAATGAGTCACGAGTCCGGACTGTACGAGACTGAGTCCGAGTCTTTGCCCTCCAAGTCTGTGTCACCATTCAAGAGTCCCTAAAATCGTGACTCGAGACCGGTCTCGAGTAGCAGTATACTACAGCACTGCTTAGAAGCAGTGCACTAACTACAGTATGTGTACCAATAGTATGAAACCTAAAAAAGTGTTTTTACCGATATTCTTAGTAACATTTGTGAGGTTATTTCAATGCTGTAGGAGACTTGCTCTTCGTACTGAATATGGATGATACTCAAAGTACAATTTGATAAGTTCCGAAACATACAACCACAAAATCATTTTGTGGTTGTATGTTTCGGAACTTATCAAATAACACATTTTGTCAAAATGTGTTACAGTGTTTCAGGCTATTGGTATAGGCCCTATACGGGCCCTCAGGCAGTTCTAACGTTATATAATGCATACATATATATAAATAGACAAGGTAGCACACTTCTTCCACACCAAGGCGTTCAGTAGCCAGATTTGGCCGATTTGGCCGTATTAGTGCATTTCAGCCAAATCTGGCTACTGAACGCCTTGATGTGGAAGAAGTGCGCTACCTTTTCTATTTATATATATGTATGTACTATATAACGTTAGAACTGCCTGTGTACGGGCCCGCGCAGTCGACGGTCACCCCATCATACACATACTGTAGCCTGAGGCCTACAGTATGTGTACCAATAGCGTGAAACAAATAAAACTGTTTACCGATATCTTAATAAACTTTGCACGATTATTTTAATGCTGTATGAAAGACTTTGCCTTTGTACTGAATATGTATGATACTCGATGTACAATTTGATAAGTTGTGAAAAATAGAACCAAAAAATGTGTTTCACGTTAGGCTATTCGTACACATACTGTAGGCCTAACTTACTTAGTAGTCAGGCCTAACTGCTAAGCTGTAACTTTTTAAGTTAGGCTAGGCCTAATTAATAAGCTATAGCATAGTTTTGTTGTTTAAGATTTAATGCTTAGTCTAGGCCTAACCAACCCAGGGCCCTAGGCCTATACAATTTTAAGTTTACCTGCCTCTCTCCTCCTGTGATTGAGAGCAGACACGAAAAACAATCACAACCCGACCAGCTAGTCCATCCACAGTACACGGTTTCAGTATGTAACTCAGTGTTTCCACACTCTCAATTCATTTTTCCTGAAATTGAATCTAAAATTTCCTGATATCGGCTTGGTATTTCCTGATATTTTCAATAACGCTTCTTTTTTGTTACTTTATTGGCTGATCCAGGATTTCACCCTGTAAAGCCATACGTCATTACCATACGCCATACGTTATTTCCAGATTTTCCGAAATTTCCCGAAATAATCCCCCTTCTCGAAAATTTCCCGAATTTCGGGTAATTTCGAGAAGAGTGGAAACACTGATGTAAGCCCGGCCGCGCAGTTTTTTTTTCCCAGCACGAGTCAGGCCAAATCTGGCCAATGGACCAATCAGCTTCTTGAAAATAGGCCGCACCTCTAAATAGACCTTATGCCAATTAAAAAGAGGGCGCTTCAAGACTGCAGCCTGGGAAGGATTATTCCGAGTATGGGACCACAGAAGTGAATCGTCACCATGGAGAAGGCTAATGGTCACAATGCTGATTCAGAACTGTGTTGGAATAATCCTTCCCAGAATGCAGTATCGCAGCTAATTGGCATAAGGTCTATCCAAAATGACAGCTTTTCGACCCTTTTTTGTAATTCTGACGCCGGATTATGAAAGAACGGGCCAAATAAACCCCATCCACGTAACCCCAACCATAACTTTTACCCTAACCTTCCATTTGAAACAAATTTTAAAATTTTTGAAAACTCGATTTGCCCACGTTCGTCCTGGGAAACAAAATAATGCAGCCCGGCCAACCATATGCGTGTGCATGGCAACGGAGCTGCAGAAGACCTTTCAGTACTAGACTGATCCACAACTATTTCCCTTCAAAATTACCAGATGTAAGCATCACTTATAACCGTAAATGGTACAATTACATTTAAAAAAAACAGCTTGTTCCATAACTTACGGGTCACGAAATATTACTTCATATTTTATCAATTTATGGGACGTCGTTCCATCCGACCATCCGTAGCCTATAGTTTCTACGGCCCCGGCTGGAAAGTTCAATTCGCGAGGTCTTGTACTTTTTAGCGTTCAAAACGTTGCACGTTATTAACCGTCATTAAAGGTGGTGTTGGTTTGATAATAACTATGATGACACCATTTGCCATAAAGATACCTTCTAATTTCCTAAATAAGGATGTCTCGAATGCCCCACCATGCACGGCAGGCGATGGCAAGCGGTGCTTAAAGAATGATGTAACCATTTTTAATGGGCTTGCGGATAAAAAAAATATTTTAGCTTCCATTGGTTCCACCAACTCTTTCAATGCCGTTGTTGTTTAGTATCCGTGGCTCAGTGTAACAAAAGATGTTCTTTTAATGAAAGCGAGACAGAATTACAGCATCCAGCTGTATTCAATTTAAAGTCGTAATTAAGCCAGCTACATGATAGGCGAAGGAAGCTTTTTTCGAGACTGGGGGTGAACCTTGTTTCGGATCGCCGTCCTGGGGGAGGGGTCTAAGGGGAGAGGTCTCCCTCCCCTTTGGAAAATTTTTGGTTATTTGAGGACCCTCAGATGCAATTTGGTGCAACATTTTGGGCAAACTTTAAGGAAAATTACTGCAAATTTTTGACATTTCTTACAGAAGAGACAAATAAGGGGGTTTTGCCCTTGGATCTTGGGGGGCGGAAGCATACTTCAGCCCCGTACATTTTTGACTGGGGGCTAAGCCCCCAAGCCCCCCCCCCCGCTTCCTACGCCAGTGGCTAGCTAAATGAAATCTTCATCTTTTTTCAGTTTAAAAACGTTGTAGAAATTATCCACTACAAACTTTGAGAAGAGCCATTCATTCAATTGGTAAACACCAAGAGGATTAAGATACGAAAGGCAGCCCGGCGTCTTTGTGGTATGTCACCCTAAAGCCTTAGAGTTAAGGTAACAGGAAAGACGAAATTGGGCGGAAATCTGGACCGCGTACTAATTTACACCTTCAGAGGAGTCTTAATTTGCTTAAAGGTTACATTTTGTTTCTTTCTGATGAAACCTCCCTTCTGATGAGCGGGATATTATCTCAATATCTATATATAGCGCAAGAAATTTCAAGTAACAAAAACGTATACTATGCAGCAAAGATTAAACACCACCATCACAGGGGTGGCCCCAGGATTCGCCCGACTGGGGCCCCGAAGGGAGGCAGCGATCTGAAGCCCCGACAGTCCCGATACCCTCGAGGGTGCATTTGAAGAAAACCTGTGTACTATAACATGCCATTGCCGGGCATATATTGCACAAAATTTGTATATACTAGAGGAACAAAGTTCCACCCTGATTTAATGTTTTTTACCGGAGTCTATAAACTGTGAAATTGCAAAGCGCGCGAAGCGCGAGATTTTTTTTTTCTTTTTTTTGGGGGGGGGGGGGTAAGTCTACAGTAAAATGAATCTGTACTTAATTACAGCTTATATAGGTCAATTGTCCGGGTAGTTGAGCCCTATCGGGCATAACTTGGATTGCACTTTCCTCCTCGAGTCACTAGCCGTACCGCACGACAGACTCAAGAGAAAATTATCTTGGTTTAGTGAAATGAGATGAAATTCCCAATATTACATAAATCCATGTTTTCTACTTATGAAGTTACTTAAAAATGTGGAAAGAGTTTGCACTATATTTAGCTATATGTAACGGAACTGAGGAAGAGTGAGCAAAGCGTACCGAAAATTTTGGGGTTTATCACAGAAATGGCCCTTTGAAAGCCAAACTCAGTAAACCGATCATGGGTGGGGACATGACTTTCCTGACAGGCGGCTGGGCCATGCCAGCGACCCCAAGTTCCGACAAACCCTCTGTCGAGGGGATGGTGAGGAGTGGATTTGAAGGAGACTAAGTATCCCATGCCATTGCAGGGCATGTTTTGTATAATATCACTAAATACTTCAAGAGTCGAGTTGTGCACTGACGGTGTTCTCTTGAATCTGAATCGTGAAATTTCAAAGCGCGCGAAGGGCGCGAAAATTTTTGGTAGGCTTTCACAAAAAAACATATGTAATCATAAAGAACTAAAAGAAAAAAAAAAGAAAAAGTGTAGAGGTTGTAGACCGTATCGGGGATAACATACATTGTCGGGTAACACACATTGTATAGTCACCAGATGAAATAGCCAAACTTTGAGCCGTGAGTCGCTCACCAACTGACCGTACAGAATAACACGCACAAGAGAACAGCAACCAGGTTTTGCGATATAGGATGAAATTCATAAAGTATGTAGTCTGCCTACATGATACTTGGTAAGGTGGACAGGACTTGTGCTATCTAGCTATGTGAAATGGAACTATAGAAGAAACTGGTCTAACTCTACAGCGCGCGTAGCGCGCCGAAAAGTTTGGGTTCTTATTACATAAATTGTCCTCTTGAGAGCAAAAACAGGTAAACCGTCGGTGCGTGTAGTCGCGGTCGGGGACTGCATAATTTATCTTATCGAATAAAACCCCCTAACGTAAAAAATTCCCAGACGGGGGCTAGCCTTCCCGACGGGGGCCATGGCCCCCATGCCCCCCCCCCACCTGGAGCCACCACTGCTGCATCACCACCACCCTCACCACCAATTGTCCTGTTATGGTCCAATATATCCATGTAACAAGAAGCAAATTGATAAGAGCCATTGGAATGCTACTTGACCTCTGAACACCATCTTGGAAAAGATACAATATGTACTACAACAATGTTAAAATTCCTGCAGTTTTTTTTTCTTTTGTCCCCCATGCTGCCATAGTTATGCTGGTCATTCTCGGCGATGTATGAACAACAAAAATTCAATGAAACTGGGACTTTTGATAGTATCTTATTACTGCAAACAGTGGTTTATATTGCTTTTGAAAATTTCCAGGTCAACTCAACATTTAAAAATTTGAAAATTTACGTGTTACGTGTATTGGTGGCACCAATTCTTGGTGTCCCTTTTACACGCGACAGTATATATAAATGGAGTAAAGATCTTGCAATTATCATACATGTCCATAAAGTGATGGAAAATAAGGTACCAAATGGCAAGTCTAACAATCTATGGATGTCAAAGAAGAAAATTTTAAAGTTAAATACCATTTACTAGTTGAAAACTGTCAATATTGTGCAAAATATGTAAAAGTGTGGACCTTTTGAGAAGTGAAAGTGTTGAGAAAAATGAAAATGACTTTTTTTAAGGTTTAAAGAATTCTTTCAAACTTTTTCCATGTTCTTGTTACAAGGGTCCTAAATCAGACATAACTATAAATATTGAACCATTTACAGTAAAGTAGGATTTTCTTCATTCTTCG
The DNA here is from genome assembly GCA_029531755.1 of Holothuria leucospilota. Classification (NCBI taxonomy): domain Eukaryota; kingdom Metazoa; phylum Echinodermata; class Holothuroidea; order Aspidochirotida; family Holothuriidae; genus Holothuria; species Holothuria leucospilota. The sequence continues at coordinate 36,493,001 of CM055965.1, read as the reverse complement.
AAGAGGAAATTAAACCCTGCTTTGGTTCCCCTGTTATGTTGGTCAATTTACTGGCATGTATATGTTTGAATGAGTGTCCTCATGCGTACACAATGCTGTATGTAAATATATTTCTAATTTTAATAAATGCTGATAATACTCTATCATGAGAGTAAATTTCAATCAGTGAAGATGAGTTTAAATTTTGAACTTATGTCCCACTACTGGTACCCTAATTTAGAGAAAGACCCGATTCCTCACTTGAGATATCCTAGAGAAACACTAATTAGCATGCAACTCGGCAGTGTATAAACGAATACCGTTAGCATGCAAAATATGCCCTGCAATGGGATGGTTTGAATATGAAAGGCTTTCTTCCAATCGCCTTCGCATCCCCCGTGGACATATTTCAGACAACACGTCACTCCTGCCTGGGCTTCCTGGTTTAGCCTGCCCTCCCCCCCCCCCGTCGAGAAAATCCTGGCTCCACCCCTAGAACCTTGAGCAGTACTGAGCATAGTGAAATATACGTAGGCCTATGGGTATAGTTACACTCGTCTGTATGACGTGGTTTAAAATTATGTGGATGCCAGTGGTGACGATTAATGGCGGATATGGGTATATTTCTGAACTTTCTATTGGTTACTGCTTTGATTTATGCCAATGTTACTGTCTAATGAAATGAACAATTTGAACAAGCATTTAGTAAAGATTATAAGAAGAATTCTCATATAGATGGCGATATATTAAGCCATCTGTACATGAACAAAACTTCTCTAACGGGAGAGGGGTAATGGTTTCTTTTAGACCCCATTTGAACAACAATTTGACACTAAGAGGTCATGTTGATATTCTGCTCGAAAAGTTTAACTCGATATTATTTGTCTCCGTAAATTGTCTAAGTAAAATGTAAGATCTGAGATTTTAGGTACTTTCTGTATTGGTACCTTATAATAGGGTTTGGCGGTACTGTCTAATATGTTTGGGTGGTAGTGTCAGTAAAACAGAGTTGAGTCGATTTGATGGTATATCTAGAAAGAGGAAACAGTGACTGGGGAGTTTCAGCATAGGTGTAGGAAGCCGGGGACTGGCATGGGGCATTAGTCCCCCACTTAAAATGGGGTAAGTATGCTTCCGCCCCCCCCCCTCAGTCCAATGAAGAAAAACCCTTGTTTGTTTCTACTGAAAAAGTAAAAATTGGCAGTAATTTTTCTTAAAATTTGCTCAATATGTTGCACCAAATTTCATCTAAGAACCCTCAAAAACCCAAAAATTTTCAAAAGGACAGGCCGGGGACACCCCACCCCAGGACGGCGGTCCGAAACAACTTCCATTCCCCCCAGTCTCAAACAGCTTCCTAAACTTACGAGTTTCAGCCATTTGTCAAAAACATCTATACCACTGTCTCCTACAGTCCAAACTAGACTCCATATGATTCCAGCCACCCTCTGTGTGATCCGATTTATAAAAAACAAATAAAGCGAGTCATTGGTAAGCTGGGGTTTGGGGGATTGTTTCAAAACTAATAGGTACTGTAATTCCTTCATCCCACATGCCATGATGCTTTTTTATGATACCTTACTCCCTTCCATGCTCCGTTGATTCCGACATTCATTACATTTACTGTGTTGTTTGCACATGTAATGGCTTCTATCATTTTTCAAGTTATTCTTTTTAGGTAAATTTTTATACTTTGTTCGCTCATGCATGCTGTATATGAGAGCTCATGAATTTCCTTCTAATGGAGCAACATACGTTTACTTGCTCAGGCTTGCGTGCTCGCATGCTTACTTACGTTAACCACGAGCACACGGACGTTAGAAAACACGAAACACGAAACAAGTTCGCTTTGCACTTGCTTTGCGTTTTCGTTGATGTACTCACAGGTGGTGAAAGGTCAACACATGGACGCAAACAAAAACAAAACAAAAAAGCGTGAAATAAAATTCAGCCTTTTGGAAAGTACCTTTCTAGCTGTCCTAACCGTTGCTCGCTCGTATAGTCTAGATTTTAGGTAGCATCCTGGAACAAGCGCGAAAAGCTCCAGCTGCAGAGGTAGTGCTAGATGGGGGAACAGGGGCCCTGTCTTTCGTCGAGAAAGTCTCCCCCCCCCCCGTGATAATTTTTTTCCACTCTTAGAGCATCAGCTGGTACGAAAAATTTTGTTGTCCCCGACGATGATCAGTCGCTCCTACGGTCAAGCTACTTTTCCTCTCAACTGATCAATAAGGCAGTTTCTTCAATATGAACCCCAAATTTCAGGATGTTTCTCACTAGTTTTCGTTGGTTCAGTGTCTTTCATAGTTTGGTTGCTTATACCTCAATAAAGCAAGCCTTTTCCCCATTCCAAGTGATTTCAGGGTAGCCTTCGCAGTTTTATGTAAAGGTCGCAGGAATTTCATCCCATATCGCATACTCTGCATAGGCCTACTTATTCTCTTGTGTTTGTCGTGTCGTTGGAGGGATGTTTGATTATTTCATCGGGCAGACGGGGTTAACTGATACGATACAATGTATGAAATCACCGATAGAGAACAACCTCTCCAACAGTCGCTTTTTCACAAATGAGTAAAGCTTTTTTATGTGTACCCAAATTTTTCGTAAGCTTTGCGCAATTATGCATTTACAGAATTAAAATGTCCCCAATAAATACTAAATCAGCACAACCCAGCACTTCAAATATATAGACAGATACTGTATAAAACATATCCAGCAGTGGAATGGTACATATTGTGCAAAGTTTTTTTAATCCCCTCTTAAGCTCGATCGACTCTGTCCCGGCAAACCCGTCGCCCCTGTAAGAGCTGCGGGTTGCTGCCCCCCCCCCGTCGAAAGCCTGGCCCCTGTCGACCAAATCCTGGTGGCCACCCCTACTTTAAAGCCCTCCTTTCATTTGGGATAAGGCGTCGAAGGAAAAACCTTACTCATAAGTTACCAGGCAAGAAAAGAAAGAATCATGCGACGGGGCATACCTCTCTCAGAAACACTAGCAATATGATACACTCAGATTTCTGATAATAAACTTATTGGTATACTTTCGTTTTACGACAAGGAAGGGGGCTCGAAGCTAGAAGGGAGGGCAAGACCCCCCATACGGAGAGCATCGTGCCCACATAGAAGATTGATTCCTAAGGGCTATAAGAAGCAATTGAAGTCAAAGAGTTAGAGTTGGAGTTAGATGAGGTTTTACGGCTCAGTTTCTGACCAATTGGCTTAAGTCGGACCGGCCACGGCCAATTGAAGTCAAGTCCCCTTTAGAAGAGCTTTACGTGCCTCCCCCACCCCCATATCAGAATTCCTGGATACGCCGGGGGTGGGGGGTCGGGGAGGTCAAAAGTGAGTACGGGACACGTTCATTTTAAGCAGCAGTTCCTATATTCTTCTCTATGGCAGCAGCAGACTGGTCCATTGGTAGGCAAAAGCCTTCATGAGCGTACCAGTCTATACCAGAAAGGAAGTCTGTGGGAAAATATATGTTGTGAAAGAGAGCTGCAATTTCTTCCACTGCTTTCTTCTTAATTTCGTTGCCCGAATAATCTGAGAGATAAACAAAGAACAATCATGGCCATTTTGCCCACTTATCACATTCTATCAAATCTTCTGCATCAGGGGCGAGACGGTTCCATGAGGGTAGTCATGTTATCCAATATTTGTATGTTGATTGGCTGTGACTTGTTTCGCGAAACAGAAAGCAAACGGTTACCCAAAACAAGCGTGTTTGTTTCGCGAAACAGTGTTAGCAAAACGGTGTTTGCTATTTTTGTCCAACCAGGCAGGTCAAAAAGCAACTCCAAGGACGTCAGAAAACAAGAAACGTTTTTTGTTTCGTACTTAGTGTTTTCTGACGTTCGTACGCGTCCGGCTTTACTTTTCACCCCCTCAGGGGTCATCCCCTAGTCGGGGTGACAAAAGTCTACCCGGTTACCAACTAGCTAGGTACTCCGCTGTCGTGGGGGATAGGACTGACGCCTCTTCCCATTCGGGCAGAAATTTTGCTGTTTTCGGGCAAAATATATGCTGTTTTCAGGCATGCGTGCTCAAAATTCTGGTAAAGGTCACTCAGTCACCCAAATGAAGGTGATCTCGTTTCCTCACGGACATAATTTCAGAATTTTTTGTTACATACGATACTAGCAATTCTCCGGTCCAAATAACTGGCTAATGGTTGCAGGTGCTGCTAAAAGCATTCTTATAATATTCGTATATAATGTTGCCTAGTGGTTATCTCATCTCTTTGCAGTTCGTACGCGATAAGAGTGTCGGCACGGGGATAACGCCTTTCCATCGTTTCGCGTCTTTTCAGTAAAGAGTAAAAAAAAACAAATAAATAACAAGTAAATAAAATAAAGACTTTGAGGCCTTGAATGGTAGTTGTTTAACGACACTAAGCGATCACAAGTGTGGAAACAGCTCAAATGGTTTAAAAGTTACAATTCACGTCGGGTGGCTAACCAACTCAACAGTTTAGGTCAAATTTGGTTTCTTTTAAATTTAAAAAGCCAGTTCAGATGGGAAAACCTTAGATTGCTCTTGGATGAAAAACTCACCTTACTTTGACCAGGCCGGGGATCGAACCGACCTCCCGGTTGCCAAGCTTCATTGCTTCAAATGCAACCGCCTTTATCCACTCGGCCACAGCACCGACTAAGATCGGGAGGTGGGGCATTTCACATGAAAAGGAAGTTTGCAGGCAAATGTTTTCTACTAAGCAAACAACTGGCATGTATCAATCCGGAGTTACTGCACTCAATTAGTGCCCTGTACAGAGGCATGTTGCTGTTAAAAGTACAACCACTCATTTCAGCCCATTGTAAAAGTTTAAAATAAATGTTTTTCATTTCAAGACCGTACTAACTTGAGATGTGCAATGCAAAGGTAGATAGAATTAGTTTATTCTTGCCGATAGGAGAATTACTTCGATGTTAATTTAGGCTATGTATGCTTTGGGATAGCCCGGCCAAGACTGTGAGTGTTCCTTACACCAGAACTTCTCCCACAGAAAGTTGTTATCTTTTGTGTTACCCCTCCCACCCCCTTCTAATGAGTAGGAGAATGATTAAATGGAAGTAATAGAACTTCTTTAATGTGACTGTTCACATACACTCCAACTGTCCAATGGTAAAGTGAATTAATCTGGAATGAGTTGAGTTGAAAGTTGATGAAACTTAAAGATATCCAGCTTGCGCCCTCACTCACATAGATAACATAATACCACAGAAGCTTTATAGAAAATTCTCGTTCGTGTTTCATCCCAGCTTACAGTTTCTTTTAGAGGAAGGGTTAAAGCAAAACACTACTTTTGACTGGTGAAAGAGAAATTAAATTTAAGCAATTTGCATGGACGTGGATTATGTGAGAAGACGCGTCCCCCGCACTTTTTTGGAAGGGGGGGATATCTTCAATAAGTCCCCTTACTTTTTCAATAATATAACATAGATTACGAATTGACACTACATTTTAAAAGCTAAATTGCGCCCAAATATGGCACCATTTGCCATATAGACACCCCTCCCCTTAGACCCCTCCCCCAGGACGTCGATTCGCAAATGGTGAAGTCTCCCCCCCCACACACACACCTTTGGAGATGTATGCACGCCCTTGGCGATTTGTGAAATTTCCACTCAGTTCCGATGTGTAACCCTAGGGATACCAGCAACTGAAGCTACTACGTTTGTGACCTGAAGTGGGCTTGAAGCAAGCAGGACTAACACAATCTCCTCACATCGACGAGCAATGCTTCGTTTTCTTTGCTTTTCAATCGTTTGTTTTAATAGATATATTAGCTGTCCATGAGGAATTTGGAGTTTAAAATTCCTATACCTCCCATGCATTTACTTCCAGATACATGCGATTAGGGAGTAGAAAATTGGTCGTAAAGTAAACTAAAGCAAAAAAGAGAGCTCAATAATGTGAGGATATGACGTCACATGCATGTGAAAATTTCACCGGAATGCTCAGAATAAGTACCGCTTTAACATATCAATCCCTCTTTAAAAATTACAAGAGAAATTTTGAAAATTAGGAGGGTATAACTGTACTCTAACATCGGGTTTTCGTAGGAAGCAATTTTTATTTTTTCCAAAGTTCATGATCATAATATTTTACAGTACTGTGTCAGTAACAGAAGGCACTGAATGAGAGTAACAATAATAGCAAATTTTCGTTAAATAAAACTAATTTTTAATAAAAACAAAACACTGTTTGCTCTACACGGTTGGGTAGTCCAGTGTTTTTATCCTTCCCGGACATCTTTCAAAACTCATAGCGCCACTGTAAGGCTTATCGAGAAGACATTTGACCTTATGAAAGAGTAATCATACAGAAATTAAAGTAAAATGTGATAGTCTGCTACTGGGAGGATAATCTGTTAATGTATTGCATGATATAGAGGGCGCCAACGGGTTGGGATATGTTCCCCACTTTTGGAACCAGGTTGAATAGGCAGAGGCTTGGTTCCATAGCTAACTGCAAAAAAGCTGATCCAATGAAATCAAAAATGGTAAAAGAGTCACTTATATGACCTTCTAAAAATTCCTCCTTTTTCTTGCATAGCATGTACAGAAAAGGCTTGTATATTCAAGTCACCCTATAACAAGATAGTGATCACCTTTTTGCACAAAGTGCAGAGGCTTTCGGAAAGAGGGGAAAAAACAAAGACTGTAATTTGAGCAGTACAAGAATGACATCACAAATTATTGTGCATTCTATTATTTTAAATTGAGTGAACAAGCTTCAACATTTTATATCTCACCTCAGAAATGTCCTGTGAAGATGGGAGTTGGACCATTTGAATTCATTGTTCAAGCTTAGGCATATATTTTTGAAATTTCAGACTTTAGGTACAAGTGAGTAGCCGATCACACGCTGCTAGGACTCCGTGATTCACGCTTGAAATAATACTGGTCAAGGTCACCCCCTCCCTCCCCATCTTTTGAGCTGTTGAGTTACAATTTAAAATCTCTCTTCGTCTTAAGAAGTGCGTATTTCTCAGTTCAAGTTTACAGTGTAGCATAGTTCTTTTTCTCTTTTTCATATTTACCCATAGTCCAAACTTTGTTATACAAGTTAAGGCCTATACGTGACGTCAGAAAGAGGAGCGGACTTCACCCACGCCGTCGTTTTGTTAACTGGATCGTCCTTGCATACTACTATAAATACAAAGTTACAAACTCATGCCGTTTCACGCAGGCACCATATCAATAAAAATGTCACGTCTTCGTAGCTTCTTCGTAAGAAGGAGGTAATGGCTCAGCGGCGATGACGTCATTATATTGTGGGGGAGGGTCTTCCATTTGACCCAATGACGGAAGGTGATAAACGTGATCAACTGTGTACGCCCTAAAACAAAAGAAAAAGTTATGTTAGATAAGAAGGTGATGTTAAAGGTGATCGGTCGTCTTGAAATATTGTTTGTGACGTCAGCCTTTTCTTGACATGTTTCTGAGGCGTCACTGTTCAACAGATACACCGTACAAGCGTGGTATAGCTAATCGGTAAGCAAGACGAGACGGCATGTAGCTGCATACCTACTAGGTATACCGATGTCATCATAGCTACTTGTATGGTGTATCCGTTCAACAGTTACGACTACAGAACATGTCAAGAAAAGGCTGACGTCACAAACAATATTTCAAGACGACCGATCACCTTTAACACAACTTCATGAGATACAACCTGTTAACTTAAAGTGATATTACGTGTATAGTCGAAAAACGAAAAAAACAAAAAAGAAAAAAGAAAAAACAAAAACAAAAACAAAAAAAACAAGGTCTATTGTTCTTCTTTATTTGTCGATATACTAACCATGCTATTCATGGATGAAATTGTTCATTTAGTGACTGAAAATGATAGTGTGGTTGGTAAAATACAAAGAAATGATGCAAAAACAGTAAAAATTTGCAGGCTATTTTGAAAGAAGATCGTTCTCATTACAACTATAGTTTAATGGTAGAGGGCGAGCTGAAGCATTATTAAAATATCAGAATGACCGTACATTCAAATCTAAACTATGGTTTTTGTCATCTTAGGATAACATAAAGGGCAACGTTTGACCTACTGTATTCTAAAAAGCAGAAGTACGGTAACTCTTTCACATGTAGACTACACTCAGGGACTGTTCTTTTCAGCCAGTCAACCGGACCACGCATGGCGGACCCATGCTGTATCGTTCTGAGGGTCAGTTATGTTTATATTTGTCCTTTCGTGGAAGTATCTCCTTAGGGGAGAAACGTTTGTTTCGCCCCTTGACACTTCGCCAGAGAGTCGAGGGGACTTTGGAAAAGTATACACTCATCGACTACATTGCAAAACAGCATTTCAAAGCACTATGTCTAAGTATAAGATGAGTGGATCCCTTCAAAACACTGACATGTGAAGTGACAATTTCACCTCGGACGACGGTACCCGGTCATTTCGCCCCCTTGCCAGTTCGCCCCCAACCAGTTCGCCCCGGTCGTTTCGCCCCCTAGCCAGTTCGCCCCAATGTGGAAGTCGTTTCGCCCCCGAGTACCTACCAGTTCGCCCCCTCGATTTTACTAACACTAACTGTTAGTTGTTGTAAAAAAAAAATCAAATACTGTACAGTTAATTTTCTTTTTCGATTATATTTTTTACGACAGCAGCAGCAAAATGGCATGAAATGTGGAAACGAAAGTGATGAGGGGACTCACTTGAACTGAAATACCGGTTTACGGTCGTTTCGCCCCCTTGCCAGTTCGCCCCCAACCAGTTCGCCCCCACAAAACCAGTTCGCCCCCAAGCGATGACCAGTTCGCCCCCAAAGACCTACCAGTTCGCCCCCAAGTGCTGACCAGTTCGCCCCCCAACTTATTGGCAATATACCAAAATTTTCGGCATTTTTGTGCCTTTTCTTCCTTTTTGTTGCGTTCTTTGCACTATGTATAGAAGTAGCAACGGCTCATATACATTTATTTTTGGTGTAAAAATACCAATTTTTTTTTAATTTTGCGTTCATAGGCCCTATTTTCTTTATAAGAACGTTTTATTTTTGTGCAGTGCACCGATCTCTTTTTTGGAATCACATCCCTCTTCTTTTTTATTATCGGCATCCTTTTCTTTTCTTTTTTTTTTCTTTTTTGAAATACCATTTTCTATTCGTTTGCCTTGAATTTTTTTTACGTGATGTAAAATGCAAGAAATTACTATTCATGACACAAAACTTCAACTAGCACAGAGATCATGTGTAAGTGGCGGAAGGGCCTATTTCATTTTCAGTTCAAGTGAGTCCTCTAATCAATTTCTTTTCCACAACTCATGCCATTTTGTTGCTGCTGTAGTAAAACATATAACCGAAAAACAATATCAACTGCATATGAATACATGAAAATTGAATTTTTTAACAACTTAGTCTCAGTGAAATCGAGGGGCGAACTGGTAGGTACTTTGGGGCGAAACGACTTCCACTTTGGGGCGAGCTGGCAAGGGGGCGAAACGACCGGGGCGAACTGGTTGGGGGCGAACTGGCAAGGGGGCGAAACAACCGGATACCAAAATACCACTAGGCCTATACCTACATGAGGCCAAAGTGAATTAGGCACTCTTTTCTGCTAATTTTCTTGTGTAGACCTACTTTTCGATATTTGCTTCAAAGAATGCAACATAAAGGAAGGAAAGACACAAAAATGCCGAAAATAACAAAGGTTTATTGTCAATAAATTAGGGGGAGAACTGGTCAGCACTTGGGGGCAAACTGGTAGGTCTTTGGGGGCGAACTGGTCATCGCTTGGGGGCGAACTGGTTTTTGGGGGGAGAACTTGTTGGGGGGGGGGAACTGGCAAGGGGGCGAAACGACCGTAAACCGAAATCCTAGTTACGAGGATGACGATATTTGTTAGTTTGATACTGGTATCCGATTGATACTGGTATCCGATATGGCAATCACTAAAAGACGTTAGCAACAGCTAGTCACCCTTACCCTGATTGTCTTGAAGAGTTGTCATCTTGTCCATCTGACCAGGCCAGTGGAGTGTTACGGGTACGACTATTCGTGTTTGATCCGTCATCACCAACGTCGTCATTGTCATGATCTTGGGCTCTCATCTTTCGAAGACATTTTCTGAATAGTTTGTCCACCCTCGTATGAATGTTTTGAATGCAAGAACAAAATGTGATGAACATACATACGAGAAGGATATAGAGGATAAATTTATATCTGAAATTCAAGTAATAACCAATAAAATAAAGAGATCCAGCTAGGACGAGGAATGCCGGTACCATGATAACGGAAGGGTTGAGCTTCCCCGAACATCTCTCTGTGCGCCAACGGCGACAGCGTTCTGATAATGTTGGTGGCATGGTGAGAAATATATTTCAAAGAGTTTGAATGAGGAATACTGATCCGACATCTGATATATCATGGAAAACAATCCCCTTCAGCTTTGGTTTGGCATTGTAAACTCCCCATGTTTTACCTTTCCTCGTGCAAGTCTTTCTTTGGCAGTCTTTATTGACAATTGCTGATATTCTCCTAAGCGTGACTGCTCAAAGAGTCAGGATTCTTAATGTTATAGTAATGGATCGCATCGTCATACGGGAATTCTTTCCAACATTTTTGCTTGGGCTAGGCTAGTATAGGGATACCGAGTACCACTATTGAAAAGTGTATACAACCTCAAACACGGGGTCTCTCAATCTTCCGGTGGAAATTATTCCTCTATTCAGTACACTTTAGTCAGGTATAACTCAGGGTAAGAAGTTCAACATAGGCTCGTTAAAGAAACTTTTCTGTAGATCATGGTTTAATACCGGCGAAATGTAATCTCTTCGTTTCACTAGTTTTCAGGGGGTTGACACCCCTACCTCTTTCGGTTTGGAACACTTCTGGGATTGTAAAAATGTTTCCTGTTATAGCTAGCTGTCGGTATCAATCTCCTACGTCCTTGACTAACCTATCCAAGGGTCATAGACCTAAATCAAAGCCGACGCAAATCATCCGTTTTACTTCTTCGTACCATCATAGGTCCTTAAAATATCACTAAACTTGTACTGTAGTATTAGGAAATGGTCTAACACTTGCGATGCTGTTGTTCTTCAGAGGTTAACACATTCTGTAACCGATCACGGTGTCAACTAGTGAGGAAGCCTTTATTGTGGGATTTAGACCAAGAAGAACGTTCACATATGAAATGCTACTATAGGCCAAGCTCTTGACCATCATCTAAACAGCACAAACTCTTACAGGAAGAAAAACTAAAATTTCCTTATTCTTCTTTCCAGCCTCAGTTTAGCGCTCCTTGAATAATAATCCGAGCGTTTTTAGCCGAAGTACAGCATGGCTAGCATGGTGGTTACATCCACTAGTCTACCTTACACGCTTTATTGAAAGATTTGAGACGTAGCCAACCAGAACACTAAGGAGTAACGGTGCCGTTTAACTCTAACGAGGAAACTCGTGTACACCATCGCAATTGTTTGCTGACACTATTTAGAGAGTTCATTCAATAAGACGAAACGTATGGCAACGGTATTTACATCTCGAACGTAAGTTCTGGGACATCTATTGTGCCCCTCTTTCGTCAGACAATAAGAAGGATTACTAGATCGAACTTATCTTTACAGTTTCTCCTCGTAGTCTCTTTTCAGACGTTACGCCAGTACGTATCAATTTGTCACGGTAGTTGCATCTAATAAGCCGGGCCTCACTGTTGACGAGGACGAGAGACGGAAGCTAAATTGGAGTAAACTCTATGACCGTTGTCTTAGAGTTGCCCAATGATTGACATGCGTCTATATTTGTAAACATTATTACTTGTTCATATTACATTTTTGATAAGTACCTTAACTATACGTTGCCGGGTTGCGAGTTTTTTTCGTAGGATGGAAATCATGCCAATGGACGAATCAGCTTCTTGGAAATTGGCCACACCCTAATTCCAAAATAACAGCTTTTCGACTAATTTTTTGTAATTCTGACGCCGGACTATGAAAGAACAGGTCAAATATTCCTTGCCCACGTAACCCTAACCTTAATTTTAACCCTAACCATGATTTTGAAACAAATTTAAAAACTTTTGAAAAACCGATTTTTCCATTGCCATCCTACGAAAAAAAAATACTAGCTGCTGGGTTGACTTGTTTGAATCAAAGCTCAGTTCAAAGTTCATGGTGAGGGGTGATACAGGCTTTCAATAGAAAGCCTTACGTTCAAGGATAGTTTGGACGGTATCACTGAAAAAAAAAATGTCCTGTTTTGCTTTTTGCCAGTGCTGATATGGGAGATGCACATCAAAAAGTTTGTTGCACCTGTCTGAACCTTTACGTACGTCAGCAGGCCGTACAGCATACACCTTGTTCCGTCAGCATTAATAAGAGGCTGAACAACCAAAGTCCCTTCCGCGAGAGAGCTGAACCCTTACCTTTCCTCGTGCGGGCAAAATGCATATCGCTGGCCGCTTAATTTTTCCCACGAGATTTATGGGCAAATCCGAATTTCATGAACTTTGAAAATTGTTTCAAAATAGTGGTTAGGGCAATGATGCACGTTAAAGTTATACCCTTGAGAGATTTGGCAAGTCTTTCATAATCCGGCGTCAGAATGACCAAAAAAATGTAGAGAAACTTTCATTTCGGGAGTAAGGGGCTTGGCCAATTTCCAAGAAGTTGATTGGTCCATTGACATCATTTGCCCAAAACCTCGTGGGAAAAAATGCGCTCGCTGGCCATGTCACTGGCGTAGCTAGACGTTTCCTGTGTGGCCGAAGGAAGGGCCAAAACCCATAGTTTTCTGACAGATTATTGTCAAGAATAAGAGTTATGCTGCTTATCCCGTTCTCTTGGGGGGGGGGGTAGATTTGGCTTGAAACTGAAATAGGTACAATCACCGTGCTGTCCAACTCCCCAGGTCTGCTGCAAAAGTTTGGGTTAAACAAAAAAATACCATTAACTGTATTAACTTTAAATGTTTTTGTTAAGCTGTTAAGAAGCATGTTAAGTAGCAATATGAGGCTAGAAAGGTAATGCCTTGTTCGAATCCCTGTCAAATAATGAGTTACTGAGAGTATGGCAGCCTGTTTAGATCAGCAGCGTTAGCTGCGGAGACATAGGGTAACAAGACGGCCCCAAAACAAAGTTATGCATCCACAGATTTGGGACGTGCAATTCCAGGGGCGCAGACCTCTGTCTCAGTTTGCAGCCAAATGTGAATGACCCAATGGGGCGCCGAAGGTGTCAAGTCTCCCCTTCGGCGTCGGGTTCAGGGCAGGTCCGTAGCCAAACAAGGTACTGTAGGGGGCAAAAATTTTTCCAGGGGGGCGAAATTTTTTTCAGGGGAGGCCAAATGTGTACAAATGTATTAAGTCAATGGTAAGATTAAAACTCACTAAGAGGGCAAAAATTTCAGGGGGTTCGCCCCTGGTCCCCCCTTGACTACGGGCCTGGTTCAGGGGCACTGTCTGAGGACCCCTGGTGGGGACGAGGGGACACACGTAGATAGGGGACCAGGTGGAAGAAAGTCTGTGCTGCTTTGAGGTATTTTCAGTATTGTGGGCCTGAGAATAAAGTATTTCGCTATCTACAAATAGGATTAAATTTGCAATACAGGGATTTCACCGGCGTCACGTGACCGTGCGTCTCTTTGGTTTTGGAGGGCAAGATCTCGCTTCGATTTCGTTTAGAAGGGCAAGCGTTCATTGTGTCACAGAAGTATCTATGGTTCTAAAGTGCGCGTGTGCTGTAAATACGCTTACATAGAATCGTTTCTATGGCAAGCAAACTTGTATGCAGACTCTGCACAGAGACACTATATATCAATGCCCCCCCCCCCCCACAAAAATAAAAACATGCATGTTAATTAGAATGCTTGTATGATGTCTGGTAATTTCTTAAGGATTTCAATTTTCATAAAAAAGGTCGTCCCAAAAGTTGGGGAAGGTAAAAAAGAAATCTCTTGCTTCACATTCTTGCAATGCTGTGCTTCTCTGTAATTCTGTAATCAGGCGTCTCATGGCCCATGTGTCGGTGGAATTGCGCAGGATAGCACGTTTCTCTTACCAGCCTGGCGTCTTTAATCATCCTAGAAAGGCGTGTATGGAGAAATTTTGGCATCTCAGTCCACTGGATTGAAGAATTTTTCACCGTGACTCATTAACTCAAAATTATTTCTATGGTTCAAGGCAGCAAACAGTGCTCCTGCCGAATATATTATAATTGTCACGTTTTTATATCTGTAGACGAGCATTAAGTTGCTCAGCCATTAACCTTTTTCTCCTTGTTACCCTCCTCTCGTCGTCAACCATTTTTAAGCCTCCTCACTACGTCAAATACATTTATAAGAGATAATTGCAATTAGAAGCTCCACTTTAACCCATGCAGAAATATACATTTGGAATACATTTTAGACAATTTTGTTACTATTTCCTCTTTTCTTTCTTTCTCCTTTTTCTGTTCCTTTCTTCCCATTTTCCCATTTCATTTTTGCGGCACAGGAGGGGGGGTCCAGGCCCCTTAATCCGCGAGTGCTTTTAGCTGACCTTCAAATAACATTAGCAGCGAGCAAAACACTTCACAATAAATCGCAGTTTTACTAATTTGAACTTGAATTCAGACAAACAGATTGCTATAAGCGAATGATTTAAAATACGTTTAAGCTGTCCCTCTATTTTTCTGTCCATGAAATCAAATTTTTATGGATTATTGTAGATGATGAGTAAAATAATTTAGTACCTACAGTTTGAAAGTATATAACAGAAACGAGTCCTACATAATTTTTAAGTCGATCGATATACGTCACACGTAAGGTTTGTACCAAAAACGCAACACTCTCACATTCATGATGTAAGGCGTTATTTCAAGGCTGATGCCCATTTATGCATATATGCGGGTGTTAGAGTCGTTTGAAGCACTTCGCTGGTATACTTCAAGCTCGTATATTTGTTGATATTGTTTTCCTGGATTTTATTTATGGTTGCTTAGACCCTATAGATTCCTCATTTGGTTGCTCCGAAGCTTCAGGTTCTATTTTCTCCACGGTGGAATGTATCTACGTTACCGTCCTTGTGCACTCAATATAAAACTTAAATATAACACTATACTGTAGTATATACACTCTTAAAACACCGGGGTTAAATTTAACCAGGATCGGTGTTCTATTTACTTCAACACTATCCTGGTTAAATTTTCTATGAAATCCTGGTTAAACTAACGTAAATTTTGGTGAAACCAGGATTTGAGTTACTTTAACCAGAATTTGCGTTAATTTAACCAGGATTTCATGGAAAATTTATCCAGGATTGTGTTGGAGTAAATAGAACACCGATCCTGCTTAAATTTAACCCCGGTGTTTTAAGAGTGTAGCTATGCAGCGAAGAGAGTGGATGGAAGGGCGGGAGGTTCTAGTATAAACGTTAAGTTAGAAAAGTTATTCGTTTAGATGAGGGACATATCTCAACTGGGACTCTGGGAGGGGCGGAGGCTGTTCCCGAGAAAAGTACACGCACTCCAAAAAGCACTTTTATTGTAGGTCCCCTTATATTGTAGGTCCCATAGATGTGAATCACTCGTGTGAAGATGAGCCAGTTGCAATCTTCGCGGATGTGAAACAGGTCATGTGTGGGTGGTGCAAAATTGTGAACGTGCACGATTTAGACTTTTAAACATTCGGAATAATATGAGTGGGTTCACGGCTTCACGCGTATCTAAACTTCATCCCCTTGTAGCTCAACTTAATGTAAACGATCATTACGTTGTAGTGACTTGATGATTGGTTCATTCATTAGCCTTCGTCTGAGGCCTGAAACCTTGTCAAAGTTCACTCCCCGGATGACTGGGGAGGCATACAACGAAGACAAAATAGTGTGTAACAGTGATCAGGTGAAGGTGCATGTCCATAAACCAAGTCAGTGTTGCAATGTGTAAATGAGTTCTGAGCCCAGTTCTAACTTCTGAAACCAGGATAACCCTTTCAAGAGCACTGAAGGGCCTTGTCAGCCAAACTAATATTTCCTCATATGCAAACTAACTCTACCTCTAAGAAAAAAATGTTTATCATTTTTAATTTAATCCAACAAATTCAGGGGTAGGGAGCCACCTTTGGGCGAGTAAGCTGATTGTGGATGACTCGACTAGTACTCAAAGCGTAGCGAGTTAGGAATGTACCGTACTTATCGATCAAAATACTGCCCCGGACCTTCATTTAACGTCTCCAGCGGTACAGTGTATCCTAGCCTGAAGCCACTTTTACAGACTGGGATGTAGGATTCCTTGTTCTGCACATTGCTCGACAGTTGAACCAAGAAAATACCTCCTTACTTTCTAAATTAAATAACTTTTCAAGTCGTATACCCTTTTTAACCATCAGCTTGAAACCCCTTCAGTATGCCCGTAACCTTACAAAGGGCCGGGAGACTACCCAGACTACGAATAAAAAAGTCCACATATAAATTTACTTCAAAATTTACAACATGCTGCTCCAGTTAGCATCTGGTACCCTTGATTGTTCAAAGAATTCTAAATAAAACCTTCTCTAAGACAACAAATCGCCCCTGAAACAATGTTTACATTCGTAAATTTGTTCGAATGCTACACACTTTACCTCGAGTTTCGATTGAAGGAAAGAGCGATCCTTCCCGTAAGCTAGCCTGGTTACGGACTCCGCAGCTCTGCGAAAAACCGTGCTGAACAAGCAGTTCTGAGTCACCAGAAAATTTCGGGTGGTTCCTATGGAACTGACAAATCGGGGGACCAGGCGGTACACTCCAACCACCGGACACACTTAGATTACCGGTATCGCTTCCATACAACCGGTATTGCTTCCAAAAAGTCATACAATTAAAGATGCGATCATGTTTAAGGAGGACGAGGAGCAGGAATGAACAGTCTGGTAACTATACATATGGACAGTCCAGCCATATGGCACACCTTGTTTATTTAGCAAAAATCAGTTATTCCCCATGTCTCAATAATTCTGGAATTATTATGTCTACAAACTGGGCGATGCGTGGCCTTGAAGGCCTTCCTCACCCTCCTTTCAGATAAGTTTGGTTCCATGTACTATACTGGCTTGTACTTTATCATGTGTTAACATTTCCTTATGTACCGAAACCTACCTTTAATCTCCCTCAGCCCCCCGCCCCCCTTCCACCCACTTTTCCAAGAAGTCCTGGGTTCCAAAATATCTAACCAAACCCCAGGCTTTTACGGTTCGGATAAATTTAAAATATTGATTAAGACCACTGGATTTGATTTGTTTTTCATTCTTGTTTAGAAAAATCGTTAGGATCATATATTCACACTGTGAAGTGTTATCCAAGGTAACAGTTGTGTACGTTGTTTCATGCCGTCCCAGAGGTGAATGTAACGATGGAAAACGGATTATTTTCATCACATCACTAGTCTTGCATTGCAACAATGCACACGCAAAAGTTAGCTGAAGTCAGTCCAATGACGCCATTTCTCTCATAAATAGCATGAACATTTCATCTTATAGATTATATTCTGTCATGCAAAAAGAATTGAAGCAACCTACCGTGCTGTTATTCTTCAACGGAAAACAGTGGAATATAAGTTATGCCTCTGCAGTTTTATATCCATTTGTGGAGCGATCGCTGAATTTGTGCTTTCGCCAAAGCAGAAGGTAGGTCTAAACCAGGATCTTTAATTAGGCTGTAGATTGCGATTGCAACTCCTGGTTTGCATGCTTACCGGTATGTATAATTTACATAATTGTATAACTAATAAGAAACACCATGAGTTTGGAGATAGCAGCAAACACTCTCTAAAGACAAAAAGTGATATTTTGATCAAATAACAATTTCTATATGTGAAATAAGCTAAGCCTAACAGTGTAAAAAGCCCGGTATTCTTTTCTCATTGAAAGATTTCAAAGAAAAGCAAACAGGACGTGCGAGAGCCCCCTGAACGGTTCCATGATATCAATATCATATTGATCACGACTTCATTTATTACGTCTAGTGTGATTCACATCAAGAACTAGAATACCTTAACGTGGCGTCATAAACTCTTCCTAACATGTACACCGAAGACTAAATGGAAACTAACATTAAGCTGCTTTACGTTCACGGTGTGAAATATTTACTAGGCGCTAGCCTTTGCTCGACTTGGGGGAAGCTCCACGACGCAAGCGCGGATCCAGGGGGCAACCGGGGGCAGTTGCCCCATGACCAATCTGGCACGGCCCATACACTATGCGCCCCTCCTGCGTCCTAAGGAATCAAATAAAACTACCACTTGCTTGTTTCCAATATTTTTACATTGATCTCACATTTCAAACTTCCCCCTCCCAGCTAGAGGCTGCCCCCCTCCCAGCTAGAGGCTGGATCCGCCCTTGCCAAGACGGGTAGGGGAAAGCAAACCTAAGCCCTGACGAAGTTGACTAGTTTCCGTAAGCATGGAGAACCCCAATTTTTTGGAGTGCAAAGTACGCCGAAAACTCTGGGTTTTTTATTGGAGAAAATTTGAAAATTTGGAGGTTTCATTGCAGAAGTTTTCCAAATTTTGGATTATTATTGATGAAAATGTGACAATTCAGAGTTTTTTGGCTTTTAATGAATCTGCTCTCCTAGAGAGCAAAAACAAGAAAACCGTCGGGGAGGCCGGTTGTCGTCGGGGATTTCATAATTATCGTTCCACTGAGGTTGACGAATTTGGGAGCCTTTTCTGACATTTTCCGACGTGGGGAATTCCCCCTGTCCCCACCTGGTGCCACCACTGCAAGTTTTAGTGGAAGAAGAAAACATATTTAAAATATCTGATAAAGTTCCCCAGTCTTTCCCGAATACACTCTAAAAAAGTTGGGTAAATATTTCACCAACACTCGGCATGTATATGAAAATACTGAAATCGGCTAAAGTTTGCCCAACATATGACGATTAACAGGTTTACCGAGACGTCGAGCACCCAATTAAATGTTAAATATCTCGGTAAACCCATTTCATTTCATAAGTGAAATTTGTACCCAACTTTTTTTAAGCTTTAGATGTAAGAGTAACTTGGGTGTTTTTATAATTTTCTTCTGAATAGTGCAAGGAGATTCGGTTCCTTTCAAACTTGGCTGCACCCTTTCAAAACTATCTCCTCGACATGGGGAACACGTACTCTGGAAGTGCCACAAATATGATTCATATGCTAGCTATAACCATGGATAACGTAAGCGAAAAGATGGATGACTCGGGCCCAACGACATCTGCAGTGAGTGAACCTCATAACATGGCTAATATTTTATATCGTTTCTTTCTTGTGTAATTACCAAACCTACATTTAAAGCAGAGCTTCTATGTGTAATTTTTGTCAGATTTATTTTGCAGTTCTTGTTCAAGTGCTCATTTACTTTCAATGAGTCATTTAGGAGGAATTTAGGATTAATTACGTTATCTTTTCTCAAGTATACTTTAAGCACATAATCGCCATCTGAATGATAAATCCTTTGTTATCATTGGCATCTGGTGTGTGGTTTAATTCTAGCGGTGTTAACAACTCAATATTCTATTGCGTTACGGTTAAACTTAGTTTGAAAGTTAAATATTTGATTTCTAAGGCATATTTACTATCTGACACTTGACGCAAACTTGGGACCTTCCTTCCGTTTCACCAAACAGCAGGCACCAACGGCAGAAACGGCCAAAGGTTTCCCCTCAGTCATGGGAAGGGAAGGAGGGTATACGTTGTCCATGTCTTCGCTGGTTCAATTCCCCAGACCTTCGTAATAATACTGTAAGGTTGAGGACAGGTTTTGCTAAAATGCAATAAAGCATTTGATTAACAAGATGTAAGGCGTAAACTGTGAGGGTGCTGTATGCAGAGTGACATCATTACCATCAAAAAGTTTCCAACGTTGGGGGTCTGAAACTTACACTTTGGCATTTTCTAGGTAGTTTTGCGCTTTCTGGGGTACAGGTGATAGTAAATTTTGAAATGGCAACTGAATACTGGAAATTACTGTGGGCTGTAGCAACCAGCACCCCCCCCCTCACCCTGTCCTATCGCCCTGGATATAAATTGAGGATTTCTCAGCCTATAAGCCTTCAATATCTTTCCTTTATTTCAGGCTTCTACTATTCCGAGCTACGTATCAAGACTGGGGGCGTTGTCCAATCTTGATCTCTTTCAAATCAAGGGTGAACGAAGATCGGCTTTCAAAATTAGAAATTCCTCTGGTTCAACGGCAAGTTGAATTTGAGTTAAAATAATTTAAAATGACGAAATTTGTGTTGGGAAGTATAAGAGGGAAATGTTTATGGTATTAATGTACTACCTACGCCTATGGACGGGGCCATCTTATATGAGGTGCGACAATATGGGTTCTCTCATTTTAATCTTATCCAATACCCCTTTCGAACTCTCATGCAAGTACAAAAGGAAACCTTGACAAGTATCGTAAATTAAATACACGAAGGCTGAACATGAACCTTGATTCTCTTAATAGTTTATTGTCCTCATTAGATATCAATAAGAAAAATAACTGGCAGTAAAGAAAAATCATTCCCTTATTGATTTTACATGTACCATATATATATATATATATATATATATATATATATATATATATATTATATATATATATATAATATATATATATATATATATATATATATATATATATGCGTAGGAGGCGGGCGGCGGGGGCTGGGGCTGGGGCTGGGGCTATAGCTCCCTGTCGAATATATGGTAGGCGGAAGTATGCTTCCGCCAACCCTCTTGAATCGAGGACGAAAACCGCTTTATTATTTGTTACCTCTGCAAAAATAACTCACAGATTTTCAGTAATTTTCATTAAAATTTGACCAATATCTTGTACAAAATTGCGTCTAAAGACCCTCAAATACTCAGAAATTTTCCAAAGGGAAAGAGGACACCCCTTCCCCTAGATCCCTCCCCAGGACAGCGATTCGGAGCCACGTTCAGCCCCAGTCTTGAACAGCTTCCTACGTCTATGTCCATACTATACAACCATGTGGCAGACATGTTGAGAAGATCGTAAAGCATTATTGCATGATGTTATTTTTTGAAGGTATTTCTGGCAACTCCTTTTGGGAAACGTGGAATAGAATCTTTCGATCTGAATCACTTGAATGGAAAGAACGTGTACAGAGTACGTAATAGCATGAAGAATGATCAGATAACAAGGAAGGTGTCAAGAGAAAAGCCTATCGAGGAATCACAAATACTTCTCGGGAACATTAAAATCGAGTAAGTGCTGATCTTAAACATGAAATGAAAAACAAAACATCCTCTTGTTGTTATGTAGCCTGGCTATAAAGCTTGTACGTATTATCATATTTAATGTCGTATAGAAAACGAAGTTCACCCTCTTGTGAAAACCCGATGTTATTAGGACAGCGGTCCCATTCTTCTCACAATTACGAATGTCCAATGCTCTACTAGTACATACCGTATACTTTTGTGTGACTTCCATATATACATATATATATATATATATATATATATATATATATATATATATATATATATATATATATATATATATATATATATAAATATATATACATACATACATATATAGTAGGTCGAGGTTGGTAGATCGAAGTTAGAATGTGTAGGTCGAAAGGTAAATGGTAGTACATTCGATCTTGAATTTTTATACCAATCCTAGATAGAGCGCTCTATCTAGGATTGGTATAAAAATTCAAGATCGAATGTACTACCATTTACCTTTCGACCTATACATATATATATATATAATATATATATATATATATATATATATATATATATATATATATATATATATATATATAAGGTCAAAGTACTGCGTAGCACTTATGAAGTAAGTAGGTAAAAATGAAGTAGTAAATAGTGCTAAAAGTTTGTGAAAAATTCCACGACGTTTCGGGTTTAAACCCTTCATCAGGTGGCAAAAATGCAACTGATCGTTGACACGGCCAAACGTACAATTTAAAAAATACACAATAAAATTGGGCACGGTAAACCTCGGCTAGGAAAACAGACAGTGTTAAGTGGTTACCACAAGTCAAAATAATGCAGGAATTGCTGCGTTATAACAGTTCAAGTCTAACGTTCAGACCATGTGGGGACAGGGTTCCAAGTTTCATGATTAGGCGGTTTTCGGCAGCTAGGCGGTCATGATCGGAACCTCGACACGAGATGGCCGCCGAAACCATCAAGTCACGGATCGAGCATGTTGACGGGGGATTGAAGTGGGTGGCTACCGGGAACCCTGAGAGGTTCTGTTTGATTGATCTCAATTGAGATCAATCAAACAGAACCTCTCAGGGTTCCCGGTAGCCACCCACTTCAATCCCCCGTCAACATGCTCGATCCGTGACTTGATGGTTTCGGCGGCCATCTCGTGTCGAGGTTCCGATCATGACCGCCTAGCTGCCGAAAACCGCCTAATCATGAAACTTGGAACCCTGTCCCCACATGGTCTGAACGTTAGACTTGAACTGTTATAACGCAGCAATTCCTGCATTATTTTGACTTGTGGTAACCACTTAACACTGTCTGTTTTCCTAGCCGAGGTTTACCGTGCCCAATTTTATTGTGTATTTTTTTTAAATTGTACGTTTGGCCGTGTCAACGATCAGTTGCATTTTTGCCACCTGATGAAGGGTTTAAACCCGAAACGTCGTGGAATTTTTCACAAACTTTTAGCACTATTTACTACTTCATTTTTACCTATATATATATATATATATATATATATATATATATATATATATATATATATATATATATATATATATATATATATATATATAATATGCATACACGTAAATAAACATTAACTTAGTTCCTTTGAGGTATTGCTATTAAAAAAACCTGAAACGGTTGCTTACTTGTTCAGAGCTGCTTAAATAAATTTAATGTAGTTCATCAAACAATTTTCAAACTTTTCGCCCTCTTAGGGATTTTTTTCTCACTTTTTGAAGACTTGACATTTTCACTGAACTTGTAACAAACTAACCTGATGTCATTTTTTGTTCGAGGTTTGTAGGAGGTGATACGTACGACTTAATGTTTAACATAACTGTCGATGGAGAAAACCTTATCATCCGGCAGGTGCGCTCTAAATATTACGTAAGTATGAAGAAATTATTCAGTCTGTAAAAGTATTTCTATCGCATTTTAATTCTGTGTGCAGTTTCTTATTTGAAATATGTTTATCTGATAAAATTATTTTGGAGATACAATGCCCTTTATATTTTGCAAAGAAATGGTACATAAGCGTAAGAGGAGAGTCAACACAAATCAGCTGATACTGACCGTGTGAAATGTGGTCGTTGCTGTTATGGTGGTGTAGATGAAGATTTATAGGTCTTGTTTGTGTAACAATTGTTGCTATTGTCGTTTTCGCTATTGGCGTTGCCGTTACCAGGGCGTCTTACCTTTTTTAGGCCTGTAGCCAGAAAGTTACTGAAGGGGGTGAAATAGTTTCCACGGGGAGAATTATTTTCTTGGGGGCGAGACATGCTAAAATGTATTAAGGCAATAGTAATTTGAATTTTCCACGAGAGCCGAAAATTTTTCTAGGGAGGGCCGCCGCGCCCCTTCTCGTGGCTACGGGCTTGACCTTTGGCGCTGAGGTAATCCCCATCCCCAGTTTGTCAAGGATTGCGTTTCACTGATATAAAAAAGAGACCTAAGTCAAGGTGACAAGGATGTCTCCAATTCACGGGCCCCAATTTGTGAGGGAACGACGCTCCTGGATGTAACTGTCGTTGTAGCTGCTGTTGTAAGTGCAGCAGCTGCTGTTGTAGCTGCTATATTCCCTGTTGTAGATGCATCGGCTGCCTCAGTTGTAGTTCTTGCATGCTGTTGCAGACTATTGTTGTTCAGTTGTTGCTACTGTCTCTCATCGTTGTTAGTGTAGATATAGTGAGGTAGCTGTTGCCGCAGTTGTCATTAACACTAAGATAATTTATCTTAGTTACAAGTTAGGAAAATATGACCTATAAAAGATGATAAACACAAATTATATTTGTTGGATTTTATGCAAACCGTAGCCTATTTCACAAATAGGCCTACGTCAATTGTGGTATCGTGGCCATAGTATAGTGTATAGAGGTGTTTTATGCAACGTCGGTTTGTTTCTGATTTGAAACCAAACTTGTCGGAACTTGAACGGTATTTGAAACCGTATTTAAACTTCACCTTTTTATCTAGTTGACACTATATAACACATTCGTGCTGGTGTGTCGTTAAATCTCATCTAACTGATTGTCTTGCACAGCGCATACTCTACGAGTTTACTGTACTGTACGCACGCAGAGGAAGACATTGGATAACATTCCTTCACAATATGCACTTCCTGGGCAATACGTCTAACAATCAGAAAGGCACACGAGGCAGTGACGTCAGTTAAACACCTCTACACCAGGACTTTTTTATAAAGCACGTGCACCACTTGTCACTATACAATATACGCTAATAGTTCTAAGATAATAATTGTAAAGTATGTAACATTATCTCGAAACATTTACTTTATCAGGATATTCGCCATCTTGATGGGTATTTGATTGGCCATCTTGAAATAGACGATTGTGTGAAAGGAAGCATCCCTCTTGATCTAGACGTAAGACTGAAGGCCGGTATTCTGTCAGCGGCCATCATCATTCGGAGAAAAATTCATGAGGACGTCAATGACGATTATTAGACACCGAACTTGAAGCAACAATAGTTTATGGAGACAACGTGGTATACAGTTCGGTCTGAATCCCCATTGATACGATAGAAACGTCCAGGCATGGGCGTATTTGACCGATGCGTTATAGTCTGTTACATATGGTTTAGACTGGGTGCACACCAATTCACTCCTGGTAAATCTTAGTGCCTGTCCAAATAACTATACGCTACCAATCTACAAGTACAATACACTTCATTTCAAAAAAGATATTATATCAACCGTGCTTTGCAAAATTTGCGTTTATATGTCTGAACGGTCTTCATGCAGAAGTCTTGCCGGAAAAGGCACACACATGAGTAGGCCTGATTCTTTCTTGTAAAGTACAAGGGAAGCTTACTAAGAAGATCATAATACTTTATCTCAACTTTAGAAAAGTTGGTCTTGCACTGTGAAGCAAACAATAAAAAACTTCGTTTTTCGCATTCCAATTAATATTCCTTAATGGGTACGATAAAGTATGTAATCCCTATAAGGCGACCAATCGCTCTCATCATGGGGAGGGGGTAAGACTGTTCATCAAATCCTTTTCAATTAAAACCCAAAATTTTCAACTTTGCCGAAATAAAACCTACAAATTTTACTTTTCTTCAATAACTAACGAAAGTTTCTGCTCCCAAAGCCCACAGAAAATTTTATTCTGTAGCCATCCCCTTGGTAGCCATCCCCTTGGTAACCCCGTCGCTTTTGTCGGGACTTCGGGTTACCGGCCCCGTTATGGGAGCTTTTCCCCTCTGTCTGGCAAATCCTGGCCCCACCCTGGAACTAACGTCACTCTAACGTGTAAGAATAAAAGGCCTATCGGAAACGATATGACAGCATAAGAATTTCATGGGAGAATGGTTTCCTGAAATGTTCCCCAAATGGCAAACGACACTTTTGTCTCTCCGTTTTTTTTTTTGTTCAGGGGGCTACCTCTCTTGTGGACCAGTGGATATATGGTGTAAATGGTCTGGAAATGTCCCCCTCCTCCTTCGTTACGACACGGAGGAGAGGGTAATATATCCCCTGTTGTTTGCATACACTTCGTTTGATTTTATCACGAAACTATTTCATCCAACTGTCAGGACTAAATCCCCCTCCCCCTTTAAACTTAGGTTGTCATTTGTATACTTAGCGGATGAGTCTAAGCTGCTACACCGACTTGTCAGTGGAGGAATCTTTAATTCTTTAATCTTTTCTTTCTTAAATGAATAATACCCTTTGATGATTTTGAGATGATGTACTTACAGTATCTTGTATCTGATTCCCCTAGACATACAGAGGGTAGGGACGGTAGTGATATACAAAAAGCGTTGTTTCAAATTGTTTGGGGATATAATGACCGTGCATAAAGCCAGTTCTAGATGTGACAATGGATGTAAAGTTGTTGTAAAAATAGTAAAAACAAAAATTTTTTCATAAGTAAGCTCATGACAGTGCGCAGAATTTTATCGGCGGGAAGAAGGCGAGGGAGGGGGGACAAGCCAAGTAGAGCAACATCATCTGTTAGCATTTAGTGTTTCAAGCAAAGTAGTTGTCAGGCTTGCGCCACATATTGCCCAAAACGAACTTTCTGTGCCTTACAAGTTGCATCTAAACAATCTTAATAACATAAGATTCCAAAGACCAATGTGATAAAAATCTACTTTGAAAATTCCTTTGACAGTTTGGAGGGCAACTGACCCTGTTCCCTCCTTCCCGCTATCCACAGCCATGAACAAGCTAGAGGTGCCCTAATTATGAAGATTAAATGGAGTTTTAATAATACTCTGGATGTATTATAAGCTAGCCAGTAGCGCAGATTTATGTTAAAAAGGGGAGGGGTAAATATTAGCAAAAGTTGCTGTGTGAAAAAGTGAAATTCAATGGGGGCATTTTCAGTATCCCCATCCTCCCAAGATTTTCGCCCATGAAGCTAGCCCAATCCATTTCGCAAGTATTGTTTTGGCCTAATGTAGGGATTACATGCATACCTGAATATACGGAGCTACAGATATGTTTGGTATTTGTTTCCGTATTCCGTTTACTAATTACAGAATATTTGTCAGCTAGGGGACATTTAGCTGTACTCAGCTAAGAATATTCGTCGTCACACTACGTCAGCGTCTTCACATGGCATAATCAATCCCTTCAAGTTTATTTGGAAATTAAAGGCCTAACTCTTTCCAACCAGGATTCTCATAATTCCTTTTCAAATATTTCTCTATGATGTTTGTAAAAATTCTCCTAAATATTAATTATTTGTATAAACCAAGGAGATTTTGCCTGAAGTTTCCTATTCAGGTGTGTAGGGAAGATGGATGAGACGGGGAGGGGGGGGGGGAGGGAATGAGCGGCCGCCCCACTTGAGCAGATATTTCTAAATTTATTGACACTGTGCTAATATGGCCAATGTTTGTGTAGATGGATAATTTTTGTATGATAAATGAAGTAAAGCATTACTAAAATGTCTTTAAAAACGTTTTCCGCTTTTCTTTGAGTCCATCGAAACTGAGCATTGCTATCTATTTTAATTCTGATGGCAGTTTGAGTGTGCAACTATTGTTCCCAAGCCTGATGCATCCCTTACCACCATCCTCTCTTCTTACGACTCCCCCCCCCCCCCACCGCATCATCATAAGCCGACCGGGTGTTAGTAAGAATTAGACTGTAAGAAAGAAATGGTCGAACTGTGATTTTTGTTTTCTTCTTAGTGCGCATCCCGCATCTAATGAAGAAGGTTAAATGCTTCATACTTATACCCACGATTTACCCCAAAGTGTATTTCGTGTTTACGAGGTACCCTAAAGCTTTCGTTGCTTTAGCCTTTAGTACCGACCAATAGGGCTGCCTCTGAATCCCATCAGGGGCCCCAAGACTGGCTCCTGGACCCACCCACCCCGTCGCCGTTCGGACGGTTACTGTACCCTCAAACCGCCCTAGACTCAAAACTTGACTGCGCACCTGTTACAATTCCCCTTAACAAATGCGTTGTGATTGAAAAGAGTCTCATAAGGAAAGGGTGTGGATTTTCAATATTTTTCATCAGTGTACCGTTACCCCTGGAGTATATATGACAGACGTTGTGTAGTACTACGAGGCGGAGAAAAATATCCCTTTTGCAAGTGTAACACATCATTTGTACATTTTTATTGTAACTTTGTGAATTTACCTGAGGTGAAAATTATTTTGTTCCACCATTAGAGTAAGAATATAGTGCACACAGGACTTAATGTCTAACAGTGAAAGTAACGTCACCTATTGGTTTTGCTGATCACGTGCACTCCACTCCTTTTCCAACAAAATGGCGCAACTTCGGCAAGGATGTTTCGCACGCCCCCTGAAGAGGCCCCACGTACGTACCAGGCCTTTGGGACACGCGAACCTAAATTGAAACCTCCTGGTATAGGGGGGAGTATGCGTTTATTAAGGGTGGAGGCTTGGGGGTTTGAGTTTACTGTCTTGCTTACAAAAGGGCCCAGGATCAAATCCAGGTGGAAGCCACTTGGAAATTTTCTGGGGACTAAAATTTACTTGTTCGGCATAACTGTTCCCAGTGATGCTGAGGGGGGCTGATTTGCTGAATTAAAACTGGGTGTCTGTTGTACGTCTCAGAAAGCTGTCTGATTCAGGAAGTTGTCCGCTTTGCTCGTTTCAGCTGTCGAGCAGTGGGCAGAGCAAGGATCCCCCGCTCCTCCGGACTTTGGAAAAGTGCCTAATGATTGGGAATACACTCAAGCCCGTCGAATGGGGACATTACATGGCGGTCCCAGGACCAGGATTTGGAGCGGTTAGTGCACCCCTGCCTCGTTACTCCGTGTACTTGTCGAAAAGAGAAGGCGAATCTCGCCGGTATTCCTCAGTCCACGATCAATCCGGTATAGGATCCTTGATAAGCCAAGTGGCTTCCTGACCCTGAAATGCAGGCGTGTATCCAGACATTTCGAAAGGGGGGGGGGGGAGGAGTGAAAGCCCCCTTGAATATTCTCCTAGATCAAAGGGAGAATGCAGTCACCCAAATAAAGAATTGTATAGTAGACTATCCTATTTCCTGTATGGCTCTTGAGAATCATGTGACAGTATTTTTCTCACTCAATTCTAAAATTTACAAGGAGCAACTGCTTGGTTTACCTTGAATATGCAATATTTATGTCCTAAAATATTATGAAAGATACTTAGAAGAGAAATAAGAAGAAATTTGTGACATTTAGCCATTGTTTCAAAATAAGTTTGGGGCGACTGCTTTTGACCTTTAACATTATGCTAAATTTAGCGTATTTGTTATTGTTGATGTGGCGACAAAATGGGGGCTGGGCCTCGGAAAGTCCCCTCCCCCTGCCGCCCCTGAAATTTTAACTTAAACTTATTCAACTTGGTTTACTGCATTTGTCCTTTAGGCTGAAGGTTAACTTTTTTCTTCAGCATTCGTAGGATTACACTGGTTGTTAGTCAAGTTGTAAGTTCGATTTAATGTCTTCATGCATCCTCTTCAAATTCCGTATAGCCTACATAGAGGGGTCTGTGCAGATATTTTATCACTGTACCCTCGGATCCTAAAGAGTGATGGTGGTAGTCACTCTTTCATTAGTCAATTTTACTATTAAACATTTAAAAAACCCTGACGGATTTAGTCCCGCATTTTTAATCCCACCCTCCCCTTCCCAACCGTCACCCTACAAATTTCAAACCAGAGTTGGACTCCATCGTGATGCCGTTTATGTTGGAAAGGAAAAACAAAAACCCTCAAATCGTCTCTTTACAGGAATAGACCCTTCTTTCAAGGCTACAGGCTTTTGAAGAAATCTGCTTAATCATCTCTTTAGCCTGAAAATTAGTCCACGTTTGCCTTATTCGTAGTCCGTCATCTTTGTAGGTGTATTCACGCGAATCAAAACACAACGGGCAGTTGAGTTTATCAAAGTACAAAGTACGAGAAAGGTTGTGTTTGTTCAATCTCTTTGCTGATCTTGTCCAAACAGTGTGTACTATTGCTTTCTACGTACTGCTTACAGTTCACGACGAAATACCCCAACTGAAGGTGAGAAGGAACCGTTTGATAAAATAGATACAATTGCGTAGATACCTTACACGTTCAACTATTATTTCATACAAAAAAGTCTGTAGAGAAGTCCACACGATGATGGCTAGCTGTAACGGAAAAGAAAACTTCATAACTATTTTATGGCAGCTACCTAAAGCCTAACTTGTAGTTCTGTGAAGTTTCGTGTAATTCGGGATCAGGAAGCCGGCTGGGCTCATCTATATCAATGTCAGAGCATGTGATAACTTCTATCAGTCTATAAGAGCCATGAAGTTACAAGACTCGGTATGACATGTGCCATAGGTCCTGCTAAGTTGATCGCAGGGACAACTGGAGTCACAGCCTCAAGAACGCCCTATTACTAGTATTAGGCTTACTTATTAACACGGTACGTGTCACAATGGGATCTGCTCCTCCTACTATGTGGAGATACCAGTCACTGCATTCATTCGGGATTTTTTATAAGGATGTGGCATAAGATCAGGGTTACGTCATGATGGCATCAACAACAGACACAAGTCTCCCCAGTCTTTGCCAAAAACTGACAGAGCAAAGTCGCTGCTTCAAAGATCCACGAAGGCTCGTCGCACCGGTGTTTCTTCTTATAATTTTCGTTTGCCTCATTGTGATTTCAATACTCAACGTCAATTACTTATTTTTAGGATACTTTATCTTCATCTCAGCCATAATTATCACTGGGGGCTGTGAAACAGTTTATCGGTCAGCGATCACTTGTCAAGGATCCGTTTTCACCCGTTGTAGTAGGACCCCTGAAGACGAAGAGGCCCCTCCTTCGGAGGATGACGAAGAGCAAGACGGACAGCCGGAATCAATCACAGCCTGGGCGAACAGGTCCATGGGTATTACGAGGTAATTGCGTGTAGTGTACATCAGTGGCGGCACCAGGATTTCATAAGTGTGTTGGGGGGGGGGGTGGGGAGATGTGAGGCAAGCAAAAATTTTGGGGGTGGGTGGGGGGAAAAATGTTGTGCGTATGCATTGTTCCTGTAACATGTACACCCTTGAACAGGAGCGAACCCGGGGGTGACGGCAAAGGCGTACACCATCTTAGTGGCGCTGCTGATGTACATACCTTTACACGAGCATACATTTATCCGGATACTGTAATTCGTCCCACATACAACTTTGCATAGGTAGAGACAGAGAGTTGCTGTTATAGGGAAGATGATAGTGAGGAATTCACGAATGCTATAGAATAAAAGCACAATTGATGTAGTTAGATTGGTACAGAAAGTTGGTCTTTAACGTGGTATTTAAACGGTTTTGCTTGGTGACCCAATATCAACCGTGGTATGTCGGTGACCGTAAAGTGCAAAAATGATAGGCCTATTAAAAACACAATTATCTCACCCAGACAGTAAATCTCTCCCAAGTTTCCTCCTAGCTCCTCCTCTACTTTCAGGCGAGATTAAGACTAGCAGTCGCTCCAAACGTGTCTGGAAACATCAGCAAATTCTTACAAATTCCCTCTTATTTCCTTTACAAGTATCTTTCATGATTATCCATCAAACAAAAATATTCATTTTAAAGGCTAACTAAGAAGCTACCCAGCAAAATATTCCTGCTGAAACCTGTTGAACAGGTATGAACAGGTTTGAACAGGTTTTAACGGGTTTGAATGTGTATAAAACAGGCGCGGATCCAGACATTTCCAAAGGGGGGGGGGGCTGAAAGCCCCATTGAATATTCTCCTAGATTACCATTATGCTAATTTTCGCGTATTTCTTATTGTTGATGTGGGGAAAAGGGGGAGCTGAGGCCGGGAAAGCCCCCCCCCTTGGATCCGCGTCTGCAAAAGGTAATTATGTACAGGTTTTAACAAGATTTCAATATGCACCTGTTGACACCTGTTAATTTCATTCACGCCAACAGGTAATGGGAAAATTGGTTTTAACATATTGGAATTTCAACAGGTTTCAACAGGAATTTTCTCCTGGGTATTCTGCATGAACTGAAAATTCAGTGACAAAATATTGTCACATGACTGAAACAGAGCATTAATAAAGATACCGGGGTAGCCTACATTAATTCAAATTGGGGTGACTGCATTTTCCCTTTAAACATAACACACCTGTCTAGCACAGTGATGCTACTCTAAGCATGGGCGTCAATCCTGGGGGGACAGGGGGACACGTCCCCCCCCCCACATTTTGGACAAACGCCCATTGACTTAAGGTTTTTACACGGTAAATTTTTGACAGAAGTGGCCATGTCCCCCCCCCCCCCACATTCAAGTAAAGATTGACGCCCATGACTCTAACGCATATCTGTGGAACTTCTCTCAGACAAAGAGACAGTAGTCGGCTCTGCGTTTAAATTGCCCAAAGCCATATTCACACACAACTGTGTGTAAACTTAATTGAGAACAAAACTGACTCCACAAGTCATCACTGACCAACCAGAATGCAGCTATTGTTTGAATGAAGGTCAATCAAAGTGCAGTCACTAATTGCATTTAGACATACAGGGATATTCCTAAACAGGTCTAAGACGATGCAAAACAGAGCCCCTTTTAGTAATATCTAGGGAGACTATTTACCGTTTTTCATACTTCTTCTCCTAAAAAAAGAGTAATCAAAAGTTATCGTATTTGATCAGTATTTCAAGTGATGTAAAAGAGAGAATGACGGGTTTGAACAAGGGGAGCAATAGTGAAGGTTTAGCCCTCTTATATAAGCCGCGATGATACGTGTACGGCGTGGGCTTTCAACTTAGCTCATGTTTTAAAATAAAGTTGCCCTTTTAAATGTAGACTCCCCTCGTCAAATTGTATTCACAACAATACTCTTTGACTGTATATCTACTTTCATGAATTAGGATACCAGGATATTAAGTTTGGAGTGAGTGCATTTTTCCTTTAAATAAAAATAAATGGTTATTCTAAATCTATTTCATATTGGGTGAGATGTTGGTTCATCATGTGACCAGTGGTACTGAAAGTATTGAATACTTTCAATACATATTCAGGCGCTTTCTCAATTAAATGACGGTGTTGGGGTATGCACCAGCCCCACTCACCCACCGTGATTTCCATCTTCCTACCTTATTATCCGCTACATTTCTGCTTCAGAAACATTCAGCAGTTTGATTCCCCCTCCCCCACTCCATGAAAATTCCTGGTATACGGGTCTCCTCATCTTTGCTGTATTTTATTGCATTTCTCAATATAGTTATGGTCACCCTGACGTCCAGGGACCGGCTTACATTTGGTCTTTTCACTTGCCCCGAGGGGGCAAGTGAAGGACCAAAAGAAAGCATGCACACGTCTGGTGGCAGGGTTACTCCGACTATCCTCAATTATTCCTCCTTCGCTTTTGTTTCTTTTTATAGTGGAGCACAGGATAACGATGATGTAACCCTTGTAGTGCCCACAACAGATGCAAGCACTGCGCCGCCATGTTACAATGATATCATCTTACACGAAGAACCACCTCCTTCATACGAGGACTTTATGGGTAAGGTGGACGTCACATAATACGTAATGAATCTGCTAAGACACTTGCGGCATTTCATCAACGACAGTTGAACTTTCAACGTCACGAATAAATCACGAGACGGAAAGCTTTCCCTCGACTGGTCGTTTATTAACCTGTGTGACGAAATCGCCGCAGCTAAAGAACTGAAGATTGACGTCGCACTGCATAGTCAAGACGCACAGAAAGTCATACGCATGTAAAGCCTTTAATTACTACTACCTCAAAAGTATTTAATTGGTTCTATTATAACCAGGATTTTAGCATCGACAAGACGATCAATTCCATGATCTACAGTGGTTTCTTCTCGGTTTCAGAGGAGGTCAGACCATTGTGACCCATAAAAGTGGATATGAGCTCGAGTACTCAGATTTTTGTCGGATTAAAATCGACCATTTTGAAACTTTACATAATGGTGAAGAGCAATACATTTATGTTAGTATTAATAGGCACCTAGGAAAGAGGTAAAACGACCGCACAACGACCCCGAACAACATGAAATTCCCACCCAGGAAAATTCCAAAATTTTCTGATGGGGGAAGCTATCTCAGGGGCAATTGTTATGAGTGGGAATTATTCAAGGGCAAATTGACGGTGGTGGGAATTTTCCCCGTGGGCATTGTCCCCGGGCAAGGGCGGCGATTTGTTCTCAATATTGGGGGGGGGGCATGTCCTCATTTTTCAAATAATTTACTGTGTGAAAGATCAAAGTCAATGGGCAATTTTTCAAATATTGAGGGGGACATGTCCCCCTGTCCCCCGGGATCGCCGCCCATGTTCCCTGTGAAATATTCGCGCGAATTGCAGGAGGGGAGATGGTCGGGAATCGGAACTTGGGAGGCACTAATCCGTGTCCACGAAATACAGGGCGACCTGCCACAATCTTGGCTACAGGATATACAAAAAGAAACATTACTCGGCGATATGAAAAATTTTTCCATTCGACCATCTTACATGTCTTTAGCCGTAGCAATATTTTTGAAAAATAAATAAAACCCATCATGGCTGGGAGATAGCGTTGACCTATAGTCTGGAAATGCACTGTGAATGCTAGATCAGGGAGTCTAGTGGCAACTCCCTGGTTAATTATTTTTCAAATCCGCTTTGATTCTTTTGTTTTTAAATCCTTCCAACAAGTCTTCCATTGCAGTGCATAGTCACAAACGTAACTACGTTCCATACTTCAGGACGTAATGACATGATACCAGCTCGATAAAAGTGAACTTTTGTGGTTGAGAGCATGTGCAGTGTACTCTTCGGAAATTGAGTTTGCCTCGTTGTGACTTTTGAAAGAAAATGATCTGATATTTCAGATAGGATAAGTCTACAAATAGCAGACAATTTGATGGAAAAGCATGGGGACTGAGACGTTGCTTAGTGAGTTTTATGGTTCTTGGATCTTTGGAGCAGTTTCGCCCCATTAGCGTACGAGGCGGGGGTAGGGGGGCATATGCCCTCCCAATTCGAGCAAAAAAATGGATCCATTTGGTCAACTGAGACAGCCAAGAAAATAAATTATGCCCTTTGCAACCGATACAGAGGTATCAAAATTCGGGCAACTTGGTCCAAAAATTATAAATTCGGGCAAAAATTGTCCCTGACCTCCCAGAAATATTGACCCCCGTACGCCTATGAGTTTTGGTATGTAAGCCCGCAAGACAAAAGAAAAAAATATACATTAACAGGTTAAGGTGGTTCTCAAGTAAGTTTCATAATGGAGCTATTACGGGCAGACGGAGCTCCATGGTTACATGTAAATGATTTAGTGATGAAAAATAAGGAAGTCTCAAACGTTTTGTGTACATTAGCTCCTGTCTCTGGCAATTACAATAGTTTAAAAAACTTTAGCACTGCAGACAGCCTAACAGACGACAGACAGACGGGTAACTACAAGAATACACCATTCAATAATACTAATAATACTTGGGATTTATAGAGTGCACGTATCTATTCTGCTGAATGTTTAAGGCGCTATCCACAAACCAGTCACAATCTGTTCATTTCAAAGATTCACCTTAAGCCCATGGGGGGCAATACAACCCTGTCATTTTGGCGCTCATGGTTAAATACCCTGTTTCAACCTCATATTATGCTGAAAACCAAGAAAGAAGGCAACAGGTTCCATTCTTAGAGTCCTTGGCATGAGTTGACT
Organism: Holothuria leucospilota; assembly: GCA_029531755.1. Classification (NCBI taxonomy): domain Eukaryota; kingdom Metazoa; phylum Echinodermata; class Holothuroidea; order Aspidochirotida; family Holothuriidae; genus Holothuria; species Holothuria leucospilota. Next base: position 36,457,740 of record CM055965.1, on the reverse strand, counting down.
GGGATTCGATCCTGGGTCTCTGGCTGTAACCACTACGCCAAACAATCGGCATTTGTAATTTAAAGGTAATAAGCAGAATGGGACTTTGTCACTTGTCATTACATTCTGTATTACGTTATCACAGCGGTGTGGTTACTTTGGGGAAGGAAAGAAGGAAACACATTCAAAAGGGACAATCTTTTGATTTTTAATGCAAAATAGCTTGCCTCGAAACTTCTCATGTATAGAAGTCCCAGATACGTTACTCACGAGACACAATTCAGAGGCAGATACAAAGGGCCGGGGTCGCAACAGTCATGGGCCCTACTGACACCTAAAAGACAAGACCGACAAAAGTTTCCAAATATTTACTTCATTTAACCCTTAATCGATGTGTTAATGAAAGATCTCTATCCTTACAAATTGTTCCGTGGTTGGTTTGTTGCTTTTAGTAGCTCTGATCCTGGCCAGCCGTTCAGTTGTGTCCTCAGGCTATTGAAAAGTCGTGGACGGTGGACAAGCCATTATAATTACTAAAATTATGTTTCTGACTGTGAATGCCAGTCGCTATGTGTATTTTAATGCAGCTGTGACAAAGACAAGGTGTCTTATGACAGAGTAACTAAACACCTTTAGTAATTTATTTTTGTGTGAAAATATTGCCAATATAAAATATGATATGAATAGACTACCGTAACTATTTTTTATGTAAAAATAAAATGAAACAAACCAACAACTGTTTATTTGAGACTGTTGTATTCACACCAAGTAAACTATTTCATTTCATTTATTTGTTTTATCACATTACATGTTAAAATCAGTGGTGTAATAAAGGGGGCAGGGAGAGGTAACCCCTCCCTACACGGGCAAGGGGGTGCAAAATGAAGGCAGGCAAAAAAAAAAAGAAAAATGGAGAAAAAGATAGGAAAACAAAGAATAAGAAAATATGGAAAAGAGAAGGAAAAGGAAAATGAAAGCTTGTGTACTTTTTCCCCCCTCCGCCTCCGGTGAATTGTTACTCCGTGACGGCAAGAGCACTTAAATTGAGCGATATGATGCGGTCGTGTTTTTTGTTGCAAGAATGACACCGCCAGCTGGACCTTAAATAAGAGTTTGCTGAGTTCCAATAGGGGATGATCGAGCAGGCAGGTAGTCAGGGCCCCGGGTCTGGGGGCGCACGTCGAGTCACTTGACCCCCCTGAAAACAACGCTTGTGACGCCACTGGTTAAAATATGATGTGAAAGGAAGACTTCCAGAAAACTAACAACCGGCTTAACAAGGTGGAAGACTCCCCAAGAAAAGAGAGAAGGAAACAGATATTTGCAATGTCTACAAACACAAACAAAGATGCATACATACGTACACAACTAGTTGTCTCCGTATTATAGACTAGCAGGAGTCACTGGGTAAGGAATGGAGGGGGATTTCACCAAGAAAACTTAATAATTATCAATGGTGCCTTTCATAACTGCCATCTTAAAGATAAATGGAGAGGGAGATTTTTTACTGAATCTGTGAGGGTATTCCACATTTTGGTACTACGATTACCCAAGCTGAATGATCCAATATTCGTACAATAGTAATGACGATGGGCAAAGTTAGCATGTCTAGTATCATGCCTATGAACATGAGCATTGCTAATGATAAAGTTATGAAATATATACGGTAGTAGCCTGTTCCAAGCCTTGTAAGTAAATACTACCATGTTGCAATCAATAAATACTGTAGTTGGCTGCTGTGGTCCCGGGGGGGGGGGGGCTATAAGGCAAACGGCTCGTTTCTGCAATGTATTGGCTAAGGTAAGAACTGTTTGCCCCACTCCAGACAATGGAAAAATAGTTTAAGTGGGGGATAATCAATGTCTGGTATAGTGTTATGTGTATATTGCTAGGTGAAAAAGTGTTTTAGTTTGGATAATATGCCCACATTCCTTGAAATCGTCTTGGAAATATTTTGAAATATGGCCTTGCCAGGTGAGCTTTGCATCTATATGTACTCGTAGGAATGTGGGCGTGGTAACTTGCTTAATAGCCATCCCATTTATACAGACATCACTATCCCACCTGGTAGTTCTACTATCACCAACGATAATACAGTTAGTTTTACTTATGTTTAAAGGCAGTAGGCAGTCACCCTAAACAGAGTGAGTGTATCCTGTCACTCTAGTTTATGATTGGTCTATTTTGATCATGTGACAATATTTTTGTGAGTGAATTGTGGAATTCAAGGAGAATTTTGCCTTTCTTTACCTATTGTTTGTAATAGTTATGTTCAAAACGTCTTCTGAAGTGCTTTTAATGCAATAAGAGGAGATTTGTAAGAGTTTGCTGATTTTTCAAAGAAAATTTTGGGGCGACTGCCTATTGCCTTTAAGGATAGCTTGTTAGCAGAGAACCAGTTACATATCTTATTCAATTCAAGAGGTATCATACAATAAATCTGCACTCTTTTGTATAAAGAAAATGTTAGTATCGTCGGCAAAAAGTATAATATCAGTTTTATTGGAAACAAAATAAATATCATTCATGTAAACAATGGACAGGAGTGGCCCCAGAATGAACCCTTGGGGTACCCCACAGCAAACTTCCTTGAGACTAGAACTCATACCCTTGTAGTAAGTGTATTGGCACCTATTTTATAGCTGTGAAATCATTCTAGACCATTACCTCGGATAGCATAACTTTCTAGTTAAGCAAGTGAAATAATATGGTCAATTGTATCGAAGGCTTTACTAAGATCAAGAAATACACCCATTGACATATTATTATCATCTTGACTCGTGCATGCATAGTTTGTCTAATGCATCCGCTAGGGTTAATTCAAATGAAAGGTTAGGAAGAAAGCGATACTGGCTTTTGCAAAGGATATGAAAAGTTTTAAGAAAATTCAATACTCTGTTTAACATTAGCCTTTCTACTACTTTTACAAAACACGAGAGTAAGGAAACGGGGGATAATACTTCAAAGCTTCTGGGTCCCTCTTTATAAATAAACACGGGTAAAACTTTGACAGTTTTCAATTTATTTGGAAAAACTCCTGTTTTGAACGAAAGATTAAAAATGTGAATAAGTGGCTTTGATATATAAGGTAACACCTCATATCTGCTGTTTTGATGGGCTTAAAACTGGGACTAGCGAAATTCAAAAATGCATCTTCAGAGACCAGATACGGTGCATAAACATAGAACTGCAGTTAAAGGCAATATTTCCAAGGAGGTGATCTGTATCGCCACTGATTGTAATCTCGTCTGTTAGCGAAGGCCCTATATTGATAAAACACTCATTGAAACTTTCAGCGATATCGTTATCGTTGCTACTATTAGTACTGCCTTTTTATAGGTATCAGGGTATGTAAAACCTTCACGATATGTTAGGCAAATACGCGCGGATCATGATAAGCGCCGTAAGGTAGAAGTCGGGGCCGCAGTGAAAATAAAACCACAGCCTTGAAGAATTATAGAAACAAAGTCCTAAAGTAGTCCTAACCAAAACATTTATTTCTCAGGCAGGGACATAATATCACTGAATGTATTGCTCCGGAATAGTCAAGAAATAGTATGGAACGCCGATCGTACAAATATTATCGACGTTGCGTGCAGACCCTATTGTAATTAGACACAAACGAAACAATAGACACAAACGAAACATTAGACACAAACGAAACATTAGACACAAACGAAACATTAGACACAAACGAAACATTAGACACAAACGAAACATTAGACACAAACGAAACCATTAGACACAAACGAAACATTAGACACAAACGAAACCATTTGACACAAACGAAAACTTAGACACAAACGAAACATTAGACACAAACGAAACATTAGACACAAACGAAACATTAGACACAAACGAAACATTAGACACAAACGAAATATTAGACACAAACGAAACCCTTAGACACAAACGAAATCATTAGACACAAACGAAATCATAAGACACAAACGAAACATTAGACACAAACGAAACATTAGACACAAACGAAACATTAGACACAAACGAAACCGTTAGACACAAACGAAACAGTAGACAAACGGCATCGGTAGGCAAACAAATCATTAGACAAACGGAATCGTTAGACAATCGAAAACAGTTACGAACGAAATTAAGGTATACACGCAGATCAGGTATGCACGCGAAAAGAAATTACAAAAAGAGTCAGGGCGCACCTGTTTGATTACGTAATAACGTGATGAGATATATAAGTGTTTTGCACACATAAAATTGACGGGGATTTCAAGGATAAATGAACTATCAATCTGCTGTTAACGTAGGTGGTTTTACTGAGCTTCTTACAAAGCAGTAAACATACCGAGGTATCAAGGTTAAAATTCCTGAAAGGTTATTCTATTCGTGTTCTCTACCTACAAGAACTATTAAGTTGAACACATTTTTTAACAGATATACTACAAAACATTGAAGCAATTTGAATGAAAGCAAGATGGCTAAAGGTAGGCCACGTAAAGATATAAACCTGGAGGAGCTAGCCCATTTTGTGCAGGCAGGGTATACCAGGCCATAGCTAGAGGAGCATTTTCCCGTTAGCATGGGAACGACAGCAAATTTATTGAGGAGAAACCAGCTTCGCAAGTTGGACAACCGCACCCAGTGGCGTACATAGGATCTCTCTCAAGGGGGAGGGGAAACGCAGTATGATGTACGATCACCGGTCTGGGGGAGGGGTCTAAGGAAATTTAAAAAAAAAAAAAAACGTGTCCTTACATGCAATCTGGTGCCTCATATGCCGCCTTTCGAAGTAAAATTTGTGATAAAATTCTTATCTATTTTTTGGAACTAAAAGAAGAATCGCTGGGCTAGGGGAGGGGTGTCCCCTCCTACCCTTTGAAAAATTTTGAAAACATATGTGTCCTTACATGCTATCTTGTGCCACATATGCTACCTTTCGAAGTAAAATTTGTGGTAAATCTGTTACTTATTTTTAGGAACTAAAAAAAAAGAATCGCTGCTAGGGGAGGGGAATAAGGGGAGGGGGTGTCCCTTCCTACCCTTTGAAAATTTTTGAAAACTTGGGTGTCCTTACATGCAATCTGGTGCCACATATGCTATCTTTCGAAGTAAAATTTGTGGGAAAATACGTATTTTTAGGAACTAAAAGAATCGCTGGCTCCTCCTAATTTTTAAAAACTTAGGTGTCCTCACATGCAATCTGGTGCCACATATGCTTCTTTTTTTTAGGGAGAAAAAAGAATCCCCGGCCTGGGGAGGGGTCTAAGGGGAGGTTCCCCTCCCCTTTTAAAATTTTTGAAAATTAGGCGTCCTTATATGCAATCTGGTGCCACTTATGCTACCTTTCGAAGTAAAATTTGTGTTAAAAAATTTACGTATTTTACAGTGGCGTAGCCAGGGGGGACAGGGGGGGGGAAAGTTGCCCCCTCTGGAAAAAATCTGGGGGAAAATTTTAAAAGTGAATATATGGTGAAATTTGCGCATGATCTGGTAAAATTTTAAATTTCTCAACCAGTACACTTTACTTATTTTAAAGTATATGCCACACTGGCACAACCAGTCCGCATTAAGGTTTTCAGAGATGGAATGATGACACCATGCTTATAGTTGTACTAGTTATGTTTTACTCTCTGTTTTATACAGCATGGGATCTCTGGACCCAGAGCATCGCCAGAGCATTTATCATGGGGGGTGTGGTGCCGTATTTGCCGACTAAGAAGAAAGAAATGAAAGTGTTGATAAGTGTTGATAAGAGATGCAGTTACAGCTGAGAACCGTTAGTCCAACCAGTAGTGGTCCAGCAGGGGTGGCGCCAGGATTTGCCCAACGGGGGGGGGGGGGGCAACGACCCGGAGCCTCGACAGCCCCAATGCCGTAGAAGGGGTTGGTGAGGGGAGATTTGAAGAAAACCTGTGTACTATACCATGTCATTGCGGGGCATATATTGCATAAAATTTTGTATATACTAGAGGAAAATACTTCCGCCCGATTTAAGGTTTTTCCCGAAATCTAAACTGTGAAATTGCAAAGCGCGCGAAACTTTTGGGTAAGCTTACACTAAAAAGAATCTGTACTTATTTACAGCTTATATAGGTCAACCAGTAGCGTACCCAGGATTTCTCTCAAGGGGAGATGCAATATGTTGTGTGATCGCCGGCCTGGGGGAGGGGTGTAAGGGGAGGGAGTTCTCCCTCCCCTCTGAAAATTGTGGGTTGTGGGTTGTGGGTTGTGGGTCGTGTGTCGTGGGGGTTGTGGGGGTTTTAGAACTAACCGTATGAACTGGCCATGACCAGTGGTCGAATTACCCAGTCAACCTAGGTTGAATTTTGAAATTATCAAGAAATAAAAGCTTGACAGTCATGGAGAAAATTTGCAATAGTATACATGCAACTTCATAAACAATATATGACAGTTATGACATAAAACGGATGGTTTGGTCCAAATTAAGAATTCTTATTATTGATACTATCTCGAATAACATGTTATTTTTTGGAAGAATGAAACCATGCTTTGCAAACTTTTTCGGGGGGGGGGGGGTTCCCCCGTTCACCTATGAAAAGCCGTTTATAGGTATAGGAGGCACAGGGGTGGACAGAGCTAAAGCACATTCCCCTGCCTGGCTACAGATCTGGGTGTACGGACCTGGGCACTATTCATAACTGGACGGAAAAGGGGCTCGTTGTTCATAATCAAGAATAAGGTTCGCTATTCATAATCCAGTCTCTTTGAAAGGCCAATTACAGCCAATCTAAATACATCATATAAAACCGCAGTCAACTTGTTGTAGACGACACATTGGCCTATCATCTCTGCGAGTTTTAAAGGTGTGCCCCCTTCCACGAGATACAGGAAGCCTTTAAAGCTGTAAAAACGCATTTTCCCATATTTTGAATATTAAAACCCTTTTCCTATTATGACTATGGGACCTTTTTTCCAATTATGAATAACGAAGCTTTTTTCCTATTATGAATATCGAACCTTTTTTCCAATTATGAATAACGAACCTTTTTTTCTATTATGAATGGCGAACCTTATGAACGACGAACCATTTTTTACGATTATGAATAAAGACCCACATGAATAATGAACCTTATGAATATTGACCCTTATGAATAAAAACCTTCTGAATATCAGGTAGACCCCAACATTTTTGCGTGTCTTGTGAAGGGATTAACAAAATTTTAATAGTTTTATAACTATCTGTGAAAGAAAATGATCAAAACAGCTCCACCATTCAGTCAAAGACGCACCTCTTCTGACCCCCTATGGAAATCTATGGATTAAACACCTTTTAAACACCTTTTACCCTCATTATAAAATGGGGAACTTTTAGAAGTAGATTAGGGATGTATCCACCTCCCCTCTGTACTGCCGCCACGTCTCTACCCTGTGAGATAATCTTTACACAAACAGAATGTGTGCAGCTAGTGCCCTACTGTACATTCTGTACTTTGAACAGGGGATCAAAATGACGTAACAGGTAGAGACGTATAACTGAGGTTGTTTATATGTCAACTGTACTGCAGTATTAGCCCTGGGGCAGGCAGTCTGGTGAAACTCACTGCAATAACCATGGGAAGGGAAGTTTTATTATGCTCCTATTGACTAATGTCTTTATTGACAAAAGTCCTCAATAAAAGCATTCACAAGAGGCACACTGGCAACCTCCAAAGCCAATTAAGTGGTAACAGATATGGTAAACCAGTAGTTTCAAGGCTGAATTCCTGTATGGACATTGTGAAGGTCAGCACTGAAGGAACCATGGCCAGGGTTCTCATGTCTTGGTGACAGATTGAAGAGTATGATGGATGCAACATGAAAGGAAGTGGTTACTGTAGAAAAAGGCAATCTTAGATCATATGCGATATATCATGTTGTTCAGAAAATAAGGTCACATATGTAACATTAGTGTTCTCCATAGATTTTCAAGAAAGGGGGCGGCCACGTGCAAAGCGCATACACGATTGCTAATCACATTGATCCAAAGACAAATATATGATTGTTCCCTGCCAAAAGGAAAAAAATGTATGTTATGTTTTGCCTCCAGTATGATAGCAGTGGTTTTTGAGGGAAGGGTTGCTTTTTAAGGGGGTGGTTACTTTTTCAGGGGGCTGCAATTTTTATTCGGGGCTGGCCGCCCCCTCCTAAAGCCCCTCGTGGAGAGCACTGGACATGGTTGCGTGCTTCCTTATCTAGTCACAAACCCTTTCGCATTCTCCCCTAGATTTAAAGTGATATTGCTCTGGTATGAAATAATAGGCATCACAAACATGGAACGGGAGGCCTCACCCTCGGTAAAAATGTGGAGGGATAAAGCACACTTCCCCAATGCACAGACTAAGGACAAAAGGCTTTGTACCCACTGTAAAAATTCAAAACATGGCATTAATTTTCCTTTAAATTTGCATTACATATCGCACGAAATTACATTGCTGGGATCTTTCAATATTCAACAATCTTTCAAATGGGGCGTACCCCTCAGACCCCTTTACCAGGCCTTCCATCACCCCCCTTTAAGATGAGAACATATATAGCTTTCTATTCCTATGCTTGGCCTAAACAGTCTTAGTTTTACAGGACTTAGTTTTACAGGCCTAAGTTTTACAGGCCTTAGTTTTACAGGTCTTAGATCTTAGGTGTTACTTTTGCAGACACCCAGCACGAAATAAAAGTTTTGAAAATGTAAAATGAAAAAATACGCACTTCATCATCACATCATGTCACAAGCTAGATTAGGCAAAGATCGCATTTTGATGTGAGGAGCCAGCAAAGGTTGAAAATGTACCTTTTCGAAAACTATTGTGGGTTGTGGGGTTTTAAGTAATAACCATATATAGCATTTCTAAAACCCCCACGACCCACGACTTCTTCCCTAATGTGAAGTCAGATAAATCTTCAAGGTTGTGGGTTGTGGGGTTTTTAGTAATAACCATATATAGCATTTCTAAAACCCCCACGACCCACGACTTCTTCCCTAATGTGAAGTCAGATAAGTTATTGAGGTTGTGGGTTGTGGGGTTTTCAGTAATGACCATATATAGCATTTCTAAAACCCCCACAACCCACGACTTCTTCCCTAATGTGAAGTCAGATAAGTTATCGAGGTTGTGGGTTGTGGGGTTTTTAGTAATGACCATATATAGCATTTCTAAAACCCCCACAACCCACGACTTCTTCCCTAATGTGAAGTCAGATAAATTATGGAGGTTGTGGGTTGTGGGGTTTTTAGTAATAACCATATATAGCATTTCTAAAACCCCCACAACCCACGACTTCTTCCCTAATGTGAAGTCAGATAAGTTATCGAGGTTGTGGGTTGTGGGGTTTTTAGTAATAACCATATATAGCATTTCTAAAACCCCCACGACCCACGACTTCTTCCCTAATGTGAAGTCAGATAAGTTATGGAGGTTGTGGGTTGTGGGGTTTTTAGTAATGACCATATATAGCATTGCTAAAACCCCCACGACCCACGACCAAGAGGATGTCGACCTTCAGGGTCGTGGGTTGTGGGTTGTGGGTTGTGGGTCGTGTGTCGTGGGGGTTGTGGGGGTTTTAGAACTAACCCGGGAAACATCACATTTTAGGGTTACATCTCTATGGTTAGAGATACTGATTAGGCACATGCTGTACGCCTTTTGTCTGTTAAAAGACCATATCTCACTGGGTAAAGACGTGGCGCCGCTTCGAGGGGGGGTGGGGGGGAGGTGGATACATTCCCTAATCAATTTATAAAAAGATTCCCTTTTAATGAGTGCAAAAGGTTTTTGATCCATAGATTTCTGCTGGAATCGAAAGAGGTGTCCTCGTGTGTTTTGACTGAGTGATGGATCTATTTTTTTTATCATTTTCTTTCACATGTAGTTTAGAAACTACAAAAGTTTTTGTAATTCCTCCACAAGACATGCAAAAATGTTTTGCGCAATTCGTCTCCTATTATGAGCCTCACACCCAGGCAATTAGCCAGGCGGGGGAACGGGGGCGCATCCCTTTGTCGACCTCTGTGCCCCTATTATATGCACTGCTCGCCAAAGGGAACGGGGCCACGTGCCCCCCCCCCCCCCAAGTTTGCAATGCATGGTCTTCAATCATCCATCAAAAAAGCATGTGCTATTTGAGATGGTATAGATCACAATTCCCACTGATCAAGAGGCATGGGGTTGGGGGCTGCCGGCAAATTTTATGACCTAGAAAGCCATAGACGGGATGACGATGTGAAAGGCAAGGAAGCATCATACTTTTTCCAGACCTCATTTAAATAATTCAAATAATAAAACCAATTAAAGAAATGAAGTGAAACCAGAGAAAATATGACGGAAATGTTAATGGCGCGGTAAATTTTGCAATGTAAAATGAAGGAAAGTTACAACAGGGAGGTGTTATTAGGTAATAACACCCCCCGGTTACAAACAAACACTTAAGGAAAATAACAGATAAAATTGCTCAGCGATGTCCACACCCACAGTGACAACTAGCTAATACACTGGACGAGCCCATATGTGGAGATCTGGCAATGGAAAATCGTTGTCAAAATCTTTCGTTTTGTACCTCAGTTAAAATTTCTTTCAGAGCACGGTTGTTAGCCTCCGCGGGCCCACCGCTCTGTGTGTAACTTTCAACCGGAAACAAGGGCCACTGACTGTATTACATGTACGTCGGTAGGCGCACAATGGTATTTGGATTTACAATTCAGAAGTATATCCGTGTGTAGAGCATCGCGGTTTCAATTCTACGGGGTATTTCACATGAATTAAATTTAATATAAGTCAATTGCCGTCGATATGAGAACGTTTTTTTTTTATTTTTAAATTGCCTCGACATGTTATCCTGTGGGATAGCTTGAGTAAATTGATATTTCCGGCAAAACCGTTGCAACGCATCCAGTTGTTCACTTTCCTCACAAACTAACAGCATCCTCATCAAGTTAACCTAAACGCTTACAACTTTTAATTTGCATTTACCATAGGAAAAATGTAACATATATTACGTAAGGATTTTCTCTAGAAATGATTCAGGAAGGCCCCAAAGCTATCACATTTTCTAGATAACAACTTACCGCCCCATGCTTTTGGCGCTCGCTGTTAAAGGCTGTGCCGTGGCAGCTGCCACACCTTACAAAGATGCAGCCTCAAATGAAAATTGAGGCGGGCGCTCGTTGTCATGTCTCTGTAACAGCTATAACGATAACAATATTTACATAACAATATTACATAACAACATTTAGTGATTTTGTAAAGTGTTAAATACCTAGTAGCTCTCTTACTGTGACCGTCTTTTAACTTTTACTTTAACTCATAGGCGTAGGGGGGCTGGGGGCCAAGGGCGGATTCAGGGGGCGACTAGGGACAACTGCCCCAATGACCAATCTGGCGCCCCTCAATACAAGAAAAATGCGCCTTCTTGCGTCCTAAAAATTAAGTAAAAACTACCATTATTGGGACATGTTGGCCCCCTCCTTTTCAAACTACCACCCCCTGAGCTAGGGGCTGTAACCGCCCTTACTGGGGGCTTAAGCCCCAGTCAAAAATGTGGGGGCTGAAGTATGCTTCCGCCCCCCAAAATTCGAGGGCAAAAACCCCTTACTTGTCTCTTCTGTAAGAAATGTCAAACTTTGCAGTAATTTTCCTTAAAGTTTGTCCAAAATGTTGCACCAAATTGCACCCGAGGACCCTCAAATACCCAAAAATTTTACAGCAGTAGCAGAGTGATTTATACAGCAGTTATTGCTACAGTATCAGATCAGGGAGGTAAAACTTTGTATGGGCTATCGCTATTCTGATCTTACTCGGCAATGCCAGTCCTTGAAAAAATCAACCGACACGTGTAGCTCTGTAAAACCACCTACGTTGACAGCAGATTAATAGTTCATTTATCCTTGACTAATCCCCGTCAATTTCATGTGGACAAAAACACTTATATATCTCATCACGTTATTACGTAATCAAACAGGTGCGCTCTGACTCTTTTTGAAATTTCTTTTCGCGTGCATACCTGATCTGCGTGTATACCTTAATTTCGTAACTGTTTTCGATTGTCTAACGATTCCGTTTGTCTAATGATTTGTTTGCCTACCGAGGCCGTTTGTCTACTGTTTCGTTTGTGTCTAATGTTTCGTTTGTGTCTAATGTTTCGTTTGTGTCTAATGTTTCGTTTGTGTCTAATGTTTCGTTTGTGTCTAATGTTTCGTTTGTGTCTAATGTTTCGTTTGTGTCTAATGTTTCGTTTGTGTCTAATGGTTTCGTTTGTGTCTAATGGTTTCGTTTGTGTCTAATGTTTCGTTTGTGTCTAATGGTTTCGTTTGTGTCTAATGGTTTCGTTTGTGTCTAATGTTTCGTTTGTGTCTAATGGTTTCGTTTGTGTCTAATGTTTCGTTTGTGTCTAATGGTTTCGTTTGTGTCTAATGTTTCGTTTGTGTCTAATGGTTTCGTTTGTGTCTAATGGTTTCGTTTGTGTCTAATGTTTCGTTTGTGTCTAATGTTTCGTTTGTGTCTAATGTTTCGTTTGTGTCTAATGGTTTCGTTTGTGTCTACTGGTTTCGTTTGTGTCTAATTACAATAGGGTATGCACGCAATGTCGATAATATTTGTACGATCGGCGTTCCATAAAATAGTGCTTTTGGGTAGAACACATTTAAACTACTCTCGGGCAAGGCACCACACCCGCCAGTCACCTCCAGTCGCAAATACAGGCATGGTGCTACCTTTCAGGTGATAAGGGACTGCTCTGTGCCCAAACGGTATAACGAGCACGCCATCTTGATAACGAGAAAATCATGACGACACGACATCTGTGGGTTCTCATTTTTAGTCTGTCCGTCTTTCCTCGGTACGCTTTCAATTAGCACCCCAGTATTCCTTCTAACGAGAATTTCGACTCATGGCCGGGTCATACCGAAGACTTTAAAAATGGAACCTACTGCCATTGTGCTTGGTGCTCAGCGTAAGCAACGGAGTAGGGAAAATAAGCCAGTGAGCCACAACTGGAAAAAGGGCCGTGGCCGGCCCGATTTAAACCAATTGGTTAGAAACTGAGCAGTAAAACCTCATCTAACTCTAACTCTCCCACGAGAGTTGCGAATAAGTGAAGCCGAAAGAGGGCGCAGTGGCTAAAGGAAGGGCTTATACACTCTTACACTTTGAAAACACGGTAAAGTAGGCTACAGGTAAAGGCTGTAAAATGCATGGAAAGGCCTGGAAAAATCCCGCCTCCATAGTCTGATAGTATGGAGGACATATGTATCTGCTAGAAGGTTCAGAGCCGTACAGTAGGGTGTATGAGGGCGCAGAGTTGAGTGAATCTTTACCCTTCCTTCCCACATTCCCACAGCGCAAGTATATTTGTTGGTGGCGCTATTCCTAATATAAGTCGCCCAGACATCCTAATGTACGGCTCTGAACAATCGGGTGAGGGCGCGCTGTATGTCTGAGTTTTTGGAACTAAAGGATACAGTAAGTTACTAGAAAGCTGAGAACTACAATCGTCGAGGTATATGGCTCTTTGCCTTCTGTAGGCCCCATGCCATGGTGGGTCTTGAATTATTTCACTTAATCAGGGAGCAATAGCAGTTACAGTTGCCAACGATGCGTGCAAGGGAAGAGTAAGAGAAAATGAACGTATCGATACAATTTTAAATGCTTTATTTCGTTTTGCAATGAACTGGTTATTCAAGTTAAAATGCTCTTCCCCTTTCCCTTCACCTTTTCTTCATAAGCCCGAAAGATTGAGCTGGTTTTACCAATCAAAATCCCGTATAGGGGCCTCTTCCTCCCTTCCCCCTCCCACAGATACGCTTTCGCCACTACACTACATCCCACAGACATCGGGTAGAGATGTCACTTACAGGGTTGTCGATTGCGTAAATGAATGTTGAACACCTGCCAAATTTGATATAAAATTGGCCAAATCACAAGTATGTAAAGTCATACTAAATTTTTGTTCTTGTGACGTTCAAATTTTCCACAGTTTCCAGTAAATGAAAGGAAATAAAAACTTTCACTTGAACTGATTTTTGGGACCACAAATTACCCTGGGCCCCATGTCATTTGTAGTCCCTCCTGCCCTTTTGGCTGAGCTGAATACAGAATCGTATTATTTAGCTATATGTTGTAACTGCACGACCAAACTATGAAAAACAACAATTCAACCGTATCTGCTTATCATGGGCGGCTCTAAGAAATTTTGTGTGTGTGTGGGGGGGGGGGGGGGCAAACACAAGTCCGTATTCTGGGAGATTCGGAAGACCCCCCCCCCGGCAATATTAATGGTCAGCTCCGGATAGTACAATAGGAGTATGGTTATCCTAATGTATTACAGCGATGCCCCATGTAGTTTTCAAGAGCTATTCAAAAACCATTTCAGGTAGTCAGTCATGATCTAACAACTTTAAAAATAAACATAGGCGTTGGAGGAAGCTATTCGAGACGGGGGGGGGGGCTGAACCTTGTTTCGGATCGCCGTCCTGGGGGAGGGGTATCCCCTTCCCTCTGGAAAACTTTTGGGTATTTGAGGGTCCTCAGATGCAATTTGGTGCAACATTTTGGACAAACTTTAAGGAAAATTACAGCAAATTTTTGACATTTCTTACAGAAGAGACAAATAAGGGGTTTTGCCCTTGGATCCTGGGGGCGGAAGCATACTTCAGTCCCCTCACATTTTTGACTGGGGACTTTAGCCCCCAAGCTCCCCTCTCGCTTCCTACGCCTATGAAAATAAATACAACCATACCAGCCGATCGCTACTCCATAGGGGGAGTAAGAGGCATGTGAAGTGGGCAAAGCGGCTTGATCCATTCAGGGAGCTGGAAGACAGCTCCCTGATCCATTCGTATAAAATGAACCCCACCTTTAAATATTTTTTTTTGTCATTTGTGTCACACAATGTGTTTCAGCTTTGCCAAAAGCCATAAAATGTTGATTTTTTGGATTGTTTTCTTAAACTAACGAAAATTTCGAGCACTGAAGACACTTGAAAACAATGAAATGATAGCACTATTTTGGATCTCAGTACCGTTCCGAAACGAAATTTTTTAAAGGGGGAGGGGAATTCCCCTAACTCAGAACGACGTCTCATCCTATATACAAATAGCTAGGCCAAAAAGTCTCACTACACTGAACTTAGATTGACTGTTTGGTGTCTTTATTTTAAATCAACTGAAACGGTATATTTTAGCACAAAAGAGGAGAACCTTTTGCTTATAACATGCCATTTGACAGTCATAAGACCGCTCGTGGGCCAACGGCGCTGTCAATTTGGACAAGGGAAGGGAAATCTCTTCTTCTATGGGAAACACAATACGTTCAGGCTACATGCCCGTTAAAACTATTTGTAGACAGATAGCTATGCTAATCTGGCCAGGTGACACCCGGGAAAAACTGCTTTTAGTCGTGGATGATAATCAACACGGTTAAAGGGTTGTGTATCGAATGACCCCGAAAGCTCTGAAGTGTCTGCCAAACTATGGGCATTTAACTCCAGCATTACCGTTACCCTCTGTAAATGACATTATGATGCCTAAGCTAATCAGATTACAAAAATCACAGCGTGATCATTTGTTTTGATAACCTTAGCTCGCACTAATGGTAGGTCCATTGGTGATGTCTAAAGTATATATAGTAGCAAACAAGCAACTAAGAGAACACGCGCGAAGCGCGCCGAAAAAAATGTCGTTTTGAAAGCACTTTATTAATGTTTAACCTTCGCGACATTGCACTGGAAAGTTATTTACTTCGTTAATATGAAACCGAGTCAAGGAAAAGGGAGGGCCAATCCCATCTCGAATTACATGTTTTGTTTTATTTAGGCCTATTTATTATTTTTTGGAAAATTGAAGACCATGCTTTGCAAACTTTTTTTGGGGGGGGGGGGCAAGTGCCCCCCGTGTCCCTATGGCGAGCCGCCAATGCTGCCTATAACGTGCTAAGTGCCCAGTAAAGTTTTGAATAACAAAAGTGGTCGAATTTTCATCTACTTTTTGCGTTCTGGCACATTACTAGGTGGAATTCGGTGCAAAGTTTGGGCAGCACTGTGTACAACGTAGCTTATTTCTGCACATCTTAAAAATACCTTTAAAGACCGACTTTGATCAAGGATAGTCTGTGTTTGTTTCCACTAAGGGTAGACAAAAAACAATAAGGTTGGTGGGTAGTAGGTTTACTCATGTGACACGGAGGCTTGCTGGAAAAGGGCGGTTCACCCGACCCTGATCAACCCTTCCAATTAAGTTTCTATTTTAAAATTGTTTTACCTTGATCAAGATTTGAAAGGCCTGTCATCAGTTCTGGACGGCCATGCGTTTTGGTATAGAAATAAAGGCTCTTTCGCTGACAGGTTATTTGGCTTAGTCTGGAACTTCATGGCCAATGTTTCCGCAGACAGGAATATTTTACGAGTTCTTGTTACATGGGTCCGGGGGTTAGCTCAAGACAAGTGGGGGTTCGTTAGAATGGGGGTTCGGGCGAACCCCTTGGTTATGCACATGCATTTATTGTAAGATAGTGATGCTAAATTACCTGATGAACACAAAACAGGAAAATTGCAGGAAAGATGAAGATTTACAGGAAATGAGTTTATTCTAAAACGAAGTACCAGGGCCTCCAACCACAATGAGGCCAAGTCTTGGTCCCTGTTCATTAAATTGAAACACTTTTAAGCAGGCTTCTTAAGCTGACAGTGGTCCTTGGACTATCAATATTGTTATGGCTCTTTATGTCTCAATCTGTATTGGAGACCCTGAGTACCTAGTGCCACTAACTGTGTAGGATGAATCATCTATTTCAGACTAAACATGAAAGGTGTCATGACAATAAAACGGCAATCATTAGAATTTCAAAAAACTTGCTTTGACTGTTTACACAGAAAATGATGCAGAAGACGAATTTACAGTAACAAGAAACCTTAACTGCAGTCAGGATGAGGGTGGGGGAACATACACACCCTTGCTAGTAAGTTGGGTAAAAGTTGGCTGGGGGGCTTTAAAGAATCAATGAAAGGAATGTCCCCCACTGTAGGTTGAAATGTTTTTTTCCCCAGATTGTTTTAAACTAAAAAAGAAATACTTTTGTTTTCTTGCAAAAATTGTTCTTGAAATCATGCCTTGTTCCTATCATTGAGTATGGGGACATAATCTGTGTGACATACGAGCTTGAAAGTCATATTCTCGATCTTAGAAATGTAGCAGTGTGGGTAATATTTCCCCTAACAACGACTGCTCATCTTGGTGCAAACTACCGTCTACAGTACTAGTAGCATACACTTACATGAAGTGAGAACTTCTTGTCATATCTTTGTTTTCAGTACTAAAATATTCATGTGACTTTAACGTTACTCTAAGGTCCAGAATGATAAGTCAAACATCAAAGCACCCACCACTTTTTCCAAAGATTTCACGATGAGTTGTTTCAATGTGTATACACGTATTGAAACATCTCATCATGCATTATTTCAATATGTGTATACACAGGTCATAAACCATATTATGGTCTATCCCCTTCATCTAAAGCAAGGGCAAAGTTTCTCTTTTTTATCTCCCTCCCTACCCCCACTGTCAAAAGGAAGAAAATCTAAGAATATACAAAAAAAAAAAAAAGAAAGAGCAGAAACAACTCAAACTTTTCTTGATCTAAAAATCTTTGGATCATTTTTAATCGGCTTTACTAAGCCTCATCCTTTCAAAATTATTAAAGAAAATGATGAGACTAGTGTGACTTGGGCACAAGCTCATATCCAAAAGGCTTTAGTGGGTTTGTATGAAAAATTCCCTTGTTCCTGGGCACTGTACAGGCCTCCCACACAAGTCAGGTTAAGGGAAGGGGTTTAGTATTGCAGCCAAGGGTAGGGTGCTTTTTTGTTTCTCTGGTATTTTACATGCACACTTTTACCTCATGCTTGTACTCAAAATTGTTAAATTATATACAAAACCAAAAAGTCATAGCAAACAAAAAACAACAAGGAGATAAATTCTGTCAATATGTTTACAAGGGAAATCCACCACAATATTTTATTACATAAACCACCTACAACAAGTATACATTAAACCCCTATCTTAGGTCTGCCGCTATCCTAACAAACTGCAAACTGTTCAACTTAAAAACTATTGACATAAATACCCTGATCGCTGTGAGTCACAAGAAGTACCACACACATATATAACTTTGGATGTTAGTGAGGTATAAATCATTACAAGTCTAGGTGGGGAGGACATGCCATTACATCATTGGTTCTGGTCATAGGAGTACGGGGTCAATATTTCTAGGGGGTCAGGGATAATTTTTGCCTGAATTTAGAGTTTTGGACCAAGTTGCCCACATGTCATGGCTCGCAAAAAGGGCATAGTTTATTTCCTTGGCAGTCTCATTTGCCCGAATGGATCCACCATTTTTGCCCAATAGGGAGAGCATATGCCCCCTGCCCCCCCTTCCCCGCCTTGTACACCAATTGTTCAGGTGTAGAGAAGCATACTAATGTATATAGTCAACAAAAGGAGAAAAATTACATTAACTTTAGAGATCTTGAAGAGGTATGCCTACTGTTATCTAATTCTTAACTTACATTTATCTCATGATTTTGTTTCCTCTCAATTCAAATTGTCTCCATTCTTGACTATGCAATACTGGTGCTCTTGGTAATCTGCTTTCCTAAAACCTGTGCTTTTGCTTATTAATGTGTTTTAATAGCAAACTGTTCTTCCACTTTGCAGTGATGATTTTTTGTAAATATGAAAGAAAGGATTTTTGCTTATGTTATTATGTAACAGGTCAGACAGCCACTCATTATCCACGATGGTAACTCTTGTAAATAAGGGAGTACAAAATTCAATACAGAGATGGAGGGAAAACAATACCACTGGTTCTGATGACAAAAGAATGTTGGACGGCATCCCTGTGATGAAATTAGTACATGAGTTCACAACAGGATTATAAAGCCACGTTTACTGGGCACGCAGATCGAGGAACGCGGAACCGGTGAGACGGAACGCGGAACGCGGAAACGATCCGTGTGCCCAATAAACACCCCACGCAGATTGCTTAGTTTAGTGAAGCAAACCAAATAGTCATATAACTAGCCGACATTCTACTGACTGAAGAAAATATGGCGCCTGTGTTGTCCACGTTCGCTAAAGCACGCCGTGCTCGAATTCACGAAGATATAGTCATCGCCGTAGGAGCATATCACACACTGTTGATCTTCGGTGAGTCCATATGACTGTTATCTTTTGGATCAAAGATGAATGATTGCTCTCTTAATACTCAACAGTGCTATCGCTTACTTTTTTCCCTTTGGCATCTTGATCAGATGGTACAAGATCAGTGTCGGAACAGGGCCCTGAAAATGTGGCAAAATCCTAGTAGGAGCTACGCCAATCCACGTGCGGAATGCGGAAAGAATTCAACATGGAGAATTCGTTCTGCGAGGGTTTCCGCATTCTGCGATCCGAGGGGTCAATAAACAGCTTCATTGAAATACACACAAAGAATTCTTTCCGCTATCCGTGCGTGTCTTTTCCGCGTTCCGCGATCTGCGGGCCCAGTAAACACGGCTTAACATTGTATATGTAGCCTACACCATTGTATATATTATGTATGTACAGCCGTGAAATGAACATTTACATCATAATAGCGTAAACACCATCCCATATGATACACTTGTTTGTAAAACCTACAATGATTGCTGTACACCTTGGAGTCAAACCTATAGAGAGGTTGCATCTAAGGTCAAAAGGTCAAATTTAGTGACACAATGGTTGTTGTAGCATGCAAACAAATGCCAGGGGATACAGGCATATACACATGTACATAGTACACATCACATCACATTACTGCACTGTTATTTGAACCGTGAGAAATATCGCTTTGCCTTTACATGCATAAGTTAGGCATATATTAGCACAGGATGTACACAAATTTGTCCTCATGCACCTGGTGTCCTAGGGACAATAGACCTTATGCACTGACATCACACAACTTCATTTTTGCAGCAATGCAATCAAGCACACTGCACGTACGACATAGGTTTTGCACATGCATGTAGTATTCTTGAGCAGGTATCTGACGAGGTAAACAAATCATCTGTCTGCATTTGTTGGTATAAGCTGAAATGATACACGCTTGCCTCCACTGGAGGGCGCACTTTCTGTTCTGTGATGTCATGTGCATAAGGTCTATTAGCTGACTCCAGGACTGTGCAAGCTCTCTATATGGGACACCAATTCCATGCATTTTATACCTACTAACATGTTAGTCTATGACACTACTTATTGATCAATATTTGAATAAATATGTTACCCACATCAGACTCATAGTACAAGCTCATACTTACAGTACAGGACATTTTCATATGTAACCAAAGTGAGGATTACTGCTTGCTTGCACTTAAGGACTGCAAGCAAACTATCATTGGTGATGATGTTGAAGCCAGTACATGACTCAGCAGCAAAAATACCATAATATCCTATGCGTACTAATAGTATTTTATACAACACTGCACTCCCACTAAAAGTCTGACTGCAAGTGCAAATTGTTGCTCTTGCATTCAACACATCACATTAGCAAATCCACCCAAACCCTGGCAAGATCTGGTAAACATGATCCATTAAATATGATAAATTGAGGTCCAACATTTCTTCTCACATTTCAGGAATGATAAACAAAAAAAAAACAAAAAAAAATCAAGTAAATCCTTAAATCAATGAACATTTTAAAGCTGCACAGTATTCTTCTTACTTCAGATCCAAAGACCAGAGTGAGGTCATTTCCAAGGCGGATGCTTTGATGTGATTACTTGGGAATATCACTCTTAAGCAAAGGCTTCACATGTATTCAACTTAAGGTAAAATGAAGCCCCCCCCATCTAAATTAGTGTACTCCATCGTCCTAATTCAGGAATGGCTCCTTTCAATCATGCGACAATTTTTTTGTTATTTGTTAAATTCATGCAGAATAACTCCTTGGTAAACCTTCAGTATTCAATGCTTTTATACAGAAACATAAAGAAAGATACTTATAAGCGAATAAGAGGAGATTTGTAAGATTTAGCAGATTTTTGAAAATAAACTTGGGGTGACTGCTTCCTCCCTTTGACTGAAACCCCAAACAAATTGAGAACATGTTTTTCATCATCTTAGTTATACGAAGATACTGACACATCTTGTTAACATTTCACAAAATGCCCAGGATTTCCATAAATATAGCAAACAAAAAATAATTGCAACAAATTCAATAATTTTCAACTTGACAGAAAAAAAAAAGTTTTTTTCCCTCCATCAAAAAGACAAATGGAACCTACTATACATCTGCATGAGTTGCACATGGCCATCTACTAAAACAAAAGATAACAAACTCACAGACTCATTTCACATTACACCATGTCTTGCTTAAACTGTCAAGTTGGAGAATACACTTTGAAAGCATGTTTTTATGCTTTTTTTTCTCCCTTTACCTGTGCATGTGTAGTGGCACGCATACACAAGATACTGTACACACACTAGTGACATCACTGTCTTGACTTCCACTGATGATCACCTGTGTATACATGTACCTCTTTTTCTCACTTATTCCCCAACATGGCGACTATTTCCAGCATTGCCAATAGAAAAGTCACATTCCTGAAATGGGTCTATAATTGGTCCAGAAATTGTATCTTTTTTAATTGAACAAATTGAAAGCTTTAATTTTTGGAATTTTCATTTTGAACCAAAACAAAGCATTTTTAAGTGGTCAAAAGCAGAGCTGACAGCATGATATCAAAGCTAACCAATTGTTTTTCACACGTAGAAACACTTTCCCTTCCAGAATATGGTGAATATCACCTTGTTCCTAATAAATCATTTCAGGCAAGCAGTATTAGAAGTTAACTGCAAAATGTATGCATAAAATCACATATTAGTCTTATCCCATATACATGCAATACTAATGCGTGTGTGACAACAGAACACCGATTATTAACACTAGTTGAAATATCCAGAATAAAATCCAGAATAATGACATTTGGGACTGCACCCTCATTCCAAAAGCAGGCTTGAATGTGTTTAATGTACAATACTTATTACTATAAATCTCTCCAAAAAGCTCTCTGCAGTAGAATAAATTATATCAATTGAAAGTTATATCACAACAGCCAATAAATACCCTACTAAAAACAGAACAAAACAAAACTTCAAATAGTTGCTTCAAGTTTATAAATTCAATATTTGTGAATATTTAGACCAAGGATGAGTTTCCTTGGCAACAGTTGTCATGACTAAGTATCTTAGTTTTGCACTGGTTTCAGCCATCTTATGATGAAGGTACGGTTGCAAGGTGAAATTTTTCTCTGAACGCTTGAAACATATCAGTCTACCATTAAAAAAAAAATAAAAAAAAAAAGAATCAATCCTCTTCGGTTTGATGCTACATAACATGTTCCAAATGTGATTTTAGCTTTTATACACTTTGCATCCTTTTACCCGTTTCTGCTACGTACTCTTTACTCACACTTTAAAACATAATACACTTTCAGAGATTTGAAGCAACAAAATACCACAAGCAAACTTTAAGGGAAACAAATTTGCCAAACCACTGTTGACCTCTTCTCAATCTGCTTATAAAATCACATTTGACGATTTCAGTTGATGGCGATTGCAACAAGAGATGATAAAACAATGCTGACAATATGAAAATGCATGTAAGCATAAAGCAATTTGCTTGTAAGAGAATAAGGTGAGTCACTCCACATACACACAATTTTTATTTTATTTTTTTTTTGGAACACTTTTCTGGCACTATGAGGTTTGTAGAAACTAAGGACCTTGACCTGTTGTCCCTAAATGATACCTTCAGCCCATGAACTGCTATCCACTGGAAAGTAATAAAAAGAAGAAAACATGGAAAAGTACTTCACTGGAAGAACTTTTAACCTAAAGAACAACTGTTTTCTGGGTTATGAAATGCACCAGACATTGATATTCCCGCATAAAGCTACATCGCCTTGGATTCCACCAGCATGCATGACATGTACCAGAGAAATGAAAAAACCCTCAGCACCAACAAATAAAGCAGATTTTTTATAAAGTCAAACTGCAGCTTAACTAGGTTAGAATAACTGTTCACCAGTTTACCACTACAGTAAAATCAGGTGATATGTGGTGAGATTTCATTCCCCCATGTCCATTATCAGGCTGACTAAAAAATATTACAAGCTAAACAAAATGTTGAATTAAACAAATGTAATGAAACAAGGAAGAAAGTTTATAAATATAAGACACACGGTTGTAAAGCAGAGTGGGTTAGGCTGACAAACACCAATGTGTTCCACAAGTGCAAACCTCTGAAACGTTCACCCAAAATTTACAATTTCAAATATGAAGCAATCGGCCTAACTAATTCACAATTTGTTTCAATCTTAAAGAGGACCTTAAACCTAAAATTACAAGAATATATATTTTAGAGGATGGAAAATGAATCTCATTCATCCAACTCCCATTTTCATAGCTCACTCCTTTGCTGAGATATAAAATTTTGAAATTAATCCACTTAATTTGAAAAAGTCCACTGCACAATAATTTGTGATGTCCTTCTTGTACAACTCACATTACCTGCTTTTGTTTCCTTCTGAAAATAGGATGTTTACATGACCTTGAAACATTTACTATTCCCTTGCATAGCATGTTGTATGGAGAGGGCTTGTATAGCCAAGTCACCCTATAACAGTAAGAAAATGATCACATTGTGATACAAGGTGCAGTGGCTTTCGAAAAAACAAAGAAAAACAAAGATGGTAATATGAGTAGTACAAGAATGACATCGCAATTATTGTGCAATCTACCATTTTAAACTGAGTGAATAAGATTCAACATTTTATACTTCAGCTCAAGAACGTCCTGTGAAGATGAGGGATGGACCATTAAGATGCATTTTTTGAGCTTTGTAACATATAGTTTTGAAATTTTAGACTTTAGGTGCACTTTGAAGAAAAATACAAAATTACTTTATCTACAAAGTTTAACAAGTAAATTTAAGAACAAAAAAATAAAAAAATGGTGTTCTTCTTTTGTTGCGTTACATGCTCTTTATACCATACAAAGCTGAAGCTTGTCTGCCAATTCTCTTGTAATGGCTTTACCATATGCTGGCAGCTGTATGGTATAGGTCCTAACAGAGGGAAAGATTGTGGCAGTAATGCAACCTAACTTGGATTTTAAGGTCTTAGATTTAACAACATGTGACAATGGCCCAAAAGCTGAAATAACTGACAGACAACAGACCCGGAGACTTGCCCCCCAAAATGACTCACTGCTAATGCAGGGAGGGTGATTTTTTCCCATACAACCCTTCACCCCTCTAGTTATACACCACAGAATGTCACTTAATTTCATTACAACAATACAGTTATATCTACAGGGTGATTCACAGGATTTTTTTTAAATTGTATCTCACTTGGTTTGATACTTTAAAGAGGAAGTAAAAACATTTGCTTGCTATTTTCCTTTATTGAACTGACCCTGGTGTCCGCAAATTTCCACAGCAAACGAATACGATTACCTCAACCATAATGAAGTAAAGTATGGCAGCCAAGAGTTACCATACCAACTTTAAACATCATAATATTTAGAAGCTAATAGGGACCAAATAAAAAAGGGTAAACTACACCACAGGATTAAGGTATTATGCCCTCTCCTTCCACTGCATTCATGAACTTGAGGGAGAGGGGGAAGTGACTCTTACTTGTCCTTGCCTTCCTTCACCGCAACACTAGGTTTCCACTTGGACTCTGCCCCTCAAAACCTCAAACAGTGTGTACAGTCACACAAAATTCTCAAAGACACCAGATAAAAAGTTTCGAGGGCCCAAGGCACTAGAACTTTGAAGAAATGAAAGTAAAACCTTCTCAAAACTGAGTGTATTTTTGTAGGAGCCCATTTTCTTCACAAGCCAAAGGAACAGTGCCCACTGATCCTATCAGGTAATCTGGCCCTGGTTGCGATAGTCCCTTCTCTGTGACAGACTGCTCCCTTCAACTCTCACATAAGCCCAGAAACTTTCATTCTGTCACAATTCAATGGGACACTCCTTTTCACCACCATTACCTTGACCACCCTCCTGTGGGCTTTAAAGATCCGTGTTTTTGCTTCTCCTGCACTCTGTGAATTCTGTTGGTTTCGAATCTGCCTCTGTTCTATGCCCAGAGATGTTCTGGCTACCTTCTGCTGGAGCAGGTGATGAATCGGACAAGAAGGAAAAAGAAAGGTCACAAGGTAGTCTGTCTAGGACATGCAAGGAGTGCAGACGATGATAAAAGTAAGAAGACCACCTCAACGGAACATCATCTGTATCTACACCAATCAGGTCAAGGGGTGGTGTCAACTAAGCTCCTTATGCTTACTCCTCCTTTTCTTCAGCAACCATGACAAACAACTTCTGAAGCCACATGGTGGCAGATTCTACAGAAGGAAGATAAAGTAGAAGAGGATAAAATATAAATTCTTGTTAACTTTTCATTATATTTTTCTCAGATTAATGATATTTTTCTATGCAAGGAAACCCAAAATTATCTTTTGACAAAAAATTTGATTCACTTGCTTACTTCTCCTTCTGGAAGGAGGAAGCAGTAGCACTGCAAAGATTTTTTGAAACGAGGGTGAATGGGAGGTTAAACTATATCGGGAAGGGGGGGGGGGCATTAAGGGAAACTTGATCAGAGTAGTGACCCAAGCTTAAAAGCATATCTATGTTCACCTTGGTTCTTCATGAGAGCCAAAGGCTCAGTTTGCATTTATAACTTACGGGGATAAGTTAAAAATTTTCACACTCGGAAAATTTCCAGTGGAGGTAGGGGGTTGGGTGGGGGACTGGGGTGGGGGGTGTGTACTCATGAAGGGGTTGGATCACAGGTCCACATACAGATGTATACAGACCCCACTTGAATGGACAAGCTAAAATGCCTGCTGACAACATAAAAGCAAACCAGAAGCCAAAAGGCTTAGTTATTCCTTGTCTCTTAGATATTATTTTAGTGCAATGTTTTCCTGTTGACACAATCATGGTGGAGTTACCAAGGTTTCCACTAGGTGACCTCTGGTGACCCAAAATGACCTCTGACATTAACCACAACCTTTAGGTTATTTCTACTTAATGTAGGGCACTCACAAACTCAGTATGAGATTAATCAGGTTTCCTTAAATGTGTTTCCATAACATGTTTACAAGTTTTCACAGTTCTGACCTCTGATGGGTTCAAGTGACCTTGAACCCCCACCAAAAACAGTAGAGATCATCTAAAATAAGTACTGGGTATCCACATGACAAGCATGAGATACATCAATATTGCCTTTCTTTAGGTATCATGTAATTTTTATGGTTTCTACAGTATGACCTCAAGTGAACCTGTATGACCTTTGAACTCCACCAAATATTGTCGAGACCATATGGTCCATGCAGAATACCCAGCAGTAAAATGTGAGATTCATATACATTTTTCTTCTGGAGATACATTGACAAGATCTATTACACTTTGATTCCTCTAGTAACCCGAAATGACCTTTGACCAACACTTAAAATTATAGGGATTAGCTTCTCAATATGGAGTATTCACATGGCAAATATGTGATCCCTTAAGCTTACACATCTTAAGACTGAATGTTTACAATTTTAAGTTTTTACAGTTTGACCTCTGGTGACCCTACATGACCTTTGACCTACACAAAACAAAAGAGATCATCTCCTCAACATGGACTACTTACATGCATTTAGTATGAGATCCCTCATGCTTGCCCACCTTGAGATAACATATTAATGAGTAGTTTTCGAGGTTTTCACTATTTAACCTATTGGTGACCTCAAATAACCTTTGACTTCAACCAAACTCAACAGGGATCAACAACTCTATATGTGGTCTCCACATGCCAACTATGAAATTCACTGAAGTTCCTCTTACAAGCATTTTTCATGGCTTTTAGTCTGATCTCGTGTGACCCCAGGTGACCACTGACCTACAAAAACTACAGGGATCATCTGCTTAGTATGGGGTATCCACATGTCAAGTATGAGATCTCTCACAGTTACCCTTTTTGAGATACTGTGCTTACAATAAAACCTTCATACACAAATACATACACACCCACCCCCCCCCCCCCCCCCCCCCCCCACACACACACACACACACACACACAACATCAGCATCATATTGATTCCTTCTGCCTTTGGCATGGAATCAAAAATAGGAATGGTCTCATCTTTCAGCTGTGCCCTTTTCTTAGGTCAGTAGTCACATATATAAAGGATCTGAGGTCAATGGAGAGCGGACATACAGGGCGCGGTGTCAGAACTGTCCCGAGCAGCGCGCAGCACGCGAGAATAATGCAAATTAGATGTAGCAAGGGGTAAGTATAGGTCTGCGACGTGAATATAAAGGATCTGATGTCAATGGAGAGCAAAACTTACGCTGTCCCTTGTTGACAGTATCAGGGAATTTATTCCACCAGATAAAGATTATATAAACAGGAATACCAGAGAGGAAGATGAGGATCCCAATGCCTGTGTCCCATGGTGCAGCAACGATCCCCATGACAACCAGAAAGATACTAGCAAACAAAAATGCAATTGGCAAAATGATGTTCACCTGGAAAAAAAAATAAACATGTTAAAGTACATACCACATACAAATTCTTGCAGGGTAGCGGTGGGGTGGGGGGGGGGAGATAAACAATACAGTGAATCAAGGAGCTCTGAAGCATTTTACCTGTGCATGGAGCCTTCCTATTCCATTGCAATCATTACAAAGGTTCTACAAAGTTAGTGACCAACTCCTCTACGAAAAAGATGCTGCCAGATGCTTATTTCAGAAAAGAGTGGTCCAAGGCTGGAAATAAGCATAGGCAATGGATGATTTGCCCCGAAAGTCTACAAACAGGACCCTTTCACTTTATTGATGAGGCAACATTTATAATGAAAATTAAATGATAGCCCACCTGAAAAAATTAAGTGGCACCCCTGATGAGGTTGCTTCCTTGGTAACTTACCAATGAGATCAAAAGAAACCACTGATTCAGTTTTAATGCTAACTATCAACTGAATAAAAATTACCAATCTTGATAACACCATAGAGGTGCACATGCCTTCCCCAACAAAAAGTTGTGACTTAGTTATACCCACTAAAGTATTGGAAGAAATATTTTAAGCTTCTGGAAAATTTGTTACAGACTGAAGGTTGTGGAAGGCTGAAAAAAGAAATTGCTTTTTTGAAATAGTCTGGATAGATACAGCTAAATAGTGAACCCCCTGCCGAGTAACCCAGGCATACGTAGCCGATACATTTTCTGTAAGAAGCGTAGGATTTCATTGTCCTCAACCAGATAGTTGTTCTCAAATTACTTGTTGAACAGTACAGTACCCCGGAGATTTGATCATGTTGTTGACAAATGATGGATACATCACAATGTAAGTAGCTCCAATATGGGTCAATCTACCCGACAACTGATCTTTTCATACCATCATGATTACATCTTCTTTGCATACCCCCCTCCCCCCCCCCCCCAGCATTTTTTCACACCTTAAGAACTATGACACCCTTGAAACACTACCAGTAAATCAGCACTAAACTTGGAACATCAAGGAAGTAAGCCAAATATTCTATGGCAATCAATTATCATTACAGCCTATTGTGTACAAATTTACTTCCCACCCCATACCTACTGGTTGCCTTCCTTGCCCCCTACCCAATCAGGTAAATTTGTCCCAAATCCAAGAGAGATTTGTGCCACGTAAGTGCCCACCATTGAAAAAATCCAGCCTAGGCTACATGCCACTTAGTATATTCATGACCCAAAGATTAGGCATGAAAATTAAAAATTTCCTACGTGCCAGTGTTCTGTGTGTCCCTTTTTGTCTTACCTTGAAGTAGTATGTAGATAGAGTGCACTATATCGAAACACATGCAGTGTTTCTGCTAAGTCAATATGACACGATTTTGATGCAGTGACTTTTCAATTTGACGCACTGATGTTCATGGTAAAAAATAAAAAAAATAAAAAAATAGTCCTTAAAGTTGGTGCAGTGTGAACACATGGCTTTGAAATTTCTAGTGAGTCAAATTTTCTCATATTGGGTAAATTGACCCAATGGATAATTTCTTAGAGGAAACACTGAACACATGCATAGATCTAGAAAAGCCCAAAGCTTTAGCAAAATCTCAGGATTACTCTACCAAATGCCACACATGATAGCCAAAATTTGTTGCATGCAGAGGCAATATTCATTTGTGCTGTCATCATGTGGTTCAATTTTGGCTGAAAGAATTACCATCAGATGCCCACATATTTTTGGATAAGTCTACCACCTTCTGCCTTTCTTGTCTAGCAGCAATATTTGTGCCAAATGTGTCAATTATAACTCAAACATGGGGCATAAACAAACTTTTGCTTTGTTTGTATTTTTGTGGCCATACAATGTCACCTGGATGGAATGTCATCTTAACTTTGGTTGATTCTTTAGGCCCCATCCATGTAGGTTATGCATATCATGTGCTACATTTACAAGGAGGTTTGCTTACAATTGAAAATGGGCCAATAATACCACCTTAGTTGGCACAATAGGCCTTGGTAGCGATGAAGATGTTGTTTAGTTAAGCCCTTGCCTACAATGTTGGGTATTCATGTTTGTCAAAAACCAGATTGGCTCAAATTTGCATTTTACATAAACTGTGTCAGAAGTCAATTACTACCTAAACCAGAATGCCAAAATACATTGTGGTATCCATTTGTTCAGTCACTGGCCAAATGTTACCTTAACGTGTTGGAAAAATACTGTTTTGTGTTCATATTTGATCTTCGGAATTCATGGGAATATTTTTTTGACCTCTGATGACCCCAGGTGACCTTTGACCTCAACCATAAACAACAGGGTTCTTCCCATCACCATAAGGCATACACATACTACGTATGAACTCTATCCAAGCTTCCTACCTCAAGATGCCATGGTAATGAAGTTTTAAGGGTTTGTCCCCGGTGACCCTAGATCACCTTTGACCTCCACCAAAAACAATAGGGTTCTTCCTCTGACCATAAGGCATCCACACACTAAGTATGAGATCTATCAAAGCTTCCTTCCATAAGATATCATGTTCAAGTTTTCAGAGTTTGACCTTGGTGACCCCAGATGACCTTTGACCTCCACAAAAAACAACAGGGGTCTGCTTCTCACCATAACACATCCACATACTAAGTATGAAATTATCCAAGCTTCCTACCTTGAGATATCTTGTTACAAGGTTTTCAGAGTTTGACCCCGTTGACCCCAGATGACCTTTGACCTCCATCAACAACGGTAGGGTTCTTCCTCTTATATGAGGTATCTATGTATTGAGAACTGTCAAGAGTTTCCCTTCTTGAGATATCGCCATAACGAGTAAAGCATCACAAACACATACACATTCAAACAAACACACACACATTCAAACAAACACACACACATTCAAACAAACACACACACAATCACGACCCCATAGGTTTCTCTCTTCATCAACCCAACAACATTCTGGTGGCATAAATTTGATCATAATCCCTCGACTTTAAAGGTTGTATTTCATTCCTACATGTGTACAAAAGTGGAAGAGTTTTAGTGTTTGAGTTACAGTGTCTAGACTGATAACAGAAAAAGATGAGTTTACACTCAGTGAATTTACCTTGACAGGGCGTGGCATGTCAGGTTTACTATAACGCAACCAAAGGAGGCCTAGAATGGCAGCGCCAGTTGCCGACCACTGGACAAAGCTGAAGTAATTGATGAGCTGACCGATGTCACGAGCCAGGAGGTACAACAGGGACAGGAAACACTGATAGTAAAGAAAACATACATATCCTAAATGTTATTTCAGGGAATGGGCTAAGTTTATTTTAATTATTAGTTCAAGGACAAAACAGTATGTGAGAGTGCAAAGCTTGCAGATCAATGTTCAAACTGAATGATAATTTCTGTCTTGATTAGCAACTATTAACAATGGCAGTACCTAAAAAGTCAAAGCATACACCTACAGGAAGATCGAGCTTGAGAAAATGTTGATTTGTACTTCTTGTGAAGCTAAATTAAAACTGATCCAAAATTATTAAAGGTCTCTTGGGTTGTAAATTGAGATGTGATCCTGTAGCTCTCACACCATGAAGGATATTTTCCCTCTATTTTGAATCCTACTCATATCTCATTATGAAAGTCCCTTAGTAACATAAAGAAAGGGGTAAAAAGAAAAGCCCAAGTGCAGTTTATTAGTTTTTTAAAGCAAGCTATATTTTAAAACCCTTAACTTTTAATTTACTTCCCTGATTTCCAAACTAACTCAAGATGTTTTCTGAACATAGACAGGAAGGATTATGTTTTCTTTGGAATGGATAGGATGGGTGGCATATAATGTAGAAACTACCAGCAAGCCTAGTAATAACATGACAATTTGCTGGTATCACACAAGTTGGACAAATTTATAGAATTCAAGGGATATTCCAGGAAAAACACATGGTACAGTGTAGTTTCATAAAATCAGTGATTTTTACCCCCTTTTTGGTGTGAACTCCATTTCCAACAGCATGTTACATTATAGAAATTACTACTTTTCAAAGAAAATTTTTCATTCACAGCAGTACACTGCATTGTGGGAAATCTATGATGCCATACAGGGAGACTAGCTGAACATCTTTTGTATTTTTCAATAATCCTGACACATGTTAATGAAACATGTAGACACGTCTGGCGCTGCAACTTTTATTCTCACAAAACGTGAGTGAATGCTAGTCAATGTTTCGCTAGTATCAAATTTTGAAGTCAAATTAAATACTTTAATCCAGAAGAACAACAAAAGATTTTGGAAGCAATCTGCCAGTATTTCATAACATTTTGTTATCTTGAACATTTTCTCTTGACAAGCATAACCTAACTCTTGACAAAAACATCTTGAGTTATGACCATGGCATTTGTGGGTTGGGTTGGCTAGATGGAAGGTTCTCTAGATTGACTGAAGGTTCACTAGACCGAAGATACTAACTCTAAACTTAACCCTAATCCTAATCATAATCCTTACCAAATCCTAATACCACCCGAGGCTAATCCTTAGCCTAATCCTAGTTCTTTCTCTGCCTATACCCTGAATCCTAACCCTAATTGTAAACCAAAGTACATTTTCGTTCAAGGGATCTTCGGTCTGAGTGAACCTTCAATCTAGTGACCCTTCCGTCTAGTGGATATCCCCCACATTTGCATGGAGTTTGAAAGATGTGACAGAAAATTTTTCTTTTTATGTTTGGATCCTCTAAAATTGTCACTGGGATAATCCTTTAATGTTCACTAATCTAAGGTCATGCTGTGCGAGTTTACATAAAGGCTATACATAGAGTCCATACACATTCACGTCAAGTTTGACCCTACGGTGAAGAATGTCTGCATAAAAAAATCAGCAACAGGATGATTTGTCATACCATCCAAGGTAACACTTATCTACTACTGAACAACTTTAAAATTCACGAAAATGATACTTATGTCACAGCTCAACAACTTTAATATATGCAAATTACATACAATGGTCACAAAAGATTTCATTAGACAGGATACTTTTTGAAGCAGGTGTCACATATGTATCTCTTATTTACATATACATTCTACAACTGCAAACAATGACAGAACTCCATCAATTTCAGGACATTCATGAGCTTAAATTTTGAAACTCTCTCGCAACTGTTGAATGATTTCGATCATATTGCAAGGCAGAGATTAAGCTGTAACTTTGTTCTACGAACTTCTCACTTATACACAGTAAGCCAATGGGACCTATTCATTGGGTCAGTTGAAATTAGAAAAATCCCTTGCAAATGCCCCATTAAAGGAAGGGTTTAAGTGAAAAATTAAGTTTCATTTGTGAAAGCGGAACTAAATCTACACAATTTGGTGAAACTTCCATTCAAATCGGACATGTACTGTACAGTAGTACTCGAGATATCAGTAAATGAAGTTACTACATTTGTGACCCAAAGTGAGCTTGAGGCAAGCAATGGTTAAATCACTTCCTCACATTGTTGAGAAATGCTTTGTTTCCTTTGTTTTTTCAGTCTGTTGTGCTGTCCTTCAAGTTACAGGACCTCCCCATGTGGAATGTGAAGTTTGTAAAATTCTTATGCCTCTCATGCAATCACACTCCGATAACATGTGATTGTGGAGGAAAACACTGGTGGTAAAGTTTACAGAAAAACAAAAGACTGCTCTTTAATGTGAGGCTATGACATCATATGTGCTTGCTTCAAGTTTACTTTGTGTTGAAAATGTGACAACTTTAACTGCTAATATCTAGAGAACCACACATCGGATTTCAATGCAAATTGCACCAGAATGCTTAGAATAAGTACCCCTCTAACATATCAAAACTTAATTTGAGCTTAGACCCTTCTTTTATAAACTTTGGTAGGATGAAATGTGTAATAATTAGACTTGCTTCAGTCGATTTCTCTTTGGCTATGTATGATGTGAAATATGTTGTGCTCATATACATGAATTTTACCAGTATACAATCTGTATGCACATTGTCACAGACTTCTTGCTAAAAATGGCGGATGCTGGTATTAGGAATGCAGCCAATGTAGGTCCTGGGGTAATGTGCCTTCCCCAAGCAGTCAAGAGAGAGGGGTTGTCCTTCCAGGGAGCTGTTATTTGGATGGAGATATATCGAAAAGTTTAATTTATGCTAATACTTTAAGACCCGCTAAACCGAGGGGAGATTATCAACGATAAGCCGTTTATTTGGCGAAAAGGCATTTCTTTCCTTTGTTTGGTAGCTCCAATTTGATGGCATTCACCTAGCGATATCATTCAAGTCACGTAATCCTTTAACAAGTGGCCTGCGCAGAACAATACTTTGATGTGTAGGTTTGCGCCGCCAACATTTTTAGAGCAGGTGGTAATAAACTCGAAACGGCTGTTCAGTTGAACTTAAAAAGAATACAGTCAGCCCCTTCCTATACAAAACACCGTATGCAAACTAGTTGACGAGGTGTAAGTCTAACTTTTATTACAATAATATGAAAGTTTCCGGAAGTTTCCTGAAATAACCAGATATAGATTCTTGTTCATATTTCTACATAAAACCTAACTGATAAACTGTCATACGCGTCACCGAGCGTCGAAAGATGCAATAATTTTTTATTTCCCCGACGACTGGCAATGCTGTGGCAGTGCAGGAAAACCTTCAGTCTTACTGTAAATGTAGCAGACGACAAATCCCTTTTGTGTTAACTTTCTAATCCAGTGTAAGCCCTATTGAAATGTCAAGAACGGTACAAGCGATGGATTTCTGAGTGACCTTGGCGGTACAAACCTCACTTCAAAGCGATCTATCTCCATCCGAATAACAGCTCCCTGGTCCTTCAAAGAAAGTTTATCAGGCTTAATACTGTATGTCAATTGGGCCTGAAGGCCTCTGTGCAATAATTTTTCTAATTTTTTATTGATTTTAGCAGCACGTCCCATAATTACCATACTGTTTTTTACAACCACTAATGTTTCTACCTCACCAACAAATACAATAGGTTAATCATCTAGTAACTCAGTGAAATTGGAATACTGAAGGGTGTTACCATAGAGACAGCTATTCCAAGCTGCAATTTGCATTTCAGTTGCTTGTACTATAAACAGATGACCCAAGTACATTTGGACAAGATAAAAGAGATACCATGAAACAATGTGTAAATAGACCACTAAAAGAGACACTTTGAGGTGGTTCATAACATTCACTAAATTTTTCCAAACCTGCCAAGTTTTCTTCACATACTAATGACAAATGGTCAAACTAAGACCATCCCCATACCTTATGTACAAATAAACTTTTCATGAGTGATTAATTAACGATTCAGTTCGGTTTTCACAAATTTGTGACCAGAAACTTTTTCACATTAGTATTAATTGCAGATGAAGACCATTACAATCATGGGTCCAAGTGTTGGCTGTGAAACTTGACTTATTTTGCTAATTATAAGCATTGTCATGTGGTAGTGCCCTTCAAAATCCACACAAAATTATCAGTATCAACTCAAAGTGTCCCTTTAAGTGGTAGTACCTATTTGTACATTGGTCCATCCAATAATGGAAATCACTTCAGAGAGTTTGCATAGAGAGTAGCTGACCCTCATAAATCTACTAAGAAGAGATTATACCCACAAAGAACAAACATCATCGCTCATCATCTCCCCAAAATAACTATGTCAAGTTAAACTCTAAATATTCAATTACAAATTTTATGACAACCTTACCGTGAACACCAACGATAAGATAGGTGTTTTCCTTTGCACATTGATCATCGCAATTGCTTCTGGAAGCTGGCCCATACGAGCACCCACAAAATATAAACTGCAAAAAAAAAAAAAAAAAAAAGAGATAGTTGTTGTTACAAGGAAGTGCAATTTAGTTTTGAAATACCAAAGTAAAATTAATATGCAAAATTTTATGATAAATTTTCTGGCAATTTAGTTTAGCAAGAAAAAAGAAAAATTTGATTTTTCAAAAGTCCATAGGAAATTATGAGAAAATTCCCACTCTTAAAAGCTACCATAGCATATCATCCAGCAGATATCCTGTTTGGACATGAAATAAAAACACAGTAGACTGATAACTTTTTGGGTCAATCCAATTCCCTAAAATTGCCCCTGGACATTTGGGACATTTTCTCAAATTTCCTGCTTTTTCCATGCTTGGAATAGGGGGGAAATTCATTTGAAACATTTTCCTTCATTTCCTAGGATAGGTGTGGACCCAAGCTTTAGCAGTTTGAGATTTTGATTGTTAGAGCAAGCAATGCTAAAGGCAAATTACTGAAATATTAATGGTTACAGAAGTCAAAGCAGAAAACGACGTGAGACTTGTACGTGACAAAATTGTGATCTAGTTGTTTTCATCTATGCTGCACAACCATGGGGACCATCAATTCCAACATCACTGGTATGCTTTTGAAGGGTGGGTGAGACAATCCTCTGACTTTATGAGCTCACCATTGGGTGGCAGCCTTTGTGAGCTGTCTAGACTGGTTCTTCATTTTATCATTCAAGCTATCTATCCTGGAAAACAAATAATACTACACTAGTCTGCAGCCATGATTATTCAATTATTTTATGACACCCCAAGGCAAGAGTCATACAGTACAGTATTTAAAGGGGCTGTTTCATCATCCCAAACATATTTAGGAATCCCTGGGTATCCTTTTTCACTATTGGTGATTTTGCACTTTCACTGACATAAATTTAAACAGTAATTTCATTTCAATTGGTCTATGGTGACTTACTACAATAAGTGAATGTGATGTAATGTAGCCCATGGCATGGCAGGCAGCTTGTGCAAAGAATGTGGCCTTGAGTAATTTCAACCCACATAGGCTACTGTAAACTCGATCTAGGATTGGCAGTGAATTGATCTTTTGCAAATTGGAAAAGGGGCTGGAAGAAAAGTTAGTTGGGAGAATTTTTGTCTGTTAAGAGATAATTGGCACAGGCCTAGGAGCATATATACCCAGGGGTGGGGGAATTGGGGTCCAATGCTCCCCTAGCCGAAGGAAAATAGAGTTAATACTTCATGATCTCATAGGTTGCTACAAACAGTGTGTGTCAAAACTGGAAGTCACGATGACGCTTAAAAATCCTTCTTACAGTACATGGGTATTGGCCCTTTTAATAACACTTCCAACACATGTAACTTTCAGACCCCTTCAGGTGATGTTCCCGTTTTCTTAATATTCATCACATTAAATGTCACATAGCAAACGTGATAAAATGAAAATTTGTAATAACGCAGACAGCATCAGAGAGCTTCATAGGGGTGGTAAGAAGAAACTCAGGGTTCATAGTTGTGATAAGTTTCCATGGAAACACCAAACTTAAGCAATCTGGAAACAAAACAGAGAGTTGAAAGGCTTGGCATTGTCTTGCCACTTGGACATAATTCAAGCCTACAGCTTCAATCGTTGGCATTGCTCTTTTTTGTCACATGGATTTGCACCTTTTTGTGGCTTCATGTATGAATTTCCAGTGTGATACGTGTGGATCTGAACACAATTTCTACAAATATATATATGGCATACTTAATCTGCCATGCAGCCTTTTGGACTATTTCATGTCCTGGAATTTTTTACTATTTCCCCAATTTCACCAACTTAATCATGTTCCACTATGAACTAACAGCACATCTGATGCAATGAGGTAAAAAACCTTAAAGCTGCTATCTTGACTCCCCTTTTATTTTGTCAAATACATCCTGCTAAAACAGTTCCAGGCTTGAATGACACTATACGGACTAACTGCTATTGAAGACATGACAAATCCTTTGAAAATCTCCCCATGTCATATTTGTTTGAATGTCTCAGTTTTAGCAGCACATTACCAAAATACCCCAAACTAGGGTAGAAACATCTTACAGCTGTCTGCTGCTTGCTTGAAAGCTTACTTTCTTGTATGTGTACAGTTGGTTTGAAAATTTGGCAGCAAAATATTTTTGTTCTCAGAAGTATGCAGGGCAGTCTCACCCTTACCAAATCATGTTTACAGAGATTACACAGCCTGCCATCTGGTGACCTCAGATGAACTTTGACTTCCATAAGAAACAATACAGGTCATGAACTGAATATGGGGCACCCACATGCCAAGTATGAGACTGATATAGGTTTTTTCTTGTGATATCACGTTTTACAAGCTTTTCACAGTTCGAACTCTAGTGACCTATTTTCAGGGCTATTTTATTCAATTTGTGAATTTTGATACAAATTCTATAAACATCATGAACTTTTCCCATAAGGGAAGCTCTAAAAATGTTTCCAACTGTGCATTTGATCAGAACTGAGCACAGTAGTGAACTCAAGTGTCCTTGATTCTTGAAGGAAGAGGGGGGGGGGGGGGTGGGGAGGATGGTATGCAAGTAATAAACTGCAAAATCCCCTATGAAAAGTTAGATACTGTACAATTAATCTGATACTGGTTTCAATATTGCCCATACTGGCATTACAGGAAACACCCTACTGTGAAATATCCTTCCCAAGGCAATATATATATGAGCAGTGTATACAGTATGAAAGATTTCGGAGGGGGCATTTATTAGAGAGGGGGCATTTCAGAGAGTAAAAATGGTACATATATACTAAACTCTGTAGGTTACACCATGAATTTGTTAAAGACATCTACAGGGTATACCACTGGCTGAGGATCATCCAAGGAGCCACTGGTTCAACAAAATTAAATGGAATAAAGCAGTCATCATCCCAAGCTTATTATGAATCATTAGCTTAGTCTTAAAAATCTCCTGTTTACCTTCACTATGTTTCAGAACATGAGTACTACATGGTAAAGGTGAGCCAAGGACTTATTCTGCATGATGTTAATACTTCAGTTGCAAAACTATAGCCACATGATTCACAACAATAAGTCTTGAATTATGATGTCAGAGTATACTAACTCAATCTGAGGTAACTGCATTTTCTCTTTAAGTATATACTCCCTCTAAAGAAATTATCTCTGGAGTCACAATGTCCACTATCTGAAGCTTTGATTCACTGCTAAATTCAGAACGTGTATGGGTAGTGCATATATATGCAAGTCAAACCTTTTTCCTATTCTTTCTCTCAACATTTGTGCATCAAATTTGCAAGCCATTGCGACAAACTGTGTCATAGCAGCTGAGCAGCAAAAAAAAAAAAAAAAATAAAATAAAATAAAAAAGCCCTTCAGCCAACTCTACATATTGCGCGCACATCTACAAATATGTTCCTTCTCAATCAGGATGGTTACAAGCATGGGTACTGTACCACCATGTCTGTGAGTGACAATCTTTCATACCTGTGCACAAGCACAACTCTTTAGAAAATGCATAGTTTCTGGGTTTTCTTTTTTTTTGGGGGGTGGGGGTGGGGAGGGCCGGGGAGGTGCATTACACTCACTATGTCTCTTTCAAAAGTCACATTTCTCCAAACTTCCTCTCAGCCATGTACTGACATTATTTGAAAATTTGCAAAACACTGCCAAAGATGAATGGGGGAAAAAAGCCAAAGATAAGAAAAAAATTAAAAAAAAAACTACTTCTTTTTCCAAACTTGTCAGAAAAGGGGAACATTGCCTTTTTGTTTGTGGGACATCCAAAATGGCAAAACTATGTATCTTGATAGATACAATCATACAGTAGAACTTTATAACCATGGTGCTGTTGACTGTTCAGATGTGAAAATTCAAAAAACAATTGATGCAACAAGAAAAATTGGGCAGGGACAAGAGCCTACAAACCTGTTGTACATGACGTAATCAAAATTTTGGGGTGAATATTGGAAGGTTATAAGTATCCGTTTCCTGGTGCAAAAGTGCTACATTGACACAGTCAAGTACTGTGAAACAATTTTTTTCAAATAAATATGATGCAGCATCACAGATCAGGGTTTATGTATGTAAGCATACAGGACCACTTTCAACTGTGCCAAATGAGGGGGTGGGGAGGGGTTGGAGGGGGTTGGAGGGGTGGGGTGAAATGGGGTGGAAGTTCGACAAAGTCCTTAGATTATTTTGGCACATACGAAAAAAGAGCTAGCATCAACTTGATTGTCAATTACTATGTTACTTCATTAAAATCATGATTCAACCTTTGAAATACTAAGGAAAGTCATACATGTATGAGTTTCTTGTTAAAAAGGAAAGCTCACAATGTGCTCCTTCAAATAACACTGACCTTTGACCTCCATATTCCCCAGGAAAATAAGGAACAGAATGGGAACCCATGGTAGAGGGCTCTCTTCCACTGTGCTAGTTTAGTTTGCCGAGGTGGTAATGCAAGTAAGTTGGGGTACATACACAAACTGAAGGTAAGGCAGGGGCAACATATTACCTCATTTGTCAGAAAGCTTCACAAATGCATTTCCCTTTTTTATCAAACCTGCAACAGGTAATACTAACCGTGAGCCTGTCAAAAGTAGTCCGTTGACACTACCAAATGTAGAGAGGGCTACAGAAACTGGCATGATAAATGCCAATACTCCCAACAAGTTAAGACCAAATGTCTGCAAAGAAAAAGAAAACCAGGCATTTAACTTGTACAATTATACTCACTACTCAAAACCATTGTCTAGGGTGTCTTCTCAATAAATTATTTTGGTTCAACTTACTTGAAATCCACAAAATTCTCTGGTTTGGATGGTCTATGAGCTCTGGTATATACTTTAATACCTCCTACTAACATATGCAATTCCAAAACTTGCCTGAAAGTTTCACATGGCATAACTCATTAGTACTGAGATGGAGCTCTCCCACTGCTGAAGACCGACATGGCACAACCACTTCCTTTCTCCACAGGTAATGAGGAGGGAAATAGATGCACTTCTGCTGCATCTCTCAGGACTCATGTCTCCAGCAAATTACATTTAATACAGCCCGAAGTTCACCATTACTTTTGAAAAACGTGTTAGGACCGACTGCATGGTCAAGTGTTTAGAGCATCCGACTTGCAGCCAGAAGGTCTGGGGTTTGACTCCTGGCCGGGTCACATATGGAAATGTTTACGGCCATTTGTCTCATAAGAGACCAAACCACACACACAGAGCACAGGATTACGTGCAATCAATTCCACTTGCATGGCGTTTGTTTATTCACAACCTCAGCTTTCTTAATAATGAATGATTCCTTTTTTAGCAGGGTGTTAAGAGTGTTTTACAAAACATCGTAATTTAGTTTAATTTTGAGAAACGGCAATTTTCGGCAGGAAAATTATGAACTACTGACTCTACATTAATATTACACTGTATAGGCTACCGCTAACGTATGTACTGTGTACGTGTATACTATGCAAGCAACACCAAGTGCAACAGTGCACTGCAAATTTCCCCACGAGAGAGTGCTGTCGCCCTGATCAGTAGTCACATGATCTTTGTTTACATCAGAAAACCAGCCCGAAGCCTTTTCGTAGGTGATCTCTGAATGGATGAGAGTAACAAAAGGGCACAGTTCGATGAAAGAAAGGAACCAATCAAGATGGTTTTTACATAATTTGAAAGCTTATGAGTTTCACAACAAGCTGCCATTTGCCCCATTGTAATCAGGTGCGAAATGACTGAGTGAGGGCGTGTTGAACAATTGCTGCATTCAGAAGTTGATGTTTTGGTGCCATTTTCACATACCAAACTGCAAGTTTTTTTATTTTTTAAACGCCTAGTCCGATGTGCACATTACTCATAGTTCACTTTTGTTAGCATCCTTGGTTAGATAAATGTTTAAATTTATTAAACTAGGCACCCCGAAGGAAAATAGGATATAGAAACAGGAAAACTGAACGAATGTTATGGATGATGACAACCCACTTCTACACTTAAGGGTCGCCGTAAAGGACAGATTAGCAAAAGAGACAACGTTTCTATATGACCAAAGACTTTAAAAATGGAACCTACTGCCGTTGTGCTTGGTGCTCAGCATATTAAGCAATGGAGTAGGGAAAACAAGCCAGTGAGCCACAACTGGAAAAAAGGCCGTGGCCGGCCCGTCTTAAACCGATTGGTTAGAAAGTGAGCCCTCAAAGCTCATCTAACTTTGAAAAGCGTGCAGCCAGGTTCTTGTCACTTTGGCTTCTCTCCCGACCCAGAATCAAGTTCATCAGCTGTTCGCACATTTCTTTTGACATTTTCACTTTTGTTATTCCTTTTTACTGAAGTACTATGGTAGGCATAACACGGTGACAACAGTATTCCAGCAACCCAAGCAACCCCCCCCCCCCCGGGTCCTTATAGTTTAATACATACAATTCCTTGTGAACAGACCAGTTAAATAAATGCTGTGTGACATGACCGTACCTCATTAAAATCATTCATCACCCTGCCCTAAATGCTTACATTCCCATTATGACACTTTACAAATAATATTTTCTATCATCCCTCAAGGGTTGAAAAAGTACACTATACTATAATGCATACTACTGCAGATAGCTACACTTCTTAAAAGTTACCAGGGAGTTGCAACTCAAAGTTACACAGACAACACACTGCATACAAAGTGACACACAAGAGGAGTGAACTTTCTCTTTAGAAAGTCCCAACTGAACACAACGTCAGCCAAAATATTCCAATAGTCGAAAATACAGGCTATACTTCCCTTCTTCGAGGGTAACTTTTCTAACAGAAGTATGGTATTAACACCACACACGTAAACTATTACTTGCAGTGGAAGTTTACTCTGTGAACTAAAGAAAAAGCTTCACATTTGCAATGCAGCCAATCAAGAGTTGGTCATGATGAACAAAACCTGGCAAAAATATATCTAATTTTAAACTTTTACCCTAATTATTTTGTGTACAGCCATGGGCCATTTCCATGTAATCAACACCTGGGTGCAGATACACAGTTAAAAAATGGCACCTGTTTGGCTGAGTTCTAAATGAAATGACTTTTAGCAGAAGCCTGTTGCATTTTTAAATTGTGTTCATTACTGTATTTATTAGTTGAAGGTTTTGGCTGACAGCCTTGGAAGGATCTTACAAACAACTCTCCAGTGGGTACCAAATATACAAACAAGTCAAAGTCACTTTATAGAGCATCAACTTGACCACCAAACCTTGCCCTCTTCCAAAGCAATAGCCAACTTTTATTATTCCTCATGCTGTTTTCTTTTTGAGTACAAAAATTTGCCATTTTTGGCAACTTTCCTCAAATCATAACAACAAATAACTCTAAAATGTGACCTTTCTCAGAACAAGAGACTTTTATGATAGCTTTCCAACAAGCTTACTGGCAAACAACAGTAGTCGATTTGGGTGAACTTGAAACGAAGCTTGAATATTATCTTTTTAATGACACTGTTACACAATGATATATCATCCTCACCACATGACTGCTAATCTTTTGTTATCACCAACAAATATCAGTGACAAATCAATTCTCTCTTCCATATTAGGACTAGAGAGGGTGATTGACAAATAAACAGTCACACAATAGATAAGACTAGAATGAACTGGAAAGTCAGATAATGATCACTCATTAATCTCTCCATGATTTCAAATAACAATAACAATGGTAGGAAATTAAGAAGGAGAAGGTGATAATGAGACTCTTGGGAGGAGACTACAGCAGGAAATTATAACTTAGGGACTACTTCCAGCCAATTATTTGAAACATCCCAAAGGAGAAGACTATGCAAACTTTCTTATAAAGTGTTGGTTATAAGATTACTTCAGTTCCTCACGAGCAGTGCAGCAATAAGCCTTATCCGACTGAGGATAAACAAACACAATGCCGTACCTACAACACATGCCAAGAAACTGTTTTATGTTTAGAAGCTATTCAAATCATCTTTTTTTAGATCAGATCTGAATGCCAGAAGGGTTCTTCCTTGGTTCCATGACTTGAACAGCATGAACTCCTTGGTCTTAAAAATTGTCTTATAACCATTCCTAAAGTACAAGTACTTCTCATACTATGTGTGTTGAGTGTGGTCTGTTTATCTTCCATCATGCATCCTATACTTCCTTGTTGCAAACGTAATTGTGAAAAG
The DNA here is from genome assembly GCA_029531755.1 of Holothuria leucospilota. NCBI lineage: Eukaryota > Metazoa > Echinodermata > Holothuroidea > Aspidochirotida > Holothuriidae > Holothuria > Holothuria leucospilota. The sequence goes on along the minus strand of CM055965.1, from coordinate 36,414,309 downwards.
GCTTAATGCAGAATGAATGGCACTATCTGAAGGCAGATTTTAATACTACTGTGTGTCCATTCAGAGGCCTTCCATACCCCCCCCCCCCCAGTCGGCTACTTGGGGCTTCCCACTCAGGCATGCAGTTTTGGGATTTATGGGGTTTTTTTACATGTATAAACAAAAACCTGCTGCATATCTTGTATTTGAGCACTCAGCAAAATGAGATGTAATATCTGATTTTTTTCCTGACTACTTTACTTAAACATGGCCCCCACACCTGCTTAAAATTCACCCACTGGATTTTATTATAAAGAAAAAACAACAACAGAAGTACTGTACAGATTGCAAATACAAAGGGGAAAAAAATAGAAAATACTGTTCATTTGGCCATCTTTGACCCAAACACCTTGAAGGTGAGCCAACCTAGGCTGACCTGCCCAACCAACTTGGCTAATACTGGTGAAGAAAGAAGGTGAGCCGAGTATTTTTTCCAGCTGTTAGAGGTTTAAATTTAAAATACTTTGGCCTGCCCCTCAAGTTGATGTTATTGAAGAGCAGGTCTATAGATTGGTGGGTGCTTTATGAAAAGAAAATATTCACAAAGCAAAGGTCACATACTGTATATGAACACTTTACATGATAACACACATTGCTACATATGGTGGATGGTCCACTGACAGCCAGATGGAAGCAAAAAACAATTAAGTCAAAATTTCTACCCCTCTGAAAAGTCTGAATCAACTGCCACATTAAAGGGCAATGCTTGTCATCCCAAACAATTCCAATTATCCCAAGTACTGTAAGTTGTCGTCTAGCTCCTCCTATAAATGTGTAAAGCTTCTCCTTGTGCGGACACATACCTAGTTTATCGTTTCAGGCCATGTCCTGGTGAGCATACAGGGCTATAATGTGCAATCCAGACAATCTCTCTGCATTGTGTGGAATGGGAGCTACTCTGCGCATCTTTTGAATTTTCAAACTTTGATGTCAATCAAAAAGCAGCCACCGAGAATTTTGATATCCCCACATCTAGGGCTGTTAACGTTTAGCAAAATTACTAAACATTTAATCGCAAAATTTTGCGATCGTTTAGCGATTAATCGCAAGTACCTATGATCAACATAGAGACTTTAAACGTGCCCTTGAACATGATGAATATGTAAAATGCGTTAGCAACGTCCGGGGGGACACAGTTTCCATGCATCTCAAACACAGATCCTCATAGAAGCTCAACTTTGATGTCGTATGTTTACGTGTGTGCCATTTGTATTTTATGTATTTCACTTTTCCAAAAAGAGTTAAAGTGAACATAGACTAATTTTCTGTGATGACTGCAGATTGTCTTTTATTTCGTATGGAGAATGGGTTTTGCGAATCGCTGGTAGCTTTGTACTAAACATTTATTACACATGCGATCGTTTAGCGATTAATCACTATAAAACGGTCACAGCCCTACACACATCATAAATATTCTTTGAAGTGATGAGTGTCTGTCTTTAAAACTATGTGGTAGGTTTTCACTTGCAAGGCATGAACAGTATATCTAGTTGATTTATAGCCACACTGAATTTTTTGACTGCGTCAATCCTAGAATAAATTGTTTTGATAGCATTTATATACAAATGCTGTACATCCATGTGTATGTGTAGAATAGGGGAGATACTTCATGTAAGACTACCTCAAACTGAGGTGAATAGACAACTGAAGGGAAATGAATAGGCTGAATAGCCAGCAGTGAATAGGATTAGTAGGTGTCTATTCACTTCAGTTTGAGGTTGGCTTACATGAAGTATCTCCCCTATTCTACACATACACATGGATGTACAGCATTTGTATATAAATGCTATAAATGCTACAGGAAGTTGGATTTCCTGTTTCAAGCACTTTGCTTCACTTGAGATATAACACTCCATATAAAAGTTGAATGAAGTAGCCGTGAGACATGTGTTTCTCTTACCAGGATTTTTTTGTCAAGGATTACAAATTCAAATGGGGATAGACTGAAGTACAGTAAAATTAGACTTAAGAAACATGAGGGTTGATAGCCTCTACACTCAATATCAGAATTAAGTAGTCCATTTCATGGCATAAGTTTGGTATTGAAAAAGACCAGGCTTGCAACTTAATTTTATAGAAAGGTCCTTTCTACATGTAAAGTATATACCATTGCCAATTGTTTTCATACAAGACCAAAATCACTTATCCCCGCTAAAGTGGGTAAGGGTAAAATGCTAGCCTTGCCCTAATCCCTACAATAATTTTTCTGGCAATAATGGCAGAGAGTATCTTGGAGACTTTTAAATAATTCAAGAACTATAGAAACTCTCTCTGCACTATATGTCCATGCCTTGATGGATGTCTTGATTGATGGGGGCACAGACTGGTCTTTCTCAAACAAAACTCCATTTAGTATCGGCATTTAATAAAACTGATAAACTGTACTGCAATGTTAATAAACTTGAGTTCCTGCTTACGTAACCCTTTACTTTGACCAGTCTGAGGGTGCTCTAAAATAACATCATTTCACTACCATCAAATTTTCAGCCATAATGGGAATAAGTAGTCGCCCCATTCCCATAATGAAATATCATCAAGATATATAAAATTTCCATTCATTTACCAAGTCAGTATCTTCCATGACAATTTTGCATATAAATATTGTACACACAGAGAGCATGGAGTTACTCACCTCGGTAGTAACTCCATGCAGAAAGTAAACCCATGGGTTGCTCTTTATGAATTTAACAACCTGATACAAAAACATTGTGACCTGATTATTGAGCCCATCATGAAATTAGAATACCAGGGCATTTTAATTCAAACAAACTCTTTTCCCATCTGATCTTTCAATTTTATATGATTAAATTCATCTAATTTAGCCCTTCCTGTGCACAGGTATTTCCTTCACAAACTTAATTGTGGTCACAAAAACCCACTCAAATACATGTACATCAAGCACTATACGTACAAACAAGTACAGATAAACCAGGGATTTCTTATCTGAAGCTGCTGTAAAAGAGAAAAGGGCAAACTATGCCATCACCTCAACTCGAATTTAATAGTATACCCCCCCCCCCCCCAATACTTCATGAGACAGCTCCTTTTAATCATGTGACAAATTTTTTATTTTTGTTTCATTTACAGACTTGTAAGTGTGAGCACATTGTAATGATCAAGAGTACAGGTGGAGTGTCTCTGTTTGTCGTTACGAGTACGAGTGCACATCTTTTGCACGAGTGTCAGTAAAAATTTGCTTTAGCCCCAATGGTCAACTTCCAATATCTGTTAGTACGAGTATGAGCACCAGCTCAAGTAATTCATTCTCACGCGTGCAAGTACAAACATTGTGCATAACTGTTAGTAGTAGTACATTCTCACTAAGTCCGGCTCCGTTCATTCATGAAAGACTTGTTCCTTGGTTTACTGTACCTTTAACATGCAATAATTAATGATCTTCTTTGAGAGTTCAAAGATACTGTTATCAGCAAAAATTTGTAAAATACCAGGAGATCTGAAAAATTGAGCAGATGTTTGAAGTAAGACAAAAGCTTCTCATAACTGATTCAGTTGATATATGTGGGAGATACAGAAATTACCAACGACAGTGGTGTGCTTTCTAGTAAGTAGGTGCAGAGCACTGCAAAATTCCTGATCCCCTCAATCTACATTGGGCTCTTTAACTGTTTTTTTCTTTTTTCATCTAATCCTGTATCATATGACACTTACACCACTTGTTATCCTTAATCCCGAGTTAAACTCATTTCAGTACTGGTATTAAAGATATTCTCCACCCTATGCACCTCTCTGACCTGCAATATTGAAATCCTTAAAACATCACCCTAGAATCATCCCATATTTTTTAGTCTGCATACAATTGGCAATCCAACATGTCCTTAACAGCAGAACCACCTGTTCACTGTTAAGAACCACCTGTTCACAACATGTAAAAACAAATCTTTTCATATTTTTTTGGTACTATCACTGCCAAATCAGGTCAGAAAGGTTAACCCTGTTGGACAGAACAATAGCTATGATACAAGCAGGTTCATACCACCCCACGAAAAATGAAAACAAACAGTGCCCTTGCAGGAAACAATACTTCCAAGGAGTTTTCCATATAAAACTGGTATTAAATCATATCCCTCATGTACAATGAATAAAATATAATATACTCTGCCATCTGATTTCTCTGAAACAGCTGGTTTATGAGAATGTTTCAAAAAGTACTGTATAACAAGTGTTTATTAAGCTGCTTGAAGGTTCAATGCTATCTAGGGCAATAAGATTCAGAGCACTCCCAAATCATTTGAGGTGAATTCCGTACTGTGTAGCTGATAAGAGAATGAGTTTCATACTGTCGGTATGAAATTTCCAGTTTTTCTTGGCTGTGGCTCTGAGGGCTGGTGGGCAGACCAAATGTCAATATAAGGTGGTCCAGATGCAAGATGATTCTCTGGCCAAGTTTTCTTACCTATTACATGTTTAAGTTCAATACCTGGACATCATGCATGACTATTCAAAATAAAAACAAATAAAACACCCATTTATTTTAAGAAGTTTTTTCAGGGGGCTGATTAAAAAAAATAAAAACCTGGTAAAGGTACTGTACATCATCCCACTAGGGACAAACCTTATGCAAATGGTAGACTCGAAAAACCTGCAGTCACAAGCACTAATGCAGTCATCAATTGTAATCTTCACCTAACCCCCTTCAAGGTTCGTTGCAGAGTCTTCAAGTCTCCAAAACTTGAAAATGGTGAAACTTGACCTAAATGTTTTCCAAGGCAGAGTAAAACTTTACCTATAAAAATGTTGGAAGCATCGAATCTTCAACAAACGGTTTTCGTAATTATGGTGATAATGCATCAAACAATAAGTTTTTGATGGTTGAAATTGCGTCGTATGTCTGCACATAATTTTCACCATGTCGGGAAAGTTCTTTTCTGAAATGTGGAAAACTGACCCCATGCTTTGGTCTCCGCAAGTATTAAAGCCAAATGTACATACGTACATGCACCTACCGTAATGCACATGGAACGTGCGTAGCGTCACTCAAAAATATTATTTGAAGACAAAACGGGCCAAACGCTAGACAACGAAGGCATGGTGTTGTGTTTGCACAGGTCTGTTTACAACTGTGCATGCTTTCGGACCAAGTTGTCCCCATTCCGTCAAACTCATCACAAAGCCAAGTTGGCCTCAAGAATCCCCTGGCAATGTTTACAGACTTACATAAGCTTTTTCAAGGCTTTTCATGCTATCCCTGGTACTCTATTTTGTTTTTCTGATCTCCATCTTTTTGTGTCTGTCTCTGTTTTATTTTTTGAGAGTCATTCAAATACACTTGTGTCATGTTTTTTTAGTTGCGGTGCCTGCCACGCAGGCACCAGCAACTTATGTCACTAACAAAAACCTATGAATCTTGGCTTGTCTAAGGATCTCTTCTTAGACGGTTGGTTTTATTGAAATACTGTGTAGTCCACGTTGAAGAGATGGTTGGCCCTTGCTAATTTTGGTGACCATATGACCTTTCTGAGAGAGTATTATGGGAACATTTCTTCATTTAAAATGCATGGACGGTGTCTATTTTAAAAAATCTTTGAGAGTACGGACTCTGGCCTTGCTGTGCCTAATTTGGATGCGTTTCCAAACGGTACAAATTTATGACAAAGTGCTGTGAAGAGACTAGTCCCTGGTAGTCAATAGCCCTCTTTCTCTTTACTACCAACCATAATTATACAGAACCAATTACTGAGCCGATTTTAAATCTGCCTATTTCATGTAGAAAGGATAATTAATGTTGCAACTTGACCCAATTCCCATCAAAATCCATAAAAAATATTGACCATTTTACAAGGCAATGGAGGCACTGGGGAGCAGCTGTTGCCAAGTGAATAGAGGCGGTGGTATTGGATACAATGTTCATTGTTTGATGTTGGCTAGCTACAATCTTGGATAAAACTGTTGGAACACCTCTTGCCATCATGTCATGTACGATGTGCAGGAAAGACCTTACATCCCCCTCCCCATACAGTAAACCCAACTCCGTCCCCCAGTACAATGTTGTGTCCCAAAGAAAATGATGTGTGCAGAGTTGACCATATTATCTCCAATATTGCACAAGGGAGCAGGGGAGTAGGGTGTTGGAACAAAATTTGTCTACGATTGTAGTCATCCCATGCATCTAGGATCTTTAGCAGCCCATAAACTACATGAAGGTGACTGGCAATACCCCCTCCCCACAGCAGCCAAAATTCCCCTTTCCTGAAAGACTTTGAGGAGGGCACAAAAAAATAACAACTGTAACAAAAATCAAACCTCCCCTTTAATAACTGCCCACAAAAACTTGGCAGGTTGTAGATTAAATACTTACCACTGCCACTGCATTACTTGCCAGCAGCTCTGCAGGAGACATGGCCACAAAGTAGGCGAGATTGGCCAAAACATAGATAGCAGTCACTAAGGGTACTGAGATCACGATTGCACGTGGCAGGTTTCTGCAAAATATAAAGTGATAAACTGCATTTCACTCCATATGGTGCCACCAGAAAATTCATCATTTTTCTGTAAATAATTGAATTCTTTGCCTTCTTTTATTACATCATTATACAGAGCTGTGACCCATTCTACCAGAGTGCATGGAGAATTTTCCAAAATTAGGGGCTGAACCATTCAAATCCCAAGTTTGAACATTTTCTGGGATAACTATAGACCTCTCACAATGAAATAATCTTCAAACTAAAAATTATTGGGGGCTGCAACCCCCTCCTCCAACCCCTTCCTCTGGTTCCAAGGGCCCTTTACCATTATTTTTCATTACACCAGTTTTAAAGAACACTTTAAGCACATTTCACTTAAGAATTCATCATCTGAGTTTACAAATATTCTGCTCATCTGTTGGAAAAAGAGGAATCCTTGGCACAGGATTTAATACGAAACTATGCAACAAGATTAACGAAAAATAATACTAACCAGAATATTGTTATTATGTGGATAAGGATTAACACACAGATGGAAGCAGTGATGTCCAGCCATGGAGATCTAAGTCACTACTCCATCTTAACATAAATTTAATCTAATAAAGACTCATCTTCCGCTAAACAAATTTCTGATCTACCACTCTCTAGTTAAGACAATATTGCCTCCTACAGTAACCTTTCCATTATTCCATCTACAGTATCTCCCAGAAGGGTAATTTACTTCATAATACTGATTAGTCATTGTGCGTAACCCACGTAAAAAAACAGGAAATTAGTTTCTCCTCTGCTTCACATACAGTTTGTTCATTCTTATGGGCCCATATTTGAAAACATCCGCCTGATCACCCGCAGAGATTTCCATATGAATGAAAGAGGCAGACTTTTTCAGACTCTTCTTGTGCAAGAGATGTTGAATGAACTAGCGATTAAAACTGAGTCAAAATCAGAAAATTTTCAAAGCGGACTGACTGAAGTTTAAAGTATTAAAGAAGTAAAGAAGTAATGAACTGACGATGTAACAATGCTATGCTCAAAGTCTACATGAATATTGTTATCATTTTCCATTATTTAGACAAAGAAAATATGTAATTTATTTCCAGGGAGGGCACAGATAAGAACATAGAAAATAAACTTTAAAACTTGATATGATTTGGTATTAAAAGATCTGTCATATGTTGGGGCACATATCAACAACTTTTTTTCTGTATCTACAACACTTGACTCTATATTTTCTCAAGGAATGGGGTTGCAGAAAGAGGGGATATCATGAGGGGTAGCACACCATATTCTTAACCACAATCAACAGGTATTTGGAATAGTAATTAATTCTTCACCATCGTGACAGATTTTTAAGTAATACTCATTTGTTGCATAATGTGCTACCATTTCAATAAATTTGCCTGTAGTATGCCAGTGCCCATAGAACACACCAACTAGTTTTAATTCAGTTATGAACTTATGGTAATAATATTCTTGTGGCTGGTTTTGAATTTACACACAAGGCTGGAAATAACTTTGTCTCAATCAGTGTTAATACACTATGTTTTGAAATTCGATTCAAAAAGACAGCACATCATATGTCCTGGAAATAAATATTTTTTGGCTGATTTTTCATAATTGTTACTTCAACAGTTTTCAGTGAGGGGGTTGGTGGGGTGATGTGGAGGTGGGGTGGGAGTGGTGCTGGAGTTGGGGGATGGGTTATTTCAACCCTGCAACATGCACAATATTATCAGATAATTATTTAACCATGGAAATGATTGTAGAGCATTAATGGCCATATGTTGCCTACGTGTTTGTACATGGTACTATTCACTCAATGCAAGGAAATTAATTTCAGCGCACTGTAAACTTGTACTTAGTGCAATACATCTCTTCAAGTACCAGCATTTTTCATTTTTTGCCATTTATAACCAGTAAAACTAGTGTAAAGAGAGCAGTGCAGGAAATGGTCCTTTGGATAACTGCACTTCATACTGTCAAAAGGGATTTTAACCATCAATCAATAAACCGTTGCTTACATCTTCTAATTGAGTGTATAAGGGGGTTATAGACCTTCATAGCCATACCTAGTACATGGTATTTAAAATTCAGCTTAAAACTTTTACTATGATTTGGCAGTGCTCGAAGGGACAAGTCCTGGTTAACTGTTCAACCTTTTACATCAAAACTTTGGCAAAAAATTCTTAGATACAGCACTTTCCAAGAACTTCCTCAGATTAAACTGTGTAACTTTTGGAAAACTTTCTTTTGGCATTGCTGGCACCTGACTGTGGAACTATCATACAGGTGACTTCTGAGCCGCACCAACTTTTTACATTTTTAAGACCAAACAGAAAAATTGGTTATTTTCTACAAGTTAGTCCTCCTACCCTCTACTTTTCCTAATTTTGTTTTGTGTCAGAAGAACCCTTTAAAAATGATTAAAGCATCCAGCACATAATTAAGTGCTGGATACTTTAATCAGGCAGTCTTTACAGAATAAGTTACAAGTGGTCGAAAAATAAAGAAAACAAGTTTCAAAGCAAATCTTTCCAGATAGATCCGAAGGCACTTACACATATGGGTCTTTCAATTCTTCTGTCACAAAGTTCAGGTAATTCCTGTGAACAAAATTAGAAAATTCTGTTTCTACATGAATATTCATATATATTAAGTTTTTATAAGCAAGCCAATCTGATGAGACCCCTCCAAGGCTTGCCTAGTATGTCTACCAAAAAAATTACCCCTGCAGATGACCACACTTCTGTGAAATAGAAAGTGTAGCAGTTGCATACTGATATACCGATTCCATACTGAAGTCTGGGCCCACCTCCCCATGAAATGGTGGAGCCCTTCCTCTCCTCCCCTCCCCTCCCCACATCATGAAAAATTTTCTGGTTATGCCATGCATATAGTTCTCAAAAGCAAACTGGAAATGTTCCTCCCCTAATCCTTAGCTTATAGAAATAATCACTAAAACCACAAAACATCTGCATCCATTTTTGACCCCAAAAGAAATTCATATCCAAAACTGTAAATTGTCACTGCAGACTGCCAATGCAAGGCAAACCTTATTGGAATACCCACTTAAAACATTCATGTCACCTACACTAAAGGCCAGTTTATTCTTCCTAATTTTCGTGCACTTTAAAGCTATAGGAACCATATATGGTCATCCCTGTAGGGCCAATCTAGATACAGCTCAATGTTTCAACAATGTTCAACTTTCATAGCTTTACAGTGCTATACTGGCGTATAAACCAGCCTTAAAATGTTTATCCTATATGACCTACATGTACATTCTATCTATAGGCTTTACTTACACAGGAACAGTGTAGGCCTATTCTTTACAGTACTGAACTAGGCTAGATATACTAAATTCTGCTTTGACCGCATAGAATGTTCATGCTGAGATGTGGTCAAGATGTGACCTTAATACCACCCTACCATGATGTTACCCCACCAGGGGTTGAGGGTACAGTATCTGTAATGCCAAAGTACAGTACTGTGCTCCTTGCCTACAATAAATCTATCTTGCAATACTCGTCAAGACAAGACAATACTTCAATAAACTAACTACTTTTGCCAACTTTGCAGATTAATACTGTATGTGGTGTAAAATTCTCATCAATACCTCAGTAGGTCAGGTACAGTATGACACTGCCATATTAACTCCAGTATATACAATGATAACATAAAAAGTGATAACAGTTTTGAGATTTCAACTACAGTATCTAGCAAATTATGATACCAGTTTCATACTGTACCTTTTATGGTTTCAATAAATTGAATGAATTTGAAAAGTAAATGAAACAAATATGTTTTGCTAATGCACCACAAGAACACTACATGAGAAATTTTCTCAGTATAAGAAAAGTGGAGTGGGAGGGTTAGAGCCATACAGCCCACTGGTCCCCACAGCCCACTGGTCCCACAGCCCACTGGTACAGTACCGACAGATACATTGTTCCTATAGTCCATTTATAGTCCTACAGTCAAATGGATTTGTGTGTATCCACTGCAACGTATACAACTAATAGGCTGTAGGACTACAGGGCAGTTCCTAGGTGCAGTGACTGTAGAAGTATTCGACTCTTACACTATACACCCTTTCACAATGAGTAGTTCCATGGTTGAACGATACAGGTACAGATGTTTCCTCCATTTATAGGCATTGTTTGCCACGAAACCACAGAATTTTCATGCTATAACCAGAAAGCCAAAAGGCTTAGTGATTCCTTGCCGAAAGGGGGTGCTTTGTTACACTGAGGTTCATCCATCAAATTTATACTTCTCTTCTACATCATTTTTTATGATGTGGTCACAATTTGACCCCTGCTCACATCAGCTCATGTCACATGACCTTTAAACCGAAACTTGAATAACCACAAAAAAATGAAAAAAAAAAAATAAAACGTATGAGAAGGGATTTATCTGTGCTTCCTCCCTTGTAATGACATGTTTACAAAGTTTCAGTTTTTGACCTCTGGTGACCTCAAATGGCTTGTGACCTCCACAAAAAGACAATAGGGTTTTTCCTCGCACCATAACACATCCACATACTTAGTATGAAATCTATCCAAGCTTCCTACCTTGAGATACTGTGTAAACAAGGTTTTCAGACTTTGACCCCTGGTGACCCCAAATGACCTTTGACCTCCACCAAAAACTATACGCTTCTTCCTCGCACCATAACGCATCCACATACTTAATATGAAATCAATCCAAGCTTCCTACCTTGCGATATGGTATAAAAAGTTTTCAGAGTTTGACCCCTGGTGATCCCAGACGACCTTTGACCTCCACCAAAAATAACAGAAATCTTCCTCTCACCATACCACATCCACATACTTGGTAAGAAATCTATCCAAGCTTCCTACCTTGAAATATCATGTAAACAAGGTTTTCAGACTTTGACCCCCGGTGACCCCAGATGACCTTTGACCTCCACCAAAAACAATAGGGTTCTTCCTCTTGCCATAACACATCTACATACCAAGCATGAAATCTATCCAAGCTTTCTAACTTGAGATATCGTGTAAACAAGGTTTTCAGATTTTGACCCCCAGTAACCCCAGATGACCTTTGACCTCCACCAAAAACAATAGGGTTCTTCCTCTCACCACAACGTATCTACATACCAAGCATGAAATCTATCCAAGCTTTCTAACTTGAGATATCCTGTAAACAAGGTTTTCAGATTTTGACCCCTGGTGACCTCAGATGACCTTTGACCTCCACCAAAAACACTAGGGTTCTTCCTCTCACCACAACGCATCTACATACCAAGCATGAAATCTATCCAAGCTTTCTACCTTGAGATATCGTGTAAACAAGGTTTTCAGATTTTGACCCCCGGTGACCCCAGATGACCTTTGACCTCCACCAAAAACAATAGGGTCCTTCCTCTCACCACAACGCATCTACATACCAAGCATGAAATCTATCCAAGCTTTCTAACTAGAGATATCGTGTAAACAAGGTTTTCAGATTTTGACCCCCGGTGACCCCAGATGACCTTTGACCTCCACCAAAAATGATAGGGTTCTTCCCCTCACCACAACTAAGGTTGTTATTTTCTCAAGAGGTAAATTGAGAAAAAGCAATGTTTTTACCTTTGGCAATAACAAGCTTCAAGTTGTTGATGACTATATTTATTTGGGTACAACCTTCAATTATAATGGTTCATTTAACAAAGCAATAAAAAAACAGGTAGACCAGGCTAGAAAGGCTATGTTTTCTTTGTTAGCAAAGTCAAGAAAGTTGTCATTACCTATTGATATTCAGTGTGATCTTTTTGATAAGACAACTGTTCCAATCTTGTTGTATGGTTGCGAAATTTGGGGTTTTTCCAACCTAGATCACATTGAGGTTTTCTATCGGAAATTCCTGAAAAATTCTTTGAGGGTTAAAAAATCCACACCCAGTTGCATGGTTTATGGAGAAACTGGGACTTCTCCCCTGTCTTGTATAGTTGAAAAAAGAATCTTAAATTTTTGGATACGAGTTTCTGAAGGGAAGAGTTCCAAATTGTCATGTCTGATGTTTAAGCTGCTGTATAAATTACATTTGGCAAATGAATTTCATTCTAAATGGATTTTGAAGGTGAAAAGCATCCTGGATAATAATGGTTTTTCAGGTGCTTGGTTCAATGCCGACAGCAATAAGGCTATCATACCACTTATTAACCAGAGAATTCAAGATATCAACTTACAGAAATGGCACAGTGAACTGGCTAGAAATAAAAAATGTGTAACATATAATAATATCAAACTAAACAAGAATTTTGAGCGTTATCTTGTGAAATTGAAATATTCTGATAGAGTTAACCTCTGTCGCTTTAGATGTGGGGATACTAAAATTCCTACTGCTGTTGAAAGTAACACAGATACTTTTAATCCTGTTTTGTGTTCACTTTGTAATTCTGGAGATATAGCAGATGAATATCACTTGGTTATGAAGTGTCCATTTTTTTCAGCCCAAAGAGTATTGTATGTTAAGCGGTATTATTTTGCAAGGCCAAGTGTTTGGAAATTCCAACAGTTGTTTAATGTTACAAATGGCACCCAGCTCGCAAAGTTGGCAAAGTTTGTATCTCTTATCATGAATCATTTTCATTAATGCATTCTTACCTTATTGCTGGCCTTATATTTAGGGTTCACAGGGTAGCGTCAATTTAACAGTTTTCTCTTGATTTGATTAAGTCTTTCACATATGTGACATCCAGTGTTTTGGTAATGTTTCATATATTTTGTCTTCTTATTCTTTTGTTTTGTATTCCAGTTTTCCAAAGTTCTTACTTTGTTTATCAGAGCATGCATGTGAACTGATTGTTATTATTCTCTTATACCCCGGAAGGGGTCTCTTGTCCTTTAAAAGAGAAAGAAATAAACTGAAACTGAAACAACACATCTACATACCAAGCATGAAATCTATCCAAGCTTTCTAACTTGAGATATTGTGTAAACAAGGTTTTCAGATTTTGACCCCCAGTGACCCCAGATGACCTTTGACCTCCACCAAAAATAATAGGGTTCTTCCTCTCAATATGGGCCATCTATGTACCAAGTTTGAGAACTGTCCAACTTTCCCTTCTTGAGATATCGTGTAAACAAGGTTTTCAGATTTTGACCCCCGGTGACCCCAGATGACCTTTGACCTCCACCAAAAATGATAGGGTTCTTCCTCTCACCACAACGCATCTACATACCAAGCATGAAATCTATCCAAGCTTTCTAACTTGAGATATTGTGTAAACAAGGTTTTCAGATTTTGACCCCCGGTGACCCCAGATGACCTTTGACCTCCACCAAAGACAATAGGGTTCTTCCTCTCACCACAACGTATCTACATACCAAGCATGAAATCTATCCAAGCTTTCTAACTTGAGATATCGTGTAAACAAGGTTTTCAGATTTTGACCCCCGGTGACCCCAGATGACCTTTGACCTCCACCAAAAATGATAGGGTTCTTCCTCTCACCACAATGCATCTACATACCAAGCATGAAATCTATCCAAGCTTTCTAACTTGAGATATTGTGTAAACAAGGTTTTCAGATTTTGACCCCCAGTGACCCCAGATGACCTTTGACCTTCACCAAAAACAATAGGGTTCTTCCTCTCAATATGGGCCATCTATGTACCGAGTTTGAGAACTGTCCAACTTTCCCTTCTTGAGATATCATGTAAACAAGGTTTTCAGATTTTGACCCCCGGTGACCCCAGATGACCTTTGACCTCCACCAAAAATGATAGGGTTCTTCCTCTCACCACAACGCATCTACATACCAAGCATGAAATCTATCCAAGCTTTCTAACTTGAGATATCCTGTAAACAAGGTTTTCAGATTTTGACCCCTGGTGACCCCAGATGACCTTTGACCTCCACCAAAAACAATAGGGTTCTTCCTCTCACCACAACGCATCTACATACCAAGCATGAAATCTATCCAAGCTTTCTAACTAGAGATATCGTGTAAACAAGGTTTTCAGATTTTGACCCCCGGTGACCCCAGATGACCTTTGACCTCCGCCAAAAATGATAGGGTTCTTCCTCTCACCACAACGCATCTACATACCAAGCATGAAATCTATCCAAGCTTTCTAACTTGAGATATTGTGTAAACAAGGTTTTCAGATTTTGACTCCCAGTGACCCCAGATGACCTTTGACCTCCACCAAAAACAATAGGGTTCTTCCTCTCAATATGGGCCATCTATGTACCAAGTTTGAGAACTGTCCAACTTTCCCTTCTTGAGATATCGTGTAAACAAGCTAAGCCGTCACATACGCACACACACACACACACACACACACGACATCACCATCGCATAGATTCCTTGCCTGCCTTCGGCAAGGAATCAAAAAAGCACTGTACAGAGTAACATCTGTTATCATGAAGTTGGCCAGTAAAGGCTTGTTGGTGATTGTTTTACATAGAAATTCTGAAGCAGGTTTTGTGCAAGCAATACAAAGGCCTACACAGCAATATACTGAACTGCTGGCAGCTTGCTAGGGCAGCAGCCTACACGTATGAAACACAGTGTGGAACCAAACTTGCTAATTGGTAACATGCAAAATTGATGTGCAATAAATCACTAACTTTCATTGCTTTTTAAATTCTTTTGGGGCTGAAATTTCACAAAAGACAAAATTTTGATCATCTACATGTTGCAATCATTCTTTCAATATGGTCCAGTACAAGAGGTTGGGTCCCTGCCATAGTGACTGACTGATTATGGGGCCTCAGGTGAGATTAGCATTTCACTAACCGAGTTTACCCTTGAATGTTGAAATATACTAAAAGCAATTGGATTCAGAAATATGGAGCTAGCCATACAAACACGTTGTAGTACACACTTACCAGCCTCCATATGCAAATAACCCACCATAAATGGCCAGAGCATAATTTCCTACGTTGCCCGTTGTACCATCAAACATATTTTGAAAACTCTCTGTTCTACCTGCAAGAGGAACAATATAGAACTGAATAACTGAAGCAAATCAGAAACTAGAAAACACTTTTACAGGTACAGTAATACTGTAGTTTACCTATCTGGTAACACAAGTTAGGAATATTCCTATCTTGGACTTAGGAAGAATTCATTCCTATCTTCATGCTGAAGTTGTTCCTAGAATTCGAAATGATCTTTGGTAGATTTAGAAATGTTCTTAATTGATGTGGTAGGAAATTCACAGATAAAAACAATGTCACTGTTGATTTATCCCTAAATATTTAAAGAAAGGAATGATTTTGGACGAATTGTTCCTAAGCAGTTTAGGAACTTTTATTTTGGGAATATTCCTAACTTTTATGAAACAGAGCCCTGGTCTTCCATAATATCATAATTAATGCACTGAATAACGTGCTCCGGACAAGACACAAAATGGAAGGCTTTTAATACATGACACTCCCTCTCCCCATAGTACACACTAAACACTATTAACTGTATGTTGCCAATTCTTAAATGAATTATACCTCATTCATGTATCTCCATCTATATGAAACTAAGGAAACCGTGTAGAAACCCACTGAAATGTCTTCTAACCAAAGCTTGTGCACAGAGTGAAGAGGGCAGAAGGGGGGGGGGGGGGCGGGGGAAGGCAAGCTGTGTGACAATGGATTTGTAGAAGTTCTTGTCCACATCCAGTCTTTGTTTCACACATGAACTGGACTTTGGTAAATGGAATAAAATTCGTTTGACACACCTTTGAGTTTGGAAAAAAAAGTTAAATACATTGTTATGTTCCTTTGTCCATGAAATATAAAAATGTATATCCATTTTTTCATTACTTTCCTGAGCCTACAAAACATCCTTTTTCCATACCACTTACCCCTCCCAGAGCTTATTTTGCAAAATACGAATACTGATTTAAAGAACCAGAAAGCCAAAAGGCTTAGTGATTCCTTGCCAAATGGGAATGCTTTGTTGCACTGAGGTTTATTCCTCAAATTTATTTTTGTGACCCCTGATGACGATCTTGGGAATTCTTTGAAAATTTTGCTTTTTGACCTCTGGCAACCCCAGATGACAATCTTGGGAATTCTTGGGAAATTTTGCTTTTTGACCTCTGGCAACCCCAGATGACGATCTTGGGAATTCTTGGGAAATTTTGCTTTTTGAACTCTGGCAACCCCTGATGACGACCTTGTAAATTCTTGGAAAATTTTGTTTTTTGACCTTTAGTGACCCCAGATGATTTTGATTTTTGACCTCTGGCGACCCCATATAAGAATATTGGGAATTCTTGGAAAATTTTGCTTTTGACCCCTGGTGACCCCAGATGATGATCTTTGGAATAAAAAGGCCATCTTCATTAATTATATTTTGAAAAAGATCAATGGCTCCTTGACCTCCTTCCTCTCAAAATATATTTTGCACTCTTGTGAAAATCTCAACAAACAGATGATCCCTTTGGACTTTCTACAGCAAATGTTGTGATTTTGGCAAGATGATTTCATATTTATCACATACTTTGCTATCCAACATTTCTAAACATTTTTAAAAGAGATGAAAATGTTGCCATTATTGTGAGTGGTTCTGGACAAATTTGAAAAAACTCACCAGTGACCCTGTTTTAACTTCCTCAATTCATGATACTACACACACACACACACACACACACACACATACAGCACACCCCCCACCCCCCCCCCCCCACACACACACACGGACATGTTTGAAAAGCATTCCAGTAAAGTCCTATGACCTCTAATGACCCTAAACATTATTCCTTCCAAAAGAATGGTACTGTCATTCATTTTAAATTTGTTAGTCACATGGATGAACTTGATGCAGGGCAAGCAATGGATGGCTGACAATTATGTCCGATATTTCCACTCAAACAACCTCTGACCTTAACATGATGTGCAGGGAGCAGCCATTGTAGAGAATCATAACTAAGCTGCTGTCTTTCTCATGGTTTAATATTAGAGTCCTAGTTTGTAAAAGCTCCTGATAGCACAATTGTAGTTTGAAGCATGTTGCAATCAACTCCAGATGACTCGATTTAACTTGCACAGTTGCACTTACCTTTGACCTTTATCAATTGACTCAGTTTTCTTTGCTTACAATAAAAGGTATTTTTTAGCTAAGTTAACCTTAATTCAAACAGACTGGGTTTGCTGTACATCCAATCCACAAATGGAATTGAATATAAACCTCCTCTGACTTTTTAGCACACATTTTAATAATATCATGCTTCCTGGAGACTGGAGTGAACTACTGTAGTCCTTCCATTTACAGGGAAATACACAATTCCTTCTGATCCACAGAGCCACCTTAGACTGATTATTGATGACAACTATTGTACTTGTGGTAATGAAAACATTTGCACCTTAAAAACCACAATTTGTTGATACTGTATAAATTAGAATGATAGGCTACTGATAATATAAAAGGTAACTGGGTCACTTCATTTTCAAGAAATAGGATTCTGACAGAAATGAAAAAAATCATTGCTTTGAGCTCAGAAACAATTTGTTCATCCAAATGATGCAACATTCTCTTGCAATGGATAAACTTTTGGGAAGAAAAGCTGTTTCTAGTGCTGATAGGTTCAAAGCTTGGTTTAATAATAATAAAAACTATTCCATGTCCATGTCTATTTTGCTCCAATTTAAAGAAAATTTTTCCCTTCAAACTACTTTGCATGGCAACCTGAGATTGAAATGTTCACTTAACATTAGCCTTTGACCTTATAATTTGAATGATGGATAATTCATTCTTACAGCACACACATATTAACATACAGTACTGGTCACACCCGCAAGGCAACCTGAGCTGTAAGTATTAGCTACTGTACACTGAAAACACTCTAAAAATAATGCACTTCATGAGTATTACTGATTTCTCAGCAATAAATAACATAACTTTATGACTTACTGTAGGGGGAATATCTAGTCAGCTTTTACCCACAATCTCATCCTTTAGAGAGGTCTCCAACTGGCACAAGGTAAGAAGCCAAGTTGAAAATATGGAAATAGAGCTCTTTGAATTTATATACAAACTGAAAACTCAGTCAAAAATTTAATCAAACTGATAACTCTGCCTGTGTACTCTTGATGAATAATGGATTGGATTAAGAATAACTTCCACTGAGTAGTACAACACTGAACATTTATGTGAAGTTCTCACATCTTATCTACAGACATTTTGTTTCTTTTGGTTCTGTACAGTGAAAAGTACTAAGTTCACAAAATAAAGGTTTTGAATCTGCTGGCATAGACCTCTTTCTTCTTTTAAAATTTCAAAGAAAACCACAAAACCTCAAGAACACAGAGGGTTCAAATCATATGTACACTATAAAAAAAATGTGACATTTATACACCAGCTTACCTAATAGCATGTGGGCATAATACTGTACAGTGTCAGAAACTGTATACAAGGACACACAAATTCTGATCAGAAAGAGTAGGGTAAGGGGTGGCAGGTCAATCTTTAGGGGGACTGGGTCATGTAAGTTCCATATGGGCAACTGTATTAATTGCCTTACATACTACTGACAATATGTAATACATGGGTACTACTGTAAGTGCCCATGCAAATTAACCACAGACTATATAGCAAAACCTAAAGACTAAATCATATATGCCTACACCATAAATTAATTGTTGATAACCTGGGGAAATTGGAATGTCACTGAAATGTTCTGCCATGTCAGAGGCAAACAAGTTAAATCATCAGTCCTTTCTTCATGGCTGGTGGGTAAAGTATAAGTTACACCATGAAATAAAACAGTAATGATAGAAAAGATTAGTACGGTAAATGAACAAGTTTCAACTTTCTAAATGCTTTAAATCAGTTGCTACATGAGAACAAGATACTGGCAGTTTAATACATATGTGCAAACAAAGGGAATGTCAAAAGCGGCTTCTTATGGTAGTTGGCCCAGATGGATAGAATACACCAGGTTTGGGCCGGTTACTAGACTTTACTTCAGAGTCGCAACGCACCAAAATCATATTTTGGAGTGTGCAATTGTGTTATTTATCGCTTTTAATGACAATAATATAATACAACTGGCTCTTTAGATCTTATTCTGTACAATTGGTGCATAAAAGTTTCCTTTTGGCCAATACAATTCTCTTACACCGTCAGTTCGAACCCAGGCTCAGATATTAAGAAGCTTGTTGGGCATGCCTACTAGAGCATAATAGGTCTACCTATTGTAAGTCTAGTAGTGAACAGTTTACAGCTACTGTACAGAGGTAAATTTTACTGGGTAAATTACGAAATCATTGTAGGAGTCATGATTCCTTCAGAGTTACAATTTTGTAATAGGGCCATGGGTACCCGACTCCAAAAATATTGGAGTAGCCCATACCTAAAATACTGTAGAGTTACAGTAACATCCTTCCCTAAAACTTACTCATACAGTATGAGGAATTCCTAGTACCCATTGCTCCTGCACATGGAGCTGGCATACACCTCCAGAAGTGGAAACAATCTTCCATATGTAGTAAATATTGACACCAGCCATCTTGGTGGTCATATCATCTATGTTGATCTTACGCACTTTCACTTGAGAAATTAAACACTGCGAGAACCTAACTAAGGGTATCGGATGTAAAATCTACCTAAACGGTAGAAGACCTAGTAGATCCCTAGGTTGAAAAACAAGATGAGAGTTTACCACAAACTGTTGACCACTCCTCTGCTAAAGTTTAAGTACTTGACCTAGGTCCTGTTCCAAAAAGAGCCACAGGACCATACAGGTATGAATGATTCCCCCCCTCCCCCCACCTTCCTGGTGGGCGAATTCAGGAGCGACTATACTGAAAAAGCTTCCCCTTAAAAAAAACTGACAACCAACCCTCACAAGGAGGTGGAAAGGGGCTATAAGGGAGTCCAATATGTTTAAGATAATAATACAATGGCACTTAGCATAAATCCAACTGGGAGAACTGTGAAAGCTTCAAGACATTAGAGACCCAAAAACCTCCGAGGCAATAGTTTTGCAGAGGAAGGAGAACAAGGGCAAGCTGTTGGCCAGGATGGCGGACATAGGGGGCGCGGTGTCAAAACTGTCCGGAGCAGTGCGCAGCGTGCGAGAATAATGCAGATTAGATGTACGTAGCAAGGGGTAAGTATACGTCAGCGACGTGAATCTTGAGTTCATTCTATCATGCAATATTCCTACTAAAATCCAACTTAGGGTTTACTGTATAAACTATAAAATAGTGGCATGAAGTTAAAAACAAATTTTGATCTGTATATTTCTTACCACGGAATATTAGATTGTAAAATCCAACTAAAATGATGATTACTAAAGCCAACACTTTAGCCACAGTGAAAACATCTTGGATGCGGGCTGCCCACTTCACGTTTAAGCAGTTAACAAATGTCAAAATGGCTGCAACATAAGAAAGAAAATATTTAACAGATGTAAGAAGATCAAAAAGAGTCTCAACTAGAATTGCAAAATGTTGAATTAGACAAATCAGTGTGACTATCACATCAACTACAGTATGATTAATACTTCAAGTCCATTTGTTATATTAACATAAAATGTGAAAGCTTAAAACTCATAAAATCTCATAAACACTCAAAAATTAAGCATACAAGATTTAATGCTAAAATTCAAAAGAATATGTTCTTTCTTTTTATGTACCAGATTAAAAGTAAACTGAAGTTTGCAACATTCTTTGGGATTAAGTGAAGTAGTAACACAGTTTGGTTGCTAAAATTACCAGGCTGAGAACCGTCCACCTTTCATCCAACCCAAAAATGAAGTTCCATTGATATAAATAACATCATACTGCTGTAAAAGAGACAAGTTTTAACACAATGCAATGTACAGCACAGTTCGCAATTAAATTTTCAGGAATCAGATGAGATACAACTTTATGAAAGTGACAGTATAGAGTGAAGACTTAATCCATTTGATTTTTTCTGTGAAACTATGTGGCCCACAAAACTACCCTTCATGACCCAACAGTAGGCTGCAGCCCACCAGTTGAGAAATACCCAGTGCAGCACAATTTAGAAACACAACTTAAAAATTCACACAAATCTGTCATTCATACAGTATCTACAGTACTGTACCAAGTACAGTATAGGCCCTCATAGGCATGCAAGCATGGGGATTGGGGGCTGCAGCCCACCCCTGCCAGAGTTCGAGCCAAACCCATTTCTCAGACAAACTTTGCGGAAAGATCTGGCACTCTTTTCGGCAATACAGCTTTTTCTCTAGCAAAAATGGTTTACTGCCCCCCCCCCCCCTCCTTAGCAAAGCATTCTGTAAGACTACAGTTAATACAGGCCCTTTATATTGGCATTAAACTTCTTTTCAGAGTTTTCCTTTATTTTCCCATTTATTTCTTCTCAAATTGCTTTCCAGTTTAACATGTGATTTTACAAAGAATACAATTACGAGTAGTGAGTGGGCCCAAATAAAGTCTTTTCATTTGGTATTTCACAATATGCTTGTTTGGCATCTCGTAAAATTTGATTACTCACTGCCCTTAACATGTGGTTATATAGCACGTAACAGATCTGTGGGTGCAACTGTCTGTAGGGCATAATCTACAGGTCATACTGTTCACATCCACGTAACTGGGGAACGCAAAAGTACTATGCCCTATAAAGATTATGCCCAAGATACTGTCACCGTGAAAACCAAGGTATGCAAGAGGACAGGAGGTAGTAAGACCTGACAAAAACACAATCATTTGAGTTCAACTCAAATAGAATCTTGGGACATGGACAAGTCCACACCCCTATACAACTTGTACTTACCTGTACCAAGTACCTGACATAAAGTGGCAAAGAGTAAATTATGACACTGTTCAGTAGCTTTTACTGTACAACAGTTTAATACCCCTGGATGGCTGGACCTGTTAACTTTGTTAAAACTCTTAAGAGCTTGTAAACACAACTTGTAAGCAGACTAATGGCTGCAGAATAACATGTGCCACTTGGAAAGTGGATTTTACAGCCCTGCTTATAAATTTTATTTCTTCCTATGCAAGACAGTCATCACAGGAAAGATACAGTAGCAAAATGTAGGTCATAGTCAGGCACATAGCCACAAGGGGTTGGGGTTGATTAAAGGTCTCCTGACCCAACTGCAAAACTTACAAAAGAATACCTGTTCCTTGAAAAAATATTTTCATATGTGACTCCCCACCCTTGCTCTGCAATATTCATGAGAATTCCCATGAGGTGGGCCCCTGGATCCCACACCCATAAGGAGGGCTTTGCAGTGAAATGGTGCCCTTGGCATCATTGGGTTTGTGTGGTTTAAACCCCCAGCTCCCTCCCTTCCCTCTGAACCATATCCTGGCAATGAACCTTATCACAGCAAAGCACAAAATGAAGTGTATAATTCACAAACATTAAAGGTCTGAGGACATGAAAACATCACACCTGGATATTTGATGTAAAGAACATTAAAAACACAAAAATAGCCACAATTCCCAATCCATCAAATATCAACCATTTTACATGTTTTGGCACTTATTCATGAATAAACATGAGCTACATATGCAAATTTGTGATGTAGAAAAGGGACTCATGAGATGTCTCATATTATCCTCTTCTTGGTTTAACTTCATTCCAAGGACAGCTGCAATGGTGGCATGCCCTGAGGGGTTTACTTTGGGAGCACAGTAATACTACTTTGAAAATGTCCATCCAAAAAATGCAACAAGAGACTAGCTGGTTAAGTACTGTAGTTAATGGATAATTTATAAAGGATTAACAAAAGAAATGCAGACACTGTGCAATATTCCACATCATAATTTTTGCATGCAGTAGCTAATGAAAAATCTCAGAAATGGTCAAACTTTGAAGAGGTATATGTTGAGAACAGCAAGGTACTGTACTAAACTCCAATCGATATTTCATCAGGGGATCTTAATCTACCAATTTTGGGTAAAGCAACTGTTTTGGTTACATGTCCACATACAGTATCTTTAAAAAAAAGACAAATTTAAGCAATCTCTATTTGGAGTAATTATTTACTTTATATACTCAAGTGTGCTACACCAGTGACAAAATAATGGTACTGTAGCTTTGTAAGAGGTCATCCATTTTTTTATCATTTAAATGAGAGTGAGAAATGTATTCATGCATTCTTTGAAACCAGTGGTTCTCAAACTTTTTTAGACTACCGCCCCCTTCCACCATCTTGAACTGTCCTAATGCCCCCCTCCCCCAACATCAGATGCTCGACAATATTTTTTTCCCAGTTAATTTTTTCTATTTGCAAGAACAACAAAAACCCGCAGAAAGCAGGCATACTGGAAACAGGTATAGAGAGCCCAGGTGTAGTTCAGTCAGTGTGGAGGGTGATCTTGGTATAACGCTGCGAGACTATGAATGTGTCTGACTCCATTTTAGTGAGAAGTGAAGGGGAAGAACTAGTGGAGGGGAACAAACCCCCCCCCCCGGATGCCTTAGTGTGACCTAAATCGCTGCAGTGATGTGTCATAATTGCCAGGGACCCCCAAATCAGTGTCAATGCCCCCCTATTCTCTGTGTACTCTCTAGCGCCCACCTAAGACTTCCCAATGCCCCCCCGGGGGTAGGGATTACTTTTAGAACCACTGTTTTAAACAATCTCATCCCCCTCCCAGAGCATCCAGTGGTTTGAAAAGTTTTAAACAATGTTTTTAGTAAAACTCACTGTGATTTACTATATTTTGATAAAAGCGTATTGGTCTTTGACCCCTTCTTCAACATATGTTTTGTGTGCTTGTGAAAATGACAACAAATGCATGATCATTCCCTAATTGTTGTTTCAATGTCATCAGGGACTCCTGTTAGTACATTTTACATCAGGGGTGCTCATGTGTTTTGGGCCAAGAACCAGTTTTACTTGACTTTTTCCAAGTTAAAATTTACTCTACAGTATTAGCCAAGGATATCTTTGAACAGCTCTTCTTATTAAAATTTTGGATCCCACAAATCTTTCAAGGGCCACTTTACTGCAAGTAGCAAGCTACCACTTGCGACTTGGGTCATACCTAAAGCAAGTAAATATTACTTCATGGCATGGCCACGCCATATGAGTTTGAACACAACCTACCTACAGTATAAAGAATTGTTGACAATCTAAACACAATACAAGAGTTCACTCATCTAAAGTTTAGCTAGTTTGGACTGATGGTGTTTTGTGTTCATACATGCTCACCACATATTTCAGCTTCAACTGATTGTTATTATAATGCAATATAGGTACAGTGCAATACATGCAGTATTATTTAATGGTTAATTGTAGAAGGAATGGAATGTTATCAGTGCACCTCCCACACAAAACTACAGTAGCCAGTTTATACAGAGTTACTATACAATAGCTCAAGGCTATGCATTCACTGCTGCACATGTGAGCTGTCTATGCACTGGGTGTAATGGTCACAAGTGGTCTCTACAAGTCATCACTGACCAATCAGAGTGATGTTGTTGTTTGAATTTATGTCAATCAAAGTGAGTCACCTATTGTTAAACATGAAGGATACTCCTAAATTATGTTTGAGGTGATGCAACAGCCAATTTAAGGTAATAACTTAAAGCTTATATCTTGGAGCTGAGTTGGCTTCTCAGGAATATTTTCATGCTCCAAGTTTAATTTTAAACAATATTCATCTTAATTTGCAAGAACCTGCTATGGTCATGATGAATGGCCTCCCCAAAATGGTCAGCTTTTTCTGACCTAGTTTTGACTATGAGTTAACAGTTCAGATGAAGTTGTGAGCTTGAAGATGCAATCGCTTCACTTGCAAATATCTTCTACAGAAATACATGTCAGAGTTCTTTTGCATTCATTGGTTGAGGACAGTAAGCACGATATACTCCATTCTGTAGACAATTGAATGGTTGGGTATGACATACAGAGTGTTTTAGCACAGTCAATACAGCATGCTGCTTCATTGCTTTTATGGTGTTTTTGACAATAACATGTTGTTTGAAGAAAACCATGGAAACCTAAAAATACTGTATGAAGAGAGTTGATACATGGCCATCTTTGGTAGATGGTCAAATCCTAAACTATTGCACATACTGCACAAGGACTGTGTGTTGAAGTTTTAACAAAGCTTTTTAAATAAAATCCTGTTAACAGGCTAAGGGTGAACAGCTTACTATCCAAAAAACAAGCTCAAACATATTTGCAAATAAGATAGATGAACCCTAAAAATTCCAACATGACCCAAACTTGTGAAGTGACCAATACAGCAAAGGGCCACATGACAACCTTGACTGTTTCCAAAATGCAATATAATGCCAAATTTAATCTTTGCGAAACTCTCGTTGCAGTGAACAGGTCCACTCCAGCCCTCAGTCAGGATTCAGAAGCTTAATTGAGTCTCACTTGTTATCTATGAAATGCATTCCAACACACTGTCACTGCAGGTGGAGTCCAGATACCTGTATCTGAAAACAGTTTTTAGAGGTATTCTAGAAACTCTTCCCATAAACCCAATAAACACAAAATTTGAAATCTTCTAATGTAATTTGGTGTTTGTTGTGTTTTGGGACCAAGCTCTTCACAAGTCCATGAACAGTTCAAATTTACCTTTCTGGCAACAGTATCTATAAACCAACACAGAATGTTTTATACAGCAGATGGCTCCATTTCACCCAATAAAGGCATGCATACTGTACATGTTATATGGAATAATGATTTAAACAGTCACTGTGTAAAAGGTGGGATTTTGATCTGTTTTCCTGCTCACATGTGGAATGATACTTGGTACACTAATCTGCTCATCAAGTGACCTTGTGTCACCTGACAGAGTACTGTGCTTTTTTTGGAAACTAACTGTAAACCTCCAGCCTGTTATAGTACAGTGCTGCACATGGGATGTAACACTGTACAGCACAGCACCTGTAGCAGTTATTGGAAGTACAGTACTGTCAGGGTTTGACTTGACAGTCGTCCAGTCTCCCATGATGACCAAAATTTGTGACAGACAACCAAATTTAACAGGTTGGTTGTTTAATGGACAACCAAATTCCAAGAATGAAGAAACCAGATGGCTTCTAGTGCAAACTAAAAATTTCCTCTTGGGCAACTATATTTGGACCAAAAAAGAAAAGAAAAACAGGTAGTTCAATGGCCAAGTAGAACATTTTCTTAATATCAAGGCCTGACTATGCACTCTACATGTAGGCCTATACCTAACATGCTACAGTACATCTGGAGTGGATATTTTCAATCACGACAAGAAGTTCGTTAAAAATAGTTATTTCCTTACAATGTTTACTCATAAGCTTCTGGTGTTATGGAATGACTGTTTTTTTGAAATGTCATAAAGGGAAGCATTACAAAAGAGAAGGAAATAACGTAAGATCGAAAAGATTCCACTCATTTTCCAACACAAGGCTGGGGGGGGGGGGGGTCACCCCTACCCTTTAAAAGGAATAAAATAAACTTGTACATGAAACCATTCTGCTGTTTTATCCAGTTGATAGATGAAGATCCCCTGACCAAAAATCCCTCCAAATTATACAATATCTTTTCTTCATTCTCAAAGTGCATCCCATCGAAGTTTCACCATTTCTGTGATTTCTTAAGATATGATATGGACTGTCATATCATTATGCAGTTCTGTGTTTCTTAGTAATCCAGTCTAAATTTTCTGTTCATTGCTAACCAGCTAGTTTTTGGTTTTGTGTGTAAAACGTGAACATCGCCCACAGTCAATAGCTACTGCTGTTACTTCCAAAATAAATGCATACAAACATGACTCTACTATAATCTCACACACATGTATTAATGATGCAGTTGCAAGAAAAAGAAGAAGTCATCTTGTAAAATGGTCAAAATTTGATACAAATTTAAGTCGTGGCTACCTTAATGGTTTAAATGCTTTCATTTCATGTATAAATACTGTAAAAAGGTATGATATTAACACACACCCACAGACCTTTAATTCTCTAATGCATACATCAACAACTATACTTTGATGTGCATACCAGGTACAGTAGGAACATTTTTCATGATAAATTATCCTTGGTAGTCATTAATTCAGTTTCCACTTATGCATGAATTCTACTGTTCTGAATGACAGGTTCCAGCACAGGAATATATATGTACAGTAAGTTCCCCTTATTTGTGACATCGTACTTACAGTGCAGAGGACTCTCTGTGAAGCTGGCTTGCCCCTAATGACTTGCATTGCTAGTTTTCCCTACACTATTACCACAGAGTTGCTATTTGACATAAAGCAACTCTGTCCTATTACTTAACTTTATGTATTGTAACTTTGCAATACATCACAGATGGTCTGAGTTCAAGTCCTTGTAAAGTGTTAAATTTTTACTGAGGCAATGAACATAAGCATTTGCAAAAAACACAAAAAGATGAGCTTCCTTTTGTCAGCTCTGTCAGCAAACTTATACCTAAAGTCTAGCACAGTAATTTACCAACTGGGATTCCGCCAGAAACTCAAAAGGGGGGGGGGGGGGATTTATTACTGCTAAACCCTTAGTCCAAATCGGTGCTGTCCTTGGCCAAAGTTACGAGTGGGTTCAGGGGGACAAAATGCTTCAAGGCCCCTATAAGGTGCAATTTGAAGGGTGTGAAGGCCATTCATTTATGCAAGTTCAAACACTGCTGCAAAAGTGTCCTCTTCTTAAGTAAGAAACAAATATTTTTATGGAAATGATAAGGGGGGATTTTACCCTCCTTCTTCTGGAAAGGTGGGGACAAATCCTCCCTTTCCCCACTTTGACGGAAACCCTGACCAACAACAGCAAAAAAATCAGAGTGCATCACCTTGGCCATTTTTTCCTTCTAATACTGCATCCAGTTCAGCACAAGTCCAGGGAAGTAAGAATTAGACTTTTAATTTTTTATTATCATTTTTCAACTTCTTATAAATTTACTTCAAATCAATTGGTTGTCTATTTTTCATCATTATTATCCTATTTTCTTTTGTAATTTTGTCTTCCTCTGTGGTCCTAACTTTCTCCTTTAAAGCTTGTATTCCATTTCATTCATCTGTACTTCTGTACTTGCATGCATGCCATTACCTTTTATGGGGATAAAATAGTGTTTTACTTGGAATTTAAAGGTCTTATTCAGAGGCAAAGTGCATTTTCGTTTCATTGGGACTGAGCACAAACTGCTGATTGTCCTGACCCCAACACACCTCGAATTTTTAGAGTACCCCTTGGCACTGCTGAGAAAATACGTTCTAAAAATACGATAAAACGGCTAAAAATCGTGATTTCAAATGACTGAATGAAAACGGGGGCGTGGCTTAGGTCAAGCCTATGACGTCACTGGCTGGAGTTGTGTTGACATGCATAGGAATAACGATATACAAACGTAGTCATAGGCATATATGAGCATATAGGAGCATACTTTCAGCACAAACCAGTGAAGAATTAACAGACAAATATTTCTTGAAAGAGATACGATGAAGTTTTTAAAGGTTTTGCCTATATCATGAAGGAGATCACATACTACATGATCGGGTTTTCTTCCTTAAAAACAAGTTCATCGTCTAGTTGGTAAACGTCATAGAGTGATTCAACAACTTGACCTTCCCTTCACATTATTTTGCTTCTTTTCTTCTGAAAAGAGACTTAGGTTAGATGGACTGGGATTTTTGGAAGAAATTGCTGACCGATATGGAAAGAAAAGAAATCGTACATCCTTTCACCCCTCCTCCCCCTCCCCAAACGGATTATAAACACCTAAAAACAGTAAAAAAGAACAACAATCTAGAACAGATACTGTGTAATATTTACCAAGACATTGTCTATTTGAGATTCAGCCAATCAGCACTTAGAACTGTAGGTATTCTCTTTCACATCCAAATAGTTGCATATAATTAAAAGTAAACAAGCCACGAGGTCAACTGTTATACTTGCGTACGCGCGTAGTATCGTAACACACAGACTGAATGGATTTAATACTGGATATACATACTACGTATAGGCCTACCTGCTTTACCGAAAGTCACCACACATCTCTGAAGTAGAGAAAGTAACTTGTGGTGATTCTTCTAAAAGAAGAAAATTTCAAGGTCCTACAACTTGCTGTTGATAGCCCAGCAATTATCTTCAAGCTACAACCCGTTAGACAAACTTCCCATGTCATCACTCATGAACGTGACTGGCGTAGCCTGCAAAGAAACTAAAATTATGCTTCTGAGTCGATTGCATGACCCTTATTTGCCACTGAATAAGACCTTTAACTATGTAAAACTTGATTAAATTAGCTATTCTCTCTCAAGCCTGTTTCTTAAAGGGACTGTTGCATCACGTCAGGCATATTTTGGACCTCCAGGTATCTTTATTTATAACAGGTGACTGCACTCTGAATCGAATTCAAACAATAGCTTCACTCTGTCAAAGACACGCATCAGTAAAATGTGGCTCAACTATAGTCTAGCCCACTGTACAGCAGACAACTTTAACAGAATGTGTGGTTGAGCAATTGAAACTTAATACACAGGCTGTACACTTTGTCTGGGATGTACAGTGGACAGAGGAGGGGCTAGAAGTAATGCTACAGTAGTTTGGAATAGACAATTCACCCTTTCAACTACTGTACTGTACATCTATGTAACCACAATGAAGAAAAAACCTGTTACGTTTAAGTTCTGTTGTTACTTATTAATCATCCGTGCAGAAGACACTGTTTAAAATGATATGGGCAAAGATACTAAATACAGTCACACTGAGACATATAAAAATCTACAGTGTACCATATCAATGAATTGAACTTCATGGCAAGCAGTGAACATACAGTACTGTATGGCTGCAAAGGGAACAATACTAGTACCAAAATACACTTGAAGTAATATCCTTGAAATACGTAATGTACAATTGGTTTAAAACCGTGACTATACTGTACTTACAGGGCATTAAGAGAAAAAAACTTAGATACTTTCTATAATTATGCCCTCCACTTTGTCATGATGGGCATAAATTAACAATTGAAAATATGAGTGCTTAATACAGCGTCAGCATGGATGTACTACCAGGGAACTTCCATCCTTGGTAGATCTATGCAAAAACTGAACAGTAGACAATTTAATAAAAGGAGTAAAGGATGACATTATTGATTTTGAAACAGTACGGTAACTTCTATTCCTTTCAGTTAATGGAAAGTTCCATTCTTGAATTGGTTTCAATACTGAACACACTGAGAAAACGTCATTTTTGTTATTTCAAGCATTACATTTTGAAAGCGCAGAGAAGTACATGGTGGTTTTGCCATTAATATAAAAGTCTGATTGCATAGGATACTTAAAAGCAAGCTTGTTTGCTGGATCATTTACGTATTTTTTAAATTACCTTAGTTTAACAGTCCACTGTTTCGTTGACCATTGAAATGGCACAATGCCAATGCAACTTGCACTTTAAAGGAAAAATGCAGTCTCCCAAATTTGAATTAGTGTACCCCATTGTCCTAATTCAGGAATGGCTCCTACAGTATCAATCATGTGGCAATATTTGTGCTACTTATTTTTTAATTCATGCAAATAACTCCTTGATTTACTTTCAATATTCAACATTTGTTGTTATACAGAAACATGCTGCAATCAAAGATACTTGTGTGTAGAATCAGAGATCTGTAAGATTTAGCACACTTTTGAAAATAAAACTTGGGGCGGCTGCTTTCTCCCTTTAAACTTTAAAATTATCACTTGTAGATTTCTTTATAGTCACTGGAACAATATACAAGTGATGAAGCTCTTGATGGTACAACTTATTTAGCAGTAAGTGCTTGTCTTGAACACATTACCACCTGGAAATGACACAGATCTATGTTAATATCATTTGCAAAACTTATCTTTCTGCAGAATCTTCTTTACACATGAATGCTCACCATGTGTGCAATTGTGAAGTGTATTGACATACATCAGAAGTTTCAACAGGTTGGATTAGAAGTTGCAGACATTTGCAAACTTTCTGTTTTTCTAAGCTCTACTTCAGCAAATTACTCTTTGTTTGTTTGATACCACTGCTCATCCATAACAGTACTGGTACTTAATACAGGGTTAACACCAGCATTTCTGGAAACAAAATCCTGATAAATTTTCCAATTCCAGGGTAAATTTTATGGCCTATTTCCAACTTCACCCATTCGCAAAGTGTAAAATATAAAGACGAAATATGACTGACAACACCATTTATTTCTCTTTGAGGCCAATCAAATTTTTTTGAATAATTTTCCTTGATTTGAGACATTTTTCTCAGATTCTCTCACTTTTCCCTGATAAGAAAATGAGAAAATCATTTTCCATGTTATCCCCCATTTCAATAATGGCTGCCACGGGAACTGACTGTAAATGTGCACAACCAAAATAAATGTTCCCTATGAAAGAATGAAACTATTTCATTGTCTTTGACACACTTCTAGCATTCAGCAATGCAGGTTCCCTTTAATACAGTTTAACAAAAACTAAAATACTGTATGCCCCAACCAGCAATTTTTTTGTATAAAATCAGCACAGTATCAGACAAACTGATAAACATTTTAATTATCAGAATTTATAACAATTTTTTTTTAGCATTTGGGGTTCTTGCACTCTTAACTTTTCCAATAAATAATATGATGGTACAGTACTGCTGACGTGTATTACAGTATTGAACTATACTATAGGATGCATTCAATTACTACATCCAGTATCTGGCTGCATGCTTAAAGGTCAGGGCCAGAGCAATTTATAAGTTCCACACTGGTCACAAAACAGTTAATATACTCACAATATACTCAAGCTGTGTAAAACTAGTGGGAGGGCCACCTCATTACTTTCTGTGTATGTATACACAATCAAATATTGATAATTTGACCTGCATTCTGCATATAACTGCACATATGTTGCTGTATTTAAGGTCTGTGCTCACATGTACAGTACTGACTGCCAATGGCATGAATTACTGTGGCGTGGTGTCCACCTGTTTCTACAGTGCCTGATATAATGTCACGTTGCTCACGCACAATTGCAAATGGCAGTGCCAAAGCCACAGCAATGTACAGTTGAGTATCTATACTGGTAAGAGGTTTGCAAGTTTGGTCAGTGGCATACCCCTGGAAGATACATGACTATGACAGGGAAGACAAAAATATTCTTTCTGCAAATATCACACAACATTGCCACAATTTTATTGGTTCTGTGAAACTGTGCATACATTTCATCAGGTGAGAATATATTGAGTTTAATACTTGTGCCTACCCTTAGATTGCAGATAAACTGTCAACAATGAAATGAACACATTACCTACTGTATTGGTTTTTCTGATCACAAGCAGTCCACTTGTTGGCCAGAAAAAATTTAACACATGTATTCAGCCATGTTCTGCACCCCCCCCCCCCACCCACTAGGGACAGATCCTGCAATACTCTAGGGCTGTGCCTGCTCCAGAATGAAAACCCCCAATCTGCAATGATCATATGCTAGTCTGTACCTAATTTACTTCTCTTGTAATATTTGCATTGATGTGTACCCTGCAACTGTGGCTTGTGAGATCTTGACCAGTGCTTTATACAAGTATAACTTTGATCAGGAGATCTCCTCTCAGGTTGCCAAATAGGAGTTTTAAATGCCCAAAACACTGAATATCATGTTTTTGAGACTGAGTTGTTTTGAAACATGTTACGATCAACACAAAACAGCATTTTGAACCTACTTTGGCATTTTCACATTGACTCTTATGTTTTTCTTGAAAAAGCATCATATTTATTACAATTTTCCCAGAGAACTGGGTACAGGTACAGTACTGTATAATATAGTTTAGAATACAGTCACCCCAATAAAGAATTGTATAGTACAGGGATCGGCAAACTAGGGGTCGCAACCCTTTCGAAGGTCGCGAAAATATTTCCGATGGTCGCAAAAAGGATTCCGGAGCGAAAAATAATTGCCAAATTTAGCATTAAAAACAAGCAATGGGAGTGATTCTGATCTAAGAACCAGTGCTCTGCTTCACTGCATAACCAAGTCAGATCAAACCCCTCTTACCGACCAGTCAATTTGAGGGCCACCAAGATTCCGGAGTAGAAAGTTTGGGCCACCAAGAAAAAAGCTTGGGGACCCCTGGTATAGTAGACTATCCTATTTCCTGAATGGCTCTTGAGAATCATGTGACAGTATTTTTCTCACTCAATTGTAAAATTTGCAAGGAACAACTGCTTGGTTTACCTTGAATATATGTAATATTTATGTCCTAAAATATTATGAAAGATACTTGGAAGAGAAATAAGAAGAAATTTGTGATATTTAGCTACAGTATTATTTCAAAATAAGTTTGGGGCGACTGCTTTTGACCTTTAAGTATAATTCATTCTGTTTTTAACACAGTCACTGCATTCCATCATACTGTACCAGTAATTAAGATAAAAGAACTGAACGAGAACATTCTTCCAGCATTGAAAATATGACCAAATATGCAAAATTTGCATCTGGCATTTTTGCAACAACATTGGATGCCAAATTTGGCTGGTCACAGTAAAACTGGCAACCTTGGAGACCTCCAGTATCACCCATAAAATAATTGTAGAAACATAAGTCATGTAAATCAATACCCTACTGAATCATTAGTATGAAAATGTTCATCTTCAGTAGATAATAATGAAGTAACAGTAATGTTGGGGTACCTGTAAATTTTATGCAAATATTGACACACAATGGACTAAACTGGCTTTATGTCAAACAAACTCATAACATTTGTGGACAATGCAAACCTCAGTTAAAATATCTTTTTTTTAATTTGACTGTAGATGACAGGTTTCAATCTACAGTACTTATTAAATCCCTAGGATACTGAGCAATGTTGTTTCATGAGCTTGGATACATGCAGATGTGAATTCAATTCTTATTTTTCTTCTCAAGTTTAATCATGTAAAATACAGTACTGATATAGGAGTTAAATGTTGGCAGTAAATTGCACTGTATGGCCCATGCATGCTGCATTACAGAAGGCTTTGCACTGTCCAGCATGTACACACCTTTGTAGCCTCTCTCCCACAGAAAGAAATTCTCTGCTTTTAGCTCATAAATATTGCCCACCCAAACTTTCAAATTTTCAAAAGATGCAAAATCTGCAAACCAAAGATTGTAATTTCCATAATTTGCTTTGTAGGAAGAAAAGCTACTGCCAGAGTTTATTGGTGACATGGAATGGTTTATAATTATATGTTAATCTGTGACCTGTTGTCTGTTGATGCAATTTAAATACAATATTTCCCATTAAGAAGTGGTATTCAGACAAAGTTTTGGAAAACCATTCATCATTGAACCATAGAAATAAAAATGGAAAAATACAGAATTTAAAAT
Organism: Holothuria leucospilota; assembly: GCA_029531755.1. Classification (NCBI taxonomy): domain Eukaryota; kingdom Metazoa; phylum Echinodermata; class Holothuroidea; order Aspidochirotida; family Holothuriidae; genus Holothuria; species Holothuria leucospilota. Next base: position 36,379,621 of record CM055965.1, on the reverse strand, counting down.
AAATGTCTGTTTCCTATGGCAGAGACAGGAAATAAGATTTTTCATCCTTTGTTTTTTCAGTTTCCTTTGGAAAACCAAAAATATTTTGGACAACCTAAATTTGGCTTCAGATTCTCCAATGGAAAACCTGAAATTTCCTTGAAAATCAGGCCTGCTGTGAAGAGCAGGGCTTGAAAAAGTGTTTCTTTTTTCCTGGGAAGAGAGTCAAATTTTCTGCAAGTTATTTTGTATGTTTTATGTACAAGAAAGTTATATTTTCCTCCAGTTGCCAAAATTTCCCTCCAAATACCTTTATTTCCCAGGAAGGAGCCTCCCAGCTTCCCAACTTTTTCCACACATGGTGAAGAGTACCAGTATTTAGGATTTACTGTGTGCTAGTGCTCTGTGTAGTACCAGTACCCTTTCAATACTCACAAAAGAATGGTACAAGGTTGACTTCCAGCCTTGCTCGATACTACAGTACAAGAGTGTTCAGTCGAGCATGGTGGATGTTGAAGCACCTGTCACTTATATCACTAACTTCATTCAAAGAGTTTGAACAACCTTACAAGCAGTGTGAAGTTGTGAACTGTCTCTCAATCTAATGCCATTGATTGGTGAACTCTCAATCCAAGTCTAGAGCAGCATGAAAGGCTGGACATTTAGTGACCTGACCAGTGCAAGCAATCTTCACCAAATAAAAGCATGCAAGCTGCATTGCATGAATGAGCCAATCAATATATATCCTGAATGACAACCTGCTTCAGGCGGATTTTTAAGTTACAAAAGGATTTTGGCGGGAAGGTGCATACAAAGCTGATAGCTTGAACAAAGGACAGAATTACTTTTACACTTTCCCAAACACTAGGAATTTTGTGCAAAATTGTCTCTACAATTTTGTGAAGAACCTTTGTTTAAAGGTATGTGAAAGGCTGTGTTGCTTTATATTCCCACCAAAGAAAGTTTTATCTGCCCACGGTAAGTGGGAGTACTGTGGCAAATTATGAGTATGTGCAATTATGATTTCCATACACTGTGTTTATAGCACTGCATACTACACTCATCTCATTTCTCAGTATGTATACAAAGTTATACACAATGCTCTGATGTTTGCATACATGTGGCATAATGAGCAATTTACAGTAATTATGCTGTACTGTAGACGGTAAGTACACTTTATTATGTTTACATTTCCGTCACTCAGACTGCAAATAAGGGAACTTCTAATAGATTAAACTAACAAAAAATAATTACTTGTGATACTTGACAAAGAGCTGTTTAGCTTCTCTGAGGTAGGGGAGGGGGCAGGAGGACTGATGCACCTCAAAAATTAATTGACAACAAAAGGTGCTGCAAGGACACATGGAATAAAGAAAATCCTTTTAAAATAACTTACAGCCCTAAACTGCCCTGCAGCCCTCAAGAGCACTTGTTGCATACACTTTCAATAAAGTTAAAAGAGGTTCACAGTGGTTCATAATTACAGTAGGTTTGAAATAAGGTGTATGATGAAAACATCAAATCATTGTAAATGCAACAATACAGTGATGAAACTATGGGGTCAGTCGGTCATCCGGGTCTTTCTCCGTTACCCAGGGTTCTCCACTGATCTGTTTTCTGTCCGGGGGCTCTTGTGATCGCCGTCCTGGGGGAGGGGTCTAAGGGGAGGGGTGTCCCCCTCCTCTTAAGGAAAATTTTGACAATTTAGGAGGGCTTAGATCGCAGATGGTGCAATCTCCGGCCTTGTTCTTAGCCTTCCCTATGTGTTCAAATCTGGGCATTTTGTGGCCATTTTTTTTTTGATGAAAGAAATGCAGTAGCCTAAGTGCACATTGAATGATATAAGAGCTCAGGTGCAAGTGAGCTGGGTTTGCATCTCCGATGTTTTATTATCCATTGCTTGTCATATGTATTTGAAATCAAATATAAAAGACAGTCAAATGACTAAGTTGTGGTGTTTGTGATTGAGTGTACAGACAACTTCTTGACCGGGCGGGTCAATTTTCTGTGCGGGCGGCAAAGTTTTGTCCGGGCGCTCAAGTAGTGTGGCAGATTCTGTACGGGCGGAGCCCCCGGACAAAACAGTTAGTGGAGAACACTGGTTACCCTAACGACTGGAGTGAAAACAACAACTGACTACAGTGTGACCATATGGGAACACACTTGGACAATACATTGTTTTCACTCCAAAATATTGTTGCCGTGCGGAAGTGACGTGTCAACGACCGATCCCATAGTCAAGATCGAAATGTAGTATACCCATGTGAACAATGATACTAGGATGTACTAAGTCAAATTGGGCAACTGTGTTGCTCTTTGAATTGCACAATTGCATTGCAAATGATTGTTTCAAATGCATATAACTCATATTAAAAGAGATTTTTCTAATTCTAATTGACAACTTATCATGTTTGCAAGTTGTAAAAATAGCCCAATTAGAAAAAAGCTCCAATGACCAATTCTTAAGGGATGTCCTTATTTTAGCTGATTACTTCCTTCTCCTGCTAGCGGTGAATACAAGATTTGGCTTTGTACTGCAAAGGAAGATTTAAAGGGGATTAGTAACTCTAACAATTGACTACTGGACCAGTTCAATGAATGAAGTGCCACTGACAGAAATGCAAAGCTACAATGACATACTGGTCTTAAGTCTGTGAGATTGGTCAACTAGGAATTCTGATACTCAGAGGATCTGCCATTTTTTCATCATTTCACAAGCATGTTGTCGGGGGGGGGGGGAGGGGGGGGATTTTAACAGTCGTCCGGTGGCCTGTGACGGCCAAAATTTGTAACGGACAACCAAAAATGGTGGGATAGTTGGACAACCCGAGTTCATGCAACAAGTTCACAGACTAAATTTTCTCTTTGACAACCAAAGAAGGTGGACTGGTTGTCCAGTCTGCCCAACCCAAGAAGTACTGAAACATACAAGAGAGGAAATTGTATCTACAGCCTCAGGCATATGGGATATTTTTTTCTAGGTGTGTGTGTGTGGGGGGGGGGGGTGAGCTGTTTTATTAAAGAAAACCTTTTGTGGCCCAAGGTTACTACCTGATTGTTTCCAAGATCTGTCCAAGAAACAAGTTTCCCCAAACCCCAGCAGGTGGAGGAGGCTGCAGCTCCTAGCTCCTACATCTATATAAATTAGGTATAAAAAACAGTTTTCTGCACAGTAGCTACAGTACATTCCTACAGGAGTACATGCAAACCGTGGGAAGAAGTTACATGGTTTGGATGAATGGCTTGTACTGTACTAGCAATGTGATGCAATATCACACGAACCAGGGATGGCAATGTTCATGAGGGGGGTAGGGGCATTCCCCCATCGGGGGCATTGGGCAGCCTTTCATCAGGGAGCCTTAATGCGTATGATAAAGTATGTAATCCACAATGAAGACCAGTCACCTCAACAATTTTCTTGGTTTTGCTCTGATGGAGAGCAATTCTCCCAATAAAAACTCAAATCTTCATCAATGGAAACCCCCAAATTTTCTGTAAACCTCATTTGCCAAATATTTTGCATTCACCATCTTTTCATCAACCCCTCCCCTTTGTCAGGGCTTCTGGTTATTGGTCCCCCAGCTGGGCATCTTGGCCCCATCCCAACTCCTCCCATACCCCTCAAAATTTACTGAAAACAGGGTAGAGTAATGTAATACAAAACTGAAGACCTCTCATCACTCAGCAAACACGTTTCCTGTACACCAGGGATGTAGCTACAGTGGGCGGTGCTGGACAGTGACATCCAGCACTCGATATTCCCGCCCGGCACTCCAGGCAAACACGCGTCTCCCCGTCCACCACAAATCTGCCTACCGAGACCTAAAACTAGCCCTAAATTTACTCCCTAAAGTAAAATGAGGGAAAAATGAAAAATTAATGGCTGAAAAATGGGGTAGATGCCATGGGGTGGAGTGAGGTGCTTTTCCCAGATCAGACAATTACGCGGCACTCAGATTTGACGAGCTACATCCCTGCTGTACACATAATACTCTTCTGGTCAACTTTGGATGAAGACGTTCCTTTTCAGTCCCAATTTGTCTGAGAACAGGTTTTCTTTCATTGCTTTGCAGCCTTAAATGTGGGGAAGTCTGCTGATTGATTTATCAAGCTCAAAGAATGATTTTTTCATTGTAATAGGACAAGGTTTCATTGTAATAGGACAAGGGGCCTATATACTTTTTTCTGAAAAACAATAAATGGTAATGATTTTGTGCTAAAAATCATCTCTTTTCATATTATTCTCACAATATTAATATGTATTTACATGAACACTTTTGAAGTGTCTTCAAGTTTCATGTACAGTAATTTTTTTGGTGAGGTGATCATTTTCTAAAAGAGCCTTCACTTTCCATGTGCCTTCACTTACCCCATGACATTTTCAGGCAGTTATGGCACAATCCACCCTTTCATAAAGGTCATATGTCAGAGACTGTCATTCAGGGAAACAACAAATTTATAAAACCTGTAACCATGGCTCGAGCTGCAGGGACAAGTCTAGTGCTGGCTAATTTAGTAATGTATCCATACAGGATGTAGACAGAACATTGTCTGACATAAGGGGTCCAAGAACCAGGATGAGGGACTCCTATGGAGTTCAGGGAATAATTTAATATTCAAATTTTGCATAGCAGTTTTGAGAATTTTTTCCTTCTGTAGTCAGTGTAGTGTAAAATCACTGAAAACCCTATGGGTATGCATACAAAAAATAGCTACACATTTTGGTATTTGAGTACCAATTTGGAGAGCTTGTGTAGCAAATTGTGATGCGATTCCAGATAAATTATTCCCTTTAGTTCCCTCTGAATCTTGTTTCTTGTGAAATTGTTTACTTTAATTGAAACCTGTGCATTTATTATTATTTCTCATAAGGCTTGCCAGCAGTTTTGCATGTTCATACATCAAGGTATTCAATTCAGTGCCATTTGGCCAAACAGTGAACTGCACCAAGTACAGTACCTATACCAGTATTAAAGCCAATGGGACATACTGTGCCACCTGGCATATAGTAGCTAGAACCCTGCACATAAAGTTCTATAATTTAAATCTTTACAGTAATCTTTGAACACAAAATACTTACTTATACACAGTGCAGCTAAGATTTTAGCTGGGACAACAGGAGCATTTTCACAGTCTTGAAAGAAAGGTTGTAGGAGATAATTCCCAAAGGTAAGAGCTACCACAGCCTGAGCGGTAGGCCTGATAACGATGACCGTCACCCACAAGAGAAGGAATGCTGGCAGTTCCCCAAACGACTTGTAGATATAAGCATAGTCTCCACCAGACATGGTGATCATGGTACCCAGTTCACCATAGCAAAGTGCACCAACCATTGAAAACACGCCACAGAATATCCACACCAGCATAGCACTTCCCACAGACTGCGTCTGCTCTAAAACCAGTCCCGGTGAAATAAAGATTCCAGAGCCAATGATGACCCCAACAATAATTGTGACCCCATTGAAGAGAGAAATTTTGGGTTTGAGGTTTACCAAGTCGTCATTTTTCGTGCGTGTCGCTTGAGGATTATCTGCCTTATCTGCCATTGTTTCTTATCTTTTGACTTTCTCAGCCTGAAGTATCTGATTTGGTACCAGCAGTTAAGAGAAATGTCAGGACTCTTGAGTTATAATGGGATAAAGATGTCTTCTATAAGCATTCTCTAATTTCAGTACATCTGCAAACAGAGAAAATAAAATCAAACACGTAAATACTGCAATGTGTTTGACATTATTAAAACCTTTGCCTTTATTCTTTTTCTCTCCCATTACGACTACTGCTAAGTCTCAACAAATTGTGTCATAACTACTGTACAATACTGTAGGTCTGAATTACTGTACTGTACTGTACCTCCATCAATACAGAATAGTTAGAATTCTACATCAAAGGTAGGCACCAAATTATTTCTGGAAGGCCAGACAATTTTGAGCAGAGGAGGGTGGAGGGGTATGAATTACATCCCCCAGGGGGGCCTTGCCTCCCAATTTTTCAGAGGTCACTCTGGTGGCCTCACATTTGGGTATGAGGCCTCATGCAATGGGAGGCCTCTGTGGGTGGTCAGTGGAGTTATTGAGGCCTCACACCAAAATGAGTGCCCCTCCAAGCAACCTTCGAAAATTGGGAGGCATGGCCTCCTGGGGAGGGGGTGTATTCTGTGCCCCTCTGTCTTCTGAGGGTAAAACTACTGCAAACTATAAAGGGGATGGGGCTGAGATCAATCTAAGAATTTTGTTTGCAAAATTATGAGATAATACTGTAGAACAAATGAAATAATACAATGCTCATTCACCTTGGAGTGGTACAGTATTTCTCAAAGTTTAGCTTTCATACAGATATTGAAATCACAAAAAAGGTATTTTGCCATCAAAGCTAACTATGCCACACAAAACACGAGTTTCAAAATACTGTATATACCTCTTGTACGTTATACACAGGCTGGGACAAATGACCTGTGCGACTGCCCGGGGCAACCAGATTTTTTTTCAGGCTAGCAGAATCACAGGGTATGGTGTCCAATCGGGCAATTGTTTTGAGGAAAAGAGAGACTGAAAATTCTTTGCTATTGTGTGACACACATCAGAAAATTGCAATCCAATTTAACAAACTGATTTCAGCCATAAAATGTGTGTGGTAATAGATTTGATCATAAAATTGATTGTTCCAACATTACATTTTGTAGACCTTTTGTTTCATCATGGCTGCAAATTAATCAACTGTATTTTTTGGGGGGCAGATTCAGGCAAGTAGAAATGGTACTAACTCTGTCCGATCGGGCAAGTGCATAAAATTTAATTTATCCTAGCCTGGTTATACATGTACAGTAGTTTCATACTCACTAGGTCCTATGTACAGTATCTTCGCACATCTGTGTTAATCTGTTCCAACACTTGATATACAGATTTCACACACGTATCCAGTACTAAAGTTTCTGGACTACATGTAAAGTTGCTCTCAGGCCCCATGTTGACATTCTTCAAAATTTTATTTAAATACAAATAATTCAACCCACTAAATAAACATATTATTCTGTGGCCAAAATACCAGCCATCAGGATATGTACGGATATGCCTCTCATATCAGGCTCGTGTACTGTATATTATTAATGTGATACAACAGTTTGCTGCTGCAGACAATTCCAATCCTACTACAGGGTACACACTAAAGAGAAGTTCTGTATATGCTCAGTTTCCATACTGTACATCCAAGTTCATGCATTAATGGGTATACATTTTCTCAGGGTGGTGTTCAGAAGTCTCTAACTACAGTACAGCATTGCAGGGCTGGAAAAAAAAGGCCACTGCCTTCATATTTTTGGCAATGTGGCCTTGGTGCTCTACAAAATGGCATACTTGGCCAACTTGGCCTTTTTGACCTTCCTAACAATAAAAAACCAATTATAACCAGACAACAAAAAATCTTTTGGTGGCCTTTGAGATGCACGAACTACAAATTGGCCCTAAAAGGAAGTATAAAAATGGCCTTGCCCTCACAATGCCCTCACAATGTCTAATTTCCAGCCCTGGGATTGGCCTCATTAGTTCTGTTTGGGACAAGGAGCAATGCTAAATTACCCTTTGTAGTGCATCTACACATTAACAGTCCTTTAGCCTGACTTTCTACAGGTACAGCAGCTGTCATTTGGGTGATCACCTCCCCTTTCAAACATTTTTATACACAAAGTTTAAAATGGCAGCCAAACTATTACTATAACCTTCACAGATATTTCAAGGTCATTAGTGTTGGTGTTAAATGAGTAAACCATTTGTCCTTTTTTGAATCTAAGAGAGTTCAAAATTGACATATTTCTGGCAAATGGTCGATTGTGAGGTGCTCCATCCCTTCTGCAACCCTCCCCTAGAATGACCGCAGACTAGTACCTAATCTAATGTGAAATCCAGGCCAATGCTAATGTATGTTCATACTCTACATGTACAAGGTTTATTTCTACCAAGAATGAAGTTCATGTAGCACTATACTTTTGGAATATACAAGTTTTTTTTTATACAAGTGTTTATTTATTTTTTGTGTTTTGAACAAATGGAATAAAATATAATTAAAAGAATTCCTCAGGCTTCTGTTAAGTTCTGACATACTCATTACAAGAATTGCACTATACACGTATGTTAAAATTTATAAAAAGTTAAATATTATATTTTAAAGTAAAAAATTCTATCCTCTCCCCCCTCCTCCCACCACCCCATAACCATGGCAATTCCCTACACCAAATTTATAGCATACATCTAATAATACTGTACATTGGACTTAATGACCTTCTTGTCTTTCTCTATTCTTACATGACACCCCTTAGTCTTTGGTTTCCAAATTTTACACTTGATTCTGGACACCTTGCTAAGCCTTTCACGCCTTGTCAAATATACCTCATCTGAAAGTGATTAATGTTGTTTTCCAGTATTAAAGCCTTTAATGATGCATGGTATTGTTACTAATACCTTCTAATGTTTTCATACTTTTAAAAATGCTATAGAGCAACATAATTTACAGCACTTGCTTGAATTGCAAGCAGGGTACAGTATATCAGTACCTCAGTAACAGCAACACTACAATGACTACATCTACTGTTAATTTTTCCATGTTGTGATCCTGTTTAGTATGACTGAAATTATATTTTCTTTCTTACTATTTATTTTGCTGTTGTCTACATGCTACTGTACTTATGTTGTTACTATGGAAATAAACTGAACAAACTTAAACTGTTGCCAAAGCTGGTTGAGTCCTGATAGAACATGTACATGTCATGTAATCAGGGGTTGCACCAGGATTTGCTGGATAGAGGAGGGGCAACAACTGATGTCCCTACAATGTTGACGAGTCGCTAGAAATTGATGACAGGCCCCAAATTCAAATTTTCTGTGCCCAAAGTGCTATGCCGAAATTTTGGCATTTTCTTTAGAAAATTTGAATGATTTGGGTTTCTATTGACAAAAATTTAAAAATTCTGGGTTATTACTGAAGAAAATTTGAAAATATGGGGTTTCTTTTGGACAATCTGCCCTCCTTGAGAACAAAAACAAGGAAACCACAGAGAATATGCCCCTACAGGTTACCTTCAGGGATTATAATATGTATCTATTGTACAAATTAAGGTTCCTGATACAAACAGAAAATTTTCCTGACAGCACTGACCCTGCCAGGATTTCAAAAGTGGGGGAGGGGGGTTGGGAATGGGGGGACAAAAGTATTTGCATTGTTCCTGTACACTGCACACCTTTGAATAGGAGCAGACTGGGGAAAAAGGCCTTGACTGGGGGGTAAATGCCCTGCATGGCCCCCAGGTATTGCCACTGCCTGAGAGGTGCCATGCCTTTCCCAAGGGGGGGGGGGCATTCTTGACCACCATGCAGTACAGACCACAGAAGCAGGTACTTTTAACACAAATTTTTCACATTCATTAGAGGCTAAATCTATGAGTACAGCTTTAGCGATGCTCATCTCACACTAAGTACATAATTGGTATTTCCTTCACTCTATCCATAGATCCTGTATGTGAAACAGGCGAGTACAATACTTTAAAAAACTACAGCACTTGTACAATATACACTTGTACACTAGATGATTACTGGGCTGGCATAACTTAGTTTTATATAAATGAGGATTGTATACAACATTTATAGGAACTAAAAAGTGCCCCAAAATTGAAAAGGACTCCTTAAATTTTTGAAAGCAGAGACCTTTCCCTCTAACAATGATTGACAATTCTTTTTGCATTTAACCATCTTGACATGCTTGCCATATGGTACTGTAAGTACTTTATAATACTCCAATGACCTCCTACTTCCCTACCACCCCCACACAAATGGAACCTTAACAGAATGATGTCAGACTGATGAATTGAAGGTTCTTTTTAACTTAATATGGGCGAAGAGTTACATACTGTAGAATGATAACTTCTTCCTAAAAGGTACTGTACACTGCCTACTATGTGCACAATGGGGCTTTATAATCCTTCATTTGCTCTTTGACCAATGGACATAAATTTGAACCTCCACAGCATCATCTGGTGACATCACAAACAGTTTTGGCACATAGCTTGTGCAGTTAGGGTAAAAACCACTAGGCCTATACATACATTGCATCATTTCTCTAATACAATACACATCAAATAATACTAATATTAAAGGCAAAAGACAGTCCCCCATAAAATTGCTTTGAAAAATCAGCAAACTCTTGCAAATTTCATTATTTGCCATGCAAGTACCATTGGGTATCTGAAGAAGTTTTTGATCAAACCCATTTAATACTAGTATTACACACAAAGGGTAAAGCAAGGAGTTAATCTTCATGATTTTAACAAGTCAGTGACAAACACACGCCACACGATCAAGAAAAGTCATTCATGAACTAGGGTGACTGGGTATACTAATTCTGACTGCAGTGACTGCATTTTCCATTAAAAGCTAGGCCTAGAATGCAAACTCACATGTACAATTTTTGTAGTGTCCTTTCCTGCAACTTCTAGTAAACATTATACACATGGGATTTTCCCTATGACTGTAATTACTTAAACGTGGACAAACAGAAAATATACTGTCTATTCTTTCCGGGTATTTTATAGGCAAACAAGTACTAAAGTAGAAACGACTTTTTCAATCTTTCGCTACACCCAAAAGTTACTGCCTTCATTTCAATATAAACATATGGCGCTGGCCAGAATTTATGTAGGCTACATGGGCTGTGCTAGTGCTACATACTCAACAGTATGTACTTTTCAAGCCTCAAATTATCGCAGATCAATGTAAACAAACCACGTGCCAACTGGTAACGAGTTCAGCATTAGAATAAACCTACAGGTAATATTATCAAAGCTTCTGAATACCACTGAATTATGGCCTTCCCCACGACCCGCCATGCCCTAAGAGTAAGACTAAGAGACAGTATTCTGCAGCGAAGCACAAGTCGGAGTCGGACACTACTACTGTACTGTATAGCATAGGCCTTGGTGTTGGTCACTACAAATGCACGTGTACGAATGATTGTAAACAAACTAGGCCTATCGGCTGAACAATACAAACCCACATTTCGCTTCCCATCCTCAATAATGAAATAAAAAATTCTTACATAACCAGAATATACTTATAAAACTAGAATCACAACATCCATTTAAACAGGGACAATTCAATTTAAGACCAAAACCTACCGCGATGTTCGCACGTAATTTGAACTGAAACAGGAAAAACAGGTACAAGAAATTCCCTCTGTGCTTGCAGTTGCACGTGCAGCAGATCGCTAGACCAAAACATGCAATCCGCTGTGTCCGCTCAGGTCTTACGTACTCCCGTATACATTCAGCCGTACACGTACAGTGCTGCAATAGATGAGTTGGAAATTAGATTTGACCTCACTCATTCATATGATACTGAATGGCGAATGGCAGTACCTTGGCTCAGAGCCATGCACTACGGAAGCCTAAAGTGGCCGTTTTCATGTTGGTAGAAGTCTTCAAATGATTCGGGAAGTAAATATTTATTTTATTTTTATTTAAACATTCAGAAGGGTAAACTCGGTTACCTAAATTGCTAATATCCCCCGAGGCCCTTTAAAAATATCAAATAAATACAACAAGAAATGTAAGATTAGGCAAAGAAGAAGGGCGAAGAAAACATATCATTACGAGACTTAACAATTGAACATTGATTTATATTAAAGACAGACTGTCATCACCCCAAAGTATATTTTTAGTGTGGGGGTATCAGAATTCCCAGTTGGTGACTGCTCTTTAATTGACATCAAATTTTGAAAATTTGAAAGATGCAGAGTAGCTCACATTCCACACAAGGCAGAGAGAGTGCTTTTATTACATTTTATAGCCTTGTATGCTCACCAGGACATGGCCTTAAGCAATAAAACAGGTTTATTCCTGCACAAGGAGGAGCTTCATACAGTTATGGGAGGAGCTAGAATTTGCATAGTTGGGAGAATTGGAACTGTCTGGGATGATGAAAATTCCCCTTTAATGTCTTTAGCTGATGGGACCCTGGTGAAATCTTTCAAGTAGGTCATTAATGATAAACCCCAGAACTACTTTCAATTTCGAAGAGTTCAGAGGCTACTCAGAAAGGTTTTTAATATTCGATCCAATGTCCGATTTCCTCCGCATTTAGAAGACGCTTACTGGGGAGCATCATTTGAAACAAACCCGATGATGCAAACGATATCTCATTGTTATGGATATCTTAAACAACTACCAAGAAACCTTTCATGTAAAGTTTTGATGAAGTCTCTCGATTTGAACCAAAACTTATTCTTTTAATCTTACAAACAAATGTTAATGAAATAATATTGTCATGAAGTCAACCAGAATCAGTATAATGATACTGAGGGGGATGCATCCAGCTAAAATTTCAGCAGGTTAAGCGTCGGACCTACACACAAGTTGAAGCAACTTTGTTTGTCTCAAGTACAGACCAACTATCATTTCTTAATTACCCCGGTTGCCGAGCCATTGTCATCCAGAAAAACGAAGAAAGGACGGTCCTGTTAAAGCAAAATTGAGCGTAATCGTCCGTAATCGCCGTGCGAATACGGGTAGTAAATTTTGAATTATAGGCTAGAGTGATTGAAAATCGCCGTATTCAATTTACAGCAAACGGGTGCCAAAGTTATGAAGATGAGTTTTTCAGTTGGGTTGTGAGTTTTGTCTTCTCTTCAGGTTTGTTACCGATCTCCTTTAGTTACGACTCAGCGGGTGCAAATTTGAGTACAGCGTGATGATGAGAAACAAACGGCACAAAAAGAGTACGCCATAAAGATTTAGACTTTGAAAATTATTACCCCACAAATGGTTAGTCTTTGACCAATCTCACCTAAACGGTATACTGAAAGTTCGGACGGGCATACGTGTGTCATTACCCCGGATTTCAAGTTCTCACTAAGTTCGCTGGATATTACAGGGGAAAAAACTAAAAGCAAAAAAGCAAAACAAAGAACAAAAAAAAAAACAAAAAGCAAAAACAAACAAACAATGGCCCACGTGTCCTTATCCAACCCATGCAGCAGTCGATGTTGAACAATGATCAGTCAGTTCTAACCACGTAAACACTCAAGGCATGGTCTTCGCTGAGTATGTGTAACCTACTGGCGGTTCTCAGCGTGTTGGATGGTATGCAAGGCCGCATTTTGAACTAGGTGTACGGCTTTAACCTCAAAAACTCTGAAGATGGCTCTCAGGGTGCAAACCTTTCCAAGTAAAATTGCTTTGGTGGATATCAAAGATGGGGAATGGGGGGTGTTGGCGTGAAGATTCCGATTCTCATACATAAAACACTTCATAAACAATCCAAAATCACTAGCTTGTGTTGAATGATCATCAGTCTTTTCAATTGTCCATGGTTTTTCGATACCGGTATATCAGTGCTTGATCAAGTAGTTTGATTTTCTTTTGCCCAATTCTTTTTGTCCGAATTTCTTCTGCTGGCCTTGCGATAAGGTTCATATCACCGAGTGCAAGTTTCATAAAATTGTCCTTTCACAATATTCTAAATGGTGTGTATAAGTTACCGAATGGTATGTATAAGTTACCGTAGACATTCCCCGCTCACGATTTCCCGATTCATGAAAAACGGTGGGCTAATTCACATCACATGCATCATAGTAAATTACATTTTTCACAAGGTCTGTTGAGGGAATTTTTGAGAAGATTAGGGGATCCTACTTTAAAATTTGTTCGTGTATGATCGTAACTGCAGCAGAGCACAGGGCTAGTGCAAGCATGCAAACGCACAAAGCTTGCATCATACTCGAAATCGCAATTGCATCAGACAGTTAAAGTGCAATGACCTTCCCTGACGCAAGAGAACGGACGAGACTTGGCAGTTGTCCAAAACTGCACTCATAACATGTGAGTTAGAGTGAATTCTTGTCATCTCCTTAGATGAAATGTATGGGGAGGTGAGATATTGTGCTTTCCCTAACTTTAGAAGTGTCTCTGACTGTCTGAGAGTATGAGTGTGTGTGCGTGTGGGCGCGTGTCAACAACCAAAAAAAAAAAAAAAATGTGTGTTACGAACTCCTTCTAAACCGTATGTCCGAGCCAAATTAAAACTTGGTGGTTAAGTAGCTGACCATGAAAACTTGTGCCATGCGTCTTGATGACGTCATAGGTCAAACGTCAAATCTTTTAAAATTGGGCTATTGTTATTATTTTGCCTTTCGGTCAGTATGTTAGTGAAAGTAATGAAACCACATGATGGGCTCTAACTGATGAGATAATTTTTAAAATAGTGCTTTTCGGTTACTACTGGGGATTCAAGGTCAAAATGTCGGTCAACGGTCAAATTTGCGAAAAAGTGTGTCGGTAACTTCCCCTAAACCGTTAGTCCGGTCAAACTTGGTGGGTATAGGTATCTAACCATGAAAACTTGTGCATGCATAATTGTTGACGTCATAGGTCTACGGTTAAACGCTAAGGGTCAAATTTGTTAAAAAACTGGGGGAGGGGGGAGGTTGCCATTATTTGCCTATCAGTATGTTAGAGAAAGTAATAAAACCACATGATATGCTAGAACTGATGACATAATTTTTGATATAGTGGTTTTTCGTTGCCAAGGGTGGGTTCGTATGTCAAAATAGCGGTAAACAGTCAAATTTGCCTAATGATTTTATAAAAAAGTGTGTCTCGATTTCTTCCAGTTAATCGTAAGTCCGATCAAGTTCAAACTTGATGGGTAGGTAGTTGGCAATAAAACTTTTGCATGCGTGATTGATGACATCATAGGTCAAAGGTCAAAGGTCAAATTTGCTAACAATGGATTGCTTTTTTGCCATAATTTCCCTATCAGGAGGCCTATGTTGGAAAAAGTAATAAAACCACATAATATACTAGGACTGATAAGATAATACTTAAAATTGTGCTTTTTGGTTGCTGAGAGTGGGTCAAAGGTCAAAATGTAGGTCAAAGGTCAAATTTGCAAAAAAGTTTGTCGCGATCTCTTTTTAAACGGTATGTTCGATGAACTTTAAACTGGAGGAGATGAGATCTGCAATTCCATGGGTTGCCCTCAGGCGCGGATCCAGAAATTTCGAAAGGGGGGGGGAGGCTGAAAGCCTCCTTGAATATTCTCCTAGATTAACATTATGCTAATTTTCTCGTATTTATTATTGTTCATGTGGCGAAAAGGGGGGGCTGAGCCCAGGAAATCCCCCCCCCTTGGATCCGCGCCTGGCCCTCTTGTTTAGCTTTTTTATTCCTTGCCAATGGCTCATTGGCGGTGATTTGTTCTCAGTGCTGGGGATAATGACCCCATTTCAAATAACTTACTGTGTGAAAGTTCAAATTCAATGGGCTATTTCTCAAATATTGGGGGGCACGTCCCCCTGACCCCCTGGGATCGCCGCCCATCAAACGAAGGCGTATGCAATCACGGTGGAGTGTGCATATATGTAAGTGTGTGTGCTTGAGAAAGAGACAGTCGCTCAGCTTATACACACGATATTTCAAGATAGGTATGGTGGATGGTTTTCACACTTATTAAGTAGGTTTGTCTAGGAAGAACCGCTACTGTTTTTTTTTTTTTTTTTAAGGTCAGAGGACAATTTAGGTAGGGTTTCCAACGGTCCCGTTTACACAGGATTGTGCTATTTTGGGGTTAAAAATTGCATCTTGGGACCCTCAAACATTCGAAGAAATTTAAAGGGGAAAGGGCAACTCCTCCCGTTAGACCTCCCCCACTACAGTGGTCGGAAATGTTCAGCAACCCCCCGTTCGCTAGAGGACTTGTCCCGTTTTTGTAAATACCACAAAAACGTAATCTTTTTTATTAATTCCTTTTTGCATGTCGGTGATATATATACATTTATAGGACCTTACGTTGCGCTTTTTTATTATCATAAATTTGGTATATAGTTAGCTTGTATCTGATCATACACAGACACCCACGGCACACTGGTGAAATCAGTCATAAATATTGCAACATTCAAGTTGACATATTAATCTGCCAATTAAAGCCTAAATTTTCGGGAGATGGGCCCTTTCCTAGCTTATACCCGTATCCAGGCTGTCATATAGGCCTAGGGAGGCCCATTGTAACGTTGGACAAAGATGTTAACCCTAATTTGAGGTCACCAGAAGTCCAAAATTCTTGTAAACGGCTCATTTCAAGATAGGAATGGGAAATTCTTTAATGCTTGGTATATAGATTTGTCACATTGGCAAATCTAGGCCTACTGTTTTCTTTCGGTAAGAAATCGTAAAGGGATGTTGTGGTTTATTGTGGCTAAAGATAGGGAAAAAACAGCAGCAACAACGCACAGACAGAGTTCATGGAGGGAGAACCATGCAGTATTTAACCTTAGGCAACAGTTCTGAATAAGCCTTCCACCTCTACAAAACACTCACACAGCCACGTACTAGTGATCACTTCCGAAAACAGTTTGATACACTATCCCAAACCAACACAATAGTAATTAGAGGATTACCGTATTTTACTGTAGGGACCATAAGATAGGCGTCAGAAGCGGGGTGAGGGAGGGGCAAGTGCCATTGGACTAACCCCCCCCCCCATCAAAAGTGTTAGGACTAAAGTACACTTCCTCCCCAACCTTCAAAGGGGACACCCCTTATTCGTTTCTCTATGAAATATAACAAACCTTGTCAATAATCATAGGACTATCCAGCCTTTTACTAAATATTCTTATAAACTACTACACAAAGTGTACTTACAATTGCACTTAGAGACCCTCAAACATTCGAAGAATTTTTTAAGGGGGAAAGGGCATAGCCTCCCGTTAGACCTCCCCGTCACGAAAGCGTATGAAATGTTCAACAGCTCCCCCCCCCCCCCCCAGTTAAGTAGAGTTTCCTCCGCCCACCAGTATTCAACCTATACAAATATGCATTTATTTAAAAAAAAATGCAAAAATTGGATGGGATACTGTAACTGCCACCCAACAGCCACGTTGAAGGGTCTTAGCCTGGCATCGTTAAAAAATTGAATTTTGAGAATTAGCAACGCGCAAGGTTCACACTGCCAAGTTTTGAGAAGAAATGATAATGATCACAGCTTTCAAATTTTATTTCCCTTCTCTTTTATACCGTCTGGTATGATGGAGAAAAAGTAAATATACCCTTGTTATTAAAACATCCATATAAAGATACAAGTCAAAGATATACCATGTGAGTTTATCTTATATTTATGACGTTAAATCCTCAGAGCACTCGCCTAATCTCTCTTAAAGTAGGATATGATTCATAGTACCACAACCAGATATTTAGACAGTGTGTTACAGCAGTATGTGCTTATATTATTATACTCGTCAGGAATGAAATGCTATCATTTTTATGTCGAACAGCCAAGATACATTCCTCACTCATGTTTAACTACATTCCTCACTCATGTTAAACCACTGAAGAGAGGTCCCCGAGGAAATTTCCCTATCTAGGCCAACGTCAAATTCAGTCTGATAGACAGGCTTTACATTGCCTCATGAGAGCACCAGGTAAACGACACATCTTTGTTGTCGTGTTGCCATTTTTCGCCTTTCGGGGGAATTTCTGGGCTAATATCTTATGCCTCTCCACGTTAAACTGTTCGATCTGATTTCTATACTAATGGCGAACCCAATTCCCCGCACTCTGAAAGACTCGAAGGGAGATTGTACGGTACTTCTCTCTCTGATCTCGCTGATGAAGGTTCCAGGGGAACCGAACATTTCGAATTAAATATTGGATTATTTTGTACTCTTTAAGTCAACTAGTGATGCATTTATTTGTTTCCTGTTTTACGATTTGCATATATATGTATATATATATATATATTATATATATATATATATATATATATATATATATATATATATATATATATATATATATATATATATATATATATATATATATATATATATATATATATATATATATATATATATATATATATATATATATATATATAAGGTCAAAACATCTCCAGAGGTTCTTGTAAGGCAAGATAGAGGAGATTTGCACGTGTTTGCTGATTTTAAGCAATTTTGGGGAGACTGCCTATTACCTTTAAGAGGGTAAGAACTTTCCCATAGACATCTGCCCTCAGTCCGTCTCCCGTTACCGTCGACCCCAATCGAAAAGTGAAGGGATATGGAAAATGGTGTGGGAGTATATGTGTATTATGTTGGGGACAGTCCCACAATTTCTGAGGGGGGATTTCAGAGGCAAACAAGTGGGGTTGTAAGGACGTCTCTGCTGTCAAAACTGAGAAGTATGATAGGCGCAACCGTCTTCGTTTTATCATGTTAGGGCCAGTGGTGGCACCAGGATTTTAAAAGTGGGAGGGGGCAAATGGGGGAAATAGAAAATGTTGTGGACAAACAATTTTTCGCACGTAGCGCGAAATCGAGCTCGAAGCGCAAGCTTTTAGCGGGTGAGGTCCAGGGGGCGAAGCCACCGGAAGCTGTGATGTTTTAGCATATCTCTGAGTGAAAAATTAACTCTCAGGGAAGGATTTCTTTTGGTTCATAATGCATCATCAAATGCAAAGATTCCAAATAATTTTAATGTATTAGGCTATTCCTTCCCTTCAGGTCACTATACCTTTAAGCGAGTGGGGTCAAATGGCCCGCCTTAGGGCCCCTGGTGGGGGTCCAGGGGAGAAGCCTCCGGAAGCTCTGAGGTTTTAGCATAGGGTGAAAAACTAAGTCTAGGGATGGATATTTTTTGGTTCATAATGCATCATCAAATGAAAAGATTTCAAATAGTTTTAATGTATTAGGCTATTCTTTCCGTCAGGCTACAATACCTTTAAGCGGATAGGTCCAGGGGCCTCCTTAGAGACCCTGGTGGGGACCCAGGGGCGAGGCCCCAGGAAGCTCTGAGGTTTTAGCATATTTCTGGGTAAAAAATTAAGCCTCCGGATAGGTATATTTTGGTTTATAATATATCATCCCATGCAAAGATTCCAAATAATTTTAATGTATTAGGCTATTCCTCCCGTCAGGCCACTTTACTTCAGGAGCTGAGTAGGGGCATCTAGGGGCAAAGCTTCTACCTGGGGGATGCCCCCTTGGTGCCGCCACTGGCTGGGGCTTTCAGGTTTCAATGATACCATGAAGAAGTTAAAAGCTCCTCCCACAAAATTCAGGTTTCGACATGGACCGCCCGGTTATTTTTGGTCCACGGGGCAACTTTTCGGCGTGGGACCAGAGGACCAAGCCCTGTAACATGTGGGGCATTTTCAAGATGCGGACAATAGAAAGGAACATTTAAATATCTGCAATTTGCATTGTATGCGCACTTAACAGACGACAAACGTCTCAGTTTGACCATTTTATCATAGCATAACTTAGAACGAAAGCCTGTGGATTTGATAAGGGGCTTGTCTGTAAAAAGTATTATGATGTTAGGGGTTTCATGCGGCTTTAGAACAATAATCCCCCTCAAACTGTTCTTACACGAAGAATCAACGAGACAAAAAGGCTATCTACGATAAATGTTCGCGAAGCGCTCCAAAATTTCTTGTCTTAAGTCATTTTAATATGTCCAGGACCCATTTCTCAAAAGGGATCGTCATTACACTATCTAATCCAGTGGTTCTTAAACTTTTTGAGATTGAGGGCCAAATAGAAAGGCTGAAAAGAGGTCGAGGACCCCAGTGGAGGATCTCAGGCTTAAAGAGAGATGACAATAATTGGAAAAGAACGAAATCCATAATTAAGAGGCCCCCGGAGGTGTATCTACGGCAAACAGGCAGAGTTTTCATAGGAAGAGGTTCCTTAAGAGGGCAAGTTGCACTTTTGCAGCGTCCTACAGGAGTTTCGTCCGACCTCAGCCCCACCATGGTTGGGGCTGAGGTCAGAAAAGTTTGCTCTGCAGGCGCTCTACATTGCAGGAAATCGCACTCTTCTGCACAAATTCGCATTTTCAATCAGGGGTGGCGGCCAAGCTTCCCGAAGGAGCGGCTGGGTTGGCAAAAGGAAGACGAAAAGACATTTTGGCGAACGAAGCGCGCAAATCAAGAAATTTGTTGCTGCAGCTGGCCGTCGTCGGGTGATTACATATACATACTTTATCGTACCCATTAAGGCTCCCCAACGAAATAAAGTTTTCCCGACAATAGGAAGCATGATCCCCTGCACTTGCCCCAACTGGTGACACTCGTCTACAATTCTGCGTCTAGCATGCGTGGGTCACCAGTATGGTCATTTTAATGTTTATCATGAGTCGGTTTGAGGTATGGGAGAAATAGATGGCATTCCATACAGCCAAACTAAGTTGCCGACGAAAACCGCACTCTAAAACGAATGAAGTCACAGTAGTTCTGAAGTTCTGAACTTATCCTTCGTTAGTGGCCAGTACGTGAGGAAGCTCTTGATCATTTTTTCTCAAGCGCAGTCAGATAGACAGATGGAGAACTGAGTTTGCTAAATTCGAGGACTGTACTCCCAAAAGTCGAAAAAGCTTTGATTGAATGATTATATTTCATCTTACAGAGCTATGGAAAGAGCGAGTTCTTATGAAACGTCGCAAACACATTGTAGTACCGAAATATAAATAGCAGAAATTTTAATTTCAGTAACCAATCAACAAACGTTCAACATGATACGTTTTTCAATTGTACAGTCACCTCACGTCGCAGTGAAATTTCCGGGATGTAATTTTGCTAGAAACTTTGTCACGTCAAATAAAACCACTCCGTAATGCACCGCTAGATACATTCTACCATGTACATAACATGATTGTTAACAAGACACACGAAATTAGTCTTGGCTTGATATGACTGGACAAGGAATATACCGCACATCTTGTTAGGTTGGCAACCTAGCCCCCTTCAGGAGAGCAACCTTGGAAGGAGTCAAGTAGTGACTTCATATTACATAATTTAATTTCCCAAAGTTGCTACTTTTTTCCTATCGAATGATTTTTCTCGAAACCTAAAATCAATTCAGGGGCCGCACCGACAGGGCCCGAGGGCCGCGTTTGAGAATCACTGATCTAATCGAAGCACCACCATGCCTCCAAGATTGCCAGAAGTGGCACTTTCAGGCCGGTAGCCAGACGGGGGGCCGGGAGCGTGCCCCCGTGCGGACTACCGTGCGGACCACCACGCCCTTATACTGAAAATCGATCAAAGATAAAATTTTAATAAAGGAAACGGTGGCCCCGGGTATGACACCAGGCGATTTTTGACCAAAAATGATCCCAAAAGGCCAGTGAACGTTTTTTTGTTTTCTGTAACATTGTTTTCTAAAGTTACAAAATTTTTCGCGCTCTACGCGCGCTTCAGTAACATATAACTGCACCCTTTTCAGATATGTTGGCCTTATAAAGGTAGATTCACAATTACCATATTGTTCTTCAGTGTTAATCGTGATACTGGAAAGAAACAAAATTGAATCCATGAAGTTCTGTCCTCTTTCTCTTCCCATTTGGAAGATTCTTTATTCAGACTCAACACCGTGGTAAACATATTTTGTGAGAAACGTAAAGAGTCTCAATGCTGAGTCCAGGGGTGGTATAGAAGAGTCTTAAAGACAGACACTCATCACCTCAAATACATTTTTGGTTGGGAAAAAGAAAAATTCTCAATTGGTCATTGGTAAATGCTCTTTGATTGACAACAAAGTCAAAAGATGTAGAGTAGCTCATATTACACAGCAGCACAGATTTTTTTCGGGCACCTACTGAAACTAAGAAAAATAATATGATGTAGCTAAAGGTAATCAATAGTTCAAAAACTTCCTTGGTAATTTAAGTTCTAATTTGAATTGCACCAGCACCTATATATTTGGTTATTAATTCAACATTGTGTTTTTAATGATTAAACTATATATTATGATTATCAGTGGTTTACTTAGGGGCCATTGGGCCATGCCCCCCTCGCTGATGCCGATTTTTTTTTTTTTTGTACCTACATTTTTTAACACAAATTTACCCATAATAAGAGTTACTTTCCTTCAAAGCCTAAGATCGTGAAACTTACGTTGCACAAAGTTATAATCTACACCTTCGTTGTGCTCAGTTTGTCACTTGAATTTTTGCCTTCATTTGTGGATCGGCATATGAATTTTTTCAGTATGATACTCCTCCATTTGAACACAATCACTACGAGCATACCCAGCATTCTTCATCTGCCACGCAGTTGTTTTGACTATTTTATGAAGTGGAAATTTTGATCATTTCTCCGATTCCACCAGCTTAACCTTGTTCCAATATGAATAATCATGCAGTCCAATTGAGGCAAAGAGATAGGCTATATCTCGAAGGATGATAAGCCGCTAGGCAGTTCTATTGACTTCTTCTTTCGCTGTCATATACTTAATGTGATTCGTGACAAAAAAAAAAACAATAAAAAAGAAAGCCCAGACTTGGACGCCGCTAGACTAAGTCTATATTTTAGGCCACGACAACGCCTTTGAGAGTCTCCGTTTGCTTAACGGGCAGATTCCTCACATCCGGGAGCTGTAAGGGACAAAATCATTCGATCGTCTTAGCTTTGACTGCGCATGCACAAATGCCAGATTCTGGGAAAGAAACATCTTACGGCCGTCTGTTGCCTGCTTGGAAGATACGTTTTTTTTAAACTGTGATTAAAACTGCGTGTCAAAATTTGGCAGAAGAACAGTTTTGGCCGGCCCTCAGAAGTGAGCACGGCAGGCGGTTTGACCCTTTTTGTACCTCTTACTCTATATTTACTCGATCAAGAAATCAGGTGGGGCAGATATTTGGACTTTCATATCATTTTGTTTCATACCATCTTCAGAGGATTCGATCTGTACGTGCCTGCAATTGCAAACCGTCTAGTTACTTTTTTTTTTTTTTTTTGAAAATGCCAAGTTTGTACCAACTGAGTGGAACGTTCACGACTCAATTGTTTTCGCAATCCGGAATGGATTGAATCCTCTCAAGACAGATTTGGTTCTAAAATGGAAATATGCCGCCATTTTAGAACCCCTGCTAAAAAGTTCGACTGTGACATTTAATATAGGTAAAAGATGTCGCTTTCTTGTTAGGAACTTGGTTGCGTTGGTTGATGAGATGTATTGAGGATATGACTGTGTACCTAAAGTATAATTTGTAAATCCTGTATCTTACTGCAGCTTGTACATTGCTACTTGCAGACTTGTGTACACAAGACATCATACTTAGGCTATTGGGATTATTGCCAAGATGACGCAGGTCAGAATATCTGTATGGTGCAGGCTCTTGTTTTACTACTTATGTTCGTCTGTCTTCGCGGCATGTCAAAGATACCCATACATTCTGCAGTAACCCATGAAACAACAATAGATCGCTTTGGTGGGATTTCGTTGCTAACTTACAATGATATAATTTTGTTGCCTAGTCACGAAGACGTCATCCTTATCCCGATTCCTAACATGCCTTGTATGTTGTACCTGAGTGTGCTAATGTTGGGGATGGAGTGTGTACAGCTGAGGCATACATTTATTTTCATTCAGTCAAAGCATAGACTGGGGTATCACATGTCATTCATGGACTGTGTAGGCCTTCTTCAATAGCTTTACTTTACCAATGGTATATCACCCAGCTTGTTTATTTTTAGGGGGACCGTCTCCGAGGTAGTATACTTCCATGGTCTGAATTCTGACGTCACCGAGGTTGGTATGTCTAATAATAAAGCTTAAGGTTTGCTGAGATCACATGGTTGTAGAGAGTTAGATGTGTCGACAACACACCTTACAATCATTTAGACCTTGAAGGGCAGTTGTATTACGATGCTAACCGACCGCGACTGTGGGAGAAGCCTGTGGCCGATAAATTACAACCTCCCGTCAGGTTACTAACCAACTCAACAATTTACGTCAAACTTGGTTTCTTTTAAATGCTGAAAATAAATGCAAAACAATTCGGGTACTTTTTAGATTTTAATTTATATTTTCTCACACTCTGGGTGTAATATACAAAAGTACCGTGCAAATCTAAGCAGGCACACAGCAACTTGAACGACCTAAGAAACCTGCCTATTTAATAAGGTTTAAAACTGAATGATAAGACATTTATTTGAATGGTTAATTTCTATTTCTACCATTGGCAAGCAAACTCTCGAATAATTCAAGCATTTTAGCTGTTCACATCATGGTTGACTAGTGGTTCTACTCATCATTTTGATTTCTTCTCTTAACTTCTGAATGTAACCGTTGTGCAGTGCCCACTATGTTTGTCTCAAATAAACGTGGAAACAATTCCGCATACATTTAAAACTATGAGTGTTTTAAATTAACATTCACATGCTCGCAGCGTCTTACAGACCCTCATTTTCATACTTCAATGGGTTTTATCACTCTGAAACTCTCAAAAAGGGAGTTTCCATTCCACTAAAGACAAATGCGTTTGTTTTGTCTCAAAGGAATGGTCAACAAAGCAATTATTTTAAATTCCGTTAAGAACCTTTAGCCGCACCACCCCCAGCGACGATTGTCCCCAACCATCGATATCCAGGAATGAAACACAACGTACAGCTTCACTTTGCATCTTTGACCAATTCATCCTGTAGAGAGCGCTGTTAAAAGTGTTTTCTGTGGGGGCGTGGGCACAGAACTATCTGAGTACCATGGTGGTTATGTTGTTAACCTGGTAGCGGCAAGTGGCGTCCATATCATCCTTTCGCGGTACAATGTTTCTGTTTATAAAGACATCATCCTTTCTACGCTTGATAACCACTAGGAATATCGAAGACCATCCGTCTGACCCGAACTCCGTAATAACTCCATGGTCTGACGGACGCCTTGACTCACCAACTCACTTATTATATAAACATTACTACTGGTTCAAAATGAAGTGCCTCCCCATTGGTGCTTGGAACTTGTAAAATGCAGCGAGCGCCAAGCATTCAAGCTCCCCTCAAGTAATCCACGCAAGTCTATATATTGAAATTTAACGGCAGAACGTACCTCTCCACAAAATCATTAATGGATATTTATTTCAGAAAAATAACTTGCATACATTGGCACAATTTCTACCTCCAGGCTCAAATCCAGAAGAATACTTAATTTGAGAATTCTGATCAAATTTTCATACACCTCACAGTCCTGGTTCTCGAGAAACTAGCAGATGAAGTTAACGCATTCAGTCGAAGCCGGCGCACGTGACATCATACCCTGAGATTGGTAAACATTACTATTCGTTTCCTTAAACTTTACATCCGATTTTCTCTTCCAGAATCTCATATTTTGATTACGTGGCTGCATGAAAGAAATGGGAATTTTACAAACTTTACACTTCCCATGCCAAACTCATATTCTTGTCTATTTCAATGTAACAATAGATTGGAAAAAGGAAAAAACAATGCTCATCAGTGGGAGTAAATGACATCACTCCTGCTTGCTTCAAGTTCAAATGGCAAATATAGTAACTTCTGCTAATATCTCGCGAATCACATATCGCAAACGAATGAAAACTCCACTGAAATGCTAAAAATTAGTTCCTCTTACACATATTTCACTAAAGCTTTCCTATAAGGTTGGAAAGACAGATAAATATACTAACAAAAAAGTCTTTTACCTGTGTGCAAAAAACAGTGTGTCAGTCTAAGAGAATTCTTTAATTTTTTCCCCAAATTTAAGTCTACTTGTAATGCCAAGAATGACACAAACGAGACAAATATAAGGCACTTATAGAAAACTTGGGTTTTGCTTCTTTTGCGGTTAATGATAAGCCTAAGCCATAATTTAAAATATAAAGAGCGTGCAATCAACATAAGTCTTTTCTCTAAAGTCTAAAGAATGACGGGAACAGCAAAATCCGAAAATCGATGAGCAGAGTGTTTTAGGTTTTTATAACTATTTTAAAATAATCTCCAAAGAGCTGGAAGCAAGTCCATATTTATTGTTATAACAGAGCCATAATGAAATGAACTTGCTGTCTATTTGCAATCGCATATCGTCTTTCGCCTTTGTGCAAACCAAAATGTATGGATGGTTTCGTTACGTCTGTATCTTGTCCATCTTAAAAATTAATAAGAATGCTAAATTCACATTTCGGATCACACTGACACTAAAATACCATAGAAACAAACTAAACAAATCAACACAGATAACGTTTAAGTAGACATGGCAGAGCAAGATTGTGAACCATATTTTTTTTGCCGATGGCCGTCATCCCTCGTTCAGTCGTTACAAAGCAATGGCTCTTATCTGAAGGGCAGATACGATGGAACAATTTAATGTATTATTTTGGTTCAATTTCTTGCAACTTAAAAATTAAAGGTTCCTTCCTAGCTATAAATATGCAATGTTTTAAAAATTATGGTTTGTATCCATGGACGTCCGCAGAAGAAAATTCAAGGGGGGGGGGCAAAATTTTTTAGGCGGCCCAACTTTTTTCATGGGAAATATTTTACTCCCACGGAAGAGTTTGGATGCTATTTTCACACAGTGTTGACAAAGGCGTAGCCAGGAATTTGTCAAGGGGGGGGGGCGAAGCCCATATACAGACTCTCAGCGCTCCGCGCCACCATGGGTTGGCGCGGAGCCGGAGCGCAAGAAAATTTTGGCCCAAAATGCTTCCTAGATCCCTGGAAATGGCACTTCCAAGGCCTATTTACCGCATATAAAAAAGGGGAAACATAAGCAATATCGTAAATATAAACTTTAAAAAATATGCTCGGGGGGCTGCTGGGGCCTGAGTGTTGATATTTTTATTCAATTCCTGTTTTGAGAGAAGAAATTCACACTGATTGAACTGTTAAGAAATGTTAATTTTATATTTTCTTCGTTTTTTTTTTCTTTATTTTTTCTTCGTTTTTTCAAGTTTTTGATTTTCCGGGGGGGGGGGGGCAAGGGGGGTTGCCCCTTGCCCCCCTCCGGACGCCCATGTTTGTATCTAGACCAAAATTCGTTTAGTGTGCATTAGAATCAGTGTCCATTCATTTAAAGATAAATCAATTTACAAAATTAAAGTTCACACTGAAGAAAATTTTAAAATCTGGGGTTTTATTCATGAACCTGCCTTCCTTGAAAGCGACGTAAGTAATCCTTCGGGGCAACAGGTCACTGTCGGGGATTACATGCTTTTCCGTGTCCATGAAGGCTGCCCGACGAAATCTGAAATTTTTCCCTACAGGGGCTACTCTTCCCCCTCGAGTGGCCATGTTCCCATGTCTCCCACTTGGGGCCACCCTGCATATTAAAATAAAGCCAAGATGTCACATTGGATGAGATGGTTAATATCACGAGATTAAAGTACTGTACCGTAGGGGATAATGGTAATTCAGATTCTCTGACAGTATTTGTCCTTCAACCTGTCAGTTTGCAAATGGAGATGCACTTACTTTCACAGAGCACTATCTAAAGTAAAGAATAACATTTCCCGCCCAAAGAATCTTGCACAGTAATTGCAACAAGGCTTTCTTCTCGCATAACTATGATCTACACATGATGCTTGCTGGTAGAAAAAGCCAGGTTTCAAAATAGTATACACAGTTATGTTATACAAAATTATAAAGTAATTTTACAAGAAAAGAGTTCGGCACAACTGTGGCTATATAGCAAACGACTTGTTTCCCTCGACTGAACCACAGGTTTTAACGGTCAGCGCAAGTTCACTGGATTATGTGTCCTGCAGTAAAAGTCTCGATTAGCCTCGAAGTGGCCTGTAGAGAAAAAACAAGACACAGATGTGACGTGGAAAAAAGGTTACCTCCAGACATCTGAACATTTTACCCATAGGCCTAATGGCAATTGTGAGGTCCAACCTATGCCCTAAGCATCTGTTGATATCTTTCAGGTTGCCATTAAAACTTAAAAGGGAAAATGCAGTCTCCCAATTTAAAGGGGATATGCAGTCACCCCAACTTGAAGTAGTGTAGTAGACTGTCCTGTTTCATGATTGGCTCTTGAGAGTCATGTGACAATATTTTTTTCTCCTCAAATGTGAAATTTACTAGAAGTAACTGATTGGTTTACCTTGAATATGCAATATTGAAGTCCTAAAATATTGTGAAAGATACTTTGCAGAGAAATAAGAAGAAAATTGTGAGATTTAGCTGTTGCTTCAAAATAAGTTTGGGACGACTGCTCTTGCCCTTTAAATTATGTACCCCGTCATCCCTAATTCAGGAATGGCTCCTATCAATCATGTGACAATATTTGTGTTACTCATTTGTTAAATCCATGCAGAATAACTCCTTTGTTTACCTTCAATATTCAATGGTTTTATCTAGAAACAAAATATAAGATACATGTGAGCGAAATAAAAGAACATATTTGTAAGATTTAGCAGACTTTTGAAAATAAACCTGAGGCAACTGCTTTCTCCCTTAAACATTGTTTTTGAATTGAACAATGTGAAGACAATTATTAAAACTAGTTAGTCTGTCAACGTGATATCGTCTGTCAAATCAAGTAACAACCAAGACATGTTGCGGGAAAGCAACTGTCGCAAAAAGTATATGTTTATAGGCGTGGTCGACAAAAGGGTCTGAAAGCCCGAAAATCATTTTTGCTGAATCACCCTCCTTATAGTCTAGGCAACGAAAAGATTTCGGTTTTCCACGTGTAAAGAGATAAGTGGAGTTGGACAGAATATCACTCTGTCTCACGTAAACCCACATCAAATAAAATACAGCGCCCCGTCCTTTCCTCTCTACGTCTTCCTCTTTGTCGACGACATGAACAAACGAACGAACAAACAAACACAAACACAAAACAAACAAGAGAACAAGTTCGCAAGAAAAAAGACAAGCTAGTTGGTTTGATCGTGGATGACAACGGCTTGTTCATAAGGTTAATGTGAGCAAAAATAAGGATATGCCTAACCCAATTTGAAAATGATTTGCCTTTGACACGTATGGGAAGGGGGCAGGCATTAACAACACTGACATGAGTCAGTGGGCAGGTCCGCCCTATACTTATAGCCTATGTATTCGTAAAGCTATTCAAAATCACATTGTATTTAATCACCAGGAAAGTACTGCGCTGTTTACTTGCCAGCAAAACGCAAGCAATTAATGCTAATATATTCCGTAATGAAATGGTTCACTGCAAAGTCGTCCCCTACTTAAAAGTATCCGAAAATGGGATTTTGCTTGTCATGGACCAAACATTGGAGGACATTGCTCCTAACTTCTTCACCTCGCACATATATATCCTATAAGCGTTATGTCCCCCACCTCACCCGTTCTTTATTACCGGTCGGATTACATGTAAACATTGCTACTCTTTTTTCTGTTGTTTTCTTCGTTTTCCATTGTCCCAAGGTTTGAAAATATATTTTCTAATATTCAGCAAGTGTACGTTATTCGTTTGTGTGAAATTATATAGATTGACGATTTGACGATAGTAAAAGTATACGAATCAAATTAAGCATGAACTCAGATATTGTTATGACCACATTTGCAAACTATGAGCCTTGCCATACTACAAACGATTGAATCTGTATCTCACCTTTGCCTTTTAACTTCATGTTACACACAGCACAGGTAAAACAGTCGTTGTGAATGCAGTTATCTCTAATGCTAACATAACGGCCCCTGAAAAAGAACAGAAAGATAAGATTTGGGGTGTAATGAGCAAAAACTCGTATTAATGCTTTGGTATATTACTTACTGGGCGGTTCAAGGTCAAACAGGGACCTTGGCCACTGTGAGCTGACCGATACCCCGACTGTGGATAATAATTATTTAGTAAATAACACGGTTACAACAACATTGCACGAAATTTGTCGTATATTACGACCGTGACTGTCTGCAAATTGTGAATCTAATCTAAAGCGTGGCGAAAATATTTAATTCTGTTTATTCAAATGAAATACAGATGTAAAACGAAGGCCGACAGAAACTTCAATAAATTAATTTGTGAATCCCAGCACAGTGTAGGGCCTATACTGTAGATACTCCTTATTTCAAATAGGCTCGGCAGGACGTCGATCTGTTAAAATTATTGGGAAGGACACTTGCTTGGGTGGACACTTTGGGCCTCCGGCTAGAGGTACGTGGCAGTGACGTAACCAGGATGTCTCTCACGGGGAGCATGCAGTATCTTGTTTGACCGCCGTTCTGGGGGAGGGGTCTGAAGGGAGGGGGACACACCCTCCCCTTTGAATTTTTGGAAAAATTAGGTGTCCTTACATGCAATCTGGTACGACATATGCTACCTTTTAAAGTAAAATTTGTGTTAAAAACTTTACGTATTTTTAGGAACTAAAAAAAAAAAAAAAAAATCGGCATCAGTGAGGCCATGGACTCAATGGAGTCCCCCTTCCCTTCGAAAAGTTTTGAAAAATTAGGTGTCCTTGAATGCAATCTGGTGCCACATATGCTACCTTTTGAAGTAAAATTGTGTTAAAAACTTTGCGTATTATTAAGAACTTAAACAAAAAATTGGCATAAGTGATGGGACCATGGTCCAATGGGGCCTTTGAAAATTTTTGAAAAATTAGGTGTATTTTTAGGAACTACAAAAAAATCGGCATCAGTGAGGGGAGCCATGGCCCAAAGGCCTCCTGCCTACGCCACTGGTACAGGGGACCCGCCATAGGTCCCCTGTTGGGGTCCAAGGGCGGAGCCCCTGGGAGCCAAGCGATTTGGTGCATTCTAGAGGACACAGATCACATATTTCTGATCTGAATTTCTCCCCAGCTGCAACGAATAGGCTAATATCACAATTATTCACATCGAAAATGTGTGTTACAACATTTATTTTTTCTGTATACCTCTAAATATTAGGGGGACATTTGATATTACGCCCCCAATAAAAATATTGGGGACATGTCCCCCTGTCCCCCCTCCCCCCAGGTCTTACGCACAATCCAAATAAGAGAAGCCAAAGGAGGGATTAATTATTAATTGACCCGCTAATCTTCGATGACTACATTTTGGTACGTTCTACCTTCCATTTTTCAGACAGTCTGTTCTGAAATGTTTTTTTACATTTATTGCTTATGAGTATTGACAATTTTGTTATCCTAATTAGGAATGCAAGGCGTAAGAACGTCGTAAATTGCATGGTTTCTTTTCCAGAATCCCATCGCAGATACTTCTGCGTATACCATGTGTGGGTAGCCATTATTGAAGGCATGGGCGGCTCTAAGAAATTTTGTTTGGGGGGGCAAACTCAAGTCCCTATTCAGGGAGGTTCGGAAGACCCCCCGGCAATATTAATGGTCAGCTCCGGATAGTACAATAGGAGTATGGTTATTATTATATATTACAGCGATGCCCCATGTAGTTTTCAAGAGCTCTTCAAAAACCATTTCAGGCAGTCAGTCATGAGCTGACTACTTTAAAAATAAAAATACAACCATATCAGCCGATCGCTACTCCATAGGGGGAACTAAGAGGCAGGTGAAATGGGCAAAGCGGCTTTTATCCATTTGTATAAAATGAGCCCCACCTTTAAATATTTTGTTGTTTGTTTCATTGTGTCACAATATGTTTCAGCTTTGCCAAGGGGCCATAAAATGTTGGTTTTCTGGATTGTTTTCTTAAGCCAACGAAAATTTCGAGCACTGAAGACACTTGAAAACGATTAAATGATAACACTATTTTGGATCTCAGTACCATTCCGAAAAGAAATTTGATTAAAGGGGGAGGGGAATTCCCCTAACTCAGAACGACGTCTCATCCTATATACAAATAGCTAGGTCAAAAGTCTCACTACACTGAGCTTAGATTGACTGTTTGGTGTGTTTACTTTAAATCACTGAAACGGTATACTTAAGCACAGAGGTGGAGAACCTTTTGCTTATAACATGCCATTTGACAGTCATAAGACCGCTCTCGGGCCAACGGCGCTGTCAATTTGGACAAGGGAAGGGAAACACAACACTTCTAGGCTACATGCCCATTACAACTTTTTGTAGACAGATGCCTATGCTAATGTGGCCAGGTGACACCCGGGCAAAACTGCTTTTAGTCGTGGATGATAATCAACACGGCTAATGGGTTGTGTATCTAATGACCCCGAAAGCTCTGAAGTGGCTGCAAAATTATGGGCATTTAACTCCAGCATTACCGTTACCCTCTGTAAATGACATTATGATGCCTAAGCTAATCAGATTTCAAATATCACAGCGTAATCATTTGTTTTGATTACCTTAGCTCGCACGAATGGTAGGTCCATTTGTGATGTCTGAAGTACATATAGTAGCAAACAAGCAACTAAGAAAACGCGCGCAAAGCGCGCCGAAAAATGTCGTTTTGAAAGCACTTTATTAATGTTTAACCCTCGCATTGCATTGGAAAGTTATTCACCTCTTCAATTTTGAACCGAGTCAAGGAAGAGGGAGGGCCTAACCCATCTCGAATTACATGTTTTATTTATTTACTATTTTTTTTTTGAAAATTGAAGACCATGTTTTGCAAACTTTTTGGGGGGCAAGTGCCCCCGTGCCCCTATGGCGAGCCGCTAATGATTGAAGGAAATTTGGCCACCGGTTAGCTCTACATTAAAAAAAGACAGGCAGTCATCACCCCAAAGTATATTTTTAGTGTGGGTATATCAAAATTCTCAGTTGGTGAATGCTCTTTGATTGACATGAAAGTTTGAAAATTTGAAAGATGCAGAGTAGCTCACATTCCACACAAGGCAGAGAGAGTGCTTTTATTACAATTTACAGCCTTGTATGCTCACCAGGAGAACAAAACAGGTTTATTCCTGCACAAGGAAGACCTTCACACAGTTATGGGAGGAGCTAGAAGATGCATAGTTGGGAGAATTGGAACTGTCTGGGATCATGAAAATTCCCCTTTAAACACTTCGCAGGCTACAAATGACCGGCCTAGGAGCCGCCATGACACCCGAGATGCTAATGGGCGTTGCATGTAGCAGATGCGTGACTGTAGCTTCTGTGTCATAACTTTCTATACGAATAAAATGAGAAGCTTATGTTTGGTCTTGTCTGTGTCTAAGCATGTCGATTAGCCAATTCTATAAGCTACCACTGTACAAACTATATTTAATAATTGAAAGACGCGACATATAACAACCGCTTGGTAAATGTAGTAAATACATGACGTCATGTTTAACTTGTTCGGTGAGTGGATAGGGGAATGGCAGCTCGCTTGTGAAACTAAATGTAATATTTCAACAATCCAATGAATTACGAACATGAATTTAAGTCAATGACGTTTAGTTTCTTGTACATTTTCCCTCATTGTATTGAACGAATTTTGCGTTTCCTCCTTTAGGTTATCTAATATTCGTAGATGAAAAATGGTTGACCTTTCTCTTTTAATCGAAATACGTGTTTTCCAAAAATATATCCTTATGCATTTTGCAATTGCCCATACACGGAGCTCGAATACACCTGCCAATGCCGAATGTTACGTGGGTGGTTTCCTGTAGTAAGATGTTCTTTAAACCCCTCGAATGATGGCCTGACACAATCAGAACAACGCTAGATTAACGCATGCAAGCGCCTTAGTTTGCGATGGGTTATGTGCTTAGTATTCTATCGATTGACGCCACAAGGCGTAATCTATGACGGCAGGTGTTTTGCAATTACGACGCTTAAAAGAATCCGATACGTTACTTTTAGCTCGTTTGTGCTTCGAAATCAAGGAGAAACACTTTACATTGACTAAAACGTGCATCACATGCATTGAGATATGTCCGTTTAATTTAATTTCACGTGTGGTGTCGTTAGCGCCTTAAACAAGTTAATCTCTCATGGAAACATGCATCCCTCCAAGAAAAAACACACTTTGTCGGGAAATAAGAAAATCGTCCCTATTTATTGAGGCAAGTTTCATTTATTCACAGTAGGGCAAAGTTATTCGTTTTAGGTCTACACTTAGATTGTAGCAAACAGCCGAGGAGCATCTGAAGGAAAGGACCACATGGCAACCGTGGTCATCAGTTTGACAATGCGTCTTTGAATGCAAAAGAAAACAGTTGTCAGATGCTGGATTCCCGGGAACATCAGATTCCACGGAAGAATAAAAGGAGGGTAATGTTTAGGAATTATGTTGACTGGAGTGAAGGCATGGCACTTCAACCTCCCCCTTTCGCCCCAGTTTTCACAGAAACATATATACACAGTGGCAAGGAGTGGCCCACCGTGACTGCACTCACTGTTTCAAATAATTTCATTCAACGCTTTCTCACTGAAGCCAGCATTGCTGGTACATCATAAAAGCTGGCCTGCATACGTTACGCGCTGAGATGCTCGCGGTAAGTTATTGCATACAACATACGTCACAAGCCGAACATGAGAATATGCCTCCCGAAGGCGATCATTTAAAGCAATGTTGTATAACTCTAATCATATCAGCTTGATCGATCTTGCAAGCCGGTATGCCTCCAAAAAACAACTTCAAAATACGCCTGCAGGCCTTGAGTTCCTCCTATTTATCCGAAAATAAAAACGGATAAATGTTCTAGGAGTTTGGAACAGCTGACATGAATGACTTTTGACGCGACCTCGCGATGAAAAATAATAACAATAATCAATAAAGCTTTATAATAATATGTGAGCACTGAAGGATTGAATAGAAAAGATAAAACTGAAAGAAAATGTTTGTTTCATGAGAAATGAGAATGACTGAATTATGAAAAAAAAAACAGAAGGCCAATACCTGATCAGAGGTCATTCGTGAGATTCGAGCACTCACACGCGATCCTAAAATAACCGATTCAGTTTACTACAAGTGAATAACTTCTGTTATTTTCAATGTGGCACTGCGGTGTGTTCCCGGGGGTGCTGGGAAAGCTGTCAAGTGGACATGACCGTAGTTGAGTTACCCGGTGTTATGTACACATGGGGCATAATGAAATAAAAACGTAAAGATGTCAACTGTAAATATCTTCAAACGGTGGGAAAGAAATGTAGCTACTAGCTATTTCGTACTGGCTGGCCCAGGGAGATCACAGTCTTCCATCTCCCAGGCTGGCCTAGTCAGAGTAACCCTCATCAGAAATACTCTGGCTTTTCAAAGGGCAAATAATTCAGCCAGTGACAAGTAATGTAGCTTACCTGATGGGCTAATTTGTCCGTGGCGTAGCCAATAGGGCCTTGGGACGTGACCCCAAAAAAGGTCCCTCGCCCCACAGATTCGCCCCAATGGAGGGTCCAAGACTGAAAAAAGTATACAAGCATATGGTGATTACACACTGTAAGTCTCCCATGAAATGCCCACCCCCATGATGCCCCCTTTCCCAGG
Organism: Holothuria leucospilota; assembly: GCA_029531755.1. NCBI lineage: Eukaryota > Metazoa > Echinodermata > Holothuroidea > Aspidochirotida > Holothuriidae > Holothuria > Holothuria leucospilota. Next base: position 36,344,579 of record CM055965.1, on the reverse strand, counting down.
GGCACCCCTACACACAATTTTTTTCCGGCTGCGCTACTTCAATTTGTGGTAGGATCAAGTGTTGACACGTAGGTCACACACTATTTGCATCGCCGCACTACAAGGACACAGACATCCTTTCCAGATTTTGGTTCAATCCTATTTGACTTAACTTGAATTGCCAATCAATGAGAAACATTATTTCCTCAAAGCCACTAGAGTTAACCTTGTGATGCCCGTGCCATTCATTACATGTTACATGCAGTGGGTATGTTTTACGGTACCTTTTACCGTCCAGTGTAGGTCTAGAGACCGGCCTTCTCCTCAAGGCTGATTTTGCTACCTCGTCCCCAATAGGTAATGTCTCGGTCTCGGCCTTGTAGTAGCCTCTATAGCTTCGGAAATTTGGCAGATGGCGGTTCGAGGCCGTAACCAGGGCCGTAGCCTGCGGGGGGGGGGGGGAGCTGCCTTCTGCGATTTCCAAACCATAGTGATTGTTGGGCCTATTCACAAATAAAAAAATAAAGCGATATGGGGGGGGGCACCGGCACCGCCGGCACCATAGAAGGGTAAGGTTTGTAGTCAGTAGTGCCCCCATGTGATAGCAGTTTGCGGGAACCGCATGGATGATATCTCAAGCCTACCATAGATAGCTTAACGGTATCGGTTTATGTGTGCACATGCGCGCGAAGCGCGCAAAATTTTCGCTCTTCTGGTGGGAATTTCTCCTCCTTTTCCAATACAGAGAAATGAAAAAAAATGAAATGTCTCCAAAAGTGAAGGGAACAAGGTTATGACCACGCTGATGCTTCTTCGGCTCCGCAAGCCCAGGTAAAGAGTTGAGTACTTTGCGAACAGCGAGGGACCCGGGACTGCCATAAGGCAGGCTTGATGTGACCCAGTATGAGTTTGGTAGGATCCAGAGGGGAATTCCCCGAATGTCCGAGGAACTAACAAAATGGGAACACTGGCATGGAGCTTTGAGCAGGACTTTGAATGACAGCGAGAGCACACAAAGCTCTTCACAGTTCACAATTCAGATGGTCATTATCGTATTCTGCTTGAACGGGATTTTTCATGAAGAGAAAAAGTAAACAATTTTTGAATAAATTCGTGGTACGAGTAAATGTAGCTTCAAATGCATGTAGTCATCACGTTACGTATGTTACTCAAGGTATTAGATTGGTACATGAAAACCCCTTGACGATGCCCGGCAACTAACTTTGAGCCTTCACCTAGCTTTGGCTAGAATAGTTCACTGGAATTTTTTTGTGCTAGTATTGTTCGTAGGTGATACAACTTCGATTGCGAGAATTGCACGCGAAGGGCGTCGATATTTTGCAGGAAAATTATTTGCCAAGGTAAAACCTGCTTGCAGACTCAGCAAGGGGTGGTAAAGGATATGCCCGACGAGTGGTCCAACCTCCCGTCAGGGGTCCAGCAACCCGAAGTCGCGCCAGAAGCCGAATGGATGCTAACGCCAAAGTTTGGGGGCGCCAAGCGCGCCGAAAAATTTGGGGTTCTGTTGAAGAAAAATTGAAAATTAGAAAATTTGGGTTTCTATGGAAAATCTCCCCCTCCTCATCCGATACAATTCCAATCTTCCCAACTAAGTTACTCCTAGCCCCTCCAAAAACTTTCTTGAGCCCCTCCTTGTTCAGCCTGACACAAACCTAGTACATTGCTTAAGGTCATCCTGGTGGGCATACCAGGCCATAATGTGTAACCAGAACACTCGCTGTGCATGCTGTCTAATGTGAGCTAATCTGCACCTTTTGACTGTGATGTCAATCAAAGAGCATTGACCAATTGAGAATGTGCTTTCTCCCAACCAAAAATGTACTTAGGGTGATGAGTGTCTGTCTTTATGAGAGGCCGGGCGACTGGTCGCGTGGGATGCCCCTACCACCACCTCTGGACTCGGCATTGAGGCACTTTACGTTTCCTACCAAATATGTTTTACCATGATGTTGAGTCTGAATTAAGAATCTTCCAAATGGTAAGAAAAAGAGGATAGAACGCCTACACGGGAAATCAATCGCCTACTTGTGGAACCTTTAACTTTATAAAGCCAACATATCTGAAATGGGTGTTTAAGCAAAACGTATTATGCAACTGTAGATGAAAGCGCGCATACTCGTAGCGCGAAAATTTCTGTGATTTTAGAAAACAAATGTTACAGAAATGTTACAGATTATTAAACGCCTTTTGGGATTATTTTTGGTCAAAAATCGTCTGAAGTCATACGGAGGCCACCGTTTACAGGGAGTAAAATGTTATTTTCGATCGATTTTCCCGTATGGGGGGTACAGTGGTCCGCACGGGGGGCACGTCCCGTGCCCCGCCTGGCTACGGACCTGTAATTAGTCACCGGTCTGTCACCGCGAAGAGAAGGTCTCGTCATAGTAAGTTGCGTCACATAATGTGGAAAGTCACATAATGTGGAAGGAGCTTTAAAACTTTGTCCACTTGGCGTGCTAATTACTTCTCATGGAGGGCGTATGACATCACAACATAACCTATATACAGTAGCGTACGTTTCTAAACCAGTCGTACTATGCTGCAGTATAGTCAAATCATGGAAGTTACTTCCATGCTCAAACTAAAACTCCTTCCACATTATCCAACTAAAACTCCTTCCACATTATCTGATGCGAGTCTGTGCGATGAAACCGAGTTGTCGATTTTCAATTGCACTTGTGGGTTGCATCAGGGAGCTGGAAGACAGCTCCCCTGGTTGCATGTAACCGAACGTGTTCAGTCGCGGGTGTCTGGGTGGTGCTACAGTTTGACACTTGCAACTACTTGCGAGGGATTCCACACTAAGCGACGCGACGGAATCATAGCTTCAAAAACAGTTCGTTGCCACAAAGAGGCATGGATTGGCAGAGGCAGCCGCCTATCCCCTCCACCCCAGCCCCTCCCCCCAAAAATAGAAAGAAAGACAAATGTTTATTTCCGGGTAAAATGAATATTGAAAATTTTAGGGCAAAACACCTCTCGACCCTCTTTGTGAAATATCTTCCCATATACGCATATGATCGAGTATAAAAGTGGCGTACGGAGATCGCAATTCTGTTTGTGATCTTTTTAAAGCAGATAACATTAAAGAGTGCTTTTACCAACAGACAAGCTACTTTTGCATAAAATTGACTATACGGTCCTGAAAGTATGAAGCGTTACTTCGGAACATATTAAGTAAATAACACCATCGGTTATTTACTTATCTACAGTCCTTTGCCGGTCCGTTCTGTTGATATCCTGTCTGCTATAGCTGTGTAAACACTCATTTCTCAAGTTGTTTCCTACTAAAAATGTCATGTTAACACCCTTTTCTTATGTAATTTTGCTCGTGAATTCTGATGCAATAGATAATAATTTTAGTCTCAACTCATAAGCCGTTCCTACTCAAAGACTTAGATGCAGTCAGATTCTTTGCAATTAGGTTTTCATTGAATTAAATGAATCTGTTGCCAAGTTTATGTTTTTTTTGGCTGTTATCAGTCGCCCACCTTAAATTCATTCTCACGTTACCATAACCTCTGCACTGCAAACGCAGTCAACGGAATACAGGATCATTTGCCGTCAGGTTTCAAAATCGACCGACAAAACGGTAAAGGTCAGTTTTAAACTTTCGAGGTCACCTTCGTCTTATCATGATGTCTCCCAACTCCCAATTACGGCACTGGGGCAGACTCTCTCTGAATTGTAGTATTCCAAAACTTTGAAGGCAAAAACGTAAAACGATGCTACAACTACTTCAGTATCTCCGAATTATGAAAGAGTGATCAGACGCGGATCCATGATTTTGAGAAAGGGGGGGGGCGCACACACCATCGGCCGAATGCTGACGAGCGAGCGAAGCCACGGTGCGGGGTTGGGGGTCTTCCCCCAAGAAAATTTGAATTATAGATGCGCTTAGATGCGATTTCCCAGCATCTGGGAAGCATATTTTCTATGTCTATGAGGCAAAAAAAAAAAAAATCGTTGGTCATCGAAAAAGGGGAGGGGCGTGCGCCGGGTGCGCCCCCACCTGGATCCGCGCCTGGTGATCTGGTTAAAGCATAAGTCTCTAGCGCTTCACACATATAGAAATAGTTTATGTAGCCTATCAGCTACTATTTACATTCAGGCCCGTAGCCTAAGTAGATTTTTTGGGGGGGGGGGGGAGCACATCCACGCAGCAAGAGCCGTTCTCGGTCGGAGGCTTGTGAGGAATTTTACCCTTTTTCAGGGTTCAAAATGTCCCTAAAAATGTTGCATCATTTTCAGCTTTTTCCTCACATTTGCGTTCCGTTTCTCTCTCTTTTTTCAATTATAAAAATTAGTGATTGATTATGGAGGTGTGGTAGGGTGGGACAGAACGGGGCATGTGCCTATTTATATTCTAGCTGAGAATTCAGCATTTGTCTAAGTTACCACCATCAGGCTTGCGCAATGTCGGGTATCTATGAGTAGGCGTGCACATAAAGCACCAAAGCTCTCAATACAAGTGGTTTGGACACGCGTACAACATTAGGTACGCAAATATTAAGAATTGTACTCGTAGCTGATAAAACTCAACAATAGCCTGCTTACAGCAGGCTACGTACGTAGCGACATAAAATTGGGGCACTGACGCTTCACTCAATATCACCAAAAAGTTGTTTACAGAAACAAAAACACATGTAATGGGATGATGGTTGTACTTGCAGGGAAGTAAATATCAAAGCACATGAAGTTGTACACTACAAGTTGTGCATTGCCACTGGAAAGTTAAAGATAAAAGTCGACTAAACACCTGAAGATAAAAGTACACTATAGGCTGTGCATTAACAAATACTGTATAAGCAGGGATGTGTAGGTTCTTATCACAAATATACGTACAACTGTAACACTGAGAGTATGCCTATTCTAACACTAACAGTAACTTCATGCTGGAAGAGCACTGTAAGGACCTGCTACACTGTGACGAACTTACTTGTGAAAACGAGGCTATGGACTGACTTGAACGACAAAAATAAATGTCTCCAATGAATCTATATCAACGTTACATTCTAGATACCCTGTTATTTACAAAAAAAATCAATCAATCAATCAATCAATCAATCAATCAATAAATAAATAAAAAAATAAAATAAAAAAAATCCATTTTACATGTTAAAACAAGGTGTTTTATATCCTTGTCGTAATTAAATCGCCCTAAATCTCGGTAGAGTGGATATGTTGACTCTAACTGATTGTTTAACTTTTTTATTATCCCCCAAGAGCGGCGATGTGTTCTCAATATTGGGGGGAGACATGTCCCCCCCTGTCCCCCCCCCCCCGTGATCGCCGCCCATTTTATCACCTAAAAGACATGACTACCTGCATTATTGTTTGAAATTATCTTCTACACACGGAATAGTGACCGTATACATTATTGAGTGCCAAGCTTCGTAACTTTTGTAAGCTGCTGAGGAACAAGGTCGTTTTATTTAACTGCGTAGCTGATGGCGATTGTACACATGCGTTGCACTGGGCAAGTATTGTTTAGTGCTGAATTTATCCGTCACAGGCACGGATCCAGGCGGGGCTCACCCGACGCCCCCCTCCCCCTTTTTTTCGATGACCAACGATTTTTTTGAAAAAATGAGCAAATAGATATGGAAAATATGCTTCCCAGATGCTGAAAAATCGCATCTAAGCGCATCTAGAATTCAAATTTTCTTGGGGGAAGACCCCCAAACCCCCCGCCGTGGGTTCGCGCCTTCGGCCGACGGTGTATGCGCCCCCTTTCTTAAAACCCTGGATCCGCGCCTACTTCATGCCTGTTAAGGACATCGGCAAAGCAATCCCCGCAATCAAAGTTGTGGGCTTCGAGTAATGACAGAATAATACGATGTTAACAAGGGCGTAGGCTGAATTTGGCATGGGGAGGTGCACATTTCAGGTAGGTGGAACCAGGAAGACTATCTAAGCGGAGCGCCAGCATTGCTTGGCGCGGAGCGAACAAGAAAATTTTCGGTTTTAAAACCCCCCCAGATGGCCGGAAACAGCATTTCCCGAGCCTTAAGCCACATGTACACATCCTTCAAAAAGTGATCTCCTGTCTGCCGTTTCTCAATTTAAATGATACACGAGTCGTTAATGCATGACTTTTTTATTCAAATTGAAATGTCGCCATATTTATATTCTAGCTTGATAGGTTTTCCCAAGGCTTTCAGACTTTGACCTCCGCTGACCTCAAATGACCTTGACACAGATTAAGAGGTCAGCTATACTCTCATGTACATCTTACATGTCAAATAGGAACTCAATCACCTATTTTGTTCCTCAGATATCACTCCTACTAGGTTTCAGAGACTTTTTTATTCTTCAGATATTCCTTCTATAAGGTTTTTCAAGACTTTGACCTCTGCTGGTCACCTCAAATAACCTTGAGCTTCAAGCACAAAACAACAGGGTTTTCCTCAAGTTCACATGGACAACACATGGCAACTGTCAATTTTATTATTTACAAAATACTTAAATGTCGTAACTCTCAGTCTGAGAGATAATCATTGGACTAATTAGTACATTACCTATGGTTTGATGAGGGACTTCAGTTCTAGTCGCCTTGGGTGGAGAGAAGCGTAGATGTCGACCACCCGATCAAGATCAATTTGTTTGGTATAATGAATATGTATCAGAGCCAAAGATGACAACCTCTCCTGGCCCATAGTGACCCGTAGATATGAGTGCAAGCGTCTCAGTGCACTCGCACTCCTTAAAATAATGGAAATAATAATTTTAAGGGAAGATTTTACATGACACTAGACCTTCGTAAGCTTAAGTACAGAGACTTCTATATTTAGAACTCTGATATAGAGGGCTCTGATACCGTGGCTCTATAGACCTTCATATATATTCAAGGCGCATCCTGTAATTCAATTACCAAACTTACCGATGTAGGTTGGTGTGTGGACAAAAGTCATGTTCGTCCTTGTTTTCACAGCTGTTGAAAACAGAAGGAGTGCATTTTTCTGTTTCCCAGGCCAGAGCGGAACTCCTCTGCCTCAACGGGTGGGTGCACGTGCACCCAATGCATCCCCCCCCCCCCAGCCTACGCCCTTGTGTTAATTAAACATTCTTGGAAAGTAGAACTTGACCTTTGTAGGATTTAGGCGGCTATTGTTAAAAGTAGTACCGTAGTACAACACCTCTACTCACTGAGAGGCAAGCAATAGTTCGACAGAACGTAACCAGTCTGCAACGGACTCCTAATATTCTACGTGGCCAAACGGAACGAGCTTTTTACGGTACTTACACTACAACAGGGTGGGGAACCTTTCTCCTATCGAGGGCCATTTTAATGTTAACAAAGCTATTCGCGGATCAAACACAAGTTCTCACATGCCAGTTAGCTCCTGGTGGTTTAAAGTGTGATGTGCATGTGCTCACTTGTAATAGCATTACGTAGGTATAATGCAATTACGTAAAAAATATATTCAGTAAATAGAAAGCAGGTTTTAAACGGTAAATTAAAAATAGGCCTAACTGTTTCACAACTTAAAGAAGTTGCACTGTTGAAGTGTCTCGAGGGCGAGATCAAATGGTTTTGGCCTAAAGTTCCCCATCCTTGCACAACAATTTTCAACACAAAAGGTTGGATGGGACGGTAAATGCAGGAGTTGCAAGGTGACAGATGAATTATAAATGTCTTTAAAATGTACTGAAGAAGTTTTTCGTAATCCTAAACCGACCGCGTGGAGCTGTTACACGAAGTTTGGAAACGGGACGCTTCGAGGTTGGCAACAGCTTCTCAAAAGTGTGTTTGTGTGTGCGAGGGGTGGGGGGGGGGGGGGGATATGACCTTGACCAGAATCATTTCAAGCCCAAATGACAAAACCCTAGCCCCTATAAGCAAGGGATCTAGGGTTCACTAGAGGTCCAGGCTGACGTACAAAATTTGGAGGCGATGTGAGCTGTGTAATGTGAGGCACTTTCCCACGAGTTTATAATTCATTAAACGGTTGTTTTCACATTTTCGAGTTTGATTTCAATGAGTCCACTATGGAATCAACATGTCAGGCCCGTATCCAGGGGGTTGTGACTTTTCATAAATCGAACCTCCCCATTGGAAAAGCTCCATACGGGCTTAAATGTGTCTACTATTTCAGTTGGGGTTCTGGAAAAAAGTAGGGCGAACAATCCCTCCACTTTTAAAACGGGGAGGTCATGTCCTCCCCGTTCCCCACCTGAGTGTTGACGCCCACGCAGACAGGCGAAGACAATCGAATGCAAACACGTAGGGAAACGCAAAATAAGAGACAGACATACACAATTTTCTCTCCACACATGATGCAGTGATTCTTGGGGACGTTGGGGAGTCGTCGAGACGGTTTTATGGGGCCTTGCTCTCTCGTCTTGCCAAAGACCGTCTCTGCACCAGTCGCTCTCGAGCTGAAAATCGACGGAGCTGCAAGAAAAGAAGTACAGAAACCATTCATGTAGCCAAAATATATTTTAGTACTACAAATGTGACATTTAATGTTTCCTGACTCTATACTAGAGATGTTTATTTGATCTCGTTCGGCTTCATGCACATTAATGCACGGAATTTCACAAAGCCTAGGACACAAAACAACATAAATGATATGCGACAAGAAGTTATGTCCCACAGTACATGAACAAATGTATGTCTATATACCCATACTATGATTAAAGCATGAGACTATATGGCACACGCAGGCGTTATGGAATTTGGTTGGTTATAGGGGTATACATGAGCGTCAACAGTGTCTCAAAATTGGAGAGTGGATGACTTTGAGCAGGAATAGTGCAAACGCGAAACCCTAAGGGCGTGGGGGTTGGATTTTGAATCCTAAATGTTCTATGGTGTGATCCGACTTACCGTAATTTTTCCACTCCTTACTTAGAAGTGCTACATGCCAACGATTCCATCGCCTTCATTTTAAGATGTTTATAAATTAAAATGGCTGGTTTAATACTTTTCCAAGTTTGTTTCTATTGGATCAGCTATTGTAAGCTAAAGAATCGAGCATATGCCTGATGTATTTTATTAGGGTTCTGGAAGAAGTTTGGGAAGGGGGTGGGGGACAAACGATATGATATCCTCCCAACTTTCAGAAATGGGGAGACATGCCCCCCCCCCCCTCGTCCTTGCCCTCCACCCGTTGACGCCCATGGGAGTATACCGAAGTGCCGTGGCCCATGCACGAAGCACGAAGAAGCTCAATGGTGGGTCTGCAACAAACATTTTGAGATAACAGTGTACATTTATTCCAAATTTTTCAACATATGGTCAACTGATAAATAGGGTCCTCCTTTTGAGGATAGTGTAAATTTTTCATCAGCTGAACATGGTCAAATGATGGCCCAGAACCAGACTGTCCGTCGTCATGTCGCTGTCAATGCACTCGTGAGAACTGAGGGCTAAAACGGACTATGTTGTAAATCAGTTGGCCTGTATAATGTAGGAAACTTGGGACACAATCTGAATGCTAGTACCAACTTTGAAACGATCTCTGCGAAAGATGCAGATAAATTTCCTGTACATGTAAACGTTACCTGATGTACGATAAGAAACATAGTTGTACTCTAAACAGGGTCAGAAGATTTGTTGTCATAAAACTGAACTAGTTTCTAAATTCGATATTGAAGTTTTTATACATGCAAGGAGTGCCAGTTCTGGGCGTTGGTAAAATAGCCCAAAGAAAAGTATTTAATCGATATTTACAGGGCAAATATGTTCGGTGCGCGCAGGAGAAGTGATAAATGACAGATTCATGGCACTGAGTCAATAATAAAATATAACACTATCCAATGATTGTTGCTTTTCTGCATATTCTGACATGCATATTCATTACATGAAAGGTGACGTCTGTAAAAGTAGTAACAATGGTCCAATGGGGACATTGCACACTGGTTTTTTGTCCGAGAAAGGGGTTCTGCACTTTTGCACCGTCCCATCCGATATTTTATCTTCGTGTGATGAGTTGAAAGAAAACTTTCGCTCCGTGGGCAAGGTGGGATGGAGGTGTCTATTTGTGACCACCAGAAATGCCGTTCTCATCTACCCCTGCCTATGCAGGTAGGCCTACCTCCCCTGAGACAATGTGAAATATACACTGAGGAATGACATTAGTTTCTGAGCTATGATTCAATTTCAATCCCTTTAAGTGTTTCTGCCCGAGGGATTCCCCCAAGTACAATATCTTCGCAATTACATTGATCACTTCAGCCAGTCTAGAACGGGACCACTGTCAGGTGGTGTCAGTTAAGTCAAAGTTTGTCCCTTGGGGACGTTGTTACTCCTTCGGGGAGCAGAACTCCTTCGGGAGTATTGTTTGGTTTTCGCCCCTGGCTCTTCGCCAGAGAGTCAGGGGACTTTTGGAAAAAAAGCATTGATCACTGTCCGGTAAGTAGCAGATGGCATCACAGAGTTTGTATGACAACTCAATGATGGTTTACAGTACGGTTCTTACCATTGCTATCTTGCATAACCTCCTTTGTGCAACAATATAAATGTTCAATCGTTTGTACCAAATGTTTCTAAAAAATGTATGAAATGATGCATAGGCCTACGGGATATTTTTTTTGGGGGGGGGGGAGGTGGTGGAGTACCCCGAGTAACTTTTGCCTGAAAAAATTTTTATTACCCGAAAAATGGCGTCAGTTTAACACAGGCGCGTAGCCAAGGGGCGAAGGGGGAGCCCCACCTGCCGTGAGTATATTTTTGTATTTTTAATAATTTTTTTTTATGATATTGCTAGCAATTCAAAGTAAAAACAATGTTTAGATGCAACTTACAAGACCTGTGAAGTGCCATTTCCAGCGATCTGGGAGGTATTTTCGGCCAAATTTTCTTGTATGCTTCGGGCCAACCTATGGTGGCGCTACGCTTAGATAGTTTGCCTACAGGATTCGTCCCCCCCCCCCCTGGCAAATTTCTGGCTACGCGCCTGGTTCAACAGGTTTTTTTTCAAACCTCCAGGGGCTGTTCCACAAGACAAGAAATAGCGTTGACAATAATGGGAGTACAAGTGATATTGTAACTGTAACAAGATGTGAAAGGAGCTTTAAAAACAGATCATTTCGACCTAGACAGTAAAAAATTCTCTCAACAAAGATTTATTCTAGCCAGTCCCTCCTTTATTATAGAAAGACATGTACATCTCCCCGACAAAGCTACAGTAGTCTGTATTGAGTTTAACTTGCTCAAGGCCATTTTATGCTGATTGCAGTAGCCTACTGTGTGTACTTTTAAAACAGTATATAACCTGACCTGCCAATGCAATGAGCTACACTTTATCAGGCACGTATCACTGATCTGCAGAAGTCGCCATTGAACGTTCGGAGAGAAGCTTTTGCTTAAATTTATGTTCATGAATTAGAGCAGGGCTTCCTGATTAGAGATACCTGGGGATTTATAAATATGTTTAAAGTGCTGTAACAGGTTCTTTTAATGAAGGAATCTAGTCAATTTGCTGGTTTTAAGGGCAACAGACAGAGACAAAGACTGAAAATCACAGACATTTATTTACATGACATTAGGGAAATGTCGGATAAATTCAGATGAAGGTGACATAACTAAAATTGGGTCTGCTCTAGATGGGTATCACATTTTTATTTGATTTACACCTTGAACTTGATATTCGTACAGTATTCCCTTGAGAGCTCTTTTTCCAAAAACACTGGATGTCTGTTAAGCTTTGTGTTTTGCACGTACGTTGTCGACAGTATGCCGCCGTGAGGACTCACGTAGGCCTATTCCACTGGAATATGAAAAAAATTAAAGTGTCTGTTACGATTTTTTAATATAATAAAGACTTAAAAACTTTTTGTTACTCCCGGTCGAGTGTTGTTAGGCATGTTTCCATGGATATATTAACACTTCGCGCGGTGACCTTGTTATAAAATAGTCTGTGATAATGGCGGGGAATAATTGGAAGAAAATTTCCTATTTCTACGAAGAACCTGCGCAATTTAAACTTAGAATATTAATATTTACACAGTCCATAAATTTCTCCGTCCTTCTTGTAAATTGCGAAAAGTTTAGTGAGTATTTTGACGCACTGGAAGAATGACAAAATTGTGGCGAAATTATGACTCGATTTGGTGCCATTTAAAAACTGCCCGAGTTAAGAGATTCCAGGCACCAGATAATTGTCCTATATTGGCAGAACACAGAAACTCGAGCCACTCGCGACATAACTCGCGTAACTAAAGTAGCTTTAAAATAAGGGATAATTTAACTCAGGGTGGATTGAATCGTTACAACTCTGAGTACGCAGGCCTGTTGGCAAGAGGAAAGAGGGCGCCTCCCCCTAGAAAAAAATCTCCGATACAAGAAAGAATTAAGAACAAAACTTACTTTGGGGATGACGTATCTTAACATACCTCGCACCCTGCAGGGGCGTATCCAGGAATTTTCAATAGAAGGGGCGCAGGGTTTGATTGATCACTGTCCTGGGGTAGGCTCCCCTTTGCAACATTTTTGCTTTTGGAAGAGGGCTGAGATGCAAAATGGTGCCATATTTGACACATTTTGAAGCATTTTCTTTTTTGCCTCAACTTTTTTTCACTCATGACGGTCAATAGGGGAGCGCGCGCCTGTTGAGCCCCCGCCTGGATCCGCCACTGCCCTGGAAAATATTTCGCCTGGGAAGCTATCTCACCCCCAACACCTTGTCTTGCTACGCACCTAGTAGCCTAGTACGGTCTGGGGTGATGGTGTAAGATATCAGATAATGACCTTTAAGGTAACGAGTAAACTGAAGTCGGTAATAGTAATCTTGCTGTCAAATAACTATTAACACAAGCAGAAACCTTCCATTGTTCAGTAAATTATTTGTTTTTATCACGACAAAGCTTCTGTTACTTTTGTGCGCCAGTTTGATTACAGGAACACTGGCCTATAGTGTCGGACGACTTTAGTTTCATCCATGCATGTGTTACAAGACGACCCGTCAGGAACACTGGATTGAATCCATCGACGAGCGAGTGGAAAGTTCCAGAGAATTCAACTTCAACGCAGCCTTTCTAGAACTGTCTAGAAGTGAGAACTGTTTACGTTATGTCCCAATTATAGCAGCGACCTGGCAACACTCCTAGCCAGCTGCAACAATTGTTTACAACTACTGTGTGTTCTAGAAGTTTCTATTAAGGAACGTTCTCGTAATTGCTGGACTGTGTACACTAGAAGTTTCTGTTAAATTCTGGAGAGTTCTCGAAGAAAAGCCTAGCATATAAAAGGCAGTTCAACAACTATCACAGGGGAGAGATTTCAACGAGACCAGACTGTCACACTACTGAGATATCATAAGCCAGCCAATGACACTGAACACTTCTGATAAATTGCCTTACGCCGTTTCTACACTGTGTTGAGGTTGTTATCATCCATCGCCTACCTAGCCTTGTCATTATTCGCTCGTGGAACCAGTTCCTACGCTACAGCACGCTGCAGGTCCACCACTGTGCCATCGTCAACGTGCATGCACCTACCAGCCCTTGGACCAGACCAGGCAAAATATTAATTAAAGGATTGTGAGTAAGTCTAATTAATTATTGTAAATTTAAGTGAGATAAGGAGATTGTAAATAATCATTAAGTTGTTGAATTTTAATCTCGTTCTTCTGTGATCTTTCGCTGTTATTGGTTTGACTCGCGACCACAAAGCCGTAACAGAATTGGTGGCCTAACATCCGGGAACGAAAAGTACTAGAAAATTCGAGAAATTCTGTTGTAAATCGTAAACAACTTCAAAATGCCATTCAACTTAGATAAATTCGTGGCTAGTCCCTCAGTCGAGGAACTAGATTCATTAAAGAAGTCTGAGATTGTAAAGGTCGCAAAACATTATGGCATTGAATTTCAGCCTTTAATGCGGAAAGACGAGATTAAAAGATATGTTCTAGAATATCTTGTGGATGAAGGTGTCCCTGCCTAGTACAGTATTGGAAACAGCTATCACTGTGCCAACTGACAACACATTTGAATTGAAAAGGCTTGAAATAGAAATGAATAAGGAGATTAGATTAAAAGAAATGGAAAGAGAAAAGGAAAAAGAGGAAAGAGAAATGCAAATGCAAAAGGAAAAAGAGGAAAGAGAAATGCAAATGCAAAAGGAAAAAGAGGAAAGAGAAATGCAAATGCAAATGCAAAGGGAAAAAGAGGCAAGAGAACATGAATTTAGGTTGAAGCAACTAGAGTTAGGGGTCATAAAAGCCTCAGACCCTAAAATAGGCTTGATACTGGGGGATTCGATGTTTCTAAGCACGTAAAATTTGTCCCCAAATTTCAGGAGGATAATGTGGAGAAATTCTTCAACATTTCGAAAAGCTGGGTGAGCAACTAAAAGTGGCCAAGAGATAAATGGTCATACTCATCCAGAGTAATTTCACAGGCAAGGCTCAAGAAGTGTATTCCGCTCTGTCAATAGAGGACAGTATGGATTATGATAAGGTTAAAAAGGCCATATTACAAGCCTATGAATTGGTGCCCGAAGCTTATCGCCAAAAATTTAGAAAGTATCGTAAGGCGGATACACAAACATACGTAGAGTTTGCTTATCAAAAAGAAAGGCATTTCGATAGATGGTGTGCTTCCAAAAAGGTCTCCACATTTGACACGTTAAGACAACTGATGCTGGTCGAGGAATTCAAACGGTGTGTGAATGATGACATTAAGACTCACCTTGAGGAAAATAAGGCTGACAAATTAAAGGAAGTGGCAAATTTGGCTGATCAGTATGCACTTACTCATAAATTTGGTAAAGTGGGTCAGACTCAAAACAAGGGTCAGTTTAGTAGGCCAAATAAGAAATATGGGATTAATTGTGGCACAACTGGTTTCAGTGGTTCTCTGTCTGGTTCTATCTCTCCAACAAATTCTGGTAAAAACAACCAGAGTCAGTCGTCAAAAAGAAACGACCAGGCCAGCTCAAACAAAGCTGCTTTTAAAGATATAACTTGTGGTTTCTGTCACAAAAAGGGCCACACAATGGCAAATTGCTTCACATTGGCAAAATTAAAGGAGACTGAAAACAGCCTCCAATGCCTTAGCCATTGCAGAGAATTCTTCTGAGGTAGTCGTGACTTTACGGGCCTAATTCTAACGACAAAATTAAGGAAGAATACCTTCCATTCGTGTCTGAGGGGTTTATTTCCCTAGATGGGAATTCAGCTCATCCACCCCGTCAAAATTAAAATTTTGCGTGATACAGGCGCAACTCAGTCGTTGCTTCTTGATGGAGTTTTGCCATTATCGGACTCTACTTCCACAGGGGCAAATGTACTAATTCAGGGGTTGAGTGTGGATTTATTTCTGTCCCTCTCCACAAAATTAATTTGAAGTCAGATTTAGTTTCTGGGTCGGTCATAGTAGGGGTCAGACCTACTCTACCTGTAAAGGGGGTATCTCTGTTGCTAGGCAATGACCTAGCTGGTGGAAAGGTAGTAGCCAATGCAATTTTGACAGATAAACCATGTGACTATAACAACACAGAGCAATTAGAAAAGGAATTTCCAAATTTATTCCCTGCCTGTGCTGTCACTAGAGCTATGTCACAAAAGCTCGCTGTGGATGATAATCTTAAACATCCAACCTCCAAAAGTGAGGATACAGTTCCCAAAAGTGGAACAAGTAGGGAATCATGTAAGGATGATAATCTTGAACATCCACTCTCTAAAAATGAGGGTATGATTTCTGAAAATAAGGATGATAAACTTAATCATCCACCCTCTAAAATTGAGGAATTAGTTCCTAAAAATGGAACAACACTCCCAAAGGAGGAGTCAGAGTCTGGAAAAGATTCTAGTGAAAATATTCATGAAAGTGAAGATTCTTGGTATGATCTCAGCCAATCTTTTATGACTAATCTTAATGATAGTCAGGATTGTGAGTCTCCTGGCCCCACACATAGTGAGGGGGTAAAACAGGAAAAATCAAAAATGTCTGACACACTCCACAGAGACCAGTTGTCAGTGCAACAACAACATGATGAAGAGCTTCAGCCATTAATAGCTGGTGCACTCACTGAGGATGAATCGAAAGATGTCCCAGTCTGCTTTTATTTGAAAAACAATATTTTGATGCGTAAATGGCGACCACCTGATGCACTATTAGATGAAGAGTGGAGAATTTACCATCAAATTGTGGTACCTAGGACTTATAGAAGGGAAATACTGACTATTGCTCATGAAATGCCATTTGCAGGGCACCTAGGAGTCAATAAGACTTACCACAGAATTCTAAATCACTTTTATTGGCCAAAACTTAAAAGTGATGTGGCCAAATTTTGTAAGACCTGTCACTCATGTCAAATGGTTGGGAAGCCGAATCAGAATATTCCGGCTGCACCCTTAAAGCCAATTCCTGCTTTTGAAGAGCCGTTTAGTAGAGTCATCATTGATTGTGTAGGTCCCCTACCTACTGTAAGAGTAGGGCAGGACATCAGTATATATTAACCATTATGTGTGCTTCTACGAGGTTTCCAGAGGCAATACCTCTGAGGAATATTAAGGCTCGGACAGTCTTACAAGCTTTACTTAAATTTTTCACATTGTTTGGATTGCCTAAAGAGATCCAATCAGATCAAGGGTCTAATTTCATGTCAACTGTATTCCAACAGATGTTATATGAGTTAGGCATAGACCAAATTAAGTCTTCGGCTTATCATCCTGAAAGCCAAGGGGCTTCAGAAAGGTTTCACCAAACATTAAAGAATATGTTAAAGACATATTGTCATGATAAAGAGAGAGATTGGGATGAAGGCATTCCATTTGTAATGTTTGCTGCCAGGGAGTCTATACAAGAGTCACTTGGGTTCAGTCCATTTGAACTTGTCTTTGGACACACAGTTCGTGGACCATTGAAATTGTTAAAGGAGAAGTGGTTATCAGATCCAGGTGAAGACATACATCTACTTGATTATGTATCCCGCTTTAAAGATCGTCTTCATGGAGTATGTGAACTTGCTCAGGAAAATCTGAGGCACTCTCAGAAGAAAATGAAAGCGTGGTATGACAAGACCACTGTGAAAAGAGAGTTTAAACCTGGTGATAAGGTGCTAGTGTTTTTACCTGTTTCTGGTCAGCCACTTCAAGCTTGCTTTCAAGGACCTTATGTCATTGAGAGAAAGGTCAGTGACACAGATTACGTCATTTTGACACCTGACAAGCGTAAATCTCGAAGAGTATGTCATATTAATATGATGAAGAAATATTATGAAAGAGAAGATTGTGACATTTCTAAGGATGAAAGTGTACATGATGTAAATAGTAACACTAATGATACAGGTGATCAAGTGTGTATTATCAATGCTGATCATGAACTCAGTAATGATGAGATCAAGGCTAATAATGTTCCTGACATGTGTATTAAGTTACAAAATTCTGATGTGTTGAAAAATCTTGACCAGAAATTAAGTCATCTGGATCACAAAGAAAAGTCAGAAATGAAATCATTAATCTATGAATATGCATGCTTGTTCTCAGATGATCCTACTAGGACAAATTTGATTGAACATGATGTTGATGTGGGAGATGCCACACCAATCAAGCAGCATCCTTACCGAGTTAACCCTAGAAAACGACAACATCTCAGGGATGAGGTTCGTTACATGTTGGACCATGACATTATAGAACCTAGTAATAGTGAATGGTCTTCCCCTTGTATATTGGTCCCCAAGCCAGACGGTGGGTACAGATTTTGTGCTGATTACCGAAAGGTGAATGCAGTCACAAGAACGGATTCCTATCCGATACCCCGTATCGATGATTGCATTGATAGGATTGGGAAAGCTACGTATGTGTCAAAGTTTGACTTACTAAATGGGTACTGGGAGATACCACTCACTGCGAGGGCTCGGAAAATCTCGGCATTCGTGACGCCAGATGGGCTATTTCAGTATAAGGTTATGCCATTTGGTATGAAAAATTCACAGATGACCTTTAAACGCTTAGTAAATAATCTTACGTCAAATTTAGAAAATTGTGAAGTATATGTTGATGACCTTATTGTGTACAGCAACTCATGGGATGAACATGTACAACATATTAAGGCATTATTTGACAAGCTTGCCAAAGCTGATTTGACTGTCAATTTGGTCAAAAGTGAGATTGCTTGTGCCCATGTGGTGTACTTAGGGCATGTGGTTGGTCAGGGTAAAGTTAGACCAATTAAGGCTAAAGTTGAGGGCATTGACAAATTCCCTGCCCCAACTGATAAAAGGCAGCTCATGCGCTTCCTAGGCATGGCTGGTTACTACAGACGTTTTTGTCCGAATTTCTCTGACATTGCTGCACCACTGACAAAATTGTTAAAGAAAAATGAAAAGTTTGATTGGACGGATAATTGCCAAGCAGCATTTGAATCATTGAAAAGGGCACTAATGAGTTCACCAGTGTTGATTGCTCCAGATTTTGAGAAGCAATTTAAGTTGGCAGTGGATGCCAGTGACAATGGCATAGGAGCAGTTTTGCTTCAAGCTGATGAGCATGGTGTTGATCACCCTGTTTGTTATTATTCTAAGAAATTTGACAAACAGCAGAAAAATTATTCAACAATTGAAAAGGAGACATTTAGCTTTATACTTGGTCTTCAACACTTTGATGTTTATTTGGGAACTACTAGTTTCCCTATCACTGTATACACTGATCATAACCCTTTGACATTTTTATCTAAGATGAAGAATAAGAATCAAAGATTGATGAGGTGGAGTTTATTTCTGCAATCATATAATGTAGATATTAAGCATATTAAGGGGAAAGACAATGTTGTACCAGACTCTTTGTCAAGAATTTGATTTGATGCAGTATGTTGAAAATCTCACTGTAAGTTTTGAAATTTTGTGTTAACTATGGCACAATGTGTATTGATAATGTTACTGTATTCATGTATCATCACCTTGCAAGACAAATTATATGTTATGATTATACCTTCCATGAATATTGGACTACATAATATACATACTGTAGTTATTACTGTAAAGTTATACATTGTAAATACTGTAACTTAAGTTTTGTCCGAGACGTCCAAAACTTCTTCAAGGGGGGGGGAGTGTTACAAGACGACCCGTCAGGAACACTGGATTGAATCCATCGACTAGCGAGTGGAAAGTTCCAGAGAATTTCAACTTCCAACGCAGCCTTTCTAGAACTGTCTAGAAGTGAGAACTGTTTACGTTATGTCCCAATTATAGCAGCGACCTGGCAACACTCCTAGCCAGCTGCAACAATTGTTTACAACTACTGTGTGTTCTAGAAGTTTTCTATTAAGGAACGTTCTCGTAATTGCTGGACTGTGTACACTAGAAGTTTCTGTTAAATTCTGGAGAGTTCTCGAAGAAAAGCCTAGCATATAAAAGGCAGTTCAACAAACTATCACAGGGGAGAGATTTCAACGAGACCAGACTGTCACACTACTGAGATATCATAAGCCAGCCAATGACACTGAACACTTCTGATAAATTGCCTTACGCCGTTTCTACACTGTGTTGAGGTTGTTATCATCCATCGCCTACCTAGCCTTGTCATTATTCGCTCGTGGAACCAGTTCCTACGCTACAGCACGCTGCAGGTCTACCACTGTGCCATCGTCAACGTGCATGCACTACCAGCCCTTGGACCAGACCAGGCAAATATTAATTAAAGGATTGTGAGTAAGTCTAATTAATTATTGTAAATTTAAGTGAGATAAGGAGATTGTAAATAATCATTAAGTTGTTGAATTTTAATCTCGTTCTTCTGTGATCTTTCGCTGTTATTGGTTTGACTCGCGACCACAAGCCGTAACACATGTCATTCATTATCTTATTAAATATGTCACACAGATGTTACCTACACTATCACAAGACCGGTTGGAGTTTCTCGTTAAGTCTCGTGTACATCATTTGCAGCTCACTTTGGGAACATACAGAAATCCTGTGGGTTGGGAAGGCCAAACACTCGCACTTGTTGGAGATGCTCTCATTGACTTCCACATTTTAAGACTGAGTTTTGCTTGAAAGAGATAGTAATTAAGCCATACCCCATCCACTCACTTTAATTTGCAAACAGGCTCCGCCACTGTTTTAGTAATTGAACAAAAACATATGCCAATTATGGAAATTTCATGGTAAATTATAAAACATGGAGAGTCCTTTTGCATGCAAATCCAGAACAAAGCAGGTTTTTTTTGGGGGGGGGGGGAGGGGGCGGGCGGCGAGAGAGTATGTGAAAATTCGAGGAGGCGTAGTAAGATGGGTTTGATACGTTCAGATATGAACCTATATCTTTAAACAGTTCCAACAAAATTGTCCTACATACCTTCGCCCTTGAGTGTTTATTTATAGACTTCTCATGTGCCTTGACGATGTTTCTCAAATATAGGCGATCATTGCCTCGATGAGGCAGTTGTCGATTTGTCAACTCCCTGACTCAGTCTCGATCTACATGTGCTTAGTGGGATTGTCATGAGGAGCCACGATGCACGAAGTGAGGGCGCACTGTATAAATTGAGATCGAGGTAATTTATGAACTGAATTGCGGTATTGTAAAACATTGACACATAATACTAGATTCCTTTCTACACATCCTATTCGTGAAAAATCTTGCACTGATACATTTCTCTACCAGTGCAGTAGCACTTGTAAAGAATAAGCAAATTGTGCAAACTATGCATATACGGCATGCACGCATAAGTAGCCTATTTAAAAACGAAACTTGAAGCAAAAATGGTAAAAATTGTTACGAAGAATGATATACCTTCACTTGATACTCCTCATGTCAATGATAAGAGTGTTCTTTAGTGTGTCATGTTTGCTCTTTCTCTCGCATGCGAAGATACACGCCTATGCAGCTATACCCGCCGCTTTTCTTGTAATCTAGACCGGTTCATACTCAGGCGCGTAGCCGGGGGGGGGGGGGCGGGGGCCGAAGGGGGAAGCCCCCTTCAGTATATTTTTTGTATTTTTTAATATTTTTTTTATGATATTGCTAGTAATTCAAAATAATAAAATGTTTAGATGCAACTTACAAGGCCTAGGAAGTGCCATTTCCAGTGATCTGGGAGGTATTTTCGGCCAAATTTTTCTGTACGCTTCGCGCCAACCTATGGTGACGCTACGCTTAGATAGTTTGCCTACAGGCTTCACCCCTTGACAAATTTCTGGCTACGCGTCTGTTCATACTTCACGGTTTCTCGGTACTGCTTCGAATACTTTCGACCCCCTCCCCCTTTCCTCGAAAATTTCTTCTGTGATGTTGTGCTGTAGCTAGTATATTGAAGCATGGAAGTACTGCCATGCCGAAGTAGTACTTTCATGATTGAAGTAGGCTAATCATTATGTAAATATAAGAAAAAAGGTATTGCATGCCTTCTTTGCATTATACCTTTCAGCTGTGAAAAATGACATTTTGAGTGAAGTGTCAGAGTACTAACCACCACCCTTCTCACAGGCGTAGGAAGCTGTTCTAAGAGGGGCTATATAGGCCTAGAAGACCGGTTATATGGGGGTAACTTTTACCTGTTGAAAACTGTATACTCCACAGGTCTATGAAAGACCACGTGTGTAGGTAAACGTGGGAATAATTAGTAGCGCTGTACCTTCAAATATCGACCATTCTTCACTTAAAAAAACTCTTTTTTATATTAGAAAGAATTCACAAACTCGTTTCCAGATTGCAATGTTTTGACGGATGGTGAGTAATACCTAGACTTTAGTAGTAGGCCTAACATGTTTTGAAAACAGTGGGCATGAATGAATGGTTAATTCGTTATTCATGGCGCACTTTCACTAATTCGCATTTATGGAACCAAACGAACAAGTACCGATCCCTTCATGGGAGTTGTCACTGCGGACGTGATAACTCGATGCTTCGCTGCGTTATGCCGTAAAGGGCGGGTCACACTACAGCGATTTTCAATCCGAAATCCGATCCGAATTTTTCTAAATCGAACCAATAGTTTTTATTCAGACTTTGGTCTAAGGATGCTCACGCTATATCGATAACTGATCCTAGTTTGTCTCACAATAAACTGTTCTGCTACCATTATATTACTTATACCGCTCAAAAGAGCGGTATTTGTTCGAAAATCAATCCGATTTTTGCACGCGTGTCCGATAAACGCTGTTTGGCGATGTGACGTCACGAAATATTAAGTTTACATTCCATTTTCGTACTTCTCTGATGCAAATCATATTTTTACACAGGTTGGCAAATTTTTGGCTTCTTCCGACCAGGGAAGGAAAAGATTTTAACTAAAACTCACAAAAATCGGACCGTGATCCTATCCGAAATCGCTCTGGAGTGACCTGCGCTTAAAGCTAGCCATCCAAGGCAAAATCCTGTCCTATATGACCCCAAGTTGCCGGGACATAAAGATGCTGCCAGGCTGAGTAACGTCTGGAAAAGTATTGCAACGGCAATGGAAGACCCTGAAATGACTGGTACGTATGTAGGCCTATATGTAGCCTTCCTTTCCATAATATTAAGCTATGTTATTTAGAGGCACTGCTCGACTCGCACAGTATTATACTGAGGTATGCGTGTGTGTGAGAGGGCTTGTCCACAGGGTTGCCAGTTTTTGTCTAGTCTGAATGTCGGAAGAATGATCACTAGCAGGTGCCCTTTCGCCGGTCCTCGCACTTTCGTAGTGAACAGATTACTTGCGGAATCATAAAAGCTACGAAGATGAAAATATTCAATACCAATCGGGCCAAGTTGTCATTCAAATATGATGCAAACGAGCCAAATTCATATAAGATATATAATATAGCTCATAATTCATAGCCTGGATATATAAAACATGCGTTCCATTTAAAAACGTAGTTAACTTTTAATTTCTGCCGGTATCTTGGCCCTTGAAAACTAAATCAGCAACCAAGTGTGCCAACTAAGCAATACTTCCTAATATCTTCCTCAGTATGGTACAGACCCTGTCTGAACTGTTCCTTAGTTAGTCAAACGGAAGTACTTCTGAAAAGAAATGCCATCTAGTTCCAACTCTTTAACAAGATGTTTGTAGGCGCCGTGATCGTTTCGACCCTCTAGTCTGGGACTAACCTAGTATTTGTGCTTTCTTTTTTTGTTTTTTTTTTCTTCGCCCTGAAATACACGAGGGCTGAAAGTGTCAATATCTCTTCCTCTTCTTCCTCTTCCTCGCGCAATTATACGGAGCATGGTAAAGGTTGTCTGGTGTGTTTGTTCTTTCCAGTCCAGGCCAGTAAAAAGCAGAAAATAGCCGTACTAGAGATTATATACGCAATGCAGCACATGTTTTTGACGTATGAATGGATGATACTTTTATGCATACGCACACACGTTACGTACAACAAGTTTATACGCATACGGATAACGCATAACGCATATCAGACAAATGGATGGCTAGCTTAATAACTGATCGATAGACCGGTCGATCAACAGGCAGGTTATATTTTTTTCGACGTCACATTAGGAAGAGGGTTCATGAAGTTTAAGCAAGCCTCACCATAAATTCAATTAAACAAATCCGTCATTCCAAACCATAATACACAAGTATAGAGGTTTTTCACTGACGTCACCGCGTTCGAGCGTCTCTCTATTTTGACGGCCAGGTGTCCAGTGTATAATAATCGTAATTAAGATCAGGCAGTCTTATGCGAATGAGCAGTGACGGCCAGTATGCCAAACTGAAACGCGCTGACATCACGTGAAAAACCTCTATTGAATTGAAACCTAAAAATACATTCATGAAACACTTCAGGTTACTCAGTGAGTTTCGCCCCAGTCCCCTCATAAGTGTTCGTTCGTTCCTGGATCCCACGGCCGAAACCCCATGTTTTTCTTAAGTAAACCCCTAGCTGCATGCCGTGTTGATGACATATTAGCAACGACCAACCTTCGCCAGTGTCGAGTTTGTCGAAAGATTCTGATACAGTAAACGGGTTTGAACCAAGTCCTTCCCCTGCTTCTTGGACGTCTGCGTCCGTGATTACCGGACGCTCAATCTTCGGTTCGTCATCTTCTTGGTTACCCTAAAGAGACGAAACAGGACAAAACGGTAAAAAAATTTGTTTTCAGCTTTTGGCAAAAGCGCCCTTTATAGACCTTAGGACTGACGTAACGCGACGTCAGTTTGGAGGCAAAACAATAGACCTTATGCGTTGACATCACACTGACGTCACTTTGGAGAAAAACAATGAAGCACACTACACGCACGGCGTAGATTTCGCACGTGCGTGTAGTAGACTTACGCGCGTATGCCCCGGTGCGCAAATCTGCTATCTGCATTTGTTGGTGTAAGTTGCAATGATGCGCGCGGCTTGCCTCCATTGGAGGGCGTACTTTTTGTTCTGTGACGTCACATGCATAAGGGCTATTGTGCGTCGTCGCTATGATAGACTTATAACTGCTTAACTTTGTAGAAAAACTTACATTAGTATCAGGGAAAATTTGAGTTCAATAGACGAAACAGGTTGAAAAGCTGTCAATCACACGTGTTTGCCAGTACTTGGTGGTCACTTTGTGTTGAGGCATTGATAGCAAAATCTTGGTATGAGTACCCTAGCTGTCTATCTAAGGGCATCGCTGACACTTTCGTTTAAATACAACGCGGAGAATTCTATGATGACGACAAGCTTGGGGTAGACTAAAAGTTACAGGATTCAGCAGCTCAGATTCTTGTAACGTGACATCTCTAGTTGTTGACACTTTGCACATGAAAAAAAACTTCTAATTTGGGGCAGTAATGCTTCCATTTGATCAATTTTCGAATAATTTAGGCAAATCGTTTTTGTATCATCAAGAACCTGCTACAAGTAAAACGTGTAATCAAGTAACTGCTTTCACCTCCTATTATTACTTTTGCATAAATATGATGGCGCCCTGCTCATTTACACGACCTTCATAGATGATCTGTAGCTGTAGAAGTCAATTTCGAACGTCTCTAGAGGCCGGTGGTGAGCATCACGTATCTCGAGGGGTGGCATAGACATAGGAAGCGCAGGAGAGGGGGCGGGTTAAAGCTCCCCAGTCAAATTGTGGGGTACCGCGAAAGTATGCTCGAAGGCGAAGCGCTCCGCAAACATTTTGAAAAATGTATAACGGCAAACACGTACTTTCAACCTTCCACATCATGCTACAAAGTAGATTGAAAGATCCCATATCGATGCGAGGTCCCTACAGAGGTTAGAGATGCCAGTTTCGGGGTACTGGTACTTCATTTTCAGGGCAAGTTTTTCAAAAAAGTTTTGTGATCAGAAAAGTTGCATGTATTATTACCTTATTAATGGTCACGAGATGGACTGCAAACTGTGACGAATGCGCGCGACGCGCGCCGAAAATTTTCATTCAATGAGATTTCCATAACAAAACCTGCATTCATGCTCTGCATCGAGACACTTTAAACTCCCCAACAAACCTATATGCCAACCACAAAGCCAGTCTTTTACCTGAGAATTCGTAAACAGTTTCAACTTTTACTACTGTGCTTCTCCGGGAGATGCTACCGGAAGATATTAACAATAAGAACAATACTGAAGTAAGGTTTGAAGGGCGCGGAGCGCGCCAAAATTTTGATAGTTTGCTAAGGATTTGCGAAAATTCTGATAGTTTGAAAAGTATTTGTGATAAAAAAAAAATGATTACAATAGATCCTCACTCGGTCGAAAACACACCTCACCCTACCCCCTACAGAAATTGATAGCTTAAACGCCTTTTGGGATCATTTAAAAATTTTCAAAACAAATTCTGAAATCAGTTGGGGGAGGGGGCTCTCCATGCCCCCGTGCCGGCGCCACTGGGGATTACACTCTTGACTGACGGGTGGGGACAGTAAATGAGCGTTCTCGGGAGTAAGACTGTGAATTGATAAAAATGTCCTCCTCGATATTTTGCTAATCACTAATCGACAAGAGAGGATCATCTCGCAGATGATCATCCACAACCTACATGGTAGGCTGTTCTTGATGAACCAGAGTTGGGCTTCCTGACTAAGATCTCAAACTAAACTTCATATTAAGTTCAGCATCTGTAAGTTTAATTCGAACTTCCAATAATGATAATCTGTCAGAATATTTATTACTTTATTACAGTTTTATAAGAGATGATGGGATGACCATTCATATAGGCCTACTCACACAGTGCACCCAACAGTCGACAAAATATCTAATAATTCCAGGCATGCACTTAAAGCGGATTCCCCTACGTCATACACATCTTGTTTTGACAGAAAGAACTTGAAGATAGATATCGAGAGGCAGCAATTAGCACAGACATATACATGGATAGACGGCTGCATGCGGCATTAAGAAAAGAATGCCATTTGAAATGACAGTCACTGCTGGCAACAGGCCAATCTAACAGGCCAGCCCGGGCTATAGACTTAGAGTTAGATGAGGTTTTACGGCTCAGTTTCTAACCAATTGGTTTAAGCGGGCCGGCCACGGCCTTTTTTCCAGTTAAGGCTCACTCTCTTGAATTCCCTACTCCACTGCTTATGCTGAGTACCAAGCACAGTGACAGTAGGTTCCACTTTTAAAGTCTCCGGTATGACCCGGCCAGGAGTCGAACCCCAGACTCCGGTTGCAAGTCGGATGCTCTAACCACTTGAGCCCGGACGATAGTGCACTTTAATTCTAAATTACCTTACAGAGTTTGGATAATGAATCCTATTGGTCTAAATCTCATCTTAAAAGCTATTTTAGTTGTCGAAATACAAAAGTTCAAAAGTAATAATTTGTGATGCCCTTCATGTACCTTTCTGGTTGTTTTTCTTTTTGATTCAAAGGGGTTTAATAGTCAAGTCACTTTAAACAATAAAAGGGGGCACATTTTGGATCAAAGTGCAGTGGTTTTAGGGGAAAAGGGGAGCAAAATACGAATAGTAAAACACTGGTCATGGAATATTGTTAAGCATCTTCTGTACTTCAAATGAGTGAATGAGTGGATAAATTTTATTGAGTTAATTATAAAATTTTACAATTTTTATATCGACACAAAAGCGTCCTGCTAGATGGGAGTGGTAGCAATGAATTTAATTTTTAAACCAGTTTGTAACATCTAATTGTACAATTTTCGAAGTTAAGGTACACTTTAGTTGGTACGCCTTGGCATTAGGTCTACCATAGAGGAATAAAGGTAGAAATTTTCGACGTAGACAACATTGTTTTCATAATCCGCATTTTCGTAGGTTGCTGACACATTGGCTGCTTGCATGGAGATAGCTCCATGGTACTTGCCTACTGGGTAACGAGGTAACACACCGCCCCGTCTACAGCCATTTGTTCTAGCGCCCTCACTCGACATTTTCTAAAAACCAGTCTTGTACCAGCAGTAATCACCCATACACCAATAGTTTGCTTTTGCTACTGTCATGATGGAAGGCTTACATAGTTTTATGTCTGCCAAAACTTCACGCTTAAGTAAACCCTGACAAGCTTACGTAACAATTAGCAATTTCTTTTCTCTCGGCGGCTCATTAGCCGGCTAAAGATAGCAAGACTGATTATCTCCAACGTAATATTATATTACTAAGAAGTAAAAAGTATTAAGGAATGAACGGTATGTGGTCGGACTGCTTTATTGAGGGAGTTATAGCAAAATAAGCAAATCCCTGCTATATTCGTCTGACCAGGGAGTTGTTTGGACAGAGGCTTGGTATGAGCAGGGAATAGCAACCCCCTGGTATGACAGCGAAAAATTCATTTAGTTATGAAGACATGTCCGTTCTAATTTGATTGATCCTGTCACCTTATAATGAGGTGCTGCTGATTATATATACCATAGGCGCAGGAAGCACTTCTTGACTGGGGTGCTGAACGCTGTTTCAGACCGCCGTCATGGGGGAGGGGTTAACTCTAAGGGGTATCCCTCTCCCCCTTGGGAAATTTTTAATAGGCATATTTGAGTGTCCTTAGATGGAATTTGGTGGAATATTTGAGAAAAGTTAAGGGAAATTGCTGCGTTTTTTTTTTTGACATTTTTACAGAGGGAACAAATAAGGCGTTTTCGTCTTTGGATCGACCAGCATAAGGTAATTTGTGGGAAGAACACAAAATTCCTGAGAGGTTTAAATGCTCGCTGATCACACAGGCTGCTCCTATAAATGCTCTTTGATTTAAATTTAGTTCCTCCTCAATAAGAAGATTGAAACTATTGAGGAAAATTAAGATGCAGACGTCCTACTTATAATGGGTTCGAACCGTGGGTTCGAATCCCATCTTGGTCGCTAATATCCTATCATGAAAAACATACTCGTTCACTGTCGATTGCAAAGGATTCAAAAGATAGTGAAGAGAGGGTTTTGAGGTATCCGTCGAAACATACTAAAATGCATTACGGCAATGCTAATTTTTTATCTTCGGGGGGGGGGGCGAAAAAAATTTCCAAGGGGGGCTTCACCCCCTGGCCCCCCCCCCTTGACCACGGGGCCTGGGTATCCGTTTACGATATACGGCGGTTACTGTATTAGGCCATCTAGTCTCACGTTTATGACCGAACTCAATTAGCATTACACATGACACGCTATGCACCACTTTTGCATAGGTAACAGTCAATATATGAATATGAACTATATAACAAGTTGATTGAGCCTGAGAAAAACCGATGAACCGAAACTTTTCAGCCTGGCCTCTTATTAGTGATATTCTGTAACGAGTAACTGCCAGTGTTTTTGTGTACGTAAGATATTATTAAGTGGTGACATCCTTCCGCCAGTATCACTTTTTTCCTTCCGAAAGAATTACTTCACAATGAAATATAATATCGTAAACATTAAGCTAGGCGGACGGAAGTATCACCCACTTTTCAAAACTCGGTAGCAAACTATAACAGTATAATAATAGTATGTACCTATAGGTCTATAATGTGCTCAACAGTTTTAACACAAATTCCTTGTAAGCTTTCTATTCACGCAAATGTCCACCCAGTCCTTCTTCTGTAGGGAGCCACTTCTTGGTCATATTTGGAAGGAAAAGTAACAAAGTCATCTACACTATCATCCCCAGACAATGGCAAACATGGTCAATCAAAACGTCACGATAGCTTACTTCCATTGAGTCTTATGAAACTGAAAGGCATCAGTTTTATTGTAAATGCAAGTAGGTTTACGAGGCGGGGAGGAGGGCATGGATGCGCCACTTAGCCAAAAAATGTTGATTTCAGGGCAGCACAATTCATTTTCAGGCTTGTGAGATATCTTCGCATACGCCTTTTTCTGAATGAGATATATGGCTATGGCATTTTGATATTACACCTCTGGGTAGGAAGTTTATGCTATAGTTAAGAAATACCGGTACGGATTATCATTTTCAAAACACCTTGTACAGGACGACTTTCGTTATTCGTTTTACAGCCTTATTAAAATGATGAAATGTTGTCTTTTATCGTGTTTTGTAAACCTGTTAAAAGCTGTTACCAAATTACAGTCAAATAATGCAGAACTATCGTTATAAACAAGGCTAACTATATGAAACAGCCCGTACGGTACGTTAAATAATACGAATTATGTGAAATAGGCCTACTAGTACAAAGAAAACAACGGACCATCGTCGCCCTGATTGCAGCTGTTTATAACGGCCCGGTATTCGCAATTCGGAAGCGTCCACAAACTACAGTAATTTTTTACGTTGACAATCTCAGACACATTAGTAACGTCATTAAAACGCCATAACTGCCAATCAAAGTTTGACCATTCAAACAAACGGGAAAAATTTTACAGCTTATCTCTGGTACAGCACTGATGTTGGAATTTGATTTGGGACAGAGCTAAACTCTGATTCCAATGTCATGAGGGGATCCTTGGGATGACACATACCTGTCAAGTTTATTGGCAGATGAGAGAAATGTTAACCTTGTGACATTTCAAAATAAAATCACCACTTAAAGTCACCACGCAAAGTTCGAAACCGACACCCCGGAATGGACATTCCTGAAATAGCTTTTGAGCATACCGAACTTCTGAGTGGAAGGGTGATCACACTTATTACTGTACTGTCCTGTCAAAAACCTAATCTTTCTTACCGCGTAAATATGAGTACGATTGATCGTATCAACACAACAGAAACTAATTGAGGATATGCTGGTTGCTATAGCAACACCCCCGGAGGAGGTCATCTATAGTACAGACAATCATATGAAAATTATGAGATTAGCCTAGCTGAGGCACAAGTGATTAAAAGTATTGGCATAGGCATGTTATGACAGCTAGATAGGCACATGGAGCTTAGTACCCTCCGCAACAGTATTAGCTCCATGGTAGACAAGCCTAGGTTGCCATTACTCTGGGAACGTGAAACGTCTCATTACGGGACGGAACCAGTTCGTTACAGGAAATAGCAATCGCCCGTTTGAACACCACTTAAATGTCACAAATTTTCTTTCTTTCATCACTATAAACGTTACCAATTAACGAGGTATACCAAGGAATTATTCTGTATGAATTTAAAGGCAGTATATAGGCAGTCCCCCACCACTACCCACACCCATCCCCCAAAATTGCTTTGAAAAATAAAAAAAACTCTTGCAAATGTCTTTTTATTTGCCTAAGAAGTACCTTGCAGCCTAATGAAGATGTTTTTGAACATAACTATAACCAACAAAAGGTAAAGCATGGAGTTATTCTCCATAATTTTAACAATTCATTAACAAATAAATTGTCACATGGTTAAAACAGGTCATTCATGAATAAGGATGACGAGGTATACTAATTCTGATTGGGATTGGCATTTTCCCTTGTAAAACTTCCGTAACAAAACTATTTTCACATGATGATCAAAAACAACCATACATAAACTGTGATACCAGGGTTGAAAAGCTTATTCCAAACTGGGGGATGAGGAAGTTAGTTGGTATAAAACGAGCCATCTAAACATTGCAGTATACATCTACTAAGTTTCATGCCAAGCCCACAATGTTTGCCAGTTTGACCTCAAATGACCCCTAATAACCTAAAACGGGCTCCAAAATTTCAGGTACTAAATGTTAACTTCATCTTCCAAGTTTCGTGTAAAGCAAACAAAAACCGCAAATTTGACCTAAAATCACCCCTACTTACCTCACAATGACCTTCAGATTTTTCGGAACGAAATAGTGCAACATCTACCCATCTGTCATTATTACATTGATAAACTATTTTTTTTTCTTATTTTTTTGTATTTCTCAAATTAAGCTAATTTTCGTACAGGGAGTGCTCTTCTTTGTTAAGATTCCTATCTTTTTAGAACACTTCCTTTCACAACTGCTTATTTTTGTAAATCAAATTTAACTTTAACCTGTACATGTTGTGTGTGCTGTTGTGAAGAAACAAATACATGAAATGAAATGAAGCTATTACGGAGTAGAAATTCATGACCTCAAATGACCCCCAGTAACCTCACAATGATCTTCACATTTTGGCACCAAAAATGGTGATTACACACATCAAGTTTGGACACTATCAGACTTTTACGGTGAAAAAGAAATACCAAATCAAAGGCCTTCCACATCTTGACTTCTATAATGACCTTGAATCAAAAAATCCGTGTACAACCAGAAAGTACTTCTTGAGAAACATTAAGATCACTTTCAAGAGCATACGGAGAGAGGGGATACATATTCAATACTTTCTCATAATAGCCTGTATTGACCCCTAGATGACCTAAGGCCTGGACATTCTGTTGGTCAAAAGTAGCACCGTCTATCATAGTGCAGGTTTTATCAAAATCCGTAAATGAATACGCTTTTGAAAGCATTTCTTCAAGTGTGGAAAGACATTATAGAAAGATGCACGGACGGTCGGACGGTCGGATGGATGGACATAGTGACGGTGGAGGATCAAACTAGCTCAAACAGCTCTTCAAACTATTTTGAGCTAAAAATTGCTTCACCTTGATGCCGATGAAGGTCGCAAAGTCCCCGAATATGTTTGAGCTGAGATTTCTTAATCAGTTTTCACAACAGGTGAGGAATATCGCGGTTTTAACGCCCAATAGTTGGTCATTCTTTGAATTTGCATCACGGATGAATAAATTTTGTGAGTCGGAGCAAATGCTTGAATATCGGCAGAAAGCTGAAATTTCGACCGTGCAGAAGAGTAGTAAATAGTTCCTTTTTGGCATTGGTCTAAGGGGAGGTTCGACACCCCTTTCCTTTGAGAGATTGTGTGTTAGGCGGCTCAAATGCAAAATGATGCTATCTTTGGCAAAGCCTTGAACTGATCAAATG
Organism: Holothuria leucospilota; assembly: GCA_029531755.1. NCBI lineage: Eukaryota > Metazoa > Echinodermata > Holothuroidea > Aspidochirotida > Holothuriidae > Holothuria > Holothuria leucospilota. The sequence continues at coordinate 36,312,474 of CM055965.1, read as the reverse complement.
CGTAGATATTCTCGCTATTGGTTGTTTCTCGGGATGGGGGGGGGGGAGGGGGGCTGGATGTAAGAAAGAGGTGTTTCGTCTAAGGAGAGTGGTGACAGATTCCATTTGAGAAATTTTCTCTCTATGGAAGATAAAAAAGTGTTTTTGGTAAAGCTTTAAACTGATTTTATGTTTGAAATTCTAATAATTTAAAGAAATTTTCTACTTCTTGGTCTTGGTTGGTGTCAAGCTGGACCTCCCTCTGCTCCCTTGGCACCCCACTGTCTACCCCCAAGTTCCGTTGCAACTAAAGAGATATGAACAATGCAAAAGGCATGCACCAAAACATTGACACACACACGGAGGATGCAACCATAAGGTCTTTCTCAACAGACGAACTAAAACCCCCTTTAAACCCATTCCCAAGACGGCTCCCTCTGAGAACGCACGGGGTAGGGCCAGGTTGGGGCAGAAGGCCACGACCATCGGGGAAGACTGCCCCCCCCCCCATCGGAGAAATTTTCGAATTTCGTCCAGGAACCCAAATGTGTACGATAATGCATGTAATCCCAGTCGGCGAACAGTCGTCCGACGAAGTGGTTTTGCTCTCAAGGATTCCTGAAGAAAGGTAGAGGTTTCGCTACAAACCAATTTTTTCAAATTTTCTTGAAAAACCCAAATTTTTTAATTTGCTTCAATAAAACACAAAATGTTGCGTTCGCGCCCCTAACGGCAACCCTTCATCTTGTCAGGGCTTCGGGATGCTAAGGCCCCGTCACCGACAAATCCTGGCGCTACCCCTCCGAGAAGGATTATGGGATTGAGTTTTGGTACGTGTCTTTTTAGCAACAGTAAAGTGCCACTGACAAAAAAGACGCAGACCAAAACTCTGCCCCATAATTCTTTGTATAGTTGTTTCTTTTTTTTTCTTTGAAAAGGGTCTACGGCCCAGATTCAAGTCAGCAAAAGGGTATTGCAGGCCACGAACGAATCCAGTGCGGATGGTTGAGACTTTTTTCATTTGAAACTCGTCTATATCGAGTATACGAACAGATTCTCAGTAGATCACCACTTTTGAAACTGGAAAGTTGTCCTGAAAATTCCTACGATGATTTTCCATCCCGCCACTAATGTAAAACCAACTTGCAAGGAGGAACGAAGGAAGAGAACTTGGTTTGCAGATCACTATCCGGTATTACGCGGAGAATCCCATCACCAATGTTATAAGGCTGTGTATATTTTTCTGCCAAATGACCTTCATTAGCCTCATACTGAAGCGAATGATACTACACTGCAAAAAGTGCTGGGTCATTCTCGGCGACCTATATGCTGGGTCAGTCCTTATTTGCCCCAAAATGGGTCAATACTTGCAGGTGGATTACGCAATAGCCCCACTTTTACATAAAACCAAGCAAAATGGGTCATACAAAGACCAAGTTTTTGATTGGGTGATTCATATCACACGACCACTACAACCAGATGGAACCGGTTTGGGCCCAGTGTCTCATACTCATTTGTACATAACGTGTATGATACGTGTAAACCGTTACTGTAGCCTTCACGCGACTAGATGCACCGTATATGCACCACGTACGTACATGCCGGCCATATGCATGCTGTAATCCATGCAACGTTCCTGGCATTAACTGGCCGCTGCAAGTGGTCAAACTGTGAAATGGATCCTTACACTCGTGAGATTCTGGAAATGTGGAATCTCCCATGTTTAATGGAAACAGTGCATGTAATATATAGTGCCTTGCATGAGACTCAGCGACAACTTTCATTATTATTAATGAAAGTTTGCTAATAGGCCTAGACTAGGCTAATGGAAAATTCGTACCCGTAGCCTAATGTTAGGCGTAACGTTAGGCCTAAACAAAGATTTAACATGCCACACCAGATTTTTATCACCAGTGTCAAATGATAGTGCTCATTCACAGTGCCAGTCACCTCAAAACCTAAAGGCGTAGGCCTAGCCTAGCAAATGTTATAGGCTAGCCTAGCCTACTGTTTGTTGAAACAGGCTAGGTTTGTAGGTCCTACATGCAAAAACGTTATTACTTTGACCCAGAAAAACTGTCATATTGGATTGACCCATACCATGGGTAGGTGGGTATCTAACCAATACTTGGGTCACTTTTGGGTCACAATACATCTTGGTCATGACAATTAAGTATGACCCAAATCTTAGTCAAACTGTTCGTAACCCATTTATGGGTCAATTTGACCCAAATTGGGGTAGGTGGGGATCTAACCAAATTCGTTGGTCGGATTTGGGTCATATTTTGACCCAGCACTTTTTGCAGTGTAGCAAACTTGGCTAAACTCCGCGAAAGCTTGTGACAGTTGGTGCCACTTTGAAGAACGTTCGTGAGGGAGGCAGAAAAGGGTAAATAATTAACTGTAGAAGACACATCTCCCTTTAGACTTACAGAGCAGTTGCATTTTTTTCAGTTAAGTAAAATACACCATCTAAAAGTTTCAGTGGCACATTCCCCCCTTCCTCTTGTCTGCTTACACCCATGCTTACACCCAGGGGCGTTCCTAAGGATCGATGAGTGGGGGAAGGGGATTGTTGGACCTTTTCCCGACAAAAAGGGTTTAATTCCCGACAGAATATATGTGCCAAGAACAGTTAACTCGTAAGCCTCGTTTTAATGAAATCTTTGCAAAAAAGGACAAAATGGAACATTTAAGTATAACGGGAGGATAAGATAACCAGAAAAAAAAAACAATTTTCCCGTGTTTACCATTTGGCAATCAGGGGCGTAGCGAAGGTGTTATCTTTGGGGGGGGGGGGGGGTAGAGATTATGTTTTACCGACAAATCTGGTAATGAGTGGCGCGAAAACAAGCTTTAGCGGGTGGGGTCCAGGGGCCCGCCTTAGTGTCCTTGGTAGAATTTGCTTGTCAGATTTTTTTGTGAGCATGTGTCGCCGTTTATGCGACATTGTCCCACAAATAGGGGCTGGCTAAAATACCGGGCCCGTCTCAGGGCCCCTGGTGGGGGTCCAGGGGCTTCTCCCCCGGATGCTCTGAGGTTTAAGCACAATCTCTGGGTAAAAAATTAAGTCTCATGCAGGATAGGTATATTTTGGTTCATAATACATTATCCAATGCAAAGATTCCGGATAATTTTAATGTGTTAGGCTATTCCTCCCGTCATGCCACTATACTTCAGGAGCTTAACCTGTCGTTCAGAACTGGAACACTATGCGTTCAGCATTTGAACACTAGACGCGTTAGGCGTTCAAATACGGTACTAGTGTTCAAATAGACGTCCGGCGTTCGAAAAAGTGTTCAGAATCTTAACACAAGCGTTCAAAGTATGCTTTGAAGGCCAGGATGGGTTCTTTATCTGTTTCATTTTTTAAAAGCCTGAGATTGAAGTGAAGGGAAGACACGCGCGGCACGCATTATTTTTCTCCCAGGATGTTTGTGGATCAACCGGATCCTCAGGAGTTTGCAAAATGTGTTTGAAGTCAAGGTTAGGGTTTAGAAAACGGGCTAAGGATACCCTCTCCATGGGTAATCGGGTGCTGCTCCCCATAGTGATGATTAAAGTGAGAAATAATGTGCAAAAAGTGGTTTTCAAGAATGTCACATGACCCGAAATAGTGCGAGTATACGGAAGCCTTTAATTCTCTTTCTTTCCCCGAGTTGCCGACGGACTCAGTCACTCGTCCAATTATACCGACGGCCGTTGATACGGCCGTATACGGCCGTCACATGCATAATCAATTTGCCGACGGGCCTTCAACTTGAATGGGCCAATTAGATGAAGAGTTGAAAATCGAAATAGCCGATAATAGACTTGCCACGCGCTCCTGTTCTCTCTTTTTTTCTTTTCATTCTCCGTCGTCTTCCATTTCACTCCCTTAATTTCCCTTTCCTTTCCCTTCTTCTCTCTTCTTTTCCTCCTCTCCTCTTTTCCTCTTCTCTTCCTTTCCCTCTCCCCTTTTTGCGGACAGACCAAAAATTTGCCGACGGCGACCAAATATTGGGGGGGGGGGGTGACACCCCACAACCCCCGCTCGCTACGGCCCTGTTGGCAATGTCAATTTGAACTTGGCGCACCCGTTTTCATTTATCTGCTACAACAGATAGGTCGATTTGGTCATGGAAGAACTAGCTCCGAGGCAGTACTTGGGGCTCGGTTGCCCGTATTAGGGCCCATTTCAGTAATGTCCTTCTGTGGGGAACCAGGGGACGAAGCCCCTGGAAGCTCCGAAACATTTACACGACTGTGGGCTCTGGAATAAAGCATTTTACTGTCTGTAAATGACATACAGACCATAAAATCGCTGTCTACATCTTTTCAAAACAGCGTTCGGACTAACCGCTGTTCGATTTCTTCAAGATGCACCGGAATAGATGATGCTATAGGTGGAGGTCAAAGAGGTTCGTGGAGTTTTGCGGGAGTCATAATACTCATTTTGTTCGATGGGAAGGTATGATAGGTTAACATGAGTGCAAGATGGATGCGAGCAAAGCCACAGCAAAGCCAAAACTAACACTTGCGAACATTTTATTATAATGTTTGCCTTAATTTTACATAGCAATTGCTTATCTACAAATAGCACAGATGCTACTGAATAAGCACTATAAACAGACCAAAACTTGTAATTAGCCTTTTTGTTTCATAGTAGTCAGGACTAACGGCCATTCAATTTCTTTATGATGCAACAGGTTTGAGGGTTGGGAGCCAGGATGGGCAATCGAGAAGGTTGCACGGAGTTTTGCAATAATAAGCGCAAAGCATGCCCTGTCCTTCTTGAATTATTAATTGGAAAATTAGCGCATGTGAAGGATGCGCCCGAAGCGCGCCAAAAGAGAGGATTTTACGGCATTCTAGAAATGCTTTTAAGCACTGCACTTGTATGCACTTCCAAGTGTTTACAAGCGCTCCGAATTCACGATTTGAGTAAGTGGAAAGCCAACCGCACTGCACCGACCCGAATACAACCTGATGGCAAAAACCAATCGCGTGGCAGACGAGTTGGCTGAGTGTGTTCCAGATTTTGTTCTCTACCCGACTTTCGGTCCCAATTGCAATCCGACAGTCTACTTCATTACCACATCGGAAATATCAAACTGTTTGACATTCGTAGTGGAGTCCGGAGAGGGGAGGGTGGGAGTTGCGAGTCGCAGTTGAGCATAGTCGTGGTAGTGTGCAGCTGTCATCGACCCAACTGCGACCCGTTTTTATGAAACGGCCAAGAAAGAAGGGTTTGCGAAATCAGACGACGGTCGCAGAAAGTCAATGTGTTCGCCCTCATGTGTGATTGATGAACAGTACGTAGACAGACTGATATCAAACCCGACAGTATGCTGCGTGGTTAACCTGCAATCCTACAACGACCCGACGGAACTGACCACGAATACCTGCAACTCATCCCCGACGAGATGTCAGGCTGAGCTGCATCACATTCCAAAAGGCTTTAATTTCACAGTGTCGGACATGCATTTCATGGCAGACAATTATGCAATACGGTACCACCATATTCCTCACAGCCTGGATTTGTCAAAAGACAATGGCTTCCCGAAAAGTGCAGTAGTGATCACTGACAAAATCTTCCCGACATATCGCGCTTTTGGATTTCTGGAGAGGGGCACACCCCACACCCTCGGAAGTGACGCCCCTGCTTACACCCACAGGGCATTCTTTTTGTGAGGTGGCCACCTCACAGTTTTTGCCATCACCTCACAGAAATTTGCTATAATTGCCACCTGTACTGTACTAGCTATAGAAGTATTGATAGTTCTCCCTCACTATTTGTGCTAAAGCTGGTACCATATTACTCCCACGGACTCCCATGGACTAATACCACCTCACACTCTCTGAAACCCAGGGTAAATCCTAACCCAACATGCCCCCACACTCAGGGGCTTCAATCCGTATTCATAATGTGGGGGGGGGGGGACGGGGGATATACATGACTTAGCACAAACCAATCCCTTTGGTTCTGAAGAGGGGGTGTCTTCCTATAGGCCCTTTCCTCCTCCCCCCCCCCTTTATGATGACTGACGCCTATTCTAATAACAGGCCCGTAGCCAGGAATTCTGATATAGGGGGGCACCGACACCTCACAGAGGGGCACCGAAGAAGATTATGTTTGTTGTCAGTAGTACCACCACAGGATTACAGTTTGACGGAACTACAGGGGATTATATCTCAAGCTTACCACACATAGCTTAAAGGTATCGGTTTTACGTGTGCACATACGCACGCCGAAGTGCGCGAAAATTTCACTCTTCTGATGGAAATTTTTCCCTCCGCTTGCAATACAGAGACGTAGAAATTCTCCACAAGTGAAGGGAACAACACTATAATCACGATATATCTTCAGCTCAGCAAGCGCAGGTGAAGCCGGTTAAGTACTTTGCGAACGGCGAGGCGGGACCAGGGGCTGCCATTAGGCAGACTTGGTGTGATCCAGCATGATTTTGTTAGGACCCAGAGCGAAATTCCCCGAATATGTGGCGAAATAACAATATGGGAACACTAGCATAGAGCTTTGAGCAGGACTTTGTATGACAGTGAGAGCACACCAATCTCTTCACAGTTCACAATTCGGATGGTCATCATCGTATTTCTACTTTGAACAAAAATTTTACATGAAGAAAAAAAAAAACAGAAAAAGTAAATTTTGGAATAAATTTTTGGTACGAGTAAATTTAGCTTCAAACCGTATAGTCGTCGCGGAGCGAATGTTATTCAAGGTACTAGATTACTACATGAAAGCCCCTTGATGTCCGGGATCTAACTTTGAGACTTCACCTAGCTTTTGGCTGGAAGAGTTAACTTCAATTTTTGTACTAATAATGTTCATGGGTGATATTACTTCGCTTGTGAGAATTGCGCGCGAAGCGCGCCGAAATTTTGCAGGAAAATTATTTACCACTGTAAAACCTGCTTACAAACTCAGGAAGCGGTGGTAGAAAGATAAGCCCGACGAAGGGACCAAGCTCCCCTAAGAGGTCCAGCAACCCGAAGCCCCGTCAGAAGCAATGGGTTACAGATTGGATACCGAACGCGAAATTTTGGGCGACCGGCGAAAAATTTAGGGTTCTGTTGAAGAAAAATTGAAAATATTTGGTTCTTATTAAGGAAAGTTAGAAAATTTGGGTTTCTATGGAAGAATCTGCCCTCTTCGTCCTAAACAGTTCCAATTCTCCCGACTAAGTTACTCCTTCCAAAACTGTGTTGAGCCCCTCCTTGTGCAGACACAAACCTAGTTAATTGCTTAAGGGCATATCCTGTTGGGCGTGCAAGGCCATAAGATGTAACCAGAACATTCTCTGCGCATGCTGTATGTTTTAAGCTTTGATGTCAATCAAAGAGCATTCACCTATGACCAATTGAGAATTTTGCTTTCTCCCTACTAAAATGTATTTGGGGTGATGAGTGTCTGTCTTTAAGAACAAAACCAAGACGGCGGGCGACTGGTCGCGAGGGGATGCCCCCTTCCACCACGTTTCATACAAAAATGATTATCATGATGTTGAGTCTGAATTAAGAATCTTCCCGATCGTAAGAGAAAGAGGATGGAACTTTTTATGGATTCAGTTTTGTGTTTTTCCGGGAATCACACCTACACGAAAGAACAATAGCCAAATTGTGGAACCTGTACATTTATAAATTAAGCCAACATATCTGAAACGGGTGTTAAAGCTATATGTAACTGAAGATGAAAGCGCGCGTAGCGCGCGAAAATTTTTGTGATTTTAGAACAAAAATGTTACAGAGAACAAAATACGTTCATTATTAAACTCCTTTTGGGATCATTTTTGGTTACAAATCGCTTGGTGTCATACCAGGGCCACCATTTACATGTACTAAAATTTTATTTTCGATCGATTTTCCGTATAGGGGGGCACAGTGGTCCGCACGGGGGGGGGGGGGCACGGCCCCCTCGTGCCCCGGCCTGGCTACGGGCCTGTCTAATAAGAATAATCATTTCAAAGTTAACATGACCATCATTGAGATCTGCCAGGTGAAATACACGGAGTCCACGGAATTACTTCAAGATGTTATTTTACCATGTCCCAAAATAGCTGAAACCACGCTTCGCAGCGTGGATCATTGTCGGAGATCATGGACCCGACCAGGCCCGTTGCTAGGGTGACTTGTTTGGGGGTGTGAAGGTCACCGTCCCCAATTCCGACTGGCTGGATGTTTTTTCCAACTGAGTGGAGGCGTATAAATTGCACTTTGTTTATGAGCGCTCTGCTTTTTGTATACAGCAGTGGGGATCCTTCCTTTGTCACTACATAAATGTGTCGTCCTGGGGGAGGGGTCTAAGGGAAGGGGGAGTCCCCCTCTCCTTTGAGAAATTTTTGTTAATTTAAGGCTGCTTAGGTGCAAAACGTTGCTATCTTTGGGATATTTTTGGAGCTGATCATATATGGCTGGAAAATGCCCATAATTTAGTGAATTCTAATTTTCCCGACTGGCTAGATGTTTTTACTAACTGCAAGGGCGGCGCGTAAATTGCACCTTTTTTATTCACCCTGCGTTTGTATACAGCAGTGGGGATCCTTCCTTTGTCACTATATAAAGGTGTCATCCTGGGGGAGGGGTCTAAGGGGAGGCCCTCCCCTTTGAGAAACTTTTGTTAATTTAAGGTTGCTTAGATGCAAAATGGTGCTATCTTTGGGATATTTTTGGAGCTGATCGTAGTATAGCAAAGGTGTGAAGGACTAGCAAGGGCGTTTTCAGAATGCTTTCAAGTCGTAAGTGTATTAACAATCACCATCTATACCGATAATGGCCTCGGCGAAGCGCTCTGTAAAAATTTTTGAAAAATGTTTAACGGCAACAAAATACTTCCAACCTTCCACATCATGCTAAAAATTAGACTATGCAGTGGAGTCCCCAGGATTTGTCTCAAGGGGGGGGGGCATGCAGTATGTTGTGTGACCGCCGGCCTGGGGGAGGGGTCCCCTTTGAAATTTTTTGAAAAATTAGGTGTCCTTACATGCAATCTGGTGCCACATATGTGACCTTTTGAAGTAGTCTGTGTTAAAAAAATTACGCTTTTTTTAGGAACTAAAAATTAGGCATCAGCAGGGTTGTTCCCGTTACGCTTTGAAAGTAACTCGTTATAGTTACAGTTAATTCCGTAAAATTGTAACTCGTTACAGTTACTAGTTACAATGTTGAAAAAGTAACTAGTTACAGTTACTTTTGACTGAAAAGTAACTAGTTACATTTCAAAAGTAACTAGTTACTTCAAGGTGAATATACGGTACCTCGGTTCCTGAAATGGAGGGGACATAATTAGATAGTAAGAAGGGGGCACATGAGACGATCGACACCTCATTTGTGCCGGTTATCCTTAGGTGTTCCCCAAAGAAAGTCAATGATGATAGCTGATCTTCGATGGGCATTCTCGCAGAGGCGCCTAACGCTCATCATGAAGCAGCGAATCATGATACTGTGTCGGAGCTTACGCAAACTATTTGTAAGAGGAATCTGGTTATAACCAAAACTTTTCCAGTTACGACAGTACTTCTATGAGGGTGGAAATCTTTATACTGTACTCCAATCACACAGTCGGCTAATTTAAAGAGGTTAGCGGCTATGCCGGAAAATGGGAGAGCGTTGTTTCACAAGTAATTAAAGTCTTCACCCCTCAAGGGCATAAATATGGTATAGTACGAGGATGAATACATTTGTTAACAGAAGAATTTTAAAACCTCACCGCAAAGGTTGGGCTAAGTGATATTTCCGCATAAATTTTAAGTTTCACATTGTGTCGATATAAAACAATGCATAGAAATGGTGATACTATGTAGTTTATACATGCAGACCATGTGCCCATAATTCACTTTCCCTTTACAATAGGTGAAGCTTTAAGTCGGACACTTCTCTTCTCTTTCAATTAGCTTTGTTAGGATACTTTCAACGCCATTGACCATTTCAATATTCTGCTGTTTATTATATTAACCTCATTATTATTCCAGTGTAAGGAGTTACGGACATTGAAAAGAATATGATATAGCCTAAATTCATACGTTTGATTCATCAAATAAGGGTACCATACATGTTAAATTAGATATATAAATGGATGCATGGTGTTTACCGACGCTTGGCACCGTATAATTTACTGGGCTCCAACGCACGAGTCCGGATTCGGTTAGCTTAAAGACAGATTTGCATCACCCCAAGTATGACTTTTAGTTGGGGTAAGCAAAAGTCTTAGTTGGTGACTACTCTTTGATTGACATCAGAGTTAGAAAATTCAAAAGATGCAGAGCAGCTCATATTACACAGCACGCACAGAGAATGTTTTGATTACAAATGGGGTCTTTTATACTCACCAGGATGTGGCCTTGAGCAGTGAACTATGTTTGTGTCTGCACAAGGAGAAGCAGTAAAGACAATTATGGGCGGGGCTTACCACCAAGTAAAAGTCATACTTGGGGTGATACAAATCCCTCTTTAATGCAGGTCTCAAGAGCGTTTTTCTAGATTAGGAATTTGCCCGGAATAGAAGGTTCCGGAATCGAAATTTTAACGGAATGTGATGTAACTGGACTTGGACTCGGACTCGGAGTTCATTCCAGCCAAGTTCTCAAATATGCAAGTTACATTAAAAGTGTTTAAAGTTCCATTTGTGCCCAATGTACAGATGTAAAGTATTGTCACACACATGAATCAACTAAATTACTGAGGTGGCCAGGCTATGGAAGTGAGTACAAACGATGACTTTATTAATGGTGGACATGTACGATAGAATTAAAACATCTGTATGTTTGATATGCTATACATTGACAAAATGACATGTCTCGGAATTGATGCCATTGGAATCAGAACTGGCAGGAATTTGAGGGGTAGTACCATGCTCGAAAACTTTGATTCGGGAATCTAGAATCGCAGTTAGCTCCGACTAGGATAGAGTGAACGCGGGTCCAGCCGTAACGTCTCAAGAGGCAATGATTAAACTTTCAAAGTAAGCCTGGTATTTGAATGCATATGGGCCAACCCGTTTCTCACGGTGCACTATCTCCACTGTGTCCTCTTAAGGACGATATGAGTAAACTAAGGCCCACCTGACTTTACTTAACATATACACTATATAAAGTCGGCTGGGCCTTAGTTAGAGGACCGTTCAGTATTTTTCAACGAATCGCACAAAGATTCGGTCTCATGGATAATAAGCATTGATCTGTCTAATAAGTAATTTGACACACAAATCAATTTTAAACTTAGTTCAATAGACAATCAAGTGGCCCTGTAAGCCTGCAGCATGTGCATCTAATATCATCTTCTGATTCTAATCGTGAATAAAATTGCTGTTGGCGAGGGCGACGTCGATAATAGCGATGAGTGATAACTTTATCGAAAATAATTTTACATGTTACTACCAAAGTGTCATCAATTTGAAAATTTTCTGTTACTACTTCCAGTAAAATGCAATTTGTGGTCATTTTGACTTTTTGTAACGGGAAAGTAACGGGACCCAAATGTAACGCCGTTACAGTTACTTTTACACAGAATTGTAACTAGTTACTTGCTTCGTTACTGAAATGCAAATGTAACTCGTTACAGGGTTCCGTTACACAAAATGTAACTCGTTACAGTAACGGCGTTACTTGTAACTCGTTACTTCCCAACCCTGGGCATCAGTGAGGGGGGAATGGCCCAATGGGGTTTTCCCTCCCCTTTGAAAATTTTTGAAAAATAAGGTGTCCTTACATGCAATCATGGCCGCATGGCCCTCCCCTCTGCGTACGCCACAGATTGAATGATCCCATATTGATGAGAGGCCCCTTCAGATGTTTGGAGATGTATGTCTGTTTTCGGAGAGTGTTGTGATCAGAATAGTTACATGTATTTACCTTTTTATTGGTCATGAGAAGGAGTGCAAATCGTGACGCATGCGTGCGAAGCGCGCCGAAATTTTGTCATTATATAAGATTTCCCTGACGAAATCTGCATTCGGAATCTGCATCGAGACACTTAACAATTTCCCAACAAACCTACATACCACTCAAAAAGCCAGTCAAATAGAGCCATGGCACTTCTCTTTTACGCAAATGTGGGGAGGGGGACATTTGATATTGTGTCCCCCCACCCATCGAAATGTGGGGGGGGAAATTGTCCTGCCCCCCCCCCCCCCGGATTGACGCCCATGCCCACACTTAACCTCCGTAATCGTCTTAGCAGACAAACGATTCCGATCCTTAGTCTTGCAGATTTGTCGAAAAAACTGCAGTGTCTCTTTTTAGAGACTACCGCCAAATGAGGGGACTGCTGCCCTTTAATTTTCCATAAATGGTATGAGCTAGTCGACAAAAAAGTTGCCATCTCCGCGTGGTACGTACATCCCTAAGTCCGTCTTATTTGCTTTAGCAATGCGACAATATTGTGGCTTTTCAATACCGCTGTTAATTTTGTTGACGATGAATACCGATTCATGTGATAATTGCAGTACAATAGACGGTTGTTGAATTATGTTATGTAACTAATACCCTTTGGATTCATCCAGATGGTTCCATTTATCCTGTTATTGTAATGTCATTCATCACACTTTGAAGTATACTTTTGCATTTCCCGACGGTAGCATCGCAAGATGGAAGCCACCTTTAACCCTTATACATGTTGGAATTCTCTGATCCGTATCGTTCCCAAAAACAAATTGGTGATTTCCCTACCAGATCTGCCTACCTATTATCGTGACCTATTACGTGCGCTATTACCATGAGCTCTGCAGCTGTGCATGAGGCAACTGTATCGTCGGAACATAACAACTACTAGTTACACGGTTACACTCAAATCGTCCGAACTTCTATTTGATAGGGAGACTGGTAGTTAAGAACTTACAAACAATCGCTTGCAAAGCAATAGACTTTCACTAAACTGAAAACAATTTAAAAGTTGGTTGAAAGTTGTTTAACAAGGAGGAGGATTTATTACAATTGTCATAGAAGTTAACGGTATTTGGACATCGCAAAGTGTAGCAAAGTAGCAACCTTACAAACAAGTATATAACGGGCAGCTTTCTTCTTACCTGGTAGGCCATTATAGCAGGACGAACTGCGGAAGGCTTAACTGCACAGGAATGTAATGAGTCAAGACACTCCGATGACTGGAAGAAGGGTTGTTATCTAAGCGTTTAGTTTTCTTGATGTATTTATCCAAGAAACGTACTTATAACAGTGAACAGTGACCAATAGTCCCACAAGTTCCTATTATTGTACAGTCCTATGTGAACGGCAAACGAAATTGTGTCATGCTTGAAATCTCATACCCGATGTTTATATGGAACGCTTTCCGGGGGACGACCTTTGTTTGAAATGCGGGAAGCCTGGGAAAAAAAGCAATATGCATGTTGGTAGAGCATATATTTGTCGTATTAAAAAGAGGTACTAACAAGGAGTACCTAACTGTAATTAATAAACGACCGCGAGATACCACTTTGTTTTGGTGCGAGATACTTCAGAAAAACTTCGTATGACTGTGAGGCTTTATGTACTTTTCAGTACTTTGAGTGAAATGACTCAGCTTCTCAGAAAGATGAAACACGGGCACGAAGGGAGTTGATGAACGAACGGCTGCAGCAAAGAGGCATTAATTATCTGGTAGTGCCCTTTAAATTAATTCTAAATTAATAGGACGAAACAGGCTAGTTTATGGTGGCGAAATGTATACCCTGGCAGTTGCAGCTTTAATAGGCCTGCGTAAAATTGTTTGCGGTGCAGATTCGACCCATTACTCTGTTTAGATGAAGGGTTGCCTTAAAGGCAGTAGGCAGTCACCCCAATCAGAGTGAGTATGCCCTGTCACTCTAGTTCATGATTAGCCTATTTTGATCATGTGACAATATTTTTGTTAGTGAATTGTGAAATTCAAGGAGAATTTTTCCTAGCTTTACCTATTGTTGGTAATAGTTATGTTCAAAACGTCTTCAGAGGTGCTTGCCTGTAATACAATAAGAGGAGATTTGCAAGAGTTTGCTGATTTTTCAAAGAAAGTTTTAGGGAGACTGCCTATTGCCTTTAAGAAAGTTGTGAAACCTAGATAAGACAACTTTCTTCGCGTGTGTGAAAGGGGTGGGGTGGGGGTTGTCCCATCACGCCCCATACCTCATAGAGTCCTCTTATCACGTTCGACGAAGTCAACTTTGGAAATTTACGGTAGTGTATCCAACCAAACTTACAGCGAATCAAGAATCATCGAATAATATTTTTAAGTCCCTTCGAAGGGCAAAAACCAAACCGAAAGGGGTGCTGCTCCCCCAGGAGCTACGTCCCCAAAGGACACTGAGACTTGACGGGACCAACCGCTTCACCTTCAGACCTCTATATCATGGGTCTAGTAATGCGTGACCTCATTCTAGACTGGCTAAAAAGAACAGATACTAAATATGTTCTTAGCCTAAGGCCGAGAAGCGATCATCAAATAAAGAAATGTAGGATAGCTCCCTCAGTTGTCATACCATAGCCTTAGGTTCAAAGTCAGACAGACACTCATCACCCAAGTACATTTTTGGTTAGGGGCAACCAAAGTTCTCAATTGGTGACTGCTCTTCGACTGACATCAAAGTTGGAAAATTAGATGCAGATTGGCTCACATTTCACCGTATGCTACGGAAGCCACGACTATGTCCATCGATCCTCTTTTCAATTTAAGTAACATAGCTAGCTCGCTCGTCGGCGATTTCTCCGTACCACGACGGGATCATCCCACGCTGGTAGTAATATAACCAAAGTTATATAACGCCAATCCGTGTCATGTGCGGGCGCGTCCATTTATGGACAGGGCGTTCGAAAATAGACACTGTGTAATTGTCCTTTCTTGAAGTACCCCCTCACTAACTTTGGATTTCTCCACTTCACATTATCGGTGGATAATGGTAAGGAGAAATTGTATCTTGATTTCCTCCTTCCCATGTTTACCGAAGAAAGGGGTGGGAAAACTGGTATGTTAGATTTCACACCACCGCGATGTTCTCGGTTTCCGTAGTATGCAGAGGAGTGTTCTGCTCATCAAGATTATGGCCTTAAGCAACAGACGAGGTTTTGTGTCTGCAAAAGGAGGAGTTTTGGGAGGGCTGGAAGCAGGGTTGTTTCCGTTACACTTTGAAAGTAACTCGTAATAGTTACAGCTATTTCCATAAAATTGTAACTCGTTACAGTTACCGGGTAAAATGTTGAAAAAGTAACTGTTACAGTTACATTTACTTTTGACTGACAAGTAACTAGCTAAATTTCAAAAGTACCGTAACTAGTTACTTGAAAGTGTATACACGGTGCTTCGTCCAAGATGGAGGGGACATCCAGATAGTAAGAAGGGGACACATGAGAGGACTGACACATCCTTATCTGTTCCCTTCACTCAGGTGTTTCCCAAAGAGACACACGATGATCAAGACTGATCTTCACTGGGGATCCAGGCAGAGGCTCGTAGAGTGAATAAGAATACTGTGTCGGACGTATGTCTGCAAACCATTGTTACACGAACTTTTTATATGAGCAAAAGTTTTCCAGTTATGACAGTACTACTTTAAAGATGGAAATCTTTATAATCCATCTCATAATTTAGAGACTTACTAAAGAGCAAAAGTGGTATTAGAGCAGTGATAAAAGTCTGCACTCCTAGATTGCATAAGTGTGGTAATACGATGCAATGTAATATTGTAAACGACAAAATTTTATAACGTCACGGTCTAAAGTGAGCTAACTTCAGTTAATTTAATGTTATATCGAAGTAAGCACAAAATTCAAGTTTCACTTTGTTTTGATATAAAGCAATGTATAAAAACGTTAAGACTGTGACTGTGTAATTTACACATAGCGTCCATACTCCCGTAACATTTACTTTCCCTTCACAATATGTGAAACTCTAAGTCGGATAAGGCTCGCCTCTTTCCAGAAGTTTTGTTAGGATACCCTTAACGCCACTTGACCATTCAATCTTCTGCTGTTTCCTTGTTATTTCAAAGTAAGGAGAAACATGATATAGCCTAAATTCATACCTTTGATTCATCAAATAAGGATATCATCCATGTTTAACTAAATACATGAATAGACGCACTGTATGCACTGAAGCTTGGTATCGCATAATAAACGGTTCCAACGCCCGCGTCCATAGTCAGACCCAATCATGCAGGACTCGGGTCCGTTTTTACCAGTATGGTGCTTTTACTAGACCAGGAATTGGCCCGGAACAGAAGGTTCTCGAATCAAAATTGCTCCGGAATGTGCTTTAACTCGGAGTCTATACCCGAGTCCACAGATACGAACATTATAATATAAATTTTGAACTGGTTCCATTGTTCTTTGTGCATAATGTGCAGATGTAATGTTCACACACAATCAACTGAATTACTGAGGAGGCCCGGCTGTAGACCCATTTCCAAATAGAAATTACAAAGGATTATGGGATAGAGTTTTTGAACTCGTCGTTTTTTTGTCAATGGCATGATACTGTGGACAAGAACGACGCATACCAAAACTTTATCAATCCTTTGTAATGACTGTTCGGAAAAGGGTCTATAGAACTGAGTCTTAACAATTACCTCATTAACAACAAATCTCACAAAGACTCACAGTTTCATAGCCAGTAAGCAATGGCCTGTTTCTTTAATGACTTGGCAGACAAATCAAGTGTTAAATTGAGTTATAAGACTGGAGTATGAACCAGGGAGTTGTTATCCGAATGGAGGTAGCATGAGAAGTTTAATTTATGCTAATACTTTAAGGACATATCTAAGTGTTAAAAGATTACCAACAATTAGCTGGTTATAAGGCTCATAAGGACTTGAGCCCTTTATTTAATACTTTTGACTTGGTTTCTTCCTCCTTGCTACATCATTCCCTTATAGTAATACTTTTACAAGGGGATTTAATTGAATAGTGTAGGTTTGTATACCGCCATAATAGTAATGGCAAGGTCTTTGAACTCAAAACGGCTGTTTATTAGAATTAAATAAATACAAATGCCCTTACTCCATCTAAAGAGACCATATGCAAATGAGCTAAAGAGGCAGAAGCCTAATTCTTCTACTGTATTCTGAAAACTTTCCTGAAGTTTCCGAAAATAACCGGACATAAATCTATGTTCACATTTTTACATGAAATCAAGCCGATGTGGTATTATTGCGACACCAAGTGACACCTGTTACGGCTTGTGGTCGCAAGTCAAACCAGTAACAGCGAAAGATCACAGAAGAACGAGATTAAAATTCAACAACTTAATGATTATTTACGATCTCCTTATCTTACTTAAATTTACAATAATTAATTAGATTTACTCACAATCCTTTACTTAATATTTGCCTGGTCTGGTCTAAGGGCTGGTAGTGCATGCACGTTGACGATGGTACAGTAGTAGCAGCGTGCTGTAGCGTAGGAGCAGGTTCCACGAGCGAATAACGACAAGGCTAGGTAGGCGATGGATGATAACAATCTCAATACACAATGCAGAAACGGCGTAAGGCAATTTATCACAAGTGTGCAGTGTCAGTGGGTGGCTTTCAGGTGATTCGATCTCTCCCCCATAACCAGGCGCGGATCCAGAAATTTTGAGGGGGGGGGGCCAAGATGGAAAACCTCATGTGCACCGAAGGTGCACCACGAGCGCGAAGCGCGAGTCCCTGCGCGTGGGGTCCAGGGGCCCGCGTTAGGGCCCCTGGCGGGGTCCAGGGGCGGAGTCCCGGTGGGGGTCCAGGGGGCGAAGCCCCCGGAAGCTCTCGCAATATTGCATTTTAAAAGCACAGAAATCGGCTCCAGTTCTTATGTCAGTGATATTTTATACCTTTTCATCTGTTCATGTTGCATGGAATTTGATGTGTATGGCTCATTTTAAGTTACTATATGTACCTGCAGAAGTTCCGGAGAATCTAAGGTATCTTAAAACTTACACGCCAACATTTGAGCCCGGTGTAGGTAACTTGAAATGATTTTTGCCATAATGAGTGTTTTATTTTCGTTCCACGGTATTCGTCAGATGAAACAATTGCGCGCAAAGCGCGCCGAAAATTTGAATTTACATTTAAAACCATTGCTATGACTAACGGTGTCAATTCCCTTCATGTGTTTTTATCAATTAGAAGGTGGGTTCGATACTAAGTTTTCAGTTCTCATAAGAAGAGGAGGGTGAAAAAATGAATATCAGTTGTTTTACATCCTTACAATGCTGACTCTGAAATCACGTTTATGCACACGAATAATTGGCTTATAGTAGAACCCCACCGATGAGTAATGCGAATACGTTTGGGACCTTATTGATAGTAAAAGGAGCAATTCAAGGCTAACAGTGCGCAGATCAAGCAAAAATCAAGAAATATTGAGAAGACTTTGCAAAAATCGTGAAAGATTTCAAATGATTTTTGGTAAAAAGTGATAAAAGTAAATCCATCACTCAATAAAAACGTACCTCTCTCCGTGATCGTAAACAATTGCGCGCGAAGCGCGCCGAAAATTTTCGGTATAGTGCGTCCCGGGAGCTCTGCATTAATTGTACACTGAAAAGGAGGACCAACAGGATTCTCACAACCTTACATCCATATGGGAGGAGAGATGATATATCACCTTCTTTATGGACTTCTGAAGGGTATACCCTTCAGAAATCTATGACCGATGGTGCCGGCTGGAGTTGGTGATTGGGTGAACCGCAGATAACTGCTAAACCGTGCCTTTTTAGGCAGTGGGATTTTGTATACGCTATATACAAGAGCGGGAGAGCCTTTTCTTATTAGTACATGAGAGTGCAATCCCAGGAATGGGTTTACCCTCCCTTTGAGAAATTTTTGTTAATTTTAGGGGACCTATATGCAAAATGGTGGTATCTTTGGGTCATTCTAAAGTGATTGTATGTTTAGAAAATGTCCACAATTTAGTGAATTCTAACTTACCTATATGCAAAATGGTGGTATCTTTGGGTCATTCTAAAGTGATTGTATGTTTAGAAAATGTCCACAATTTAGTGAATTCTAACTTTTGTTCCGGTAAAAAAGGGGAGTAAGAGGCGGTCAAAATATTGTCTTCAAACCTCCTTAAGTCCCAGGAAAAATCATGGGCGTGGATCCATCTCCAAAAGTGTGTGCGGGGGGGGGGGGCCTTTTTCACATTTGTGAATCGCCGTCCTGTGGCGTGGAAGAAGCAGTTGGTGGTAGCCAGAATTTGCGTCACGGGTAGGCAATAAGTCTTGTGATCTTCGGCATGGGGGAGGGGTCTAAGGGAAATTTTTCAAGAACTGAATGCCCTCAGATGCGATTTGGTGCAACAAAAGTGTACGATTTTTAGGTTATTTTTCTTCTAAAAATTTCGTTTTCCTAGACATAATTGCAGTCTGTTCCATCATTTTTGAAAAAGTGAGGGGGACTTTTTGACGATGTCCCCCCTTCTAAAAAAGTAAGGGGGACGCGTCCCCCACGATCCACGCCCATGGAAAAATTGTACACGCAATTATACCTGCGTGGAGTCCACAGAAACATTCTTGGACCATAATAAAATTTTTCCTTTACATTTTAAAAGGATATCTAAGGTTGACAGAGAACAGTATAGAGCCTCCCGGGAGCTCTAAATTAGTTACAGTATACAAAAGAGGGACCAACGGGATTCTCACTACCCGGCATCCATATGGGAGGAGATATGATATATCACCTTCTTTTTAGGTATAGCAAGAGGGATGGTGGACAGGCAAAATTCGTTTCAGAAAAGATTTTCGTCATTATTGAACATCGCGGTAAGATGTTTGGCCGGAAAATAAGTAACGGCAATTACGTACATTCAATCTTTCAAATCATGTGCTAGACTAGATTAGTCAAAGATCCCATAATGATGAGAGCCCTACAGAGAAGGAGATGTACTTTTTAGAAAAATGTTGCATTTGAATAATTTCTTGCGTCAAAGCTTTGTCAATGGTAGATAAAATCGGGTGTAAACCCTGTCGTAGGCGCGCGAAGCGCGCCGAAATTTTGAATAAAATATTAGTCCATGACAAAACCTGCATTTCAGAACCTGCATCGGACACTGTCACTTTCCCACCAACCTATGCTATTCAGAAACGAATCTTCTGACTGAGAATTCTTGAAAAGCACTTTTGCTCCTTTGTTCCCCCACGAGTAGTTACCGAAAGCTATTGATATAAGGACAACTCTGACACAAGGCTTGACGCTAGCGGAGCGTGCGAAAATTTGGAATTTGTCAAGAATTTCCAAAACTTATGATAGTTTGAGAACAGTTTGTAAAAGTAAATGGTTAGAACAAATAAACCAGTCATCAAAAATACATCTCACCCTACACCCTCCACAGAAATCTGTAGCTTAAACGACTTTTGGGACCATTTTAAAAATTTTCAAGAATCGATGGGGGAGGGGGATACACGTAACCCATTGCCCACTGTGTCGATGCCACTGTCTGTAGCTTAAAAGCCTTTTGAGTTCATTTTAAAACTTTTCAGACAGTTTCGAAATCGAATAGGGTATCATGCACTCCGCTACTTTGCCTGCAGCAGCTGGTGCCACTGTGCACAATATTAGGTCACCTGACAGCTTGTCTTCTGTATTCATTCTGCAAGGTCTGTATGGCGAAAACTTTGCCTCTCAATCCCTCTAGATTACAAAAAATTTCACTCTTTAACACAAAATTGTTACTAAATTTCAGTGCAGCTAGCCGAGCCCATACTACGTATGTCACGATGTTTACTTATTTAGATCTCAAGTCAAGGATCATTACTCAGCTATTCGCCTGTTTTCGAACATTGTACATAGCGCTCCTTTCGTCGCCAACCACTTTGAAAGATATATAAAGAGATAATCCAGCCATAGCTTCACCCAACCCCTACAGAAATATATACTTTGAATACGTTCTTAGACACTTTTATTCATTTTTTGCTCTTAATTTTTCTTTCTCCTTTTCTTTTTTTTTCTTTTTCTTTTTTTTTTCTCCTTTCGTTTTTTTTTCGTGGCAAGGGGGGGGGGGGAGGCCCGGGCCCCCCAGGCCCCCCTGGATCCGCGCCTGCCCATAACAGTTGTTGAACTGCCTTTTATATGCTAGGCTTTTATTCGAGAACTCTCCAGAATTTAACAGAAACTTCTAGTGTACACAGTCCAGCAATTACGAGAATGTTCCTTAATCTAGAAACTTCCAGAGCACACAGTCGAGCAATTACGAGAACGTTCCTTGTATGCACAGTAGTTGTAAACAATTGCAGTTTCTTAGAAGTGTCACAGGACGTAAACAGTTCCTTCGACAAAATTCTAGAAGGCTGCATTGAAGTTGAATTCTCTGGAGCTTTCCATTCGCTCGTCGATGGATTCAATCCGGTGTTCCTGACGGGTCGTCTTGTAACACACCAGAGAGAAAATATATTTTTGGCAAATGGCAATGGGTAAAGTTCTACTCCAGATGTAGCAGACGACAAACCTCTTTGTTTTCAATTTTAATCCAGCTTAGTGCTTATAGAAAGCTTAAGAGGAAGGCGGTAATCGAATGATTACTAGATGACCTTGAATGCGCAAACTTCACTTCAAAGGAAGTTTTGGGGAGCTATCTCCATTCGGATAACAACTCCCTGTATGAACAAACTCATCAAATGTCTAACCAATTGAGGAGGACGGCTAGGATAACAGAGGTAAATGATAAATACATCGAAAAAAGGCTTAATACTATTCTATTACCAAAGCGCCAACAATTTGAAAACTTTCTATTACTGGTTAAGAGAAAATGTGATTTGTAGTTATTTTGATTGTTTCTAACGAGATAGTACCGGTAACGGGACAAAAGGTAACGTCGTCACAGTTACTTTAAGGCAGAATTGTAACTAAAACAAAATGTAACGAAATTTCAACTTTTTTAAACTAAAACTAATGACGTAATAGGATTGGGGGTTGAAAGGTCCTAGGAGGGGTTTAAGGGGGAGATGCAAACCTCCTTTTTGCAAAACAGCGGTGTTTTACATGAAAATGGTGCTATCTTTGGCACAGTTTTGAACTCTATAAAAAAAATCAAGATTAGGCCATTCGAACCGAAATTTAAAAAAAAAATCCAGGGGATGGATACCCATCTTCGATGGGAGATGGTACCTATATCCGCGAATGAAAGGGAATGAAAAGCAACATAATTAATAGAAATACAAGATCTAGTGTGAAGCTGTGTGACACGTGTCAAATAAAAGTGCTAGGTGGGTTGGGGGGGGGGGGGGTTGGAGCAAACACCCTCTTTCTCCCGCATCCATGGGTACTAGTACCGTACTGTATATTGCCTGAAACACGCCCAAATGATGTTGTTTCAATACGCTTGAAATGTGCATTTTTTCCTGTTAATGTTTATAGCATAAATGGTCTGCAAATGTTTATTAGTTTGCCCTATAAATGACATCAATGGGGGTGGGGCTGGGGGAGGGGGAAGTTAGGGGAAGCACAGGATGCCGTGGTCTTTTCGGTCGCAGGATTTTCCAATATCTTCGGAAAACATGTAGTCAGGATAGAAGGTACGATAAAATGTGCAATCAAAACGCTCGAGTAGCGCAAACAGTCGCGCGACAGGGGTCCAAGCTTCCCCCTGCATTGAAC
Source organism: Holothuria leucospilota (assembly GCA_029531755.1). NCBI lineage: Eukaryota > Metazoa > Echinodermata > Holothuroidea > Aspidochirotida > Holothuriidae > Holothuria > Holothuria leucospilota. The sequence goes on along the minus strand of CM055965.1, from coordinate 36,289,967 downwards.
TGCAGCCTGAAGCCCCGACAAGGGCGACGGGTTGCCGAAAGGTTGTCGACAGCAAAATTCAAAAGTTTCGGCCTGCATTTTAGGCTTTTAGTCGTGATATTGGAAAATATGGGGGCGTATATTACGGAATTTGCCCTCATTTAAATCAAAATATCAAGAACATCACCGTCAGAGGCGAGTTTCTGTTGTGGGCTGCTTCACATTTTGTCGTTTCCCGACGCTACTTTGGAAAAATTACCCGACCGTGGTGGATCCTTTCTCGACGAGGGACATGGTCCCTAACCCCATGTCTAGCGTCACCACGGTACCGACGACAATCAGTTTCCCTGACTTTCTGACGGCTTCCTTGGTCTTAAGAGCACAAATCCTCCAACTCGAATACCAAATTTACGGCGAATGAACCTCGGGCGCTGTAGAGTATCCTGCTTACTTACTTGTGACTTTAACATCCAAAGGCCTTCAAACGGACCAAAATCAGGCATACGTGAATCAAATGATTGTTAGTAAGTATACGTGCTTCCCGTGAAGTTTAAGTAAATGTTAAGACTTCTTTCCAATTTCTTAACCGTCATGATATGGCAATTTAAATATCTACTGCACGAAGGCCAGCTAAGTTGTAGGCTGTTCTGTGATCATATTGGTAGCTTTAGCCAGACGAAACTCTTTGCATTCAAGCCCGAATTAAGGGAGGTTGGGGGCTCCCGGGTTGAATATACTTTACTACACTCTTCGATAGGCCGCTTTGCCTACGTAGCAGGCTGTACGGGTGGTTTGGGAAGCTGAGGAGTTGAGCAAATAGAGTCCGCTCCACGGGGTAAAGGCCGCTGTACTCGGCATTTGTCACACTCGAAGTGACCCCCTCCCCCTCAATTAAAAGATCTTGCACACGCGGATGTACAGGTAGCGTACCACTAATTATTGCCCCATTGACTTACACACTAAATCAGGCTACTTGCCCGCCCAGGCCTATAGATCCTTGTAAAAAATTTCAACCAGGACATGCCACCCCTTTGGTTGAAGCTCACAATGGGGGCTAGCTTTTATGGCACTTTCAAATTTTTATACCATGACTATTGAAATTTTGAGCTGGAAGGGTCTGAATGATAGGTATATGTTTCCAGCCCTGATCTCTACTCAAACTTGACGGCACTTCACAGAGTGGGGTAAAACAATAAAACATGGCACAAAACTTGGACAAATTGCCTTGAATTTGCACAGTCTGTATTTCAACTCTCTGCCTACAAAAACCATATGAAAAATTGATCACATTTTATAAAAAACACTGTCAGAAACAAGCTCCCATACAACTTTTAAGAGACTAAATTTGTCAGTCAACATTTTTCAACGAAAGAAAGTTTGCATTAGGGGTCCGCTGCCTACAAGGAGTGTATTTGACGAATCCGAAAACATTCCTTTATTATTAACTTACAAACATAATGAAAATTTGGCCCATTTCGTGGCCTCTGGACCCTTGTAGAAGTTTTCAACGGGCACAAGGTACCCCTCATATGAAAGCTCACGAGTAGGCCTTTCACAATGATTTCAAATTCGTGTATCTGACTGGTGAGATTTTGAGTTAGGAGAGGCTGGAGAGCTTGTATAATTGGGTGCATGGTGGTTCCTGCTTTTTTACTTCATTCAAAATGCCATTTTGCATTGCGGTAGAATATACTGCAAAATAGTAGGCTACCTGAAACACCTTTAATTTTCCCCTGATGAGTACTTCAACTCCTTTTCTGTCGCATACATATCACAAATTGAACACATGATGGTGTATACAGGGAGTTGCTATTTGACAAATAGCAACTCTCTGGTCCCAACCAAATGTTATTTCTAGGTGTTAAATTCGTAGGGCAAAACTATGCTCCGCGGGGATTCCCCTTGAATTAGCGCGCCGCGGGCGCAATTTTTTTCCCACGAGGTTATGGGCAAATCATGCCAATGGACCAATCAGCTTCTTGGAAATAGGCCACACCCCTAGTTAAAAAAATGACAGCTTTCCGACCCTTTTATTGTAATTCTAACACCGGATTATGAAAGAACAGGCCAAATAACCCGTGGCTACATAACCGTAACCTTATTTTCAACCCTAACTATGATTCTGAAACAAATTTGAAAAATTTTGAAAATCAAATTTGCGTATAACCTCGTGGGAAAAAATTTAGGCTGGCCGCGGCAAAACGCTGCACCCAGTTATCACACATTTTCTAATATCCTTCTGAAAAAGCACACCTCTAATGGATATATGCGAAGGAAATGCATTTCTTTGTTTATGGAAATGCATTTCCTCATGGATATAACCCTAACTTTTCATCTAAATGTGATAATTAGTGAACGCGGAGGGAGACTTGTGTTTCTATTCAAGATTTTTCATTCCATCCTCGATGAAAACACGCCTACAAATCAAATAAGCCCCGCCTTCTTTCTATTCTTCGAAGGTCGTCTTCTTTGAGATACATGTAAACATTGTACCGCCTACTTAGGATTGAGACACCTTGAATCTGACAACACATGACCTGGTTCACCCCGATAAATATCTATCATCTTGTCAAATTTCGAGGCTTATTCCTTTACAACTGAGGTACTATTAACCTTTAAAAGTTAATTTTCGTATATTCCAAAGGTACTTTTCAATTTCTTTTGGGTTGATATCCAGTATGGACATTAAATTTAGGCTACCCCCGAAGGGTAAGGCCAGATTTCCCATTTGTAATGTATTGAGGCCTATTTCGCGATTTTTTGGCAATTTGTGTTGGGTAGTGGCTATTTATCCGGCTGGCCGGATCCCAAGCTCAGACCGTGTAATTTATCCGGTAATTTATCCAGATGTCAACCAATCAGCGCTTCCCTCGGCGAAACTCTAGCGCAGTGACGTAATTACGAACATTTTGGCACGTGCATTAATGTTGCCAGCATGCAGCTCTTCAGCCTAGCTACTGTAGCAACACTACTTAGTTCAACATGAAGGTAGTAGAACAGTGACACAACATGGATGTTGGACTAGAATTTGAGACGTTTGAAGCCCTAAAAAAGGCGCTGGAAGAATACTCAAGAGATAATAACGCCATCTACATCATCGGTGATAGTAGGACAGTCGAAACTGCCAACAAAAGACTTAATTCCCAAAACCCTGTGCTGTATGATGCTAAGTTCAAATACGCTTATGTAAAGTTCGTGTGCAAACATTTCGGCAAGGCCAAGTCGAAGAGTACGGGGGAGCGGCCTAACCAGAGGTAGGCTAGGCAAGGATGTTCTAACATTTCATTGTTTCAAGCCTAGGTAACTGAAGCTTTTCTCCAGGGGCGACTAGCGAGGGTGTAATCTTGGGGGGGGGGGTGCAGAGATTATGTTTTGCTGACAAATCCGGTGATGCGTTGCAAGGTGCAGCCCCCTCCCCCCCCCGTCACAAAAAAAAAATTCCTACGCCTGTGCATTTAAAAGTGTGTAATGTTTGTTTAAATGCTACACTGCACACAGCCCCTACTTAAGTGGCGTGTAAAAACTTTTTCATCTTCATATATAAAACCCATCTAAGTTCTTTCTTTACAGAATGAAATATTTTGTGTAATAGCTACAGCTACTTTCAATATCTGTACTTACGACTGTAACTTTTTTAATATGAAGGGAATAAAAGTCGTTTTTCCTCTGTATAATCATACTCATTGTGCTTGTTTAATTTGTCTTGTTGACTGTCTAGCATACTTTTACAGTTTTTTTATTGGAAGCATTTCAATATTTACTGTTTTGATAGCATTAATTCCCGCTCCAATTCCTTGTCTGATCCTCTTGGAATTGAATCCTCGTTCGCCATTGAATTTGGATGAAAATCCATTATCATTATAATGTAGCCCAAGCTCTCCAGGTCTAGGCTGTATTACAAATCAAATTTTCAACCCCCTTTTTTTATTTCCCCTCTACTGAAGATCTCAAATGCAGTAGCAATGGGAGTTGTTTTACTGCCCAGTTTCTAGCCTATTGCTTTAAGTCGAGCCGGCCACGGCCTTTTTTCCAGTTGTGGCTCACTGGCTTGTTTTCCTTCATACTCCATTGGTTATGCTGAGCACCAAACAATTAGCACATTAGCAATAGGTTCAATTTTGAAGTTTTCGGTATGACCCGGCCAGGATTCGAGCCCCTCACCTTCCAGCTGCAAATCGGATTCTGTAACCACTTGACCATGCAGTTGGTCTGCCATTAGCATGGGAGGCGCGCATTTGCTCAATCTCACGATGAATCATCAGTTTCTCAAGCAATGATTCAATATATGGTAGTGTAAAAATTCCACTTGAAAATTTTTTCGCCCCCATTGAAATGTATTTCCCTGCCTCCTACTCTGTGGAGTGTGAAATAAAGGTTGGCTGACCCAGGGGTTGGCTTTTGTAAGTCCCAAAGTGCCCGACCCTGGTTCGCTGTTTTTTCATGAGACCATGGGCTACTTTAAATGTTAACCAGAAGACAGTACGCCTGTAGTATTTACCTTGCGTTTTACATTAGCCTAGACGGATAACAGCACCAGATTACAGGCGCTGCTTTCGACGATATAGCGGCGCCTGGCTACATTCTTCACAGAGGGTTTACGGACGAGGTCAGTTAGCAGAAATGAGCGACAAACGGCGCCTGGCGTCCGGTTAGTTCCACCCTTGCCCCCTTGGATCTTTGTCTGGCATTATGCCGCCTGTGACGCTCATGTTAGTATGTTTGGATGGGGAGGGGGTTGATACAATCTACATTTTACATCATTTGGGTGTTTAAGACGCATTTTTAATGTCATCTGAGAATAAATATTTGGCTTTGCTATTATAATCTTTTTGCATGATTGTAGCAAAATACCAAAAAGAAAACATTTCTTTGCAAGAAATGGAGGGCTTTACCGGGCTGGTAAATTTTTTTATGCCACTTCGTTTGTCCATTTTCTAATTTTGGGTAAGGGTTAGAATATACGCTAGGGGTACAATCTTGAGCCCTCAGTGATACAGCCTAGACATTACTGTCTCTTTTTCTCAGTAATCCAGCATCAGAATTATCAATGGCCACACGGCTTATAAATAGACTGTACTTAGGGGCGCTCATCTAGAATTAAATTGTCTTAGTGCTGCAGCCGGACAAATCACGTTCGTACGTGCTATTAGTTCGGCCTCCGCGTACACATACGGTATATACTCTACTGTACTAAGCTGCACGCGCACGCATATGCATGTACATACTCGAACTGCTAACGATATAGCAGTTCCCATTATCCTGTTCTATGTGTTCACCCATGTTGAGTTCACCGCTCTGATTGGCTGATATTTGCGGCCGGATAAATAACAGGGTCTGAGCTTGGCATCCGGCAGCCGGATAAATAGGCCCCACCTTTGTGTTGAGTCCAAATTCGACCAGATTGCTATTAAGGGGCTGACAATGAAAAACATGGCTTCTTTTACAACAGTTGTTATCATTTAGTGATAAAAGCTTTCTGGAACTCTCAATTAACCCTAATTTGAATCAATGCAACTCTAGAATACCGTGCTTACGCTGTGCCTACAGTACAGTAATCCAGTAGGCCAAGGCTATAGGCCTAGGCCTATACTGTACAGTACTTATTAAACCTTGTAGGGACCGAGGGATATAACAGAGCCAAAGGAAAGCAAACACAGAAACACAAAGGTAAAAGAGGACATCTGCAAACTCTGGAGGTGGATGCAACTCTGTTTAATTAAATCTCCAGCCTGTCTGGCCCTGACAAAGCTCAAATTAGTCAAAAAAATTAACCAATCACAAATAAAGTAGATACATTAACCAATCACAAAATAAAGTAGAAATAACTTAACCAACCAAAATCAGTATTCAAATTAGACTTAGATAGACTTAGTCTCCACTCTTCATACAGTACAACACATGGATTAATACAGAACACCAGTACACCTGTACAAGCATGCCTTTAAAGTAACAATAACAACCATGTGCCAATCACAAGAGGGGACATTCCATTTCCAGACATATACAATCTTTATACAGTGGATGGGTACACTTGAATGACTGAGAATGTACACAAAGCAGTGTCTGCTGTAAAACCTACTGAGTACTGTACTGAAAGCAGAAATCAAATACCACATGTTACAGAGAGCCTTAAAGGCATTGTCTGGTGGCATTTTGTAGGGGTCTTATATGAAAGACAAAAATTTTTCATTACATGTCATCCAAACCCCATATCAAAACTCCATTCCTAACTCAAGATATCTCTTCCTAAAGATTGGTTACTTTTAACAAGAAATACCTCCAACTTTCCTCAAGGTCACAAAGCGTGATCCAAAGTGGGCAAATTGCTTCAGATACCTTTTGTTATTCTTTATAATTGGCTACCTTATTTGTCCTTGAAATTTGATACCGTTGGAATGTTTAGATGTTTTTCCGTGTAGATATAGTGAAAAACTGTTCCATACTTATGGTACAGCAAATAAAGTTATGGAATATTCAATATAGTGATATCAACATTACAGTATAAAGAAGTACAAAAGCTACATCAAATCCATTTGCCCAGATGACATCACAGATTTCCCATCATGCACTAGGGAAACTGAAAATGTAGTATTTCTTCAAAAATTTGTATCTTCCGAATGCAAGATGCTATTGAGATGGGGTTTTCACTGCCTAACACAGAAAATTTTTCTGCTTTTTTTGAAAGCATCAAATTTGGTCACCAGACCATGCTTTTAAGTACCAAGCCTTAATCCCTACATTCTCCCCCACTTCATGCATTTGCTGAAGTTAATTCATGTCCTATCTCCTTTAACTGATCCACATGGGCAATCCTTGTTTCCCCTGCCCTTTCATCCTGTATGGTGTAAGTAACAGGAGACAGTTGAGTAGTAACTGTGTACAGACCTCTCCATTAAGAGCCAACTTAGCAGAAATCTTCTTATTAAGATTAGAAAGGGGGTGAGACCTTAACAAAACTTTACTTCCAACACTCACCCTAACCATACTGTCCTTCTCTTCCAATCATACTTAGACTTATTCCTTTCATTTTGTAAGCGCATTCTTCCTTTTACCAATGTGAACATCCTAGTTTTCTAAGTCATCATTAGGCCTACTTTGACTACCGTATGCTCTAGCCATTCACCAGGTTCAACAAGTTTTCGACCCCAAAACAACTCTCCAGGTGTAAAACCCGTTGAATCATGTTCGAAACAATTTAAAGGGGAATTTTCATGATCCCAGACAGTTCCAATTCTCCCAACTATGCATCTTCTAGCTCCTCCCATAACTGTATGAGGCTCTTCCTTGTGCAAGAATAAACCTGTTTTATTGCTTAAGGCCATGTCCTGGTGAGCATACAAGGCTGTAAAATGTAGTAAAAGCACTCTCTCTGCCTTGTGTGGAATGTGAGCTACGCTGCATCTTTCAAATTTTCAAACTTTGATGTCAATCAAAGAGCAGTCACCAACTGAGAATTTTCATATACATACACTAAAAATATACTTTGGGGTGATGACTGTCTGTCTTTAAGGCAAACATGAATTTAGAAATGTGTTGATCCCATTGGGTATGATCATTGCCTACAAAACAACATAACATAGAAACAATATTTCTATTTACCCTCTCTACCAATTAGTTAATCCCTACAACCTCACCTTGCCACCTAGTTCAATTAGGCCCACACACTACGATCCATTAGCGCTTTGCTCTGTGTACTTGGAGTGTAGTCCAATTGAGTATAGTATACTGTACTAGGCACTAATGGAGGGCTACTTGCGGAGTAACTGCAGAATGCAATGCCCCCCCAAAAAGCAACCTTTAAAAATCATGGAGTCGCACTTGTACAGTACACAGTCTCTCTGTTCCTCCTTTTCGAGTCGGCCGTAACCCCCAACACCTTGCCTATACTGTAGGTTATATACAGTAAGTGCTGCATGGCTCATTGTTAGGGGAAAATAGCCTTTTATCTGGAGTAGAGGTGCAGTCGTAGTCGCAGTGGTGGAACATGAAGCTTCCAATCTAGAGTGCTGGCGCAGTTGTAGTCACAGTGGTGGAACGTGAAGGTTGTGTTATTTTGAGAACGACTCAATGTGAGTCTTGTGTTCATTGTTTATGGCCACTGAGTTTTGGAGGTGCAGTTGCAGTGACTGCCACTGTGCCTCCGGAGTCTCAGTGGAATGTCTTGGAGAGGCGTTGTTAGGGTGGCCATTTGTCCAGCTTTTTGCCTCACAGTCCAGTTTTCGAGCACCTTGTCCTCTGATTGGGTTCACATGGCGCTGGACCTTAAATATTCCTCCATTCTGAAAATTCTAATGTAAACCTTCCTCATGCACAAATTTTCAGAGATAATTTTATTTTCACACACAACATTCCAATTTCACAACTCAAATTATGCAGCTTAGAACACCTGAAAGGGCTGTCTCAGGCCATCTGGGGGGTTTGTGAAGCCAATAATTTTCTGGTATGCTACGTCCCAACACATGGTTGAGCTCTGCTTAGATAGTAGCTAAGGTTGTCCTCCATTTCTGTTTTTGGGAGTGGTCACCCTAGGCATTGTATTCTGCAGTTGTACCCTATTTAGTTACTGTACTTGCCTCCATATTGTATAGGCTAGTAGTAGTTAAGGACACCTACTGTACCCTGAACAGTTTACAGGGATTACTTTTGGGTCCACATGAAGTACTTTTATTGTTTCTGTTTGCAGTATAATTATGGAGGAGAACAGGTGATTTTTGTTTGTTTGTAAGATCATGGCCTGCTTTACCGTCCATCTGGGATGCTGAGAAGGGGGGGGGGAGGATTTTGGCTGTTGAATTAAATACTGTCAGTGAGTTTTTGAAACTACTGTAAGTTCATGTGTAGTATATGTTTTGACAGGAAATGAGGCAAAACAGACATTCTTGTAAGGTCTGTGAAACTGGATTTTACCATTATAGTATATCATTTTGTACATTGGAATAATAAAACTTTGGATTTATAGAGGGTACATATCTATTCTGCATAATGCCCATGGCACTATACCTAAATTGGTCATGGTCACAATCTGTTCATTCCAAAGATTCATCTCAATTCTCTTGGGGTCATACAACCAGGCTGCCATTCTGGTGGTCACAGTCAAATCGTGTATAATATAATCCCTCAGTAATTGACTCTTGGGTGCCAGGTAAATCCTTACCTTCAGTAGAAAATGATGCCCTAATCCATGTATTGCAGCAGCTACTGTACTGCACATGTGCAGTCCTTTGAAAGCTTTCCTTAGGTATTAATCTTTTGTAACAGAATTTGCATCATCATTAGTATTATACAAGATACCTTTACAGCTTTTAATAATTCAGGATGATAGGGTAGAAAGGCCTGTATTTGGTACATGTTCCCATACTGAGGTGCACAGGGTTCTGCCAGGATTGCTGGAGTGCTGGCAGCTCCTTTCTTAGGTTGGTACCATTTATACAATTAAGCATCCAAAAATAGGCTGTGGAAATTTTGCTACAGTACATATCAATTAGGATTAGAGATACTTCCAAAGATAACATATTTTCTTCCAAATTAGGACAAGAAAATTATACACCAAGCTTATGCATTCCCAGTTACAATGATGAACACTACTGTGCCCTTCATCAAAACAAGTTGATGTTACAGTAATAGTGTCTTGGTGGAAGTTTATTGAGATTGGAAATATGCCTGGTAGTAAAAAGTTTCATACTGACAGAGTGACAGTACAGTATTCTGGGAAACTGGAAATTACTATTATGTTGTATCTGTTATCTGAAATCAGTGCCAGTTGGAAATAGTACTTTCTGAGTTTGGTGGTTGGCATTTCTGTGCCATGGTAGGCCCTGACTGGCACTGACCAGCAGTCTGTAGATTGCTGGGTATAGTATTAACATGCATATGGCATCCCCTCAAACCAGAGAGTTGCTGGCAACTCTCTGCCCAAACATATTCAGGACTATCCCCAGAGTTCTAAATACAGTTGGTAACTGCACTTTGATTGAAATTCATTCAAACAATACAGTTTCATGTTGGTTGGTCAACAATGACTTGTACATAGTCTGTTGTGTTCCCAGTTAAGCTCACACATGCTGTGCTTGATAATGTTGCCTTAAGCAATTTAAACTCAGTGCAGCTAGGCCATCATGGCTCTGTCTTAGAGGTGTACTAGACAGGAGCAGGGCTGAACATTAACGATTGCCCGATTGCCCGATTGCCCGGGGCAAGTAAAAATTACGTCGGGCAAGTCATTTCTTACCTCTGCTTGCCCGACTGGGCAAGTCCCAGATCGTGGGTAGGCCTAGTTCACATGCACACACCTGTACAAGAAAGTGTAACACACTGAAAACACAACAGATGACTGTTAAATACAGTATTATCACATTGCCACAAAGTGATTTAGCCAGCCCTTCTTCTTCTTCTTCTTTCGGATCACGGTGACACATCCAAAGGACATTACTACACCGCACATGCGTCAGGGGTGCCCTAATTTGCCCTAATAAAATTAGTAAAATAATGAACAGGATCTCTATGACTATCTAAACCATCAATCAAAGCAGCAGGAAGGTTATTCCAGTCTTTCAGAGTACTAGGAAGAAAACTATATTTATAACAATTAGACCGAGAGTAGAGTTGACAAAAATGGAGGTTGTGCATCCCACGAGTTTTCCGAGTTGGATGACTGAGTTTGTCCATGGGAATATTAGCCTTACCAAAAAACCCTTTCGAGAAGAGAATAAGTCTGTTTTGCTTGCGACGATCGGCTAGCGTGGGGAGATCAAGGTCCTTCAAAATAGATGTCATCGACCCTGGCTCGCGAGAAAATTCGGAGCTTACAAAACGAGCCGATCTCCTCTGGATGCTCTCTAGCTTATCTTGTAAATAAGACTGATGTGGGTCCCATACGCAACAAGCATACTCCAAAACAGGCCGAAGGAGACCCTTGTAGGCAGCTAACTTCACATCGCGAGAGCAAAATGATAAATTTCTATAAAGTATGCCCAAAATCTTATTACCCTTATTGCAGATAGACTGAATGTGCTTATCCCAGTTTAAGTCTTTAGAAATGGTGACACCTAGGTACTTTATCGAGTCAACCTTAACTAACTTCACATCGTTCAAGACATAATCGAAGTTGACCGGATTTTTTTTCTAGCGAAAGTAATGATGTTGCACTTAGAGGGCTGGAATCTCATGCCCCAAGTCTTGGCCCAAAGACCTAGATTATGTATGTCTTTCTGGAGCAAACAACAATCATTAACATTCTCTATGACCCGGTAACAGACACAGTCATCAGCAAAAAGTCTAATATTAGAGGAGGCAGCATTTACAATGTCATTAATATGAACAAGGAAAAGAATGGGTCCTAGGACAGATCCTTGAGGAACACCAGAGACAACATCATCAAAAGGGGACCGAGTACCATTAACTACAACAGCTTGCTTACGATCAGAGAGAAAGTCGTTGACCCACCGAAGAACCTGTTTGGAAACACCAAGGCTAAACAGTTTGGTTTTTAGCAGTTCATGAGGCACGGTGTCAAAGGCCTTTTCAAAGTCCAAGATAAAGACATCAACCTGCTTTTGTGAGTCCAGGGCCGAAGCCCAGTCTTCGACGACTGATACTAGTTGGGTATCACAACTATGCGACTTTCTGAAAGCATGCTGCTTTGTTGAAAGTGTATTGTTTGCCTCAAAGAAGTCCATCAAGTTGGAACTTATATAATGCTCTAACAATTTACAGCAAATACAAGTGAGCGAAACAGGCCGGTCATTACTAGGGAGAGAACTGTCATTTTTTTTGTAAACAGGGCAGACGTTTGCCATCTTCCAATCAGTTGGTATCCTTCCGCTTGTAAGGGATTGCTGATACAAATGACTTAATATAGGAGCAAAGTCAGAGGCAATTTCACTAAGAACCCAAGGATGAATGTTATCAGGTCCAACGGCTTTGTTTTTATTCAAGCCCTTTAACAGTTTTTCAACTCCATGAGTAGATATGGTAATATCAGCCATTCTGCTACAAGCTGGTCTGCAGAAAGGGATAACACTAAGCAAAGTCTTGGTAAATACACTTGTGAACTGAGCATTGAAAGCACAGGCCTTATCCAGATCAGTAATAGCTAATTTGCTATTCGTCTTGAGAGGGGGGATGCCATGTTTATCCTTTTTTTGGCCATTTATGTACCTCCAGAAAGGTTTAGTGTCATGTTTCATATCACCAATCATACCATTAACATAATTTGTATGGGAGATATGGACCTCCCTTTTGATTCTAGACCGCAATTCAGCCCATTTGTCATGCATCTTGGTATTGTTAGTTTTTTTGAAGATAGCATGCAGCCTGTCCCTTCTTCTAATCAGCTTACGAATGCTATCGGTAACCCACGGGAGAGATGTTTTAGCTCCAGTTCTTTTGGTGGGAACATTCTTCTTAACAGTTCTTTCAAGAAAGGACTTAATCAACTGCCAGTTTTCGTCCACAGTACGGTTATTTTGCCCCCCATTGAAGTACCCCAATGTGAAACTCCGGGTATCGTTTCTCATAGCACCATAGTCACCCTTAGAGAATTGCCAGATAAGCCTACGAGGTTTCCTTTTGATCGGAAAGAGACACCTCAGTCTACAGAATAAAGCCACATGATCACTAAACTGATCTAAGGGGGAAATTTCAGTGAACTGATTTGGCGAGTTTGATACAGTATAACTAAGTCAAGGGTATTTGGGCCTCTGGTAGGGAAACTTACAAGTTGCTCAGCTGCAAAGTCATTTAAGATATCCAGGAGCAACTTTCCAGAACTATTACTAAGACACACTCCATTATCTTTATGAAGCCTAGTGGTCCAATCAATTTTACCGAAGTTAAAGTCCCCTAAGACATGAAACCGTGGCTGCTTACTAGTTCTAAATGTACCTCGTTTCTAAATGCGACAGAAAATAAACCACGACAGTTAAAAAAGTTTAAAACTAATTACTGAACGAAAAAGGTTTCATTTTGCAACTCCGAAAACAATCGCACTGTTGATTTAGCTTTAGTGCACCGGTTCCACGAAACTCGGTGAAATCGTTCGAAGAACGTTACTTCGACAATCGTTTTTCACTATTGCATACAAGTCAATTACATGATATGTGTGTGCATATACGGAGCTTTATTGTACTGTACATACTAAATATACAGTGTAGTAAGGATTAGTTACGCACTACATCTGAGAACTTTCTACTTCGCTACTGCGTAATGACCCATCTACACGTGTGTACATATTACTGTGAGGGAGAACGAACTGCGTACCGGAATAGACGGATTGAATGATACAGTAGCATCATAGTGTAATTGTGCACTGCATGTACAACTCAATGGTATATCAACCACACATGACCTCGTGTTCAAAATGAAAACTAAGCTCCGCCGCGCCAGCTAGTTACGCTGCAATTGTACTAGCATTTAAGTTTTAACTGGACCATAGATAGGGCCAGGCCTATGTGTAGTGAAAAACATGGCGAAACAAATATCATTTCAGGGCAAGTGAAAATTTATCAGGGCAAGTGAATCCTGGGTGCTACTTGCCAGACTGGGCAAGTTGTTTTAAAAGTTAATGTTCAGCCCTGAGGAGGTTTGGTTTAAATTGGAGGTTGGGCTAGAAGTTAATTTTACACTGTAGTGGGGAGAACTGTTTTTGTGTGGGGTGAGTTTGTACAGCCTTTACAGTAATTTGGTTACTGTATTTACTATTTACCCTATGACATGCCCCAGGGGCATGAAATATTTCAAAGGGAGGTATGCCTTCAACCATTATCTTTTCAGCAGTTTTGGAAAATATATTATAGGAAAACCACCCTGGCAGATAAAATCCGGCCACAGGAGGTTCATTATGGTTGGATCTTCAATGACATTCTCATCATACAAAAGCTTCTTTGGGCACTGTAAGTGGGTTTGGCCCAGAAAATGCCTGGCCATTGTTTGATCTGCCCAGCAAAGTATATTCCCAGCAATGTTTTCCTAAAATTTACTACATAGGGATATATATTGCATGCAGGGATGATAGGTAAAACATTACCATCTTCTAAGCCCATTTATAAGGAATTTCACCTGACACCCCTGTTTTTGGTCAAAAACAGGGGAGATTAAATATCTACCCGAGTTTGTAACATTAGCCTCATTGAATGCTCTACTGCACAAATTGGTTCTTAGATAACCACCAGTTGACTTCCAAAGAAGGTGGACTACAAATGTTCAAAATAGCATATAATGCACTATAAATAGCTTGAACAGTTGGTCAGTATGTCTACAATGACACATGGCTGGGTGCAATTAATTGTGTGCACTCAACAGAAAATTCTACTGCTGGCAGCACCTTTGTTAGTTACTTTACTATCAAGTGTCAAATTATTACACCCTCAATGAATCTCAGGACCAATCTTTAATGAGCTGCATTGGCCATCATGAAGCTGCCCATTACAGTAAATTCCAGGGCTCTACTTGTTTTTACCAGGTTTCAAATGCATACAGTACTAGGAGAGTTGATCTTTCTGTCTGAAAGGTCAACTTGGATATATACATGTACCCTTCAGGAATAACAGTATAGTGTATTTTGTGTACACATTCATTAGATGGGCTTGTCTCTTTTGTAAATTATGGCTTTTAGACTACAACCATACTGTATGCTGAATCTAGTTGCTGCAGTAACTTTGGCAGGTATTTCATGTTAACCATAACTCTTTTCCTATGTGTGTAAGTCTGTACTGTAGGAGTCACCATAGACAGACAAAGCTAGGTATATTATACCTCCAACAACAAGTGTATTTTCTCTTTCAGATTTCTCTGGAGTCTTGTTTGTGGATACTTACTGTAACTTTTCACTGCTATGCATTCTGTGATTTTTCTTCACCAAACTGCAATGGCTCACCTCTTGAAGGCTTTGCGACATCACAGAGTCTGTATACAGCTATTCAGAAACAAGTCCATTTCAGCAGCTGGCAGGCCAGTGTTTCTGCAAGTTTTAAAAGAGGACCATGGAGATAGGTTGGCCCTCGTGGACAGTCTGGGCCAACACACATATAACCAGTTAATTAATCGAAGCACCACTCTGTCGCAACATATTTTAACTCATGCAAGGAGAGACCCAGTCAGCTCCAAAAAAGATTCTGGTATAATTCTCAATGAGGAGAGGATAGCCTTTTTATGCCCAAACAATGCTTCTTATGTTGTGTCACAATGGGGTTCGTGGATGAGTGGTGGGGTGGCTGTCCCTCTCTGTAAAGTCCACCCCCCTGAAGAGCTTGAATATGTCATATCTGACTCTGACTGTTCATTGGTCATTTCTACCCCGAGTTATGTGGATAAAATATCACCCATTGCCAAAAAACTTCAGATTAATCACATTATACTGGATGAGAGATTTCTTTGTAATAACAATCAAACAGATAAAAGTATAGGAAATAGCAACTCAGCTAGCTTTAATGATGGGGTTATAGTAGAAAAAGGTGAGGAGGTCAAAAATATTTCTCTGAACTCTGATGAGGATTGGAAAACTGTGGAAGGAAATGATTTTCAAATTCTAGAACAAAAGTGGAATCAAGTCCGGTGGAAGCAACGCAATGCAATGCTTTTATATACCAGTGGAACAACAGGAAGGCCAAAGGGAGTTGTGTCAACCTTTGGTAACATTCAGGTAAAGTTATTCATTTTTCATTGAGGATATTTTTAGTACACATTTTTATAAAACTGCAACGGTGTCAGCCATTGTGGCTTCCACTCTCTTTTTCATCTGCAGTTTTACTTTGTGGTAAGTTAACCAAATTAAGGGTAAGGCTCTGACAAAATCTTGAAAAATCACAAAAATTATTAAATGCAAGAAGATGGGAAAGAAGTAAATACCAAGTTAGTATCTTCCATTTTATTTTGCCTTTTACAATTTAACACTTTTTTCTTTGTTATCACAAATGGTAGCAAAATGTTTCTTTTTTCTGTCAAAACCGAGGTCTCATGAACATAAAAGATCCCAATTCAGCTACAGTAGTATTGTGACCTTCTTATAAATGCTACTTGGTCTTTTTGCTTTATAAATCATGTGTAGTATCTGTTCTTTTCACCCAGTCTAGAATGGGGCCATACATGACAGACTCATGATGTAGAGGCCTGAGGAACAAGAGGTTGTTCATGTTAAGCTTTGGTGTCCCTTGGGGACATAGTTCCTTTGGGGAGCAGAACTCCAACGTTTGGTTTTTGCCCTTTGGATCTTTGCCAGACAGTCAAGGGGAATTTGGAAAAATGAATGCTAAAGTAAGGGGGAGAGACATTTGCACACTGAGAGATTGCATGAAGCATGGTTTCAGATGTATCCATTCATTGCCAGCCCTCCTTTTGGTGCTTGTACAAGGTTATCAACAATCTTACTTGGCTCTGTTGAAACCTGTCCTGGCCCCCATTTGCATGCATATGGGCATATAAGCTTACAATATGCCACTTCTTTCTATTTTGGAGATGATAACTTCTGCCTGGAATATCAATACAAAAATCTCACATTGAAGTTTAAAAAAAAAATCACTTATCTGGCTGAAAAATAGCAATTACACATTTCCAGCACACAGTGAGTGCCTTCTATGCCTATGGCTGCATGACAAGAAACTGTAGAAGTCTTTAAACCTGAAGGTGATAAACAAATCAGATCAGATGAATCCCACTCTGTGCTGGGCCTGTTTAGCTGCGTCATCCTTTATACATTAGCTGTTATGTTAAATGCTTCATAACAAATTTACCACAGTATATGTTACATTCTGTGACAGGCCCAAACAACATGTCTCCTGGACAGTTGGGGTTGGAGCCCTCAAGATGTCATACTTCATGTGCTTCCTTTGCATCATGCTCATGGTGTCATCAATGTGTTAGCCTGCCCTCTATGGTGTGGAGCCACCTGTGTCATGCTGCCCTCATTTGACCCTGAATTGGTATGTTTATGAACTGTGCCTGTCTTCTTTCACTGTGATTCATGCTGCAGTATATTTGATTCATCTTGTACACCCTTTCATTATGTTGGTTTTTCATTATGGTGCAAAGAATTTAAATATTAAAAGGAGGAAAAAGGTTTTAACAAATATGCATTATTTACAAAGTACAGTGGGTGTAAATTTCTCATTTAAAATTTGTGAGTAGAAGGATTAGTGTGTAATACACTACCCTGAAATGACTAAAATCCAATTAGGATAGATGGTCCTGCAGAAAGCAGTGACATTAAATATCTCAGATGGCTTGTGTTGTATTCCATCTGTATGGAGCAATGGAGGTTACATAAAATTAATATTTTGGCATGTAGCTAAGTTCCTCAAAGTATCTTAAAGAAAAACCTGATTGGTCTTTTTAAATTTAGCTCGGAAGGTATCAGCAAACAAAAAGGCATTACTCTTTGCAGCATACTGAGCATACTGTATGTTATTAAACTTCATCCATTTGAAGCATATGCATTAATCTGTCAGGTATTTTTGAACTTTTCAGGTGTGGGAGAATCTTCTCTCCGATGATCATCCTCGTGTGAATGTCTTTATGGCCGTGCCAACGATTTATGCAAAGTTGATTGAATACTATAATGAGAGGTTTACAACACCTAAAGTTAGAGCATTCTTGAAAGCAACCTGTAAAGAGAAAATCAGGTAAAGTAACTTTATGGTTCTTATTCAGTGAGAAATAATTCATAGGAATTGGGTTAGCTAGTAGTATAGTAAGGTGTTGCCATCTTGCCAACTAGCAAGCTATCATAGATGTAAAGCTTGAGGTCAAAAGCTCATGGAAGCAGCTTTGTGAGTGGTCAGTTGATAATAGTTTAGAAATGATGATTCAAAGGAATAGTTCAAATTTTGCTGATTTGAGAAGAGTGATGCAAGAATCTTCTTGTTAGTTGACATTGCAATTTTTGAATTTTGTAATTTTTCTGTTCATCCTGAACCACTGACAGTTCACTCACCTAAAATATATTTAGCAAAGTAAAGGAAGAAAGTAACAAAGAGGAGGGCCAAAATTTGGTGGTAATTCATTTGTAATGCATATTATGGAAAAGTACTCACTTTTAAGGCAGGAAAAACGCTGAGAGAATTGAAAACTTGTGTTGTAGTTGACTAGAATTGGGATCTGGGTATTTAAAGTGACAAGGATGCCTACCACTATACTCAACAGTTAACAGTTTAACTACTTTATAGATCAGGAATTTTAGTACTGGACAAAACATTTGGCTGTTGATAGAACATTTGTATTTGAGGGATGTATTTGGGGGATGAAATATCTACTTCGGCAGACATGCTGAGAAACATGATATCAGGAAGATGCTTCATGTACATTCATTTTTCAACAAATTCTTATTTAACACTTTACAATGAGAGCCATATTTTCATAATAAGGAATAAGCTTTTGCAGGGTAAGGCCAAGTAAGTATCATGTGAAATAGAGGGATAGAGTTTAATTTTTTGTATACATTTTATGAAGCTGAGGTGTAGAATGATAACTTGTGTAAAGACAGTGTTAGTTCCTGAGAGGATATAAAGTGTTTTACTCCAACTTCACTGTGAAATATCAGATGAACTCATGTAAATCTTTTCATTAACACACTCCCCAAAAATACTCTTTTATGTATAGGCTATCTTGTAGGAGTATCGTTTATGCTTGTCTTTTTGTATCCATTGTATGAACAGTCAGTAGTAACACTAAAGAGTCATGGCTAGAACTTCTGGAAGTTTGGTCCTTCACTTGGAAACGTGATGAGAATGTTGGTGGCGACATAAAGCTTCCAAAGTACAGTTGTAGATGGTTTAATATTGAGGAGCATTCAGCCTCTGCAACACAATGACACAATACAATCTTTGAAATAAGCAGGCATGGGGTGCAAATTTGCACCTGCAGAGATGACAGTATAGTACAGATTGTCAGATGTCCTACTTGTTTGATAATTGATATGACCCCAAAAGACATCTGTATACAGTAGCAGAGATTTGTACCAAAAGGTGGAGAGAAATGATGGAGCTGAAAGGCCCTTGAAGCAAAACTAGTGTGTGTGGAAAGGAGTTTATCTCGCCAGTCCAATGTCTGTAAACATCAGGTAACCAATAAAAATAACTGCAGCTCTGTTGCAGTACTCAAACCAAGTATCAGTGATTTTCATCTAAAAGTTTCCACTGGTATGCCAGAAATTCCTGTGAACCATGGGCAATATTTTTTGGAAATTAGCACTGGTTCCTGTTTTCTTATTTCATGGCTTGGTTGTATGTAAAGTAAGACTCAACTTGTCTCATTTCTTTCAAACAGATTGATGGTGTCTGGCTCTGCAGCATTGCCACAGCCAGTTATGGAGCGTTGGGAAGACATAACAGGACATAAACTCCTGGAGCGCTACGGCATGACTGAACTTGGTATGGTACTATCAAATCCACTAAATGGACCCAGAGTGCCAGGTAACCTGCTTTTACAGTAATTGCAAGATGTCTTGTTGATGAAATGAGAGTTTTTACTCTGTTATTATTATGAAACATGTCACCATGCCATTGTTTAAAGGTTTATTCACGGTTTTAAATTTTTGATGGTACAATCAATTGAAGTCTAGAAATGAAGTAAAAGAAAGAGGAGATTCTGTAGGCTTTCATTACACAGGGTTGTACCAGATAGCTTCACAATACATTTTAAAGGGGAACAATTGTACAGCTTTCTAAGCAAGTACAACATTTAGATCACATTTTTCCAAGCATTGTGATACCATTAACAACTAATATAACTCAATATCTTATTTAACACGAATTTTTCAAAAACATTTTTGAAACTCACTAAACGCCACTGCGTAGGCAGTCATGATATTGTGAAATTACCCACAATGCAACGGAACGGTGATGTCACACCTGCACCTCGCCGTGGGTTTTACAACAACTGCTTGTGTAGTTTGTAAGCACACACCTACAGTATTCACGGTAACGTCAAAACTATCTTTAATTTTCAAAAAATGTAGCGGTTAAATTTGCCATTAAAATCCAGAAATCTGTACATTACTATCTAATATCATCATACAGCCTTCTTCTTACTTGATACGTATGATTTTTAACCAGTTAAAAAGTTCGAGAAAATCCTTCACCCTACACTATCAGTGCAGCTCGATATCACACACATGCATGGTACTGACCACTGCACTGCATCGCCGTAGTCCGAAGGGATTCGATCATACTTGTCAAAACGTTATAGATTTTTCTAAACTCTCAACAGCCAATCTGCCAATAAAAGTTGTAAAATTCAAAGTAAAATATTCAAACAATACACAGAAGTCTCTTACCAGACAAAATGCGTCTAATTGAAGCTTACTCAACCAAAAAGAAATTCTGTGCCTGTTACCGATAGCTCGAGGCAGCCATGATGGGAACACATCGCGGAGAATGGTTAGGCTTGCTTCCGGCAGACTCAAATACAACTCTCGACTGACATTTCAAGGTGTTGCTGAAAGAATGAGGCCAGTACTCCACCAAATATGCAATAATCGATATCGTACTTCACAGTGTCTACGCAAAATCCTCATTATATGCACTAAATCAGAAAATATCACAAGACTTTCGTCTCGAACGAATGCTAGGCCCTTGCGAACACGTATAGGTTTTAAGGAGAATAGTGTTTCCATAAGTTAGACAAAAATTTCCCTCAGTGGATCAGAGTTTCCTTAAGTTTTCATGACTACTACCGAAGAGTTGAATCTCTTAATGTTCTTATGGTAACATAAGAGTAAAACAGATAATCATCATTTACGTATAGAAATCTTTATGAAGAACTATCCAAACACCGCATGAACACAGCCCTTCAGCGTGATATCATGGGCTCGGAAAATGGAACCACTGAAACAGAGTATTCCTTGATAGCATCCTCTTGCAATACTACGAAAAATAAATGGGCAAGAACTATTTAGTATTTTCAGCTGTGGTGCATAAAAATCCCACAGAAGTTTTTGTTATACTTTCTATATTCTTTATGATTTAAAATACATAATTTTGAAATTTTGAACCACCACTCAGAAAAATTAAGAAGGCCTATTTAAATTTATTTGAGCTGGCAACATTTTGCTCTGGAAATCGTGAGGTGCAGGTTGTACGTCAGCAATCAGCTGATATCTAGTCGTCTTCTTTCGAATATGTCTGCGCACATGCCAGCAAGCGAGGGAAATTTGAAATATATTATTCTTAATAAAGGTTTCATGTAAGGTCCACCAGGTAGAGATTATCTGTAGTATTTATATGTATACTACACATATGTAAAGGGTCAAATGGCCACTATAGTTCCCGTTTAACTCAAATGATAGAATGATTTAAAACATAAGTTTTCAAAAATATCTCCATTAGTTTATGTGTATAGCCTTGTCTTTCCCTGTCTTCATTAGTTTCAAAAATTTTGTGCCTTTTTCCTACTATATGCAAGGGTCTGTTGGAAACCCACTTCCAACAGTAGATGTTCGTATTACTTCAAGTGATGGAAAAGTTTTGGTGTGGGGTAATTCCATTCAGTCACATGTGAAAGATGGATACAGGGGTGAAGCAGGTCAGCTGGAGGTCAAAGGTCCTAATGTATTCAAAGAATATTGGAGGAGACCTGATGCTACAGAAGAGTCCTTTTCTGATGGCTGGTTCCAGACTGGTAAGTGTTTTATTGCAAGGACAGTAAATGATACACTGCCCTCATTAACAGACTGTAATTCAGTATGATATTACATGTAGATGGTATACTGCCCTCAGAAGTGGTTGGTATTACATTTAAATGGTATACTGCCCCCTGCATTGGTCAACATGTAATTACATTTGTAGTTGACATACTGCCCTGAGTATTTTAGATGTTGTCTATAGTTTAGAATTTCAAGAACATGTACAGTTGACAGAGAATGGCAAATGAAATTCATTGGTCTAATTCCAAACTTCACAGCTAATTCACTTTAAAACTGGCTGCCCACTTAGCAACCAATAGCTCACAAGTTTCTACAGCTCAGCCCCTTGCAAATGCCTATGACCTTGAGAAAGTCATACAGTGTGAGCACTATAGAAATAAGGTAGTCAAACCAATGGTAATTAGTAATATCCTATCTCATGTAGGACGTTGGTCAAAATAATGCCTTTTAAAACTAATAAATGAAAATGTATTTTTATAGTGATGGTATTTGCTTGCAACTGGTGGCAGTTGATGTCATTTGGTTTCAAGTTGTTGCAAGAAGGTTACAAGTTCTTGCAAAATTTTTTCAATACATTGAAAATCCTATGAATGCTCATGATCATCTTGTGAACACTTGCAAAATTTTCAGTTTATTAGCAGAGTGGTAAACAAGTCGTGCCCTGCATCAGTAGCCTCCAAAATTACCTGACTTGAGGAATTCAAGAGAAGTTTTTGCAATTATAATAACACTTCAGTCAAAGACTGTACCATAGGCCCATAGCCAAGGAAAGGGGGGAGGGGTAAAATAATGTTTGACATTCAGGATATTTTAGAAAAAATTACTTTTGCTTTAAAATATTCCCCCAGGAAAATGTCTGGCTTCCCTGAAAATATCTCACCCACCTGTGAAACATATTTTGCCCCTTTTCAACCCGTTGTCTGGCTATGGGCCTGACTTAAGTCTTAAAAACAGCTATAAGTTACTTCACTTGACTACATAGTTGAATGGTTTGTTAAAGCTCTGCAAGTAAGTGATTTCCCTACCATTCTGAGGACTCCTTTTGTGGTGTAATTTATTTATCTGAGCTGCAACTTCATTTTTTTTTACCTCTGTTTGACAGGAGACACTGTTAAATATGAAAATGGAATTTACAGCATTCTGGGCAGAACCTCAGTGGATATTATCAAAAGTGGAGGTTACAAAATCAGTGCCCTGGATGTGGAACGGCGCTTACTTGCTCACCCTGCCATTGCTGAGTGTGTTGTCGTTGGGTTGCCAGACATGACTTGGGGTCAAAGGGTCGCTGCAGTTGTGGTCTTAAGGGTCAGACAACACCTGGACCTGCAGGAATTACGAGACTGGGCCAAGGAGAAAATGCCGCCTTACATTATTCCTACAGAACTAAAAATTCTCGGAGAGATTCCAAAGAATGCCATGGGCAAAGTTAACAAGAAGAGCATATTAAAGGAAGTGTTTGGAAATGAGAAATAGTCATCAATAGTAAAATATGCAAATGATAGGAAGGTCAATGAACTTTGATAGTACTATAAACTGATGTAGAACTGCTTGGACAAAGTATATCATAAATTTATATTTACAACTAAAAAATTATTTCATATTCTAATAAATTACATTTTGGTCATTGTTGGACAAGGGTAAAACAGTTATGATTTTCAAGGTCTTAAAATTTCTAAAAAGGAAGCAATGGTTAAACCATTTTCATCCTATCAATAAAGCTTAAATGTTCCACACAATGGAAACCGATTAAAAGTATGACTGCATGGTCCATATAAAGGCTTTGGAGGATTTCTTCTCCCAGTGAGGTATGCATATATTCCAAAGATTGTTTACTAGAACTTGTTTCCTTTGGTCAATATGTAATCATGAAGTTTTTGAGTTAGAAAATATTAAAAGGAATAAGTAGTTACCCCAATCATGCTTTGAAACATCAGCCAAACCTTACAAATCTCCTCCTTTTTCACTTAAGTATCATGAAATCTTTCATGATGTTTCTGACCAGAAATATAACATATTACAAGTATACTTAATCTTGAGTTATTCTGTTTGAATTTAGTAAGTCATTAACAAAACTATTCCATGATTAAAAAGGTCATACAATTGGGATTACAATTAGGATATCAAAGTATACATACAATATTGGTCATTCAGATTGAGGTGGCTGCAGTTGGCCTTTGAGCTATGTGTGATTGAAAAATGAATGTTACACAATTCTAAGGACTGTGTAATCTTTACTGACCATAAAATTACGTGTCAAAGTCTGACATTTCTGGTATTTAAAATTGCTAGTGTCACTAATTACTAGAACTTGTATGCAGAAGTTGGCATGACCTCACCTCCTCATCGGGAATACTCACTTCACTTTATGAATAAAGACCAGTATTGGAAGTTGAATGAAAACTGATTCCTGAGGCTATTTAACTTTTGATGTCCTAACCATTACAAACCTACTGTTTACTTACATAGATGGGATGAATGTGATACATAAGGTGAACTTGTTTCTGAATCTCCCTGACATTGAGGAAAACTCAAAAAATACTATTGAACATGTGACTGTGTGAGAAGGGGACTTCCTTTTGGTATTGTGTCAGTTTGGTATTTCTGTTTGATATTGTGTCAGCTATGGTACATATTGTATCAGTTATGATATTGTGTCAGCTATGGTATTTCCAGATTGGAGTCAGAAAACTTTTCCAAGGCTACCATGATGAAATTTTTCTTTTCAATGCATTGTTCTTTGCTTACATTGAGATCTCAATGCTCAAAATTACATTAATTAGAACAGTATCATTGAGTCTTGTACCTGCCCTGAAGAATTCCTTGTCCATTACTTTGTAATGCTTGGATGTAGAACAGGAAGTCGTCGAGCAGCAACTCGAGTGAATTACTACCCTTTCTCTAACATATGGTTTAAAGGCTCTTTAATCTCACCCCAGACAGTAACAATTCTCACTACTAAGTTTACTTCTAGCCCCTCCTCCAATTCAAACCAAACCACCTGTCTAGTACAGTATGTACACCTCCAAGACAGAGCCGCAGTGGCCTGCACTGAGTTTGAATTGCTCGAGGAAATATTGTGGCATAATTATGGGTGAGCTTAATTGGGAATACAACTGACTTTACGAGTCATTGTTGACCAACCAGAGTGGATCTATATTATTTGAATAAATGTTAGTCAAAGTGCAGTCATCAACTGTATTTAGAACTCTAGGGCTATTCTTAAATATGCCTGGGC
The DNA here is from genome assembly GCA_029531755.1 of Holothuria leucospilota. Classification (NCBI taxonomy): domain Eukaryota; kingdom Metazoa; phylum Echinodermata; class Holothuroidea; order Aspidochirotida; family Holothuriidae; genus Holothuria; species Holothuria leucospilota. The sequence goes on along the minus strand of CM055965.1, from coordinate 36,265,122 downwards.
AGGGAGTTGCTAGCAACTCCCTGGGCAGGGGGGGGGGGGATGCCATGCCCCCTTTAAAGCAGGATCAAGACTTTAAAGAATTTTAACCATTAACTGTTTAGCTGTTATACTGCTTTGCACTTGTTACTGTTACGAATATTCACAAGAAATTAACTTACTGTACCAGGGTCTTATCTGATGAAAATCTGTTAAAAAATGACACGTTTTCAAAAAGAAATTGTCACAAACAAACAGCACAGCATTTCTCAATACAAACTAGGCCTATGTGCATTATTCTGCACCACACACATACATACAAGTAGGTCTGTATGCAAACTCATTGAGAATTGTAGTATACTTCAGTAACTTATGCACCACAGGGAGTTTTTGAAGTGAAAGCATAACCATTGTAGTCGGTGGATTGGTTGTTAAAAAACATTGTGGTTTGGGTCAAGTAATATAAAATACCTCTCCTCATCCCTAAAACTCCCTTCCTATTTCACAGTAAGAATCTGCATTTTTAAACCAGTTGCTGGATTTTCTGTTATGGTAAAATTATAGGTCTGTTACTCTATCAGCTTGTCCCCATGACTGCTATGTGTCAATTGACTATCTTCAATATACACATCATGAGGTAAATACATTGGAAATGCACTAACTGGACATTGGTGTTATCTTGGTCAGTCCTGTGGAGACAATAACTATGCTCTCAGGTAATGTATTACCAATAGTGAAAGTGAGACATTCAACAGGTTTGTGCCATTTGAAACGTTTTAGTTTTGGGCAAACTGCTGTACAAAAACAAAATTTTGCTATTTTCTATTGTATTGTTTATAGTAAACAGTTGGGAAATGACATTTCAACCTTTGTACTATTAGAATAACCTGTTTACATTCTTCTTAAAGGGACTGTTTCATCACCTCAAATATATTTAGAAACCCCAAAGCATCTCATTCACAATTAGTGACTGCACTTTGATATAAATTTAAACAGAGCTTTACTCTGATTGGTCAGTGATAGCTGTTACAGATCAGAGAAATGTGATTAAGGTAACCCATTGCATTGACAGATCAGACTGCAGCAGTATTATTATCGACATCACACACAACAGGCTAGTGTACTCAACAGAATATTGCCTTCAGCAATTTTAACTTGGTACCATCTGTTGTAGCAATGTCTGGGAAGGCTAAAAGTAAACTTAGTTGGGAGAGTTTTTACTGTCTAGGATGAGATAATTGGCTTTTGCATTATGGTAGATAATGTGTGTTTCTTGATCCTGCATGTATTTGAATTTAAGAAACAAATGCAAAAGATAACATGATATAATCTCGTTCACGGTAAAAATATCAAAGTTTTTATTGCATGTTCTATAAGAACACTAGCACTGTTTCTGATTGACAAGACAACCAGACATGGATGTATAGCAGTCATAACACTCATCGTTGACATAAATAATTTGACGTGAAAACAAGAATTGTAAGACTGATTTTATGTATGAAAGTATCCCATTCAAACCTTAACATCATAAAGAGAAATCCATGTATTTCTTAGAACTTTATAATAAAATCTCAAGACAAAAAATTCAACAGAACAATCTAATTTTTCCTGATTTAGTGTACCTGGATGAGGTAAAAAACATCTTTCAAGAAGGGCCGAATAAATATTTTTGTGATTTCCAGATGGGGCAAGAACTTCTTAGAATTTTCAGTGAACAACCTTTTCATTTCCACCCAATCATATAAATGCTGACATTGCTTGGCCTTGAAGATCTGCTCTTTATGGCATGATGCTGTGTCTGTAAGGGGAAAGAACATTAAAATTAGCATCCCTGACATACTAAACTAAGGGTGAAATTAAGGTAGAGTGGAAGTTAAAGTATTTTATCCAGCTGTTGTAGCCTCTAGTCCTTTCAAGATTCACAATTAGAATTAATTCCTAATAAAGAGAGCTTGTTGTAGGGCCACCACAGAGTTCATCCTGGCATTTAAATGTCATGTTAGCCCTGAAGGGGGAGGGAGGAGAGGGGTGGCCCCCAACTGAGATATTTACTTCAAAATTTGCACATGCAATACCCGCAAGCATCTGTGAACCTTTGGTTATTAAGAAAATGTAACTTTAACCTCTCCTAACACAACATCCCACCCCTAGAACTGTGCTCACATTCATAAATCTCATCAAATGTTACAAATTGTACCTCGAGTTCCATTTGAATGGAAAAGTGGGCCCCCTTGTTAGTCAACCTGCTTAGGAGCCTCCAGACGAAGGCTTCTTGTGAGAGTACAACTGGTTAATTTCTGAAAGTCATCAGACGTTAAAAATGCCAAAACTAGAAAAAGTGACCCATATGAAAGAGCCATCAACAAACCACAATAATATTTGAAATTTCTACAGGATATCTTTTAACATCAACAAGATGCACATTAACTACTGTATTTAATTCCTAAAGCAGTAACTACCTGTTCCTGTGAATTTTTCTCTTAAGGTCAGAGGTCATCCTTTGCCACTCTCCACAGGGACTGCTGTAGATATTCTGAGACCATGCATCTCTTTTACTTCTTCTGATAATGCCTGGAAAAGTCAGATAGCCCAGTAGGCAAGATTCAAATGTTTGAGACCTGTACAGTACCTAGTCACAATAATGGAGTGCACAATGGTTAAATGCATCCCTTATCCTATGTCAGCATAAATGAAAATTTTATCTATGTGTTCTCTGAGCAAGCTTTTACATAGGTCTCATCCTTTGGAAATGGTTTGATCCACAGAGCAGAAACTTGGGACACTTCTAATGTTTCCCTGTCTGCATGGCAATACCAAAAATTCAAACCATGGAAGTTCAAAGTTGGAGTGTTTTGAGAGCTACAGGTGAGACTTAGATTGGGAGAAGGGGTAGTGGCATAGCTTAGGGGGACTTGGCGGGCATGAGCCCTTACATGTCTCTTGCCCCCCCCCCCATCCCCTGCTGGAAAATCCAAGAGTGAAAAAATATATATATAAGTATACTATGATTCCATATTGTGTGCTGAAAAGGGGTCGCGAGGCATGCTACCCCAAGGAAGTTTCACAATATTTTCATGCAAGGCATTTTCTGCATTTCAAGAACACAAAATTATAAGTGACCTTTTACAGTTCTAGTATAAAATGCTTTTGGAACTCAGTTTCCTCCACATTTTTGAAATTTGGTCTATTTCTGGGGATTAGGAGATACTTGTGGGAGACTTCTAACAAAATCAAGGGGTTGGAAAGTCTGCCCTGCTGTCTACTGTAGATTCACTGTGCAAATGATGCATTGAGTTTAGTATTAAACATTACACTAAATGGGAGTCATTTTATCCAACAACTTTCACACAGAAACGTCTACTGTACCAAACAGAGACTAACTGGCCATTGAACACATGAGGATTACCCCTTTGTTCGATTGATCCCTTGGTTAAAGGTGGATTTGACCCTGTTGCTTGAATAGTGTCAGGTATCTATGACCCCTCCCCTGGGCCGGTTACCTCGCTTTTGCTGCAGCATCATCAAACACTCACAATCCACCCAACCGGACTTCTGTACCAAGTGATATTTAAGGAGTTGCATGCCATTTCAGACATAAGTAACGTTTTTACTTAAGCCATTCTTTTCACCAAACAAAAAATTGCAAAATATTTGGAAGGTGTGAATGTTTCATTCATCAACCTACCCCCGCCCATCCCCATTTCTGTTTTTACATCATTTTCCAGTTTCAGTAACATCTTCTGTTTTACCTGAGTTACCAGTTTGTGTTGAGCTACCAGCCTCTTGCCCTCAAAATCAACTGATTCAATGTGAATCTGGTACATAGCTCCACATCCTCCTAAAATGAAAAAAAAAAAGAAAAATACAATAGGCTGATATTATATGAAGGTGACATACTGCACTGATTTCAAAAAGTCAAAATACTTGCCACAGTTTTTCACTGTGTTCAAGCAACTGATGCAAGCTGCAAGCATGGAACTTTGGTACGGGTGTTGACATGGGGACATCTGAAATCAATCACCAACTTTGCCAGTTATCATTAGGGCCCACTGTCTTTAAATTAACTCCCAAAATACTACTAAAAAGCAATGTTCTACAAGGATTATACTCACAGCACAGACCAACAAAAAATTTATCAAAATCATGACAGCGAATCATAAAATAATCACACTTTTGCACAGAAGCTGTATATTTGCTCTTCACCAAAAACAGAAGATTTATTATTTGACATTCTTAAATAATACTCTATCAGCTGATCAGTCTGCATTAAACAGTGCACATTTACACCTATTGTACTTTGAATAAACTGTATTGAAAGAACAGACTCTCCCTTTCACAAAAACTTCCCAGTACTTTAATACGCCAAAATAATTTATGTAGCATATGAGGTTGGGATGGGGAGGAGGAGGGGGGGAGTCAGGCTGGAAAAAAATGTTTCCCAGCAAGCAAGTCAAATTTCCCAAAATTTTTATGTTTGCTTACAGTGCAAAACTAGACAAATTTCCTTTCAACTGCCCATATTTCCCTCCATGAGAAGTCGAAGCACAAGCACGAGTTGAATCAGATTTCATGCACGATTGCACTTGATAGTGATGACTCAAGACATCTGCAGGTGCAGAAGAATAGAAACAGGCTCTTCTATTTCACACCTGGACTCCCTTTATTGACTTGTGAATGACCTGTGACATAATTCTTTGTTGTCGTGTGCGTGAGTGTGTACGTGCAGTTCTATGACCTTGTTATTGTAGACTGCAGGGAGGAGGTTACAAGCAAACAGCCCATTTCCTGTGTGACCGTGTGAGGCTGCTTTTGTGTCCTGCAGTCAGTTTTGTTTACTTTTTAGTCCAAGAATGTAATGCTGTCCGAAAATGTAATTTTCAAGTCTTGATGTGGGCTTGTTTTGGCATGTTCAAATACCAAGATTTCCCTGCAAGGAGCTTTCCACATTCCTGATTATTTCCACCCATGGGGGGAGTGCTGCAGCTCCCTCCTGGACAGAAAATTTGCCATTTTAGGGAAAAGGTATCCTTTTTGGGGGAAACCATGCATTCCAATTCTGGCTAAAGTACTGCACTCCCCCTTCCAGCTATTGGAAGTACTGCCATACTGTATGCTTGTGTAAATTATGTAGAATATTTTCTCACCAGAAATATCTTCCACACTAATTGCACTTGCTTTGGGGAACTTCTCCTTTAGGATGCTTGTAAGTTTTACTTCTCCTTCTGTCCCAGAAGTATTGGCAGAAAGCCACCTTGTGCGTAGAAGGGGATACTGAAATTGAAACCAAATAAATTCAAATTTTACAGTAAGGTAAAATGTTCAGCATTGCCAGGTTAAATTAACTTGCCAAGTTAAATTAACTTTTTAAATTCTGTGTATCCTGTGCATGTTGTGACTGGCTATGACTTACACAGGCAAACAGAGACCTTATCTTAGCCAAAGACAACACATACTTTATAATGCATGTACTGTAACATATTAAAGTGCATTTTTTGTACATGTATGAGGATAAACTTGCCGATTTGGAACTTTTATGTCATTAGAAAAGAGGTTTAGGGCGGAACTTGTTGAAACATTGCATTACGAGGTTTTTTAAAGGATGAGCCCGAGTGGAACTCCTGAGCCTGAAACTAAAAGGTCAAACATTTGGATATGAAGTAGTTTAGCCTACTGTAAGATGCTGAGCTCTGAGAAATGACATACAGCCTACACAGACATTCCAATCCTTGGACAAATTTAGACACTTAACTTCTGGACATTTATATGCATAGCACAATCTACCACAGTAGGTACAGCATGTACATAGACTTAATAATGTTTTATGTACACAAAAGAGGTTCAAACAACAAACAAACACATGTAATGCACTTATCAATTGAATGACACACCCCACTACTCCCAGACATGGTCAGTCATTGTCCACAACTTCACTGACAAAACATATACCACTGACGCACCCCTCAGTCACTTCTGTGACGGACAACTTGTGTAAAATGACACACCCCTCAGTCACTTAACTGATGAACAATTTGCGATTTTGACTGACATGTGCGTCACCAAAGTGACTGACAATGGTTATAATTGTACATGAGGAGTAATGGCAAATGACCCACAATGACTCACCCCTTGGTCTGTAAAGTGACTGACATCTGAGGTAACATGACTCACCCCTCTGTCACTCCAGTGACAGACAATATTGGTACAATGACGGACATGTGAGTCACACTGTCACTGGTCAATGACCCACATTTGACTGACCATGTCCGGGGGTAGTGGGGTGCGTCATTCATTTGATAAGTGCATAATGCTCATTACATAGGCTTGCACTGATTATACTCTTGTGCATAAACTGCAAAGGGTGGTGTCAGGATCTGTGCAAAGGGGACAGGAAACTAAGCTCCCCAACAGGGGGGTCGAAGGGCAGCCACCCAAACCCCCAACAGAGGCGTGGGTTGCTGTATGAAAAAATCAGCACATGAAGCATGCAGAAAATTTTTTAATTTTTGGGGAGAAAATTTGAAAAATTCTGGTTTTTACTGAGAAAATTTTGAACATTTACAGGTAAGTGGGTTTCTGATTGACAAAATTTTGAAAACAGAGGTTTTTATTCAAACAAATTGATACTTGGGGCTTTAGTTTCTTTGACGGAGCAAATTCCTTCTGAGCAAATTCAAGTACCGTAACTTATTGGGGAGACTGACAACCGTTGGGGATACTTGCTTTATTGTACCCATCATCATGGAAGTGGAAAAATTCCCCAACAGGGAGCTAGCCCATGGCCCCAACTGTCCCAACAAGTTGCGACTATCCCTGATAATGGACTCATCAAACTATGTTTCATGTACTACACTTCCATGTGGGACCATACTTTACGACCTCGAAAATGGCAAACCTTGAGGTTCTTGCAAGAAAACCTGTAAATCACATCTCAAACCTGGAGATTTTAAACAAGTCTCATACGTTATTATGCAAAGTGTTTTCTAAACTTGGAAGATTTTGGATTTTTTTTTTCTTTGTTCACCCTTGTATTTATGTTAAGATTGTCATCTACAAAGTGCACTGCTTGAAAAATTGTGGAAGGTTTAGTTTGACATATATAGAAGGGCTATCACACTTATGCTAAGTCACTTTTGTGACAAGGATACATCTGTGATTCAATAAAAAACTTAAACAGCAATGGAAGGGAACTTATCTGGCATTGCTTTAAAGTGATTTTCACTGTGAGATCTCGCACTTTCAATGTGAGAAAGTGCCCAAAACCGTGAGACTCACGGTGAAACAGTGAGAGCTGGCAAGTCTGTGGGACAGCGTTCAGCTCATGTCTGGAGCTCAACTAAGAATTATAGATCAAGACTGAACAATCAAAACAAAATGGCATGTAAATTTCCAGTGCTGGTACTGTACCAAGATTGCTTTTAGCGACAGACTTTTTGGAAACCAGGACAATCAGAGGGCGAACCAGCTAGGACTCCAGGATGGCATATAGTCCAAGCCAAGACAGTCCCAGTCAATCCGGGACAGTTGGAATCTTTGCCTGCAGGCATATTTGATGACCACTACTGAAGGCATAGGCTAGTAGGGGAAATGACATCCGCATACTCTAGCCTTAGTGCATTTGAGCCCTTTTATATTAAACAGTGTTCTAAGTTTCTGTTGCACTACCTCAATCACCCACCCAGGAAATGCACAGTACTGCAACAGAAACAAACAGCACTGAAAAAATACCCTAGACTAGTAAAACTGGTAAAGTGGTAGTGGGCCTGCACAGGCTAATATTTATATATAGTTTAGTGTGTAGGCCCTGTACATATATGCTCCGAATGCCTGTAGTGGGCCTGTGTCTTGTGCTTGCATCCTCACCACATTTCTTTGGAAAAATTGACGAAGCATTCTGTGCCTGGGCCAACATCTGCTGGCAACTTCTCGGTTTTATCACGTCGATACACGATTTTAGCACAGGTAACTATTTTTTGTTAACTTCTGCCGTTGAGCGAGCCAGTAACTGGACTGTAGACGAAACGCACATTGCCCTCGAAGCTTCGAACCATAAAGAAACGGGAACGGCGATTGCGCAATGTATGTAGCCGCTAGCTAGTTTTTTTTTCATAGGATACCGACGGGAAAATCGATTTTTCAAAAAATTTTAAATTTGTTTCAAAATCATGGTTAGGGATAGAATTAAGGTTAGGGTTACATGAATGGGGGTTATTTGGCCTGTTCTTTCATAATCCGGTGTCAGAATTACAAAACAAGGGTCGGAAAGCTGCTATTTTGGAATTAGGGGTGTGACCTCTTTCCAAGAAGCTGATTGGTCCGTATGAATAGAATTCCCCTCGCTATCCTACGAAAAAAAAACTTGCTAGCCGCTACTATTCCGCATTTGCACATATAACTTCCACACTCGAGAGATTTTTCTTTCATCAAAGAGATTTTAACAAGCTTCAGTATCCAAAAGAATTCACCTATTTATTTTAAAAATTTAATAAAAGTATTTTTTATCAATATTAGAATAATAAAGGTAAATAAAATTCAAACAGAGAAATTTTCAGGAAAAGTTTTGATTAATTCAACAATAATTGTTTAATTAGTGGAAATAATGTGCCCAATATATTTACGGACGATTCACTGTCGCGTTGGACTTGCGCCTGTTTTTCTTTGCTTCCGCTTGTGTTTTAAGTATCCCGCAGGACTTGAAAAATGAAATTATTAAAGTCTTGATCTAGCTCACATTTCTCGTGAACCCAGTGAAGCCAGCCTATATTGTTACAATTTTTAGAGAGATGGTAACTTCTTTTACACTCTGGCTTAGTGAAGAATAGGTTAGGCCCTACAGTAAATGAGGCCCTTGGCATTATGCAAATGTCTGTGTTAGGCCTACAGTATGTGTACCAATAGCGTGAAACCTATAAAACTGTGTTTACCGACATCAGAATAAAATTTGTGAGATTATTTTAATGCTGTATGAAAGACTTTGTCTTTGTGCTGAATATGGGTGATACTCGATGTACAATTTGATACGTTGTGAAAAATACAAATTACAATCAAAAAATGTGTTTCACGCTATTGGTACACATACTGTAGGCCTAACCTGTAACGAATCTAGTGTCTTTCCGCCATCGGTACATTCCGCCATGCCTGGGTTTTGCCCAATTCCGCCATGGCGGAAAGGTGCAAAAACATGGCGGAAAGGTGCAAAATCTATGGCGGAAAGGCACTTTCTTTAAAATCTGAGAAACAGAAGGTCTTGTTTTCCTTGCAAAAGTATTTTCAAAGGGTTATTTTGAGAACGACACATCATTCACTATTAAAATAATCATAATTAACACTTTACTGCCATGGCGGAAAGACATGTTTTCTATGGCGGAATGAACACATTTTCTATGGCGGAAAGTACCTAGGCTATGGCGGAATGGCACGGCCCCCACCTGTAACATATGTTAGGCCTAGGCCTAACCTGTAGGTGGTAGTATAACTTGTATAGTAGATGTGCCGAATTTTACGCAGTGCCAGATTTCGCGCACCAATAAGGATCTTTTGAAATTAGTGTAGCAATGTACCAGTAAGAGATTTCCACAATACTAGTGCAGTTCATACCTTGTTTATGACTGCACAAAGGTCTCAAAGTATGATTATCTGCTTACATTTGCCTTTGCATTGTGAGATTTCATGCCATTTTCCAATGACATGGCAGAAATTCATCTTATTTTCGAGCTAGGTAGTGTTATTTTGTAATTTTTGTGCCTAATCTAACTAGTTTTGTGAAAAGGAAGAACATATTGGAATGATTTCCGCTATAATTCCGATTTGAAGTAAATATGCATTTTCTGGTATTTGCCCTATACCTGTAACACTAATTGCCCTTATGAGAAGAATTCTGGTTGTGCCGTGTATGTATTTAATAGCAGGATGCCTGTCAACTGCGCACGGGAGCCTGTCGAGTGCACGTCTAGCCCTAACATGCCATTTCACAAACTTGGTAGATTTCGTAAGTGCTCATTAGATGGTCACCCCATTATACCTTTATTTAGATTTCTTCTTTATGTTTCCTTTAATCATGACATTGGCTTGACCACAGGTGTTTGGAGCATTATATAAAGGAGTTGTGAACACCATATTGATGTACTGTGTTCAATACTTCAAATTTATGTGAACAACCTAACATGCCACTTTGCACTGTGGTTTTCACATACAGATGAGACATAAATGATAAAGGATTTATAAATATTTCCATGGTGATGGAGGTCAAAGGTGTCATATTCTTTGTGACTTTTCTGCTTCCACTGCTGGGTCCAACCAGATCAGGGGATGTGGAGAAGATTGCAGACTTTGGGCCCTCAGTGAAACGTGAACAAGTAGAAGGAAAGGATGGTGTTTCTAAAGGCTCAGAAAAAAAAGATGGCTTCATTTCAAAAGAGACAGCAGAAAAATTGCACATTTTATATGGGGGCATTGGTGAGTAAAGATGTTTTCTCTTTTGTCATTTTTTTCGAAATTCTCAGTTGAGGTAGAGGGTTGTCATGTGATGTCTGCAGACCTGTGTCTGGTTACAATATATGGTGCTGTGCTATGCAGATGGTTTGTTTATTAGTAGTATTAGTACAGTATCAAGAAAATGGATAAAAGTGTAGCACAAAGATTGTGTGGTGGTTAGTATGTTCAACAGTTTGGGGGCGAGAATGCTGGAGGGGGGGGGGGGGGGGCTGTAACAGTTGTTACTTAATTCCTGATTATGTAATGATGGGAGACCTGTGCGTGAGTTGTGTAACAATGTAGGCCTGAGCTTCAATTAATTAAATGTGTGCTTTGATGCGGTAATTGTGTGTGTTGATTCAGATATATGGGAGAGTGATTGAAAGATGTATAATTTGATATATAGTTCAGTTTGCACCTGGAAATTGGTGAGGAAGGTTGAATGTGACAGTCGTCTTGGATGTTATACTGAAGTCACAACTTTAGCATCTCTTGATTCAGTGCATTAACACCTGTGGAGATTATCCTAATAGGAAATAAAACAGAAGTCAGTTGAAATTGACATCGCCTGCAGTGTCTGTCTTTTGTAAGTCAGTCTTCTCCGTCGAAACATGAACCACAAGGCGAAAACAGTATCATGTAGCCCTGGTCTACCTATGATTTGTTACAGGGGGAATATTTTTCAGAGGGGCAAGATAAACTAATATGCTTTAAAGGCAATGGTACTGTTTGATCTGGCCGGGGGGTAATTTTTCCAGTGGGGGTTGCCCCCCCCCAGCCCTCCCATGGCTACAAGCTCGAGTCTTAGAGAGAAAATCTTTGCAGCGATTCTTTTCTGTGTTGTCAAAGAAGTTACACTGAAAGCTATTATGAATGTAAGTTGTATTAAACCTTTGTAAACCCTGAAACAGACTGATTTCATGTTGAAAGAGATGGCAGGAATTTTGCTCATTTTGTGTAAAAATGTAGTGAAGTTCTAGGCATTTTGCTTTCATTTAGTACTTTTGTAGTACTATTGAAGGCAGAAAGGGTTGGTGATTATACTGATCCTACAGTACAGTATGAAAAAAGCATGTATGTAAAAATATATGCTGGTTTACATAAAAGTTTTGTTGTATGTCAAGGCAAACACTCAGTATATGCATGCCATGGGGAAAAAGTGCAATTTACAGTGTACAGTACTTTATTCCTAGTGGAAACAAATGTAATAATATGGGAAGCATTTTACCTGTGTTTTCCTTCACAGGTTATCATTTACAGTACACCCACAATTGGCATCCTCATATCAAAACCCCTGCTCTTCAAATATTATACAGTACAGCAGCTTGGAATTGCTAACTGTACAGTACAACCAGGGCTGGAAAAAATGTTTATTTCCTGGGAAGTGAGTCAAATTTCCACAATACCTCCCTTATTTTCATGTTATTATGTACATAAAAGGTGTAAATTTCCCTCCAATGACCAAAATTTCCCTCCAAATACCCAAATTTCCCAGGAAGGACCCTCCCAGCTTCCCAACTTTTTCCACCCAGGAGTACAACTAAGGTTTTAATGCCTGTTGTGTACTCTTTATGCTGTGCATTGATGTATTTTACACTAATTAAGTTATAAAATAAAACAATGAAAAGAGAATGTTAGTCTTTTCTGTTGTTTGGTTCTTAATATCCAGCATTGTGTTTGGTTACAAGGGTAGATCCCCAAGTTTTGAAGTTGTCTTATGACTTCTCCATATTCTTCACAACCCAAAACAGCAAGTTGTGACCAATACATTGACAACTCTTGCCTCTCTTCTTACATGTTAGTTTTATGATGCTCTTGAAAGTTCAAGTATTAATTTGGATAAATGCATACCATACAATAGACCTTCCCAACTGGACTTAGCAAAATCTACAGGTACTGTTTCCCCCAAAGGAAATTCTCTTTGACCCATGATTGACGTCTAGAGACATAGTTTTAAACTCAAAAGTTGTCAGTGATTACACAGACTATCTGTCTTGAACATGCAGTTTCTGTAATATGGTACACTTTCCGTCCCAGCATGCACTGTGTATCAAAGTTTCTCATCTCGCTTATAAAGGTTGTTAAATTTGATTCAGTTCATGGAAAACTGTTCTTTGTAATGGCATCTGTTTTTCTTCTCTTCCATTCTTACAGGACCTGTTCTGAACCCTCCAGGTTTGAGCCCAATGAACCCTTTACCCATGTCAGAACCACAAGAAACTCATAAAAGTGTCTATCGGAAGACCAGAGGAACGAGAAATGTAAAAAGGGAAAGTAAGACTGAAGGAACTGAGAGGAATAAACCAGAACAAATCCATATATCATACGGTGAAACTCCAGCAGAGATGACTGTCATGTGGTCCACACCCTTGCAGGGATCTTCAGAGGTTCTTTACGGGAAAAGTAGACACAAATTGGACAAACATACTGAAGGAGATTCGACTATCTTCAATCTGATGAATCCACAAGGGCTCCAGTACATCCACAGAGTGACTTTGATGGTAAGATTTAGAGTTGTGTTGGAAGGGTTGATGGGAGGAATGGGTGAGGTGAGGAGCTTTTTGATGACTTAGACAATAACTACATGTGCTTCACATATTGTAAGGATGTAGAAATAACTATTGAAATGTTGGCAGACTCCATATAGCAGAAGAATTGCCCATTTCACTTGTACATAAGGAATGTGTGGGAAAAATCCAAAAGCCATTGTCGGGGTGTCTCGTCTTCTAGGAATTTTCTCTGACATTTTTTTTTGACTGTCAAATTTATCCAATTGTACAGAAGCTGCCAATAAACATAAATGGAAAAAAATAGTTTTACTTGAATGAATAAATGATCCTGTAACCCAGAAAATATCTTGTACAATACTTTCAATTGAATGTTACTAGTATCACAGTTGCAACAATTTTATAGTGTTGGGAATAACTCATATCGGTCCACTTTGTGTAAGTTGAGCCAAAATCTAGATCTTTTAATCTAGTGTTGTAATATGGAACAAATGGTTTTGTATATCAGTGTTTAATTTTCCTGTCAATCACACCTCCCTTATAATATGACACTTGATAGATTTTATTTTCTTTCAGGGTTTAACTCCAGATCAGAAGTACTATTATTTGGTAAAAACCGGATCAGAAAAAAGTGAAATACTCCATTTTAAGACCATGAAAGCTGGATACGTAAGTCACAAATCTTTGCACTTATTTGAATTCTGTTCTTGCTATACAGTGTAAATATGAGATGATATATTAAACTCATCTTTGAAGTTTTGGATTCTTTTCACTATTTTCAACCCATGAAGAGACCTTATTCCTAGTGAGAACCATAAATTACTGTCCCCTGTGAGTGGTACAGTAGTTGCTTTAAATGACGCTCACAGATCTGTAATTTTAATATTTATATGTTGATAAAACCTGGCTGGTATAAAGTCCGGTCCATGTTGTGTTTGAGACCACTTGGGTCCAGACTGGCTTTTCCCATAATGCTCCATAGACCCTTTCCAAATAGCAATTGCAAAGGATTTTGGTGAAGAGTTTTGGTATGCATCATTTTTGGCCATAGTAAAATGCTATTGACAAAAGTGATACACACCACAACTCCATCCCATAATCCTATGTAATTGCTATTCCGAAAAGGGCTTATTCATGTACTGAATCCAAAGACCAGAATCCACTGACCAGAGCCCTGTTTCATAAAGACTTAAATGCTCAATCTGTAATAAGTACCCTCTGTACCATCTGTAGTATCATGCAGTGGTCCTATTGAAATCAAACTTAAGATTGAGCATCAGCCTTTACAAAACTGGACCCAGATCATATAGACTTGATAAATCTACTCCACAGCCAGGACCCTGTCAGCAGACTAGTGGTTGCTCATGAATATTTACATAAGTGTTGGCTTTGTCTTGTCCTGTATGGTGGACACAATTTGCAGGGTCTTTGTTTGGGCTTGAAGACTTCTGTCAGTCATGTACGACCCACATTCACGATGGTATATTTATCATGGAACTTACTGTACCTTAGAAATGTGGCTGGCTTATAACTTTTCATCCTTGGCAGGACTGGTCACCTACACTACTAATATTTGGAGATATGGGCGTTGTTGGTGGTGCTCCAAGTCTTAGAATCCTGAATAAGGCCGCAAGAAATGGATCCATAGATGCTATTATACATGTGGGAGATTTTGCATATGATTTACATGATGAAGGTGGCAAGGTAAAGTTATGCACTCTTAAACCTCTTCCTCTCTTCCCTATCCTCCAGTCTCTGTCCCTCATGGCTATTAGATCTGCTTCTCTAGTAAAATACATAAGGCTGGGATATTGCCATATTTCAGTATATTTCAGTGACTTGTCAAAGGTGGGTTGTTTCATTAAATTCAGTTTAGGCAATTGATGTAGGATATATTAAAAGTCAAAAACCGTATGGTTCCTTGAGCTCCATAAAAACATATGTGATTAAAGGAAGTTTCAAACAAATTTAAGAAAACCGAAGCAAATTAATAAAAGATGTAAACAGATATAATATAAAAAAAATGGCTACATGAAAATGTAGAGATATAAAAATATGTAAAAATTTGTACTAAGTAGAAGTATGTAAAATTGGTAGAATACAAAAATAGTAACAGCAATAAGTAATTAAAAATGCATACACCTATCACAGTAAAGCAAACTATTTCACTGTTTGGAAAACTATCAGTAAACTTTTTGCTGCCTTTGAAAGTTGTGGGTGTTGATCAATTGGCAAAACTTTAACATAGTCAAAATTGAAAGTCATGAGCAGTTCAATGTAAATCAGAGGTCTGGGGGCCATGCAGCTTGCATACATGTCACTTTTACATGTTGTCTGAGTCGAATTGTACAAACAAGTAAAATCTTTGCCATTCATTTTCCTCATGCCCCCACTACCCCTTCCTGTACTGTAAAGACTCCTCTTATACCAAGAATTGAAGTTACATGAAGGATGACCATAATGTTTGTAGTAGAGGGTTTTGGTTGACTTAGTTGTAGCTGATGCTGATTGATCACATTCATAAAGTTCTTTCAAATAGATATAAGGCTGCAAATATTTTTTCTTAATCTTTGCTTTATATTTCTTCCTAACCTTTTGTTAACATTCTTCTTCTTAAGGTTGGAGATGACTTTATGAACCGTATACAGTATGTAGCTTCCAGAATCCCATACATGACATGTGTTGGAAATCACGGTAAGTTTCTGCAAAGAAACTATTTAAATTGTCTTAAACTGCTAGTTATTCATTTGAGTTTGCAAGCAAGTTTGAATTTGATTGCATATATATAGAAAATGTGTGCTGTAAACAGATGTTAGCCTCGCAATCAACTTTGAAGGATTCATAAATCTTGGATTTCAGTCTATCCATACCTCATCCATCCTTCTGTTTATTGGTCACCTTTACCGTGTGAACAGTCAACACAGAAGTTTACATATTTATCACGAGTGAGCTACAAGGGACATGTACAAAATGCTGCTATTTTAGTTAATTTTCCGTCTTGCTCACTTGTTATTCCTCATCTGCGACAGGTTCACTGATTACCTATCATCTACAGAATGTGGTTAAAGATTCCCTATGTTAGTGCCTTCAGTGGGATCAATGACATGGGATCTGATTATCATAGAGGAGTTACCATCTAATAGGACCAGTAGCTATTGTAATCAGTCAGTGAATCATTCTGACTCTTTGTTTCTAAGACCCTCCCTGAGGTATTGTAGGGGAGTGTGCTGTGCAGTTGATAGCTTCTGAACTCTGGAACAGCTCGCTACAAAGAACTAATGCTTTTTCAGTAAGAAGAAAATATCAGTTAAGAGATCCGTATTTAAGCTGAAGGGCTAATAAACTTGATTTATTATCATATGATTCAAAGTTGATGTACTAAAAGGATTAGGTTAAGTTCTGTGTTTGACTTCCATCACAAACTACTGACATCTCAGATGTAATATTACATTGACCTGTGATAAAATGACATCAACAATACTTCAGGTTTGTAATATATACTTATAATATACTCATGCTTTTACTAATTTGCCTATAAATGTACTCATACTTGGTCAGATGGTTGTCAGATAGTTTTGCACTCCTACTCACAGATTTTGGAAGTAACTTCAAGTTAACCATTGCTGCTAATGAAAACTCTGTACTCAGTATAATGTAAGAATAAGTGTACGCCTCTTCGTTCTCAAAACCTGAGACACTAGACTTCATTCTTGTACTCATGACATTGTACTCTCTCATCAGGACTGATGAAATTTTCCAACAGTTGACAACTTGTTGAGCAGGCAAAATATACATATATATATATATATATAATTTGGGATTAAGGCGAAAAACCGTATGCAAAAACGCGACTGTTGGAAGAACTCGACCCTTAAGCGAAAAAACTGTTTCGCCTTAACGTTTTACACACTGTTTTATATAGGAATGCATTACTCTATACGCAAGTCTGATTTATCGCATAATGTTTATGCAATTACTCAACTGCACACCAACTTACGTGCATATTATATGTATATATATAACGCTAGATCAACCTGTTAGGCGAAATCGGTATACCGCCAAAGCAACCAGCGAAGAAAAAACAATAAAATAGATAAGATTATATTTCCCCTTTTGGTTCTGAGATATATATGCACGTTATGTCAATGGCCCGTAAGTCCTTAGTGTTAACGGATACATGCACGTAAGTTGGTGTGCAGTTAAGTAATTGCATAAACATTATGTGATAAATCGGACTTGCGTAAAACAGTGTGTAAAACGTTAAGGCGAAACGATTTTTTCGCCTGAGGTTCGAGTTCTCCCAACAGTAGCATTTTTGGTTTCGATGATAAGAGAAACCAATGCATTCGTGATGGCGTGTGTGAGTATGTATGTGTGTATGTTCGTGTGTGTGTAAGGGTGTGTATGTGTGTGTGTATGTGTGTTTGTGACACTTTGCTCGTTAACACGTTATCTCAAGAAGGGAAACTCTGATGGTTCTCAAACTTGGTACATAGATGCCCCATATTAAGAGGAAGAACCCTATTGTTTTTGGTGTGGGTCAAAGGTCATCTGGGGTCACCAGAGGTCAAACTCTGAAAACCTTGCTAACACGATATCTCAAGATAGGAAGGTTGGACAAATTTCATACTTAGTATGTAGATGCGTTATAGTAAGAGGAAGAACCCTATTGTTTTTGATGGAGGTCAAAGGTCATTTGGGGGTCACCAGGGGTGAAATGCTGAAAACCTTGTTAACACGATATCTCAAGATAGGAAGGTTGGATAAATTTCATACTTAGTATGTAGATGTGTTATAGTAAGAGGAACAATGCTATTGTTTTTGATGGAGGTCAAAGTTCATTTGGGGGTCACGGGGGTCAAATGCTGAAAACCTTGTTAACACGATATCTCAAGATAGGAAGGTTGGATAAATTTCATACGTAGTATGTAGATGTGTTATGGTGAGAGGAAGAACCCTATTGTTTTTTGGTGGAGGTCAAAGGTCATTTGGGGTCACTAGGGGTCAAATCTTGAAAACCTTGTTAACATGATATCTCAAGGTAGAAAGCTTGGATTGATTTCATACTTAGTATGTAGATGCCTAATGGTGAGACAATAAACCGTGTCATTTTTGGTGGAGGTCAAAGGTCATCTGGGGTCATCAGGGGTCAAACACTGAAAACCTTATTAACATGATATCTCCAGGTAAGAAGCCTGAATAGATTTCATACTTAGTATGTGGATGCAAAATGGTGCAAAGGTGAACGCTTTCATTTTTGGTGGAGGTCAAAGGTCATCTGAGGTCACTGGGGGTCAAACACTGAAAACCTTGTTAACACGACATCTCCAGGTAGGAAGCTGGGATAGATTGTAAACTTGGTATGTGGATGCATTATGGTAAGAAGGTGAACCCTATCATTTTTGAATGGAGGTCAAAGGTCATCTGAGGTCATTGGGGGTCAAACATTGAAAACCTTGCTAACACGATATCTCCAGGTAGGAAGCTTGGATAGATTTCATACTCAGTAATGTGGATGCGTTATGGTGAAAAGATGAATGCTTTTGTTTTTAGTGGAGGTTAAATGTCATCTGGGGTCACAGGGATCAAAAAGCAAATTTACTAAGAATTCCCAAGATCGTCTCATGGGTTCACCAGGAGTCATAAAGCAAATTACCCCAAAAATTCCCAAGATCATCATCTCGAGTCATTAGCGGTCAAAATGCAAAATTTCCCAGGAATTCCCAAGATCAAATATGAACCTAAAATTATTTTCCAACATGTTAAGATAGCACTTGACCAGTGACTGAAAGATATGGGACATCATGGTATTATTTGGAACAGAACATATATCATCAAAACCTCAATGCATTTTTGCATTCTGGTTTCATATGGTTTTTCGCCTTAATCCCAAATTATCTATATATCTATTTATATATATATATATATATAATATATATATATATATATATATATATATATATATATATATATATATATATATATATATATATATATATATATATATATATATATATATTATATATATAATATATATATATATATATATATATATATATATATATATATATATATATATATATTATATATATATATATATTTATATAATATATGCATACACTGAAAGGATTAGTTCAAATTTGTGAAAAGAGTATGCTTCATCAGCATGTATGCATCATGTGTGAATGAGGCAGGCAGGGGGAGGGCTGGGGCCACATTTTGGCGGAATATTGGCAGTTTTGGGGGAAAATGCATTCCCTTTTATAGGCAAACTTTAAACCAACTCACTCAACTTCTGGGTGAATTGTGTAGCCCCCCTTACCCATTAAAGTACTCCTCCCTTCCCATTGAGAGGAGTCCTTTGCACTTATATGCATCAGTAATCATCTCACTTAGACTTGAATTTTAAATATTTTTTACCAGAAATTGCTGGGGGAACATTTAGTCATTACAGATACCGGTTCTCAATGCCAGGTGTTGTATGGCCTGCACCTATCAGCCAGTTATGGTACAGCTTTAATATGGGCCTGGTTCATTTTATAAGGTGAGTAGAAGTTGGGATGTCTAGTAGATGGAGTGGTCTTGTAATGTTTGGATCAGATCCTGTCATTCTCAAAGAGTTATCTGAAAGATATAAATACAGTCTGTACTGGTTTAAATCTATTTAGCTTGGTCTGTACTTGGTATTGTGAGTTACTTTCTCCTGGTAGACTGTACATGTGAACAAAAGTAACTATATCTCAAAAAAAGGTTATTTTAGCGATCAGCAGGGTGGGAAGTTTTTTTTTCAATGGGAGGGGGGAGAATGCAGTCTGTGTCCCAGGCCAGGATGGGGGTTGGGGATGGGGTTGAACTGTTTTGCTTTGTTGTGTGTCTTTGAATGCAGTAAGGCACATACCTAGGTAGGTTTCAGGTGCCCTTGTTTGTCTCCGATGTGGCAAGTCAATTGCTATTTTTTTACAAAACACTTTTGGCCTCAAAGAATAGTCTTTGTTGGTACCCTAGCCATTCGCATTGACAATGCCTTAAGCCCACTTTGTTAGAATTTTTGGCCGTGGGTCTGGCAAAGGTACATGGTAGTTCACTATTAAAGCTATGGTTGGCAATGTATGTTACAAATGTTTAATTTGAACAAGATTCTTATCCTGTAGGTCATGTGATGAAACCTTTTAGATTTACTCTTATTTATATTATCTTTTTTCAATTCCAGCTATTCTACAGAAGTCCATTTTACAGATGGACCTGTGGAGGAGCAACTGAAATGGTTGAGGCAAGATCTTAATGAAGCTAATGCTAATAGAGATAAAAGACCGTGGGTGATTGCCTTTGGTCATCGTCCAATGTACTGCTCTAACAATGATAGAGATGACTGCACTAAACTTAATTCAGTTGTCAGAGAAGGGTGAGTGGCTTGTGCTTTGAATTGTTTTTACACTTTGAAGGTTTTTGGACATGTAAACGTTATAGCTGCTTTTTTGTTGTAAAAGTTGATAAAACTGACCAAAATAACCAGGATCCCTATCAAACTCCTTCAAATATTGGCCATTTTACCAGATAATTACTGTTTTGCTGCTTTAGTCTTTGGAATATTTTACCTTTTCATATTCGTGTTTTACCCACTTTTGATCAGTTTAAATCACATCTTAAATCACATCTTTTATCAAGTACTTTAATAGTAGTTAATTCTTTTATGTTTTATTGTCCTTGATTCTTCATTCTTTTTGTTTTATTTTTATTTTTGGTTCCTTGCATTAGCAAAAGGAACCTAGGTAGTCAGCTTGGCGTGTGTGTGTGGGTGTGTGTGTGTGTGACACTTGCTTCGGTACACTGTATCTCCACAAGGAAAAGTTGGACTAAACTGAAACTTGGTATATGGATCTGTCATAGTGAGAAGGTGTGCCCTATTGTTTTTGGTGGAGGTCAAAGGTCATGTGGGGTCACCAGGGGTCAAAGACCGAAAAATCTTGTTTGCACGATATCTCAAGTTAGGAAGCTTGGATAAATTTCATACTTGGTATGTGGATGCATTATGGTAAGAAAATGAATGCTGTAGCTTTTGGTGGAGGTCAAAGGTCATCTGAGGTCACCGAGGGTCAAACACTGAAAACTTGTTGTTAACACAGTATCTCAAGGAAGGAAGCATGGATAGATTTCATACTTGGTATGTGGATGACTTATGGTGCGAAGATAAATCCTGTCATTTTTTGTGGAGGTCAAAGGTCATTTGGGGTCACTGAGAGTCAAATACTGAAAACCTTGTTAACACAATATCTCAAAGAAAGAATCATGGATAGATTTCATACGTGGTATATAGATCCACCATAGTGAGAAGCTGTGCCATACAGTTTTTGGTGGAGGTTAAAGGTCATCTGGGGTCACCAAGGGTCAAAAACTGATAACCTTGTTGTTAGCACAATATCTCAAGGTAGGAAGCTTGGATTAATTTCATACTTGGTGTGTGGATGCCTTATGTTGGGGAAAATATTTTTTTGGTGGAGACCAAAGGTCATCTGGGGTCACTGGAGGTCAAACTCTGCAAACCTTTTCAACTCTGTATCTCAGTGTGGGAAGCTTGAATAGATTTATGCTTTGAGGTGTTGCATTAAAGCCAGCAGAAAACCCATATGAGTTTTGTCGGATGTTAGAGGTGAAATCACCAGATGCCAAAAAGCAAATTGCCAAGAATTCCTAAAGTCAAATATAAGCACAAAACTGTATCATTCCAGCACATTAAGATCACATTCACCCAATGACTGAAAGATGTGGGACATCTTTCAGAGATGCCAAGTATCTCAATTTTAGTTGAAATTATAGTATTACGATTTTAATCCATAATTCTGCCATTGTGAAAACCTGCATCAAATACCGCTTTTTAATTTTGGAGAAGATTCTCTGCCCACAAAGCAGAGGACTTGTGAAAGTTCACTAGACAGACATTTGTCTTTAGATTAGGACATGTGAGCTTGCAGAAATTGGAAATTGGAATTGATTAATTAAATGCTACTATGGGTTGTTAGTTTTATAAAGAGAACTAAGTTACCGATCATTTGGATCAGATACCATTAAACGTGCATGAATTGTGATTGCTTAATTGAATAAAACAAATTGTAACTGTATACTGTCTGTGTTGATATCCCTTGAAGTGCCTGTAATTTTTCAGAGCAATTTATTTATGCTTGAATTTGTTAACACAAGATGTGCATTGTCTACAGAGCAGATTTTGTGCATCTACAGAAATACTGGTTCATTCAGTAGTTGGCTCAGTTTCATTACATTCAGCAAGGAACCACAGTGCCCATTGGGGTCTTCTTTTGTTTTGTCTGTTTTGATTTCACCCTTGGGGCTTTAGTAAAAGCGCTTTGAGATATTCTTTTAAGTAAAGCACTATAGAAATATATTTTATTATTAATATTATTATAATGAATAAACATGAGCTACATGTGGTTGATTTGTGATGTAGAAAGAGGGACTTATGGGATATTGGGGTGTTGTGTTATCCTTTGTTTAACCTTCATTCCACAGACAGTAGTAATGTCAACTAACTTCAAAAATAAACCCTGAGGAGTATATTTTGGAAGAAGTTGTTGACTATTAAAGAATAAGAAAAAAAAAGCCTACATTACACATAAAACTAGAAACAAGGTGGTAGGTGATTAAAAGATAGTTTATAAAGGATAAGCAAAGGAAATGTAGATACTGCACTTCACTCCATATTATGATGTTTGCATAACTAATGAGGAATCTCAGGAATGGTCAAACTTTGAAGAAGTACATTTTGAGAAAGATGTTTGAAGAAATTCAAAAGAGATTTTGCATTGACATCTTAATCTATCACTCTTGAATCAAACAGCTGTTTTGGTTAGATGTCCACATAACTATTAATGACTTTTTTATCTCATATTTTATTTTTGGTTTTGAGAACACAAGAAACTGATTTGATCATGATGCATGCATGTATGTGTGATTGTGTCCGTGGCTCCTAGCTTGGAAACACTATGTTAAGAATTAAAGGCCTTACAATCTTCCCCCAGAAAGAAACAAGTCTCCCTACTAAGTTTACTTCTTGCTGTTCATCCAGTATAAAAAACACCTGTTTAGTACACATCCCAGACAAAGCTACAGTCTCCTGCACAGTTAAGATTGCTCAAGGCCATATCCAAGCAATACTGTGTGTGAGCTTAATTGGGAATACAACTGATTTTACAAGTAGCTATTGACCAACCAGAATAAAGTTGTTGCTTGAATATAAACCAAGCTGTTACTTGAATTAATGCCAATCAAAGTATAGTCACTAATTGCATTTAGAAATATGAGGATATTCTTAAATATGTTTGGGAGTATGCATCAACCCCTTTAAGCATTAACAGATCTCATTCCTGTTGTGTAGATATCTTACACAATTTGACCATTATTGATATTGATGGAGGTTCAAGGTCATCTACAGTCCTCAGAGGTCTCTTCTCAATCAAAGATGGGTAAATGCAGTTTCTCAAAAAGAGCAACAAAGATAAATTCCATACTTGTCAAAATCTAGTGGTACTATATTGAGGAAAGGGAATATTTTGGCAAACCAGCAAAACTCTGCTTAATCACATCATTATTGTATTTTTTGTTTCATTTCACTCCTTTATGGTCCAAAATAATTTATGCATATTGTAAATAGTGTTTCCTCACCGAGATCATAAAAAATAGACACATAAATATTTATTTGACATTGCAGAATTGGTGAAAACAAAATGTTGTCAAAGAAGTTCACAAAAAGGGAACAAAAATGACACTTTTTTTTGTACTTTCTTCAATAAATCCCATAGTGTTGTTTGATGTTGACCGAGGGGGGGGGGGGGGTATGGATATCTTATCTTTATGTTTTATGTACTGAGAAGATTTATTGTGCTGAGGTAATCACATGTCTGGCTCATATGACAGATTAATAGAGTCACTGTACTTAGCATTGATGACATCATATCTTATATATTTACAGTTCATAGTATTGTTCTTTGTTCAGTAGCTAAGGAATACATATAAAAATATAGGCATCCTCTATATCAAGTGTTACCATTTTTTTCCACACCCGTAAATTGAAATTCATTTCTCTTTTTAAATTTACTTCTCCATTAGGTTCGAGAATCTGTTTTATGATGCAGGAGTGGACATCATCATTGAAGCTCACGAGCATTCATACGAACGTTTCTGGCCGATGTACCAGGGGAAAGTGTCAGGGAAGAATTACAGAAATCCACAAGCCCCTGTACACATTATAGGAGGTGCTGCTGGATGCAATGAGTTTGATAAAGTGTGTGTCAATCCAATTTTTGGACCCAAAGGTGAGAATAACGTACTGTGTTTCATGGATTGGTAGAGTGCTTGTGTTAAAACTTACAAAAGTCATAAAAGTTTGAAAAGGGCTGTTCTTGAATCTCATTCTGGACATGTTGGTTACTTATGAATAGATGCCTTTAGAATTAAAGCAATTTATTCATTGTAACCTTTTTGCAGTTTTGAGTTTTGTTAAGTCTATGGGTTGGTCAAATGGCATACAAAAATAATGTATTGCCCACATCCAAAAGAATGTTAATTTTTCTTAAGGAAAGACATCAGTCTGTAAGAATGTGACTTGTGTAATGAAATTGTCGTCTTTGATTTATGAGGAAGCAGGGAAGGGAGGAGCAGGGTATCTCTTTGAAATAAAATTGATTCTGGGCCTACCGGCCCTTCCCCTTGTTTCAAAGAAGAGTAGAGTAGTTCCTGCATATTACAAGCTTTTCCAGACAAGACCCCACAACCATAAATTCAGTTCTTTTGTTTGCATACCAAGAATTGAAACCACTGCTTTACATTTTCTGATTTCAACATGTCTTACTTCTTCAGGTCCATGGTCAGCATTTCGTTCCTGGTTGCCAGGTCTTTATGGGGTGGGTAAACTCTTTGCTGCGAATGCTACACATCTTCATTGGCAGCAGTTACTTGCTGTGAACAGTCAAACTTTAGACCAGTTCTGGATTGAGCAGCATCACCATGGACCATTCCCTCACCAAGACACAGGAAGGTTAATGTGAATCAAAGGGGATGAAGGATTACCCTGAATCCAGAGACAAACCATTGATTACTCTTAGAGGATGGTAACGGCTCACAGCCAGTTGAGGGACAAAGTTTAAAACCATTATAACTATTTTGTCAAAAGTGGAAGAGGTTTTGTCCTTTAAAACATCTTAAAATAATTTTCATAAGAGAGTTCCTTTATCTTGAATTTCTTCTGCATCATACAGAAGGAACATTCTGATTTCTGAAAGAGATGGTTAACCTCTACAGAATTATGTGGTGGTTGCATTTCTTAGATGGCTCACTTGGAAGCTGTAGAAGTTCAGTGCTTAAAATAAAACATTTTATTTGACTAACATAAAAAGCCACAACAGGACTTGAAATATTAGTCTTGAGAAATTTTTATAGATATCAGTACTAAGCAGAAATGTAAAAGGAAAAGTAGAGATCTGAATGGTCAATGAAGAAGTGTCCAATGTAAATGAGGAGTGATGAAAATTTAATAATATGTATGAATGTTTAGTGAAGAAGAATTATACCATTTAAGTATTACCTACCAGATTGATTGCACAAGATATGACTTTCATTTAAGTATGAATTGAGATAAAATTTTTGAAATGTACAATGCAGGGTCCGAGTATTTGTTGTACATATAAATGAAAAGTAGTGTGTGAAAAGAAACCAGATATGTTTGGAATATTTAAAGTAGATTGATTTCACTTGTATTTCTGATTTTATTATCTGCTGAGTCTAAGTAACATTAAGCAGGCTATTAAGTTTGTTTCATTATTTTTTGGGCTGGCATTATTATGGCAGATAATTGTATAAGAATTGAAATGAAAGCTGATGGAGATCCTTGAATTACACATTGTGATGCTAAAGTGAATCTAAAGTCTAAAATTTCAAAAATATGTGTTACAAAGCTTGCAAAATGCATGCCAATGGTCCAACTGCCATCTTCACAGGACACCCCTGAGCTGAGATATAAAATGTTGAAGTTTATTCGCAATTTAAATAGTAGATTGTGCCATAACTTGTGATCTCATTCTTGTACTGCTCAAATTACCGTCTTTGTTTTTTTCAAAGTCACTGCACCTTGTGCCAGAATGTGATCACTGTCTTACTGTTATAGGGTGGCTTGGCCATACAAGCTCTGGCCGTACAACATACTAGATAAGGGAACACTAAATGCTTCAGGGACATGTAAACATTTTAACTTCAAAGGGAAACAAAAGCAGGTAATGTGAGTTGTACAAGAAGAACATCACA
Organism: Holothuria leucospilota; assembly: GCA_029531755.1. Classification (NCBI taxonomy): domain Eukaryota; kingdom Metazoa; phylum Echinodermata; class Holothuroidea; order Aspidochirotida; family Holothuriidae; genus Holothuria; species Holothuria leucospilota. Next base: position 36,238,861 of record CM055965.1, on the reverse strand, counting down.
AATTATTGCACAATCAACTATTTTAAATTAAATGAGTAAATCTTAACATTTTATATCTCAGTAATGAAGTAAGCTATGAAAATGGGAGTTGGATGTGTGAAAGTTCATTTTCCAACCTTTAAAATATATTCTTGTAATTCTAATCTTAAGGTTCACGTTAAAGAGTTGCGTACATCTAGTCAGCACATTCGCCAGTACATTGTATCCACCAACAATTTTGTGTCATAGTTGTGTAAGATAAAAGCTGTCTCTTCACTGTGAGGGGTTTGGAGTTTCCTTAGTGGTTAGAGTCTACTATCTTGTATTTGAGATGTCCCTCCATCAAATCCTGGGGAAATCCCTGGTGACTCGGGATACATTCTCATCTGTTGGATGTGAACATTTAATGGCCATCCTATAAGAATGACTGGGATAAGTAGGCCCTCCTTATTAGCTTGTGTGCTCTAATAAAAGAGAGAAGGTGAGTCTAGCATTCATCCATAGGGTCTTTCATGGGCCAAAGTGGCTTCCTGACTCTGAATCTCTTTATTTAAACATAACATTTTGCCAATTGTGATGAGTGTCAATGATAACAAAGATATCCCAGAATTATTTTTGCCAGATGTTCGGCTAAACTGATGTCTTCCACTTTTCAACTTTTTATTCAGAATCTTCTTGAATGTTAAATTTGTTTGTAAATCTGTTTGTAAATAAAACAATGCATGTCAGGGTAGGAATTCAGTTTCCTGACAACATGAGATGTCAAATATCTGACCATTTCATATCTGTACTGTAAACTGAAAAGGTGTTCTTAAAAGAAAAGTATAATATTGACAGAAATTATTCGGTGGAGTAAAAAGCTTGTATATTTCAGGGGAAGAGCAAGTGGTTATCTGAAGTATTTTGTGGATGAAAACACAATGTGGAAGGCTGCAGTATCCCCTAGATTGACAGTACTAAATTCTGGTTTTCAGTTAGGCACTGTGGTGGCTTTATTAATACTCAGAGCTGTCTGCTCGTTAGTTCTGGTAGCTACAAATTATAACAAGGCTTGAAGTGAAAGGACTGATTTCTTTTAATCAATAATTTCAAACTATTATTTTCACATAAGTATATATAAGTATACATAAGTGTATATTGGGGGGTTGGGTCAAAGACCAACCTATGCTTTTTCAAATCAGTACTGATATTTTGCTAAATAATTACTTTTTTTACGTTTGAAAAATGCATTCTGGGAAGGGGAGGCTATCCAAAAAAAGTATGAATTTTACTCTATTTTGAAAATGATGACAAAAAAGATGATGACCTTAAGGTATCATCTACACACTTTTGATGAAGGAGTCAACTTTCAACAAAATGCACAGGTGAAAAGTTGGTCACAGAAGTTGCTCAAAGTATAACAGTGTTCTAATCCCTTTGAAAAACAATGGACATCACCTGTCCCAACACGCTACTTCTTCTTCAAGTGTGTTGATGGTTGAATGGTTGTTTGAATTGCATGGATGAGACTCAAACTTAAGTCAAAGGTGGAGTTAAACTGGTGAACTTTGCACGTGTACAGTTTTGCATCAATAACAGAATGTTTCTTAATTTTATGAATGTACAGTATTTCAACATTGTACCCATTCAGACAAAGCATTCGTTGTGTAGGTGGTAATGGGTGTGGCCATTCAGCAATTATATCATTTAATGACTGGTACCAGATCAGTAGAATTCGTACATGACGCCCACATAAGGAACATAAAAAACACCCAAAAGGACATCAATTTCTCATGTTTCGCTTTTGTACACAAATAGTCCCACCCATAGCGTTCATTGAAATCTATAGAAAAGTGCAAATGTATTCAGTCGTAACCTATACCATAGGTGAATTTGTCACCTACTGTAAGTGAAACTAGTTCAGTGAATGATCATTTTCAGTTTGAAGTGAAAGTTTTTTATGTGATCATTATGAATCCTCTGTAGCTCATATGTTCGACAACCTCATTTGAATGGAAGAGACAATTGAAGTTTCATTTTGCATTGCTTAGTATTAATTGAGAACTGTTAATGAAGAAGTATCATTAAGGTTGTCACTGTAAAATAAATTGTCAGAAAAATTAATTTATCATTCACAAATTGTGTGAAGTCAAAACAACGAATTCTTTGCAAATCCACCTTAATAAGGACATTGTTCTGTTCCATTCATATGTTGTTAGTTCACATCCCATATGACCTTTCTATTGTAATTGATTTGTATGAATAAATATCAGTCATCACTTCCAAGGCTTCCTTACGGATCAAATGTGAACAATTCTTCAGAAGAGAGTCCTTCATTGTTATTTTTTATATTTGAGCACCTGTTTTTGTGAAATTAAACCCTTTTTGGGAATTTTTTTTTCTGTCATTGCATGATATGTGGATTGATACATATTGCACCACAAACTATCATCAGTTTTAGCTGTATTTAGTCTGATCCACTTGCATTTATCCTAAATCATACTTACCAAGTTTTTGTCACATACAGAGTCATTTGGTTAGACTCACAAACCTTCCACTCAACATTTTTGTTTTGAAGTGCCGTTTTGTAGCAATTTATATATAGTCCTAGCTATTTATTAAACTCAAATTTGGTTTAGGTGTCATCTAATTTTTTTGATTAATTTATAAAATGTTTGAATACAGCTGGCAAGCTATGACCATATTGTAATTACGTTTCATGGTTAAGTAAAATTTGAAACTTTCAAGGAGGCAATCCATAAAGAATACTAGCTACTGACAAATGACTTTGATATTTATCCTCATTACAGGAGTTGTGTTTCCACAAAGTTTCATAAACACCTACCCATCAAGTTTGACCTTCAGTGATCCTATTTAGGCCTACGATGAAGGAAGGGTTTGCGACACCTTTTCGCCGAATTTCATGGACGCTCTACTAAACTTTGACCCATCAGCAAACACCAAAGTTTGACATCTGGTGGCAGAAAACTTACTTCTGGTTTCAACCAAAACAATGATAGTGATCTTTAACTCGATATGAAGCATCCACACACCAAGTATGGCATCCATCAAGGCTACCATTTTTCAGATACTACCTTTACAAGCATAGTACATAGAAGGCAGGCTTCAATTTCACCGGCAAAACTAGGAACTGATTTTTCCACAACAAGGGGGATGGGGGCAACCACAGTGTTTAGGCAAATCTTTAAGACATACACTCATTATCCCAAGTGCATTTTTGGTTCCGGGATATCAAAGTTCTCGGTGACTGCTCTTTGATTGACATCAAACTTTGAAAATGTGAAAGATTCAGTGTAACTCACATTTCACACAGTGCAGAGAGTTTTGATTACACGTTATGCCTTGTATGCTCACCAGGACATGGTGTTGCTTAAGAAAATTTTGTGAGGGCTAGAAGTAGCTTAGTTGTGATAATGGGAACTGTCTGGGATGATGAAATGTGCCCTTTAACCTTGACCCTAACCTGAACATTACTTGTCAGTTTTTTTATCATTTTTACAAGATTTCTCAAAGTTGCCCCCATTCGCCCTGAGAAGTGACTTTTAGACTTGGGTTAATAAGAATTGTATTAAGTAAGTCTGATGGGCTGGTTAATTTTTAGGAAATCCGAGGCAAAATGTATTAGACATACAAACGTCAGGTAGAATACATGCCCAAGCCTTCCTGCATGTTCGTAATTTTCACTCAACGGTGGCTGATTTTCTATGGGTCCGAAGTTCCTGCTCCACCCCCTTTTTGGTACCACTTTTTGGAGACGATACCAAAACTGCATTACATAATTTATGTATACTTATTTTGATTGTCAGATTTCAAAAAACATACCATTAAACAGTATTATTTCATATTTTTTCATGGACCTCTCTCTAATCGAAGCTGCGTACATTTGACTTGCCTGACGGACTTATCCCCCGTTCATTATTGTGTAAAATCCCGGATCCGCCCCTGGCTGAGTAGGAGTTTGATTGGACGTTTATTTGTCCATCATATATAGCAAGTGCTGTAGTACTCGAGAATTACACGGTAATCTAGGTGATTTTACAAGTACTCGTACTTCTGCTTGGGTGTAAAAGTATTCATTATTTGGTGCGGTATTTTCATCAAGAGTTCCAATCAAGTCACGATCAGAGTCAAGAGTCTTGCAAAACTATACCCGACTTTACAAATAGTGGAGAATTTCCCTGTTGAAATAAAACGGTAACTTGAGTTCATGACTCGAGTCACTAAAATAGTTGCCTGCGTAGCAGGCTGTACGGTATAGCCTATTCCTTGTTCAGTTAGGTGATTTGGCAGTTTGGGAAGGTGAGGATCTGAGCAAACATAGTCCGCTCCGCGCGGTACTAAATTAGCCGTATTTTACTTTCCGCAAAAGAGTGACTTGGTTTCACCTCTGTTATTCACAAACCGTAAGGTCAGACATACGCGTAGGAAGCGGTGGAAGGGGGGGGGGAGGCATTACCCCCCAGTCAAAAACATGGTGGAGCGGAAGTATGCTTCTGCTCCCTCAATCAAGAGACGAAACCCCTTATTTGTTTCCTCTGTAAAAATATAAAAAAAAATTGTAATTTTTCTCTAAACTTTACCCAATATGTTGCACCAAATTTCATTTAAGGAACCTCAAATATTCAACCCCCTTCACCCCCCCTTAGTCCTACCCCAGGACGGCGGTCCAAACAACGCTCACCCCCCCCCCCCCGCCCAGTCTCGAACAGCTTCCTACGCCTATGAGATCAGATCATGAAGATATCAATGGAGGTTAAATAAGTCACACTTTTATTCTGAAATTTTGTCTTAGGCAAGATTTCTCGAGGTTGCCCATGAACAAATTTTTAAATGAGGGAAACGTCTTGGTTCGCATGAAGGTTCACATAGAGGTACCATGAGTTAGGGCTTTGACGCCTGATCCCTGACTCAAGTTCGTTTTCACTGGGTTCGGAATTAGCCCGGAACGGGAGGTTATGGAATCGGAATTTTTCCGGATCGGGCTGTGATGGACTCGAACTCAGAGCCGAGTCCACAAAAATGAAAGTTACATATTAAATGTTACGTAAGGCTTATTGTTATTGGTGCACAGTTGAATATTTGAATGGTCACACATTGCCAACTAAACTACAGGGTGGACCAGACTGTGAATTTGACTTATAAAAATGATGTCTTCAATAAGCTGTATTTGAAATAGTATAAATGACATTTCTATGATATGTAGCATTGTTAAATGGCCGGAATCGGAATTGGCTCAGAATCGAGTTAGATGAATTTGGATACAGCCCAGCCATGAATTTGGAGATGGCAGTGATCGCCAAGGATAAGGTGTAATCAGAATGTCCAAGCGAAACGTAGCTGGTTACGTGCAATGGTAGAAGGATCCCGATCGTTGTCCTACAGGTTGTTAAAGAACAGTGCTCAGGCCCGTAGCCAGACAAGGTGCTGAAGGGGGGGGGGGGCGAAAAAGCTTCTAGGGGGGCGAAAAATTTTTCAGAGGGGGCTACGCCCCCCCTGCCCTCCCCTTGACTGCGGGCCTGGCAGTGCTACGCAACTGCTGAAAAGCATGGATGTACTGCGACATGTAGATCAGTGGAATCCGCTATCTTACGCAACCTCCCTGTGTTACACCAAATAAACATGCGTTCAGGCGGCCAAGAATTGTAATCGGGCCCGTTGCCAGTTTGTCAATTTTTGAAGGGCAAAATAATATGTGGGTAGAGGGGTTTGAATTTAATCAGGGGCCGATTATTAAACCATAGATTTGATAAAAAAAATCTTGGGGGTAAGTAAAATTCCCCTTTACCCATGGCGTCAGTTTCATCTTTCTTTCTTTCCCCCCAAGTACGTATTATCCCTCACAAACAGCTGCGTGTTGGTGTGTGTAGCCGACGTTTAATTTAGAAGTGCGCCACACGATTGTTCTTTTCGTCGTGTGTGGGTCGGAAATTAATGTTATGAATACTTTCAGAATTTGAAAAGTGCAGGGTTTTAGGTTTTAAATCAAGAAACTATGAGTTGAATCATAAGATTGAGAATATGGAATATTGATTCAAAGACTGTGGTTCGCTGAGCCGAAGCGTGCGTCATCTTTTTCTGCAACGGGAGGCTGGACATTATGAAAGTTTACGACCAATCTGAACTGAGTTCGGACGCGCTGTGGCTAAAAGAAAACATCTCGAAAAAGTAGAGCCTTGCGCAATTCGGTTCCTACGTTTTTCGATCTACGGACCCCTACGACGTTTGCCAGTCCCACTCCCCCATGCATGACTCTAAAGCCCTTGTGCGAACTCACCTACGGTGTCAGTGTTGTTCCTGCAGTCGTGTACACAGTAGTGCAATTTCCTGCAATCTGAGGCGTATAGGTTGTCAACATTTCCGTCCCAGACACAATTCTCACAACTAAGAAACTTTTATCCCCTCCTTTAACCTGTCTTAAGGACCTGCATGTACAGACAAAGGCCTATACTTTAATTGCTACAGATCATATTCTGTTGATGACACTACTGTTTCTAATGTTAATGCTACATCCTCCTATAATCTGAACTATCTCTCTGCATGATGTATAATGCAGGGCTGCAGGCCACTCTGAAACTCAGGTGGGCCGCACCAGAGGGGGTCCAGGGAACTACAACCCCTTTCGGGAGGTTCACTCCCCCGGAGAAACGGGAATACGTCGGAAACCAAACATATTACTCATTTACTTTCTTAGTATCATTGCAATAAAGATAGACGCTAAGGCTGACTTAGTTGATAGTTTTTTTTAGGGGGGGGGGGGTTCGAGAAAGTCACAGGGAGGACGCTAAGGAAAAAACCCGATGAATGGCCTGTCGCTCCGACGGCTTACAACATTTTTCTCTCAAGAAACGCAGATTCTTCAGCGCATGCCCAGAAATTTTCGCCTCCCTTCGTGCACTGCAGTTTGGTAGATTTTTTTGTAGAATGTTTTCATATACCTAATGATTTTAAAGGGCAACCAATCTCACCCTTGACAGTAAAAAGTCTCCAACTCAGTTTACTTCAATAGCTCCTCCTCTAATTTCAAAAAGAACACCTGTTTATTGCACCTCCTAGACAAAGCAGCAATAGCCTGTTTTGAATTTAAAATTGTTCAAGGCCATATCCACAGACGCTGTGTGTAAGCTGTATGGCTGGGTAGACTACCGAGTGCTCTGTACAAGTTATTGACAGACTGATCTCAGTGATGCCATTGTTTGAACTTATGTCAATCAAAGTGCAGTCAATCACCAATTGTATTTATAACTGTAGTGATATTCCTAAATATGTATAAGGGATGCCACAGACACTTAAAGCCATTCTAGTCGATAGGTCAATGGATTCTTTTATACGACACTCCTTAAGAATCACTCTACATTCTATGAAAATTTTTTGGCTCCGCCAGCCTAATTTTTTTAAACGTTTGGTCTACTGTTTCTTTAACACAAGTTTGAATGCATATGCAGACACGGCAACTGTCTTGCTGTATAGACCATACTATTTCTGTACATATTTTCATCTGCCACTTTAATGTCATGATCACAATTTGAATAAGACAAAAAGAGTTGATCCATTATAGGTGATTGCATGTTTCGTGTATTTTAGAAATATCAGCCTGAGTCCGGCGCTTTAGGGTCCTATAGGCGGTAGGGTTCCAGTTCGAAGAAAATGCGAATGCAAGTAAATGACTTCATGCAGATGTTACGTCTTGATTGGTCAAATGCAGTAGTAACCATCCATGTTCTATATCAAAGACTACTGTTGTGAAAACTACCTTGCCACCTCCACCCCACCCCCTCCTCTGCTTCCGGGGAAGCTAGCAAATTCAGGCTACACACTTGCGATAAGAGTGGCTTAAATTTCCTCTCTTTTTGTTCCAACCAAAGTTCAGTCACCAATTGTGAACTCTGGTTGCCCAAACCCTTAACTGTATTTTGAAGTGTGGGGTGATGGGAGTCTGGTTTTAATCGCCCATTGGATTTGTTTACTTTATATCTGTAGGAATCGGTTAATATTCCTAACTGACACAAAAGACAATGACATTTTGTAACGAACGGCACTGAAGCAGCTAAGGTTGCAAGGTGTGGAGGGGGCAAGAGTAGGCTAAATGTGAAATAAGCTTATGAAATATTTGCGACACCAAGTACCTTTAACATCATCGAATTAATCGGCGATACTATAGAAACTAAAGTTGAGTACAATTTCCTTCGCCATTCTTCTTCAGGCTCGTTTCCCGCAATGGGTGCTTCAGCATAACCATCGACAAGTAGGCTAAATACGCCTTTTCATAGATTATGCACGAGGTGTATATTACTCACAAGTGAAAGAAAAGGGTTGGGGTGTTGACTGCATAAGTCAGGGACAACTGAAGTAGTGCCATATGCACGTTGTAAAACAGCATCAGTTAGCAACCGGGGTTTACCCTCAGCAACCCTTTTTTTGTTTCAGTCTTTCAGGATTAAAAACAACTTGAAAAACGAAAATTATTTGTGCCGGGGCACAAACCGATTTTAACTGTTCAACCTTATTACACTTGCATCTAACGTACGGTGTTTAAGATTTTTGATAAATCAGCATCTGCTTGTGTAACATTTGTTCTCACGCTTTGGCGGACTGTAACCTACTCTTTGGAGGATAAACCTGCGAGGCGAACCAAATTTAGCGCATGCTTAGTTATGATTAATTCAGCACTTGGTTATAACAAGTGTCAAAATTTGTTTGCAAAACATCCATCGATCTCAAACATTATGCAGACGCTTCATATCTGGATTGAGAAGCATTGTTTGAGAACCAGTGCATACAGAAACATATATACTGATATAGGGTGCCCTTGTCTGTTTAAACATGAGTATATGACCTAGGCTGCCATCTCTTAGCTTAAATAGTTACATACAAAACGGAACACCTGCATCATCTAGGTGTGTGCTAAGCAGGTCGATGGGACCAAAAAAATAAACATAAAAAAGAAACATTTCTCGATCTGTATTAAAGACACTCGTTGCGGTCAGGCAAAAAGTCTCATTTTACGCCTTCAGAGGGAATTTCCCTCAAATTGTCTATGTCAATATGAAACAAAACCGGGGATACTTTGAATGAAAAAACGTAGTTTATTATTTCGAAGTGAATGATTAATTATCTTTTGAACAAAGCAATTTTTTTTCTTTTTTGAATAAAATTAAGTGAGTAAACGAGGCGAAACTAAAAAAAACCCAATCCACAGAAGATTTTATTTAGTGAAAAAATTAAAGTTCATCACTCTGATGGACGAAGGAATCTCCATACCACAAGCATGTGTGCATACATAATGAAATAAGTTTTGAAAGGAGACCTAAAAAGAAAATTTTTAAAACATTTCATAGGTTAATGTGGCTTGGTCCGAGCGTTAGCTACTAGGTACCAAAACAGTAAACAAATACGGGTACAAAAATGAAGTCTTACACGCATAGGCGTAAGGGAGTGGGAAGCTGGGGGGGGGGGGGGGGCTTTAGACCGGCCTCAGTCAAAAATTTGGTGGACCGAAGTATGCTTTCGCCCCCCAATCCAAGGACGAAAAACCCTTTATTTGTTTCCTCTGTAAAAAAAGGTCAAAATTTGGAGTAATGTTCCTTAAAATTTCCCCAATCTATTTCACCAAATTGCATTTAAGGACTCTCTCCTTCGCCCAGAACGGCAGTCAAAAACAACGTTTAGCCCCTTTCCGTCTCGAAAAGCTTTCTACGACTATGCTTACACGCATGTTTGTGGAGAACGTTCATTTATTATGACTGGAGACCGGCTAAATAAGATACGGAAAGTAAAACTTAACTATTTGGACACAGAATAAAAGTTAATTCACTACTGCAAAATTAAAGTTCTAGCAACACAAAGTCAGGCAGTCATTCCAAGTCACGTGTAACGCAATCAGACACTCAAAAGAAACAGAAGACATAGTAACACATATAAGCTTACGGGACTACTTCCGTTCGGGAACTGCAGTACTTTTGCCCAATAAGTAGCATATTTTATGCCCTTTTGCCTGGTACGCCTGTATAGGGCCTTGGCCTGCAGTCGGAGGGGGGGGGAGGGCAAGTGGGCAGCTGCCCCCTAATATTTCCAAGCCCTGAATGAAAAATGGCTTACTTGAACAAAAAGTGAAAATAGTAAAGACGTCATCCATCCTCCTGATTATGTTTTTACGGTCCTCAGAGCCTAGGAAATCGTATATACAGGTTTTCTTTTTCCAAAATTTTCCCGGGGAGGTCTCCGGATCCCCGCCACGGACAGGTTCTGATGCGGGTAACTCACACTAACGAATAAACCTCCGCTCATGCATGATGCACACAACACTGGTGAAACCTATTCGTTTAAGTCTTTTAGTAGTCTTTCTCATGCGGTGTCCGGTACTCCTCATTTTTTCCCCACGAGGTTATGAGCAAATTTGATTTTCAAAATTTTTCAAATTTGTTTCAAAATCATGGTGAGGGGTATGTTTAGGATTAGGGTCACGTGGATTGAGGTTATTTGGCCTGTTCTTTCATAATCCGGTGTCAGAATTACAATAACAGGGTCGAAAAGCTGTCATTTTGGAATTAGGGGTGTGGCCTATTTCCAAGAAGCTGATTGGTCTATTGGCATGATTTGCCCATAACCTCGTGGGAAAAAAATTGCGCGGCCGGGAGGCCAAATAACCCCTGTCCACGTAACCCTAAACTTAAAAATAATCCTAACCATGATTTTGAAACAAATTTGAAAAATTTTGAAAAAATTTTTTGCCCATAACCTCATGGGAAAAAATGAGGCGGCCGACACAGCATGCCTTTGTAAAACATAACCTATGATTACATTTAATTTCATGCTGAAATTATTGAGTTGTTGGAGAAGCTTTTAGTCCTGTTTTCTCTTACAAAGTGATTTTACTGAAAAAAAATTTCAAGGTTTAAGTTTTCTCTTGAAGTCTCGGTGTCTAAAGAATGAAGTCTCAAATAGTGTTTAGATGCAACATTGGAGGTCTACAAGGCTTCGTTTCCGACAACCTGGGAGGCATTTTTGACGAAAATAGAGCTACGCTATACTCACCAATCGACGGTGACCCTAAAAGTAGCGAACTAAGAGGGGGAGTTGGCACTGATTAAGTCTTAGGTTGTGGCATGGTACCGTGCTATGTCTCAAAAAAAAAAGAAACACTAAATAATGACAATTTTTAATACATAAAAATTAAGATAGTTACATTTTGTATCCGAGCGACTTTACAAAGGCAAAAATGTCTCAAAGCGGGAGAAGATTTAGACAGCACCCTCTCCCTTACACCCAGCCAAACAGAAAGTAGAAAAAGGCACTAAAAAGTGCCAAGTTCAATCATGCAACCAGTTCAAAGCTTTCCCAAAGATAGCACCATTTTGCATCTTAGGCATCATACATGCACAACAACTTCTCAAAGAGTAAGTGGGCCTCTCCTTTCCTCTCAAAGCAATTGGATTCTGCTTGAAACTCTACACCCACGTCAGTAATTTAATGTCACCTGGTTTGTTCAATTTCAAAGGGCTCCTCCGGCAGCAGTGGCGCGGCGGCGGCACCAGGATTTTAAAAAGTGGGGGCAAATGGAAGGCAAAAGAAAATGTTTAGGGAAAAAAATTTTCGCGCTTTATCGGGTGGGGACCAGGGGAGTGGGGGCATCTGGGTGGGCAAAGCTTCTGTCTGGGGAAAGTGCCCATGCCCCCCCCCCCGGTACCGCCACTGTTTGGCAGCAGTCACCATGGGCTTAAGTACTTAATCCCCTCTTAGCGAGATGTTACCTCACATGTTCGAGAAATGATACCCTAATTTAGAAGCGATGTTCGAAACAGTGCCTCCCTATGTTTAACTTGACATGTATGTATAAGGAGGCCGGTTCATAATTCCAAATTTCCACGCGCTATAAAGCAGTAAGAACCATATCAATATGATATCATGGTCATCCCTTGCTCTCCCGGACCAATCACGGACATAGCTCAGAATTGAACAGTGTTCAACTTTCATGGCTTTACAGCGCTATATTGGAGTATGAACCGGTCTAAACTTTTAACTATTTACCAACAAAAGTACCAATCCGAAATAGTACAGACAACAAAGTCACACTGCACATATTTGCATTCTTTTTAAACTTTAAAGTTCACAACCATCAGTTACCTTCTGGGCGAACCAATGACGTTTTTATACCAGTTTTGAAAGTGTCGTTTATCAACTTAAGCAAATTCAACGACCGCTCTCAGCAACTTGTTGAGTTTTGCTGATTGCTAGGACAACAATTTTTCAGCACGTCAGCTATAGTCTCTTCATTACTGCCTAGTAACAGTCCGTTTAAAGGGTTATTAAGAATAAATATCCTCCTATCTTACGCAGGTGCGGTACTGTGTTTCAAAGCTAGTAACATGAAGAACGTTTCCTGTCTCTATTTTGCAACTTCATGATACAGAGGGCCGCTAGTACACATTTTCTCGGCAATTTTGCAGTCATAGAGGCTTCTCGACCCGACTAATAAATTACTCTGAAAACGGTTGCTTCCTGGTTTCGAAAAGCAAGCACGCGCCAGGCAGTGCGTCTACTCGCACGGCCTTTTGTTAACCACTCCTCCCTGAGTACACAGCATCTGGCTGAGGATGTGTAAACTACGGTAACAAACCGTCTGAAGAGGGACATGTTAACTGTTGACGTATGCAGTAGTGCAGTAATTAGATTCTGACCTGGGAATTGCCTACGTAGCTGACCGTGCTGTCTCTTCCTGGATCAGAAACACAACAGCTATTTACATACCCCTTGATCCGAGAAGTTGAGCAAAATGTCCTTTATGTGGATGACCTGCTACGCGCTTTTTATATCCAGAACCCAGAAGTCCATGATCAAGTGTAAACCTAACCTGCGTAGCGCCCTTCTGTGGCAGCCGGGTAACGTAAAGCAGGAACAGAATGCCCAGTGTACGCATCTGCTTTTGGTCCTGGTAAATTGTATGGCTTGCATGAAAAACATTAGTCGTAATTCAATGGGGGAAGAGGAATGGGGAAAGGCATCGATGTCAAGTAACTGACCTATTTTGTTTCCCCATTTTGCACTTTATTCACTCTCTACGGTCAAAACCTGTCTGTAAATGCGACATGGCTTTGACGCAAGGGTACAATTGGCCCAGGCCCGTATGCAGGGTGGGGGCTCGGACGACCCTCCCAGGCAATATCCATGTTCCGCTCCTGATATTAAAGGAGTAGTATGGTGAGACTTCTGGAGTTATGATGATGCTCCATATAACTTGCAAGAGTCATTCAAAAACCATCTCAGGTAGTCAGTCATGCGCTGTGCATAATATGTAGTACGATCTTTTATAAAAATACAACCATAAACAACATGTAATATCCACTACTACTACTGCTACTACTACTACTACCACCTACTACTACTACTACTACTACTACTACTACTGCTACTGCTACTGCTACTGCTACTGCTACTGCTACTACTACTACTACTACTACTACTACTACTACTACCATGCACTACTACTGCTGCTACGGGCTACGGGGAAAGGGGGAATATGGTACATGCTGAAATACTTGATCCATTTGGGTAAAATGAGATAACCAAAATAATAATTAATGGACTTTACAATAGGTTTAGGTTTAATGTTTCAGAACCAGGGAGTCATTTGGGCTTTGGTAAGGGCTCTGTTCCATTGCGACCGTGGATGAACGCCAGTTATATTCCTTTTCGACTAACTCCTCAGAGGGTAACGCGCCAGGGATGTACTAATCGCTCCCAATCCTGCTACCGGTACGGCGCCATTTCATGTCCCGACGGACGGACTAAGTGCATCTCCAGTCTTCAGCAACTTTTGCAAAGGCCGATAGGGGTAAATAATCCTTGCCCTTCATCATTGCCCGGACAGCTGAAGAGAGTATGAATCTTAAAACTTAATTAAGTCGGATAACCAGAGACCATGTCACTGCGAATGGCGATCTACCAACAAACATTGTTTTGAGCCACTTTAAAATTTCCAGGTGGTTTCACCAGGATCTGTTGGTAGCCTCTCGAATACATAACAGTACACTCAACCGTCAAGACACCTTCTTCCTTCAAAATCTGGTTGTTACATTGTTACAAATACATTTCACCTTTGCCAAGGAGTCATAAAATATCTTTGTGTTGAGATTATTTTCTTATAATATGCGAAACTTTTGAACATACATAGGCTTGAAACAGCAGCACCATTTTATATCTCAACACTTTTCGAACTAAATTTTGTTTGAAATAAGAAGGGAACACCTCTACATCAGAAAGGAGATTTCGTCACATCACAATTTTGACCAGTAACTATTATCCATTGTTTATTTTAAACAACTGATATGGCAACCCAGTTTAAAATTCAAACTTCCTGATGAAATTGACAGTGCCCTCTATTGCTCCATTCTCCAGTGCACTGTTTCTGCTGCATTAAATCTAGTTGAGCACTGGCTGATCAGGCTTACATTTAGCTTAGAATACAACTATTCCTGCACTTTACATAATGTTCACATTTGTTAGGCACGTATGGTTCTTCTAAAGTAAGCATGCACAACAACAGGCGATTTACCGTTTACGCGTCGTTGGAAATCACTAGTACCCAGCGGAGTGAACTCTGCTTGCCCATCCTCTCTTTATGTTTTCCCAAACACTGACCAAGGAATATGCCGTTCAACCTGCTACGTAGGCAAGATCACCAGTGGCGTCAGTGATTTGACAGAATAATTGTTTCCTCATAATTTCACCCTTTCTGGGGGAAGTGAAAATTTCTACCACATGAAATCCCAAAATAAAAATGTTTAAGAACGACTTTAAAGGCCAGGGAAGTACCGTTTCCGGCAACTTAGTTACCTGGCAATAATTTTCTTAGACGCTACACGGCCTAGCCGATGACGGCGCTCCGCTTAGATAGTTTTACATATATAATGGTTCACTTTCATAAGATCGACCCCTCCCCCCTAGCAAAAGTTGCATACGGGCCTGAGGCCCTCCTTTTTATCGTAAACAATTATATATTGTAGTGTGCAAGTTCACGTTTCAAGAAAGTCTGTGCAAAACCTTTGCTGACGTCTGGTAATCAGAACTATTTGTTTACAACTTTATTTCTGACAAAAATAAAGATAAAAATATGAAGGAATGTGCCGAATTGAACTTTTCAATACTGACGTTGGTGAAACCAGATGTATGGATGGCGCCAACTTTCATGTCAGCCACTTTGGTTAAATTTCAAAAATGACGTCTTTAAAACTCTCTGTTCGTCAGGAGAGAGGTCAAATCAAGCATCTCTCGACTGCTTGGACTTAACATTTCGGTTCTAGTACCTTATCCAGGCAACGGTATAACTAACGTAAGCATAGGCTTTAGGCCTACTGGAATTATGAGAACTCAATTGAGATTGAGATTTCACATGCAGTAAAAAGTACTCTGTCTTCTTGGACATTAGCGATAGCTTATCAGGCACGAAAACTGAATTTTAAACTAACTGAGCAGTTCTGTAAATGTTTCACACAAGAAGGGGTAAGAACGCGACTGTCTTGTGAGATGTTTAATTTTATATCATATTCGAAAATGTTGACATAATGAAATTATATTTTTCCTTGCTGACAAAATTCTTGTTCGAAAGAGCAGATTGATATTGGTAAGCCCATTGGATATATCATGTCTAAGATTGGTTTGGCTACACAAAGGCCATTTAAAGTAGACATGTCGGCATGTGTTACCCCACCTTGAAATCTACCCCTTGTGTGACGACATTTATTGCCATAGCAACGACTCCGAGTAACTTCTGAAAGCATGTATGTACGTCATGAATGTCATGTGATCATCTTAGGGTCGATATATTAATAGTACATCGGAGCCAGTCGGGCCTGGTAATAACACTTGTTAAAAGGTAAACAGCATCCCCAGTGTAGTAGCGTAACCTGTTCAATACACAAGCTAAAGACCGGATCCTTTGTAACGTCACACTTATCAACAGGATATGAATAGTCCATAATGAGGAAAACATGTGTTCTAACTCTTTTGTTATATCAGTCATACACTGGTCTGAAAAGAGTAATTTCAATAAACTGAAGGAAATGTATTTGTATTTTGAACGATTAATGAGTTGGCACCCACTGATAAGATTAAGCCAGATTTACCGACGATCCTCCGAGTTCCCTTCAAGGCGTGATCACCATGGTTTAACAGACGTAATTATAAAATTTTACCTTTAAAATGCATTTATCCTGCATACATGCATTTCAATCCCTTCGATTGACAGGTTTGATTCGAAATTAAATATTTCTGACATTAATTAAAACTGTGTTCAATACTGCTTAGCAGCAAGAGTGTAATGTTTTTTTATACACTCTGGACCCGTCAAATGTACGCAACACTCCGTTTGTAAAGAAACTGGCTTTTCTCCGGGTCGATTGAGGCTTTAGTCCGGGACCCGCGGTTCGAACTTTACTTTTCCGAAAATCCATACTCATGAGCCATGCATATTTTCCCTCTTGACCGACGGATTATCTGTGTGCCCTAAACAGTGACACCACAGAATTTTACACCGAAAAGAACATGAGAACGATGGGTCTTAAAAGGCTGAAAGGAGAGGATACAGGACAAGGAAAAATGCATGTAAATTCCCATTGAAGGGAGGGGTGGGGATTAAAGGTACAAATTTTATTTAAAGGGTAGCCTCACCGTTGTTACTAAGGTACACAGGCTGAGAAGATTGTCATATGGGATAAATGTTAAAAAAAGATATAAAAATCCTCAACAGGACACAACTTTTCATGCACCTTAAATGCAACAAGCAGCAACTTTTGTGAATTTTTCGGGAATCCCCCGCTTAAGAGAAAAGCACTCATCGCCAGTGGTACCTGGAAAACTCCCTGTGTCGAGGGCCGTTAGAATCACAGTGTCCGCTTTCTAGTTTACCGGGATGTCTCTTGCCAGACAGGGGGCACAAAAATAAAGCAGTTAGCTAGAAGCCTAGAAGACGTCAGTATGTTCAACAAAATGAAAGTAAAAATGCACTTAAAATCAATTGTTTTGACTAGATTCAGGGGGCTATAGGTATTTATCCCTTACGCCCATGTCATTTATGGCAGGTGTCAACGCTACGCCCCTCTTTTCACTCGAACTAGTGTATTGCATTACAAAACTATTTCAATGTTTTTTGCATCTCCTCTCAAAGTAAGTGGCAACTTTTGAAGCCTGTCTCTTGCCGAAAATTCAGAAATTGAAAGCTGCCTGTCTCAAGAATGAAAGGATAACGTAGTGATTTATAGGCCATGTTACGTACAAATAATTTTCTTCAAGTCAGAAACGCACAAGTACTGCATTACTAGAAGTACCAGCGGTCAAGCTCATACAGAATTGTTAAAATGTCCCGAAGTTGCACATGTTTTGAAATCCTGAATCGGCTGATTTATTGAAATTGTTCTGATTTCTCTTTGTGAAGTCTTCCTGATATAGCTTACCGGTAACAGAAATAACCAGTTGTCAGCGGTGGCGCCAGGATTTCCCCGACAGGGGGGCCAGCAACCCAAAGTCTCAGCGAAGGAAATAAAGTGCCGAAACGATGTTTGAAGGAATATTTTGGCGCGCGAAGCGCGCCGAAAATTTTGGGCTCTTTTTGGAGAAAATTTGAAAAAATTGCCTACATTTTCCATGGAAAATTTGAAAAAAATGGGGCTTTGAAGAAGAAAATTGGAAAATTTGGGGTTTTTATTGAAGAATTTGCCCTAATTTGGCCAAAATTAAGTAAATCGTCGGGGCGACTGGGCGTTGTCGGGGACTAAATATTTTGTCGTATACATAACAGCTCCCCGACGAAACCGAAAAATTTCCCCGACGGGGGGGGGGCAGCCTTCCCCGACGGGGGGACATGGCCCCCTGGCTCCCCCGCTGGCGCCACCCTTGCCAGTTGTAAAGCTCAGCATGTATAAATTCTCCGAAAATTTCCTTCAGAATAAAGGGTGGGTTAAGGGTGGATGTAGAAATCGTTAACTCGGTATAATGGGGCTAATTTCACCATCCAATTTATCTGTTCTTATGACCATTGTGTATGAAAAAACGAAAGTTGGATTAAATTTATGAGGGCCACAATGGAGAGCATGCAAGTATCTGACACAGCGAACGGTGAAGACTGATGGAGGATCTAACTGTCTACGCTTTTTAGAACTCTTTCCTAAATATTAGACTTGTTTTTTATTCCAATACGACGGAATGTAACGGTGTCGAAGCTTGTTAATTTTTCAGTTCTATTTACTGCGTAAAACACAATGTTTGGATTAATGGCAATAACATAGGGGAAATGTTCTCTCAGAACTTCATGGTCAAGTAGTTAGAGCATCCGACTTGCAGCCGGAAGGTCCGGGGTTCGACTCCTGACCGGGTCATACCAAAGACTAAAAATGGAACCTACTGCCATTGTGCTTGGTGCTCAGCATAAGCAATGGAGTAGGGAAAACAAGCTAGTGAGTCACAATTAGTTGAAGTCGGGCCGACCCGACTTTAACCAATTGGTTAGAAACTGAGCCGTAAAACCTCATCTAACTAATTGTCAGAAACAGACAATCGAGGGATACTTCATATGGTCTTAGACAAATAAATACTTCTCACATGAACCCCACCCCCTTTCCTAGGCCTATCTAATTTTCTCGATGCTGATCGTTCTTCTTTTATGGCTAGAATGTTCCTTTCTTCGAGCACAGTTCACATGCCATACTCTTTCTCAATAAAGGTCGCGCGCCCCCAATTATAGACTAAGCCTATCCAAGGGCCTAGTCTCCACCCGGGAGCTTAAAATGAACTGAAGCAGCAGCGGAATGCTTCCAAGAAAAATTAAAATGATAAAACTGGAATTTACCCAAGTATTGTGATATATGCAACTGGTATGTCTATTATCCTTTAGATCCAGCTCCTTTGACAACCATAATAAAAAGGGAGTGATGCATTCACGCATGACTTGTTCTTTCGTTCCAAATACGTTAAATAATGGAGATACAGAAAACAACTTTTGGTAAAGCAAAAGAAAGAACACAAAAAGAAAGACAAAAGAAGAAAAAAAAAAAGAAAAAAAAAAACATTACTCCATTTCTGAGGCCATAATCGTACACATGGTGGAACCAGGGTAAGCACAAAGTTCGGCCGTAATGGGGTGTTCGCCGTTTTAGTTTTTATTACGTACTACGTACGATGTGTAAGCTGCGTGCAAGCTACTGAGACACTAGTTTCCTCTGGGAAATGCTGAGGACAGTCCTGGGTGCGGCTACGTGTGGCTGCGCGTGCTAGATATCCTAATTTCACAAGTCGAATTTTGTCTGAAATAGTCACCTTTAGGAAAAATTCATTGATGGGGTCATGTGTCTCTAGAATGTTAGCTGTAGAGCTGTGAGAAACTGAAAAAAGCAAATGGCCGATCCAGTAGCCTACTGCCGTGAATGACGTGTCTAATAGCTATAGACTACAAGTAGGCTCATACACCCAAAAATAGTCTGGGGGATCTGTCTGTTCCTACAATAACCCCCTTTATATTACGATTATGATCAGCTCTCAAAAACTCAATCACCCATGACTATCTTCTTTAAGTTATTTAGCCCGTTTACAAAAATGACAAATACGTAAAGAGTGTGAATAGAAACAATCGATCAACTGCTTTTGTGCCGAATCTGAAAAAAATGAGTGGAAAAAGGTAAAAAGGTCCATTTTCGAGTAATGTTCCTAACTTATGATATGGAAATACCCGCGCAGTAATTATGTCCCCCTTGTGAATATTGACGGTCCTGTGTAGGTAGGTATAGGCTTTATCATAGACAAATAATGGAACCCATAGTTATACCCAATTTGTTTTTTTGGAGGGGAGAAAGAAATGCTGTCTTACTGAAGGATACCGCAGACTAAAATCAGCACGAACTTAATGTGGATCACGAACTGCTCATAGGGGACAGAGGATAGCCATATAATGTTATGATACTTTGCTGTGGCCACATTTTTCCATGACCACCCTCTCACACCTTTCGGGCCCCTTCGTGAAATCCTGGATCCGCCACTGGTGTGTGTGTGTGTGTGGGGGGGGGGGGTGAATGTACATGTGTTGGTCAATTTAAGTTTTTAAAATCTTTTATGTGTGAAATCCTGCAAGTTATTGCACTACTTATGCGTACTTTGGTTTTATTTCATGAGGACATAAAACTTGTCTTTTCTTTTTCGTAGGAACTGTAAACAGGAAGTTTGTGAACTTAATTGTAAACAGAACAGCTTTATTATTACAATTATCTGTTTTTAATGTATTACAAATAATGATATAGAAACTTGTGTCCATAAACTCATACTGGTGACTTATAACATGTGACCCATCAGCCCAGGTAGACAAAGGAGCATACAAAGAGAGTTCCCCCTCGAAGTAATATACGTAACGTGTTACTAAACAAAAGAGACAGAGGTCGTGTGGGGCGGTGGAGGACAGTTGACAGTGGGATGGTAATCACTGGGTATGGGTCTCCTGGTTAGCTCAGTTGATGACGTCAAACTTTCAAATCATTTTGTTTACTTCTTCACATGTTTTGATGACTAATTTTGGATTTTCCGCTCAATCGGGTTTTGGGGATACCCTTCCGGTGTTCCCGGTGAATCATCGCCTTCCTCTACCACTATGAGTCACTCCATGGTAACATTGCACAGACACATTCACAGAACGCACAGGTATTTTAATTTAGGTACTGTCAGTCGTGCCGCTATACCGCACACATACCCACTCCAGTTAGATAGAGGTCAAGTGCGATACTTGGTTGCTACAAATGACAAGTTTCAACTCTTGGCACCAGATAAATGATGATAACATGGGAAGTACTTCTCTTCTACTACTTCCATGCTACTAACATCACATGTTAAAGTGCAACAAAACGGAATGCTTCCATCTGTTGCCATAATGTATAACCAGCTCTGATAAAGCGTCCTCACTATGTACTTTTGCCAACGAATGACATTCCCACGTCTTGGTAAAATCAAGTCCGGTATGCAGAGACGTGAAATTTGTGAACGATTTCGAAAAGTTTTTGAAGTCCAGAGGAACATTTTAACAGGTTGTGTTATCAAAGTTGTAGGTACAGTACCTTTTAGTTATTAGTCATCTATGTCACGTGCAATTTGTGCATTGCAAGCACCTGAACGCCGACGTTCTTTGTTTTGGCTCGAGGCCATTCTATGATACAGCTTGTCCTCTCAGTAAACCATTATGACGTAAGTGACGTCTCATGGAATGTAACAATGATATCTTGGTATAAATTTTCTATTATTATCCAATGTGTCTGGTCATTTTGTGGTAACAACTATTTGTGAGTTATTTCGTTTGTTGATAGTAATTGAGATACATAATCTTTGTCACTAAATTGTAATTCTGTACATGTCAAATAGATCTAAATAGTAATATGACAGCTCATTGTGTGGATGAAATGGGTGAATAAACAACGTTAAGGTTGTACGTCGTGTGACACTGTGTGTGTGTTTGTGTGGTGAGGAGGTGGTGAGGAGCAACATTAATGATACGAAAATATGCAGACAGAAATAAAGCACTAAGTAATTCAGTGACGAAGTAACATGACACTTCTAGGGTAACGCTTTTTCAGTTGCGGTCAAATATAGTTTTATGAGTACGCCTATATGTGGCTGAACTTTAGTGAAACAGGGTGAATTATTTAAAGCGACTATTTTTTGAGTAGGAGCGGGGATGGGTGGGGGGGGGGGGACTTGGAGTATAATTCAGCTGACATTTTGAAGATTTAGTTTTGATTATTTAGTCAACTTTTTGCTTATTCGTGAAAATTTATCAATCTCCATTTTTCTGAGGAAGCGAAATTGAAAGGTGGCTGGTGTTATTTGAAAAGTTCCTGGGATGTTAGGAACATTTAACAATAAATCTCATCAAACTGCATGTACTGTGTATGTAGCCAAACTTTTTCTTGCCTCAGGATCGTCAGTGTTTTCCCAATTCCGATGAAAATGATGAAAAGGAGTAAATTTCTGCGGACAAAAAGCCTCCCTGGTCATTAGACTCTTCTGTTATAGTTATGGAAACAGGGGAAAGGGCAGTATAATATAATCACTCTGGACAAGCCTGACAAAATTATTGTAAGTACCCATACTGACCAACAAAGCCTTCTGTCTAATGAAAGAAATGTATAAGCAAGTTTACATAAGTAAGTTTTCTTCTTGTTCAATTATTCCTTGGAAGTTTTCTAGAAGTTCCTGTTGAGTCCGTCCTCTTCTAGCCATCACCGTGAGGGTTTCTTGCAAGACCGAAGGTCCGCGAGACCGAAATTGCATTGAAGCATATGGTCGAAGCTGGAACTGGGTTGACGTGTGATCGTAAGTTCAGTTAAGTTCTCGAGACCGAAGGACCACGAGACCAAAAGTGGATTAGGGTCCGCGAGACAGAGATTGAATTAGAGTCCGCGAGACCGACTCAGGCTTAGAACCCTTGAACTTATGGGACCTTTTTTCTGAACTTCTGAGACTCTTTTGAACTTGTGGGACACCAATATGAACTTGTGGGATATCACTATGAACTTATGAGGTTTTGAAAATTTTCTCTAATTTTTTCTGATCTTATGGGACTCAAAAGTGAACTAATGGGACTTTGAAAATGAACTAATTGGACGCTCTGGGTAACTTATGGGACACTTTTTGAACCCTTTCTGTCCCTCGGACCTCCGGTCTCTCGGGTGGTAACCGGTGATATAACCGTCACCTGCCTTTCGTCACATAAAAAGAACAACACGTAACCCTTACAATGGCTTTTTATGCCTTCCATCATAAAAAAAGAAACTTGCCGGACCCTTCTAAGGAACTTTTTCAACTGATGCACCGAAATAGAATGGTTGTATTGCACATGGATAGGTGGGAAAGCTACGAAGAGCCATCTGCCCAATCCAGCCATATAGAACAGCTTGTATCTGTCATGTGGAAGGCATTGCGTGTTGAAGGTTGTAGATATACTGCACTATCAGGCACTAACATTATGAGATACTGAGAAAAACCTTACTCTTTCACTTCACCACCGTCCCTTTTGTCAACGTGAGGCAAAAATAAAAATACCAAACTTTACAATTCGCTGACCCCTATAATTTTAAGTACTGGTAAATCCCCCTCCCCTCTCACAACACCACTCGTGCCTTCATTTGTACCTGGATCCTGGGCTGCCTCTTCCCGCCCGGGCCCTCTATACGCAACTGGGGCCACATATAATTGGTAGCAATGTGTATCCTTGACTCAGATTGCTGTTGGGTATGACTAATGATATATACTACAAGAGACTGTGTACTGCGCCCGCCACTATTCTCAAATATAGTTTGATAATCTTCCTTCATATTCTCAATGTTTCCTGAACTTGTCGGTGATACCGGTGTTTTGTGCTAAGGGTAAGGTAAGCTGAACTTGTGATCGTGCTCGTAAGGGAAGAATGGGTGAAAACCTGGTCCAAGAAGGGGCATGTCTGATTATAAAGATTGATAACTTAAGATTCATATGAATTGAAGGGACTGCGGAGTTGGTAGTTTTTCTCAGGCACGGTGTGTTTAGTGCACCACCTTGAACCAACACAGCCTGGCCCAAAGCAAAGTCCTAGGGTTACTTCATACTCTTTATAGCCTTAACACCAATATGTCTTTTTCGGCCTACCGACGTTACGGATCAAATCTTTAAGCTGAGGGTCCGACACTGAAATTTAGGGTGTGTTTCTTGCATTCGAGAGGTCTCCGGGTCAAATCCCTTTTCAACCGTTTAGGCTAGAATTTTATGCTGGTTTAAAAATGCTTGTAACAGGGAGTTGCTATTGGACACAGTGATTCTGATGGTTTTAAAAATTAATTATTTATAGCGTTGATGGCTGTCCGACTAAGGGGTGGTCCGATTCACCGAGACACCGGTCAAGTAATCGCTCATAATCCTGCTCACATGATCGCCTTAAAGGCCCAATTATTCTTTTCCATACAGTACAAATTCTTCAAAGCAACTTTTCTTCTTATCCTTACTCTAATTTCACAAAATTAAAAAAGAAAATCTGTCTCTTGCAACTTTCAGACAAAGCTTAAGTCGCTTGTACTGAGTTAAATTGCTCAAGGCCATACTCTGCAGAGTACACTCGCCTACTGTGTGTTATTTATTGCTGTACTTCTATTCGATCCGTCAATAGACCCTTTTCCAAATAGCCATTATAAAGGATTGTGGGATAGAGTTTTGGAATGCGTCGTTTGTGGCAATGGCATTTTACTATGGCCAATAACGACGCATACCAAATTCTATCCCACAATCCTGTGTAAATGCTATTTGGAAAAGAGTCTATACAAGGAATATACACCACATGACATTCACTGATCTGCACAACTCATTATTGACTTATCAGAGTGGAGCTATTGTTTTAACTTACGTCAATCAAAGTTCAATCTCCAATTGTAAACAGAGATACTCAGCTTTTCTGTAACATGTTCGGGGTGATTCAACAGCCTCTTTAATGTTCCTATCCAAAGGGCGAGAGAGTATTTCCAGGTTTGGGTCACTTTTCCAAAGGCTGGATGTCATGGAAAACTTTTTCTCCGCTTAGAAACATGCAGCCGGTCGCCTCATTTTTTTCCCACAAGGTAATGGGCAAATTAGATATTCAAAATTTTTCAAATTTGTTTCTAAATCATGGTTAGGGTTAACAATAGGGTTAGGGTTAAGCGGACTGGGGTTATTTGGCCTGGTTTTTCATAATCCGGTGTCAGAATTACAATAACAGGGTCAGAAGGTTGTCATTTTGGAACTAGGGGTGTGGCCTATTTCCAAGAAGCTGATTGGTCCATTGGCATGATTTGCCCATAACCTCGTACGAAAAAATTGCGCCAGCCGGTCAGCTGGCTGAATTAATTTAACCGGACAAAATTTTGAATCTAACGATTACCCGAGTAGGACACTGACAAACCCCGTTAAATAAACAGCTTCATTTTACTTATTAATCAGCTGTGACGCATTTATATGCAGGCCAGGGGCCGATAACATAAACGTATTAGGGCAGGGACCGCAGGACGTCCTCTCTGGCGGATGTCAACCGCCAGAAACTTTGCTAGCGATATAGATTTCCGCATTGTGTTTTTAATTTCAGCTTCTGCAAGATTCCTTGACTGAGTGTTTGTTGTCACGGGGTAGCACGGGCTCATGTGAAATAGGAGAACGCTATTGTTTTAAGCCAAAATAATAAGGAAACATTTTCTATACTGAAATTTATAAAAAGAGGGTTATTGCAAAGGTTACATGGAGCCTGCCCGAGTACTATCTAAACAGAACAAAGAAAATATCGCTTTGAGACCGGAAAATAGCAGCAGGGATTTTAGACCCTGGTATCACTGCAGTTCAAGAGTTTGAAAATTAAACTAGAACCGTACGCTTCCTGAGATCGTAATCTCTGTGCGTGTCTCATCATTTTTGTAGCTCTGTCTGATATTGAATGAATTGTTCGGTCAGAAACAGATCTCGGCTTTTGGGATGTTTTTGTTAAACCTGATAGGGAATAAAAGTTTACCGTCGTGTATGAATTACTCCTAATGAGGCTTTTGAAAGTCCGCGTGACTAATGTAACACGGTTCGATTACAACTTCGTTTCGTAACTTCAAAGTTCTTTAATAGAGAGCGAAATGCATACGTAGTTGTAACGCGGAAGGGGAAGGGGCCGGCAGCTTTGTAGATTCAGGCATTTTGCCAAACCCTGCCTTGACTGTCCACTAAAGCTTACTTTTTCCTGACTTTACAACTATCGTTAGGTCGTCAGTGATGCATGTTAGTCAACGCGAATCTATACAGTTTTTCAGTGCGTGAGTCAGGCCCGTTACTAGAGGAGATCGAGGGGCCCGGAAGACCCCCTTTCGAATGCAGAGTTACGCTCAGGCCCTCTTAAATATACTTTTTCTTCCGAAGATGCAAAATACTACATTAGGTAGCTTCCTAGGCAAATTTATTAAAATACTCAATGTAACCTTCTCTTTGAGAATGCCGATTGCATGACGGCGTCCACATTCATAAAATTATTCACTGCAGCTGTAACGGAATTCTATCTGGAGCTGCGTTCACGTGGAAAAGCAATCCTCTCACACGACCTAGTTATGGGCTTGGTGCTTGCATGTGTACACCATACCTCTGCTTCTAAAAGGTAGGGCGTGCAAGTCCGAAATATCCATAAGCAACTCACATCGAATCAAGTGGCAACAATAGTGTTGCTCATGACACTCTCTCTAACATGACACTGTTGCCTTCTTAGCGAAATTTGAAATACTGCATGAAGTGGTTAATGGCTCGTGTATTTGTAATACTGTGGTCAGGATGACTTAAAGAACAGTTTTAACTGAGACCAGATGATATAGGTCAAGCCCATCGGCATACCACGTCGACGGGTGAGTGCTACAGGCGCTCCAACCCCATTCAGGCAATAAAATGTACGATTTAAGAGCAAAATATATCCTACTTTATATATATATATATATATATATATATATATATATATATATATATATATATATATATATATATAATATATATATATATATAATATATATTATATATATATATATATATATTTTTATATATATATATATATATATATATATATGTATATATATATATATATATAAACTTAAAGGCTATCTACATTGCCTCTGATCTATATAACCTTTAAGTTTTTCCCGTTACTTTGTATTCACAACTGAAGAAAAGCTTTTGACTGCTCGAAATATTTTGTGTTTTCGTTTGTAATATATCAGTTGGCATGTATGTATCTGTTTTTCCGGAGTTTTCTTTCTTTTCTATGTTGCCAACACACGCCAACCAATAGAGCTTATGCACCTACGTCACGTTTCTCTATTTTTCCACCCAAGGGTACATTGTGCAACAATTGTTACTAAGGTGCTGTCGTGAGCGCGTATCCTTAAAGGCAATAGGCAGTCGCCCCAAAATTTTCTCTGAAAAATCAGCAAACTCTTGCAAATCTCCTCCTATTGCATTAAAAGCACTTCTGAAGATGTTTTGAACATAACTATTACAAACAATAGGTAAAGAAAGGCAAAATTCTCCTTGAATTCCAAAATTCACTCACAAAAATATTGTCACATGATCAAAATAGGCCAATCATGAACTAGAGTGACAGGATACACTCACTCTGTTTGGGGTGACTGCCTACTGCCTTTAACACACCTACTACGTATGGCAGTTCCATCCAGTAAGCCAAATTGAAACGCGCTGACGTCACGTGCATAAGCTCTATACGACATCTCTCTATATATATATATATATATATATATATATATATATATATATATATATATATATATATATATATATATATATATATATAAGAAATGATGAAAAAGAGAGTGTGCATCATGTATATATGGTATATATATATATATATATATATTTCACCGACGTCACGTGATCGCGCGTCTGTTCGGTTTTGAAGGGCAAGATAGCGCGTCTCTTTGGTTTTGAAGGGCACGCGTCCATTGTGTCACAGACGTATCTATGATTATGCCGTGCGCGTGTGCTGTAAATACGCTTACCGCGTGTGTGTCTTTCCCTTCAGTACCTGGGAATCCGACTCACGTCACATGAAATCCCTCTATATAAATAAGACACCTTCATCACAAATCTTCGTTGTCTCAGTTGTGAGGTTTACAATCTGGTATATGTTGTGAATTTTTTTAGAGTTAGCCGTTTCTCACATTAATTTCACTAAATAATCTTGAAGTGGATGATACCGAAAAACTGTACTTTCCTTAGACTGAGATACATTCAACTCTGCTAGCAACTGGGTTGTAGAGAGCCAGTCGTTATATTTGAATTATTTCTACCAATCTGTCATACCTTTATTTTCTCTGTTTAGATTATTGTCGCTGAAAACGTTAAATGGCACTTTAGTATCACCTTACCTTACATTTTCAATTACTGGACATCACTTTAAATAATATTTGAATAATTGACAATAATAAATCCAAAGTGATATATAGTGTCTCAGATTAATGTTCTCCTGACTTATTTACTTACCATATGCAAAACTAACGTCAAAGACACCCAAATTGATAAACTACCCAATTTTATACATCTCATGTGACATATAGGATCGAAGAAAAAAATAACGAAATTTCTTTGATACAAGGAGCGGATAATGGAATTGTACCTATATTTCCTCACACTTTGGGTTGATGCTAGTGGCCCTTTAAAAATAAGAAGATAGATATCTCTTGTCTTTCCTGTATCACAATAAGCTTGAAAGAGCGTACCATCCATTTAATACGTTCCACCTTCTTTTCCTGTTCATCCACGGTTCATAGGGAACCATTCAGGGGTGCTTCACCAGGTAAAACACCTCCGTGACGCTCGCTTTCCTAGATGGTAAAGGTTTTTCTCGGTCAATCATCTTTACTTGTCAATAGATGTGTAATCAGTCGTTGACAAGAATTGTGCTTATGCAGTTTCTCGGCAGCTTGTAGAACAGATTTTGAGAGAGCCCTAAACTTTTATTGCACGCATGGGTGTCAACCGGTGGGAGACGTGGGGGAGGGCATCTCCCCACTTTGAAAGTGGAGGGGATTGCCCCCAACACTTTTCCAGAACCCTAACAAAATGATACGCATATTTTTTTATTCCATAGCTTGCTATACAGCGGATTCAATGGAATTAAACCCAACAATGGTGGATACAGCCATTTAATGGGCGAAAATCGTGGGATAATGCTTCAGATTACACCACAGACCATGTGGCCTCCAACGTTTCCAGGGTCCTTAATTGAGCCCCGGATCCCTCGTTTATATGGCTTAGTGATTCGCGCTTGAAGTATAAGGTCTGGTCAAGGTGATGTTCCCCACTATCGAGAAGCTGTTGACACTTTTGTTCCTATGGTGTCTTCCCAAACTTTTCAATTTCAACTTTTCAGATAGATCTACTTCCAACAGCCCAATAATGACATGAATTCATTCAAACTAATTTGCTTTTACTTCAAATAGATTCAGTGCCTACTATGTCAGGTATGTAGTCATTCATGGAGTTCAATTATTTTGTAAGAAAAACTCCCCGACTCATTTCCTTTTTTTTTTTTGAGAATTTAATTGGGCCCTCCATTCAGGATGCACGAAATATATTTTCACGAAGCTCAAAACTAAATCAGAAAAGTCTTGTCCCATTTGGAAACTCTTCGTCATTTTTAATTGAACTATACAGATGGGGTGACCCTGCCACGGTGGTGGTGGAGTGAGGGCGTAAGTGCCTATAGACCTCATCATTTTGAAGGGGGAATGCTCTCTGTCCTGACATCTCTTTGTTCCGACCTCTCTATTTTCCGAACTTCTATTCATGACAGTCAGTGTTAGGATAAGGGTTAGGATGGGGTTAGGCTTAATTCAAGAAAAAAAATGAGAACTAATCAAAAGTAAAGAGGTAATTTGATTTCCAAGTACTTTGGAAACCACAGGGCCATGAAATCCAATAGACTCGACATTTTATCCTACGCTGCAAAGAATTTTGTCTAATGAATCATATTTTTGCTTTGAAATAGCATTGGTTTGGATTCGTTATGGATTGATGTTGGAACGAGGCTGCCAGTTGTAGGTGTCATTGTCATTTTGCATGGTTTGACGTGGATTATTGAGCTACACTGTATGCACATGCATATTAAACCACAAACACTTCCCTCGTATTTGACGACTTACCCACGCCTTTGACAAATAAACGTTAAAGGTCAAGGAACCTTGTAAACTTTTCCTTTTGATCAGTCACGTGTAGGTATATATATTTGTTGAATCTCTGTATTTGCCAAAAAAGAAGATTTTGTAGCATTTGCTCTTTTCAGTTACAGCAACATTAAAAGGGTATCAGAGTTAACCAGGATAAGCTGGGGATGGGGAAGGGAAATGAGAGTTTGAGAATTAACTATCGCTTCTCGGCCATTTTGTTGAGATCACGTGGAAGAATTTTTTTCTTTTCAGCGAATCTAGAAAGGGCCACACATGACAGAATCGTGATGTAGAGGTCTGAAGGTCGAGAGGTTGGTCATATTCAGTTAAGTGTAACTTTTGAGGACACTAGATCTGTTATGGAATATGATCAAATAGGTCCCATGCATGGCGTATCTAGGCACTGGAATGTTGGAAGGGGGTAAAGTGGGGGAAGGGTTATAATTCTCGGGGTGACATAAATAGTACAATTGATATTTAGAGCAATTACACTTTGTTTTGACATTTCATTATGCATGGGGCCAACATGGGCGGCAAGGTCTCTGAGGGGGTCTTTGCCCGTTTTTCCCATCTGGCTATGTCCCTGGTCCATTTTAACGGTTATACTTACCATTGTAAAACCAATATCAAATGATGATATCCATTTCACATACCGCTTATATATAGCTTATATTTACACCATGTCCACCCTTTCAGAAGGGTTAGGTTAGGTTAGATGAGGTTTAACGGCCCAGTTTCCAACCAATTAGTTCAAGTCGAGCCTTTTTTCCAGTTGTGGCTCACTGGTTTGTTTTCCCTTACTCCATTGCTTTCAGAAGGAATAATTAATTCTTTCAGCAACATGAAAGCAGGGAGTTCATTATACCTTCCTGGTAAAAGGAAGCTCTTGTTTGATGTTTTCTGATCCTGTGCACTAAAAGTCCCAAAACACCAATTCTTGGACAGCAACTGTTTTCGTCAGTGAGTTTGTCTTTATTTTAGAACTCTTGATATAATTGGAATATTCCAAGTGTATAACCTAAAATTAAAAAGATAAGGTGTCAGCTGTGTTATTAGGACTCATATTTTGTCAGTGTCATGAATTTGTCCCCTTGGTTCAAGAAACGCCCATATCCCGTGTGACGGTGCCATATCCAATCACCCTGCATTGTAGGCGTGATTTTGTGAAATTAACGACTTAAAATTGAGGGTAAATCTGAGTCTAAATACCATAAAAAGTGCTTCGAGAGTGCGAAGTAGATTGTATTGTAGGGCAGGGAATTTTACCTTGTGTGTATGTAACGGGATGTAAAACGGGAAGAAACATTTTACATCACCTTTTTCGTAGTTTTCGCCAAGTTTTTGCTTTAAACCTGAGAATATTCGTCACTAATTTGACAGAACAATGGTGTCTGTAACGGACTAATCAAATTCGAAACTTAAACCTATTTAAGAATATGACTGATTATTGTTGAATCATGATAGTAGCGCTATTAAGGGAAAACTCCCCGGTAAAAGCAGTGTTTGGGCCCGATTCATCTACCTCGATCCGGGGTTCAATGAAAAGTACCCTACTGAGGTCAAGGGTCAACACTCCTGTTGACTCAACAGGAAGTACCTCGGAAAGAAGTACTTGCTTCGGGATATCCTTCATTACGCAGCCTCGCCAAATCATAAGTAGGGGAACAGACGGCACGATATTAATTCCACATGTATAGCTGGGCCGGAAGCAAGGGGTCGAGGGATGGAGCCCAGAGCTTCACATGCAAGGGCGGGATTAGTGTTCCAAGGGACACAGTGTCCCTTGTATTGCACTTCAACTAAAGGAATCAATATCGTCTCTGCTTCAAGGGTTATTTAAAGGTAACATTGCTACAATGGACCGTATCTGTAGAACATCACACGGCATTTGTATAACTTGCGACAATTTTCCTCAATGGCTTTTTCTTCTGCTAAAATGTAGCCTTCTTCACATCCATCATAGCCTGACATGATGTCACATCCATGCACATATGGATGATACCACATTTCTTTCCTACCGATGTATTATCGTGAGATTTTTCAAGGAACGTTATCTGCCGCAAAGTCCAACCTTTGGAAGGGTTTCCGAAGGGTACTTTCACCCAGTAGGGAAGTCAACAACGTCTGAGGCTGGGAGCTGCAGTTCTACATTCGGGTAAAAAATTGGCTATTTTCGGGAAATACGCTCATTGCGATAACGAAACCTCTAAACTTTCGTGCAAACGTGCTAAGCCCCCAGTTGCAAGAGGTCTCGAACGGTTATAGTCAAACGGGATTTAATTGTCTTCGGGCGCAAAGGAAGAGGGCGTCATATTGTGATCACTTGTACTGTTTTTATTTGTTTCATGTTGACGGGGGAAGGGAAAGTGGAAGGAGAGGGTGGCACCATAAGTTAAGTTTCTTCGGGCGCTCTCTACGCCATTGCTCACGCCCTTCAACTTTCGATTTTGAGCAAAAAAGACGTGTAGGCTACGTGTAATTTAAGTATAGCATAATTATCATTACTCTTTGTAAAGGTGTTAATAAATAAACAGTACATACCTGGAAATTTATGAGGTACTTGGGGGCTGCTCTCTGTTCCGACGTCTTTATATTCCGACAAATCTATATGAGGTCAGTGTTAGGATACGGGTTAGGTTAGAACCTAACACTGACCTCAGTGTAGACTTGTCGAAATATAGAGACGTCGGAATAGAGAGCAGTCCCCGACATTTTACAATCGTTCACTGAGTGAAGAAACTCTCGTTTAGAGGGATCCTTATCGACAACCGCCCTCCAGATATACAAAGAGTAGTTTGGACTGAACTTTAATGAGGAAGTACACTAAAGGTTATTATACTTAAAGTTATTATACTTACACAAATGAACGTGTTTAGTTTAACCTGTGAAGAATTGCTTAAATGTTCTGGTTTTTAGCGAATCGTTGAAACAGCAAGAATTGATGGTGGTGTGATGAGAATCCCCATCGAGATATTGATCGGTGAGTTATGATGATGTATCACATATAAAGTTGAGTCAGGTTACTGTGCAATAAATGTCTAAAGGAACTTTTTTTCAAAATAAATGTTTACCCTGTAAAAACACTTGGGTCAATTTGACCCAAAATTGGGTCATGGGGAACCGACCAAAATTATTGGGTCAAATAAGAGCTATAAGTAAAGCTTCATTTGATCCAAACGGGATTAAAATTTGACCCAAATTGTTGGTTCAGTTCCCTCGTCGCCCAAATATTTTTAAACTGTAGAAATGTGTGTATAGAAGAAGTAAATATAAAAAAATACCATGCAGTGTTTATATCATCGCCTATAAGTTTAATTAATTTAGTTTTCATTTTCGATCGGTTCGTTTTTTCTGAATTGTAAACATTTCGCCGAGCGTGAGAAAACCATATATAACAAGAAATACTAATGAAGAACACATGATGGTATAGGTGACATAAAGAAGGCTGGAAAATGAAACGAATGAATCAGAAGGAAGTTTAATCATGGAGCTTCGCTGTAGCTCCATGGTTAACTGTTGTAACTCTATTTCATTTACAGAAAAAAAAAGAAACAAAGGAGCGGTTCTTTAAACTCAACAGACTTTATCAAAATGTGTAATTTTTATTTTAAAGAAGGATAAGGACGTATCAGAATACATTTCACAAGGGGAAGGGAAGAGGGCAGGGGATAGGGGTGTTTGCCCTAAAAATGTTCCCTGATTGGTAAACATCAGGACATAAATTTTTACCCTGACTGATATCAACATTTCTGCTCTAAAACAGAGACACTGTTTTGCTCAGGTAGTGGGGAGGGGGCTGAGGGGGCAGGGAAGGATGGATCCCTAGGCCCTTCGCCTAATGCAACTGTGTGAATGAACTGAAAATGCAATGACTTCATGAAACAGTGTGTGATTTCATGTTCTCAGATTAATTAAAGAAGAAATCGTCAATACATGTTTCTAAAATTGTTGAAAATAGGA
Organism: Holothuria leucospilota; assembly: GCA_029531755.1. Taxonomy (NCBI): domain Eukaryota; kingdom Metazoa; phylum Echinodermata; class Holothuroidea; order Aspidochirotida; family Holothuriidae; genus Holothuria; species Holothuria leucospilota. The sequence continues at coordinate 36,205,205 of CM055965.1, read as the reverse complement.
TACTTCCGTGCATATTACTCAGGGAACTAAATAAATACACACATGTTATTCATATGGGTATGTTACTGTTTGAGGACATAATTAGTCTGCCAGTGCATGTGTATACAAGGTTGCAAACATGTTTTACGTTGTGATGGATGTAAAAAATGTCAGTGAACTGTTTTAATGCAAGGAGATAATACATTACAAGAGCTAGGGAAGGTAACTTCATTGGTCTAACCCACATCTTCACAGCATATTCTGTCGCTGAGATATAAAATGTTGAAATTTATTCACCTAATTACAAGAACTGTTTGTTACCTTGGGAAAATGGCTCTTTTCTGGTATAACTTGTTGTGAGGAGAGGATTTGCATACCCAAGTCAATCCATAATAATAAACTGCCGATCAACACTTTGGATCACAGACGTGTCAGGTGAATATAGGATTTGGCCAATGAGATTCATTTTCAACATCTGCAAGGTATATTGTTATCTTCTTTTACTGCAGTTACTTTTTCAGACTAGAGAAAACCATATGTTTTATACCTTTCAACACTTACAACACATCGTTATACACCTTTTTGCCACTCTAGAGTATTCAAATCACCCACTTAGTTACCATAGCCTACGAGGCGGGGGTCTGGGGGGCTTCAGCCCTCCCAGAGCAGGGAAAATGCTTATTTCAGGGCACTGACACTTTTATTTTCAGGACAAGGGGGCAGTACAGTGGGCAGTGCGGCGGGCAGCGGCGTTTGCCAACAGGACAAAATGTCTATTAGTTGCACAACGCATATTGTTGAATACATGTGTAAACCAAATCTCCCGAAATAATATCTTTCTTTATAGTTTGTGGGGGGGGGGGGGAGGGGGAACTCATCCATACCCGTCCTGAATGCTGTCATGGTAAAAGAGGAAAATCAGGGCAATTTGCAAAATTGTCGGGGCAAACACCCTCCGCCCCCCTGTGAAATGTCTTCCCGTACGCCTATGTTAGTTACGTATAGATAAACTTTTAAATAGTTCCCAATGTTATGACATGAGAATTCTCAAATAAATTAGTCAAAAAACTTTAATTAGTAATATGATACTACATTTTGACTTATATTAGTCGAAATTATGTACTATATTGTTGTTTTGACCATGTCTTCAGCGTAAATGAACCTGCTCTATACTGTTCTTTCAAGAAGATATACGTAATGTGGAAACCTCTCCACGTGATTTGCTCCTTATTCAGATAAGAGAATGAAGCTAAGTAAACAAAATGATGATGGGAGAAATATCGTGGCAATGATTCGTGCATCAATAAAACAAGGAACTGAACCAGGGCAGTTAAAAAAGAGTGACTGATGAATAATTGTTTTGATGAAATCGGAAAACAAGCTAAAACAAAAAATGACTGACAAGACTGATTTTTATCATGATTTGTCATTTAAAATTTAGTCTGTTATTTGCCCCATCATTCCCGCTCAGCGGGATCTATCCTATGGTTGATGAATAATGCATAGCATTAATGACGTCACACCAGGGTTTAATGCTCCAGTTCTATACGTTTCCTTTATTACTTCCTTTTTGATACAAACAATTTCATGTATTAGGTGAGTTTGTCATACACCCGCATTGAAAAATTTTAGATAAGAGTGCATGTATAGAGATTTTTCGCAATAAAAATTGTTGCAATCATTTCCACAAAGAAAATAAGATTGCAAGTATTTTTGCACAGGCACTATCCGATGGACTTCCATTATTGGTTGACGCCCCCCCCCCCATTTTATTTTCAAAAGCTAAGTTGTCTTTGATATAACAGCGTCTTTCAGAAGTGCAAAACGATGAAGAGAGCCCCCAAAATAACAAAAAAAATTCTTTAAAGCATGCCATTTACGAGGGTAAACTAAAGGCTTTCGAAAATTTCTCTTGCAAACTCAGAAGACGCAATTTAATGGATCGAAATAGTTTATTTATTCATATTCCCGGGTCAAGTTTTGCTGAAGCTGTTCAGGGAGGGAGCAGAAAACCAGGTGTCCGGGCGGAGTCTCTTTAACTCTCGTCTTGTCCCTTCAGATTCCTACTTCCTTTAAAAAGTGGTTTCAGATTTTGGCCAGCATTGGAAGATAGCGTCAGGAAAATCTGAAGAAAAAAATAAACATTTACTGTATAAGGGGTTGGTGACTTTACTAAACAACTTGAAAGTTTTAACGCTACCTTATCACTACTGAGCTAGCTTTCTGTGATTGGGCATCGGATTGATGACTTCCATACTTATTCTATCAACATTAAGGGGAATACTGTAGCATATCAGTGATTGTTCTTCATTTATCACATCACATTCTAATATTTTACCACCAAAAGATTCTAGATTCTAATGTCGATATTTCCGTGATTGAACTGTTTAATTGTTTTTAATACTTTTTTTCCAAACTCCTCTCGACTCTTTGGCCAAGAGCAAAAGGGCGCAAACACACGTCTGCTCCCCAAAGGAGCAACGTCCCCGATGGGGACATGAAGACCTCTATACCATGGCGTTGCTATATGCGTGGCCTGGTTGTAGACTAGGTGAAAAAACAGACACTACACATGAACTTAGCCAAAAGGCTAGCGTTTTTTGATACTTTTTCAAAAGTCCCCTCGACTCTCTGGCGAAGAGCCAAGGGGCGAAACCAAACATTTCTCCAGAGGGAGTTCTGCTCCCCAAAAGGGGCTACGTCTCCAAGGGACAACGAACCTAAATGACTAACCTCTCAACCCTCAGACCTCTTTACCATGGGTCTATCATGCGTGGTCCCGTTCTTGATTGGCTGAAAAGAGCAGATACTACCCCTTTTTTTGATAATGTTTGGCCTATCCGTATTCCCCTACCACTCTCAGGCGGTGACTTTTCTCCGATAGTACCTCTTAGTTTACCTTTTAGAAATTTTAGTGGTAGCATAAACAGATCAGGGCTGATGACTTCATTCCGTATGCAAATGAAATATCTTGATTAAGAACAGAAGGTTGTTGGAATTAGCAATCAGCTAATGGTGAACCGCACGGAGTAAACATCATGATAACTCGATGATACAACGGTCTTTTAAACGGATGAATAATCAGATCTAGCAAGAAGTAACACCATTGGGTGATGAATCATAATCTGTGACTCATGGTTATTCATACCGTTGTATTACCTGAAATAAAAAGTGATTGAATGTGTGCCAGGGGATCACAAACAATTGCCTTACAAGAACAATGTAAATTTTGAAAAGTGTTGAAGTTAACAATGCATGTCAAAACACGATTTCTTAAACTCTTTAAAACTCTAGATAACAAAGCCATACGAATCTCGGCAAGATAAAAAAGTAAAGTTGTCTTTTGTAGACAATAGAGAAAACCAAATTGTAGAAAAATTGTACATTTCTTTGAGAAGGGAAAACTACGAAAGAAAATGAGGGAAATTTTTAACTTCGTTGGATAAGTTGTAAGAATAACAACACATACAGAATAGTAGTTGCTCACAGAATGCATAACGGTGCTTTTGTAAAATGCTCATCGTTAGATTTCTTTCGTCTCTGGTAGCAATAAAGAGATTACATGATAAACTTAACAAAAGAGGTACATAATTTACTGGTGTTTGCGGAGGGAAGGAGTCTGGGAGCAGCAGTCCGTTGAGCTGAAAAATGTCCATTCAGGGCAAAAGTAGTTTTTTCAGGGCAAAGTTCATTTCAGGATTTTTCGCCAAGACGGAAAATCTCATGACAATTATCTCTGCCCATTGTGAAATATCTTCCGATACGCTAGTGCACTTTATTATAGTTATTAACTTTTGTGAACAACTGAAAATATTTTATACCGAGCATTCTTGATCAATGTGAGTCATCTGATAAGTGTTTTTATGGGAAAACGTCTGAATGAGACTGCACAAATGGGTACATCATTCACCCAGCCGGTGTATCTAATACCGGTATGTCCGTTTGTTGACCGACTCAGGCTTTCGGCTATCTTCTGGTATCCTGTACAGAAGTGTGTCCGAGTCCACATTGCCTGATTCGAGTCCGAGCTCATAATTTCGATTCAAGTGGCCCCAATTCTGGGCCAACGCCGTGTTCTGGCTTACTTGATAACGTTACGAATCATTCGCACAGATGCTTATGCTATTTTACATGTACAGTTAACTTATTAGGAATTCATTGTTAAGAGTCAATCGTAACCTGGTCTACCTCGTAATGTAGTTGACTGCGAGGCTAACTCTGTGCTTTAATAGTAGTGCAGCCAATGTAATCGTCATGCAGTTTCAGTTTTATTGTCTTAGCTGGAATCGGAGCCCAGTCTGAGTTCAGTTACAGTTCGTTTCCGGGCCAAGTTTGATTCTGGGACCATTCATTCCCCTCCAATCCCGAGTCCAAAAACAAACGGACTTAAAGACAGACAGTCATCACCCCAAAGTATATTTTTAGTGTATGTATATCAAAATTCTCAGTTGGTGACTGCTCTTTGATTGACATCAAAGTTTGAAAATTTGAAAGATGCAGAGTAGCTCACATTCCACACAAGGCAGAGAGAGTACTTTTATTACATTTTATAGCCTTGTATGCTCACCAGGACATGGTCTTAAGCAATAAAACAGGTTTATTCTTACACAAGGAAGAGCCTCATACAGTTATGGGAGGAGCTAGAAGATGCATAGTTGGGAGAATTGGAACTGTCTGGGATCATGAAAATTCCCCTTTAAGTCCTGAACTGAGTCCGAGTCATGTCTCTAAATTGCACAGTCCGAACCCCCTATATATCATAAGGCTCAAGACAGTATCTGCAGGTAAGGCCGAAGATCGGAAAAGCAAAGACAATTTTCGAAGAACTAAGCCGACGATCTTAGCTAAAAGGTGTTTTATGGTTTACACGGAATTTTCCACCAAACCAGAAAATAATATCAAACTTTTAACAAGAAAACCAGCACAGAATTTTCAGTAATCAACTTCTCGACCCTAAGAAGATTCATCGTTGCGGAAGCATTCGGTATCATTCAAAAGAAATGAAGGAAAAACAGTGATAAGCCTCGTTTGGTGAGACCAGGGACCTGCTACTTAGACCCGTACCCATGGTGAGACCAAGCGTTGGTTTTACCAGGGAGTTGTTATAATAATACGTCCCTTGTCTGACCAGGGAGCTGTAAGGGGCAGCTCCCTGGTCCATTAGCGGCTCGCAGCTTAGGCATCATAATGTCATTTACAGAGTGTAACGGTAAAGCTGGAGGTATCTGTCTACAAAAAGCATCTAGTCTAAAAGTATTGTGTTCACTAGAATTATAACAATATGGAATAGGTAGTAACTTTGAATCAGGGAGCTGTAAGCTCCCTGGTTGAATGAATGCTGATGCTATTATGTCCCCCTTCCAATGACCGCGGCCAATGAAGGGGAATTAAACTATGCCACAATTTGGTACCTTGGAATAAAAAGGCTGGGGGTGCAGAGAAGTCGTTATCTTGATTCCCTTGAAAACTTTACTTCAAAAAACTGAGCCCTCTACTTCGGAAAAATGTCTCTACGAAACGAGTGGCGCATAATCTCATCGAGAGCACTGGTACTTCAAGTGTCCTACCCCAATCACCTTCCTTGAACTTCCCATTACTGAAAAGCCGCTTGGATCGACACAACTTTGGTTCGGTACATTTTTCAGCTTTGTCGATAAATCGCTTTTGGAGTCATTGCCCATTAATTTTTGTCTTGGAAAACTTATGAAAATCATGCCAATTGCTCACCGAGAGTTGTTACCTTCTTTTGAGATCCTCTTTTAGTTAGTTAATTAAATTAAGCTATCGCAGAATTCTTGAAAGTGGGAACTGTGCCAAGCTCATCGTCTATATTTGATCCGTTGATTAAACCGTGCGAAAACTTACGTTTTTTGATAATTGTTCTAGGGTATTTTTCTTTGAAACTGTGGACACTACAACTTTAAACCAATAGTGCTTAATAACTTTGTTAAGTTTTACTCTTAAAATAGAAAGAAAAATACAATGACTATAGACAATCTGCTCCCCTATTCAAACTGTTTATCTCTTCTAGTGTATCTCCATACCAGAGGGGCACAACCGTAGATCCGCAGGAAGCTTCGATCAAAATGGTATAATACCACGTCCACACAGACGACCAGTTAATGCTTTGATGGATTCGGGTAGCAAAAACTGACGAGGGATAAAAAGATCAAACAGGTTTATTTTATTCTTTAGGGTAAAGAATTCACTTATGCTGTTAAGCAAAGCAAACCCGACAATTTGTGCACATCCTGCTCGCTCGTTGCTCGAATAACACCGTGCTACGAATTAACGGGTTGAAAAGTTGGTGAGTCATCCATGCAAGACTTAAATATATTCTTTGCTTGCGCATAAAATAAAGAAAGGAAAAATGGTACACACATGGTTTTCCCAGGTAGGACGTGGATGGAGGGATGCTCTCCGAGATTTTGGTTGATACCTTCCTGACTTCTCGTAAGATTATGTACTTCGCACAGCACCATCACAATCGCTACACTAAATTCCATGTCTCAGTTGTCAGTTACCTTCGGAAGCATAATTACATGTAACTAAAGCGTAGAAAGGACAACTCTGAGGAAAGAGAGGGCCCCCTGTGGGATGGGGGTTGTAGAGTATGCCCACGGTATTCCCAGCCTGTTGTAAGAGGCGACTAAAGGGGAGGACTTTACCGTATTTATCTAGTTGACACTACATAACACATTCGTGTTGGTGTGGCGTTAAATATTATCTAACTCGATCTGTCGACTAACTGAGGAAAGAGAAAACAGCACAAAAAAACTAAAGTGTGTGTGTGTGTGTGTGTGTGTGTGTGTGTGTAAAAGAGGTTTAAGGAAAACGTTGGCACCCCGAAGTTTGTTGATCTTTCCTGTTCCCACAGAATACAACCCTAAAAGTTTTCAGTGCCCTTGGCGCGCTGTAGTGCAGTAGTGCTTCGTTGTCCTCACCATAGTTGGGTTTCTATAGATAACAGTGGCCTACCAACACATAACCTTATCTTATATTTTCAATCGGTAGCCTACATTAAATGACTCGGGAAACGTATTCGTAGGCCAGATAAGTTGTAGCGATACAATGCATAAGTTATCCCTGTTGAAACCAGCTGCCTCGATATATTCATCTGTTTTGGTTCTCAATATGTATAGCCGAAAAATGTAAGCGCGCATTGTGAGGAGTTAAGCTCTCCAAGTCGGATTTTCTTACAAAAAACTAAATCAGCACTTAAGTTGGTACATCGGGATAGTATATTGTGAAAATATGCTGTAAAGTTCACACTTCATGCTATGACCAGGGAGCTGTAAGAGACGTCATACAAATTAGGTTCAGATTGCCAAAAATGTTGTATGGTGACCAAAACACATACTATCTTCAATACTATTTGTTGTAATTTTTTGACTCTCCAAGGGGTAGTTGAAAGTACCCCCTCTTGAACAAAATTAGCTCCACCAACTGCCCCAGACCCCCCTTGGGTTAACGGTTCTCGCCTTCGCCACTCACTGGTTCGAGCTTGTCATCACAAAGTATGCCCCTTTTGTAACCTCCTGTATTTCCACCTGGATTTTGTGAACAAGTAACAATTACAAGTATAGAAAAGGTCATGTTGACGTAGAACTGCAAATTTCTTTGTTTTTGTATTGTTTAAGTACTTGGGTGAACAATGGTTAATAGAAATAGTGATAGAATTACATAATCTGATAATACAAAGGCCTTCTCAACACTGGACACCCACATGCGCATTATTATATTCCTTAGATCTTTTGAAGTATAATGCACTCATGGCTTTTCACGGTGTGAATTCTTGTGACCCCAAATGTCAAATGACCTTCGGCCTTTACCAAAACTGATTTTCTTATCCCACTCAAATGGGGCACGCACACACCATGTTTTCACAGTCAGACCTTTGGTCGCCTCAAATGACACTCGACCTCAAGTAAAAACGAGAAGCATTAAAATGGAGTACCTACACAGCAAGAAGGAAATTCATTAATGTGTCCTTGCTTGAGATATCATGTTTACAAGATTTCACGGATTGACCCCTGGTGACTCCAACAAACCCTTTACTATCACGAAAATTATAGCCTGCCTTGATTAACATGTGTCATCCATGCGCAATTATGATTATGAGATCCCTTAAAGGGAGAATGCAGTCACCCCAATAAAGAATTGTATAGTAGACTATCCTATTTCCTGAATGGCTCTTGAGAATCATGTGACAGTATTTTTTTCACTCAATTGGAAAATTTACAGGGAGCAACTGCTTGGTTTACCTTGAATATGCAATATTTATGTCCTAAAATATTATGAAAAATACTTGGAAAAGAAATAAGAAATTTGTGACATTTAGCTCTTGTTTCAAAATAAGTTTGGGGAGACTGCTTTTGACCTTAAAGGGGAAATGCAGTCACCCCAACTTGAAGTAGTGTAGTAGACTGTCCTGTTTCATGATTGGCTCTTTAGAGTCATGTGACAATATTTTTTCTCCTCAAATGTGAAATTTACTAGAAGTAACTGATTGGTTTACCTTGAATATGAAATATTGAAGTCCTAAAATATTATGAAAGATACTTTGAAGAGAAATAAGAAGAAAATTGTGAGATTTAGCTGTTGCTTCAAAATAAGTTTGGGGCGACTGCTCTTGACCTTTAAAGTTTACCCCAATTGAGATATCGTGTTCACAAGTCTGAGTTACAAAAACACACTTACAAACATATGCAAATTTGCTCACTGGTAAGCTTTTCTTGCCTCGAAATAAGAAAAAAAAAAAACGGACATGATGAACTATGAAGAGCTGTTGCGTTTGCCACACTTTTATTATCAACCACAAGCGGCAGTCACGTGGCCATCAAGAGAGCTGTATGTGATAAATGACCAGAATTTAGAAAGCAGTCCTCAACAATATCTGCATTAATTTAAAATGGGGGGGGGGGTTCCTAGTTGATTTTGGAAGTGTTTAACGAGAAAAGCCTAAAGGCATGGAATGTAGTGAAAATTCTCATTTAAATGTATGCAAATGCAAGACATATAAAACCCTTCCAGCCCCCTTACATATATATATATATATATATATACATATATATTTATGTCTGGTCGCTCTCTTGATCAAGCACTAAAGAAGAGCTAGTATTGCTCAAAAGCTTTCCAAAAACCTTTTATGGTTGTTTTATTTACCAAATTTCGATCTTTTACTACTGTTACTTAAGCTATCTCTTTCGAGATCCAGCCATTCATTCTTGTAACACTTTTGTTATACAATATTGCCGTTAACATATATATATATATATATATATGTAAATGTAAATATATACGCACATATATATATATATATATATATATAGATGTAAATATATACGCATGTATTTATATACAGGCGCGGATCCAGAAATTTCGAAGGGGGGGAGGCTGAAAGCCCCCTTGAATATTCTCCTAGATTAATATTATGCATATTATGCTAATTTTCGCTTATTTGTTATTGTTGGTGTGGCAAAAAAAGGGGGCTGAGGCCGGCAAAGCCCCCCCCCCTTGAATCCGCGCCTGATATATATATATATATATATATATATATATATATATATGTATATATATATATATATATATATATATATATATATATATATATATATATATATATATATATTACGATGGTTTGATGTGAGTAATGGGGCTGGAAGGGTTTGATATGTCTTGCATATGATGATATATATCTCTACATCAGGCTTCTGAAGGTGAGGACCTACCACACTGGGCCCTTACGAAACAGTGCCGTAAAGCTGCCTTGTAGTACCCTATAGTCACAACCTTTCAATATTTAAGCTCCCTTCATAGGTTGAGCACACTACCATTAACTGGTTTACTTTGTTAAGAATATATAAGAATTTAACAAATTGGAATGACAAAGTCTGTTAAAACGTTGGCCAGAAAAGAACTGGATACATTAATGCAGCTTAGGCTGTCTTACATAGGTACCTCTGAATTTTACTTACTGTTTTATTCTAGGAATAGGATCATTCAATATTTTATCAAAACTAACAATTGTAATTGCTGTCCAAAACGCCTGTTTAGAGAATGATTCATATATATCTAGCTACCAATACTGCATCAACTGCCAATAAATTTATCACATCAACAATTATTCCTCCCTTGCCTTACTAACTTTGGTCCCTCGTGGCCTTTAGTTCCTTCAAGTACAGGTTCAAACTACCCATTCCTATATGAAGGCTCACAAGTAGATCTTTTCACAATGTTTTAAAATCGTGAATAATAGCTTTTCTGTTTCTCTTATTCAAAAATTCCTAGAAAACCTTCAACTTCCTTTTTCGTAATGGGTCCTCATTCAATTCATTTAATACGGCAGCCATATTACAAAGTGTGTCACGTCCCCCATTAACGTGGTCAATACTGAGCCTCACAACTGTTTAGGAACTCATATGGTAACATTTTCAGCGGAGGAATTCTCTTGAATCAGCCTTTGAGCTGCTACAGTATAACATGTACTGTTGAACTCCGTGAAATAGTCTTATAGATTGGTTGTTGGATCTATCAACGTAGAAACAAAAATGAATGCAAAAGACGGTCCTACTAGAAGTTAAATTTACATAGTTACTGCAAGTTAGTTGCCCGCCTGTAACAAAACTATGTTAGGGGATACAAAGGCCAAGCACGCTATCTTAGCTCGAGCGAGTTCTTCACTATAATTCATTTCATATTATAGAATACAGATGCTATGAAGACATACTTCTTCGGGAGTACCCATGGTTTAAGAAGGAAACAACTTCCTAATGTGCATTGAACAGCCTACAAAACGATGGGAACGGAGAGTCTGATAAAATTCACTGTTTCTTTTGGAAGATAATTGTCCTTCTGTCGTTACACGGAGGGCGCGTGGCCCACGCGTCTTCGCCAATTACTTAACACACGTCTTTATTTGAGACCCGTGGTCTCGTAGCCCACTTAACATTACACCACCAAGTGTCTTGTAGACGTTACGTCCTTCACCTCGACGGCTTCTGACGGCCGACAATCTACATTAAACTATAAATAGGTCTAAGGGATTAACCATGATTAAAAGACTAGCATCTTATAGTACGTGGCAAACATGTGGAACAGGGTTGGCACCGTTCGTTTTGTGTTCACGTGGTTAGCCTATACCTAGTTAATGCATTTCATGGCTTTGGAGAAAATTTTCAGGTTTAGAATGGCAGGTGAAAATAATTATCTTACTTTTTTCACCTTTTTGGCGATTACTTGCTTAAAACTTGTCTGGGCAACCAGAATTAACCACGAGATACTACTTTTGTTAGTCATTATACCATTATACCATGTGTAAGCTAACCGTTTGCCCTCCTGGACGGTGGGTGTAAACTTGTAGTTAGGAGATCCCATACTCTATTGAGGATCACCATTTCCTCCCCAAGCTGTGGCCGTCAGGTTTAAAAAAGTACTGACCGTATCAGATTAACTTCGGATTATATTGTTCCTTCCGTAAAGACCTACCGTACGTTAACACAAGGGTCCAAGCTAAAGGAAGGGTATAGGTCAAAGGTCACGATGACATTGACGTCACAACTATGCATTAGTGTGTGCTCTTCGCGATACCTTGTATGGGAATGAGTTAAATTGAAAGATATAAATCGACATGATCATCACCAGGAATCGTCCACTATGCAGATCTTTTACTACCAGCTGACGTTTTATTCTTTGCAGAAGGAATTTTTCCACGGTTCCAAGCTCCAAAAAGGTGTGGTCAAATTTGAGCCGAATCTGATCAACCAAGCACCTACTGTGAATCTGACCAATTATTTGTCTCACTTTGGTTCAAACATGGCCAGATTTGATTCACGTTTAAACCGATTCTAGTCAAATATTTGACTAGATTTCATTTCGGTGCCCGGCTGATGTGACCATGTTTGTAGAGTGCAAACATGAAAGATATGATTGTGAATCCACTTCTACGGTGTTTGAGGAAGGCATACAAGAACAACCTTCAAACATGAAGCTGACACATGGACCATGGACAGGCGCGAATCCAGACACTTCGAAAAGGGTGAGCTGAAAGCCCCTTTGAGTATTCTCCTAGATAAACATTATGCTAATGTTCGCGTATTTGTTATTGTTGATGTGGAGAAAAAGGGGGTGCTGAGCCCTGGAAAGCCCCCCGTTGGATCCGCGGCTGATGGAGCGTTATGCTTGGACGAACAGAGAGGAAAAACAGTTTTAATACAACACGTTGCTGTTAATGTACCAACTTGGCAACGTAATGTGTGAGTTATCATTTATGATGTCATTTTGGTCATCCCTCTAACCGTGCGAGGATCTGATTCCCATCTCTTCAGCCATCATTGTGTCAATGACATTGCTACCCACTAAAGTAACTCGATAACCTCAGTCAACGCAGCAATTCGACTTTTTAAATGTGCTTTCCGTATCGTTTGGAATGGGAAGGGATGTAGTGGTTGCATGGGGCTCTGCATGGGGCTTGGTATGGGGCTTGGAAACAGTAATAGGCTCGGTTCCCGGGCAACTCCCACCAGACAATCTCTACCCGGACAATTCCCTTCCCTGAAAATTCCATTTTTGTTGGGTGGGGGAAGTAGTCTGAGGGTTATTTTCATGGGTGGGAATTATCCGGTGGAAAATTGTCCAGATGGAAATTTTCCAGGGGCGAACTGTCCCAGGGGAGTTGTCCGAAGAAAGTTTTCCGGGTAGGGGGAAGGGAGGGGGAAGGAGTTGTCCGGTAAGGATATCACTCACGCTATCCTACAATTTTCAAACCTAGTTAGGCTTCGCGTACCTAATAGGCTATTCGCCAGAGAACGTTGAACAATGCGAAATTCAATATAATAATTTTAGTAATCCAGAGTCTAAAACATTGCATTGAACTTTGTTTCTAATAAAAATAATTTGACTAGCTCTTCATATCTTGATCAAGTATCAGAGTTATGTTAGGATAACAGAAGCCAACAGAGGTGGGGTGTAAATACTTCCATACCTTTACAGCGCTGCCATTCTAGAAGTGCACAAGTAGCCCCGCTACGGTCAGAGTTGGTGTTACCGACGCCTTCCACACAAACGTATATCACGTAGTCAAGTTCTACACTATGATTGCGGTTTTTCCTTGAAGTCAACGACCAAGCAGGTTAAGAACATTCAAAGGATGTAGGTCTACGTGTTGTTAAAGTTTGAAGAACTGACGGGATGCTTCGTAGTTGAACCATGGTTCGAACTACTGCCGGGAGATACCACAAACATCATCTTTTACCGATATCCGATGCTGCAACCGCAATATCGGCTGATATCGATCTGATACCCATTTCGTTCAGAAGAAATTACCGCACTGTGAGCAACTTAAAGCCAAAAGTTAACGTGTAATGTACATGTAACCAATCCATTGACTGCATGTCGAACGGTCTTAATACATTATACTAAGTGTCTTTCTTCACACTGAGACGTACAGCATTCAATTGAGAACCGTATATGGGTACTTGGCAGTCTCATATTCGTTACTGATACCTATTCGTTACTGATACCTACCTTATATGATAACTATCGGCCGACATCGATTACGATAATCACTACTAAATGCTACTAAGGACGTCATCTTTTTCAGCAAGACAATGTGCTGTGGGTAGCACACCAGTAATTCGAGGAAATTCGCGGCAAAAATCACTACCCCATGCACTAATTAAACACACTAAAAATTTAAGGAGCACAACATAGACCAGTTTGCTAGAGTAATGTGTTCAATCTGTGATTTGGATGTGCTAGAACAGTAACTGAGGTACTAATTATGCAAAAAAAAAAAAGAAAAAAAGAAGAAGAAAAAGAAGGGGAAAAAAGGAAATTGAAGGTATTTCAGCCTTTTTCAGGTACTTTTTTACATTATATTCCTTCCTCGATACAAATGGCATTTTGAGTGAAGTAAAAAGGCAGGAACCACCACCCTACTATTATACAAGCTCTCTCAGCCTAAAGTCTCAACTGTCATGGTACACACATTTGAAAATCAGTGTGAAAGGCCTATACTTGTCAGTGAGCTTTCATATGAGGGGTAGCTTGTACCTACTAAAAACTTTTATGGGGTCCAGAGGCCAGGAAAAGGACCAAAATTAGTCTGTTATGTGTCAATGGAGGAATTGTGTGCTACCTGTAATTTTTTAAAGGATTTCAGATCTTTCCACGAACGTGTCGCTGTCAGTAGCTAATCCAAGGAATCTTCCAGAACCAAACCATCGTAGTGTCTGATGAAATCACAAGTAAAATGCAACAGGAGTGGTCCAGTGATATCATCTGTGCACTTTCTTGAACTTATTAATAACAAGTTGTTTTTGCTTTATCAGAACTATGACTAAGAAGAGGCAGAAATGCCATATTTGGTAAAGAGAGCGGTCGGTCACACTGACTATTTGGGGTTTTCAGTGTGACACCCTGCCGGGAGGGTCACTAACCCTGCCACTCTACGCAGCCACGATTGAACTAGATTTCCAACAAGAGGCCTACTGGGGGAAACACCTTGCCAACAAACCTCTGTCAAAACAATTCCATTTTAGAAGGAGACATGAATTTACGTTATTTCGGAAGTATTCATTTACCTCCAAACAAATTAAACTGTGACCCGATATGACGTCATGCGATGACACTGAGGTTACAATAACGGTTTTGAGGCCGTTTGTATCAATCTGTCGTTTTCTATTGAATTTTGCAGCCAACGAGCTCGATATTTTTATATCCATCGTATTCATAGATTAAAACCAGGTGACATTTCTACATGTAGGGTAAAACCAAAATATTGTTGTTCCAATATTTCCTTCCTCAAATTAGTAAATGTTACTTGTCGAGTCAGTCCTGCAGTTCGTGTTTGATAAGTGGAAACGGAAGGAAAGTGAAATGAAAAGTCAAATAAATTGAACATTGCAAATAGCATCGAGCTTCATCTTGAGATGACAGAAAGACACACAAGCACAGAAACAGAAAGACAGACAAACAAGCAAACAAAAAAAGAACTAACAAAATATAGCAAACCACAGCTTCATTTTTGTTCAGTTTTAATCGACAGGTGTGTATATTAAAATGGCTTGTAGTTAGCCTATTGTGATGTCATTGTGTAGCATGTAGCTAAGCTAGGGGGGCAGGCGGTCGTCCCCAGACGGTATTTGTTTGTTTTTGAAATTTTCTTTCTTTTTTGCCTTTTGTGGATGGGGTCACGTTTTGATTATTCCAAAGAGATAAAGAGGAAACGTATTTTCCTACCTTTTTTGACAGTTTTTTTTCTCCAGGGCGAAAAAGTCAAGTGTCGCCAAGGTGGTTTTATTGTTCGGGAGGGGGGGGGGGGTACTTTTAAGTCTTCTGCAATAAAAAGAGAGGTCAACTATTTTATCCTAACTTTTCGAAAGGACTTTCCGAGAGAATAGTCAAAGGCCACCCAGACGCCACACTCTAGCTATTCCAGTACATAGAGCTACAATAGCATGAACTTTTTGGGTAACATTGCTATTAAACAATATTTGTAAAGTATACCAGTTATAACTGGCAATAATTGTGAAGTTATTTTAGAAGTTTTTAACGATTTACAATGGGCTTTTAGAGAAGTGGTAAAACCATCACTCTGTGTAAACGTTTTGTGACAGGAATATTCATCTCGCAAAAGAGGGGAAGACATTTGTCAGTTTTTTCTCTGTTTTCAACTTGCGCAACGAGGATCAGATGGTATACTTGCTTCAAAATACTTAAAAAAAGCGATAAAACTCAAACTTAATGCTAATCCCCCCCGGAAAGTTGTTTAAAACAACGTATGGCAATTTCTCGTAAGTTCCGTCAAAAACTTAAGAGTAAAGAGTGTTACTATCTTGAACCTTCATCTGAGATCATAAACACAACAGATACTATTTTCGAATTTTACTAAGTGCAAAGGAAATATTTTGCATGGAAATATGTTACTGCCACCCACACCTATCTAATATCTTAATCTTATGTCCTCAACTTTCAAAATGACGAATGGTATCTTCTGAGATATTTCTTGCATCAAGGAAATGGAAAATAAAAATCAGGGACTCGCTTAAACGTATTCTGCATTGTACTTTTCATCAAGTTTAAAACTGCTTTAGCAAGTCTAAAGCGAGTCATTCACCTAGCGAAAGCCAGGGAGTTCTAGTGGCAACTCTCTGAGAAAACAATGTGTTATACCGCGAGTAGCTTACGTCAGGGAAGGTAAACAAGTCGCAAACAAAATGGCCACCGCTGTGAAGGCGTAATCTTGCAGACGATGAATGGCAGTGCGACAGAGGAGGTCCCCCTGTGTCGTGCGTAGGCGAAAATATTTCATCAATGGAATCAGTCCGTGGTTCGCTGTGACGAGTAGTCTGAGAACGCGTCTTACTCCCCGAGGAGATACTTTGATTGACACCAAAGCAAGTCTCTTTTACATAGTTTTCATAATATTGTCTGTCTTTTAGGACTAAAATTAGATCAAAATGATGAGACATTCCCGGCATATATTTCTCCATCATGACGTAGCAAGTTTACAAACACGAGCAGACTTCATGCACTGTCGTAACTACAGGTGGAACTTTCCTATCAGGACAAGGATGACTCGGCAATAATTTTTAAAGGTTTCATATTTATATTCAGTTTCAGTAAATAAAGAATAAGTCTGAATATTTTGGTTGTAAAATCATCAAGTATGAAAATTCCCAGCCAAATATTTTCTTTCTTTATGATTAATCATCTTTGCTTTTATCAGATAAAACTCATCCTTTGAATGAGCGCCTGTGAGAACTGCCCATTGATGCTTTGCAGTGAAACTCACACTTAAAATGGCGTTCAACTTGATCAGAAATGGCTCTAAAAAGTTAGAAAAAAAGACGAATGTGCAAATGTTTGTGTTCAAGATACTATAGACATTTTACTTGATAGAAAGCAAGAATTTTTAAAAATATAAAATAACATGCGTGAATAACTCTCGTTCGCTTCAAGGTGTCACTTTTCATAACTGGTCAATTCAGTTTGATTTAATTTTCACACTCCTATCCCCTCAAATAAGAAAAAAGATCACAAAACGCAGCCTCAAAGCTTTTTCAAACTCTTTTAGCTGATACGAGAGCCTGGCATACCACTTCTTTATTGTTCAATGAAGGGTAGTTGCTTATTACAATAATGCAAGAAAGAAAATCAACAAAAGTATGTAAGAAATGAAGTGACCACAACAAATAAAACCAAAGACAAACTTGAGTGGTTCTCACGATTCCAATGGATGTTAAACAACTAAAATATAAAAGTGTTATGCAGTGACCTGAATTGACAAGTTTTTCTCATTTGTGTACTGAATTTATTGTCACACGCAACGCTTGTTGTATAACACCGTTGTCAGATTGTGGTCTGTGGGTATTCTAATCCTTTAACTGCGCACGCGGAGTCGGCTAGCTCACACCTCGTATCATGTTTTAGTATGAAAAAAGATCTGAGGGGAGACCTCAACTAAACACAAACCGCTTATTGTCAAGGTGAAAAGTAATCTTCAGAAATATGTCATTTTTTCTTCTGAAAATCAAGATCGCTTTAAAGGTTCACTTTGTGCATCGGCAGCGTATAAAGGTTGCCCCTTAGGGTTACTCGTGGGGGTTGGCTCTTCACTTAAAAGACACCCGTCCGGTCTTTTTTTAGACTTACGGTAGTCAGAACATGCCATCACGTATTAAAGATAAGGTTTTTGCGAAAAAGTATCATTCATGTATTCAACGTGAATTTGACGGATAACGTGCATGTTACCTGTGAAGAATACAAATAAGTATCTTTGGAGGGGGGGGGGGTCAGTTAAGTATCTTCGGAGGGGGTCAGCTTCAAACCATGTCCACTTCAAAGCAGTAAAGAAAACAATATGATCTCTTTAGAGGCGCATGTATGATATGGCACTAAAATTATTACGGCTTCACCACATACTTACGACCTCGCCTCCTTACGGTATCCACTTAAGAAAATATTTAATTAAAGGAAGCAAATGTTCTCAAGATATTTTATAATTACCTCATTGATATATAAGCACAGAGGTTCACCTAAAGTATTGGCATGTGGCATCATGGACGGAAACACTAACCACCTCGGATGGTGATGTACTAGTAGCTGAATAGTTAGCAAGGCAGGACATTCTCCCCCGAATGAGCATATTTTTCGAAAACCAATAATATTTAATTTTTCAACTTTTAGTCAGTTGTTCGATACATTAGGGAATGCTATATTATGTGGAGGGGTACTAACCCTTCCCCCCTGGAAAATGTCATGAAAGTTTGACATGATAATTTCGTAATCGCTATTATACTCAGTTCCTGTGATGACGTCACATAATGGTGTGGGGGCGTTTTCCCTATAATCTATGCGTGAAAAGTAATATACGCTTTATATAAGGCCGGCAATTTAATAATGGGCTGATCGTTTTGTCCCTACATTACGAGGCTACACGTACAGTAGTAAGTTTTACCTAATTTGGGAGGCCACACCAGTTACGCGATAAGATTTGTAACGTCATCACGTCAGGTGCTAGTATCACTCTTCTTCCCTGTCTCGTATCTGAGCCTGCATGGCTGGCTGAATAGTTTTTTACTTAAAATCAGCAAGGACTTAAAGGTGATCAGTCGTCTTGAAATATTCTTTGTGACGTCAGCCTTTTCTTGACATGTTTCTGCAGTCGTCACTGTTCAAGGATACACCGTACAAGTAGCTATGATGACATCGGTATAGCTAGTAGGTATACAGCTACAAGCCGTCTCTTCTTGCTTACCGATTAGCTATACCATGCTTGTACGGTGTATCCTTGAACAGTGACGACTGCAGAAACATGTCAAGAAAAGGCTGACGTCACAAAGAATATTTCAAGACGACTGATCACCTTTAAACATTGCTTTGTATTTCCAGGCATATGTGAACAAATACCGTCTGCATCGCAGGATATTTTTACCGAATCACCTTGCGTATACAGTTCCAAAGGTGCACGGCAGGCTATGGGGAACTTTGTACAAAGCATTTGTTATTAAATGCTAAGTTTATTCCAAGCATGGAGCATCTATTAAAAATATAGGGTAAGCGTACCATGAGGATTGAGAACAACGTGCGTGTGTGGGTGTGTGTATGAGTGTTTGTGCATGGGCGCGCTCACCAAGGCCGTAGCCAAAGGGAGGGGGAGAGGGGTGGCCCCCTTGAAAAATTTTCGCCCCCTAGAAAATTAAACGTACCATTGCTGTAATGAATTTTAGTATCAAGTATCCACCCTAAAAAATACTTCGGGAAACTATCACGCCCTTTCAGTACCTTATCTAGGTACAGGCCCGGTAGGCACGCGGTTGTGGGAGAGCATTTCGGCGAGTTATCCTACTTGAGTAGAAGCAGAAAAGAAGGGACACAGAAGTTAGACCAAACAAACAGAACGCCGGAAAAGAGAGGGGAGTGTATCTGCTTCTCTTCTAAGGGAAATTATTGACAATTTCGAAACGAACTCGATAGTGGCAACCACGCCCTTCACGCTACATGAAATGACGGACAGAAGTGAACGCCAGCTACCGGGATTCCATGAAATCAAGGGCAACTACTCTCGACCTTCTTTTTTCAGCCCTGACTGACCCTTCTGTCTCAGTTCAAAATGAAAGTTTTGCAAGGTTTGGGAAAGGTCGTTACTGATAATCTGAGACATTTTTACCCCAAACTTTTCTGTACTTTACGGCACAATCTAAATAAAAGGCTTCGGTTTGGTAGTGTCTCGGCATTGAATACGTTATCTTCACTTGCTACAGAGCGCCCCAACACCATTCTCTCCCCGACCAGCCTCAGGGAGGTGATATTATTACCTCTCTGCCCCGACCGAGCCTTCTTGTTCCGCCACCCATAGTAACGCTTTCTACTGTCAAGAAGGATAAAGATAAATTGAATGTCTGACATTTAATCAGCCCCCTGCTTACCATGCAAGGACAGTGAGTTGCACAAGACAATACGATGTATGTGTTTCACAAACCTCTGCAAACCTATAGATAACAATGTACGTGATTCTCCGCAAGGGTTCTCCACTTGCGAACAACTAGGACGGGGAGGCGAGGGGGGGGGGGGGGACCTGCAGCCCCTCTTTCTCAAAAATGGCCCTAACGCCGGCATTTTGCGGAATAGTATTTCGGACACTTGCCAGAGCATTCCTACTAAAACCGCACGGTGCAGACTTATTAAGGTCCTGTAGCACAACTTTTCACCAACCCGTGTGATAAGCCTCGAAAACGTCTTCTAGGCCTATTCCTATTCCTCTATCGGCTTGTATTGGTCTCAAGGTCCATAGGAAAACACTTTTTTTCTCCGTTAGCTGATGACGTCATCGACTATCATCATCATGCCAATCTGATGACGAGGGTGCCATTACATGTGGACACATCCAAGATCACACGCTTGGCAGTCTTCAGCAACAAAGTAATTATGCACTTGTACTTTATTTGAGTATGAATGGCTGTTCTATCTTCAAGTCTCTAATGACATTCTACTGCTCTTCAGATTAAAATCCATCGACTTTCCGAAGGTTTTAAAAGACACATCTACTTTTTACAGTAAGGTAGTAATTTTAAAGTCACTGACAATCAACTATCTCCAGCTCCCATCCAGTGACTCATGATTAATGAACCCCTGCCCTCGATCACACCTCTTAATCCCAGGGTGCGAACAAACACTGACAATTCATAAACGCGTTACGTGACGCCTGGCAGATTCCATTGCACCCATTTTTAGAAAAAAAATCATTTCATGCAGTTTTCAAAGATATTTAACCGCTTCCGTATTTCTGATTCAACCTTCTAACTTCAAGTGTGTCAAAATTTATGATTTTGTTCAAAGATTTTATTTTGCACCTTCAGAGACGACAATAGGCGCCGATAGAATTACAGATCTACTCTTCTCTGAATGGCG
Source organism: Holothuria leucospilota (assembly GCA_029531755.1). Classification (NCBI taxonomy): domain Eukaryota; kingdom Metazoa; phylum Echinodermata; class Holothuroidea; order Aspidochirotida; family Holothuriidae; genus Holothuria; species Holothuria leucospilota. The sequence goes on along the minus strand of CM055965.1, from coordinate 36,184,313 downwards.
TAGGATGGGCACATTGTGTTTCATAGCAATGCTTGTTTTCACAAAAGAGGATTAATCCGTTGAACTAGCGACTAGCTTCAACACAGAATGGATGCCTTTCTCCTCTGGCCTGGAAGGGGTCTATAATATAGTATTGTTAGTTCACAGGGCAAGAAACATTGGATTCTTTTCTTTTCTTGAACGTGGTGGAAACTTAATTTCAGATGACAATAGAATATGAAGTTGACCGTTAAGATCTGTAACCTCGGAAACGCAGTGAACTGAAAGGGAAGTTTTTTGCCTTCAATAAAAATCGTTTTGGGAGAGTCCCAACTTGAAGATGTGAAGAAATGTTCATGGCAGAGAAAGAGAAGAAGAGCGATAGGGGTGACAAATGCTCTTTTTCAAGTTTGGACACGTAACAGGCTCGTTTTGAATAATTGGAAAGAAGTATTTAAAAACAATATTTAGATTCATTGACGACATGGTGACACCATATTCTGCTATTGTATTGCACCCTCACTTACCTAGCCATATAGGGCTGGTAGAAATTTTACATCAATTGTAAGCAAACATTAAAATGTGGCAGATTTAGAAAAGAACGAACCTTGAAGATGTTTTTATTTGTTTCGGTGTTGGGGGAAAGTTTTGTAAATGTTCATAAACATATACTGAAAAGTACGCGTGCACTTTTGAAGTCGTTGGAGTTCACGTGAGACTGAAGTGTGTTGAAACTAGGTAATCATCAGAAATTGTTTCGCTCTGATATCATTTACATAGGTTAATCATTAAAATTAAGATTTTTTTGTTGTGAAGTACATATGAAGTTATCCTGTTGCATATTTTCACTTGCTTACTCTGCGTGAAGCATGGAGCTGTTACTGAATAGCTTCATTCACAGAGTGACAATCTTAATGTTCACTTCAAGGGAGTAAGAGGCGGAGGGGGTGGGGAAAGGGGGGTTGTACGCCTGCCTCCCTCCCCTCAATTCAAGGACGAAAACTCCCCTTATTTGTCCCCTCTGTAAACAATTTCAAAACTTTGCAGTAATTTTCCTTCAAATTTGCTCAAATATTGCATCAAATTGCATCTAAGCCTTCTAGGACCCTCAAACGGGGTCTACTAAAAATTTTCCAAAGAGGAGGGAGACATGGAGACACCCCCTTACTTAGATCCCTCCCCATAGTGACTGTCCGAAACAACATGCACCCCCAGGTCGAGAACAGCTTCTTACGCCTATGGTTTACTTTAAATTTTGCTCTGATCTAACTACGAAGGTGTCCCCACATCTCGCACAAAGTCTCTAAAACAGACTTATTGATTACGAGCAAGTCAGTAACCGCTACAAGTAAATATCATGTTTAATAATCATAAACATGATAGAGAGTAGCCCCAAGCGTTCAGCATGATATAGAGATTCTTCACCGTACGTCATCGTGTTTCCCTTTGCCATGCTAGTCGTCACAACTCATGTACACTGAGGTGCTTCAAGGGGGCGTTAACGGTGCACTCACTGCTGGTATACATCAGTGGGTACACGAGCAACCTGTCAGAGAGAACGTAGGAACGTCGGGGTAGACTGTCGTACTGTCCGCCACATTCAGTTTATGCATAATTTTCAGGTAGCATCCTTGTTCGCCCACTACAGGACGCACATGAACAATAAACGCAAAATATCCACCGGCAATACGACAGAGAGAAGCACCGATGTCGATGAAGAACCTCAGAGATCCGTCAGAGAAATTTTAAGCTCTAGCCTAGGAATTTTTCTGCATGAGACCAGGGAGTTGCTTTTTGTCAAATAGCAACTCCCTGATGAGACCCATGTCAAATACGTCTGTTATGGCAACGCATGAAAGCCTTCATGTGAGAGGAATAATCGAGACGCAGATACACACGAGTACAGACAGTGACCAGTGAACCCAAGGGTTACAGCCCACGAGACCGAAAATAAATTAAAAGGTTCACGAGACGGAAAATGAAATAGGTTCACGAGACCGAAGGTCAGCGAGGCCGAAATTAAAAATCGCTAGAAAAGGAAGTTTAATAACAGTGGGGTGGTATTGCAAGGGCAACGTACTTTGCAAATGGTAAATAGCAGAGCGCCTGCATTAACCTTACCCGGATCGTGGCGGAATGATAATTCTGAGGACTTTTTTCTTAAATGTCGGTCTCGCGTACCTTTTCTCATTTTCGGTCTCGCTGACCTTCCGTCTCGTATACCTTCGGTCTCGTGGGGGACCTTCGGTCTCGCGGGGTGCCCCCGAATCCAAGTCTGTTGCAATTCGCTTGTCAGAGGTCGGTTTCTCCGCTTGGCGGACGTGTATTTCTCCTGCACCTATATTGGCTGCACTCATAGTGTTATTATATGTACCGTGCGTCAAAAGAGGAGTTCATATTCGACACCTGCTACGAAGGTAAGACGTCGGTGAGACTGGCGCCTCTATAAATACGATGTGTGGGCGCTACTATGCCTGGGCCCTGTTTCATGAAAGGTTACGCTTACGTGTGATATCAATAGCATACTATTGAATTGTAGATCAAACATGAGATCGATCGTTAACTCTTTATGAAACGCCCCAGCATAGTTTGGTAGCCTATATCGTCCAAGATACATTACAAACTCTCTATGGAGCGTTCAATATACCATCGCAAATGAAATAAGTCTAAAGGGTCCTGCGGCGTACTTTTGCGTTATCAAGAGCTGCGACATGGCTTTTGGAACGTGTTGATGTTACGTGAAGAACATCTCCAACTTAGCAAGTAAAAGGATGACAAGAAACAAATGATCACAAGACGAGATAATGAAACTATATTAAATGCTAGCGTCTGTGCTTTATGATAGTGTTTGTGAGAAACAGATCGGCAATTGCCTTCTTAATATAGTATCGAAATGTTTATAAAGACGGTCATATGAAAATGAAATGTTTATCGCTGTTGAAATATTTACGTGTTATATTTTTCAGATGAATTAACGAAGTGAAAACCATACTTCAGCAAATCCATCAATTCGTTGACACAAGTGACTCTTGATGTAAACCTTATTATTCTTAATGACTTCTAGCTTTTTTAAACAATTTTACTTGAAATGTAAAAAAAGAAAATCCTGATTGGAAAGTAAGAGCAACCCAGAATTTTCTCACACTGGGAGAATAAAAAGCTTAAGAAACAATTTAAAAATACATTTCAGCCCCTTCGGTGAGGGCACCGTAAAAGACAAACTCCTTTTGATGTTATCTGACACCAGGGAGGCGTAACACCTCACTACTGATATTGTAGGCTAGTTCACTTATTAGATGCTATGTTTTCCTTTCAACGTTAAAGGCAAGTGCTGCTGGCTTTCATTGGTATTCTCGGAACGGGTGAAAGCCTTCAGCAGATTACAACAAAGGGACAAATTACAAACATGTAGTTGTGTCCACCAATTAGCCTTATCTAAGGGGAAGGATGGACTTTAGTTTGCTCAGTGTGTTCCGCCCTACAGAAGTGGCAACTCAATTTTAATTTCAAAAACAATTTATTTAATTAATCGGTTTTGTGACAATAGCCTATAAGGACAAATAGACACTTATTAAATCAATAATTAAGCACGGCCAGATAAGGTCACGAGAAATTCGGTCGAAATTTTACAGTGAGTTTGTAACAGACTTTAACAAAGTTTTTGTTTATACTTTATAAAAAGACATCGAGAGCAAAACATACACATCGATCTAAAGCGTTTGACCACCCCTCCTTAATAAGGCTACAGGTAAGTTGTTCGTTGTTGAAAAAAGTCTACGTCTTAGTAGCTACAACATGTGACTCTCAATATCGGTGTCCTTTTCGCTCTTCAGGCTTCAAAATGGTGCAACTTCACATTCCTGTAAAACCGAAATGCTTATTCGAAACTTCTTCATTCATGAATGTCAGCATGTTAACAACAGGTTCTCGTGCACGTCCACTTCAAAAATGCCGTTTTAGCTCGATTGCAATGAAACTTCTCCCTCGTCCCGTATACTGCCGCCGAAACCGCCAATCGAGCACGACCATATGACCTAAGTTGTCACCATCCCTGATCTCTATTAATCTCGTGCTGTATCATCCCTATCTCCAAACTAGCTTGATTAGGATAACCAGTTATATACTGTGTTACTGTATGTTTCCCGGTTTAAAGGCAGTCACTCGTCACCCCAAACTACAATTTCACCCTATGTATATCAAAAGTCTCAATAGGTGCAGCTCTTTGATTGACATCAAATTCAAAAATGCAGAGTACCTCATATTACACAGCATGCACTGAGAGTGTTCTATTAAGGACTTGTATGCTCACTAGTGTATGCCCTGAAGCAATAAATGAGGATTGTGTCTGGATAAAGATGAGTTTTAGTTAGATGTGGGAGGGGCTAGAAGTAAGTAGGTTGGGAGAATTGGAACTGTCTGGGGTGATGAAAATCTGCCTTTAAGCTTATGAGAGATAATTGTGAGTTGTTATGTACCTTGATGCTTCAAGTTCTATTACCTTTGAAATATTTCCAATTCGGCGTGCTCAGGAAAAGGGTTTGCAATAAAATGTTTACCAAAGACGGTGACCATAGTAATAAAACCGATTTATAACCAACTCCGTTTTCAAACTGAAATCACTGACAGCTGTAATTAGTAAAATAGATATTGTGTCAGTGCGTTAAGTTTGTTTGCAATATCCGATAGGACATTGCTGAACGTTTTACCTGACATGTGAATATGATAACACATTGGGTGATTCTATTGATAAAATAAAGGCACGGTAATGGATGACCCAAAACCAGAAGAAAAAATTCATAATGACTGAAAGTGAAAAAAAAATATCTTAAATAAAGTGAAGTACTATTTTGGAAGCTGAAGTCGTTTATGGAGGATTGTTTCGTAACATGTACCGTAACTCTTTAAGAGTTGTAAAATGCTGACAAGTTTTACAAATAAGCTTTTGAAGTTTAGGCCTACAGTCCAGCCTATACATGACCATAAACGTAGGTAGTCGCAACATATCTGTGCGAGAATGTGCTTAGGAATTGAATGATTTGAAGCAAGTCGAGTGTTTACCATATAAAATATACAATTTTGTTTTTAATCTTCGATATGTTTTTCTATTGACATCGCATATACATCGTCTATTATTTCACCATGTAATTCAACACGCTCCGATATTACCAAACTCGTATGTAACACGCGATGGCACGTTATGGATTGTGTTACCTTAACGACTGCAAACTTTTTCTTCCTCACAAAACCCGCGGGGTACAGGCGACGTCTTTGTCAAAATCATATTTCAAGTTTACGCTGAGCAAACACTCCAGACAAAAGAACCCCTCTGTGTTCCTCTGGTCTCCTCAGGCAATTCCCACAACCATGAAGACGGGGAAATCTTGAGCTCCCTCGCAGCCGGTGACTCATTTTTGGAAGAATGTTTTGTACCCTGGGACCAGTAATCACAATCTATACTCTCCGACCCTAAACAAATGGGATGATTTTTTGTCTGGTATTTGGTATTTAACTGCTCGTTAAACGATGCTACGGTATCTATAATTGGTGTTGTGGGAGATATAAGTTTATCGAATATTGGGCAAAAATTTACAAGCGTAACTAGTGAAGAATGACCTTTGAGTGTAACCTTTGACCTCCACCTTGGGACGATGGGCAGAGATAACTTATTCGTGTGAGACAAGTTATATACTCATCTTTTCAGACCTACGTCCATGCCATAAAGTAAAAGTTTTGACTTTTACGTCTTTGCGTGTCATGAAACCGTTTAAGACTCGAGTTTGACAAAAAATCACAGCAAATTGTGAAATATTACTTTCGAGTGATAAATAATTTTCTAACGAAGAACTGTCAACCTCAGGAGAAAGGCTGCTTCACTCCACAAGACAGGAGGTCTGCAGGCTCTGGTGCAAGTTATTCTACTCATTGCCTAATGATAATGATCAACAAGTGATTCCATAAACATATGTTGATGACACAGCTTGTTGACGATTTGTTGCTAGCTGTCATACCTCAATGTTAAATTCTCGGTAGTCATTAGAAAACATATTTCAATTTACGTTTACGTGTACGTGTACGTGTGTGACTGTGACATCATCTTCCATCATTACATACAGAGATAAAAGAGAGGAAAATAAAGTTCATTTCGAGACAAACAAATATGCTTTTTAGGCTATGTCAATAGTATATACCATAGATGGCATGTTAAAATACTTTACATGGTCATTAAATCTCATTCATAGGCCCCAAGACCACATGAAGACATCAAGGAAAGGATGATTTAGAGTCAAGTTTGTTCTTTCGTCCCTCCTTTCGGTCAGTCTGTACATTGGTTTGTCCGTCCGTCCGTCCGTCTGTCCTTCCATTATGATTTGTCCATGATCTGTATATTTGTCTAGCTAGGCGTCCGTCTGTCGTCCATTTATTTGTTTGTCATTTGGTTTTTCTTTTCTTCTTTCCATTTGAGCGTCTGTTCTGTCCGTTTGTCAGCCCATCAGGTCTATTGTCCTGTGGTATGTGACACTTGCCTGTGAAAGGCGTTTTGGAGGCCATCCCTGGCACATATCTAAAGGTATATACCGGTAACCTATTGTTTTACACATGTTATTAATGCGTGGGTCAGTCTTAATGTTAAAACGACAAATATTTTTCGTGGTAGTTAATAGTGTTGATATAGTACCATCTTGGGTAAACTTTTTGTGTCTAAGTTCTGTATGTTTATACCCTTTTGGGACAATGTTTAATGAAAGCCTACTAATTTTTAATGTCCATGACAAGTTCATGTCATTAATGTGATAATAAAATGTCTTGATTTTCAAACTTTCGACCAATGAGTGTTTCAGCCCTTTAGCTTGTGCACATATCTCGTGCATATTAATTATTGGGAGTGGCTTGCTATTAAAGAAGAGATTTTCAATATCACCGAGGGTTGCATGCCATTGTCAAAATTGCCATAATTTTCTCACAGCCCAGGCAAAAATGCTTCTGTGGTTAAAAACCATTATTTAAGTATATAAAAGAATCCGCGACGAAAGTTTTTCACCAATCAGGCTATCGTTTTAGACTTCACTCCAGTTCAAAATAAGAGCACAGATTTGTGACACTATAAATTTAGGCCAAAATTCTGAGTCTCCAACAACTGTTGTCATAATGGCGTTGCCCATTTGGGTCTTTGATATATAAGTCACAAAAGCGTACTTCTCCATCACATGATGTTAAAAATGTTAATGTGTAAATTTTTTCACCTGGAAACTACTGCCAGATGCGAGTAGTACTTAATTGTCCAATTTACTTCCTCGGCTTTTCTGGTGTTTGAAGACTTTAAATCCCCTTCCAAAGTTACGTCTGTACATCAAAACAAAAGAAGGAAAAACTTTTTGCGGTTAAATCATTAGTTGCCATGGAGACACGCTCTTTCAATTTATCAATCAGGAGTGTCCAGCTTGAGATCTTCGGTTAACATGTCATCAAAAAGTGACGAAAAAAATGTTTACTAAAGGCAACTTGATCTTGGTTCATTCAGAGTTCGAGTTATACATACTGTAATTGATTAATTGCACTTATGTGTCTCTTCCGATGACATGGTATACACTTCATTCAAGTTTTTCGAAGGACTTCATCCGGTTAGCCGAGAGGCTGATGGTGTCTTCACTTTTCATAAAGTTGTACGGCAAGATGGTAAGCCGTACGTATGCCAAGTGCAACGACCCTGCACAGAGTACGGTACGAATTCCAGAATCATCAGTCAAAAGTAGCCTATAACAGTGAGGCTAGTTTTAAAAAGAATTAAGATCGTTGGTGGAATATTTTTCCCAGTTAAATTTCGCCTAGTGAGCCAGTGGGGTCTTAATTAACGAATTGGCATGCTCGACAGTTGCCCGAGGACCCAGCGAGCATCGGGACCCCGTCCTTAATCTACATTTTTATTCATTTGAGTGTTTGTGTACAGGTTTTGGTCACAGCACACTGCTTTGCCTGGGGGCCTGTAAATACTGTCAAGATGGCACATCGCTCAGCCCAAAGAGCAAGTTGTAACAACAGCGAGATGTGGCAACTCTCTTGTTCAAGAAGCCCCTCACCAACTCCCAAATCTGACGACAATCACGAATGGTTTCCATCCATGTTGAATTTCTACTTGTAATGAAAATAAGAGCCCCTTCGTAGTTAAGATGTAGGCAACCCCATAAAAAGATTGATGTATTGTGTAAACGAGACCTCCGGTTTTCATGGTGTAGCTATAGAGGCAGGCTGACGGCTGCCATTGGAAGACCATTGCTGAATCGATGAAAAACAACGGTTTATCCAGTAGGGCAAGCTTAATGACCAACCCGGCCTGCGCAAAATCCAGCTACGGTGCTGCATCCATCGCTAACTCACCCGAACGACAAAACGTCATCCAAGATATTTAACGTATGTTGAACAAAAAAGAAATGTTTCAGCAGTGTTGTGTGTTTTCAACACCATCTTGTAATACCGAGTGCCAACAGGTCTCAACTCATCAAACTCAGTTTACCGCCAGGCGACCAGGTAAGTATCCACGGGGGGGGGGGGGGGGCCCGGGGGCACGTGCCCCCACATTTTTCAATAAAAGGTCTGACTTGCACTGAAGGAGGAAAAATTAATTACGAGATCAGCAGTTTTGGAATACAAATATAAGAAGAAAAAATTGAAAAATCTCGCACCATTTTACATCCAGAGTCCTTGAAATAGGCAAAAATTTTCAAAGGGCAGGGGACACCACTTTCCCGAGACCCCTTCCCCAGGTCGACGAAACTCCAACATCGATGTGCCCACCAAATTGGTCATTCTGGCTACGGGCCTGCAGACGACTCGGACACAAACCTGTGTACAGTTTTATCAATTCGTTGAGTTGACTTCAAAGAAGAACCGCGGTGTCTCGTACCTGTAATAGGCAAAACCTGGGCTGTCATAACATTGCACTCCTAATCGCCTTAGGGACATCTTCACGCCAAGGTGAGACGGATTGGTAATGAAAGTCAACCGCTAAGGGACTATCTATAGACCCTGATTTTGAAATGTCGTCCCTTGGATTCGGGATATGCTTGGTCCTTCTGTCCTTGTGGTATCATTACCTACTGTGGTGACCTAGTTTTCCAGACCATTAAAAGTGCACGAGCTGATGATACCCCGCGAAAAAGTTCAATTAGTTGTCCTTAGATATGCTGACGAGGGTGATAAAAAGAGCAAAGACGTATTTTGTGCAGGATTTCATTGTATTGCAATTTTGTTTGTTTTTCCAAACGTCATGTTCTATGATACACATCAACGAGAGTCAATGTCGTTGGGTATAGCATGTTGGAGATTTGTTGCTCAAGCATCTATGAACAACTGATATATAAAGGAAAAACACCATGGTTTTCTTAATGAGAAAAAAAAGTTAAAATTGTAGTAAAGAGAGATTTATTCTTCTCAAAATTTTGATAGACTTTTTTATTTTCATTTGTCCCATCTTGGTTGTTGTTTATTCTTCATTGTTTGATGACGCTTCGTGGCTTGTAAATGTCCAAATCGTTGTAGGACCGGTAGCTTTCAGACCGTAGCCAGACAAGGTATACTGAAGGGGTGCGAGATAGCTTCCGCGGGGGCGAGATATTTTTTGAGGGGGCGAAAAAACATTAAAATGCATTTAAAAGGCAATGGTAACTTTTGACTATTTTCTAGGAGGGGGTTTTTCGGGGGCCAGCCCGTCCAACTAAACCCCCCTGGCTACGGTCTCGGTAGCTTTACATGGCATTACTGTTTCTGATTACATGTATACGGTCAGCTGTCGTGCCTGCACGAGGTACCAGGAAGCACCTGTCCTTGGGCACATGTGTCTGTACGTGTGTCCGTAGATGTTATTCCGTCACATGAACGTGTGGCAAGTATTCAAAGCATCCCATGGCAGAAGGGGGGGGTTGTTGTCTGGTGGGTGTCTGGCTTTTGTTCTATGTAACTGCATAATCTGCATGATCGTGACAACTGGTTGGTAGAGGATAGATGACAGTCACCCCTCCACTACAAGGAGATAAAGGTTGTAAAAAGTGCTTAAAGTTTGCGGAAAATTCCACGACGCTCCGAGTATAGACTCTCCATCAGGTGGCAAAGAAATGCAACTGAATAACAATGAAGCAGAAATAGAGAAGAAACACAATGAAGAAAGGCACGGACAAACCGTCGTACAGAACGAACATGGTGTAAAAATGCGAATGGAGGCTGAGAAAAACTGGTAAAAAGAAATGAAAAGGGCAACAAGTTAAAAAAGGTCCATTCTAATGTTAAGACCGTGTGGGGAGAGGGTCCCGAGCTTCATGATAAGCGGATTTTCAGCGGTCTGACGATCACTGTCAGAACCTCTGCACATTGAGGCTGCGGTAACGGCCAAGTCTTAATTGCGCACGGTGATGGGGGGTTGAAATGTGTGGCTACCGGATAACCTTGAAGGTTTTGTTTGATGGACCTGAGGTGTTCAGTGACTCGGTCAGCCAGGCGACGTTTGGTCTCTCCCACATACAGGCAATTGCAACGTCCACAAACTAAAATGTAAACCAAATTTGTGGAAGTGCAGGTTAAGTGTTGGTTCTCACTGAATCTGTTGCCGTTAGAACCAAAATATGAATGAGTGTGATCTTGCCAACCACTGGGCATGTGTTGCACCTACTACTACCACAGGGAAATGTACCTGGGGTGTTATCAGTGGGTTGTTGTGGATGGGAAGCCCGAACTAAGTGCTTGGAAATGTTCTTTCTAATGGGGGGGGGGGAGGGTTCGGGGAAAAGGTCACGGGTTGAAGGGTCTAGTCGAAGGGTGTCTACATTCTTGTAAATGGCACGAATGATGGGGCGCACCGATAGGTGATGGGAAATTACAAAGGAATGCGTAGATTGATAGACGTGTCAGACTTCTTACTCAAAGCCTCCGCTCTGTTGATTCCTTGGATTCTATGTAGAGCATAAGTAAGGATTTTGGTGGGATACTGACGATTCTCAAAGAATGATAGCATATTTTTGAAAGCTGCTGAAAAATCAGAATCGTCTGAGCAAATCCTTCTGGCCCTTAAAAGTTGTGAGTATGGGATGGGTCTGGTACAGGATTTGGGATGGTTGGATGGATACACAAGGTAGTTATGAGAATCGGTGGGTTTGAAATGTAGGTTTGACTTTTTTAAAAAAAAATCTTGGCCGTTACCGCAGCCTTAATGTGCAGAGGTTCTGACCGTGATCGTCAGACCGCTGAAAATCGGCTTATCATGAGGCTCGGGACCCTCTCCCCACACGGTCTTAACATTGGAATGGACCCTCTTTTTAACTTGTTCCCCTTTTCGTTTCTTTTTACCAGTTTTTCTCAGCCTCCATTCGCATTTTTACACCGTTTTCGTTCTGTACGACCGGTTTGTCCGTGCCTTTCTTCAATGTGTTCCTTCTCTGTTTCTACTTCATTGTTATTCAGTTGCATTTCTTTGCCACCTGATGAAGAGTCTATATACTCGAAACGTCGTGGAATTTTCCGCAAACTTTTAGCACTTTTTACAACCTTTATCTCCCTACATACTTCTATAGTGCTCCGCAGCATTTCGACCCTATATATAATACTTAGACAAAAACGAAATGCTCTTTCCATGAAGGTCCTGCAGGTCGAAGCGTTTCTTCAAGCAAACACAATATGACTAACATCAACTGGACCAGCAAAAGGCATGTAGTTACAGCTCCAACTTGCCCCATAGGTCATCGTGGTGGCTGACAGTAAACTTTATCAAAATTCCGCAAAGTCCGTGTGGTCGATTGACACAATGGAGTCCCATACCTCACCAATGGGTTGCAAACTAAAAGCATGACAGGCTGATTAGGGACCCAACAATAGTCTTGATTTCGGTTTATTAATTTCCTCATAAAAACAAGTATAATCCTGTAGCCTTTGTTATACTTGATAGGTAACAAAAATAGAATAAGAAATATGCGAACGCAATAGTCCCTATAACAATTACATGTGACTTTTCGACACATGGTGTTTTTGTGGGAGCGACAATTCAACAGCTTAATACGAGGATCTCATCAAAAGTTAAGTGTGTGAAGTGAACTTCCACGGTCTGAAACACATTTTAATGTGTGTACAAGTGCTCAATAGTTTGATAAGAACGGAGATAACTCGGGTCATAATCACCGAAATAGCTGTCTACAACAATGACCACCAGTAACCTTTAAAATTTCCCATACGTTTAGTTCATAAATCTAATTTATTTTTACTTAATTGACTAATGATTACTTACGGTACTTTACTGGCTTTATAGGGAGTTAACTCTTTAGCAAACCCCAACGGTTCTTCTTTTAGTCTATTTTTCACAATGGGGGGGGGGGAGTCAAACAGGGTGCTTCCATGGGTCAAAATACACGGGAGAGACTGGCGAGACGCTCTCGCATCAACAAAAATTTTCTATAGAGAGGTATTCAGGAGGGCGAAGAAAATGCACCAGACACTACGAAAACCCCCCTCCCGTTCTGAGGAAAGATTCAATTTTCAAACACTTGTAAACTGTTGAGAGCGAGGCCAAGGGAAGCCTAAATGGTAAAAATTCGTCGCTGCTTTTGGGAAAGATACCGTCAAGACATTCTTTTCGATAGCAATGAAAAGAAACTAGTGTTCCCCTCCTTACTTGTCCGAATATTCGTTATCACTTTCAAACTACACATCAGTTACGGTACAGTCATTGAACGCTTCTGAGACTGTCACCCCCCCCCCCCCCCTCCGCTTGAAGGACAGTTCTGACACACTCTTCTTTATTTTTCCCCAATGTGACGTCAAAAATAGCGATCGTTTAGAGTAAAAAACTGTTATCGTTCGTTTACCAATGTCACACGAATATTTAACAATGAAAAAGGGTCCCTCAAGTTGTTAACTTACGGCCACAGGGGATCTTTGGGGATGGATTTGAAAAGAAGGGGTGAGCTTATCCATTCTTTCAACAGAAAAATAATGAGCGTTAAAGCGTGTAAATGGGGTGTCACGCAACATTATTAGTTCATCTAACGCCTGAACACTTCTAATGAAAGCATGTTATTTTGTTTCTCAGTGACTGGGTGAATTTGATTCAAGCTCACTAAACCCTCGGTGAATGCTTGTCAAATATTCGAGGTATTAGTGTCTAGTATGTAAGCAGAAACTACACCAGAAAGGATAAAGAAGGGGAAAGGCGAACCGCAGTTAAAGAAGAGGAAAAGTTTCTGTAATATTATAACATATTTAATAAGGTTTATATTTCGAAGAAAAACAAGCGAAGGTGTTACGAACCAGAGCTCCCTGGTAGGGTCTTCGAGTTTGTTGAAGGACGTCGTTTTTTCCTTGTAACAGACAGTCACGATGCTGTTTTCCTAAATAGGTCTGCTTTTTTAATTACAGAAAACATTCTTAAAAAGGAGCTCATCCGAAAGGAAGGGTGTAATGTTTATATGATATTTTACGTTTGTTTTAACAACTTGTTGTATAGGCACATTACGGTCAGAAAAACCTTAAAGACAGACTGTAGGCCATAGATATAAGGTGTTCAAACTATTAAGGAGGGTGCATTGTAGGTCCAACTGGTGTGTTATTTTATTGAGGGATCGATCGATTGCTTTTCCGATCGCCGTTCTAGGTAATGCCAGGGATGTGTTAGGACACCTCTATGGTCAGACAGATGGTAATACAAATCAGTGCCAAAAACTGATTTAATTATTTCCATATGTTTAAAAAGAATAAAAATAAAATAAAGGATTATTTTTATGTTTGGATTCATAGGTTGTTTTCCTATCTTTTGCATATATCATATGAAAGATTTACTCTTCGTATTTTCCCCTTATCTACAAATTACCTTTCGTGTTCACTTAAATATTTAATTTGTTGAGATAAGTTAATTAGTTAAGGATATATTCAAATCAATCAAATACAACGAAGTAGGTCAAATGTAAATCGAAAAGTCACTGTGTTGAATCTGTCATTTGAAGAAATATGATCGTCCATGGACAAACTTATTCAGTTAATTTAGGTTTCTCCCCCTTGTGACAAATGGACTGCCCCAGGAGTGCAAATCTGGCAATTTAATAATCCAATATTTAGTTGATATAACCGTCTGAACGAATAGTGAGGTGAGGCATACATCAATTCGGGTCAGTGCTTTCATTGTCCAAGTCTGACCCTCCTCTTACGTACGGGTGTTTTTAAGAGCCATAAAGAGTCTCTTCTCTCCAGTAAGTTACTTTGAATTTTACCAGTCAGAGCTGTACTTTCATGGGTCTCGAGAATGTTGGCTGGAAAACTTATCATGCTTTTAGAACACAGTTAAAAGTATTCTTTAGATTTGATATCAAAAAACTACTTTATGTTTTGAGAAGTCGTGTAACATGAGCAACCAAAAATTCAAGGACAAAAAGGATGGGTGCTATAGGCGTTAATGGGGGAGGGGGGACTGAGGGTCGGCAACTCCCTTGAGCAAAAAAATGTCAATTTCAGGGCAAGAAGTGTTTTTTCAAGGGAAAAGTAATATCTTTTTTATTCGTCAATGACGAACGGATAGGTGCTACAATTATTTCAGAATAATTACATCATGTAAGACAACAAAGCTGTATGATCGAAAATTAGTAAAAGAGTTGGACAAACTCTTATTTTAAATGCCATTAACATGGTGTTACAACCGATAACGTAATTAATTAACCGATAATGTAACAACAACCGAGAATGTAATAGAAAATTTACCGATAATGTAGTAACCACACCTTACCGAAAGTGCAGCCTAGTAAAAATTGACCGATAATGTAACAATTTTTGTTACCCAATAACGTAGCAAAAAAAAAAAAAAAAACCAAACTTATCGATCATGTAAAAACATTGTTTTCGCGCACGTAACAAGAAGGCTTACATTCAAATTTCACGTGCGTATGTACAAAGTTTATACGTATGTATGTACATTTAAACATATGCGCTTATATAAGTAGTAAGTTCGTATACATACGTACACTGCCATACGTACTCCAGCTCGGTCTCAGGCAACCCGGCCTCAAGTCAACTCAGACTTATGTTAACTCGACCCGAATTGAAAATACGACGATCCGTCAAAACTCTTTCAGTCTAATAAGTTTTGAGATCGAGAGAATATTTTACAACCAAAGATTTCAACCTGCATTACTTTCAGTAATCGCCTTTCTTGAAATATGGATTAATGAAGGAAGATGGGTGTTTAAATATGTGTGTGGAGATGTGTATGTACGTAGGCACACGTGGTAGGTATGTAAGTGAGGATCCACATGTATACAACGGGGACCAGTCAAGTCGCCCCCTTGCAATGTACCTCTTGAACAAACATGCTCTCCCCTTACCAAAGTAGCCCACTACAAAGTCGGTCCCAATAAAGTCACCCCTTTAAATTCAACAAAGTCGATACCTGAGCAGTATCATAATTATTAAAAACTTGGGAGAACCGAAAGAGCTGTGCAAATTTTGAGGAAAAAGTTTTCACTCTGCAATTTACATACATAGAGTTCCAGGCGCGTAGCCAGAAATTTGCCAATGGGGGGGGGGAGGGGGGGGGGAGCCTGTAGGCAAACTAAGCGTAGCGCCACCAAAGGTTGGCGCCAAGCGTACAAGAAAATTTGGCCAAAAATAAAAATACCTCCCAGATCGCTGGAAATGGTACTTCCCAGGCCTTGTAAGTTGCATCTAAACATTTTTTATTTTGAGTTACTAGCAACATCATAAAAAATCATTAACAAAATACCAAAAATATGCTCAGGGGTGGCCGCTCCCTTCGCCCCCCTTGGCTACGCGCCTGTGGAGTTCTGTACAATTGTACGACTAAGGTACTAGCACTAGTTTCAAGAAACATGATTTTACAGTGTGGAGTGTATAGGTCAATGGCTACATGGCCACTTTACTTGTTGGCCCATGGCGCTACAAAAAGGCTATGTGTACTACTTTCAGTTATACGTATGGTAGTAAGAAAATTTTCATCAATTTTTTCTTTCATCTAGTAACATTCGGTTTTCAATACAAAAGGAGGCATATTTATTCCCCGGGAACTAACTTCGGCACATCAGGCTGCTAGCTGTAGCAGTGCAGTGTGTGCGTGAGTTATTAACTTGGCTGACATAGGCAAGATAGCTTTAATTGCAAGGGCGGATCCAGCCCCTAGCTGAAGGGGGGGCAGTTTGAAAAGGGGGGCGCCAACATCATGCAGGGGCCGCATACTCTTGAATTTGACCGACTGCATTTCGGAGACCAACTCCCATTGCCATAGTTATATATAGCTATACGGTTCGAAATTCTGGGGACCTTTTTTTTTTTTTTTTTTTTTTTACTTTTCGGGCAGTTTTTACTTAACTTTTAGGACGCAGGGGGCGCATTTTTCTTGTATTGAGGGGCGCTAGACTGGTCATAGGGGGGGGGGGCAGTTGACCCTAGTTGCCCCCCCCCTGGATCCGCCCTTGTTTAATTGTGCTATATATCTTTAAGAGTTTCCAGGCAATTTGACACTCGACTTGAGAGGCGACTTTGTTGGGCTCAGGGGCAACTTTGTAACTTTGTAAGGGCGACTTTGCTAGGGACGACTTGACTGGCAATGCTGAACATGCAATTAGGCATGAAAACGTATACTGGTACAGTAGGTTTGCACTGTAGGTCATAGACATATACACACTGTAGCTTGAGTTAGAGTTAGATGAGGTTTTATGGCTCAGTTTCTAATCAATTGATTTAATTCGGGAGGCCACGGCCTTTTTCCCAGTTGTGGCTCACTGGCTTGTTTTCCCTTCTCCATTACTTAATATGCTGAGCACCAAGCACAATGGTAGTAGGTTCCATTTTTAAAGTGTTTGGTATGACCCGGCCAGAAGTCGAACCCCTGACCTTCGGGCTGCAACTGTCGGATGCACCGTAGCTTGAGGGGCTGACCTGTCTTTCCACACAATTTTCTGTTTCAAGAAATGACTTTCTGAAAGGAGGCCTAATGCAGGATGAAATCTTTATTTGTGGAATATTTACCCCACCTCACATTTCATTAAAAAATATCGATAGATCTTAATATTTTCGAGTTGGCGTGGGTCCGAGTTGGCCTCTTTACACACTCACACATGCATACACACAGACACGTATATCAATATTTGCGTACATAGGTACGTACTCAAGGTGCGTGCTCGCGTATGAGTGTATGAATGTAAATGCATATGTGCATGCATAACACGTACATACGCACATACCTACTCATGCACATAAACGTATAACGCACGTACATACGTATGTGAAATTTTAATGTAAACGTGCGTCAAAATAACGTTACTACATTACCGGTAAATTTTTTACCACGTTATTAGTTAACAAAAGTTGTTACATCATCGGTAAATTTTTTACTAATCTGTCAGTAAAGTCTAATTACTACATCGTTGGTCAAATTTCTGTTACATTATCGGTTGTTGCTACATTATAGGTACATTTTTACTGCATTGTAGGTTGTTGTTACATTATCGGTTAATTTTTACTACTCTATCAGTAAAGTCTAATTACTACATAGTCGGAAATTTTCTGTTACATAATCGGTTGTTGTAACATTTCAGGTAAAGTTTTATTATAGATTGTTGTTACATTATCGGTAAATTATTATCGGTTATACCATATGGTATGTATAAGCTTCCATACAGATTCAAACTGGCTTCAGCGTTAGACAAACGTTAACTTGGTACCTTGGACAGTAAAGTAAATTCTTATACAAGAGGGGAAAAACTTTCTCTAACGATACACGGTAAACTTCTATTAATGGAAGTTTAATTGGAGGAAACAATTGGATCCTTTCAAAATTAACTACCAGAAAACCAAGCTCTTGAAAAGTTGAACAAATATATCGAAATGTGCCCTAATTGGTGCGGGAACTTGGAGGACTCCCGAAAGACGGTGGCTAAATTGAAGTCGTCGCGTGTCATTTAAGAGCGACACGTGCCAAATTTTCTTAAAGGAGATGGTCGCTCTTCGCTGAGAAAGATATGAAGAACTTCAAATGTTGTTCGGTAAATGTCGTTTGTGTAACATGTGTTAATGTCACTGAGTTGTTCCGTAGTAAAGTTTGTCCACTAGAACAATACAAACCTTCATTTACCACCTGAAATTAATCTTTCAGACTACCAGTCTGGCCAGAATCCAGACAAGGTATACCGGTACTGAAATGGGAGATATAGTTTCCAGGGGTATGAAACATATTTAGGTAAGGGGGTGGGGCAGGATATACTGAAATACACTAAGACAATGGTAATTCTTGATTTTCTAGGGGACAAAGCTTTTTTCTTCTCTTCAAATGTAAAAGAGAGAAATTCACTCCTAGATGATTGACTATAGTGATCACTCTTTTCTCTCGTGGAAATCGATTGAAATTCCACTCTGCTCTGAGTGTACATTAACTCTATATGGGTGAAAATCTCACTCGAGAAAGAGTGGAATTTCACTCGATAATAAAGATTGGTCACTGTGGTCACTCTTTCTGTCGAACTTTACCATTGTTTTCCTAAGTTCAGTATGGAGCTGCAAAGTGTGTGTAGTAATATAAAGGGGCCGGGTCAGATGTGGGAAAAGTATTTCGCTATTAAAATCTTCTTGGCACGGATAGGGAACTAACCTGAGTAAAAGTGTGATATTTGGTAAAAGTATATGAAAAGAAAAATATCTGTGATACCTAGAACCGCTTTTACTTACACAACAGAAAAGCCTGTAGCCAGTACCGGTTGTTCCTTCTCATTTTCAATATATATATATATATATATATATATATATATATATATATATATATATAGGAACAAGATACGACTAAGATAAAATGGATATATATATATACGATATATATATATATATCCGGGGCTTTGAAGAGTGCCCTTCAAATGTTGTGCCCCCCCTCCCCCACTGTTTGAAATGTTGCTACTCCCCTGCTTGAGACTGCCCCATCAGTTTCTGCATTTGGTTTGTGTGAGCAGGGAGTTGCCACTAGAACTCCCTGGTGGGAGCCCTATTCCAAAAATAGGCGACAACCTCACAAGTGAACAAGGCAAACTATACGTACATAACTGGACAACTCCCTCGGGCAATTCCCTAACGGACGACCCCTGCCTGGGACAATTTTTTCACCGGGACAATAACAGACCCTGGTAATTTTCCCCTGGACACCTTGCCCACCGGAAAATTCCGAATTGTCTGGAGAGGGAAATGTTCAAGACAGGGAGGGGACCAGGTAACGATTATAGATCAAAGGTCGCTAACGAGGTCAACTCCTGTCTTATGAAGGCTCATCACCGACCTCCCCACATTTAGCTCTTCTCTCTGTTTGACATTTTAGCCCTCAAGTGTTCATTGTATTACAATTGTATAAGGGTCCTGATGTGCGCATGTACCGTTAAAGCAACTTATGAGCATGAGCTCTGACCTACGGCCAAACTTACGCTCGGAAAGGCGTTGACGCAAGGTGAAGAATCTTTTATAGGCCAAAAAGTGTAGAAAGGGAGGTAAGGGGAGAAATCTTTTTGAAGGGTTGAATGGGGATTGTGACAGGTGTAAGGGAGATGACATACAACATATTTGTGAATGAAAGTGGCCCCAAATACGATGTGCGCACATACTTTTACTGCATACTTTGATGTGATCAAACACGTGGCTCATGTCAACAGTGAGTTTCTGTGACCATTCATTGCAGAACCAGGGAGTCCTAACAACTCCCTGGCAGAACCATAAGCACTTCAAAAGTTAATTCAGTACAAGTATGGACTTCTGTCCAAGAGCCCAAATGATCAGTGTCTCATAAATGCTTGGATTGCCAAAAAGCGGTACATCGGGAATTGTCCAGGAAAACAGGATTAGGTGTCAGGATTAAATAGAGGACATAGACAGGAATTTCAGAAAGGTCAAATCCAGTTGCATTTCACTTCCCAACATGAAGCAATCCTCAACTCGTAAGAATTATGCTGATAAGCTGAAATACAAACTGAAGAGAGGAAGGGTATAGAGGTATCATTACGTCGACCGCATCATCCAAATGGTTTAGGGGTATATAATCACAGAACGAGCCATAATATCGTTTAAAGAAATTTTGATATTTAAATATATTATACATGTATGTACGCACTGCATAGAGAAGGGATGCTAGCCGCGCGCGAGTTATGTGACCATTTTGCCTGTTGGGATCTGAACATGGAGTCAACCATTCAGAAGAGTAATAAAATTTTAGGCTACTTCATCTTGCTATCAATAAAATTTAGGGGGTGGGGATGAGATGGGGCTGTCAAAATGCGTGACCGGACAATTTCCACCCATGACATTACCCTTTAGTCAACTTTCCCCATGCTCCCAAAAATATGAAATTGACCTTGGTGGGAATCACGGTCCGGGGTAAAGTGTCTGGGCCAGAATTGTCCGGGTTGGGGATTGTCGGGGGAGGGCAGTTGGAACCGTCAACATGCACCATACCCTGTATTTACGTCATTACTTACGCTGATTTTAAGTGTTGCTCCTTGTCATGTGCTCATGTACACAGTCAGTTTATATTTTGTTGCCTTTAATTCTGAACAATCTTATACGAGTAATTCAACACAAGATTCAGGATTGACAAATGTCTACACAGGAGATATATGTAACACCTACCTGAAGTGTTTATGTAACTCCCCTGCCTCTTGTTATCGCTGTTTTGTACATCTTCAAGTTTTCGGCATAGTGTAGCTTTTTACATTTTACTTGAATGGCTGGGTGGGAGTGATGGTTTAATTAACGAAATAATCTTATATTTTATTAGTTTGAAAAATGGTCCTGAAAATTCTCTTTTATCATTAGCCATTCGGTTCAATATCAGGAGAGGTTTCATGTACATTTTAATTCAGATTTGCCAGATCGGCTTTTGCCTTACTTCCGAACCAGGGACTAAGTCTACCCCTTTAAGAATGGTTGGTATCTGCCTCAACCAAGTGTCTCCTCCATAAATTACTGTGATATTGTCCCCCAACCCTAACTTGAAATCGACAGAAACACCCCACCTGTTCACTCTCGGTGCCATTTGACATGCTATTCCACTAATGAGCCAAATTGCTTTTACATCTAACTTGCGGTTTCTCCTGATTGTTTTATGGCAAAATTTAATTATTTCATCAACAACAATTAAGAGTGTTAATTCGAAGGTATTTTTCCTAGTCTTTCGAAAGAAATTCCAAGGACAGTTGTTTCTCGTAAACCGAGAACCGATGATGCGATAGAAATGATGAAAATTACGATTTTGTAACCCAACAGGGAACGTCTTGTGTAATTTAGTCGAGGCAAATTCCTGTCACTACTAAGAAAGTAAAACCCCTGGCACGTCTTTTTTTTAGCATGGAGCACGTATTGAGAAAGAATATCGGTAATCAATAATTGTAAAGAAATACTTTCAAGTCGAAACTCCTATTATTTTGAAATCATATGACATAGGTGAACGTAGTGCGCAACTTTGTTGAACATGAGTAAGCTTCCATCGAAAAAGAGTATCAGAAAATTATTCTTACGAAAAGCAGAAGCGCTACAAACTTTGTATCAAGAAATAAAAACCAGATTTAATGGCATGTTGCATATGGGTCGTCACATTTAAAAACCTTGAAAATGATGATTTTGGTCAAAAAATGTATGCGTTTTATCAAAATGTTGAAAATGGATAGGCCTAACCCCTCAGAAAGATCGATGCCTTCGAGTAGCTTCCTGCAGAATCGATGCGTTCAGGAAGTGTACATATACCATTTTTTCCAATAATGTAGCTCATGATGTGGTGTGTCACTTGGGCGGACGTAACCAATGATGTGCATGCTGGCAAGCGCGTCTTGATAGCGCCGACGGCGCTAAATGTCTGACTTTGAATAGGAGGCTGCACTGTATAGAGGTTTTTCACTGACATCACCGCGTTCGCGCGTCTCTCTATTTTGACGGCCAGGCGTCCAGTGTATAACAATCGTAACTAAGATCCTGCAGTCTTTTGCGCATGAGCAGTGACGGCCAGTGAAACGCGCTGACGTCACGTGAAAAACCTCTATAGGCCGAAATACGGCAAACGTCGGCCATATGGTGACGTCATAATGTAGCATATTAATACGTTTACTGTACGTGTTTGACGTTGCCCGATGAGATAACAAAATTTAGAGCAAAACGTCAGAGATATTAGAGCATGTCAAACATGTAGTTTACATGTCGCATTTGTTCTCATAGTAGGTTTATTTATAGTACACTGGTTTTTGTTTCTCTCATCGTACTAGGCTATTGATAGTTGTTGCACGGAATTGCTTTGCCGTATTTCAAGTGTCATGACGGCCCCTTGCAGGCTTCATCGGATCTCAGCAATGGCTGTTTTACGTTATAACGCAAAAGTTAGGCATCTAGCGCTTTCGGCGCTAATGCGCGCTTGCACGCGTTAGGTGGCACATCATTGGACATAACTTAATTATGTGTATTGAACGATGTTAATGTTAAGGCTCAACAACATTCAGTCTAAAGAATAAATAAAAAAAAAACTAACATTTTTTACACAAATTGCCATCAAAATCGATAAAAGTGGATTCCATTGAAAAAATCAAGGTGAGAATTCCTTAAAGAGATTAATAGTCTTTCACATTTGCGATCAATACACCTTCAATAGTTTTTATATTAAATAACAAATTGACTGAATTAATTTCGTCTCAGAATCCCTGTATCTGATATCTCCTTTTAGTTAAACCCTGTATGAACATTTAAATGAAGGTTAGCCATACAAAAAATTTTGCTGGCTGGAAAGAAGTTCTGGTATTGAATCGCGGGCCACATTGACTCATAAGGGCAGGCAATAGACTTTTTTCCAAATAGCAATTACAAAGGATTGTGGGATATTGTTTTTAGTATGCGTCGTTTTTTAGCCACAGTAAAATGCCATTGACAAAAACGACGCACACTAAAACTCTATCCCACAATCCTTTGTAACTGCAATTTGGAAAAGGGTCTATGAAAATGGACATATACAGTCAATAAAGCAGAAGGGAAATGCAAAGGAATGCAATACAAAATGAAGAGTGTGCCGAAGTCAGTGTTTCCGACAGACATATGACGGTGTCTAGGAGACTGAATCTTGAAAAATTCAAAGTACATGCAGTATATGCACAGAAAAATGTATACGACAAGCCTATCATATGTGATCTTGAAAACTATCTCACGGCAAGCAGATCATTTTCTAGTAGCCGTGTTGCGGCTCGCGGACCCCATTTTGACAACTGTAATTCAAGTAAACAGTTTGTCAGTTTATGCAAGCATTGCAGCGATACCGTTTACATTTAAGGCAGAAAAAGTTTTATCCTTTGTTTAAGTTTTACTCTATCAACTGAAATTTGAAACGAGAGCATGCACCTTTGCCGCAAACCATAGGCAGAATTTATCGTTGTACTCCTTTGGTCAAAGAAATTAGCTCCCTCCCAAACATGGGATAGTCCAGACTCGTTACCACAAATACTAAAGAGGGGGAGAGATAAGTTTTCAAGGTGGCGACAATATTTCTTATAAGGGCAAAATATAGTACAATGCATTAAGGCAATATTAATTTTAATTATAGGGGGCGAAATTTTTCTAGGGGGTGCCTGGTCCTTCTTGGCTAAGGCCAGGGGTAGTCACAAACGTTTTATACCTTGGTTCAAAGACTTTGCCGCTTAAAAAGTTGTATTCTTTTATGTTCTGACCTCCTTATCTGCATGAGTTTATTTAGTAATAATTGTTTCAGTTCAAGGAGTTAGAGTTAGATGAGGTTTTACGGCCCAGTTTGTAACCAAATGTTCAAGGAGAGAATATTTATATTGTTTCAACTTGACAAATTCTCTCCACTTGACATAAATCTCAAAAGTTACTGTCAATGCTTCATTCGAATGTCTTTAAAGGGAGAATGCAGTCACCCCAATAAAGAATTGTATAGTAGACTATCCTGTTTCCTGAATGGCTCTTGAGAATCATGTGACAGTACTTTTCTCACTCAATTGTAAAATTTACAAGGAGCAACTGATTCATTTACCTTGAATATGCAATATTTATGTTCTAAACTATCATGAAAGATACTTGGAAGCGAAATAAGAAGAAATTTGTGACATTTAGCTATTGTTTCAAAATAAGTTTGGGGCGACTGCTCTGACCTTTAATTTGTTAAAATTATAACCACTGATATTTTGACAACATTTCCGATGATAGTGAGAGAAGGTAGTTTTCCTATGTGCAACAACAGTGCACATTACAAAAGTTACAAAGAAGTTGTATAAAGGACTATTAAAGACACTAGAAAAGAAAGACTGTTAACATAGCTCATGATCATAAAACAAACCAATTACCAAGCTATACTGACAAAATGAGAAGGAGTAAAATTAAGTACAAAAAAAGAGAAAACGAGAACAGGTAAGAAGAGAGAAAATAAAGGGTACAGGAGGATGAGATGGTATGGGGAATATAAGTACCAAGGAAGGCACGTGACACCTGTAGCTAATTACATATTATTACTGATGAAATACTTTTGACATTGTCCAGAAATGAAATGTACGCAGTAGATTTAATCTTAGGTGGAAGGGACTACCAGGTAAGACCGATATCATTAGTTGTTGAAAAAGAAATTTTCCAAGGTTTCTCTTTTATGTGGTAATTACAGTTAAAACATTAGCTAAATGAGAATGACTGCTTAAGGAAGGACGTGGCAAGTATTCGATTTTGACACAAGCTATATAATCCACGGCAGTGCTATAATTATTCTGCATAATCTATTTCACAATCAAATAGAAAGCTAAGGCTCGCTTAATCTCGACTATTGCTCGAATGTCATTAACATGTCTAGTTCTATTTGTCTGCCTCTGTATTTTCGAGATCGGAAATCGTGCACGACGGACCTGAGGTTTGGGTCATCAACTAGTTAACCTCATAGCGTTGTTGGGGATTTTTACGGCTAAATTAAGCGTTCATTAGTATTTCAATTTACAACTGTAGCTAGGGTGCATATGCTCGTATACCTTTGACATAAATCTTGATGTGGCGGCCCGCTTGTAACGTAATAGGAACGTGCGTTAGAAACCTCAATAAACCCTTTTCCAAAGAGCAATTACAAAGGATTACGGGATAAGAGTTTTGCTAATTCTCGTTTTTGTCAATGAATGACGTTTTACTGTGGCCGAAAACGACGCGTGCAAATTTCTGTCACATAATCCTTTGCAATTGCTACTTGGAAAAGAGACTATGAGTGTCAACAATCACCGGACTGCACTTCGAGGGGGAAAAAAGGCGCAAAACAATGTTTTTATCCCAACGCATTGCTATATAGGCAGAAGTGACAAATATTTTACCCTGAGAATTTATTTGCTCTACGATTAATAATTTCATGTCCGTGGTTTCACTTAATTAAATACATAATTCATGGTTTAGCGGTATAAAAGTAGAGGATAAGTAGAGAGTTCATTTCTTTCTACTCGAAAGACGACCGTCTTTCTGAAATCCTTAGACTAAAAATCAATTTAAAAGACGGAATGAGGGAAAAATCTTAATTTGGACTGAAAGTTTTAAAACTAGTAAGATTTATATCCTCAGTGTATTAGACTGAATATTCCAATCGAAATTAGCGATTGGTCACTAATTTCAGTCTTTTGAATTAAGGGGGGGGGGGGAGCATACAGGCCCGAAAAAGACCTCCAAAACGAGAGAACTAACTCAAAGTTTTGAGCTAAACAGTGACTCAAGTCGGGTCAAACTGACTAAGTTTGGGTTAAAAATCCCCCCCCCCCCCCAAATTTACGTAAGTTCACTTTTGATCCGAATTTACAGTGTGTAAATTGAAGTAATGGGCTACTTACATCGGGAAATTATATGCGTACAGATCGTCGCATATCCTGCTGAGCTGTCGTTAGCATATTGTTGATTCAGTACTGAAGTTTTCTTTTTTATGGTTATCGGAAGGAAACCGACATCTAATAGTCGGCACGGACGAAACTGCCTTCCTCTCAGAACAGTAGAACGTCTCCAGGTCTCTGTTAATAAATGCCGCTTTTTTATTATAAAGGGTAACACGAGATTACTGGGCCATAGATTTCAAGTGCAAAGATGAGCTTTTAAAACATTGAAAGCGATAACAGAAAAAAAAAACATGTCCAGAAATTTGACACCAGTGAAACAAAAAATACAAAATGTGAAACAAGTTTTTGCTTTAATCAGAGACAGGAAGTTTGGTTTCGCAGACGAGAGAACAAACGTAAGCTATCGCCCTTTTGGATTTTCCCTCCTATAATGCGCTTATCTGACTACAAGTTTTTTTTTCTTTCGTCTGCCAATTGTAGAGCGAATAGGATGATTGCCTTCGGAATTCATCCAGGCAGAAAATAGTCTCAGTTAGACAGGCAAATGACACAGTTAGATGATAAATGCTATTTTTCTTTCGTTTTTAACGTCGGCAAATTCTCTGCTCTTTTCGCTCACCAAGTTACTCAAAGTGCAATGTTCTTTTTCATTCTGCCTAGAGTTCTTTGTTTGATGTAAAGTCCTTACCTACTGGCAAAGAAATCACGCACGGATGAGATGTGTAAGGAGGGAGGTCCGCAAAGGAAGGGGACCTGTTACTGATGTTGTAGGTGCATACAAAGAATCAGATTGCGGAACATGCATCATTCAAAAGCTTGCGAATTTTAAAACTTTAAAAGCCTTGAACCTCCTCTTGAAACAAAATTCCACATAGCGAGAATTCATTGCATGTGAAATGTATGATATATTAGCTCAGACCACCCTTCATACGAAGAGTATCCACGAAGCACTCTTTGGTGGATATTTATTCTGAAACCGGGGAAGGGGATGGAAAAAGCCAACGGCGCCACGGGAGCGCTAGCGCTCCCCTTGACGGCGTGGCTTACTAAGGCCCCCGGTGGGGTCCAGGGGCATCGTCTCAGTGGGAGTCGAGGGGGGGGCGAAGCCCCTGAAGCTCTGGGGTATTACGAAACTGTGAGGTGAGCCTTAGAGTGAAGCATTCAACTACTTCTTACGGACATTGGATACGCACTACGTAAGACCACAGATATGATAATTCGACCATTTTCTTATGTTAGTGGGGTCGAGAGGCAACTCCCTAGAATGGGCTTAGGGGGTTAAGCCCCGTAAGCCCTGTGGTATTTACAAAATTCTGAGCATTAAACTTTACTATTCAAAGGAAATAGATGCATACTAAATAGACCACAAAAAAGGTATTTCCACCATACCTCTTACTGGCCTAAGTCATACGTAAAGCCAGTCAATTTGAAGATTCAAAGCGCTTGTGGGCAGTGGTCAAAAAACCAGGTTACTTATCAGGGGCAAACGGTTTTGTCTTCCAATGAACACTCGTTCGAATATGTGACACTCAGAGAGGGTGAATGGAATTTATCTTTACAAGACCTGTAGCTACAAAATTTTTATCATAGGGGAGGGTTGAAGATGAAATGAACCAACGGTTTAGGCACCCCGGGAACAAGGTGAGCTGTCCCAGGGATGTGAATGGATTCTCTATCCGAAAATGACTTTGAATTCGCTCTGTAACAGACCTCGAAGTTGGAACTTGACTGTTATCAGATCATTTTCTATAAATTTTGCATTTGTGCCAGTGGCCGGTGAATTGATTATGGGGATTTTGAGAGAGAAAGGTGATATTGGTTTAGGATTTGCATCGAAACAAGAATACTACTGAAACTGTCTAAAAGGAAAAGGCAATGGCACAACTATCTGCACTAGTGGTGCGCGGAAAAATGACATTTTAAAGACAGTGCAGAATGTTTTACTTTATCCTGCATTTCAAAAGTTATCCAAGTTACATTGAAATGCCCTTCCTTCTTCCCGTTTCTTCTTCCATTCACTTTGCCATTTCAGTAGTCGGTGATTTGAGCTATCCTTCCCAGTCAAAACCGCCACTGGCAAGTTCCTCAGCGGATACACTACCGCTTGTGGTTCGAAAGGATAGGTGGTGGTGGTGGGAGTTAAATGGGGGGTTGGAAAAAACCTCGCTCAAGCTGATAGACCTACCGTATGCAATAATATAACAACAATACACGATGGGTGCACTCGAAACGAGTCTTTATTAAATAGCATTTTTAAAGTTATTTCAGTTACTTAAAGGTTTCTCGTATACTTTATTTCACACTTTTCAAAAGTTATCAATTGAATAATCAAAAATAAAATAATACAGAGTATATTATTTTGTAATATTTTTGAAAATCTGGAAGCTGTCTGTGTAGGCCATTCTCCCTTGCTAACAAGTGGGGAGGATACACCCCCAGTCCTCCGAGATTTTAAGTATGTAAGCAAGCAAACAATATAGCAAGCATGTAAGTGAATTAGTAAAACTTCGTTACTCCGCCTGTGTGAAGAAGGGTAATTGAAGGAAAGGGGAGGAGGAGCAACCAAAGTGAGAGTGAACGGAAAACTGACAAAAGTTATCAATTAATTGGTAAAGTGTCAGTTATTTCAAATTTATGTAAAAGTTTAGTTTTTGGTATCAATCGAAAGGTCTTGGTCTAAATGAAGTATATGATGGGCTTAAAGGGTAAATTTATTGACCTTTAAGTACAGAAGTTGACATTAAATGTTAAATTCCTTACTGAAAATCACAAGTTTTAATTTATAGGGAATTAATGAGACTGAAAGTCAAAACAATGAGAGTAAGTCATAATAATGAGTTTCAATGTTAAGGTTTTGA
The DNA here is from genome assembly GCA_029531755.1 of Holothuria leucospilota. Lineage (NCBI taxonomy): Eukaryota > Metazoa > Echinodermata > Holothuroidea > Aspidochirotida > Holothuriidae > Holothuria > Holothuria leucospilota. The sequence continues at coordinate 36,155,644 of CM055965.1, read as the reverse complement.
GTTTATTTGTCAAACTTGTGGAGTCGAAAGTCATAAGTTTCACTGAAAAGTTCAAAATATTTAATGGAAGAATAAATTAAGAGATTAATAGTGAACATTATATACTGATCAGAAAATGTCATAATAATGAGTGTGAAAATAAGAGAGTTGGATATTTTTACCTACAAAGCATCAAGATTAAATGTTCAAATTCTAACTTTAAAGTCCGACAATTTACTTTAGTGCTTATTGTTTTGGCTTTCAAGTCAAAGTATTCAGCGAAATTAAAAGTTGCAGTAATTAAAATTTCAAGACAAAATAATGACATTCAAAGTAAATATGACAATAAAAATTAGAGAAGTGAATTTTTCAGCCAGGATTACGAGGCGTAAAAATCAAAAGCAGGACATAATAATTCAATAGGGAGGAATAAAAATTCAAATTCAATATTTACATTTAAAAAGGAACTTCTTTTTACTTCAAAAACATTTTTGGTGAGTTTTAGTTCAAATTATTACTATTAAAATTTAATGAAATGGAATTGAATGTCAACATTTGTTGTAAAGTGTTAACGAAATGAAAGTTAAGTCACAGTAGTAAGAATAAACTGTTATACTTTTGACCTTTTAAGATAAAATTTAATTTTTAGATTAACGTTACATCGTGACACTAAAAGTCAAGAAAAGAAATGAAAGAAGACATCACAATAGTTCTTAAAAGGTCAAAATAATGTGATTGAAATTAAAAGTTGTTTTGATTTACAAAGTCATTATTTTGGGGTCAAAGTTACAGATGCAAGAACAATGAGGCAATATAAACTCCAATGTTTTAGATTAGAATAAAAATATCAAAATTGAGATCAACATAATGTAAGTTAAAGTTAAACCACTAATATAAATTCAATACACTGCGTCACAACTGGTATTAAAATTAAATAGAATGAAATTAAAAATAAACGTTTTTACTTGAGTAATCATGGTAGTTTAATGAAATCTCAAAATTATGACATTTTAAGTATTTGACTTCTCAAACCCTATAGGTTTGATTTTAAAAATTGAAATGAAAAGTTCGATGCTGATTAAGCTTGAATTTAAATTATAAAGATTATAAGTCGAAATGTTGTGTTAAAAAGTCAGTATTTTGACTTTCAAACTCATTATAATAAGATTGCAAGTAAAAATGTTTTAAGAGTGAACCGTTTGTCATTCAGTGCTTGCTACTGCATAGATATCACCATTATGATACTCAACAAAATTATAAAGGCCATATGATACAGTACACGGGGCTGCAGGTTGTACATGGAAAGTCATTGTTCACTGTTAATCGCCAAGTTTTGAGTTACTTGTTTCTATTTTGACCTTTGCAGTACAAATATTTACTTTGAATCTCACAATTGTGACTAGTAAAGTCAAAACCTTTCCATTTTCTATTTCATGATTTTGACTTATTATTTTGACTTTTGATCTTAGTAAGTCACAGCAAAAGCCAAACTTTTGACTTTTGAAGTTAACAATTTTAATTTTGTTATTATGACTTCAAGGTCCACATGTCCCCTTTAATCTTATAATGGTGGCTTTAACACTCATAATTCTTATTTCGATCTTATTATTTGGAACTTAGTAAGTTAAATTTATGATTTCTTGACAAAATTTGGATTTTTTAATCCATTACTCTGTTGAGTTTTAATTTCTCGCTTAGTCTTTTAAAATCATTAATTCTCTTTAAATGACATAGTTTTTACTTAAAATGCACAATAATGAGTTTGGAATGTCAAAACTAGTATGAGATTCGAAGCCATACTTATGAGATTTAAAGAAACCAATATAACAGTTCAAATTATTAGAAGTTAACATTCACTGTTTTTCCATGTCTGCATAAAGCTACCTGTCCGAACTCCCTGCACAACCTCCTCCCCCATAAATACCCAAAGGACCAATTTACTGTCCCAAGCCAATGAATTATTAGAAAATTTATGTGGCTATGATTGTTCGTGCTTCAATGCATGTAGCCAAAAATATTCAGCTATATCACGGATACGCTTCAACCGAAGTGTTAATGTATCAAGATTTAAGTCAAACAACGAGAGTAATAGTCAACTTAAATCGATTAAATCAAAATCAAAATAAAATTTTGACTTTTCAAAATCCAATTGAAAGCTTAAAATTAAAACTATCAAATGTTCAGGTCGACAGTATTAGATTTAAAAGTCAAAATAATAAGACGAGCCTGCTTTGACTTAAAAATTAAAAGAAAATTACAACTTAAAGTCAAAAACCATATAATGACTTAACAATTCAATACTTCGAAACCTCAGCTTAAGATCCCCATTTTGTAAAACTCGTCAGCCGAGCAAATTTGAACCCAAGCCAGTCAATCATGATAAAAAGGTACGTAGATTTGCCTCTTAAAGCTTATAATTGTTACGATAATGATGCTAAGCATAATGATAAAGTTCTTCTGATAATTTATACATAGGGCTCATATTGGCCCAAATTAGAAAAGGTAATTTTCGCAAGTGAAAAATCGCATTTTCAAGGACATATATTTTAAAGTGATTCGTTAATTTCCTCAGAAATACTTCCACCTACTTGTATTCAGCGTTTTATGTTACTCCCATACAAATTTTTTTACTAGACTCACTATAAAAATGGCCCTGGTAGCTTTCCTCAAGATATAGTATTGCGAACAATTTTCAACAGGCCCTAACGTCTGGACTTTTGCACCTATAGAACTGAAAACCTCATTGGATAGATTTTATCTCTAATGACATATTCTGAGTGAGTGAAATGAAAATTTGAAAGAAACCCAGGGAGATTTTAAGAACATTTGCTGATTTCATACCGAAGGACCCTACTATTGTGGCTTAGTTTAGGCTATGTTTAGTAGATGGGCCCAAATTGTTCCAGTGTCAAATTAAATCCACTGACACATATTTCGACATAAATAGTGTATAAGTAAGACTGATTGGCATTCAAAAATTGCAACGCACATACTTCAACTTCACCAATGTGAGAAATTTAGTCGAAGATTAGGCAGAATGGCCCCTTACCCCATGATGCCCTACAGCCCCCTCCCCCAGTGTACTGATCGTTGTCCACTCGGACTAAATCTGTTATTTAGACCTAGATCTTTCAATTGGTACGAAAAAGTATGAATTCGAACGGTGACACGTCACTTCCGCACGACAACAATGTAGTGGAGTGAAAACAATGTATTGCGCGTAAAGTGTTCCCATATGGTCATAATGTAGTCAGTTGTTGTTTTCACTCCAAAGTCGCTAGGACAACGGGGAAAGACCCGGATGACCGACCGACCCCATAGGGAGCTTGCAACAAAGGTCAAAAGGTTAAATTCAGTGAAGGCACTGATCATGGGCGTAAATCCCGGGGGATGGGGGATATATCCCCCCAACATTTGACTAGGGGGGATGGGCCATGTAATCATCCCCCCAGTGTTTCAGTCTACAGATACGAGTATGATGGAAAGTATATTTTATTCTTCATTTTCGTAAGAAATTTTTTCAATCTCGCTTCACTTTCTATCGGAAATGTTTCTCAAGCTATCAGAATTTTAGCAAATCGTTCGCAATCTCTCAAAATTTTCGTGCGCTCCCCGCGCTTCCAACCTTACGTCAGGTGTCACTTATATTATCAATATCTTCCGATAGCAACTTTCGGAGAAGCACAGCAGCAAAAAGTTGAACGTTTACGAATGGATAGGTAAAAGACTGGCTTATGGCAGTGACATGTAGGTTTGTTGGGCAATTGAAAGTGTCTCGATGTAGAGTCTGAATGCAGGTTTTGTAATGGAAATATTATTCGTCACTGTTTACACTTCATGTCATGACCATTATTAAGGTAATAATACACGAAACTGTTCTGATCACAACACTTTCCGAAGAATAGAGATACATCTCCAAACATCTGTGGGGACCTCGCATCAATATAGGATCTTTCAATCTAATACGTAGCATGATGTAGAAGGTTGAAAGTACGTATCTGCCGTTATACATTTTTCAAAAATTTTTACCAGAGCTTTGCCAGTTCGCGCTGAGCCATTATCGGTATAGATGGTGATTGTTAATACACTTATGATGAAAACAGCACTCTGTAACGCTCTTATTAGTCCTTCACCCCATTTGCCTATACCTTCACCTATACTCTCCCTCCCTCTCATTTTCCATTGCCAGCAGCTGTTCGTCCGGATTTTAGTTCAAAAGTAGACAAAATACGATAGTTGTAAAGTGTTCGGCGTCGTAGTCTATATTATCATTTGGATGTCAGGTAGTATACGCACTATGTCATTGCCCACCACCCCACCCCACCCAATTAATATGATTAATGCAGAGCTTCCAGGAGGTCCTATTCAGGTATCTGCTAGCCTTAGATGCGCTTTCATAATGCACAATGAATTAAGGAAAGGACATATTTCGTAATAACTCAAGAATGTTTCTGTGGACTCCACGCACATATTTTTGTGTAAAAACTTTCCCGAAATAGAAGGCATTAAAATAGACAGAAGCGAGGGGGCTTCAGGAGATTTGTTGACAACGTATCTGTCTCTTAATAGACAACATATTCTCCTCCTTTACCTGACCAAAAATTAGCATTCACTAAAATATGGACATTTTCTGGCCATATATGATCAGTTCCAAAAACATCCCAAAGATAGCACCATTTTGCATCTAAAAGACCTTTAATTAATAAAAAAATTCTTGAAGGGGAGGGGAACCCCTTCCCCTGGACGACACCTTTATGTAGTGACAAACGAAAGATCAAAACTGCTGCATGCAAATGCAGGAACGCATGAAAAATAAAGGTGTAATTTACGCAGACTTGGGGGAACTGAGGTATTATTACGACATCATCTATGGTGCCCCCAATCACAAAAAAACTGGTGACGCCACTGATCTCAAGCCAAATTGCAAGTATTATAATGATCTCAGAATTCAAAATCCAGTTGTCTGGGATGACCCTATATGTTGATCCCTGCCTTTTTAAGCTTAATAGGACATTGTTGCTCTTGTACAATTTGAATCCAGTGCAGCTTATCAACGAGCTTTGTGCTCAAAATAGGATTTCCTAAATGTATGAATATACCAATAGCCTACGAAAGAACACTACCACTGAAATAAACCCCTTAAAACAGTCTTCCCTGGCACTTCTGAGACATTAAAACCCAGGAGATTCCGGAGGCTTCCCCCCCTGGAGCCCCACCAGGGCTCTGCCCCTGGACCCCACCAGGGGCTCTAAGGCGGACCCCTGGACCCCACCCGTCATGGGCTCGCGCTTCGCGCTCGCCGTGCACGCCTCGCGTGCACATTTTCCACATTGGCGATAGTTCACCCCATCCCCCCCCAAAGTTGAAAAGAAATCTACGCCCCTGGCACTGGTTGTTCTGGAGGACGCCGCTCCACGCTCCCACATTGCTTTAGTGCATGACCTAGCGTCCGCTTGTGTTTGCTTGTCCTCCAGAACGCGGTTGACTTAACTTGAAACCTCCCTATAGGCGACGAAGGCATGGGTAAAACATAACGTGTAGTCCATTTCAATGTGAATGGAAGAAACCTGGACAGAGACCGCCTACTCTTAAAAAACACACGAGTGACTACAGTGCACGAGTGACCACAGTGATCACACTTTTATCGAATGGAAATTAGCTGACATTCTACCGTGCTCAGAGTAATAATTAACTCTATTGCAAGAAAATGTCACTCGAAGAAGAGTGGAATGTCAGTCGATAGCAGAGAGTGGTCACTGTAGCCACTCTTTTGACAGAATTTCAGTTACACATTTTAGAGAGTAAATAACTTTTGCCGCTGAAGTTACCTTTGATATCTTTAAGAAAAGTTGTTAGATAGCGAATTCTGATTGACGTAAGAAAATGTTGTATGAAAGGCTGCAATGTTTAGCCCATACCATGAAAATAGAGTTGGCAAAGTTAGCAACTTTTCTATGACGTCAATAATTTGTTAGTTAGTTAGATGAGGTTTAACGTCCCAGTTTCCAACCACTTGCTTCAAATCGAGACGACCACGGCATTTTTTCCAGTTGTGGCTCACTTGCTTGTTTTCCCTACCCCATTGCTTATGCTGAGCACCAAGCACAAAGGCAGTAGGTTTTTAAAGTCTGTGGTATGACGTCAATAAAATGTGTTAAAAAGTAACATTAGGCCTACTATCTGACGAATGTTTTGAGGAAGGATTTGTTTTCGCCCGTCGCCGTTAAGAATAATTCCGCAAAGTTTGCAAAAGTTAAGTGGATTCTAGTAAGGTTTATCTGACAAAGAGATGGCAATCTTAGTTTGATGCTTTGTTCTTCCTTCAGCTTTGTCAGTTTGTACGACAAATCTGTGTTTTGAATTAACGTCAACTTTTGGTTTCATGTCTTTAATTTCAACAAACTTAAAGTGTACATTGTCATGTTTCTTCTTCTGCCCACACGCATTACATGTCAAGGTCATTCAGTGACTACCTTCAAGTAATCAGTAATGCTTATAACATGTTGACGTCGCGTATCTTAATCAGCATGATATTTCATGAAAAAAATGTAACTCACATCCTGTTTATTACATTGACTTTCAGGAAGGTCTCTTCGTGACAGAATTGCTTCAGTTTCTTGCTAGTAGAACGCAAAAAAGTGATTTCTTCTGCAAAAATTAAGTGACTTACTAAGTAACAGAAGGAAAAAAACAAAAAGAATTTCTGTCCCACAAATTGTGGTTGTCAGAAGGTATAGTGCGACCTATCCTTCTTAAAAATAGGCTGATAGGCGGAGAGTTCAAACTAGAATGCAGAATCTTGCTACTCTCCACAAATACCTACAATAAGAGAATCTCTTGCCATCTACAAAAAGGCAACGTAAACTATCAATTTATCTACGTATTATATGTAAAAATCCTAATTACTGACTCCAGTCAAGTATGGCATTCCCATATCGAGAATATCCGTACATTCCACAACAACCTATAAAGAAATACAAAAGAGTACAAAAAGTGCTGTCAATCAGTTTCAAAAGTTTACGAAACTCTATTTTGCTCTTTTCGTGTTTAATTTCTTAGTTCTACAAAGATCAGCATTTAACAGGCAATTTTAATAGTGTATCAGCTTTGCTATTCGTTCATTTAATTTTACGGTATTCCTTTCTCCAAGAGGCATGCCACTCACGCACTACACTCTCAGTCCAATGTTTACTCGAAAACTTCTACTCCCCATTAAACATTCCTTCCTAATTGCCCCTACCATAAACTGTTTTCAGTCTCCTCTGCCTGACAGGAAACCCAAATGTTCACAAATTTAAATTTGTGAAACCAAAATGGCGGGAGTGAGGCAAAAGTGGTGTAAGTTATTCGCCGATAAAGACTTTTCTTACAAAGTCTACTCGTTCAAATGCCTACCAGTCCTATACAGGGGTCATGTCATTTATATTGAGACAGTTAATTGTGATGTCACTCTTGTAAACTAGCCGAAACTGGAATGAAAACAAACCGATGTGGTTTTGTGCTGACTACAAGGTAGCACACCACTATATAATTCAAGAGGAATCCCCGGGGAAGATATTGCCCTACGAATTTAACACCCAAGAAGAAATTTCGGGAGGACAGTTTAGACTATTTTGCTGACGTTAGTGTTCAATTTGTGATGTTTATGTGGTAGGAAAAAAATTATTAAAGTACTCATCCTGCAAAAATAAAGAAAATTGAAGGTATTTCAGGCACTTTTTCTGCAATATGTCCTTCCGCGATGTAAAATGGCAGCTTCGATCAGTTAGATAGGTGAGCCTCCATCTAGCTTTGATGTCCCTAAAAGCAATGCCATCAATTTACGTACGCTATTTGATAAACGTAGTCGGATTTTGTTGAAACTTACATGGTCAAATCACCCTCATTCAATCAAGGAGAAGCAGTGTAGAGATACTATAACTATATATATATATATATATATATATATAATATATATATATATATATATATATATATATATATATATATATATATATATATATATATATATATATATATATATATATATATATATATATATATATATATATATATATATATATATATATGTATACATGTATGTGTACCGTGAAGGGAAGGACTGATGCAGGTTATGCTTGTGTCAGTCTTGCTATTCAGTCTTGTAACTCTGAGCTGCACTGATGAGATCTAACAAGATCGAAACAGTTTTGCCCGCAGATTGAGTTTATATATATATATATATATATATATATATATATAGGAGGAGGAGGAGGAGGAGGAGGAGGAGGAGGAGGATCAGTTGAAAAATTAAAGACTCACAATAGAACCAATTCGATGATAATAGTTCACGAAGTTTACCATTGTAGAATACGTTGAGCTAGTTCCGATTTGCTGGTACGTGCTCAATACTAAAAATTTACTTTCTACTCAAACCCCGAGTGGAGAAAGTAGTTTCCACTCTTGTTCAACATGGTCTTAGAACCAGTATCAAACTTCGACACAAAATTCAATCCGGCATTCATCCAACTCAGGCCCGTAGCCAGGCCGGGGCACGGGGGGCCGTGCCCCCCCCCGTGCGGACCACTGTGCCCCACCATATGGAAAATCGATCGAAAATAAAATTTTAATACCGTGTAAACAATGGCTCTGGTATTACACCAGGCGATTTTAGACTAAAAATGATCCCAAAAGTCGTTAAATAATGAACTTATTTTGCTTTCTGTAACATTTTTGTTACACAATTACAAAAATTTTCGCGCTACGCGCGCTTTCATCTTCAGTTACATATGGCTTTAACACCGGGGGCAGATATGTTGGCTTTTTATAAAGGCAAAGTCTCCACAATTAGGCTATTGTTCTTTCGTGTAGGTGTGACTCCCGGAAAAAACACAAAATTGAATCAAAGAGAAGTTCTATTCTCTTTCTCTTATGATCAATGATCAGGATGATTCTTAATTCAGACTCAACATCATGATAAACATATTTTGTAAGAAACGTAAAGTGTCTCAATGTCCAGTCGCCCGGCGTCTTGGTTTTGCTCTTAAAGACAGACACACATCACCCCACATACATTTTGGTTGAGAGAAAGCAAAAATCTCAATTGGTCAGTGGTGAATGCTCTTTGATTGACATCAAAGTAAAAAGATGCAGAGTAACCCACATTACACACCATGTGCAAAGAATGTTGTGATTACATATTATGGCCTTGTATGCCCATCAGGATATGACCTTAAGCAATAAACTAGGTTTGTGTCTACACAAGGGTTCTGCACAAGAAGGGGCTCAATACAGTTTTGGAAGAAGTAACTTAGTCGGGAGAACTGGAACTGTCTAGGACGAGCAGGGCAGATTCTTCCATAGAAACCCAAAATTTCTAATTTTCCTTAATAAGAACCAAATATTTTTAATTTTTTGTCAACAGAATCCCAAATTTTTCTTCGCGCGCCAAAAATTTCGCGTTCGGCATCCTTTCTGTAACCCATTGCTTCTAGCGGGGCTTCGGGTTAATGGACCCCTAAGGGGAGCTTCGTCCCGTCGTCGGGCTTATCTTTTCACCAGCTTTTGCTGAGTCTGTATGCAGGTTTTACCGTGGTAACAATTTTCCTGCAAAATTTCGGCGCGCTTCGCGCGCAATTCTCGCAAGCGAAGTTATATCGCTTATGAACATTATTAGCATAAAAATTTCAGTGAACTATTCTAGCCAAAGCTAGGTGAAGGCTCAAACTAAGATGCTGGGTATCAAGGGGTTTTCATGTAGTAATCTAGTAACTTGAGTAACATTCGTAACGCAATGACTATATGGTTTGAAGCTAAATTTAATCGTACCCAAATTTATTCCAAAATTTATTTTTTTTTCTGTTCATGCAAAATTTCGTTCAAAGTAGAAATACGATAATAACCATCTGAATTTTGCACTGTGAAGAGATTGGTGTGCTCTCACTTTCATTCAAAGTCCTGCTCAAAGCTCCATGTTAGTGTTCCCATTTTGCTATTTCCTCAGACATTTGGGGAATTTCCCTCTGGGTCCTAACAAAATCATACTGGACCACACCAAGACTGCCTAATGGCAGCTCCTGGTCCCCTCGCCGTTCGCAAAGTATTCAACTCTTCACCTGCGCTTGCGAAGCTGAAGAAGCATCATCGTGATCATAGTCTTGTTCCCTTCACTTGTGGAGACTTTCCACGTCTTTGTATTGCAAAAGGAGGCGAAAATGTCCATCACAAGAGTGAAATTTTCGCGCGCTTTGCGCGTATGTGCACACGTAAAACCGATACCTTTAAGCTGGATGTGGTAAGCTTGAGATATCATCTCCTGTAGTTCCCGCAAACTGTAATCATACGGTGGCTCTACTGTCTACAAACATATAATTATCTACTTCGGTGCCCCCCTATGAGGTGCCGGTCCCCCCCCCCCATGTAAGAATTCCTGGCTACGGGCCTGATCCAACTTCTCCGGCTGGGCAACCGAAGTTCGTGCCAAGTGGGAGGAAAGCCGGGGTGCTAGGAAAAGAACCCTTGCACGCACCTCGAGCAGGATTCGAACCCACACACCTGAGAATTATGTTGATTCACGGCATCCGGCGTAACCCACTGTGCCACCCAAGGACCTCCTACGCTCCGTGAACGGCGGGGTGTCATAAATACAGACATATGCGGTAGGATAAGGGGCTACATACTGCCCCAGAGTTTTGGACAACGTAAATTTCGGCCGAACCCTACTGTAGAAATATCAGTTTGGGCAAAGTCTTTCCAAAAGGCCCTCAAATATTCGGGCCAAAAAAGTGTGCCCCAAATCAAAAAGGTCCAATACGTCTGTGATTATAATATAAGGCCTAGGCTACTGCATTAACCTGAGAGAGAGGGGGTGGGGTATGGGAAACCTTCGTTGCCATTAGTTCAATGTTATTCCTCTCATATCACTACCAGGTTGAAAAACTATCGAGGAAACGGCTTCAGCTAGTTTCTGACGACCCAGACTGTAAATAAAAAGGCGCCCCCTGAAGCTGATTGGTGTGGCTGAATTAGTTGCATCGGGGTTAGTGCGATGATCTGGGGTAAAGTTCTTCTCCTCATCAGCTCCATCCACAAATTGAAGAAACGGCAATAAATTAAAACTTGGGTGGACGGTTAAGGAAAAATTTTGCACTGGGGATAAATAAGCGATACAACTAAGGTATTTTTGCGTAGAAATAATCGAAAGTGAAACATTTCTTCAAAACGGAGTTCAAGACCAGGAATATGACATCGTTATCCTTTAAGTTATTAAGGAAGAAACCAGGAATTGGACACTTGACTTCACAGAAAATTATAGTCGTAGACTTTATTAGCTTACTAGTTACATATCCTTCACATACTGCACGTAATACCAGCTTCTGCATAAAAACAGGATACCAACATGTACGTAAACAAACCCGGCAAACCAATGGAACCTCGTGATCAACTCACGAGACTTCTATGTTTTGGCTAGGGACGAATCGAGGCCAACGGTATTGCTTAGTCACTAAAAGTGAAGCATAAAAATGTGCAAAAAATTGCAGACTTTGGAGGCGAAGTATTTCCCGTAATCGTTTACGTACCCTCTCAAATTGTCGTAAGGGTATAGGTATATACAGCAGACCCGTAATGGAGATGTGGACAGATCGTAAGTCTAGGACAAAGAAGTGATCGACAGTGGTAATGAAAACTTTATAACTGTTTCCCCATTGTCATAGGGAACTTGTCTTTAGCGGCAAGAGCCACAATTACGTGAAAACAAACAAACAAACAACTGTAATACTCTCTGTCTTCAAAGGGAGTAACAGTCCCCTCCTTTATTTTCAAGAAGTGGGGAGCAAGTTCAACAATCTCAGACAGGCTCTTAAACAATTTGGGCAAATTTTCTGTTTCCAACAGGGACACAGTTGTGGTTTTACAAGGGAAACTACTCTTCTGTGCTAAAACAATGGGGTGTATGCCCTAGGTCCTTCTAGTCCTCCCCTTGGCTATCAAGTACAATTCAAAAGTTTCTTACAATCTTGTCAAAAGCATCGAGAAATGCTTGCACGGCACATTTTCTGTATGAGCTATTGCTGTTTACATTGTCATTTCGTTATCTCATACCTAAACTTTTCTGTTTTTTATTGAACGACTGCCCTTACAGAAAGACAGTCCCAGAGGTTAAACGAGCAGGGGACCTGGTGTGTCGGTTGACAGTGCTGAGTCTGAAGACAGTTACTCTGACTTATCATAAAGTCGTCACCTACTCTTCTTTTATCTTGGACTTACTATACCATGAGACTATAGCCTAACATGTTGTAAACACCTGCTATAGCCTATATCATCGAATCAGTGAAGTCATGCATAGCAAATAAACTGCCGGTGCGGGAGAGCCCTGGGAGTTCCCTCTTCTTCCTTTGTTTGCTAACCAGACTATTTTAAAAGGACACGTGATTTAAATTCTGTGAAAATATTTCAAAAATACCTTTTACAAGGGTCCCTCAGTCTACCCGTCCTCGGAATGAATGTTGAGGAACAGTCAAGATGAACTCTGGGACGACGTTCAACGTTACATTGACGGCAAGGACAACAAAATAACAAGCGGGAACAACATCTGCAATGCCATGCTTTCAATCTGAACCATGAAGATTCAGCTCACAGCTGGCCCTACACTTAGGAGAAAGGGGAAAGGGGGCTTCGTAGTATATGGGAACAACTCTTTTTCATGCATTAGTGCTTTGTGTGTGTGTGTTTTTTTTTTTTGAAAGTAAACACAGAGATACGTCGGTAATGCACCCCGTCACCTCTTTATAAGACCTAGTCCAAAACAAGAAAATAAGCTCTCTGATGAGAACAGGGTAAACAACCATTCTCGTGTTAGAGTAACTAGCTACTTGTTTAAAGGGAAAATGCAGTCACACCAATAAGAGTGAGTATGCCCGGTCACTCTGGTTCATGAATGGCCTATTTTGATCATGTGACAATATTTTTGTTAGTGAATTGTGAAATTTAAGGAGAATTTCTCCTTGCTTTTCCTATTGTTTGTAATAGGTATGTTCAAAATGTCTTCAGAGGTGCTTGTAATGCAATAAGAGGGGATTTGCAAGAGTTTGCTGATTTTTCAATGAAAATTTTTGGGCGACTGCCTATTGTCTTTAAGCCTCGTGTCAAGCACTCGTTGCAACTGATTTAAAACTGTAGCTAGATTAAAGAAAGGTCACACAACACCTACATTCATTGAACTAGGCCGGATGGGGAAGGTGGGACTCAAATGCATGGTTTCATTATAATTATGACCCTTGATTGAGAGGAGAGTTGCAACTTGGGATGTAGTCAAAAAGGAGGGTTGGGTGGGAATGGCAATACCCCAAAATACCCCTTCTTCCTTGACTTCATGACCAGGGCGGACCCTGCGACTGAGAAGTGACCAGGTAATTTTATCTCAACACTTATATGAGAGGAGTAGGTGGGAATTTCGAACCAAATCCTTTCTTTTGTATGGTCAGGATGGTAACGAAGTCCTACCAAGACTTTCGCGGGATAGTCAATCATGAAATGCATTGAGTTAAATGGAAGTTAAATGGTTACCCTTAAACCATCCTCGTTAGTCATCACGGAGTTAACGTTGTTATCCAGGTATTGTAACTCTTTGGGAAGAAAACATGCATATAATTGATCTGCTTCAGGCTTCCATGACATTCGGACGTGAAGGGAGCGGCATAGGCAACATAATAACGGCAGTCAATAACAAGAGCTTAAGAAGAGGGGAACTGGGGACCAAAGTCCCCAGCCAAAAATGTGGTTGGGCGCAAGCATGCTTTCGCACCCTGAATTCAAGGACGAAAACACTTGATTTGTTCCCTCTGTAAAAAATGTCAATGATTTGCAGTAATTTTCCTTAAAATTTGCTGAATCAAATGCACCACATTACTTCTAGGGACCCTCGAATATTCCCTCCCCTTAGACCCCTCCCTCAGGAAGGCGGTCCGAAAAAAACGTACAGCCCTCCTGCCCCCCGGCAAGAACAGCTTCCCATGCCTACGGAAGATAAGCCAGTTCATAGTTACTATCGCACTTTACAGGTCAAGGGTCACAAAGCGTATTCTGTTCTCCAAATGCGTGAACGTTAGGCCAACTGTAGGGACACCTGGTGCACAATATACAAAGCTACACACAGCGCTTGACCTATGATTACGTTTATACCCCTATGACCCATGACCAGCAGGTATTCACATACCCAGTGACAACTTGAGCTAGCTTTTTAAGCCCCCCCCCCCTTCATTTTTACGAGTCATAAAAAATACGACTGGGAAGGAATTTGCAATTTTAAAAGTAGATATTATTTATCACTCAAAAATTCCAATGAGAAGTAAGCGAACGAAACTTGATAGGTGTATACTGTGTTGTGCTATTTGGGTGTATAAATGTATAGAAATGACACTCTGAGAGTAGCGTCGAAACTAAAACCGATACTCATCGAACTTACAAATTAGCAGAAACTATCCTAAGGTTCCCTCTCCCTAAATTTTCTTTTCAATTCTAAAGTCCCTTCACGATAGTGATTCCCTTTTCCACGAGGCACAAAATATGACATCATTATCAGTACAATATGGTAATGTTTAAAGATTATTTAAAGGTTTTTTTTCATAAAAAAAAACCTTTTTTGAAAAGAAGAGAAAGAGAAACTTGATGAACAATCGACAGAATGAGGCACCAACTACCCACGGGGATGCTTCCCTTTCACGTGCGAACGTAAAATATTCAGTTCCGTCTAAGGGAGTGGTATACACACCACTCTTTAGCTGCAGCTGAGCAAATGTTTAATGCCTTAATAGTTTAAATTGTTTGCTTTTGTCTCATTCTTCTCTTTCAGTTGAAACGGGAACTTCGTCGTTTGAGAAAATGGTTCTTTAAACAAAACAGTTGCAGCTGATCGTGGTAACTTTTATTCAAAAAGTGACATCTCTTGCACAGATTTCTTGCACTGATATTCCTGGCGTCCCAATCATGACCGGAAAAGTCCCACCGGGACAATTGCCACCCCGACTATTTCCCCTGAAAAATTTCCAGCTATGACAATTGCCCCTGACAATTACCCCTCAGAAAACTTCCAGAAAACGACCAGAAAATTGAATTTTTCCTGGTCGGATTTTTCCGAATGGAAATTGTCCTGGTGAGAATTTTCCGGTTGGGAATTGACTTGGGGGAATTGTTTAAGGGAAATTGTCCGAGTCGGAATTGTAGAAGCGGGGAGGGGGTGTATGCCGGGACCGCCCCAACATTAACTTGCAAACATCCAGTGAATCCACTGAGGAACTTTGGATTTCGTTGCCGTAAAATTTCCCATTGTGTTTCACCATACAGGTGCATCACCTGCACATCATCGGATTTAATCCTCTCTGTTTGTTGCCAAGCAGCGTTGTATCACAGTTATGTCTAAAGTTCAGTTGTGCGCCCACACGTTCAACTCACCTTCTCCGCATGATCTGTGTCTTTTAGCATGAAAACGAAAACGTATTGAAGTCATGTGAAATACCATAATTACACCATCATATGGTAACTCTTCAGTGGAAACATTAGGCTTGTACATTTCATGGATAATTAATTCGTCGGGAAAAAGAGTGGATTTAGAAAATGGTAACTTCTAATTTAGAGGTGTCACCGAATTAAATGCTCTATCATTTAGTTATCAGATACCGGCATGTGTTCAAGTTTTCCTATCAGCAACCCCTATCACCCTTCATATGCAGCCACAAATTCCGAAATCCCGAAATCTTTTTCAGTACGGTACCTCATCTCAATAAATTGTTTTCTCTTTAGAAATTTTGATGACTCACTGACAATGTTAAAAACGGAAGTTACAATATGGGAACCAAGATCCTTGTACCAAGGGTATGACTTCAGTCACTCGTGCAAGGAATATCAAAAGTTAAAACTGAGGACTCATTATAAACGGGCACCCTTTTATAACAAAAGCGAAACTAAAGGTTTTGTAGCCCTCTATCAGTCCAACTGTTTTCACCCTTCAGCCTTGAAGGCTGGGACTTTTGGAAGAACAGTATGTCAATACATTTCGTTTCTTAAAGTGGTATTCTTACATCCCTTCGACATTTTCAGAATGTTGCATCAGTTAGCGTCTTAGCAGTCTTTTCAATTATAAACTCCCCCTAGAAAGGCCCTTCCACCTGGACTCCGCCCTTAAAAAAAGACGCCACCTTCTAGAGTTCTCGACGGTGTTGCAAGACAATAAAGTTTCCGTTATGGCTGATAGAAGTAAAAATTAATTGGATGATTTTAACATAATTATGCAATAGAGCTCTAGACATTAGGCTACCATTTCACCGACAAGTAGAATTTTCCCGAGTGACCCATATAATATTTTTTTCTTATCAGTGCAGTGTTTCCCACGAATTGCTCTACTTTCAGTTAACTTTTATCGAAGGGCAAATATTATAAATTTTACATTCATTAAACCTATCAAACTAAGCGCTTTAATCAAATTTGTTCTCATCTTACCTGCTCCTGTTCCCTCGTTCTGATCTCTATTTGCTTTTAAAGCTTACCAAACGATGAGTCATTCAGAAATAAAAAGAAATAGACCATTATTTTTTCTTCATTGCTACTGATTTATCGACTCGTTCCTTTTAAATCATGATTTGAACAGCTGCATTCCCCTTTCAAGAACAGAAAACAAAGTACGTTAGTTGTATCAGGAGGAAGTTGCTTACTCAGCAGGACGCAACTGTCCCTAACTTTACCTATTTATTACTCAGATACCTATATACATCGAGCAGGGAGTTATTCGGATAACATCTCTCTTCGTCGAGCAAATAGTCTTCTCTGCATTGTAGGGTAACGATGTGATTAAAAAGTGGTGCGACGATTTTTTTAAACCGGTTAAAGGCGACATTTTGTCCCTCATCTTTTTCCATAGCTCGACTTGTCACGTGATCTAAAATATAGCAATGACAATTCCCATGACAATAAAGCTCGGCGACAAGCTTTAAAAGTTTTCACAGCGTCGCGTCGTATAGCACCTAGTGTGAAAGGTCTTAACGACCCACCCAAGGATAGGGGAGAGGCAGAAGGCACGAAAACAACCAGTGGCCACATGGGAAGGGAGGGCGGGGGAGGGGGTGATCCCTTGTGACAAAGTGGTCGTAGAAGCTGACCTTACATTTTCAGAAAGGAGCGTCTCCAAAACGTGTCATAATTCTTTTTCAGATATTACACTTGAATATCGGTAAGTAACGTATAGCCAGCGCAGCATTAATTTTATTTTAGGAGGAGAATGCTAGGAAGAGTGTCTGCTATATTTTTATTCCATTTAAGCATTTTTTTTTTTGCTTAAACCTTCTTTCTTTAAGAAGTGCTGAAAGTTTAGCATACTTCTTCTTCCGGGCTACTCAGGCTGGAAACAAAGCTTCGGCTTTTTTAATTAAATGTCTTTTAGATAAGATCATTTTAATGTAGTTACAGAATTATTGATCTTACATCATAGTCTAGCACGATTAAGGGAGGTTCATTTTACATTTGAATTTTCCAGTAAAAAGGACAAAAGACCTCGACTGACGTTTGTCAGTACGCCAAAACTGCTGCAGTTGTGTGGGAGAATGCAATCTGAAAAAGAAAGGCATAACAATAAATGACCTATCGTGACCGTTACGGTACACGAATCTATTCTGACGTTCAAAAAGCCATTTTTTCTTTATGAGCAGGTTCCATTATTAACTATACCAGTTTGTTACAATCATTGTAACCTCTCCTTCGACATAGTTTGTATCATAGAAAAGAATTCGTTCTTTTGTCTTTTGCTTTTCTTATTGGATTACAAATGGATTAGAATGGATAGTAAAACAATTGTGGAATTGTGACGTGTTTGACTGACTACCCTACCATAACGGGTTGCAGGGGGACTTTATTTGTCACTATTAATAGAAACCGTTCCTAGTACCACGGTCTAGGCTCCTTGTAAATCTTAGAATTCCCAGTGCACTGTTTACCAAATTGGAATTTTACAAAAGCCTTATTAAGTTTAACAGTTTATGCTACAGCTACGCTGGGAGTGGTCCATTGTTAACATAGCAGCTTTAAGCCAGACAAGAGACTGACAGAAAAATAAGTCCGTAGTCAGACAGGATAATGGAAGGGGCGACACAGTTTTCGGTGGACAGGTGGAGGGGGCAAGGTATTTTTTTGGGTGGAGGGCGAGATATGTTATTATGTATAAGGGCAATGGTAATTTTTGTTCTCCATTTAGGGAGGGGCGAAGATTCGTCAAGGTAAAGAAAAGGTACGCCTCCCCCTGGCTCCTTTGACTTCGGGTCTGGCAGTGATGCGGGTGGATGAAACCTAGTCGAAGAGTAAATTACTTTTGAATATTGTGATAGGTTCGGGTAAGAAGCAAATCAGAGTTAAGGTATGATGAAAGCAGGCAGGTGTTAGGAAAAAGATCGAACATTCTATTGCCTCTCAGAGCAATGTTCGTTTCCGATGGTAATCTCGCTTTTCTCCTTATTTTCTTTTTTTTATCTCAGTGCCAAGATAAACTAGGATCAGTGACGAGGTGCCATTATTATAACGATAAGAACAACTTCTCACGTTGAACTCAGTACCTTTTCGTTGCCAGTCGTTGTGCAAAAATGTGATATTTAAGCTTTCGTCGTTAAAATGCATTTACCGCTGAAGTTAATCGCATGCAGGTTGATATTGATAAAAACAATCTCGATACTGAGTTATCTATTTTCTGTGCACGAAACGACACTCCGGGTTGCACAAATTGACATCACCATTTTTATTATAGAAAATAAGGCCATGTTTGCTATTCCAAAGCTGAAACGCTTACTCATCCAGTGGAAATCCCAAAAAGTGGCCCACGATATACCCTTTTTTCGTTTTTCTCCGAATCGTGGTTTACTATAAAATAAAATAAAAAAACTAGCTTAGTCTCGCACGAATTGACGACCGAAACATTAACCCTGGTAATTTCAAATGAAGTAAGAAAAAAGACAATTGTTGCATGACACGACTCTTTATTTCTTGCTTTGCCAAATAATAGCAAAATTCTCTGACGTCCCAAATTGACAAAAATTAAGCAAAAATCTTGAATCGCAGTGCATTTCAACAAGTGAGCAGTTAGTTGAAAAGATGCTGCTGCAATTTTAGACAGAAATATCTATTATGCAACTTCTTAAATTGTGACGGAAATATCAGAAGAGTAACAAAACCTGCACTTCTAAAATATTTTCGACAAAATACTCTGGTCAATTAAAGTTCAACTTAGATGGTAAGTCTTTAATTCATCACTTTTGTTAAGAATGTCAGAATGTACAGTGTTTGCATACTTTTGACGGTAAACTGTATAGCAAATTTTAACACTTTTTTTGCTTGTTACGAAATTGTACTTACATAAGGCCTAAACTGCAGTTCACATTTTAACTAAGTGGTGTTTTAATCTATGACGTATGATAAATACAGAATTCGATTTTGAGTATGTAGATGAAACCTGAATGACACGCTGAGTCGTAAAAGTTAAAATGTCCTTTTTTTCAGTTATGGAGATTCTCCCATTTGGGAGAAAATCAAAATTCTCCTGAATAGGGGAAACTTGTACTACACAATATGAAGATTTGTTGGCCTAATATAGACAATGTTTAGTAAGAACAAAGACTGTTCAAGAACTTACGTTTTCTCATAAAAAGCGTGGTAAAAAAAACCTTTTCGGACGTATCTTTTCGTAATTATGGCTATATGACAATATAACTACCAAATATGCATTCAGTTCCATAACATTAGACAGATAAACTTTGCAAGGGGTTTCAAAAACCATTCGCCACTGAAAATGTACACGCAACACGCCTGGAATTGTGAAATGGCAGGGCCCAAGACCAATTTTCCCCAGATTGAGGAAAACTAAATTCTCCAAAAAAAAAGGGCAATCTCCGGAACTGCTCTTTCTCTGTATGTGGTAAAGAGAGTGGTGCACATGTAGAAAGTCAAGTCATGCATACTCCACCCCAAACTTTTCAGAGTATTACATGGACCTGATATACGTGCTTTGATGTAGTTACATGTTTTGCGTGTGCTATAGCTTTTTTTAAATCTTAAACAGCAGGCTACAGAGTACCCATTTTCCCTGTAGCTTCCAGGACTCAACATAAAGGGTCTACACACAATATGAATCATGGACCTTCAAACACCTGTCTATTTATTTTTAAAGTAACTTAATTTGTGAAAGGCATTAAAAATATTAGTGTGTGCTGGTATGTTGGCTGTCAGGCCTATATGTTAGATTTTAAATAAATATCGCTTCTCACCAATATGGACCCCTATATTAAAACTTCATTATGTGTTGTGAGAAACCTATGCATGCATAGTACATTTCTCATGCAGAATGCAAGAACTTAAAAACTAAGACTGAAAACAAAGGTGTGGGTATGACAGTAACGTTTTCCCTTGAAGGACATAAACAGTTACTCAAAGTTGAATCAAAAAACCATTGAGATGTTCACTGTGACGTCACTGACCGTGAACTAATTGAAAATCAAATGAAAAGAACCCAAATTTCGTCTACCTTGACCAAAAACTATACCCCACTGTATACATGCACCCTGTACTGCGTTGAGTTTGCAAGAAATCGAACATTGTCGGATACCAGAGCAGGCGACGTCATTCCAAATTCGAGCTGTTTACAGGAAGTGACGTTGCAATCAACAGCTTCAATAATAATGATGATAGCGGTGTCGACGATGACGCCAGCGACAACGAAGATGATAATAATTAATTCCTGTGACAATATTAATGTTAATGAATTGTTTAATTAATACACGATAAATACTTAGTTCACCATTATATGCGATGGCTATGTTGAGAAACAAAAATATACTTGTCACAGGAAGAAGCAGTCCCGTAGCCAGAAAAGTTGTTGAAAGGGAGAGAGAAAGCTTCCGGCGAGAGACGTATGTTAATATATACAATGGCAATAGAAAATTCTGGTATTAAAATTGTTTAGGGGCCCCCTCGACTACACGCCAATACATGTAAGAGAGAGGATAGTTGGAAGATTATGATATTGCTTCAAAAATGTTTAGCCGACTATAAGTTACCAAGGATGATGTGACAGTATTGAAAATATAGTATTGAATTCATCTTCTGACTGTTGCTAGCGCTTAATTAGAGGAACAAATTAGTCAATGCTATGAAGTGACAAAATCTTCCGTGTTAGAAATGATAGCTAATATGCCACGGACAGCTCATTAGCCAGTAAGACAAAATGATCCGAGCCACAGACTTACACAGGTTCGCCCCATAGACATGTACATGCACTGCCTGGCGA
Organism: Holothuria leucospilota; assembly: GCA_029531755.1. Classification (NCBI taxonomy): domain Eukaryota; kingdom Metazoa; phylum Echinodermata; class Holothuroidea; order Aspidochirotida; family Holothuriidae; genus Holothuria; species Holothuria leucospilota. The sequence goes on along the minus strand of CM055965.1, from coordinate 36,134,373 downwards.
CTAAACATGTTTTGTGTCACTACAATATCGGTTACTAAATGGCTAAATTGCATACGTAACCATCGCGTATACGTACATGTTCATATTCAAACTCTATGTTATTGTAGCATAAGTAGGCTAAACCCAAACTCCGAAAGATAGGTTAAAACTATATACCATTATTGTTTTAACTTTTTCTAGTTTTGTGGGTTTAATTGGGCTTTCATGGGCTTGCATTGCATTTATGTCAAAGTATAATTGAGTGTGTAATTTCGCACCGTAGTGAATCTTGTCCTTCCCTACGAAAACAAAGTCTATTTGTTTCGTTGTCATTGTCTTCTCTTATATTGATTCTAACTTAATGCAGGTTTCTATTTAATCACCTCTTCCAAATTAATGATATGGAACTTCTTTCCACAATAAGATGACCCACTTATGACTCGTGAAGTCAGCCCAATTAAACAAAACTTATTTTACGTAAAGAAACACTAGGAACAGGACATAATGTTCATTGCTGACGAGTTGTTATATGTGATACTGAAAACATCCATTGATCATAAGCCGACGAGCACCCATGCATTTGCAACCGACTGTCACCGTCGAACAAACCACTTGGATCCCAGCAAACAGGCTTATGGTGTATAAACTGTTTATATTCAGTTGAACGGCTCCCAAAATTCCACAATTTCCTTTGCTACTGTGTTGAATTTTTTATGTTTTATTTAAAAAAAAACATTACAGCTATTTATAATTGGTTTCTCTCCTGTCCCATAAGGGGAAGTGGCTCCTTTGGAGGAGCAGAACCCTTCGTTTGGTTTTCGCCCTCTAGAATTGTGCCGAAGGGACTTATAAAATTATGTTTGCTTGGTTTCTCTCCCGTCTTGAGTAGTTTGGAAAATGCAATAGCTCAGAAATAAGCCCTAAACCAAAGCACGCCAACAAAACGACACTAAGATCTGTGATATCTTTATCAAAACTGTAATTACATAAGGAAGATTAGTAATATTTTAATTCATATACTGCCCATCAGTGTAACATCTGATTATATATTTTTGGTTTATATGTAATTAAAGCTTTAAGCTTTTCACAACCGAGAAGTTGGAAGCCATTATTGGGATTTACCAAAGCAACAATACACAGACTACTCTTTTACATTACATCAATTGTACTTGTGAGTTTGAAACCCTTTATGAATCCATATAATTTTAATCATAAAACTGGCGGAGGGCAGATGAGAGGGGTGAGGGGGCAAGACCTATACAATCCCCTTATGTAGCCTATCCTTGTACTGTTGGTATAGGACGCTTTAAACTTATGATATACCTGTTTCATTTTACAATTGTATATATATATATATATATATATATATATATATATTTATATATGGTTAGTCGCTTGAGAAAATTGTCTACATACTGATATTATGATTTTTCAAGCACACAAAAGAAAATATAAAAATTTCTAAGTGAGCTTATAATTACAAATTTCGCTGGTTATATGAGGTCCAATTTTAAGAATTTTGTTTTCAGTTTTCCGTGCAAACTATAAGAAGCACACCATAAGTTTAGGTCGTGAGTCTTGAAAAATAAACTTATGGTAGGTAGTCGGACGAGACAAACCCCATGCATTGTAGCGTTACTCATCCGCAAGAAATCCTGTCAACAATCTCTCCGAGAAAGTAAATATGAGACTAATTTAATAAGAAGTAGATTAATGATATTACCAAATACCAAGACAAATCGAATTTTGTGCGTTCCTTTTTGTTCTACAAAAATATTTATTCTTAGGTTAGATTTTGGCAACTATAAGAAGGAAATTCTGTTATAATGATTGGATGAAAATTTATCAACTTCCTTGACCAATATTGGGGGTATAACAACCTTCAAAGGTACCAAAACGAGACCAATTATTTGTATTATTATTTCAGGTTTAGGGTAAGATGTTGACTCTTTGTTGCCTACATTTTGTTTTGTTTCTAGTAAATAACTGCAGCAGCTTTCGTTTCCTATTAGCGTCGAGTACATTGTCTGGTCGACAAGGTCTTTTTCATGGGTAGGAATTGGTACAAGCGTGTGTTGGTATGCGCTAATATTTATGATGGTTAAGTTAAACAGTGCACGAGTTTGTAGGAGTAAAAAACTTACAAGTGTATTCAGGCCTAATTCTTTGTTGCAAACGTCACTGATTTTCTAATACAAATCTCAGTGCATCCACCTAATGTCTCATAACGCGAAGGGAATTACAAAAGGCAAATCAAGTCCAGTTTAAAGTGTTCCAAGCAACGTGCTACTATATGAAAGGTTTGGCTAACTTTAGGCAAACAATATGGTAGCCTTTGAGTTATTACCCAACAGAGATATAAAGCGAAAATATCCTCATCCATTGGTTGTAACTAGTACCGCCATAGCTTAACCAATGAACCCAGATAAACATGCATCGAAACAACGTTTTTACCATTATTTGAGCATATTTTGACCAACATATTCATCAGTGAGCTTTACGCACCAAACGCTGACTATTGCTAAAACAGAGCCTGATATACTCCCAATGTAATGTTTAGAAACATTTTAATTCTATTCAACTCAAACAAAATTGTTTACATATTTTTGCTCGGACGGTTAAAACTGGTTGGCAAATAGCTTCTTTTTTAACAACCCCCCCCCCAAAAAAAAATCCATATACTACAAAAAGATAAATTATTGACATATAATTTGTGTAACTGTAACTATATGGGTTGTGTATGCATTTCATCCTATAAACCCATTTAAGTATCGTAAAGTTTTTATATCCCTTAAACTATCGTGCCCGTATTTGTCATACAAGATAAGACCTGGCTACAAATCCAACCTTTTTAATACTGACACTATTTAAAAAGTTATCAGTAATACAAAAAATGTACATTTTTACGTTGTTAAGAGCTGAAAATGACGTATAGTCTTAGAACTAAACATAAGAGTTTATCCAGAAACTCTGCACGACAGAGCATGTGCGCCAACTCTGACTGAGAAGATATTCTAACTGTTAAGATTATAACAGTTATCTTCAATAGTTATTAGAAATAAAATATTTGAATACAGATGCCCAAAACCTTGTCCCAGAATCACACAACTTATGAAAACCTGCATGTAGACCCAGATAAACATGAAATATTTTGAGATTTTTGACTCATATACACTGAGGGAAGCTTCAAGATTCCCTTACTCGGTTGCATTTGGCATAAATGAAATTTAACTAAAAGTCCAGCAGTACAGTAGCAATGTGGTAGTTCGGTAAAGTTTTCCCATACCAAGACCACGAGAAGAAGCTCATATAACTGAATATGGTGCAAGTCATTATCCTTCTCTTTTTCACTTCCCAGTATTGATTGGAGTAAGAAGAAAAAAGAATAAAGTCTCCCCATACAATAAAATGTTACTAACAGTGCAACTTCAAGCTGTTATTCCTAATTGTTTATACTGATAAATTTTCATGTGTCTCGTGAAAAAAATCTGGACTATAAGAAATTTATTGTCAGCCTGCAGGATGACGTAAATCAAAAGGTATGGTTTGTAGTCTATTTCATTAGAATCATCTACCGATTTCTTGGATGTTGCATGCTTATCTCTACATTTGTTGTTAGTTATCCCATAACTATGAGAATTATGTCTACATAAAGAGCAGATAAGAGTTTAAATAAGTAAGCTAATCTTAATTGTAGATTACAAACCGCTGAAAGTCTTACTATACTGATTGACACTGCTAACTTTGGAAAATTTATAAAGGTTTGTTTGGTATCATTTTTTTCGAAAGTGTTGTAAAACAATTATGTGTTTAAACGTATTACATCAATAGAAGCTATTGCCAGAATACATTGAACGACAATCTGTATTTCCCTAAACCCATTGCGTTCATCTGGAGAAAAGAAGTTTATCTACCTGCCATACTTTGGTTATACATTAACCCAAGTGTAATGTATCGTTACAATGTGTATGTAGTCTGTAGATTGTTTTGTTTTATTTCTTCCTTCACATTTTTTTCATCTGAGATATGGGACTTTCACTTGCCGTATGTATACGTTTATCGCGTTCAGAAACATAGCAACTTAGATAATAACAAGTTGCAAGTAAATCTGGGATTGCTTTCAGCTTCTAAATACTTATCACACTATAAAACTCCATATAAGTGCTGCAGTGTGCCGTGTATCGATGGGTGAGCCTGGGTTATAAGTGTATACGAAACACTGCTACAAGTGAACTTGCTGTTTTTATGGTCATGCACAACAACACTTGAACTGGATCGTTTTGAAAAAGGAAACTTACTATGAATTTTAACACTAGTAAAAACGACATTGAGGTGAGACTGTGCTATGGTTTATTTAGCACAGTTTAACATTATTTTAAAATGCTTCACCCAGCCCGATGGCCAATGATCATCTTTTTACTGCGAAAAGATTAAATTGAAGACTGACTTATGCTTTTGCAAGTTTCAATTAATTTCGTCAAACGTACTGATTTAAATTATACTTTAAAAGTCAGGTGCTAAGCTACGACAGTCAGAAATGACAAATGACATACTTATCTCACATTTACACCACATGGGAGACTATGGGGTTTTTTGTACCCTATGTATCCATAAGCACTACTAAAAGAAAGAATACTTTAAAAGTTATTCCTCACTGAGTATTCTCATTCACGTTTTGTAACACTATTAACAGACAAGAGAGCTTTAAGGAAGTTCTTTGCTAGCAAGTAATGTTTTTAAGTTTCACAGATTAAAAATAGTTATATTGTCCCTTCAATTGTTCACTGAATATGGCATTAATTTTACAATTCCACTTACCTTGGGTTCCTTGTTGCCATTTGTAAACTTTAGAAGCTCAAAATCTACTTTCGTTTCGTGTTTTAGTTCCCAACAAGTAATAATACTTTCTACTTCACATTTTTTTTATTTCTATTGAATTCCAACCGGAAGAAAAAATAGCACAACAGTACCTAAAAGTAACTAGTGTCCAAATGTTACTTGAATGGTTATATCAAACTGAATTAATTAACTCATTTAAGAACTCATTGATCATGGTTTCAAAAACATTGTATAGGCTGCTTCAAAGAGATTCCCCTTGGGGAATTGTGGTACACAATTAAAGAGTGTTTGATTACGTTTGTTTGGGACTTTATTACTACCAGGGATTGCCCCTTTAGTACAAAACCCCAAACCCAATTGCTTAAGCCACAGGATAATGACTATGACGGGTGGATTTAAGAAAGTTCGCGTTATAAGACATATTTTACGACTTACGTAAACATTGAGTATAACAGAAAGTTTAACACAAGGGGACAAGAAGAGATGTAGCCTAGGCTATTCTGTCACAAACGACGACATACACTCAGTGCATTAGCTTTCAAATTGCGAGCCTTCATTTGAGGCATGTTGATTGGTTAACCTTGCACTAACAACTGTCGTGACAACTTGAAAATGAAAGTTCTGCAGTTTTGGCTACCTATCTCTTCAATTATATTTATGAAAGTTCGTTTGTCAAAATTTCAAAATATCAGCTCACTGCTTTCAAAGACCTTTAAGTGGCAATACAGATTCATCTAAAACAGAAAGCTATGACGACTTAGTCCCGACGCCATTTTGAAATAAAAAAGCAGACACTACAGTAGGGGAGCACACAACTACACCGTTTACCTATAAGATACTGACGTAGATGAACTATTGGCGGGAATTTTTCAAAACAAAGAAATTAATCAAGCAGAACTAGTCAGGAAATGGACAATACAATTGCCCAAGCCCCTGGCGGTTTCTGTTAATATTCTTTCCGCTCTCGTTATCTTTCTACCTCTCTCTTAGAGGTAAAGATAGTTTCCATCTCTAATTTCACTCTCGTTATTAGAAGTCGCTCACAACATATCACGCTATTTAACATATGGAGAGAGTTATATGATAACTGCAAGTAAAGAGATGCTTTAAACTAGCAATGGTTGTGCCATGTTGAGGAAGATTTAACCGGGCTTTTAAAAGAGCAAGTTCAAGAAGGATCCAGCCAATAGCAATCTGATAAAATTAAGTATGTCGTCTTCCAATGGTATCATTCAATTTAAGACAACTACTGGCAAAGTCGAAAATTCAAATATCAAATTGCAGAATTCAGTAAATGAGGTTTTAGCACCTTAAGCTCTGTGAAAGGGATTGGACTTGGATAACTACAATTGAAAATCTACAATTTCAATTAGTAAGAAACTTAGACGTACCTGAAGGAGACTGGCAGATGATAATCAGGGAGACGCGTACTTAGTCCATTACTCCTGTATGAACACTGATTTTTTGGAGCGTAATACATGCATTTAAACATGACAATGCGCACTTGAAATGATCTTACATAGAGCTTCATCAGCTAAATGAAAAGATCTTCAAATGTTAACTTAAAAAATGGTTTTTCTCTTTAAAATAATTTTCTTTGAGTGGAAAACCATTTTTTATGAAAAATGACATTTCTTGGATTCCCTCTTCGGTATGTTTTACCTATGCCTAAAATCATGTCATGAAATGTTGACAGTAATCAATTCTACCGTACACTATAAGCCTAACTGAATGATAACTTCTTCTTGAAGGATTTTCATTTACACAGAAGTTTCAGGACAAAAAAGTTAATTTTTAAACTTAATAGCTCTTGATTTTTATGTTTGGTTTGCAAATCAATATTTTGCGCCGGCTCAAATTGTACGGTGTATTTTTTAAAGTCTTTTAACATAAGAAAGTGCAAATCACTTCTGCATTAGCAGACTTATAAAGATACTGAAATGTAGTGAGTGGAAAATATCTAAGCTATTCCATGTGATTTACTCCAACTATGTGAAACATTCATAAAATAACCTACTCCATTTTATTTCATCGGAAAACTAGTATTATTTATATCGTATTATTTATACCAAACGATACTAAAACAGCAAAATATAATCAAATTTAGAGAGTGTGTTTCTGTAGTTGAAAGTGATTATGAAGTACATCTTCTAATGTAAAAATGATCGAAAGTTTACTCCCGACATCAGTTTTTACGAATTTGACAGAACATGACCCATCCGGAAGAAGAAGAAGGAAGAAGAATGAAAACCTTATTCTCACAGCTTTATCCTGAAATTCTTTTTGGCTAGTTTGACTCAAAACAATTAGGAAAATAATTGTTAATAAAGTACGTACTTGAACTTACATCGAAGAGCTTAATATACTCATTAAAACGTGCAAGGAAGATAAAGGAATTACGCCTGATAAAAAAGAGAGACAATTCAAATATTAACTTCTCAAACCATGTGCTTAACCTCTAAGGTCAACAGAAACAAAACAATAGCGAAAGTGAAAGGTAGCGTGTTACTTTCTCTTGAAGTAGTTAATTGTAATATGAAGAAAAGGCCAAATTAAGTACTGAAAGCTTTTTTTAAACTCCTATTTTCGCTTTCGCGTGCTTTCTCATTATAAGTTGGAATTTGGCGATGAAAGGATGCAAGGAAAAAATATTCAACTCTACATCGTATTGTTTTATAGTTTTATTGAACTTGAGAAGTGGTACTCAAACAACGTTAAATGAGTTTTAAAAGTAACTTTTGCTGTTATTAAATAACCTTTTGTATGAAGATCTTCTTTGCCTTCATGTCGTTACTGTGTAGTAAAAAATGGAAAAAAAGTTAATTGGGCTGTCAAATTAAGAGACTTTTCCTTTCGACTCAAACAGATGCAAAATAGGGATAAAATATACCTTCTTTTAGCAAGTTGGATGGATGAATAAGTGTTAATGCCTCTTTAAAATAGCTGACACGATAGAAAGGAAACACGCACGCATTGAACTTTCTTTTACAAGGAAACGATACAGAGAGAGGGATAGAGAGGTTTATAATTAAGTATTCGGTATCATGTTAGGATTTGCTATAGGTTTCTGTTCGTAGATCTGTAGACCATGATTCCTATTTCAAAACAGTGGGGAAATTGTTTAAGTAACTGGCGCTTTTAAGCAAAGTCTATCTTGTAGGTTATTTTCCACAACAGTCGAAAATCTGAAACTTACTGCCAAACTTATATTTCACAATTTGATTTAAAAAGAAAATACCTCTGTTGAGAAGATATCTTGAAATTACTGAAAAAAAGACCTTGTATAATCTTTGTTGAACAAAGCGGTTACTCCAACTGTCATTTTAAGTGTTGAAGTTCAGTTCATAAACCTCGCATACCGTACCGGCTATAAGACATTTTAAGTTCAGGGCCGGATCCAAGGGCTGTAAGGGGCGTACGCCCCTATTTTAAGCAAAGCAATGATTTTTGTAACAGAATTTTACATATCCAACCCCAATTCTTTGCACCATGCACTTTCTGCAGACGGTTACGCCCCCTTTCTCATATTCCTGAATCCTGAAATTACAGCATGGGTGATTGGAAAAAGGTACTTTATGAATAGCTTTGTACTTCTCCTGACATAGTCAATGAAACTTCTATTCAGTTTTGTTCTGGGACTGACTGCTATATGTACATACGGTAAATATTCATGTTTATTCAATGGTTTCACTAATACTTGTCTATTAAACTCTGTCTTTGTAATCTGAACTTTAGAGACTGAATATAGCTAGAGTAATGTGGTTATATAATATGTATGAACCGTTAATCCTATGAACCAAAACGATTTTCTCGAGAACCTGGTCAAAGAAGAATTACTCATAAAGCAGAAAAACACTTTTTAAGATAAATATGAGAGCACAGATTTCTGATGGCTACACACGTTACTTCCAATTTGTGAAATTAATTAACCAGAAATGAAAATAACTTTCAGAGAAGAACGAGTTGTTTCCGTCCGTCGTAAAATTGTTATGGAGACATACAAAAGGTTTTTGCTTGTCTCTTTTTAACAAGAGTGACGTACGTTATAGATAGTTTAAAGACTTTTAATAACATCAAGTACGTGGTCGATTATAGCAGAAAGGTTTCAACTGCCTGTTTAATAGTATTGTTACATTTATAGTCGGAAAAGGATTCTAGGAAAGATAAAATTAATGTATATTACAGAGGACAAAAGACTTGAATTTGCCTTTGGTTTAAGGAGCCTCATTTCGGTATGAGGAGGACTCTTCCAACTACAGCAGATGAACAATAACGAGAGCACCTCCTCTTGCCGAAATAACTTACTCAAAGTTGTGTCGTTTATGACCCTCATTTGTGTCAATTTCAAGCAAATTTGCACCAGTTTGACAAAATTTGGTACACAAATTGTCAGATGGTTTAAAAGCATCTATAGGTATGGAAGATGTTACATGTACATATTGCCTACGTTGGACCAAGACCTCACCAAGGGGAGAAACAATGTGAGAGGATTAATAAGCAACAATTGCTAATCTATATTTGAAGCGATTAGTAATTCACTCCATCTTGACTCGCATATTCGCAGTGATTAAAATAGTCAAATAAGATATATATCTAGGCAGAGCAAAACAATACCCTAGTCTTTTCCGTAGAGTTCAAAGGTCATGTGAGGTTCCCGGGGGTGGAACTACAAAAACCTTATAAGCTGTGGTATCTCATGCTTGAATGCCACATACTAATTACAAGAAACCTTTTGTTTTTGTTGGAGGTGAAAGTTCATGTAGAGTCACTAGAGTTCGTTTGGTGAAAAACTTGTAAACACAATAGATCATATAAGGGGTAATCGATCTGGACGGATCTGGTAGTTGGCATGTGGAACGCCCGCATATTGCGTATAATGTTCCAATTGTTTTTGGTGGCTGTCAAAGGCATCTGGGGTCAAAGGAGGTCAAACTGTGAAAATTTGGTAGGCCTATGTAACTGCGAGGGATCTAATACGCAGCAGGTGGAGGCCCATGTTTACAAGAACCCTATTGTTTTTGTTAGAGCTCAAAGGACATGTGAGGTCATCAGAAGTCAAATGGTGAAAACATCGTAAAACATGATATCTCAAGAAGGAAAACTTTGAAGGAAAAATCTGAATGTGAAAAATCATGTCCTTTTGGCAAGGAATCACTTTGGCTTTGGGATTTCTGGTTTCTTTTTCTTTTGTTTGGCATATATAAGTCTCAATAAACATTACTCTTTGTCCATCGACTGGGAGTACAACTATGGCCAAGTACGGGATCCAGGGCACCTGCCTCCATAGTGTATAGCTAATGGATACAGGATACTTTTTTTTATAATTCTGCAGCAATTTCTTTACTAAGGTGGTAGTCTTCTGTTATTTTATGAGCGTTTTACCACTTTGATATTACTTGAGGATCTAACAAGTATTTTCACGGCACTACTAACCCGCAGCGCACACCAACTACCAGAAGTATTACCACCAGACAGACGCAATGTACTATTTGTACTCATACCTATACCTACATATAAGTTTAAAAACATACTTATACCTATACCTACACATTTACGAATACCTAATTGTGAACCAGCGGTCTGCCCATGCCCCCCCCCCCTCCCCACACACACATAAATCGTTGTCCCTGATGCTTTCAGAGGTTATATATCCTTATAACTTTACTAATTTGATCATTTATGCTTGACTGTTTAAAATAACCAAATTTCTATTTCAACATTGGTTAACAATGTAAATCCATGAAAGTAGTACTTCCATTGTAAAACATTCATTACTTGATGCTACTGGAACACAAAGTGAAACTTCCTCATCTGCTTTCTCATAGTCAGTGTGTCAAAATGAGATTCATGAATGCAAAATAACAAATTCATCCATACAATACCAACCATACACAGTAACATATTCATCCACACAATACCAACCGTACACAGTAACATATTCATCCACACAATACCAACCATACACAGTAACATATTCATCCATACAATATCAACCATACACAGTAACATATTCATCCACACAATACCAACCATACACAGTAACATATTCATTCATACAATATCAACCATACACAGTAACATATTCATCCATACAATATCAACCATACACAGTAACATATTCATCCATACAATATCAACCATACACAGTAACATATTCATCCATACAATATCAACCATACACAGTAACATATTCATCCACACAATACCAACCATACACAGTAACATATTCATTCATACAATATCAACCATACACAGTAACATATTCATCCACACAATATCAACCATACACAGTAACATATTCATCCATACAATATCAACCATACACAGTAACATATTCATCCATACAATATCAACCATACACAGTAACATATTCATCCATACAATATCAACCATACACAGTAACATATTCATCCATACAATACCAACCATACACAGTAACATATTCATCCACACAATACCAAACATACACAGTAACATATTCATCCATACAATTTCAACCATACACAGTAACATATTCATTCATACAATATCAACCATACACAGTGACATATTCATTCATACAGTACCAACCATGCACAGTAACATATTCATCCATACAATACCAACCATACACAATTTGATGTCAGGTTGAAGTATACTAAAGCTTTACGTATGACTTTTTCTTGTTTACAGACTAAAGAAATATTCTAACATTTTGGTAAAGGTGAAGTAAGAATATTATCTGTTGTAGTTTGCCAACTTCTAAAGTTTCCATTGTCTGAAGTAGGGGGCATACACTCTTGAAACTACCATGGTTACGATCATTTGTAACGACCAATTATTGTCATTTTTCCGTCTACCGAAGAAGATGACTTTGATAAGAAAAAAAGCTATTAATGGACCATTATTTTATTCATTTATTAATTTTGTAATATTTATTCAATCACAGACATAAAATGCTTATGACAGTCAATTGCTCAGCTATTTTTAACCTCCTTCACATGACAATAGGTCGTATGTTTGTGTGTCACTGTAGTTATACATATCAAACCGAAAGCAGTTCTCTCTATTAACTGCCTATAGTTCATTAACACTAAAGGTGACTTTCATTGGAATACTGTTTATTCGTTGTTGTGTACGAAGAGATGGTACACGTTGCTACACACATTCAGAATTTGATTTGACAAAATGGGACTTGTTGTGGTAACGAGGACAGAATGGGGACTGCTTTGGTATTTTTTCGTGATTGACACCCTCACACATGGGGGAAACACATGGCATTCGGTGACTGAAGACTTATTTGGGGTACTTGAAAGTGAAGCATGTATCATATCACAAATGGACCCTTTCTTAGCAAAGCCGCTTAATCACATTGGCATCGCTTTATAGGCTCACAGTTTACATACTGAAGACTTGGCGAAAGAGCTTAATGAAATTTAAACCAAAAATAGGAAATAAAAAATCATTTACCCAAATATATATATATATATATATATATATATATATATATATATATATATATATATATATATATATATATATATATATATATATATATATATAATTTTTCACTTGCCATTTTGCGCTGAGGAAGAACACAGGAGTGTCCGAAATATACGCTGTTTTTATCGTATCTGTGCTCTTATTATGTCATCTTTGGAATGTGTTTTATTATTTGTTATATATATATATCTATATATATATATATATATATATATATATAATCTATCTATCTGTCTGTCTGTCTATCTATTTATCTATCTGTATATATATATATATATATATATATATATAAATATATATATATATATATATATATATATATATATATATATATATATTTATCTATCTGTATATATATATATATATATATATATATATAAATATACTCTCACAGAGCACAGTGGTTTCGTTTGATGTAATGTTCATCCAAAGATAAACTGCACATCAGTTGATTTGTCGACGAGATAACCGCAACATCATGTGGCAGGGGAGAGGGGGAGAATAAGGAAACAAGAGGAAGGGAGACAAAAACTTACATCGGCCTCTTCGTCCCTCAGTATTTCGAACGGCAAATTCCACTTAATTTTAGGGGTTGTCAAAAGGTCTGAAGGAGGTTGAATATGATGTTCCTTTCACAACTCAATTGTAGACGTGGATCGATTGGCAGGAATGGGAACGTTGACGGACAATATGAATTTTCAGAGGTCCCTCTGGCCTCTTCTTTTGTTTACCTCCCCTGCCTCTCTAAAGATATAGTTGGTCTACAAATGTAAGGTCAATTTTGTATCTAGAAGGCCAAGTGCTCCTTACCTAGTACGCTAGCGATTTTCTTTCTTGTCTTTTGTTTTTTCAGTACAGTTCTGTCCAGTCTAATACGTGTCACATTTAAATTGTGATGAGTATATGGATGAGAATACTGTGAGCAAAGGGATGGAAAAAAGGTGGAATGTAAAGGTGTTATGTCATATATATATAAATATATATATATATATATATATATCGTGTCATATCATATCGTACCGTATCCTAGTGTGTCATGCCATGTCATGCCATGCCATGCCATGCCCATATTCGGCTTCGTCTCGTTGAATAGAACGTTCAGTCTTTCAACTCATGAAATAATTCATACTATCGCACTCAGAAACATTCATTATTTGTATAATATCATACTATATAGACCTTATGCACTGACGTCACGCGACATCAGTTTGGAGGAAAACACGTGCACGATCGGCTTAGATTTCGCACGCGCTTGTAGAGGACTTATGCGCAAATACAATTGGTTGACAAATCAGCTGTCTGCATTTGTTGGTGTAACTTGCAATGATAGGCACTTTTCCTCCAAACGAGGGAGTGGTCTCTGCTCTGTGCTTTTATATGCATTAGGTCGATTCGTACCCGTACCGTCTTGTGTGGTGTCATATCATCTACAGGCTCTTACTTTTTCGAAGTTTTAATTAAGTACCGTACCTTTTGCGTGGGATTCGGGTAGAGGGATGGGTTTCATGGAAAAAGTAATTTATAGTTGAGTGATATCGACAAAACTAGAGAGCGTCTTATTTTTCGTAATATCCCTAAAATTGAAGCTGAAGAACAAAAACCAAACAATACCCCCTAAAGGAGTTCTCTCCCCGAAAGAGCTATGTTCAAAGGAGGGACACAAATTTAAGCGTAAGCAACCTTTCGAAAGAGTTTATATCGCCGTTTACATTCCTTTGTTTTCAGAACCACACATTTTTTTATAAGATCAACTGAACATAGTTTCTACTAAATACGTATACGGTAAATCATACACATCTGACACCTCTGGAATATGCATTTTGACTTTGCAACTAAACACTTCTTTCTAGTCATTAGATTCCCATGTTTCGAAATTTCGACCCAAATGGATTAAAGGTTAAAACGGGAAAGAAGTTTCCCCCAAAGTTTAATTTACATACCAGGGTATGGATGTGCTTACTAGTGAGACAAACTGTTTACTGGTAAACTGTTGAATTTATGCCTAATACCTTTTTGGATAATATTTAATATGCAATATTTCCCAGCTAGTATGCAACTATTGCTTTCAAAATACCACGGATTCTCAACCTTTTGTAACTCCAGGTCCACATTTTAAATGAATGAATGAATGAATGAATGAATGAATGAATGAATGAATGAATTAATGAATGAATAAATGAATGAATGAAGGAATGAATGAATGAATGAATTAATTAATTAAGTAATTAATTAATGTGGTACCTTTTCAAGGATTTCCCAATTTTGACAAAAATTTATATTCAATACAAAACAAGGAGTTATCGTCCAATAGTGTAATACAAGTATCATTTGTAAGCAAAGAGCAATGCTTACGTAAAGAGCAATGCTTACGTCATATTACCATCTTGATGCACCGGTAATGAGTATAGATAATTTCAATCATTAGACAAAATTTGATCACAAAAGGAAATGATAGAGTTACGGGGTTTGCAAATGTAGAACTATGTTACAGGCTGCCGGGGAAAGTCAAGTGAGATCAGAAACCGTTAAACTGGGCCACAGACATGATAAAAGGCACTGTTTATGTAAATGTAGACACGGTTCTTCGGTTTTTCAGTTTCATTTGTGATAATTATTTCAGGGAATTATTATGCATTTCAGTAACTTGCATTCAAGAGGCAGAAATTAAGCGGTACCAGCTAAGCATAGGCGGTAACCCGGAGGTATATCCCTCCACTTATTGACAAGAGGCTGTAGGGGATCCAGAGAGGGTGTCGTGCGTGCACGTGCACCCCCCATAATTTTCAAGACTAAATTTTCACTTACTCAGTTGAACTATGCAGACATCTCACTGTTGCTCTCCTTCTCACAGTTTGATATAGAAACTCGTACACCATATTGAGAGTACCATTCTTTATCTAAATCCTTTAGAGGGCCGACACTCTCCTACTTTGGGTACATTTAGTGCACCCCCAAATAAAAATCCTGGATCCGCCCCAGAGAAGGGATGGTTTTCACAAACATCCCCAGATTTTCCAAAAAATATTACAAAATCACATAATCTGTTTCATTATTCTTGATCACCAATTTGATAACGTTTGAGTTATTATTATAAGTCAGCTTGAGCCAAATATTTTTCCATCGCCCTGTGTAACTCTTTCTACCACCACCTATACTCTCGAACCACAAGTGGCAGCGTATCTGCCGGAGAAAGCCCATGACAGTTTTAGCTGGGAAGTATTGCTCAAATTACCGACTGCTGAAAGGACAAGGTGAATGGAAAACAAACAGGAAGAAGGCAGGGCTGGGGGGGGGGGGTAATGTAATTCAGATAACTTTTGTGATGCAGGATGAAGTAAAACATTTTGCACTGGCTTATACTGCTGTTTTTCGGCGCGTTTTGGGCGTGCCCATCGTAGCTAGTTACGCCATTGCCAATTCCTTTCAGACAGCTTGATTGGTATCATTGTTTCAATGCAACTCCTATACCACCATCCACCCCTCCCACTTAATATTCCCTTGCACCATCGTTTTCACCCTCCATTTGCCCAAATGCAGTTACAAAAATAATGGTTAAGTTCCATTTTCGAGGTCTGTTTAGAGTGAATGCAATGTCATTTTCAGATAGTGAAATGATTCATACCCCTTGGAGAGCTCACCAGCTGTACCTTCTGGGTCATTTCATATTGACTCCTTCCCTATGATAAAATTCTGTACAGGCCTTGCAAGGATAGATTTAAAGCACCATCTCTGAGTGTCACGTATTCGAACCTGGTCTGCATTAGTTTCCATTTAAAAAGAAAGCCGTTTGCCCCCTTACAAATATATGCCTCTGCCCACAGACAATTCGAATCATCAAATTGCCTGGCTTTACGTACGCCCATGGAGCTAATACGTGGTCCAGGTAGTAAATCCATGGTACGACTTACTCCAGCAAGGGGCATGGTGAAATTATCTTTTTGTGGTCTGTTAAGAACACATCCATTTTCCTTTGGAATGAATTTGAACTTTTCATTCTAAAACTCAGAATTTTTTAAATACCCCAGGGCTTCCAAGGGGTTTTCCTCCCGGTCCTTTGCTTTTCGACTCCACTAACATAAGAAAATGGTCAAATTTTCATTTCTGTGGTCAGTTCAGGCATCCAATGTCCTATAGAAATAGTTAAATGTTTCACTATAAGGCTCACAATTTTGTAAATACCCCAGAGCCCCAAGGCGCTGCTCCGCCCCGTATCCACCCTAGACGTATCCCCTGGACCCCACCAATGGCCCTTAGGAGGGTCCCTGTACCACACACCGTCAGGGGAAAGGCTTCTCGATACCGCGACGCCTTCGGTGCCGTTGGCTTGTTCCACCCACTGGTTTCAAAATAAATCTCCTCCAATGCACATAAGCAGTAATTTTCTTCATATAGTGGCGCGGTCGCAAAAACTGCAACTACTAAAGAAACTTAAACAGGACCTGTAGGAATTATGTTGAAGACTCCGTGATGAACTAATCCGGGTATTTAATCTGAATTAAAATGATTCCTGATCACTAAATCCATACATATATTTTTTAAATGAGGCAGCTCGTTCTCCCTGTTATGCTATGGCTGCATAGGTGATCTTTTACATCGGCAAGTCAATGGCTGTCAGTTTTAATACTACAAAAAACAAGTACCTAACTTCACCATGTGTTTTGGAAATATTTCATACATGGAAGTAAATGAGATGACTGTCCCTGTAGTAAGCTACATGTAGGCCTACTTTACTATGTATAACCAGGGAGTTGCCAGGCGTCCGCCTGGAAACTCCCTGGTATAACCGGTATGCTGTCTTAGTTGAGTAACGAGCGAAAGATATGAACTTAAGAGTTTATTCAGTGTGTTGACTATGTCAATTATAGTAAGAAAAGAATGAAGAACAAATGATTTAAAAATTGAGTGTTGACTCAATTGCTCTAAGGGTCAACTGAACACCAGCTCCCTCACATAACCTTCATTTTGGACCAATGGACCAGCTGTACTGTCAAAGTGTCATACAACTGTCATATTATGTTCGTAATAATTAACGATTTTCAAAAATCTTTCCCTACTTATTGCCCTAATAACACCTCGTTAAGATCTAATTATAAAAATGCTAAAAACAGTCTACGCTGTAACAAGTTACACTTTCGTTCGTCCTTGTACTGGCATTCAAAGCGTTTGTGATATATACATTGGCTCCAACTCGAAACTTAACATTGAATTCAAGTTACACGATTTGTAAAGCTGATTCTTATGCGAAGGCTTCCTACACACGAAGGACAGAAGACCTATCAAAAGTTGCAACGTTTTCCCTGAGCTTTTACTATACCAGAAAGAGTGCACAATACCGTCGTTATACTACAGTCAGTAAGTATGGACTTTTTGTATCTGTGCCTGTGACCACTGTTTGAGGGAGCATGTGTGTATATAAGCTTTCCAGATAACGATGACTAACCGATGAGTTCTTATCCTGCAGAACGTCAATACCTGTCAGTGTAATGTTGGCCTTCCCATAACTCAGAGATCTGTTTTCTTTAGTGTTTTGGTTCCTGAGTTTTGTTTCTAAGTGTTTCAACCAACTGATGAAGTGTCTGAGAAAAAAAGTATCCCTGCTTAGGTATGTTTGAGATGACTAATAGGAAAAGCTCGCCAAACTTGTTCTTTGGACAAGTGGCTGTAGTATTTGCAACTTTAGGACACTTGGCCTGGGTTACCGTGCCAAACCCCGGGGATTACTATAGCAAAGGATTGCAGTATTAAAACTCTGTCAGCAAAATCCGTACGCTGCCAAAAATTGTCCAAAGATGGTGAGTAACGTAACTATACACTTAAAGGGTCAATGTTAGTCCCCAAAACATGAGTTTGTGAAGAGTTTAGATAACCTGTTGAAGAATTTTACTTTGTGAAAATTTATAGTTGTTGGCCGGACATCCAGAATCTGGTGTGCAGAGGGAGAAAGACGGATAGGTTCGACTGATAACGTTTCTTCAAAATAAGGTCCTTTGTAGGTGACACCTTCTGTGTCTAAAGTGCAATGGTGTAATACACCAAAATATTTTGGGCTGAGCTGATTTATACAGGTTTTTGCACTGAGGCGTAAGAGCCAGGGTCTGGAAGTTGCAGCGCCTCCTCCTGAGTTCTGTGAAAAACCTTTTTCTTGGGCAGATTTTTGGAAACTTGGGCAATGTTCTCTGGTATTAAAGGTCTTTTCTCGGGCAAGAACGGCCCATCCCTCCCCAAGAAAATGTCCTGTGCACCCCTGGTTCTGAATGTCAATAGTCCATGGAGGGGGGGGGGGTGTCAAACTATCATTTACAAAACTAGGGGAGGGCTGCATCCCCCACAACACCCTCTACCAGTACGCCAGTGTTAAATACTTTAAGTAACCTACTTGAGTCGCTTTGTTTTCTACATCACTGAGAAGAATAAAGACATACCATTCCACTTCGAGATACTCGCAGACCATTTTAATTGTTCAAGAAAACATGTTGGTTCGATCACTTATTTTGAGCTTCTGGCAGGGTATACTCAGGGAGGGAACATTGAAACCCTTGTATAGCATGCATGGTTGGGTTAATGTGTTACGGTGCGTGTACCTTTAAAGAACTTTTGGATGGGTGTTAACTTGGAATTTTGATAAGGCAAATTTACAGTCCCTGGAAAACGATATTTGACTGCCAATAAAAGGGTAGGCCCTATCAAATGGAGGGCAAGAAGAGGTTTTATCGTGTCATCACTTTCATGGTGTGTCATGAGGAGTGAATTTAGCGTAGGTTTGGGGTACTTTGCCTTCCCCCGTGTTTTTGTTCCTAGGGCATATGAATACCACCGAGGACAGAAAAAAGCCTACTGTAGAACAGAAGTTTTGATTTTAGTCATGGTTCCTTGATATCAATCTCAGTAAATAATCTGGCTATTTAAAGACAGAAAATCAAATATTTTCTCAAATGAACAAAAGGGCAAAAAAATGAATTTTCAATAGAAGCAAAAGGCTTCTGTGTTGGCTATGCTGTCTGGGTCTTGAAATGCCGACATTTTTGTGTTTTACAAGGGAGACGCCATTTCCAAGCCAAAGCTTTTGGCTCTCTTAGTTCATTAACCAGCTCGTATATTGTTACTTCTAATACGTTCTCGTACTATTTTGAGGCATAACAAATTGATTTCAGAGGTGAATTTGTAATTTGATATAACGAGGTTTATACGCTTCTTGTGAACACGGGTACACTGACACAGAACGTAAAGATAACTTCCAAAATGTTGCTGGACTATCCAAGTGAGCTCGTATAGTTACCCAATTTGCTTCCATGATTCACATTCACTATGAATTGACTCCCTGAAAATGATGGCCAGCTGTTAATCTCCTAGTTTTGCCAATGGTTGTACAGCTCAGGTGAAGCCGTGAAGATGCAACAGAGGAGTTAGGAAAAAGTTTTCACGCAATGCATCATGGGATGGGTCAAAGGTCAAGTGGACACCTACCTTTGCGAAAAAGTTGTCACGGTACAGCTGACCTCAGTTGTGACCCCACCGGAAGTACTGAATTGCCCAACTGGCTTATTGATTGACATGAAAATCTTGCACAGAGATACATTTCAGAACTCTTTTTATTTGCAACGGCCTTAGGCAGTTTGTTCGGTAACTGATATACCCCACTTAAACAATGATATAGTGGGGTCTGAAAGTAAGCTTCTTTAAGCGCAAGTCAGTACAGCATGTTTCATGATGGAATTACACAAATCGTAACAAGTTAAGGATTAAGGAAACTTTTTGACGTGTCTGACAAAAACTTTGTCTTTCTGCTATTTCTCTAACATGCATTGGAATTTCTTTTTCTTTTATTCATTTTATCCTTAGCTAAATAGATGGCGAATCTTAGTAAAATTCCAGCAAAAGTAGTAGAAATCCCATCAATTCTCCTCATGTCCATTTTGTAACAGAATGAAGTATGCTCTGAAGGGCTCACAGCTAGCTTACACTTGTGCCAAACGTTGCCGTCTTGTGGCAAGTCCAAATATAACGGCGTGTAGCTCACTACGTAGTTGAATTTTCATTTGTAGTTTGGATAAGCCTTTCTGTTGTCATGGATACAAGCAGAGTGAATGTATCCTTATATCTTGCCCCAGCCGTATCAAATTAGTGACTTTTCATTTATCAACCGGCTCTCTTCTTTTTCAGTTCTATACTAGCAGTGACAACGTATGATTGAACAGATTAGAAAGAAATATGACGGAATATTTAATAAGAAATTACAATGATGTGCAGGCATTTTTCTACTTTTTTCTATCAAAGTTCAACTGTTCTGAAGGATCAATTTAATAAGGCTGTTTAAGGGTATAACATTTTGCATGTGAATTAAAATATTACTTGAATTTCAATGCATTACGTTCAATTTTTTTCTGACGACCGCATTTTGATCACTTTGAATCAACAGACCTTGACAACTGCTTACATATAGAGTTAGATGTGGTTTTACGGCTCAGTTTCTAACCAATTGGCTTAAGTCGGGCCGGTCACGGCCTTTTTTTTTCAGTTGTGGCCCACTGGTTTGCTTTACCTACTCCATTGCTTATGCTGAGCACCAAACACAATAGCAGTAGGCTCCATTTTAAGTCTTTGGTATGAACCGGCCAGGAGTCGAACCCCAGATTTTTCGGCTGCAACTGTCGGATGATCTAACCACTTGACCATGCAGTCGGCTTACATAGAATGGTTCAGGGGGATTCTTCCTTAGTCACCTTTAGTAACAATAGTCACACCTAGTAATAAAAACGTTGGTACCATTGTGGGGGCTATGGGGAGGGGGTCTACCAGGGGAGGTACTTCCCGCTTCCCCACTGCAGCCATTTGAAAAAATGAATTGTTTTTGTTAGGTGGATTAGATACAAAATGGTGCTATCTTTTGCAAAGCTTTAAACTGATTGTTTGTTAATAAGTTCATTATTTAGTAATTTGTTAGGTTGTGGCATGATACCCGTCCAAGAATATTCCCCGGTTGGACCATCCATCCCCTTAGTACACTTTTTAAACAGAAATATGGTTCACTTCAACATATTTCAACTGTCCAACAAAGGTTAGATGAAACAAAACATTTTAGAACTTGTGCGTCTTTTTTAGGTTGTGACATAAAAGCCTGCACCAACAATGACGATTTGTCGTTTGCATATTATCAGCAGTGGTCACTCGCCTGGTCAAAGTTATAATTGGGCTGCACCCTATTTTCTGTTCCCAAATTTTTTGATCAACGCAAGGTTCTTCTCGTTGGTCTTCTCAGACATTGATTACGAAATTTATGGCAACCTTAGTCTTTGAAAAAATCTAAAAATGGCGAAAAGACAAGGCCTTCAGAAACAGAGTAAATTTTACTTCTTATGCTTGGTTCGTGATCTTATCCATAGTGCAATCCGCCATTCCATGGTGACAATTTTTCCTGTCTTTTTAAGAAGCACCTCTAGAAAGGGGGATCACTTCCGCTGAGTATGCATTTTTGTGTAGGGTGTCTGTTACTTAGAAATTCATTTGCGTCATTCGTGTTAGGTCATTCCTGGGGCGACGCCTAGTGACGATCATATACGCAACATCAACTAATTGTAAAGAATACAGTACATAGTTCGTAATTACATATCAAAAGTAAAATAAAGCAGTATAAAATAAAAATTTATAAAAATAATAAAATTATGAAATCTTTAAATGGGCTCGTTTATAAAATAACAAATAATGAAACTGATATTAAAGAAGAAAAGAAAATAACGTTGTAAAAATAAGCTTATTTCTAAACACAAAATTAGAACTAGTTTTCCTTTATTTACGACAAATTTCGTTAAAACTCAAACCTGAATCAAACTCTCCATCACGCATTTTTGATTCCATAGCTGTTAAACGGTTTTTAAATGGTTTTCTACCATTTTTTGACACAGTGCTTATTTTTCTCATTTAAAATTTTCCGCTGAATACATGAACGGTGAAATCTTCCAGTAGCTACTTCAAGTAATTCACTTCTATTGTGTTTAAGTTGTATTAACAAGGCACCAACAAAGAATAGCTTTTATCATTATTGATATATTTAGTTCCATCTACAAACGGTGGTAAAAGCTCTTCTTCACCCAAAAGTTACGCACTACAATTGTCATGAAATAAATTTGCTTCGAAAATTGAAAATTTAAAAGTGTGTGGCTTAGCAAGAACGGTAGCTTTTATCTCTACTAAATTATTCAGTTCCATCGCTATATGCTGGTAGCAGCTTTTGTTTCCTGAAAAGTTATGCATAACAATAGTCATGAATTAATTTTGCATCGAAAATTGAAAATTTGGAAGTTTTTGTGAAAATCTTATTTCTGGAAAATAAAAATAACCCAGCTACCTTCTTATGAATTGCTTATCGTTTTATATCCATAAATCATGCTTATAGAGGTTACGTAAATTGCCTATACCCTAAACATAATATTTCCCTTAAATAATTATCAAGTGGTAGATAAAGTAATATCTTTCTTACCAGGCCCGTAGTCAAGGGGGGCGAAGCCCCCTTGGAAAATTTTTCGCCCCCTCCTAGAAGATCAAAAATTACTATTGCCGTAATGCATTTTAGTATGTTTCACCCCTCTGGAAAATTTTTCGCCCCCCTAGAAGCTTTTTCGCCCCCTTCAGCACCTTGTCTGGCTACGGGCCTGTTTCTTACTAAAACTTACTTCAGATTGAAGGTCATTTTTGTTGCATTCATGGAGGTGCTGATATTCACTACCAAGTATTAACCGAGGATTGTTATCGAAAACCACAAAATGTTACAAATAGAGCTACAGAAAAGAAGTCGCATTTGATTTACTGTAAAACACAAAGTAGTCCATTCAATCAACTTTTGCAAGTTTAGACGTTAGTCAATGTCATTTGGCTAATTTCTGACTATTTGAGTCAATTTCTAACTATTTTTAAACTGTTTGACTAGAATGTGACTTACCACTGCAATGTAAGTCTATTATTTTGCAATTTATCAGAATCTTTAGAAATTACGTAGTAACATATGAGTAACTTAGTCGTTAGTCGATTCGGATACCTTAATGCCTGATTCTGAAATTGAAGTTGAAATAAGACGTGCCTTGCATAAAGAGGTAACAAATTAAGTATTAAGTAAAGTGAGTAAATTTAATTGGCAAACAAATCGAAACCAGTTGTACATGAATATTTTGGCTCTTTGTCGGACATAAGAATAATTCAGTGAAAATTTAACATTTCCGTTAGCACTCAACGGCTTAAACTGGAAATGTTGTCATAACTAATAGACCTTTTTCCAAATAGCAATTGCAAAGGATTGTGGGATAGAGTTTTTGGTACGCGTTGTTAATGTTAATGGCATTTTACTGTGGCCAAAAAGGATGTGAACAAAAATTCTATCCCACAATCCTTTGTAATTGCTATTTGGAAAAGGGTCTATGGTGAAGTTGTTCTACGGTCTTGTCTCCCATCCTTTTCCAAAACAAATGTCTTGATGCCAATTTTAATTCGAATCGTTATTGACCACAAGCACGAGTAACAGATCGGTGCTAAAGTCGCGCAGTGAAGGGGTGATATTGAATCGAAGTTTAGAGGAAGGAAGATAAAGGTTCGATCCCTAGTTGCAGGAGTCAAAGTACAAGAAGTAAGGTTGGATTCAGATTTCGAACTATTTTATAGTTTTACCATCTGACTTAGTGGCCCCTAAAATAAGAGTTCAGATTTGATCTGAATTGTTAAGTTGATGTGCCATCCGACGTTGAGTCATTTAAAAGCTATGGTTTTAGTAAATATTTGTGATTACTTAAACCTCATAAGCAGGGGTCTTTTCCAGGTAGGAATAATGTCCGAATTTGTTCAGCATTCAATATTTGTAAGACATGTACATATTTGTTAGACCTGTAGAAATTATGCAAACTGTGTAATTCTCATCTACCTGCATAGGTGTCCTTGTGAAAACATAGCATCATCTCTAAAAGTGAAAGCGATCAACAAAATATCAGTTGAAGCCTTCATATGCATGCTTTTGTTTAATTAACCGGAAAAGAACGAAAGAGAGAAGACAAAATAGAATTAATATGCAGCTGTGACGCTTTGCGTGCAGGATTTTTTAACTGCTTAAGTAAAGCTTAACTAACAAATTCCGGAAGAATGCAAAATGTATATATGGCAGTGTGATACTTTTCATTCTCGCTTTTATTTTACAATCGTTAAGTATTTTCTTGTAAAGTCACTGAGAAGGGGAACACTGGCCCTAGTTACAAAAATAAAAGTTGTTTCCTGATCGCAAAGTGTGAAATAGATAAGCTGTTTCAATTGGAATGTAATCCATTAGTGAGTTTACAGGAGACTCCGAAGACAAAGAGTTCTAATTCCCACTGGCTATTATGTTTTTATTCTGCGTAAACTGTTGGCACCGTCCCAACGTAAATTCATGAAACTGTTAAACTTGTCGAAGTCGTTTCATATGTAGTACACTGTTTGCGATCTTAGGTAGTCTGTGTGCTTCTGAACCGTTTATAATTTATTTCTTTAGAAAAAGAGGTAACAATAAAACAAAAAAAAAAAATGCTCCGATGAAGTTAATTTAGTGACTAAATCCTAATCTGAAAAGTAAGCTTGCTCTGCTATATCTTTGGTAATGATCTACTTGATATAAATACCTTTAACTTGACCAGGATTAAACTTTTGAAAATTCAAGGATAAAATCTTGAAGAAATAACATAAATTGTTTTATATTCAATGTATTGCAGACTTGCTAAGAGTTTTCGTGCGTCCATGCAGCCATTTCAGTTTGCTTTTTCAGAAAGTGTGGAGGAAAAAGTACACTGTTAAAAATGTAAACATGTCTGCGAAATTCTGTGCAATTAGAGAACAAACACAGAAATACAAAATGGTTACAGCAATAAGTTGTCAGTTGTTTAAAACTAATTGACAGAATTTGTTTTCCTTTACTTTTTGTTTTGTAATCTTACAGGAATTTTTAAAATTGTAGATTGTTTTTGCTGACTTCAGAGAGACGACATGTACAAAAGTAGTCTTGTAATGTCATCAAATTTTTTTATAGCACAATAGTACATGTTGTTTCCAAAAATTTACTTTTAAAAAGGGGGTGCCTCCTTAAAAATCACAAAAAACAGTATACGTCAGATGCGACGTCATGCAACACGTATGGGTGTCCTGCAGGAGAAAAATTAAACTTGATTCAGTATACTTTTCAAGAGCAATTTAGAGGTATTTTAAGACACAACTGTACTTATGCAATGCACAGATAACCTCTCTACCCCTTCTTTCAAAGGCTGGGAATTTCTTCCCTTCTGTATAAGCCACACGTTAGAGCTAACTAGTGAGGAGGTAATTCTTGCCTATTCAATTTTTTATTATAAGGTTTTACATGAGATTTTTATGTCCCACTTGAACATTGTGATAACGGAAATTCTGGAGAAGAACGGATTTAGCATTTTGACCATGTAATTACGATATTGCTTAGCACCTTTTCAGGAGTCCAAAATGCTTGAGAACTCAGAACCATACATATAACTCTCAAATAGTTTTACCCATTGAAGGAAAATTGTAAATGTGTACGTTGCTATTCATAATCGGTAAATCATTGACTAAAGCATACCCCAAAAGAATATGTGCATGCATAATTGAAATATTTTCGATTTTTTATTTTCTATAAAAAGACGTGGCTATTGATAGTTAAGGAATTAATCGCATTTGATGGACTATTAATTGTAAATAAACCGTCGAGACTCCAAATTTGGAGTCGAGACGGTTTATGAGACAATAATAGTTTGACAAATGTGGTTTATTCCTATTCTACCACCGAAAATAAGTGAAAAACTTCATCTCTATCAGTTTTTACGTCTACTGACAGTTTGTTGTAGAATAACAGGTCAGTGTTTAACCAATCAGAATGCAGGATTCTCAATAACGGATGGCTAGAGGTGATAGAATTACCCATATAAGTTTTAGCAGTGGGTACATAATTTTAAAACATTGACATCTCTAATTTTTTTCTAAGTCTCACTGAGTTAGTTTTACAACAATTGTTTTACAACTAGTGACAATAATGAATACTGCTAGCCCACCATTTCCAGAGAATTCCTCCGCTCATAGGGTTGCACAAATTCTTAAGCCTTTGAGGGTCGGGGCGCAGTGTAAATCATGTTGCTTTTTGGAATCTGATAAAATTCGTATTGTACATATTACAGCAAATGAAATGAAGTACTCTATAGTGTTGTGCTATTCAGAAAGGTTTGGTGCTTCAGGCTCTTTCTGGTGCTTACCCGAAACAAACCTTAAGAATTATTTTAACTGATTTTGTATATTTTCTGTCTTTCATATTGTATCATTTTCCAAAGCAAACAACAGCCCCCCTTTTATGTTTTCTTCTGAACATCAGTGAGTTAAATTGCCAAGCCATTTCGTTAAAGTTGCACCATGGCTGTGACACTGGAAGTCAATAAGCCAAATTAAAGAAATTTAAGGTGGTTCTTGCAAATTGTTGCATGATATTCTCCCTTCGCTTTGTAAAGAAACTTTGAATCAAGCGTCCGAGAAAGACCGTCAACAGGTCCGTAACCAGGCATGGCATGGAGGATAGGACAACCCTTACCTCCCCCCCCCCCCCCTCATGACATTAGAGAGTTCCTCTCAGACCAACAACTAGAAATAAATCTACTTCAAAATTTCAAAGGCCCTGCAGTAGCAGCTGGCATCTATGCTATCTTAATTATTCAAAATGTCAATGTAAACTCCTCTTAGACAACACCCCTACCCTAGGGACGGTGTTCATGTTAGTAAATTTATTCGAATGTAACAAATACTACCTCGAACTGTGTTCGAAGGGGAAAACCATGCCAGTCAACCTGGCCATCCAGTAGTAGGATCATTCTAGTAGGACCACTTGTAGCTTTTAATTACACTAGCCAACATATAAAACTGAGCCTGGACAATGTAGATGAGTTAGTTAGTTAGATGAGGTTTAACGTCCCAGTTTCCAACCAGTTGGTTCAAGTCGAGACGACCACGGCCTTTTTTCCTAGACAATGTAGAAGACCCATACTTGTGAGCTATCGCCATGCGGGGTAGTTTGTATATGGTGTAAACATGAATTCCACGCAGAGGCAGCAGAAGGGAAAATTTATAATTTTTGCATCTGCGCTAGTCGAAAATAAGTTGAAAGGACTGTACAGCACTGATTTTGAAGAGCTCTCCTACCCAGCTTTTGCTTGAAGAATGTATCCCCGACGGTTTTATTCTCTTTTATTGGACGCACAGTTTTAAATGCGTTGCTGATAGAATATCCTCAGTGAGCGAAGTGCGTGTAAGTTAACACCAATACAAATGAGGACAGTTATTTTCTGTACCTGTTGGCAACGCGCCTAAGTGTATTGTACGGGTGCTAAGGCTACGTCCTGAGTACAGCATGGGTACCAAAATCATGTAACTTACTTATAAAGTCTCGTTTTCCTCTCATATGACGTCGGCGTGACGTTAATGCGTAGGGTCTATCTTTCATAATATTTTAGAACATAAATATTGCATATTCAAGGTAAATCAAGCAGTTGCTTCTTGTAAATTTTACAACTGAGTGAGAAAAATACTGTCACATGATTCTCAAGAGCCATTCAGGAAATGGGATAGTCTGCTATGCAATTCTTTATTGGGGTGACTGCATTCTCCCTTTAAGTTTGAACTCAAATTCCAATGTGTAGCTCGAATCATCTACTGCTGACACTGATATGGTCAAATACATAGCTTTACCAAATCTTTCTAATAGACGAATTGGGAAATTGGGTTTTGCTGTACCATGTAGTACCACATATCAAGTCCACGGATGTTTCCATAGAGATACGAAGTCTTTTTTCTTGTCCTCCTCAAGTTACCGTCATACTGTCCAACCTTTTAGGCAGGGGCTTAGCTAGGATGAAATTTTTAGGGGGATCTAGGTACCAAATGGGGGGTCACGGCATTGATTGCCGTCCTTCATTTTTACAAATTTTATTAGAACACACACACAATTTCTGTGTGTCTAGTAAACATCTGGGGTCCTAGGTTCCCAGTCCCCCCCTCCCCCGTAGCTACGCGCCTGCTTTTAGGTCCAAGTTAATGAGATTAACTTCAAAAAGATCAATGTCCTCCCAAAGGAAATTCTCTTTCACCCGTGACTGATGTCTAGACAACCATAATTTTAAACTCGGAAAATTGTGCGTGATTATACAAAATATCTGTCTTGCACATGCAGAAGCACCGATTTTAGTGCTCATTTACTGTGTAACTTGCATGGCTTGAGACGTAAGCAAGCCAAAAAAGAAAATGTACCAATTGGGAACAAAAAATAAATCAACTGTCCGGGTTACTGACCCCTGTCAGGATACATTAACCCGTCTAACAGATGAAGAGATGAAGAAACGGTTTCAAACTTCCCGCGGCGAGTTGCCTACCCCACCTATTTACCCAATTAATTGGTTACCCCTCTCTTTTAACCTTTTAAGCAACATTTATTGGGCAAATTACCCAATTTCATTATTTTGATATACGTGCACAGTGTAAGTGAAATTCATAACCCAACTACTTTGAGAGTGTGTGCCATTGGGGATGGAATTCTCGACCTTCACGGATAATTGGTTGGTGGGAAAACTCGGTAAGGGGGGTTCGTGTCTTGTGGAGGAAAGTGAAACACCGGAATTCCACGCTTGGTTAGGAGAATCTGTCCTCCTTTATTGCAAATACGGGTAAATCTTCGGGCGACTGTTCATCGTTGGGATTAAATACGATGCTCTACCGTATCCACTATAGGGTTCCTCTATGAAGTGGAAAGTTTGTCAACGGAGGGGGCAACCTTCCCAACGGAGGGGCATGGCCCCTACTCCTCCTTAGCTCCACCACTGCATTCAGTCTCACCTATAAACTCTGGCAATAGCTGTACTTCCCAGAAATATTAAGGTACGCAGTAAGCACAAAGAAAGTTATGAATGATGTATCATAATTAAATCTAAAAGTTTGGTTGAACAAATGTTTTCAATGGGTATAAAAAAGTAATTTTCATTCTGTAAGAACCTTATATCTAGGAAATAAAGATATCAAGATGCCTAATACCAGTAGCCTATCATTTACAAGGTATGGACATTTTCTGTACCACAAACAAAACAACACCTTTCATGAGTCGGCGATGATAATCAGTCGACTTAGGCTTAAGTTTACATTATTTCAGTTGTGAAATACCTAGAAAGTTTCGGGTCTTTCCATTTAAACAAATTCTAGAGTAAACGACGCTGAGAATCGAAATTGTAAGATCAACGAACTCCAGAGCCATATGTGTTTATAGTACTAGAAGTGTAAATAATAAAGCTGATAACGGGAAACCTCTTTTTTCTATAGCACCGCTTAAAATTAACTTTTGATGTTGTTTTATGTCATTTAAGCGTTTATTTTGCTTCCTTTAATAGCTACTAGTAGTATTTCGTATTCCCAAAAAATAAGTTAAGTTTTTTCGGACATCAAATAAAATTTTATTCCCCATGACTCTGGTTTCTCTTGTGTTATCAGCGAAAAACAGTTAAAATTTTAATACTGTTTAAATACAATAACAATACACATTGCAAGTTTGAACTCTTTATGTACGGTAATTCGTTTGAGGCTATGTACTTAGGTTAATCAGGGCTCTTTCAGTCCACATTTAAAAACCTGTTTAAATATGACAGCGAGGTGCAAACACATCTTAAGGCCAACAAAATATTAGGCTGTTTGCCTCTCTGTTCTGTTCTTCAATATTTTGGACGATCGTTTGGTCGAAAGACAGCTTTTTGTGATGGAAGCAACTCAAGTTTTCGACTCTTTTGGAAATACCCATGGAATACAACGAAAGAGTTTGTAAACCCTGCGTAATTGTCGACATTACCTGCATACGTATATTTCCAAATAATACAATGAACCACAAAAGAAATGCTTTATTCGTACACCTACATTTCCTTTTTCACGAATGACTACATGGGTACGAAGGAAACACCTGGCTTTTCTTGCTGAGAATTTCGTTTTTAGTGATATGATATCTTTCAGACAGTTAGAGGGGACATTTACTCAAAAGAACAAGCAAGTTAAGTTTCATGTTATAAGACAAAGGTGTACCGCAAGAAACGCAACAAAACCTCATTTGGGAGCAGCTTGGTATGGGGAGGGGAGGCTGGATAGTTCCACCGATTATAATGATGTCTTCCGCTGCATGAATACATTCTCAGTGTAGGCTACCACGAGGCAGGCAGTAACATCACAAACGTGCTTGTATTCCTTGGTTACAGGGGGATAATTTTAATACCGTTTGAGCCCCCTCCCCTGAGTGCACTTGTAAAATGTGCCAAGGTCGGTACCAAGTTGTCAAACGGGAAGGGTTGCTTTTCACCAGCACTAAAGGTAGAATTTGTGACATTTGAAGAAACATATTCGGGAAGAGGTCGTCCGACTCCCTCGTTCCCTTAATTCTTTTCGTGGGCTTTCGTCACTGTATATGTAATTGAAGCCTATATAATGAAGGATTTTTCAGTGCCGTAGGGTTTGAAAAGCTGACCATTGACACGTAACAGCAATATCTGAGTCGGAATTTTAAACTCACATCATTGTACTTTCGACGTATACTCTAAATCAATTAGTGAACCAGTATGGCTTTGTACTTCGATATACACAACTAAGAACGTAATTTTGCAAAATCATTCTAAGATTTCTTCAACTTGGCTAAAGATTAATCGAAAAAAAGTGGCGGAGTTTTCGAGAGTTTCGATCTATCGGAAAGGGCAATACATTTAATTTCCTATAATTAGCAATACTGAGGATACGTTGTGTAGTCTATTGCAACAATGCAGTATCACATGTTATGCGACAAGCGCTGACAGTTATTCCTTACTCTCTGAGGACTCTATTCGCAGGGTTTCTCACTCTTTGCATGACGAATCCAATGAAGGGTTCTTCACACTTTGGTGACTCTGCAGGATACGTACAGAGGTTATTTCTGTCTGAGACTCTGATGACTCTATGTGGTCCTCACTCTTTGCATGACGACTCCAATGAAGGATTCCTTAGTCTTTGGTGACCCTGTAGAATATATACAGAGGTTAGAACTTTCTTATGGATCTGTGTACAGGGTTTTATACTCTCAGATGAGTCCATATGCAGGTACTCAGTTTCTGATGATTTCATATACAGGATTCATCTCGCTTTGATGACTCTATAGTGTATGTAGGGTTCTGTACTCTCTGGCGAATCCATAAAAACCGTCATGTTTTTCACTTTGTGACTATTATACTTCATTTGCATGGTCTTCACTATCTGCTGGAGACTTCATTTGAGGTAGGCCTATTCCTCATTGTGATGACCTCATGTACAATGTACGCTCATGCACTACCGCTCAGATTCGTTGATAGCAATTTGCCGCACTCTTAAAACGTCAACCGGTACGTCCCAAGACCAACTGGCAGAACTAAGTCTAAACCAAGCCTCCCATTCTCCCTGGCCTGTTATTAAGTCTATGCATAGTCTGAAGTAACTATGTGACAGGGCATTTTACCGATACATCTGTCCCGGGGAGAATTTGCCATTGGTGGCAACCACTGTTTCTAAACCCATATAACCTCAACTCGTGTTTGAAATGTAGGTGCAATGGAACTCCCCAGAAATCCTAGCCACAACGGACCTAGTCGTTTTTCCGAGTATACTGCCGTGTTTCTACGTTTAGTGCACAGGCCGATCGGAAGTTTTCGTTTATGATAGTGATGTTGTGATAACGCAGGTAATACCAAACTTGAATAAACGTAGCAACGAATGTCACAAAGTATTCCCTGCTGTTAAATAGAATTGGCTTTTCTAAGAATCCACTATCCATATTTAACCATATGACAGACAGAGAGAAACACTTTACACCGGTCTCTCACACCAATTTTAAAATGATGTGCAGGTTTCTGAGAGAAAAGTTTATCTGTTTATGGCACAAAGAGCGAGGTGGTTAAATTCCTTACTCTGGTCGATCGAACTGTACTTTCAACTTCTCTATGCAGTAATTTTTCATTAAAGCTAATTTTCCAGATATTTACTATTATTTGCTTGGATTCAAAGCGGTTCGAGAGTTGAAATTTCCAGCTTAAGTTATGGGTGAAAGGGAGCATAAAATAAAATTTTGGAATGACAAAGCTACGTCTGTTTTTAGGGAGTAGCGGCTAACTGTTACAAAGGTAGGACTTAAACACACGGAGTTTACAATATACGGTACGGTAATGCAGTACAGAGTTTTTAATGGCTACAGTGTAGAGAGTCAGACAGCACAGAGATACAGTGCACTATTCTAATTGCTGCCGGCGAAGTAGTTTGAGAGGAGGTGTGGGGGGGGGGGGGGGCAATGTTCTACTTTTGACTACTAATAAAACACACAGAAATGCTAACCCGTTTTATTACAAAACTGGGATGTTGTATCTTCATTATTTATGTGCAAATATAAGACATTGTAATAATGACCATCATATGTACGTTGACTTTTTCCAGGTTTTACCCTTTTCTCATAAAGTAAACCGCAGAAGGAAAATATGAAAAAAACTGTTCTTCTGTTCTATTACTTTTGAGGTCACATAAAATGCTTATTCTGTAGAACAAACAACATCTATTTGCGTGCCTCATTGTGAGGACCAGATTAATTTTCCACATGTAATGCTCTTGCTACGCTGACCTATATACATCTATATATTGAAAACATAGAATGCGGTTTCATGCATAAATTCGTCACGTGAGGTTGTGTAGACCACATGCGTGTCTATGGTTTCAGAATAATGTTTAATGTAGTGAAGAAAAAGAGGACACACAGTTTCACGTAGGCTATCATTTATTGTTCATAGTGAGCCTAAATAGCAGGCATATGTATACATGCAGATAATTTAGGCTATGACCGGTCGGTCACACAAGTCATATTGGTCTTGTTATGCGAATTTTATTAGGCATTTGACTATAATTTTACTTAATTACTGGCTAGTCAAGGCTGATCACAAAACCGGTTTTGATTTTGAAACCGGTTAAAACCGGTTTGGTTTGATTCGATTTTGAAATTTTTGCACAACCAAAAACAGAGTATAGAACTTAAAAATAACCAGTTCAAACAGATCGAGGCTTGACTTCTGTTTCAAAATTTGACAATTTTACACTTTTTCGCCACAAAGTTTGCTATCTTTTGAAACAAATGTATATATATGGGAATATTGTCGATCGTAACTTCCATAAAAATTCCGACAATTCCCAGTACGTGGCCATAGACCTCGGATCGTGCAGGGTTCATATGCCAGGCCATTGTACTTTTTTTTGAAAAACCGGCTTTGATTTAAAAATCGGTCTTAGCAGCTGCAGAAACCGGTTTCTGGTTTTGAACTAACCTTAATTCCGGTTGGGTGCATGCAGCACTTGTGCCTGAAAATGAGACTCATGTTTGCCCGAAAATAGCTACAATGAAAAATTTACCCCAAAAAGGCAAATATTCTGTCCGAATGAGAGGGCTGAGGCCCCAGTCCCAGCGTCCCCTGCCTAGTGCGCCTATGGCATTTACAGCCAAAACGACTTTATTTTTTCCATTCCCTTTATTTTTTGTCAAAAAGCAAATACACTACGGTAGTTATTACTTCGAACACGGCTCATGTAGTTGTTCTGGTATAGAATAATTAATACCATTGTTTAAAATTGTTTCACGGTGTGATGATTTTAGGATAGACCTTATGCATATGACGTCACAGAACAGAAAGTGCGACTCCAATGGAGTTAAGCACGTATCATTGCAACTTACACCAACAAATGAGGACAGCTGATTTGTGTACCGGTCGGATGCGCGGGAAGTCGACTACGAGTGCGTGGACTGTGCTTCTTCATTGTTTATCCTCCAAAATGAAGTTGCGTGACGTCATGCAGAGGGTCTAAAGCAATGATTTGACAAACTAATAAATAAACAACTTTTCGTAAGGTGAATTGTTTGAAAGTGTAAAATATTTGTTACTGTTCAATTCAATTCCCCAATGCTGCGCTTAGTCGCTATAACGACATTGTATACGATAGTTCGACGATGTTGAAGTAATGCAAATGTAACCAGGTAACAACATTGTACAGGCCTACGAAGGGGACGAAACTACATCTATACTTCCTGACTATGAGAATGAAAAACAAACTTAACGAAACTGCACCTAAACTTCCTGACTATGAGAACAGCCAATTAAACTGGAGATGCTATGTGTATTGGGTAATGAGAATGAAAAACATACTTTAACAGAAACCAGGATGAGTAGATAATGAGAGAAGAACTATTACAGCAATTTGTTCTGTCAAATTGCACCCGCTCCCTAGCCCCAAATACTAGCAGCAACTTATTTAAACCCACATTCCGAAAAGTTTTTAATAAATATAGGGTTTGTTCGCCTACTCATGCTCACCTTCCCCCACTCTACATGCCATCACTGCTCTACATTGTATGAACCCTCGCGATGAACATTTTCTGCTAAAAGTCATAAAAAGTGAATTAGGATCTCAAGATACATTACGCCCTCTCAGTTTTTGTGAAGCATTTTCTTGTTTTCCTGTGTGGCGTTTTAAAGTGTTACCGAAAGCGTCAACAGCTTCTCAAAAGTGATGGGACATGAACTTAACCAGAGCTAATCCAAGCGATCATCACGAAGTCCTTGCAGCGTGTAGGTAAAGCTTTGGAATTCAGTTGATCTGTGGTATAATCTTGGGCATTCTACCATGGTTTTTATTTCCATTAGATTGCTGTTTCGACCATTTCGAGCACGATTTTAGCTATGGAATCAAACAGGTTGCTACTATTTTCGCTAGGGTTCTGGAAAAATATGGGTGACAAACGATGCAGTATCCCCCACTTTCAAAGGGGGGGGGGCTTCTAACTGTCCCCATCTGTTGACGTCCATGAGGGTGGAACGTTGAATCGTTTTTTAAGAACACAGATGAGAAAAAAAAAGTTGACAGCACCCATGAAAAGCTAGAAAGGAGGTATGGGACAGAAGCTGCAGCTAACGATATATTACAAAACATTCTTACATGCGTCAGGTTGAGTCAAAGCTCACTTTGACTTCATAATGAAAAGGGGTATGTTTAGATTTACTTGTATTTCAAGGTGTATAGCTGCACTTCAAATAGAAAGCAACAATACCTCCGGAATTAGTCTCACCGTCTCAAGATGTTTTGTAAAGTTTCACAATTGTCTTGATACTCTACCACACCTCAGAGGAAAAAAATATTTGATACTGGCCGCTAAAGTGTCATGTACACTTAGAATTTGTCCTCGGCCTATAATACACCAGGTAGCCACGGCATTTCCCCCTGTGGGAACCTGAAGTCTTTTAGAGTGAACCTTCAATTGAAATGAGAAGAACCAGCCACGTGCTGCTGTGTTAGAAAAACAAAACACTTGGCATGCTGTATAGTGAAGGAAGAGGAATAAAAATATCTTTTCGATCACTTTTATTGTCTCACGATGTTTTTAAAATCTAAAATGTCTTTCATGCTCTCCTACTATCCTGGGGAAATGAATTCATCCACAGGCTCATAGGCTCATATGTCCCGGTCCAGTCACCATGTGTATTTGAAATTGTGTTGTCTAGGTGGAATCCGATAATAAGTACGATATTTTCTGACTTCACAGTTCTCCATTTTCTTAAAGGCAATAGGCAGTCGCCCCAAAATCTTCTTTGAAAAATCAGCAAACTCTTTACAAATGTCCTCTTATTGCATTAAAAGCACCTCTAAAGACATTTTGAACACAACTATTACAAACAATAGGTAAAGCAAGGAGAAATATCCTTTGAATTTCACAATTTACCAACAAAAATATTGTCACATGATCAAAATAGGCCAATCATGAACTAGAGTGACAGGATACACTCACTCTGATTGGGGTGACTGCATACTGCCTTTAAGTTCGATTGAGATGCTCGTTGTACTATAACCGAATATAGTCTTATGCGAGCAGCTGAAAGGCTCGCGCAATTTCTTTCCCAGGACGAATGGGGGCGATTTTCGAAAATTTCCATTGAACTCAAGAAAAATGAAAAATAATGCTCACGTTAGGATCAAGGTTAAAAATGAAATTGCCCCCTTGCGTCCTAGGTAAAAAATCACGCGACTGGCTCCCATTCGATTTTCAGAAAACGGACAGCTGGGAAGTCACACAAAAAACCGCACCAGCGCCGCAAATAGACTATTCGCTGGCTCTTGCACAAAATTTACCTACAGGACATGGGTGCTGAATATTCATAGTATGGGTAAATTGCCCAACTACGAAAGAACGGCCAGGCCTATATAAGTTTACTTTGCTTTCAGATAAAATTACCCCCAAAATGTGTACACTGCTCCATCCTACATGATTACCGTACCGGATGATTATTTTTTGTGGGCAAGGGTTTATTGTCAATGACTGCAATTGTGTTCGCATAAAGCATCAAACATGGCACATCCTTCTGTCCCACAATCTTTTGTAAGTGCTATTTGGAAAAGGTTCTATGGGCCGCTAATACGTTTAGTTCATGTTTCAAGGTAAGGTTGGAAGCGTTTTTGTTCTAAAAGTCCCTTTGGCAGCACTCTAAAAACGACCGTGCAGACATGAACCGAATCCGTTCAAATGGGCACTGAACCGAAATCTGGTCAAATGTTTGACTAGACTTGGTTCATCTGAACAGAAAATGGTTATTTTTGAACCGAAACTAGCCAAATATTTGATCCTCTCTCCATTAAGTGCCTATTTGATTCGTTTTCGGTTCAATTTGAACAGGACGTTTTTAGAGCGTGCATGCTGGAGGGCAAAAAGTCAACTAGACTTTATCCCCGAAGGATTCTGCTGGCTCCCCGAAGGAGGTTTATCCCTTGAGGGGCTCCTATGACTTAACGTGACAATCCTTTCATTCGTCCGTAAGTAAGGATGGCGGGATTACTTATGTCCTCATGGGCGTCGCCACACATTTTAAAAGGGGGTCGTATTTTGTCTGAACAAGGAAGTTATCGCCGCGTTCAAGTCAACGGCAATGCCGCTCGCGCGTATAGCGCGAGTATTACGGCGTGGGGTCTAGGGGTGAAGCCCCGGTGGGGGTCCAGGGGGCGAAGCCCCTGGAAGCTCTGAGGAGTTATGCATTCAAAAGCCTATAATGCGGTGAAATGATCGTCAATTTTGCTAGTTTGATAATGCCAAAAATATGATTCCATATAAGAGTAAAACGTGAACCCATGGATGGGGATCAAAGAAAAAGCTTCTAAGTCTTAAAATGACAATGCCTGAGAACACCAGCCTGAGAACGTTTTCCCTTTAAAGTTGAGGGCCTATCATGGGATCCATGGCCTCGGTCAAGGAAACTTACTGGTAGCCTAACAGAGGCAAAGGATTCCCCCGACAAAAACCCTCTGAAGCTAGTGGAATATAATACCATGAATATTCAAGATTGAGGAGGTAAAAATAGTTACCTCAAGTAACAAATCGAAGAAAAGCTTTAAGCAAAGTGAATACTGCAATGCAACGAAGTTAACGAAAACCGTTCAAGTCTGCAATAAATAGCGTCTCTTAACTGCTTAAGTTATCAGGCTCTATAGAACAGAACAGTAAGTTTGTGCACAATGTGATTTTACCAATTTGTTTTTTACTTTCAACCTTTCTCCTTCAAGACCTAGAAAATACTGTACATGTCATTTATTCCATTACAATAGGTAATGGAAAGGTAAAAATTGAAAAAGCCGAGCAAAAATTGGAGGAAGAACAGAAAAAGTTGGGTGAGATTTAGAGTAATGATTGACCCATGACTTGGT
Source organism: Holothuria leucospilota (assembly GCA_029531755.1). Taxonomy (NCBI): domain Eukaryota; kingdom Metazoa; phylum Echinodermata; class Holothuroidea; order Aspidochirotida; family Holothuriidae; genus Holothuria; species Holothuria leucospilota. Next base: position 36,096,285 of record CM055965.1, on the reverse strand, counting down.
TTGATATACGTATGTAGAGTAATCGATCTGTAATTATAGCGAAATTAACCATTCAACATATTAAAAGAAATTTATACTTTGCAATGGCAGAAGAAACCTATTTCGGTTTTTGGTACATCCTTTAAACGTTTCTGTGAAAAGCTCAAAGGGGTCGTTTGCACACCCCGACCCCCCCCCCTTGGTGACGTCCATGGTCCTTTAAGTAAATAAAACCAGAGAATGAGCATTTCTGCATTAGCACGGCAAAATCTATCGAAAAAAGTAAGAAAATTATTATTATAATTTAACGTATCATATCCTACACGCACAAAATATCTGACTTCTGTTACAGTACCGTAATCGATATGTATACCAGAATGGCAACGTAAAATGTTATATTTGCATATTTGATGTAAACATTAATAGTTCCCACCAAGCTACAATTCCCTTCAAATTCAATCAAATATAGGCATTTTACAGGGTAATTTCTGTTTTACACTTGCATCATGAACTTACATAAGCTAAATATGGATATATATATATATATATATACGTGTGTGTGTGTGTGTGTTTGTGAGAATGTACTCAAAAGATGTGCCTAACGTTAAAATTTAAGTTTAACTTCCGACCTTCATTTCAAAAATACCTTACTTGTACAATTGATATTTCCTACGGGATTTACTTTGGAGGTTTTTTCCTGAAAAATATCACTGTCACTCACCAAACTGTAAACTACCTGGAGAGAAATTAAGAGATCATTTACATATAGTTAACAAAAGAAATAACACCCCACATGCAATATTCCGCATCATTATTCTTGCAAAGGCAATGAGTTATTTCAGCAACCGCCAAAATTGAAGAGGTATATCTTGAGAACGGTAAAAATATTGAAGTAATTCCAACCTGCCAACCCATCTTTCATTTGGGAATTTTGTTCTCTTAACCGTTGAATAAATGAAAAATTGGTTGCGTTGTATCATACTCATACTACACACAGGTATCATAACCTCATTCACTCACACACATGGCAAACAGTGACATTAAGTCTAAACTGTAAACAACATCCGAATTTGAAAACTAAGTTAAATGAGCATCTCCTCCCATAACAAATCTGTCGTCAGGGAACGTCCATAAGACGGTATGTCTTACGCCTTTAGGAAAGGCTGACTGTTATAAATAGCCCGTAAGCTGAGTGTTACTAATAAGGAGGTCACTTTGACAAAATGAAGGAATAAACAAAAGGCTACACTAAAAGTGTGTCACAAGTATACATCCCACCAACCTTAGTTCTATTTTTTCTTTACATTTTACAGGACAGAAATGTAACATGTTACAATGAACACTTTTATTCGAAAAGTCAGAGTAAGGACTCAAACGGAGTGTTATGGATCAAGTCAGTAGGAAGATGAATAATGGTTTACATAATCCCTAGCAAAAACTAGGAAAAGTGTTTCTGACCTTCGTTTTCAAAAAATGCATAACATTATTGATGAGCCCTCTCCAAGAATTTGAAAAGTCGCATTTTCTTATCTGTTCTATACACGAAACATACCCGTTCACGGAAGTTTTATACGCTCAAAAAATTTGTCAAAAGAGTTACTTCTTTGATACATTATTTTGATGAATTTCAGTCACAATTATGTTTGATATTACTTATAAAATTGGATTATTAAATTAGGTCGTGAGAAATTGTCACGACTTTCAAAGATAAGAATTATTGGAGACTTCGTTCATGTAAAAAAATGTCATTCTGTTCTCGAGATTTGCAGTTAGTTAAACTTTTATTTAGTGGATGTACAGGAACATTTGAAATTATTTGCAGGACAGAACACACCAGTTTAATTATGTATTCTTAGATTGTGCAACATAAAATTTTACCTCCTTTCGGTACGTGTTATATAAGTTAATTACGCGTCTAAGTCCTTCTACGGTACTCTAAATTTTCCACACAGAAAGGGTTGTGGAGCGGTGTCTAGCATTTTACTCAAAATTATTACAACAATTTTATTTCAATCAAGTTCTCGGTAATATGTATTTTGTCTTAATTTTCAAGGCATGAATTTTCTCGCTAAGTTTCACAGACATCGCGTTAAGTCATGTACGTATATTTACAACGCACTATTACTATGCTTCGAATGTAGTCCTAGCGGTAACTGAGCCGTAGTTGAGTTAGCCTTTTTCCCCCGAGTCTAGCCGCAGACAATATTTAGCACCCCGTTGCCTGCACTGTCTATAGGAGGAGTTACCATATAATCGTGATGCATATCAAGCACTATAACCCGTCAACTCAATTTACCGTTTATGGTGGCGCTCATCTCAAAGACTAACCAACTGTTCAGTGGCTTCCAAGTGACTACCTGTTTTACCCCTATACAATAATAGTGAAGTCCAAATGCTTTCGACCAATCACAGCACAGCAGCCATTAACAACGCTATTTGTCCTGTGCACTCATGAAAGTTCAAACGGATGTGTGGCTTAGGATAGCCTAAAATTATCTAGAAACATAAAGTCTACGCCATTGCAGACTAGTGGATCAGAACACGATTATCTTTAGAGCAAAGCGACACTCGAAACCTGTTGCCAAGTTTTCTGGCGAGCTTGTTGAAACAGTAAGTTTTGGTTTTCTTACGAAGTAGTTAGAAAAGTTCAAGTTTGGTTTTGCTACAGAGTTGTTAAAGTTTAATTTCCTTTGCCCGCGCGTTCTCTCTCATAATAACTGAAAGGAGAGATCATTACTTGTTTCATTATAAACATCTTCTCAGTTAAGACTTTTTTTCATTTTGTTGTTTTGTAAATGCGAAACATTTTCAAAGTTTTGTAATAAAGTGTGATAGTTATTTACCTTTTAATATGCTCTGTTGGTATGTTATGGGGCGAACGGACATTGTTTTTCGACAATTTGTTTTAGTGATACTTTTGTACAAGCAAGCTTGAGTGTTTACAAATTTTAAGGTTCATACATTGTAGTGTAGCTTATTTCATACCTATATATCATATTATAGGGCATCTGTCATACCATGCATGCAGTATCAATTTTACCTAACATTTATCTATTTGCAAACAGCTCACTAGTCATTGTTGAAGTGGTAAAGACAAAGCAGGCCTTTGATCTTGTCCATAACTTGGACCACCAATGCATTACGGTTACTTTAATAAAATGATACTTATCTTGTGCATATCACCTTGAACTTAACTAAATATATGCGACAGCTGCAAATGTAAGAATATGTTGCGTAGTTCGTAAACGCTCCCTAAGATCGAAATTTGCAATGTTTTCATCCTGTGGGGAGATTTTTTGGCGGCGGGAGGGGGGGGGGGGAGGTGCCTCTCACAACCCATCATCTCATACGCCTGCGGAGGGTGGGGGTGTTTTTAGCATTCAACTACAGACTCAGCCTATATCTAACTATAAGCACTAACTAAGCATTTCTCCCTTTTAAATTAATACACATTTTTGTTCTTTATCAGATAAGGTTGATACTGTGTGTTATTGTTAAACGTTTTACAACTGCGCAATATTAGAATGATAGTGATCAATATTTGCAATGCATATGTCGTATGTAATGTGTTGGACAATGTAATGATATTGCTAATTCGTTTTGGGGTTGTCTGCTATAAAAATGGATAAATTGCTGCCTTTCACTGCCAAGTTTCTAAATAGAGTTTCTACCGTAGGCCTGCAGTGATACTACTCGCAGTGTCTGTCTTAACAGGTGGCTGGAATCATTGATAATAAGCTGTAATTGCTTTAAACCAGATCCATGCTTGGACAGTACTCCCATGCTTGAACGGGAGTTAATGACGGCTGATACGGTAGTGCATTTTACCAGTGACTCTGCATAGTGCACAGAAACGATTTTTTCCGAAAATGCATCAAGTTTATTACTCGACTAATAATCTTTAACGCTGTGGTTTACATAAACAATCTTACACCACTTCTAAGAAGTAAGAATCACTGTACCGTAACTTGCAGGAGAAAGGGCGGTGATTTGCTCTCAGCATTGGGGGAACATGACCCCATTTTTCAAATAATTAGCTGTGTGAAAAATCAAAGTCAATGGGCGATTTCTCAAATATTGGGGGAACATGTCCCCTGTCCCCCCAGGATTGCCACCCATGTGCAAGAGAATTGCAGGAGGGTACTTGGGACGGTAAGGGACGCGTGGATGGGCCCGAGTGCGGGATGGGTGGAGAAGTTAAACATAGAGAAAAGTCAATCCCAGAAAATGAAAAATGAAGGTTTTACGTAGTTTTGGAATGAACGTTGTGCGGACTTTTTTACCTGGACGAAGAGAGAAGATTTGAAGAAATTTTCCCCAAAAACAATTAAAAAAAGAGAAAAAATGATGTTCAGGTTCGAGTAAAAATTTGTAGTTGCTTCGATTTGTCCTTAGAAAAAAAATCACGCAAACGGTACAGCCACATCAATGACGCTAACTTTCTCATACTCATAACTCGGTGTTTCTATTTTCTCAAATTCTAGCCTAGCCTTAGCATTATAGATAATTTATCTTGCAACATGTGTTTTAACCTTGCAGATATTAATTTTCCCGTGAAGTCACCCGAGCCAGCTCGACTGGATACTTTTACTGCCACCGTGGCTCCCAACGAACATAACAGTATGGCCGACGAACCAAGCACCCTGCACAACGGGCGGCAACGGCTGCGACCATGGTTAATCAATGAAATAAATTCAGGCAAAATTAAAGGCCTCGTTTGGATAAATCAGGAGAAAACGATGTTTAAAATACCATGGAAACACGCGGGAAAACAGGATTATGATCCTGAGGAAGACTCCAAGATTTTTAAGGTAAGAATCACTGAAATATTTAATCATACTTTTGTTGGCTATTATTGATCATGAATTGTGTTAAGAAAATTTTTGGGATTAACTTGATTCATAATTATTGTTTACTATTTCATAGAATGTACCTAAGCAATTAGAAAGAAATGTTTTTGTTTCTAAGATGTCAACTTTGTAGTCATTGTGAAGTTGAGAATTTTATTGGGACCAAATTTAACTATTTCTGCTGGTGTTATTCCATCAATAATTCGAATTTCACAATATTATCCAGTATTTTAGTCATTATTTTATTACAAAAGACCAATTATGCTACAATCTGAACACACTTTGCATATATTTTCGGGAAATACTGAGTAGGAATTATGTTCTGTTTCCATAATACTGTATTTACTTTTGAGACTATTCAAAAGACGTTTTCCTCAAAGTTCACAAAAACAAACTATACCCAACCCTCTGTTAAGTTTACATGGAAATAATATTGACACTTCTGGCCCTTTGAATTCGGTATAATGTCAGAATCTTTCCATTGTGTTCTTAGTTTAATCACCTGCAAAACTCTTACATGTCAATTGTCACTAACACATTCAGCAACTAATTCAAACATTTGTGATATTTTCTAAAAAAAATCAAGAAATTAAACATTTCTTTGTAGCAATGAAAAGAAATATCCATAATATGATGAAAAATAACAAAAGAGTGGGATACAGCCCTAAATGAAATCGAAACTAGAACAAACTACAGGTTACAACCGTGACAATCATAGAAAGCCCTATACAGAATTGAAGTTGTAGAAACTTGAACGGTGCTTTGTTAGAATTAGTTTGCAGGGAAAAATGAATAAAATTAACTTATTTTACTACTTTGATTTGTTGCTTCATTCTCTAAAGCGGCTATCTTTACGTCATTATTCCTAATATTTAATTCAATTATTAGAATTGGGAAGAATAGCTATCCTTTTGTTGTTTACAGATTAAATAACCTCACTGTAGGGTTTGATTTTACAGTTCCTTCTAAGCTATTTGAACACCTTGGAACACAAAACTTGTCTGGAAGGTGTATGAATCATGCAAGGATTAAATGACACTTAAAAGTTAATAATATGGATGAAAAATGAAATCAAATTAAAGGCTTCAATCAGTTTTAACAACCCACAGTTGAAGAATTTAGTGGGGAAACCATCGTAAATAAAAAAGTCCCGCGTCGTATTTACATACGGTTTGTGTCTGCTGCTTTTTGGACATGGAAGGGACCTTCGGGCGGGCATTTAAAAGTGGTTCCTTTCAAGGAAATTTAATATTTGTTTGACAGCGTTGGTCAGAAAATACAGGAAAATACAAGAAAGGTGTGAATCCTGAAGAGCCAGCCGTCTGGAAAACCCGTCTTCGAACAGCTTTGAACAAACTCCCAGACATACAAGAAGTCACGGAAAAAACCATGCTCGATATTCCAGAACCATACCGCGTGTACCGACTTCTTCCAAAGTCATGTAAGTTAACTTTTTTGTCAGAAATTCACATCACTCTAGTCTGGCATTCTGAAAAAGAGAATTTATGTCCCCTCTGCTACGAAATATACTGTGTAGGGAAGAGGGAAAAACGGGTGATAATCCTCGAAGTTCCTGCAATGCGAAGCTCATGGGCGACAGAAGGTGATGCTTTAGAGGAAGCAGGCTCAAATCCAGCCCGTGATGCTCCGTCACCCAGTACAGTCATTATCCATCTTTGCTCTGTCTTGAAAATCGTATTCTTTTGCAAGCATGTCAGGCATTTCATCTACTTTACTCCTTCTTCTAATTTTTGTCAAAGAAAAAATGGTTTTTGCTTGTCTTATCCTTAATAACACAGCCATACATTCTCCAAGTTAGAGGAAGATCCCCCGTGGTTTACAATTCCGCAATTGTTTCTTAACATTATTCACCGCGAGTTTCCTCTTTACTTAAAGCGGATTCTTTTCCTTCATTTAAAGCAGCTTTTTCCCAGAATCCCCAGCTCCTTCCGAAAACACCCATTTTGGGCTTGCGCCATTGTCGGCGAGTTGTTCTCAATATGGGGGGGGGGGGGCATGACCCAATTTTCAAATTATTCACTGTGTGAAAAATCAAAGTCAATGGGCGATTTCTCAAATATTTGGGGAGACACGTCCACCTGTCCCCCCGGGATCGCCTTCCTTGGCTTGCATGAGCCTGTTTGTGTACTAGTGTACCGCGATTTCTAGTGCACCACGTTTTGCTTGCATTTTAGTTTCGTATTGTATTTGATACGCGTTCAAGTGGATCTTGCATCTATTGTAGGATAGGTGGAAAATTAACTCACGTTCGGGTGAAAATTGACTCGAAAGTGATCTTTGAATGTATTCTTAATATAATAATAACATGGTCAAGTGACAAACAGAAAACAACTTCTAGTTTGATAAAGAGATATGCATTGGTGATACTGGTTAATATTTCTTCGAAATAAGTATTTGTTATCAAATAAATAGTAGATAAAAATGATTTCCCTGTTAATCGAAATAATCGCGGACCACGAAACAACCGAAATAACCAAAATTTTATTGGGGAACTTCATCTTTAATTTGCTAAGTGTTTCGATAAGCTCATTTTAATAAAACATGAAACAGGAACGAGAAAGTGAAACAGGTACAGAATTATGATCAAAGTTACTAATGAAAAATTTGCTGCAAAAGATTTGAAAACTTTGATTATAACAACATCCCTTTAAAATTTAAAACTGAAACAGAAAAATGTGATAAATCCCTCTTTTTAAGACCAAAAGCTACGTATTAATTTCCCATTTTTGGCCAAATCAATAGCATGAATAGTTGCCTTGAAAAAGGAAGTTTGGGAATGTCTTCCGAGTGTTGTTTAAGTATCGTCACAGTCTGTTGTAGTAATACAAAGGTTTCAAAAACGTTTTAAAGCGTCAAAAGCCTCCATGTGAGATAGACTAGCCGTTTGAAGAAGTCTATTATGTTGTTGCATGATAAACATTATCTTGATAAACTCAATTGAATATTTTCATGAAGATAATGCCACTAGCATTGCCATCTTAACTATCGTTTCAGATTGAGGACAATTTCTATCACCATTATTAATTAAAAAACAAAAATTACTTTTTATTATTTCATCAATATGTGTTGCATTCAGTTATTATTGCATTATTTTGCGAAAAGTTATTCTAAAGTTTTGCCGTGTCACGTTGACTCCAAAATTGTCACTCGTTCTCCAATGACTTATCCAGTACCGAATTTCATTTTGTGTAAACAAAAACTTCGAACCCTCGGTGCATGGATACAAGCCTACGCAGCAGACAGTAGCTAACTTCATCTGTGAACAGTAATTACCGTTGCTGACAGAGACCGCACAGATAAGTCACGGGCTGTAGGAAGTGACACTTTAGGACCACAGGTATGACTCATGCTTGGAAAACACCCGGCGAGTTACCTCTTAGGCGGTCTTCAAAAAATCCGGTTGCCTTGCAACCAGGATTAATTCGCGAATGTAAATTCTTGTTGGAAATTTAAGGCTGGCCTGGGCTTATTAAACGATAACTAGAAATGTTAAACATGCACGTAGTATGTAATGTGTCGGAAGTCCTGTATTTACTGAATCAGCCCATTAATATATGTGTAAAAGATATAAAAGAACTGTATACTTCGAAAAACCGATTGGTTAGAAAACATAATGCTAAATAACAAGGGGTGAATAGCCTGCATAACTGATCCGTACGGCTCTCTTTGATCAAGTGTCTTCTCTGCGGTAAACGAAACCTAGAAAGTGTGACCGAACTAAGTTCATTTGCACATGCGTAGCTAAAGGTAGACCACCTCAGTGACATGGAAAAGACATTTCTAAGGTATAGTTTCTAACAGGACAGAGCTATGATAGAAATGAACATACCGTGATGCATTTTAAAGTTGACTTGGGGTGGGGATCAAACACCAAAGTTTATGTGTTCTTAGAGTCGCACACTCTAAAGTCTGTCGGGAATGTTTGCCACCTGACAAACTGGTAGGTAAAGAAAACTTTCCAGGCCGGTTCGGTCAAAAAAGTGAACAAACTTTACCAAACAAGAGCGCTTTTGTTATCACCCTTGGTAAAAATGCTGAATTCATACAAGATGTTCGGTGTGCTCTTTCTAGGCCTAACAATTTCAAGGGCAACTTCGTTCATTTTTTTCATTTTTAACTTTTTGGGGCTAGTATTCCTCATTCTTCTTCATAAATTTATTTCTCCTGAAGATCAAAAGATCGAGAGATCTGTTTATTCCTACCAAAGTGTAGACACACTATACAGTGATAGGAGCCATATATTTTCATGCCCTCTGAACTTGGCCAGAGACATCCCTATAGAGGTACAAGTTCAGCGCGCTGTTCTGTAACATTACCCTTGACTGACCCGCTCGGGGAAGCAAAAATATTGGGATTGCCCTAGCGTCCCACCAAGCACATTCCTGCGACGATGAATCATCGACATATGGAATATTCTGATACAATCCAGACGCCTGGAATTTTGTCCCGAAAGCTTGTAAACATGTCAATTTTCGTGCGAGGTATTTTGACCTAAATTGGTCGCGATGATTCGATAATGGTGGAATGTGAGCTTGCGGTCGGGGGCTTATTTCTGGAGAGAGATTTAAGACGGGGAATCCTTGAATTCACACGGTGCTATGACCGCATGAGGTCAGTCCGTATACATTGCAGGAACTTCAACCGGAGCGCGTGGTGGATTTATCTTACAGTTCTAGTTTATTGTTTGTTTGAGGAATATAAGAAATACATGACTTTGAAGAAATTGAAAAAGTAACCCTGAATATGGAATTTCAATTCAAAAAAAAAATGAAAACAAGGATGGAAAGAGAACGAAGATGTGTAGAAGATTCTATGAAGTATTTTTGGGCTTGAAAGAAATTATTTTTCGATCAGTAAAATTTAAAATTGTAATCCTTTTTAAAACCAAACCAATTATTTATAGGTTTCTTTTTTTTTCTTTTTTCTTTAACAGCCAAAGGTCATGGACACCCACAAAAATCTCCAAGACCACCGGTAAGTTTGTCATAACTTAAACCCATTTAAAGGGAAAATGCAGTCACCCAGTTTAGGGTCCGTCGACAGTCCCCTATCATTTTCAGTTTGAATGTTTTTTCTCTTAGAACGTTCAAAATTACCTTACGAAATGCCAAACCTATGGAGCTGAGTGGTTCAGTCCCCCGATCTTAGTAACCTTCCTACGGCGTCCAATTTCAGATAGTTACAGTGACCTTGGCTATTGTTTATGATGTGGCCATATCATTGTAACTGAATTGTTAAATTCATGAAGAATAGCTCGTGAATTAACATCTTTATTCTTAATATTAATGGTCTGATATATCATGAAACTTAGTTGTGAAGTTAATACAGAAGGTTTTTAAGATTTAGCTGGTTTTAAACTACGGTTGGGGGACTGCTTATTCCCTTTAGAGGTCTGGTGACTTACAACCAAAAAGCTCTGTTTCAATTAATTTAAAGGTAACATGTTAAAATTGGCCAATGCAAGATGCAGTTAATTCATTTTAACAAATTATTCTCACTGTTTTTCAAGATCTACTCCCATCATTTTTAATTTTTTTTCCTATTGCAAAAAAATAATTATTTTTTCAAAGATTTCCAATTTCGGAGATTGGGCAGGTCGGGCTATTATTTGACTATACAACAGTAATGATGCAGTATGCATTGCCCAGTGTCAGTACTTATTTAGATATAGCCCTTTGTAAATTAGGCCTATCTTTTAATTAGTTACTGGAAAATTTAAGTTGGGTTGTAGCACAGGTTAACGTTTTACAAGAAGACAAGTGTCACTTCTAAACCTGACCCCTGAGAGCATAGCCCTTATATACATGATATGATCCCTTGAACTGAATATCAAATACTGAACAAAGAATAAAGTACAACAAGAGCATAGTCTGTAAAACCCTCCCAGGTCATGTATTTGTATTAGCTTTTTAGGGGTCGGGGTACTTCTGGATAAATAGACATCATCATGAAAATAGTCTTTTTGTGATGGTTTTATGATTTTGATGGGAATTTGATGGCTATTCCCCACATTTTCACTACTTTGAACAGCAAATAGACAGGAATGACATTTTGCAACATGATGAGATGATTGAGATCTTAAGGTGTCATTGGATTGGTCATTTAGATTCATTTTAGCTCTAACAGTGAGTGCACTGACCTACAAGTAAGCAACATAACCACATCTACTAGTAGGGTCTATATTACTCAGAAAACACACGTCTGCCTCGTCGTATTACTTCCTGCATAGTAACCGTTCCTAACCACTAAAGAAGAAAGTTTTCACTGGCAACAAATTCATTGATAGGCTCTACATCTAAAATAACCGTATAAGCAAACATAATGCTTACATTTAGAAATAAATCCAGCTTTTTGCCAATGGGTTAGAGTGATAGTTTGCTGACTTTTCAATTTTCTCTGGTATTGTTTGTGACTTGAGGTTGTTTTCCTACTTTCATCATTTTAGTCCTCGCATTATTTTTACTAATTCCACGTATTTAATTTACCCATTTTGCTTTCCTTGTAGAGCGGCAGTGAACCCAACTACGCATTCAGTAACTATGACCATCGGCGACCACCGAACGGTAAGCTGTCATTCACTGTTCAGCCACTTACAACTTCCCCTTGGGGGGAGGGGGGTGGCAACATCTATCTGAAGGCAAGTCGGAAGCCTATCAATTATGGGAATGAAGGCGGTCGAGGAGGATTAGGGTACTTTAAAGGAGGCATTGACTTGGGTTATTCTTTGTAGCCAAACTTGTCTTGAGAGTAAAAACTGTCAAGTGGGGTAGTCTGCGCAGAGGCAAGAGAAGTGGGTCCACGTGCCCCACCTGGCTGTTGGAATGGATGTTGGTTGTCATATACCGCTGCAAAAAATATAGCAGCGGTAGGCCTATTCTTGTCATTTTCCTGAAGTCCGGAAGGGTACGAAAAAGGGACAGCAGTGGTTGGAAGGGGGACGGGACGAAGGGCCCGACAGTGGCATATTCAGAACATTTCATGGGGGCGGAGAGTTCCCTCAATTTCATGGGGTTTCACATATGTAAGCTGCAATTTTTTCACCTCTTCACTAATGGAGTTTTCCAGTGGAGGCCGCCGGGTTGCGAGACTTTTGTGGGGTTCACGTTGTCTAACCTAACCTCTCTTAGCAACTTAACTGTGTTCCTTTGTGAAAACTTGCCGGAGTGGTTGCCGGAGTGGTAACTTGCCGGAGTGGTTACAAGAATTGTTACATATTGATCACCAAATGATAATTCAATATGGATGTCTCATTTAGCTTTACTCGCCACTCAAACAGTCATACTTGTGAATGTAAGTGATTACACTGATTGCCGTCAAGCTTAAATCGTTTTAGTGTGAAATCCCCCCCCCCCCCTCCCACCTTTTTTACACTCATTTCTTAACTTACGATAAAATTTCTCGTTCTGGCATTATGGCCAATAGCTTACAGACATATGTCTATTTTCCTGTGTAGACTTCTATCATGGGGCCACACCAGAATTCTCATCTGCGTTGTCTAACCTTTCAAGCCAGTGGTCACAGCTACCCGTTGCTACACCTAAACCTTTCCCAGTCCAGGTAAATTAACATTTCTTAACCGAATTGCATTCTTTAATTTTCATCATTTAATTAAGAAAGATCGAATATTTTACACCATTTTCACCACGCGAGACACAATAAAATTTACCTATATCAAATTCAGGCCTTTCAGAGCCTTAGCTGGTCCCCTGCAGGGGATAGTACCTGTCCAGATTCCCCGTCATGTGGGGAAATCGGATATGTAATAGTTACAATATAAATCAATTTTACGAGGACTCAGTTCGGACCTAGGTAATAAGATAGTATTGTATGCTGGTCCTACGTTGTGTAAAACGCTGTTCATATCATTTTAACTTTACATGACGTTTTGCAATTCATTAGCATATCGTCATCTCGGTGAAGTATTTTGTTTGCTTGAATTTATGTTACAATCTCGATAATTTGATGCACTTATCTTTTCGTTCGCAGGGACCATACTATCACCCTGCAGACGAACGAATTCGTCCATCACATTACGGCCAAGATCCATATTCACAAAGTAAGTTCATACTACGATTTATCCAGGGACGTTGGCCAGGACCATATGGTGGGAGGAGAACTCACTAGTCTTTGCCAGTGGGGTCTTTGTAAAAAAATGTAGCTTTGTAAATTATTTGAGTGTACCCCTCCCTCCTTTGACCAAATGCAGCTCAATGTGCTGTTACATGTGTTTCCATATGCCTTTTTGGTTTTGTGATGACGTCATTGGCCCTGTCGTTCAGTGGTCATGTGTATGGTTGTACGGAATTAATGAACCAAAGCAACGATTACTGCCTTATCATGTTCTAACTATGTAATAAATTCAAAATTTACACACTTTGAAAAAGGGTGGGGACAAATTTCACCAACACTAGGCAGTTATGTAAAAATTCTGATATTGGATATAGTTTACCCAACAATTATTGACAAATGGGTTTACCACAGGCTGGTTACCATTTTATTGGGTTACTAATCTCTTGGTAAACATGACCAAATTTCAGTACTTTTACAATCGTGCCCAGTCTTGGTGGAAGTTTGACCCAACTTTCGTTATAGTGCATGTAGTGAAATGATGATCATACACCATAGACCCTTTTTTCAAACAACAATTACACAGAATTTGAGACAGAATTTTGGTGTGAGTCGTTTTTTACCACAGTAGAATGCTTTTGACAAAAGCGACGCGTACCAAAACTATATCCCACAATCCTTTGTAACTGCTATTTGAAAAAGAGTCTATTGCAAGATACAGGGCCGGATTTAACTTGGGGGTTCGGAAAGTTGAATATGATGGGGACGGCTTGTGTTTTATTATACCAACTCACTTTGTCAAGTTACCCCACAAAAAGTTCTTTGTCTAAAGCGATAACAGCATGACCCCAATCTAGGGCCATGTTGCGTGGCAAAAGGGGAGCCTTTTTTGGCAGAGAAAAATGTTTCAAAGGTAGGAATGCTAGTCCATAAGTATAAGGACTTAAATCCGGTCCTTTTGGTACTGATGTATACCACGTAGCTTAGAGACCGTATAACTAATTACGTGTAACGAATTACGAAAAATAATGGAAAAGTGAAGAAAGTTGACAAATAAGGAGAACATACCTCACTTTGATATATCCAGGGATGCAGCAGCCGTTTGGGAGGGACCCGCAGGACCTAGCTGCCGTTCTTGATGCCATCGCCCCTGAAGATGACGGTAGAAACATGATGCCACCCCAAATGACCGGTAAATTATGTTACCACCTTCTACAGTATACGATAGGAAAGTACCGATAGCTGAATGCAGGACCGGGCATGATAGAATGGGTCAAGAGAGGGAGGTGAAACTCTGATGTCCTGGTAAAATAATGGACCTGGAACTGGCCTGTAAAAAAGGAATTTTAAGATGGAAAGGGGGGGGGGGTATTACCACTTCAGTAGGATTATTCTTAGTTAAAAACACTGGGCAATCGATTTGACGGAGGAGATGGGGTTACAACCCTGACTCGGGGTTTCTAGTTTTGATATTAGCTTATAACACTTTGTGTCATTTGCATTTAATGGGCCCGGTGTTGCTAGTATTTCTGGGTTCGATTTGGGAGCTGGGGATGACCCTGGTGAGCAAATGCATTGTCCCATTACATGTCATGATAAAAACAATCAAACAAAAAGTCTATTGTGGTCTTCCATGAAGATTTCTGGCTGTGAAAATGGGCTAGAAAAGTTAACCATTCTTCATATTGCTTTTATTTCGTAATTCGTGATATGTAAATTTACATTTCTTCATAAACACATTACATTTTGTACGTTATATATTTTATGATTTCTCTGTTTTGCTCAGGTTTGCAACCATATTTCCATGGCAACAACAATGACCCCAATCAGGCAGACCAATACGTTAACTATCAAACCGGCGGTTACGTCCCTAACCAAGAGTACTATCCACCATTCACAGCTAGCCCTGCCCCAACTACCGGCTACTACCCAGAAAACCAATTCGGTATATCCTCACAGGCCAATCAGCAACAGGTTAGCATACAGCAGCAACAACAACAGCAGCAGCAGCAGTGTCTCGTCTACAGCGAAGCTAGTGAACCTAATGACGTAGTCATGAATGAATTACCTCCAGCAGACTGTCTTCCAGCAGGTAGGCGAAACTGGACCTTTGAGTATGGCGCGCGTTCTCACCCAAATTACTGTGGTCAAGAGCTAATAATGGTTTCATAACATTGCAAACCGTAAATGAGTGGAGTTTTAGGAGTTAAGAGAATGTATAAAGATTTTACTGTCAAGTCAAATGAAATCAAACTTACCACTTAAGTTATGATGACGTCAGTTTTCAGAGGGACGAAAATGTTTCCTTGTTTCTGATAGGACTTTCTTCAGAAGGTTTTTATGGGTGGGCCAAATAATGTAAAGTGACTTTAGTGTTAAGTGCACCCAAAGCTGTTCTACATGTTGGGACCACGGATCTACATTGAAAGTCCTTATAGGCCTATGTTGCAAGAGTCAAAGCTGAGCTTTGTAACATTAGATTGGGCGAAATACTTAACGAGTAAACTGTCAAATAACAATTGGTACTGATATATCAGGTTTTAAGTTCAATATGTTTTTATTTCATTGAATGAATAAAATTTAAAAGAGCTGGTTTGGGACCAAAGAGCTACACTTAATATTTCTCTTTACTTAGAACTGTAACATTGATTATTAGTTATTTTATAAAATATTCAGGGTGGTGGGAAAAATCTTTGTTCAATTATATCGAAATAATAAAAAGAGTTTTAAAGCAAATGTGTTTAATATGTTTCTTAGAAACTCTGTCAGACACCTAATCTCTTTTATAGGTACATATCTCGATCACAAGTTATGTTTCTTCGATCTAAACAAGTGTTCAGTTATCTCAGCCCCTGTTCTATTTCTTATAAAAGAGTGAAAAATCCCCTTGTCGTAGATAAGTCCCAAAATTCTGAAAAAGTGGTTGGTCACGTTATCTGATAAGTGGATCAAATGGTTCACCCAGTATATGAATGGTGTCATCCATTACTTCCGCGTCAAAGTAGTTTTCTGGCGACTGTCTGTGACATGAATGGTAACATTTACTGAATTGGATAGCAAGGTCGGGGTGTGTACATGGAACATGCGATTGAACCGAGCTGCCATTCGGTCTTTGTTTCCTCTGATCGGGTTTAAGACAGGGATTGCATTCTCTTGGCGATTTTAATATTTCGTAGAATTTCAAATAATCTTTCAAATTTAAACCCATGCTTGACCTCGTGATTTAATATCATTGCAAAAATGATATCATAGTCGTTTAAATTTAAAGCAAAAAATTGCATAAAACCACCAAATACCTCCACTTGACACGGCCCTCACACTGTCGTACGTCTTTTTTCCGCATTCAGAACACGAGTTTGAGTTGCTCGTTTTCTATCGATCTGAAAAAGTCGTGTCAAAGCACATCAACACTTTAAGTGGATGTCATATCTACTTCAACAAGTCGACCAATAACCACCTTCAATCTGAGGTCATCGTACTTCCCAGTGAAAGCGTCGTGGAGCCACCATTGATGACCGACAAGCTCGCTGGTCTGACTCGGTCCATCTTGGATGCAACGGAAGGAGGGTAAGATGAAAAGCTTAAAAGTTTATCTGTTACAGTACTAAGTTGCTTCTTCGTCGTCTGATAAAGTGTAACCTAACACTCCTGATACTATTAGATCCTTGATAATACCTGTTTCATTTCTAGGGCCCCGCACAGAGATTGGGTCCGTGGCTAGCTGTGGGAGAATTCTCATGTATCCAGCGTTTAGCAGCTTGCTGAAATAGCAGTGTGAAAATATGTTTTAAGGGGGGTGTGGGATATATACACAAACAAAAATGCACAGGACCTGGCCCAGGAGAGGACACTTGCTTTTCTTTTGTGGTGTTTTTTATTATCGTTTCTTAACGTTAAATTGTTTAGAAGAAAGGAGGCCCTACAGATTGGTGGTGTCGATCTACATCTGACTTAGCGATTGACAGACACCACTCCCTCCTCGTAAATTTGAAACGAAATAAACCTCATTTTCCCTGTTTCTCTGGGGAGTGGACCCCTGAGATGAGTTTCCTTGATTAAAGTTTGACCAATACTACTAATCCAGTTGGTTTTGTAAGAAAGCTACATAATTTCAGCTTTAGAAGCTATATGTGTAGTATTGGCAAATATAAAAATGTAAGCAGATGCGCGCTGAGTGTTTGAAGCCGCCGTGGCAATCGTAAGTTAACGGGCGGTGACTTGCCCAGGTAAAGGAAAGTTTTGTCTGTAATTGGCCGTTACTGGCCCAAAACTACGCCAAGCGGAGTGAGTGGTGATCGTTAACATAGCTAAAACGGCCAGTCGGGCTATCATTTTAAGCGTATTAATATGGAAGCTAAGGCTGTCAAACGGCAAAATCGGTCTTAACAAACGGCAAGCAAACTCATGATCTCAAAAACGGTTAGATGATCCTCAACGAAAAAAATGTGCACTCTAGAATACAAAATGAGAAAGAAAAAATGCCCTACTTAAAATTAACGGTTGGCATAGCATCCATCTGAAGTTCTCTTCTAGTGTGTTAGACAATCATTGGCCATTCGTTATGTACCTGCTGGTTCTTAAAACCCCCTTGTGTCTTTTATTTTTTCCAGTCTCACTTTGCAAGTCAAGAACAAGTGTATTTACGTGACGCGGTTCTGTCGCAGCGCCCTGTTCTGGAGTTCATCTCTTCATCCTCACAAGATCGAGAAGGTAGAACGTTACAAAGAGACCGTCGTGTTCGACCTGGTCGAATTCAGCAATCGCATCAAAAACTACGTTTGTCGTCACGGCGATTCGCCTCCGCTGCCTGCGGTTTACTTCGGTGTTGCTCAGAACTGGACAGTCAACTCCCCCCTGAAAAATTGCCTCATCTCCATTGTAGTGCGTCCTCTCCGGTCTGTAGAACAGCTCAGAACCATGAACAATCAAGCCAAGTCCCTTCCCTTGAGCATACACAGTGGTATGCTTCAGTTCTCTGGAGCTAGTATCGATAGAGATAGCTTTGAGGACTACCCTGCTGAAATTTTAGCTGCAGGTAACTATCCGTTTGATCCTCTGACTGAGGAAGTATTCATTCAGAGCGAAGGAGATTCCCCATCGCCATAGATACCTGAAGTCAAAATGGTTTCGATGGAAAGCATTTTAAGTAGTTTTCTTGCGAAAAGGAAGACTGCTTTGGAAACTGTCCAGAATGATGCACGGCATCAATTCCGATTACCAGGAGGGAGAGATTATGAGATAAGTACAAAATATCGTTGCTAAAAAATACGTAATTAATAAGTATTAGTTGGACACCATTTTGTTTTATTTATTTCAAAACTACTGGTTTTCAAGGATCCGTCATAACCAATGCAAAGATATGAACAAAAAATGTTCTAATGGACGCAGGAAATCCAAACCTAATGACGGAAAAACAAAAAGGCTTCCTTTTGCTGAAGAAAAGATCATTTGAATCTTCTATAGCTGAAACGGTTATTCAATTGATTTGAATTGTAAATATAAAGTAGTTATAGAAAACTTAGTTTCAGGACTCGTAATACTTGAGGAGCTAAAAGAGAAAAATAATGCTGGTCATTACGTAAAAAATGTGATAATAAAAAATGGAAACATCAGTCTTATGATAACTTAATTAGTGTGAGTTTCAGCGTAAGTATGGACTTATTAAAAGAGTAAACATAGCTCGATTATAGCAATTACTGTAATTTGAAGTTGGTCACTTCTCAGCTTTTTCAGTGATGTTTTGGAAAGTATCTAAATATGCACAAAGTCAAGCAAGACCCTATAGTTGACTGACTAACTATTATTTCACAATTTTTAGCAGTTAAATTTTATTTTAATTTTACATACCCTTTATACACTTATAGGTAGAGATTTGCATCTCATCATCTCAAACGAACAAACGGAAGGAACTTAAAAAATAATGCAAATTATTATAGACAGGTTATTAAATCAAAGAAGAAAGGTTTTACTTGTCAGAAACTTTACCAATGCGCTTCTACTAAAATGTGTAATTTGAGAGGACCATGTCTTGTAGCTAGTAAGGTAATGAATGCTGCATTCTCACATTCATTTAGTCAGGGTAACCCCTTTAGTAATGGGCCGCACTTCTCTTTGATGAAGACGAAAGCACGTCCCTTACGTAAGGGTTACTCTGAATAATATTCATATTATAAATCACAGATCAGTCCCTTATTATTGTTGTGCAATGACACTGGGATACGGCTCCTCGTGTAGTCTAAAGTGTGAAACTTCTTCATGCTTTAGACTCCTAAATCTTTCAGCAAAATTTTAAGTAAATTCTTGGATTATTTGTCTAAATTTATCCATAAAGTGCTGGTCATTTAATGGTTTTAAAGAATATATTTAAATTATTTCAAGTTGTAGTCACTCTAAATTAATCTTATAGTGCAGGTGTAACAGTAAACCATAGATTAAGTATCAAATGGTTGGGTTGCCACAACGGCGTTCCATGTGCCTTACATACTGTTCTTTCTTTACGTCTTCTGGTCTGATCCGGGTATTTTTGTATCGGTTTAAAGTACTGTAATAGGACCAAAGTGAACATGTGACTTCACCTTATAAAGTCTCAACGTTTATATTAAAAACAAAGTGCTTAATTTTGTTATCATAAAATACGTTATTTTTCCACTGTATATTTCTTCTTATAATGCGAAAAATGATAATCATACGAACAAGTTCACTGAAATACACAAGCTGTCCAAACTGACGTTCAGCAACTTTAGTTTTTGAAGCTCTATGTAGGGAATCTAAATATGAGGAAACGAAATATTTAAGTACTTGTAGGATATTTGAAAGAGCACTTGATTAAGTCAGGAAGGGGAGATATTTGTAAATAATGTTGATGTGAAGGTACATACTATTGACCGAATTCAATAGAAATAGGCCTACTGGTTGTACTAGATGTTTATTGAAGTGAGGTATTGATTAATAGGTGCTGTAAATATATTGATCATTGATCGATAGCAAACTTTAATACATTTTATCATTACACCAAGAAACTGGCAAGAAGTTCTTTGGAAGTTTTTTCCTCTGCTTCGTCATGTCAAAAATATCGAGAACTCGATAATTTACACGCAGATTAACACACAGGTCAAAGCACGGAGGTGTTCTCTCCAGGTAAGAAGCCACAGGGGAACGTGCTCCCCCCCCAAAAAAAAATCAATAAAATGTCTTGCACTGAAGGATGAATAACGCTTCACGAGACCAGCATTTTTGGAATACAAATGTGCGAAGAACAAAAATGGAAAATCTAGCATCATTTTGCATCTAGATTCTTTGAAATAGGCAAAAATTTTCAAAGGGGGATAGGGAAACCCCTTCCCCTAAGACCCCACCCCTAGGCCGGCGAAACTCTAACTAGATGTGCCCCCAAATTGGTTATTCTGGTTACAGGCCTGGTTCTTCCCCTCCATTTTCACATCTGTGGCTCGAACGAGTACAGGATATTGTCAGGGGCTGAGCCCACCCCGGGCCATGTATGGACCGCCAGACAATTTGATCAAGCCCCAAAGCAATTTATAAATGATATTGCGCATACACTTTGAATCAATAAAACGTTTTTAGCCCACATTCTTCCTCATCATTACCCGGATAGTTAAGGTGTAAGTTCACCTCGTAATACAACTACTAGTGCAGTACCGAAGAGCTGGGAAGCTCCCTGGTAGTTGGTCTACTACAACCGAGGTGTTCACAGTGTACCATGCACTGTGTAAAGCGTGTCTTTACGCACATTCTAAGTGCAGACCGTTGATGCTTGGGGAGGTACAACATTGCAGTACTGAACAAGAGGTGACTACCACACCCAACTGTAGTAGGGAACACAATGTGCCGTATTTTGGAGGCACTTTGCTGGTTCCGGTGGATTCTAGGGGTCAGGATTCCTTGTCTACCCACGAGTGGGATGATAATCAAGAAGTGAACTAATTGTGCAGTGTGAAACGAAGGAAATATAATAAAATGCCTTCAAAAACGCTTTTTTCGGCGCTTCGTGCACAATTTTAACAAGTGTTTGTTAAACAGTGCGAACAGTTGTGTACCCTAGGCAATCTCTGCACCTAAGATGCCGTTGGCCCGTGGGTGCTATTTTGACTTCTAAAGTGGCCCGTGACAGGAAAAAGGTTCTACAACCCTGCGTAAAGTCTTCGTAACCTGCGAAAGTTGCCCGATATTTTTCACAACTTTGCCCGTGAAATAGTGTTTGCCAGAAGTCAGGGAGGCTGCAGTCCTGCAGCCGCCGGCTTGTGTACCTATGCCGTCTTTAAGTATTGCCGACCCTCGGGATGGCACAACGCATGTGCCCTTCCAAACGTTGATCCTGCCCATTCAAATCCAAACGGCTATACACAGGCCTGTCCCGTGTCGTAAGGGGGGGGGGGCAGTGGAGGGCTTGGACAAGGTTTGGGAGAGCCCAGTGGTGAGGAATGTTAAAACATCAGGCTCTTTTTATGTTAAATTCTGTGAGTATATCTGCCAGATTTTAAGTTCCTCTTGTGTATTTAAACAATAAGCCACAGAAATTATTTTACTTTACTGCTAACGAATGCCCCAGTGTCCACGGAAGAGCAGATCTCTCCCTCTCTCACTCTCTCCCTCTTATATAATGTTCCGGGAAATAGGGAATTCCTGTCGTTTTTTCCTTACTCTCATAGTTCAATCTTACTTTCAGTCCTGACCTGGTAATATACTAGGAAAATATTTGATCGTGGACACTTAGCATACAACTAGTAAATAATAGTCAATTTAAGAGATTCGACACTGTGAAACGTTATGCGGTACAAAGCCTCCTGTAGAGGAACACACCGTGAAGAAATAAACACAATATGAGAACGGCGGCTTATGAAGTTTCTCGAAATTTAGCCGATGAAGTACAATGTACTAGCCTACACGGATGGACGTATGGTTTGTCCCTCAGAGAGGTTCTTTGTGAAGTCATGAAATGGTAAGGAGCCATGAAATTGCTCTTCCGCAATATAGGGTGTCATCAGTGAAGTATAGGTCTAATCTGCCTGGTATTACCAGTGACGGATACTAAATGTTTCCCCTTTGTATATAATACTGATTTAATTGTTGTGACTTTCTATGATGGGTGACCTGTCTAAACCAGCAAACCTCTGTGGGTGATTTCAGGCAGTTAGAGTAACCTCGGCTTCATGAAGGCCTATCATAATACGGTAACATATTTGTACTATGGAGGCTGCGCTTGTCAAATTCGCTGGTGACACAGTCATGAAGGTAGCATTTTACAAACTTCATTATAAAGAGTGATCCCAAAGCTCTCCCTTTTGGGATATCAGAACATAAGACATCATCTAGTGTAATTGTTCAAACTTACAATTTCAACCGTTAGACTGTCCCCGCCATTAGGGTGTAACTCTACCTCACCCTTGATCCGAAAATGCCAGGTTTGGCTACGCTAGCTGGAAACCCGAAAGGACAAACCTGGGCAATGGCATTTCGGCAGCACGGTAAATCTACCGGCCCTCTGTTAACCGTCCTCTGGGCAATCCAGCTCTATCTTTACAAATAGCATGGTCAAATCCACAGAATATAACCTCACTGCATATTACATTATTATGATGTCGTGAAATTGGTACAAAAACTTGAAAGAAAATAGGTTGATCACATCAAACACTTTGAATTCAATGGTGTTTGGACAAACCAGCTGGATTGTTAGTAAGTGACACGCCACGTTTGACAAGTTTGGGTTGTAAACATAATTATACCCTTGCAATTCAAGAAACGGCTTTGTGTTGTTCAGAACAATGAAAGTTAGCGACGACTCCACATATGTACGATACTCTGTGCCGACAACTGTCCATATTTTATTCATTTTCTGTATAATATGCCTAGTGCCTTTTAAGAAAACTCCTCCCAGCTATTCCCGCTGCAAGTGGAAAGCTGACCCTACTTCTAAAAGGAGTTACGACCCAGAAAGGACACTATATTTGACGAGAAACCATCAGACCACGATGCCTTCTAGCACAGCTCGATGCTCCGACGCCCTTGCGTTGTAAAGCGCAACGAAAATGTACCTAAAGTCTAGAATTATAAGAATATATATTTTAGAGGTTGGAAAATGAATTCATTCATTGAACTCCCATTTCCATAGCTTACTCCGTTGCTGGGATATAAAATGTTGCAATTTATTCACCCCATGTGAAATAGTCAATTGGAAAGTAATTTGAGATGTCCTTCTTGTACAACTCACATTACCTGCTTTTGTTTTCTTTTAAAATTGATTTTTCTATATTACCTTGAAAAATTTACTGTTGTCTCCCGTAGCATGTTGTACGGAGACGTTTTGTTTATTCAAGTCACCCTATAACAGTAAGGAAGTCGTCAAATTTTGGTACAAGGTGCAGTGGCTTTTGAAAAAAGCAAAGAAAAACAAAGAATGTAATTTGAGTACAAGAATGATATCACAAATTATTGCGCAATATACCATTTTAAATTGAGTGAATAAGAGGCAACATTTTATGTCTTAACTCATGAATGTCCTGTAAAGATGGGCCAATTGTATTCATTTTTTGAGCTTTATTACTATTACTATTATTATTAACATATAGGCTATTTTTGAAATTTTAGACTTTAGGTACACTTTTAAGAACTGTCTCTAACCTTGGAAGTATTACCCTGACACTTCCATGCTCCAACAGTCTCATCAACAAAGCAGTAAGGGAAGTGCTACCAGGGGCGTAGCCAGGAATTTGTCAAGGAGGCGAAACCCATAGACAGACTCTCAGCGCTCCGCGCCAGAAAATTTTGGTCCCAAATGCCTCCCAGATCGCTGGAAATGGCACTTCCCAGGCTTATTTACCGCATATAAATAGGGGAAACACTAACAATATTGTAAAAATAAACATTAAAAATACAAAAAATATGCCCGGGGGGGGGGGGGAGGCGGCTGCCCCTTCTCTTCCCTTGGCTACGCGCCTGAGTGTTACTTCAGTAACTTATTTGATCTTAGTTGTAGCCTTTGTCAGTTCGTTGCATGTACGTCATATAAGGTGATGCAATAACTGATGGTATTTGCAAGATATCAGTGGGTTAATAAAGTATTTTGTTGTCCTAACACGAAACTATACAAAATATCTTATGTTGGCCATATAATTTGCGCCAAAAAATATGTATGACATTAAACTTGAAAGCGTAGGTGTTGAAGGAAACATGAATTGAAAGTTTTGAGATAAATAAAACCTGGAATCTTAAAAGATCTTTGCCACCGCTCCAATATGATGTGCTTATTTTCACTTCTTAAGAATGCTTATGATATGTCATTCAGCGTAGTAGGTTAAATGGCTTCCGTAGTTAAGGAGTTCACGTGGAGGGAGTTTTCCAAACAGGAAGTAGTTCTGGTTTTATAGTGATGAGGCAATCATTTTTTGTTCACTTACAAGTTAGAAGGCCATTAACAAACAAAGAAGGAAAATAGGACGTACAGGTAAAAATATGTTGCTATAACTAGTTGGTATAAAACATGATGCAAACTTACTGTGGGAAATACAATTAAATACTTTAAATTCGTTTAAAGGCCACACAACCTTAAAGGGAATAAGCAGTCGCTCTAAACTTATTTTGTAATGTCGGCTTAATGTTACAGATCTCCTCTCAGTTCCCTTACAACCTTACAAGTATCTTTCATGATGATTCCAGACGTAAACATTGTATACTAAGGTAAAATAAGAAGTTATTCTGCATTTATTTCACACTTCGATGACAAAAATTTGGTCACATGTTTAAAAAAAGCCATTCATGAAATTAGATTTCAGGTTACACTAATTCAATTTAGGGTGATTGTATTTTTTCCTCTAAGAGAATAGTCCAGACCAAACTTACTTTGGTATATCAAAGTGAACCTTAATCTAGGCTTCTTAAAGTTTCATTCAATTAACTATGCTTTATTCTCGCGGTATTAGCAACTAAGTTATCACGTTTTTTTACCCTAAAGTGAACTTGTAGCAAGCAAGTGGGAAATAATGGATTACATTGATGGCTAATGGTTTACCCTGTCTTTACAAATTGAATTCCATTTTACACTAAGAAATCATGCATTTTGGCTATGAATACATGCATCTTCCTGGCACTGAAATGTTGTGAACTATACACAGCCTTACGTATGACTAGCAATCATATACTCAGTTAAAATTCAAAGTACTATAGGTAGAAAAATAAAGAAATGCAAAACATTGTTTAATCAATGAATAGTGTTTCTGGACTGGTCATTTAAAATTTCCTGCTTCCATCATTCGTAACATTAATGTACTTCTCGCATCTGACCGCTACACATCATAATAGGTCATTGCTAATGATGGTACATGACTTAACAAAACACAGTTTAAAGGCAATAGGCAGTCGCCCCAAAATTTGCTTTGGAAAATCAGCAAACTCTTGCAGATCTCGTCTTACTGCATTACAAGCACCTCTGAACACGTTTTGAACATAACTATTACAAAAAATAGGTAAAGCAAGGAGAAATCCTCGAATTCCACAATTCACTTACAGAAGCATTGTCACATGATCAAAATAGGCAATTCATGAACTAAAGTGACGGGACATACTAACTCTGATTGGGGTGACTGCATTTCCCTTTAAGTTTGTTCTTAATGTTTTCTTCGCTTGATCTTGAAGCTATGACGTTATCAGTGTACGTATGCATAAATGCATAAATGCAGATGTTTTATTTCAATTATGCACTTCAAATTTTCATGAAAGCAAAATGAGTAACATATCTTAACATGCATGTCATTTGCTTTAACAGATGTGAATGGAAAACAAAAATGTCAGATGTGAAAAGGGAACCTTGAATTTAGTAGGATGATTTGCAATTTTTAAGATGTGAAATATTTCCTGTGTATACGCTTAAGGCCTTATTCTTGTGCCGATACACTCTAAAAAGTTGAAGAGGAAACTGATCAAATGGTCCCTTAACCTTCAACATATTCCACTTCGGTATAAAAACGAACCAGATCTGGTAAAACATGTGATCAGACTTCAAAAAAGTGTCCCATTTGGATGGCATTATTCATTCATTCATTCATTCATTCATTCATTCATTCATTCATTCATTCATTCATTCATTCATTCATTC
Source organism: Holothuria leucospilota (assembly GCA_029531755.1). Taxonomy (NCBI): domain Eukaryota; kingdom Metazoa; phylum Echinodermata; class Holothuroidea; order Aspidochirotida; family Holothuriidae; genus Holothuria; species Holothuria leucospilota. The sequence continues at coordinate 36,070,260 of CM055965.1, read as the reverse complement.
ATTCATTCATTCATTCATTCATTCATTCATTCATTCATTCATTCATTCATTCATTCATTCATTCATTCATTCATTCATTCATTTGTTTATTTTTCCACCCTGCCAAAATTTTACAGACAGAAAAATCAAACAAAATAATGTTGGATGGAAGTGAACTAAAAACCCCCATAGGCTTAACAAAGAAGGTCATTTCCGTCAAAAAGAACGCCTATTTCGACAAAAAAACATGTGTTCGGTACTTTGAAATACTCTTCCCAGTCATTTGGTCCTTTCCCATCCTTTCCCTAACCAAAAGAATGATTGATGTTCAATAACATCTTTCCGTTATACTGGTAGTAGTTCGTTAAACATTATAGAACTTTTCCCCTTCAATATTGTCAAAGGTAATAATTCTAAAGGCATTTTCTGAAAGTAGCAACAAATAGTTTCGCATGAAGACTATTTGGTTTAGGAATTCCACAGAAAAGTAGATCTAGACGAAGCTGGCTACGAACTTTAAGATACAATGTATTACACGAATTTTGTCTTGTTGTCGTGTTTCATGATTATGAATAGAGAGATTATACGCTTAAAAAGAAAGAGGAAAATGAGCTAGTAAGGTTACTCAGACAACGATAGGTGAAAGTAGCTACATTTAAGGATATGAGATCATCCACCTTAAGAAAATTTAAAGAAGGAAACATTTCTTTGGTGCTATTGAGTGGTAACGCACACAAATGATGTTTCTCACGGTTCTCTTTTCAAGGATAAACAATTTGTTTAAAACTCGTACTGGTTCTTCCAATACCAGACCAAAATGAGCGCAAAGAAAGTTGGGGCAATACAAGGCTAAGATAGATAGACCTCATAATTTGTGGGGTAGTGTCTATTTTAATTTTGACAAAATTTCGATACCTTCAGAAATTTGGTTTAAAATATGGCCACCACTTTTTACGTTTTTGTGGATCTGTTTTACAGAAACAGCCTGAAGGGACATTTCATTGAATTACAGAATTTTGCCTCAGTTGGTAACCCGAACCTCATTCCGAATATCCTTCAACGCCATGTGGTTATAGTCCTGTATAGTCTTTCTTACTCCTCCCCATGTAATCTGTGATTCTACCTCAGCAGTAACTTGTAACTATTGGAAAGCTGTGCACCCAATGTCATTTCGAGATCAACTTACAGGTGGATCCATGAACAATATTCCCGCAATTGGCCAAAAACTGTAGCAGAATGAGGTGGTACCATTTGCGCGCATTCAGTACTTTTTCTTGTGTACTTAAAGATATGTACGGTAAGCAACGTAGTACTGTTAGTAGAGATATTATCGATCGTAGACAGGTAGACGAGTTCTATGGCATCAGTTAGTCACCCAATAACCACCTAATTTGTCTCCCAGTAACTATTTGTATAGGTAATATCCTGAGAGAAACTCACCCACATTCCCCACCCTCTCACTCTGATTTCAACAGCAGACTTCTTACACAAACCTGATTTAGCCTAGTATCGCGTACGTGTACCAACCTGGTATAACCTTTCGCGAAACTTCTCGCAATGTAGTTTTCATTTAAAGGTGCCGATATGAAACCAGTGTGAAAGGCAGTTTAAGTAGGGTGATTTTTAATTTTGTTTCGTTTGAGAGATGTACTTTCGGGGATTTCCCACACATAGGTACCTTCATTGCTGGCTAGACACGCCCTGTAAGGTTTTGTTTTCTTTGTTTTGTCCTATAAAGCTTACCATTCGTGGATAGACTCGGACAAACAGCAACCAGAGTTTATTGTCCTTAATATCGAAACAAGGTAACGTATAAGGCAAACTTCAAACCGCATATATTCAAAACAGAAGTTCAGAACGCATGGGTTTAAATTGTGTAAATTATCACGTGACTTTGTGGACACAGACTTAAAACCTTCCACTTTCAATAAGAACAAAGAAATTGGTAGTTGACGTTCTTGCTTCGATTTACCATAAAACTTGACCGTTTAATGGAAAGGCTCATTTGTAAATCGGGAACAAAGCAAAAGTGTGTGCTTTTACCGTCTTTATTCTCTACCACGTGAACCCCGACCCTCAGCATTTTCTTCGTTGCACCAAACCAAAAGTACCTACTTCTCAAAATAGTGCCACCCGGCCGGCGGACCCTCCCCTTACCCTACCCGATAATTTACAGCACCGTGATATCGATAAGGGGCTTTCTTTAGCAGTTTAGGTTAGAATCGAGTAAATAATGTTTGATTGAGCACAATTTTGCATGTATTTAGAACAAATATCTTACTTTCGGAATTACCATCGTCTAGAGAAGTAATCTGTGATTTGTTTCAATCAAGAGAGTATTTTTTGCATGAAAAGCTCTGCCGGCTTTAATATACCAGATAAAATTTACGAAATTATGGGCAAATACGATGTATTTCAAATGTTGGTAAATTTTACAATGTAAGCTAGTCTAATAAAAGTATGTTAACCATAGAACAATAAACACTCATCTGCTTCTGTAGAGACCTCTTTTCAGTGAACGCTCCACGAAAGCAAAATTTCTTTCATGAATTTACACGGTACATTTCGAAAATTTGAAGATTTCTGGTGATCCACCAAATACTTTTGGTTTACGAGCCACAGTTTGCAGACTTTTTAATACTATCTTAGGAATTTATGTATGTAGGCCTGTTTATGGGCACTGTATATGCTCGATGCTACTACGTAATCTCTTAAAGAAATCCAATTACCTCTCTGTGGACAGATCGACCGTGTATAGGTTTCAATGTTTCTTCCAGGGTCCTGGTGGGGACCACCGATAACGCCACTATAGGTTGCAAGGTACTGGTGCCCCAGTAGCCCCACGTATCAGCGTACTGTGAATATGACATACAATGCCGACCGAACACTGTCAGACAGGGTTGAACAAACTCCCCATGTGTTTTAAAGGCAGCTGTGTATCAAAAAAACAATTCAAATACATCTTACACTTGGGGTTCGTCGTGTAAGCATGACATTCGCAAAATGCCGGTGATGTTGTTTGTTTGTTTTTTCGCTTAGACTTAAAATTAAATGTGCAAATGAAAGTTTCATCCTGTTTAGGATACAGAGACCCACTCTTCAACACAGAATTATGAAGTAGTTGACCTAATATAACACCAAACGGAAATGAGCGGCAAGACAAGAGACCAGAGATTTTCAGGATATGACTTTATGCAAAATGGCAGTTAAAGGAAAAATACAGTCACCCCAGTTTGAATTAGTGAACTCCGGTATCCTCATTCATGAATGACTCTTTTTAAGTTATGTGACAATATTTTTGTTACTGAATGTTACAGTGTAACTTTCTAGCTGACCCATATCTAGCAGGCGCGGATCCAGACATTTCGAAAGGGGGAGGGGGGCTGAAAGCCCCCTTGAATATTCTCCTAGATTAACATTATGCTAATTATCGCGTATTTATTATTGTTGATGTGGGGCAAAAGGGGGGCTAAGCCCGGGAAAGCCCCCTCCCTTGGATCCGCGCCTGTTTAGATCTGCGTTCTACCTACCCCGTGTTTGCTCAGCCCCTCTTTAACAAGGAATACGCCGTACAGCCTACTACGTAGACCACGCTCGACCACAAAAGGTATACTTTCTGTTTTGAGACCTTTCACTGCAGATATTTGAAAGCTACAAACATAATTCTATGGTTTAATATCTGAAAACATCAAAGGGTTTTGTTATCTTCTTGTCCACTTCAGGAGGCGAGACAAGAAAGTCCCTAGCAAATTTACTGACTTACTCAGAAATTTTTCAGCAAAAGCATGACCTTTTGTTATATTGGTCTCTGGTTGTGGAGGTTCTTTGAATTTGCTGGAGTGAGGATCATGACTAATGTTAACAAAAAACAATGTCCGAATTTACCTGTTTCTTGGGAAAATATTCTTATATAAATACCTACCCTCCTGTGACCTGCATTCCCCATTACGAAGTTTCGGGAACGTCCTTAGGCAACCCCTCATTGAACCCACTCCCATAAGGAGGACTGTGCAGTCTGCCTATCCCTCTGGCGTCCTTGGGTTAGCGTAGTTTACCCCCTGACGCCCGAAAGAATCTGGCTATACGGGCCTACATATGGTTATAGAGTGCATTAACTAAATGTTCCCACAATCGTAGCCCCACTGGAGTGAATATCTAGTAATTCATCGGTAATTTTATGTTTGATCCACACAAGGTTTCACTATTTCGATTGACAGTTTTACTGAGCTAACTCGTAATATCGGAAGATTGAAATTCACCAAAGGGATATGAAGCGTTTACATTGTACCAACATGACACAGACGGCAAATAACTTTTCAGTCTCACAAATACTAAGAGAGTGACTGCATAGTTAAATACCCACAATGATACACATTATACGTAAGAATTATGAATATTGCATTACTGGGTACTGTGAAATTGCGACAAAGAAATTAGTCATGAGCAACAAAGCAGAGAACCTCTTGAATTCTTGAAACTAAAGTTACTTAGCTACCTCCTGTTAAATAAGCCAGTTCTGAGTTATCACTGCGCATGCACAGTGCCTGCAGGTCAAAGGTCATATAGGTGCAAAACGCATGTGCTTAGGTTCATAAATGTGCACTGTGCCCGACAATAACTCTGAAATGTCTTGTTAAAAGTCTTTTCGTGTTAAATTTCGTAAGTATATCTGAAAGCATAACTAGAATAATGTAACTTAGTGTAACTTACAATGACATTTATAACTACATTCTGTACCTATATGACCTGTGACCTGAAGCCACTGTGCATGCGCAGGAATAACTCTGAACTTGCTTATTGCGTATCATACTTAACAGATGAATTGTGGTTTCCCTTTAAATAAAGTAATGAATTAAATTAATAATCTTTCTATGCATCTATGGCAGAGTCTTGAGAAATACACACTCACTGAAATCTTTACGTCCCCTCTACAGGGATTATTTTTAATATTTTTTTCCATGAAACCCTCAATTGTATGAAGACCGAAAGTTTTTACGTAGACCAGGGGGTAATGGTACCCCAGGCTCCCAATTCCATAGAGACAGGGTTTGTGAAAGATAGATTCGTCTGAGACACTTACATGGGAAAAGAAGAGAGAGGAACGTCCCTCCTTTATGGGGCGCTCTACCCAACTCAAAATCATAATAAAAAACAGAAAACCACCTGAAATAGGGAGCCCATTCCACTTTGGAGTGATAAAGTGTATGCCGTGGATTTTCATAGAACAATACTATATTCCGCACCCACCTATTGGGATTCGGTGAAAGTTTGTATATAGGCTCATTGGGCGGTAGCACTGATTTTAAAGGAAGAAAATTAATAGCTTATACCAGCATTCTACGGAGATCATTTTGCACATGTAAGAAGAGTTGAAACGCCAAAGTAGTGTCATTATTTCTTTAGTTCAGTGACGAAGCCATAGTATCATATATATGGTAAGTGGAAGATGTACTCTAATATGCATAGCGAATAGGTATGACCGGTTGTTGTTTTGTCTGAAACATAGCGAAACATAGCTAATGTGATCCTAAATAATTGTAGACCTCTCTTTTCATTCATGATATAGAGTCTACAAAGTAAAGCTATAATTAGGTGAACCTGGTATAGGATTTCTCGGTCATACAAATATTTACGTATTCCATATACTCCCACCCATATTCCGGGACTTGTTACCATGGATGTCTTTAACACCGTGAAGGATCTCGACGAAAGTTCACGTGATACTTCCTCTGTGCATATATAGCTACCGTGATCTGTAGCTCTGCTAAACAAGTTCTACGTTGTCGCAGTAATGCCTATATTTAGAGCATGGTTGTGTATTGTAACAAAATCAATTACCCTATAGGTTTGCCTTTTTGGACCAAGTTTTTGGAAAGTTAAAATGCAGTCACCTTACCTTGAATTCGTACTTACACCCAGGTATTCCAAGTTGTAAATGGTTTTCCTAATCATGTGCCAATTTTTAAGGCTGAAGGGAATAAGCAGTCGCCCAAAATGTACTTTGAAACTTAAAATTAATCTTGTAAGATATCTTTCATACTGTGTCTAAACATTAAAACTGAATATTAAGCATAAACGGAATTATTCTAAAAGATTTTAACAACTCAAACAATTTAACACCTGACAAATATATTCACATGATTAGAGAGTTAGAAAGATACATTCCTGAATCATGATACCAGGGTACACCAATTCAAATTGTTATTTAGGAAAAGTCCTATGGGCTATCTCACACAGGCGATAATCTGAAATTACTCCCAAAAGGAGTTATGACCCAGAAGGGAGACGAGACTAAAGAAACTAGGACGACTGTATGTTTTCTTGAAGTGTTTGAAAACTATTTGGTTTAGTTGTGATATGCATTAACATTGGTCATCGAAAAAGGGGGGTGGGCGTGCGCCGGGTGCGCCCCCTTCTGGATCCGCGCCTGATTAATATGGTATAGCGGAATATCGTGCTGTCACTGAAGACAGACGTCAGGAGTTGCCCGTCAGGGGACCAAGCTCCTAGAAGGAGGGTGGCAGAGAAACCCGAATCTTCGACAAGAGCGACGGGATACCGATAGGATATCGAAAGCAAAATTTTCGGCCCGCTTCGCCCGAAATTTAAGGTTTCTTTTGAAGAAAACTTGAAACTTTTGGACTTTTATGCAAAAAAGGTTTCCGACACCGCAACGTTTTAAAAATGTAGCATGAAACTGTGTGATTTGGTGACTCTTACAATGTAAATTAATGACATTAAAATGGCTGTAATATGTCCCATTCAGAAACAGGATCAACACCTTTTCAGTCATAGCCCCAGTGGCTACCCCAGGATGATGACTGGAGGCACCACAGAAGATGATAACCCCACTCCAGATAAATCAGAAAGTTTGTGTAAGTGTGCATATTCGTATTCTACGATAGCTTGTAACCCCGGGATGGAAACTTCCTTTGTCGCCTAGTGTAGCGGCGCCGTCCAGGAGGAGGGGTCTAACGTAGTGCCACAATTTTTCAGTTTTCTAAATTCGGGATTCCATTTTGTTAATTTTTCATTTTCCGTGATCTTCCCGTTTTCCCGCTGTTTTCCGTGTTTTGTCCGTTTTTCAATCAATAAGGAATTTTTACTATGAATTGTGCATGGTTTCATGTGAACAGGATCTGTATAGTCCTGCGCATGTATGTATGTTTTTCACTCTGCTAAGTTGTAGTAGAGTAGTAGTGGAGTCTATGTATTAGACCTTGATAAACAGTAACAGTCGCCATCGTTCTTCGCTTTGAGTGTTCTAAAACTGTAAGTTTACAACTTCTGCTCACATTTCTAATGGGTTTTTTTTCATTGCCAGTGAAAATCGCGAATTCCGTGTTCTATTACCGATTCCGTGAATTCTGTCCGTTTTCCGTAACGCGGAAAAATATTGGCTTTAGTCTAACGGGAGTGGACCCTTTGAGCCACGGGGAGGGGGAGGTTATTAAAGCAAAAAAAAAGAACCTAAAATTTTGATACTTTGCGAAGGGCTTCCGAAAATTTTGATACTTTGCGACGGATTTGTGACAGAAAATTGACGGAACAGCCTAGTAGATTTTTTTTTTATTTTCATTTCAATTACTCAGTTTAAACAACTGAAATAGCATATGTACAAATTAATAAATGAATATTTTCGCACTTTTACCATAACAAAAATAGGTCAAACACTTGTAAAATATATGAATTGAAAAAAAATCGTAAAGGAAATAAACAGTGACCAATCGTTTTCACTGACACTGCAAGTGCCGTTGTGTTTATGGAATATTAATGTAAAGAAATCGGCTTCAGTTGCTCTTTACCTGGGTAAATACATAATACAATTTTTATATTCGTATACAAAACATTTTATTTTGCTAAAACAACGAAAGACTTTGCCTATACATTTGGCTAATAGCATAGCAAGCAACAATACTGCGTTCTTTTAAATGATCAAGTAAATCCAACACAAACCTTATATTTTCGCCAATAAATCTATTGGCTATAAAGCTACTTTGATTGTCTCCAATAATCTTTTCTATTACAAGCTTTACCCTGATAGCCAGAGTCTTGGTCCCGATCTTATAATCAGTATTTAACAATGATATTGATATTGGCCTGTAGCAGGTAAGAAAATTAGGGTCTTTATCCGGCTTATGGATAAGGGTAAAGATACCCCTGCTCTGCTCAGAAGACAGTGACTGATGTTCAAAGAAATAACTTGAAGAATTAGTAACAAGGTACAGTGGCGTAGGAACCGGGGGGCCAAGGGGGCCATGGCCCCCCAATATGTTTTGAGGGGGGCCAAATGTCATTTTGGCTCCCCAATTGCGACAGTTTACAGTTTCGTTTTACCCATTTTTGCTCTTAAGAGGACAATTTCTCTAATAAGGAGGAGAGATATTCTTGTTTCTTCAATAGTTTCATTCTACATCACTAGTTAGCGCAAGTCCTTTCCCCCTTACCATAACACGTAGGAAAAGTACACAGTTTATGTAGAGGTCGTAAATTTCATCCCATATCGCAAAGCCTATCTACTGTTCTCTTGTGTGTCATGCGGTACGGCCAGTTGGTGAAGGACTCACCGAGCAATATTTGGCTATTTCATCGGATAGTCAAAGTAGTTTCGATACAATGCATATTATCTCCTATACGGTCTAGAACCCCTGCAGCTTTTCTTTCTTATTGTTTTTAATAATTACATAGGCCTATGTTTTTTGTGAAAAATGACCCGAAAAAATTTCGCGCGCTTTGCAGTTTTACGGTTTAGATTCCGGAAAAAACATTTAATCAACTCGGAACTTAGCTTCTCTAGTATATACAAATTTTTTGCAATATATGACCCGAATGAAATGGAGGCTAGTACACAGGCTTTCTTCAAATCCCACCTCACCAATACTCGACGGCATTGAGGCTGTCGGAGTTTCGGGTCGTTGGCCGTTCGCCGGGCAAATCGTGGGGCTACCTCTACTCAACTTAATAATAAGTTAACAGACTCTGGCTGTAGAAAATCTCAGTTCCAACTAATCCACTGAAATCCATGGGGGATAACTCAACGCTGAACAATTTTGAATGAAGTCGGATAGATTGTAACAGACTTAAAGTGTTAAATTCAAATCAAAGTTTACAAAATTTGCACAACAAGGACACATCTTGATGGCTTCAAAAATCCTGGCAAGCGCCACTTCCAGTGATTTGGGATGTATTAAAATCTCAGATTTTCTCGGTACGCTCCGTCCACGCAAACCTATGGTGGCGCTTTGCTTAGATAGTTAATGGGGTTCAAACTTCCAGTCCTCGGACCCCAAGTCCAGGCCAGCTCAACTAATCTGTCCTCACAAAAATGTGTTTTATAAAAAAAATCAAATCAAGCTTTACATTTTTTCACAAAAATTGCACATCTTGATGGCTGCTATCAAGCCTGACAAGTACCATTTCGGACGATCTGGGACGTATTCAAATCTAAAATTTTCTTGGTACGCTCCGCGCCAACCTATGGTGGCGCTCCGCTTAGATAGTAAACGGGAGTCACCCCCACAAAATCTCCAGTCCTCCAGAGCCTCCTAAACAAAAAAATCACTCCTGCATGGTGTGGGGGGGGGGGGGGGTTCCCGTTTGCTTTGAATATTTTTATTTTGCTCAAATTAAAATCGGAAGAATCACATTGAGCAAATGTGTTTTAGTGTGGCAAGGGGATTCAAGGTAGAGAAGTCACATCTGGTCTGCCCCCCCCCCCGATGTCAAACATCTTCCTACGCCGCTGGGTTACCAATGAGTGTGGCCAGAAGAATCTGTAAAAATCAGTAGACAAGTCATCACTACCAGGTGATTTACCAATTTGCCTTGAACTCAGCGCTTTGTGACACTCTTCTCACGTAAGTGGACCATCACAACTAGTGGTGTCGATGGCTTCCTGGGCAAAGTCTGGAAGGTTGTTAATAAAACGAGCTGGTTTTACAGGGGTAGAATGAATATAACGTACTATAAAAAATTGTGAATCTCGTGCAAGATATCCTTGTTAATAATAATATAACCATCATTAATAGAAATTTGAAAAATAGTATTGTTTATCCTGCTTCTTTTTTAAAGATTCAAGAAATATTTCGATTTTTTCACCATATTCGATCCATCAGGCTCGTGATCTTACAACAATACCATCAAATTTAGTACGATAAAATGACTGAAGTTTTACCCGAGCTTAATTCACTTAACTCTTCCCTTAACTCTTCCTAAGCTTCCCTCGTATTGCTTTTGCACCATAGGTGTAGTTCAGAAAAGGAAGTAGTGGTCAGTAATTCATTCTCATGCTTACGAGCCTTACTAGCCTTCAGTTTAGAGTCCTTAATTGTTTAGGAGCGTATAACGATTCATTCCCAGCTGGACGATAGACTTGGCCAAGTCTAGCTGGAAGATAGATTTAGAGAACTCGAGTTATTCAACTCTGTCTTATCACATCCTCAATTAAATCAGTGTAATTCTCAGCCTAGTAGATTTTTCACTGGCACAAGGGATGGTCTGGACCCCTTGGAACTTAACCCCTGGAACCGCCCCGACATGTTACCGTATACACATTGCAGCTCCTCAACGAAACCGGAAAATTTCCCTGATGGGGGAAGGTTGTCCCCCTGTCCCCCACCTGGCGCCACCCCTGTCAGGATACCCATCTATACATGTGAGAGAAAATAAGAGGAGATTTGTAATGTTCAATTGATGTATCACAGTGAGGTTGTCCAATCTAACGGCACGTGGGCCATCCTAAGTGCGGTCTGCTGGAAGGTTCCTTATGGCTCCTGTACTTAGTTTATTTTCAAATGAATTCTTTTCTTAGAGATCCTCATGTGTTAGTATTTTATAGAGCAGCGTCATTGAAAACATTATCATAGCACATTTTACTGCTAACGCCATAGTTGTACGAGGATGGGGGGGGACCCAGATCGGACAGAAAATTTGCTATTTTCGGGAAAACATACATCAAATTTTCAGGCAAAAGAACTACAGCACCCCCAATCGGAAGAAGTCCCGTCCAGTGGCGTAGCCAGGAATTTTTGAGCAGGGGGCACTAGGGGGGTCACAAACCTTTCCTGCAGTGGTTGGGCACAATTTCTGAATTCTCTCCCTCTCTATAGGACTAATATATAAAACTGTACATTCCAAAAGTTTCCACAGGGGGACACCTGGGGAGGCACGGCTTTGTCGTGGGGGGGGGGGGCACGTGCCCCCTCGTGCCACCCCGTAGCTACGCCACTAGTCCCGTCCGCTTATGGTTAAACCACAAATGAAAAAGAGAAAAAATGGATAGCTTTTGTGATGAAAAACTATGTACGGTATAACATTACTGAGAGAATTCGCTTCTCATCCATTTCTTTGAGATAGTTGTCTCATTAAATACCACAGGGAACTGAGTCTCACTTCACTTTCGGGTCCTCAGCGGAGCGTTTGCCCCTAGAATCCACCAAGGGTCCTAACGAGGGACTCTGGGGTCTGCGCCATCTGGAAAGGGAGAGGGGATGGGCTATCCTGCGGCGCCTAAATTCGGCCATCTTATTTTGCCAATAGTGTAATATGGTCCTTTTTCAAGAGGTTGGACAAACCTAGTTTGCAATCTATTACGATTATAACACAATCGAATTTGCCTTGCTTCCTCTCCTAAATTGAACTGAAAAGAACGTATGAACAAACATACCCATACATGCACGGGGCTACTCTCAATGGATGGGGGGGGGGGCTGAAGTTTTAATCCCAAAATGTGCAAGTTTGCTAGAAAATGGCAATATCTTGCCCTAATAGAGCAAATACTATGCCCAAATGGCAGGGGGTGCAGCCCTTTCACCTCGTATACGCCTGTATGTCGACACACAATACTTAGAACTAAGACAGTTCAGAGTTGATAGCTGAACTTCTAAATGAGTAGATCGGTCTATCATGAGAGATATCAGCTATATCCTTAGAGAATGGTGACCTTCATTGTTTTATTTAAATGAAAAGGGCCCTTCAATTCAGTCGTGAATATTTCTTCGTGGGCCTCATAATTATTTTATCAACAAGTTCCAACCCATCTTTTTACTGCAGATTCATAAATAACAAGCTGAATATTACTGCGTTTATCTTATTTATTAAACATTCTTACAAGTGTCTAGATAACCATATTGCATTGTATCTGTTACGAACAAAGTTAGTACTCCCAAAAGTTCTCATGCTAAGTAATTTCGTAATAAAACCACAAGTTACATTTTTAGTAATCACTTAGAAGAGAGGTTCGCGAAAAGCCTGTATACAATGTGCTTCCCATTTATACAAATGAAAACATTTCATGGAAAGAAAATTTTCCGCTAAGGCATTTTCCAGAAATTTCCAGACGGTTTGGCACACTGGGGGACACTTTTGTGAAACTTAAAAGATGTCTCTTCGGAAATTTTCTTTCGGACCTTGACCTATACACTGTTGGCAAAATCGTCCAAGTTACCATTTAAGCAACTGCAAACTTGTGATCGGTAGATTCATTCTAAGCCAAAGTGGCCTCAGACTCAATGGCTTGAATATTTCTTTACTTCATGTAGCCTACCCCTGATCACGCCGTTGTTCTTAACCGCCTCCAGCTGTACATCTTGGTCAGATGTAGGAGTAAAGATTAAACACTTGAGAAGTTGAATGGCACCTTATAGGTTCCTCTAAGTTTACTAAGCTACCACACTTTCGTATATGGATAATGGCAAACATGTCGAGTACGTGATTTTGAAGAAAAACTCGAAAAACTACGTTTTATCCTGTACTTGTTGTTTTCTCTAACTGGAAAATGTTTCATATAGTCCGAGCATTATAAGCTAAAATTTTGATATGTTTTGATTCCAAAATATACTGTAAGGCATATTTTGTAAACACCCTTTTTGTAAAAACACAATGTGAAAGTCATCAATCAATATTGCGTCACACGTCGAAACAGTCTAGTGCATAAATGACCAGCGGCCGCAGGGGCATTTCCCTCATTAAGTTTCACAAGAATACTTTTGTTTTTCTAGAGAAAATGCAGTCAGCCAAAATTGCATTAGTATACTCCAGTATCGTAACTGATGGCCTCTTTCTAATCAAGTGACAATATGTTTGTAATTGCAGTGAATGGTTAAATTCACCATACACAAGCTCCTATGGGGCAATATTTATGTTCCGAAATCTCATGAAAGAGAAGAGATTTGTAAAATTAAGCTTTTATAAAATGAATTTGAGGAGACTGCTTATTCCCTTTAAATAGACCTAGCATTGTCAATACAATACCCTGCGATTAACAATTAAAAGGTACATTATCACTGATTATTCTTTCATGTCACCTCTAAACCTGTATGAACGATGACTGGACGTCTTTTAACCAAATCATCATCGTAACACTTTATGATACTCAGTATCACACATGGTTCCTTTTACTTATAAAATTTGCTGTTACTTCATTTGCATAAACTCACAGGATCATCTATTTTGGGGGTGGGGTGGTGGTCGGACACAAATATTTTTAAACGAATGTCGTCGCTTTTCAGAAAGTGAGTTCCTATTTTCAGATATTCGAGAATAATTCCGGCTGTAAGCAAATAAAAGGTCTGGTCCTTTTCTCTTATATATGAATGGAAATTTTGACCGAATTTAGGTCAATCTAAATTAGGGCCCAGTGCTCACCTTCAACTACCCCGTATGGTCCGTCTACTCGATTGTATAATTGCCTTCCTTCTTTACAAAGAACCTAAAATATGCAGTAATCACTCTTCTGGTCACATAAATTTCTAGGCACGTAACCAGGTGGTTTAACAGAGAGGGTCGCTTTTCTGTTCGAACTGAAATCTAGAAAAAATTTGTACCTTCATAATAAATTTATGAACATGGACGTCGTTTTAGGGGCGGGGTCTTATTTATTGGGAAGTTAAACTGAGAATTTTCGAATAATCAAGAATACCCAAATGTTCCTGCTGGTGCAACATTTTGAAAATTTTGAATAGGTCCAAGAGTTGACTTGAGAGCTCTCTATTTGCTATGGGGGAGGCGGAGTTTTTGCAATCCCCTCGAGCCCCTCTGGTTACTAGCCTGAGCGGAGACAAGATGATCTGGACCTCACAATCCCCCTGGTCAAGCTGGACCTGATTTGCATTGTTAAAGTTGACTGCCTTTTCATTAATAAGTTTTCCCTGTATGATATTTCTTTGGTTTGTGGTAGGTACTTATGTTTCACTTAAGTTGATTTTGCTCGGGAAAGTCAATCATTGCTAAACTGTAACCATATAATACGAAGCAATGTCGTTTTCACTGTTTTTGTTCGCTGTTTTATTGCACAGGCTTGAAAGTGTAACGAATGCGAACGCAAGACAGAAGTAAGTGTTACCAGGGAGTTGTTACAACTCCCTGGTGTTACAGACTACGTTTGTATTATGATGCAGATATACTTCACGGCAAACTGACCGAAGGACGCTGGAATAAAACGGCCTCCCTTCCAAACTCACCAGGTAACCCTATGAACTGTAAAATGGTCGAAATCCAAGTTAAAATGAAAAAAAAGAAAGAAAGAAAAAAAGACCACGGCACAATTAGTTCACTGTAAATAAAAGCCATCATTCCTGTACCTATCTGGATGCTTTCATGATTTTGCCCATATTTTCATAGACCGAGCTCGTAGGCCGGTTTACACTCCAGTAAAAGTCGACGCTGTAAACTATACGAGAACCATGTAAGGATTACTTTCATGCCATACACATTTCGTTTGTAGTTGATAGCAGAGTTATATTTTGGGGTATACCCGGACTTAACTATTATTTTCCAACATCTAAAGACCATGGTTCTTTTGTTTTAAAGTTATCCCCAAAACATTCAGGATTTTTCCACTTACGCCTTCCTAGAATGGGGGGAATCCCCAGGTTATCCAGACTTGCAGAGTTTATTTATGTCGTAATCTCACGTGGTCTTGTTGCCCTCTGTAAGTCAATGTTCACTTACATTATGACCTTATCTATAACTGCATCGTTTTATTTAGAAGCCTTTGCTTCCTGTCGGGAAGCAATTCGTGGTATTATCCAGTAGCTATCTGGAGAACTGGATCGTCACAGCGCAACGTAAGGGACTCACATATGAGCTATTTTTAGCTGGATTCAACTGTTATTACTTTTAGATAGCCACTTTCGGGAATTCCTGGGTTTGGTTTAAGTCTAACACAAACTTCCCAGAAGAAAAGAGTTCTTGACTCTCTTTATAACGAGTACCGTCGGACTTGAGCTTACACTCTACAAACAGTTGGGTAAACTTTTACCCAAGGTTGGGTCCATATGCCACCTCCTAACCTGTTGGGTAAGAAACCACCCAAGTTGGTCAAAAATTACCCTTTCCTTGGGGAAAATTCACCTACCATGGGAGTCCTTTTGACCAACTTTGGGCAGTTTTTTTACCCAGCTTTTTAGGAGGTGGCATACGGACCCAACCTTGGGTAAAAGTTTACCCAACTGTTTTTAGAGTGTAGTCTTCAAAACTACAAAACTTTTCAAGTTGTGGAAAGTTCTGGGGGCTGTCTTGGTCCTATTGCAAGAACAATATTATAAATACTATCAGGAGCTACGGCCCCGAACGGACATGCAGGAAAACTAAACGTAACCAACAACTCGGATCCTCGGACTTTTACTGGTCAAAATCGGTCAGGTGTAGCTGTGCTCTAGATTCGATGAAATTATACAATGGTGAGGTCCTTGCGGAAAGTAGCGGGCCATTTGCAGTTACTGTATGGCTTTCCGTTGTATATCATCGGGGAGCTGTTACTCCGCGTAAAAAGCTCACTGGTACCATATTATGCTAAAGCCCAGAACGGTTGCGTTGCACACTTTCAAACGTTGTTCAGTGCACGGGAAATACGATAATTTGGGGAAAGGAGTTTAGACTGTGAGGGGTACATATAGGCTGGGCTGGGACCAGGTTTTCGCATACCCTCCCACTGCTCCTAAGGGTGATGTCATCATTGTCTGCCATGCGGAGCTCTGATCTGGGAACCCTGTCTCAAGTACGGTCGAGTTTACTACTTTGCAGCGTTGGTTTGATCCTTTAACAACACACGGTCCTATATTTTTTAGCCTTGTTACTGTTTTCCTGCATTGGCGTGATGGACCTAGGGACATTTGCGAGTTTGAATATAAGTAATTGTTCTGTATTAAAAGAATTGATAAATCTTGCCCCAGTTTTTTATTCTTGTCCCATGCTTTCACTAATTATAGCTCAGACTAAACTAAAGTGGCATGTGAAAGTTCAAGCTATTATAAAATGATTAATTTTCTCCAGAAATTTTGACAGTCATAATTATTTTAGGTGTTTTACTACCATCTGTATAGTCCTGCATGTTAACGTAAAGAGAGCCTTGTGGTTGTTGTGTATATGTCGCATTATGCCTCCTGTACCTACAAAATGGTGAATTAATTTTTTCCAAGGAGTCTCAGTCTCATTTGCTTGCTGTAAGTCTGCACTTTGGCAGACGTGATGATGTTTGTTTCCGGACATCTTCCCAGGCAAATTCCCACCCAGTGAATTGCCCCGGACACCCCCGGGACATGGACAGCGATCCCGGGGGACAGGGGGACATGTCCCCCCAATATTTGAGAAATCGCCCATTGACTTTGATTTTTCACACAGTAAATTTTTTGAATGGGGTCATGTTCCCCCAATATTGAGAGCGAATCTCCGCCGTTGCCCCGGGATATTTCCCAACCCAGACAATTCCTGCAGACAATTTCCAACCCGGACTCCAATTTTTTTTAGTGGGGGAACGTGTTTGAGGGTCTGTCTTGAGTGGCGGGAAATATTCGGGTAGGATTGTTTGGGGTGAGAATTGTCGGGGGGAGGGGGGGGAGGTCCACGGATATGGCCTGTGCAACGGTTGGTGCAACGGGAAAGGAAAAAAAAACATTTTTTATTAACACAAAAGCTATTCATTTTATTATCCGTAACTCTGGAATGACATTTTCAACGTTTAATGTGTACCCTGCACCTATATGATACGTCACAATGTGAAAAAGGTCCGAGGAAAATGGCGGGCCTTTAGAATTTTGTAAATGTTAGTTTAATTCGAGACAAAGAATTATTTATTGTCATTTTCGGGACTAGAATGGCTGTCTGTTCCAAATACAAACTCGTTAATATCCTCTATAGTCGAGTGTGGGTGAATACCAACTTCAATTCCCATTTCCTTGCATTTGTCCACCAGATCTTGGATGTTAGAGGGCGATAGTCTTAAATATCTACATTGAAGTGCCTCCAATGGATCGAATTCAGCGAGTTGTCTCTTCCGAGTAAGGGCAGGTATCTGTTTCATTAGTAATTCTTTCGCCAGTTGTTTGAACCTGTTTCTGCGGGATGTTAATCCACTACCTTGAGCTGTAAAGAATCCCTGAGTCGAGCTAGCAGAGAGAGCTTGCAGCTCGGCCAGCATGTCGGACGGAAGATCTACCGAAGAGTCGTGGTCGGAAGAACCTTTAGAAATGAGCGAAAAAAAAAGACATTAATTCGGACAATTTTCCAGAATTTGTGTCAGTTAAAAGTTTTGAACTGTAAAAGATGAAATCGTGTCGGAAAATATGTAAGTTTGTAACTTGAGCAAACGTTTATTTTTGACCGTCTAAACAGTTATAGCTATGACTGTGACAATGCCAATATTAATTAGCTTTCTACCGACCACCGTGACCAAAGAACAACCCAGCAGAAAATTCCCTTTGAATCCTTTTGTTCCAAATTGCATTAACCAGGGTTTCAGGGTTTTCAATAGTTGTTGACCGGTTTCCAAAAGGATATGGTTTGTTCAATGGGTTTTATTGACCGGTAACTATGATAGTAGAATAGACTTTGGCAAGTATAAAACGACTATGATTCGTAATGTAAATGTGGCTGTAAAGAAACAAAACTTGTAAAGGAGAAGGTCATGCCAAGTCGGAAACCCATATTAGATGATGAAGCAAATATGGTTGTATGAGACACGGTAACTGCTAAAAATAGATTATATATATATATATATATACATTTATATATAGTTATATAGTTATCTAGTTATAGTTATAAGTTAAGTTATTGGGTATAGATTCTTCATGTCGATTGGGATATGGGTCCTTTTAACAGTAAAGATGCATGTTTATTTTCAAAAGCACATAAGGAGAGGGTCCAGGGGGCCCAACTCCCTCCCACGTCGCACGTGCAGGCACAAAATTTGCTATTTTCAAGCTATATATATACTTCTTTTCGGCAATCGCGTGCCTAAAATTTCGGACTAAGGAGCTAAGCTTACCGAATTGAGCTAAGATAAGGAGCTAAGCACCCCTCCCCCACCCCCGCCATTGAAAGTGGTCTCGTAAGCCACGCTTACGTACGTGAACATGGCAATAAACAAATGAAACGGAGGTAAATATCTAAGAACAAAGAGTAGGAATGCAACTTACATTTTAAATCGTGAAGCAAAATACGGAGGTTCCCAGATAGTCATCGTAATAAAATCTTACACAAAGCAAACGGAGTATGACATGTACAAAAACTTACCAGTACTATCTTTCTCGGAACTGATATACTGCGTGTCATGTTGCTCTTTAGGACTGCGAACCCGTACCACGGGGGTGATCTCTCTACGAGTTGAGGTTAAAGAAGAATGGGATTTAGCGACGCTATGATGGGTCGCTGTGGATCTCTGTTGAGTGGTATCGACGGCCGTTTCTTTTAAGGTTGATACAGCCCCATCATTTGTTTCCGTTCCTTTAGTAGTAAAAGCGACACCTTGTTTCTTTCCTGGGAAAATGGATAGTATTAAAAAAGACATGATGAAGTCGCCTGTGATTTTCCCTCAAAGTTTACCTCAAGTCTAGAATTACAAAAGATATATTTTAGAGGTTGAAAATGACTCTCATTCATTCAACTCCATTTTTCAAAGCTATATTCTATTCCTGAGATATAAAAAATGTTGTAGAAGGATGGGTAGTAGTAGCCATTCCGACTCTAAAGTACAACAGCGTCACGCTAAAAACAACGAAAAACGCTCTCAATTTCATCGTACTCTCTTTGATTAAATTTTCGATCTAACCTCGATCATCTTCAGTTAAAGACTACAATACAGAATTGTATACAATGTTGCACTAACAGAAGGTAAGTAAAACAGCACTGAAGAAAAGAAAAGAAAGCTGGTAGACAAAAGCCTGGTCAAGGGTGACCAACTCAGTAGACAGTCACTGGGAACAGAACAGTAATGGAGAGGACCACTGGAATAAACTACGGTTGAGTAGTTCTATTCATAAGAAGTCTACCAGTGGCCCACTCTTCCTTTCGATTCAGCTTAGGGGCAAATTCACTGATGCAAACAGCTTCAGAAACTTGTCTACGCATAGGGTCGCCAATATGGGTGTTAAGGACGCTAACGGTGTAATTGAAATCCAGCCCATTGTGGCATTCAGTTTTATGGGTATAGAGAACTGATTGCTTGTCATTCATATGAGCTAAATGCTCATCGAATCTCTCCCCCAGACTTCTTGAAGTTTCTCCAATATATTTAAAGTTATTTCCACAATCTATACATTCAATGCAATAAACCACCTCCCTTTTCTTACATAACCCAGTTTTTATTTTACACAAATTACAAACTGTGGAATCAAAACACCCCTCTCTATCAAATGGGTTGGACTTACAAAGTAAGTTTTTCAATCGAGTGCCAGACCTTTCCACAACCTTTACTTTAAGTTCAGTATCATTAATAATTCTCTCAATATTTTTGTGCAGCACACTGTTAGGAGTGGCTTCAACAAAAAGAACGGTTTCAAGGTTATTTTTGTGATCCTTAAACCAGGTATATTTTTTGAGGGACTTTTCCATAGCACGTTCTTCCTGTTTCCATGATTTAGGTCTGAACAAGGGTACCACTCCATTTTTGTCATCTTCAATCATTTTATCTAATCTTTTCTTTGCCCTGGAATATACCTCAAAACGCTCATACCTAGAATAACCACTACATTGCATACGATTTATAAAACTTTGCACAGCCGTAACTCTTTCATGTTCAGGTAAGCTGAGAGACACATTTCTCATAATTCTGACGAGATCATTAGTTAGAATGTACATTTTAGTTTTCATGTTTAAGGCACCATTTTTATGTATGACATGCTTACTACTCATAGGTTTAGCATAATATGTATGTTGAATTATCGTGCATCGAAGGTTATCATGTACAATATCTACAGGCCAAACTTTTAGATCTAAAACTGGCATTCTGCCGTCAGCATTGAGATTTGGGCAATCATATGTCACCTGTATGCTTGGGTGGATAGCGTTAGCTAGCACACAAAGTTGACCCATTGTTCCTACATCTGAACAACTTTCGCTGGTACTCTCAACAACCAGCAATATGTCATCAACATACCTTGCATACATTAGGCAATTAATACCTTCTACAGCTAGCTTCATCTTAAACTCCCGGTCCCACCATATCATAAACACTTGAGCCACGTCCCCAGCTAATGAAACACCGATTGCGCCCCCACTTTTTTTGTTTGTATAGTTTGTTGTTGTTACAACAACAAACTATACAAACAAAAAAGTGGGGGCGCAATCGGTGTTTCATTAGCTGGGGACGTGGCTCAAGTGTTTATGATATGGTGGGACCGGGAGTTTAAGATGAAGCTAGCTGTAGAAGGTATTAATTGCCTAATGTATGCAAGGTATGTTGATGACATATTGCTGGTTGTTGAGAGTACCAGCGAAAGTTGTTCAGATGTAGGAACAATGGGTCAACTTTGTGTGCTAGCTAACGCTATCCACCCAAGCATACAGGTGACATATGATTGCCCAAATCTCAATGCTGACGGCAGAATGCCAGTTTTAGATCTAAAAGTTTGGCCTGTAGATATTGTACATGATAACCTTCGATGCACGATAATTCAACATACATATTATGCTAAACCTATGAGTAGTAAGCATGTCATACATAAAAAATGGTGCCTTAAACATGAAAACTAAAATGTACATTCTAACTAATGATCTCGTCAGAATTATGAGAAATGTGTCTCTCAGCTTACCTGAACATGAAAGAGTTACGGCTGTGCAAAGTTTTATAAATCGTATGCAATGTAGTGGTTATTCTAGGTATGAGCGTTTTGAGGTATATTCCAGGGCAAAGAAAAGATTAGATAAAATGATTGAAGATGACAAAAATGGAGTGGTACCCTTGTTCAGACCTAAATCATGGAAACAGGAAGAACGTGCTATGGAAAAGTCCCTCAAAAAATATACCTGGTTTAAGGATCACAAAAATAACCTTGAAACCGTTCTTTTTGTTGAAGCCACTCCTAACAGTGTGCTGCACAAAAATATTGAGAGAATTATTAATGATACTGAACTTAAAGTAAAGGTTGTGGAAAGGTCTGGCACTCGATTGAAAAACTTACTTTGTAAGTCCAACCCATTTGATAGAGAGGGGTGTTTTGATTCCACAGTTTGTAATTTGTGTAAAATAAAAACTGGGTTATGTAAGAAAAGGGAGGTGGTTTATTGCATTGAATGTATAGATTGTGGAAATAACTTTAAATATATTGGAGAAACTTCAAGAAGTCTGGGGGAGAGATTCGATGAGCATTTAGCTCATATGAATGACAAGCAATCAGTTCTCTATACCCATAAAACTGAATGCCACAATGGGCTGGATTTCAATTACACCGTTAGCGTCCTTAACACCCATATTGGCGACCCTATGCGTAGACAAGTTTCTGAAGCTGTTTGCATCAGTGAATTTGCCCCTAAGCTGAATCGAAAGGAAGAGTGGGCCACTGGTAGACTTCTTATGAATAGAACTACTCAACCGTAGTTTATTCCAGTGGTCCTCTCCATTACTGTTCTGTTCCCAGTGACTGTCTACTGAGTTGGTCACCCTTGACCAGGCTTTTGTCTACCAGCTTTCTTTTCTTTTCTTCAGTGCTGTTTTACTTACCTTCTGTTAGTGCAACATTGTATACAATTCTGTATTGTAGTCTTTAACTGAAGATGATCGAGGTTAGATCGAAAATTTAATCAAAGAGAGTACGATGAAATTGAGAGCGTTTTTCGTTGTTTTTAGCGTGACGCTGTTGTACTTTAGAGTCGGAATGGCTACTACTACCCATCCTTCTACAATTTCGACGATGACTCTATCACAGGTCAATAGAATTCTATGGAATTCTAACCTTAATAAAAAATGTTGAAATTTGAAATACTCGATTTGCGCAATAATTTGTGATGTTCTTCTTGTACAACTCACTTTAACTGCATTTCTTCTTTTAGGCATTAAAATGCTTACATGGCCTTGTAAAGTTTACTGTTTTCTTCCATAGCATGATGTAGGGAGAGGGCCTGCATAGTCAAGTTACCCAATAACCATAAGACAGTGATCACATTTTGGTTCAAGATGCAGCGATTTCTCACGAGTAGGTATTTCAAACTGTGTACCATGACCGCTGGGATTTTTAGCAAAGAGAGCTTTTAAAATATGGGTGATTCTTTCCTTTGCACTTCATTCCAAATATCATTTTGCATAGAAGAAGGATAACTGTCTAAAATACTTTCAATATTCTTCATTTTTTGCATAGTCAGTACTTCAATTTATTTGCTTCCATAAACCTATCACAAATTGGGAATTAAACAACAGCAATATAGCCTAAGCTGTACCCGTCTGCATTGTTTTGGAAGGGGAAGGGTAGGGGTGTAAAATTCGTAGGTTTATACCTTTCGGGGAATTCCTTTACTCAGTGATGTGCTATCATAGGAGTCAATCTACCACGTTTGTGATATCTTTGTGATGAACTGAGATGAGATAGCGCCACCATTTCCGAGTAACGCCCATCGAACTTACCTGTTTTATCATCTCTTTCCTTTCTTTTGACCTTGATCGTAATTTGTAGATTCTGCTCGTTGCGTTCCTTTACTGTGTTTCCCTTCTTGTCGGTGACATCATGTTGCTTCTTAACTCGATCAACAACATCACCCTTCTTTTTGTGTAAGATTTCTGCGTCGCCAGGTTTACGATCACTGAACACGGCAGTTACATCCTTGTTTTCAGTTTTCCTATCTACAGTGTCCGATCCTCTATGTTGTTGGTTCATTTTGTCTGTGAAGGGCTCGTTGTCATAATTCATGGGACGGTCAGTGGTACATATTTTATCATCGGGTTGGTTCGATTTCTGTGGGGCGGTTTTATGTCCGTAAGGCCCTATTTCATTGAAGAGATGTAGAACACCGACCTGTCTATAATTCTGAGGACAGTCAAAGTCTACGGTGTGGCGACGATGTTTGTGGCTATCACTGCAACAAAAATGAAAAAAAAAAAACACTGTGTTCCAAACAAAAGAACGCTTTATATTTTATTTTATCACAAGTCGATAGAAAAATCTTCAAATATAGGTAAAAATCACACAGGAATTAATTTATGTTCATTTTGGAAATTGGAACCGAGTGACAGAGCGGTTTAGCTCTGCCACACACTAATGTGTTTATCACAAGTGAAAGAATTCCTTCTGGAATTGATTAATTGTGATTAATCGCGATTTTTTCTTCAGAGAACTCCGAATTAACTCAACGGTTGAATTATTTTCAATGTAATAGGTTATCCGGCCGACAATTTAAGTTGCGCGCTGGACTGATAAATCTTAGCTGAAGAACCAGTTGCATTGATACGGTCGGTAAACTTTGCTCCCAAACCTTCGTACACTCGATAAGCCTTAGTCTCATTTTCACTATGCCGTAGAAAACTGAGTGCTTCCATGAATAAATTAGGTAAGGGCCAATCAGTGCTAATCTTCAGTGGTGAAAAATCCCGGGAACTTTTGGTTATTCATATAGGGGGAACTTATTGTCTTCCTTTGCCACGTATTTTTTTCTTTGTTTTATGGATTGATATCGGATTTTATTGACATTACATATTTTTGGTTCCCAGTCTAGGCGTGGAGGGGTGGGGTGGGGGGAACCAGCCTGAGACTTAAAAAATCTTTCCTTTTTAATTTTCAGGTATTCAATCTGAACTGAATTCGTTATTTATCACATTTATTGCTGATGGAAATGCTAAAAATTTCATTGTCCTAATTACAATAATAAGGCCCTGAGAACCCTGGAAAATGCATGTTTGGGCTTTTTTAGTCAAGATATTCCCTGGTAAGGGTCCCCTGATCCCCAACGTATAACAATACCTTTGGTACCCCTACAGCCTTATGTGACGGCTTCTTCACACTGAGCTCTGCTTCTCCACTAGAAACCTAAACTCGAGCTGCCACTGTTCATTGGTATGGTGGTACCTTAGCCCCCGAGAGTTTAGTGTTTGTAATTGAATAAAGCATTTTGCCAAGTTTATCGACTACTGTCCCCGAATTCTCTTCGCTGTGAATGCGCAGACGCGAATCAAAGTAGCATCGAAGATTTTTCCGGCCAATAGTCACTCTTTTGGACAATACTTTCCTTTTGAAATGACCCCTAAGCTGCGATGCAATGTTATATACCGCACACGCCAGGAAAGCGCATATTACAACGTTTAAATCCAAAAGTTTTCGTTAATGACGGCCATGCCCTTTCTCTCCGGTAGTATTTTGACCATTTTGACCGATAAACAACCACAACAGGTTAGCCTTTTCCAATTACACTATCGGTTTAACTGTATAATTCATTATCTCCAAATAACTGTTTCCTCGAATCGTTATTTTTATTCCTGGTACAAATGCCAGGAAATCACATCTATAGAGTGATTTTATATCAACATTTTCCTATCGGAGGCTCTTCACTATTTCCTCCATCGCCACTCCGCAACTTCCCCTCTCACATGTGAGGGCTCCACAAATAGCCCCCCCCCCCCACCACCCTTTTGTATTATAAAACTCCCGCATCTGTGACTGTCTGATCTGTGATAAAAATTAATTTCGGTGACACCTCTTTCTGATTTAAATGTGGAAGCACTAATATAGCACTAAAACAGACCAACAAACATCGTAATCGTAACAAATGACATATATGAGTTTCCATTCAATGTATGAGAGGGAGATACCATACTCACTGATGCATACGATGACGTCTTCTGATGGTATCCTTGTGTTCGTTCAGGTCCTTTATGGAGTGACCGTACCCTGCTGGTTGGTGGGGAGAGAGATAAGATTCCAACAATCCTTGAATCTCATTGCTGACATGGTGGTGGTGGTGATGTTGGTGGTGGTGGTGGTGATGATGCGGAAGATGGGGAAACTTTTTTGAATGACTGTCACGATGGATGGTGTCATGATCACTATCAGGGGCACCCTCATGTCTACGAAAGTCGTCACGTGATGCAGTCAAACTCCCAGGGTTCCTCGTTTGTGGATCTAAGACTGGCAGATAAGGACGACTGTCTGTCCCTCTCTTCAGGGAATAATTCGAAGAGACATAACTGGAGCCAATATTTGACGACATGTAAGAAGAGGAAGGATACGTTGGGTAAATGTGTGAAGATGCCACAGCCAAGTTAGAAGCAGTCAATTGGCCAGAGGGGTGGTGGATGGTATTTCTCCTGGACCTGTCAACGAGCTCGTGTCTCGATGACATTGGTGATCGATGCATAGAGTGCCTGGATGGAACCTGTTGAAAAAGACCACGTGAAATTAAAATGATTAAATGGTTCTGCGTTGGTGATTATTTTGAAAACACCAATTCTATGTAGACTGCAGTAGCCGCTTTTCATGGAATCTGTAAAAATGTGAAAAATGTATAAGGCGAAGTTCAGAAACATATAGCCCCGGGCAATTAAATGATGGACTTGTCTATAGTTTGTGCTTGAAATCGATAGAACAATGCTCGAATACGCAGTTGAATCACTAAGCTTCCGACAGCGTTCGTGAAGAAGAACATCCATGGTTTTAGGGTTGCCACCTTAGGCTTTCGGTTGCGCCGACCTAATAGACCTGTCTTTATAGATGACAATGAACAGACGAACAGTTGTATTTTTTCACAATCAGTCGGGCAGATTGCGACAGACTCAAATTAGCTGCGATTCAACGCTAATGACGTCACTGGATAATTTAGCTTCATGTAATAAACTAATCTTAAAGAAAAGTTATTTTTAAGCAAACGCAGTCCTTATAGGATGGGGTTGTTTGTGTGAAAGAACCCTCTTTAAAGGTGTTTCATTCATTCATTCATTCATTCATTCATTCATTCATTCATTCATTCATTCATTCATTCATTCATTCATTCATTCCTTTGTTCGTTCGTTTGTTCGTTCGTTTGTTCGTTCGTTTATTCGTTCGTTTGTTCGTTCATTATGGAAATGTTGAGCGCGTTGCGCACTCGCACATGATCGGTGTTCAACTATTACTTAGAAAAGTTTGACTTCGACTTTTTGTACAAGCTCTCAATTTGTTGCAATAATCTTTGCTCGAATGTGGTCCTATTCACAATAGCTCACATCTCCCCAAACAGGGCCTGCACATTTTTCGCAAACTGAAGACAACGATATTTTTGTAACCGGTAATAAGTTATAACAATGAAATATAATTGATCCCCGAAGTTGTCCAAAGGGCCTCATAATAATAACAGATAAATCAAATTCATGAAAACAAAGTATTAATTCAGCGAAAGTCTAAAGTAATTAGTAAAGGGAATAAATTTTAAATAGTGGAGGGATACCACTTACAATGAAAAAGGATGAAAAAGAAATGAACCACAATAATAAAAGTCCAATAAAACATTTTCATTGTCAACCCCCTTTGTTTATGTTCGAAGAAGTTTCTAAACATTTTATCACTTAAAAGTTGGACACTTACCAAGCAACTGTTTTCGAACGAATTCTTATGTTAAGTCCATGCCGATGGCCCCACCCCTGTCTTACCGTAACTCTGTCCTGCAAATACTCCGTCTTCTAGAATTGTCAAGCTGGTCACGTACCAGATACTAATTGCCCCTTCGACATTACAGAGGATGACTTACATGTGATAATGTTATCTGAGAGTGTGTTAATTTAATGAGAGGTGATTTTGTCAGAGAGCTGCAACGCACATGCGATCACTGTTCTTCAGGTATTTATGTAATCTACCCGTGTGTAACGTTTAAGTCTTTTCAAATATATTTTCTGCACCAAATGTAAGAGACATCCTCCATCCTTCTGGCCATGGCGATTTCGTCCGAAGGATGAATTTACCACGGCTTAAAAAGACCTGTCTCACCACTATAAATAAATGGTACAGTCCACGCAAATGTTCATTAGTTACTTTGAACAGGGAGGTGTAATTTCACCTCCCTGCTTTGAAGTTAACTACTACCTACCGTGATGTGAGGGGTTACTACCCTCCTGAAACTTGGTCGAGGCGAGTGAAGGTCTTCAGGATGACGATGATACTTTTCAAGTTGTAGCTTCTGAAATTGCTTTAGCAATTCTCTTTCCTCTCTTCGAATTATATGCTGTTCGACTTTAAACTCGTTTTGTAAATTCCTGAAAAGAGTCAGTATTTGTTCATTTTTCTTTTGCTTCAGATTTGTTCAGCCCACCCTCTAACAACAACTTGGTTAAATTTAACCTGGATCGTGATCACAGATTAGCCAACCCTTTCCTTTTCAATAATAGGAAAGGCCGTGTCAAAGTTAACACTTTCCTGGTTAAGATAATTATTACTTTGAAATACTGGTCAAATATAATCTGGGTCAAATTAAACCATACTTCCTTCGTTGATTACCTTTATCAGGAAAAGGTTAGCTAATCTGTGACCACAACCGTTTTTACATTAAACTATACGAACTATAGGGTGTTTTAGAAGCTCTTTACACTTTCCTCCCTCAAAGCAAGAACACAAATGATTGTGTCCCCAGGGACCCACATATGGAGAGTGAAAGAATGACCCAAATAAGCACGGGGCGGAAAGAAAATGAACCGAAAGGAATTAGCAAAGGGTTGAAGTCTAGTCCTTTACAGATGAATGGGTTTTGAAAGTAGCTTTCCGAAAATCTTTCAGCGACATTTTTATTACGCGATGGGGGGGGGGGGGGGGCTACAATCCTCGTCCCCCTGGCTCATGCTCAGCTGGAGAAAATAATTTGAGCGAACAACCGGAAGAGAAAGCCAAGAAAACGTCTGCATTTTCTGTTGAACCTTGAGAACTTCAGGTATAGATCTAGCCTCAGAGATCTATAGGCGGTGCCTACATCCAGATGAAGGAAATCTTGTTGTTACCCCAGTTTTATGTGGAAGTACTCCAGTTACACGATTACCGAATTTCATGGAATCTTAGTGAAATAACTGCGTGTGCTAAGTGCACTTAAACCGGTCAAAATCCTCCCAGTATTCTTGATGATCGCCTCAGCCGAAGAAAATTAAAATTGGTGTGATACTAAAATAATTTCTCCCTGCGAAGTAGCATCACAATACTGACTTACCTATAGATATGCAGTAAGTTGAATAAAATTTAGCCATGACGAACCTAATTTCTCTTTATTCAGATAATAATAAAAAATGAACTCTAGAGGTGCGATGTCGTTACTTTCTACAAAACACCCTTAGGTCTATTTATAGTATTCCAATTTGTAGCAGAACGAGTACATCATTTGTATTTTGTATACTTCTTGGAAAGGCCAATGTGATGCTTTTTGTTTTAGTCCATTAGTCCAAGGACTAAGACGAAAAATGAAGGGAACTCAAATTGTTTCCCTGAGTTAGGCAAGTTCTATATCAAAATGATCCATATTCCTACCGATTTGTTCCGACCCCTTTATAGTCCAGAGCTACGTTCCACTGTATTTTGTACCAAAGGTTACTTTGGGAGTGTTCACCTAGGTGACGATCGTCGCTACAACGATTGATGTTGGAGTTTCAAGGTATACATGCACCTAGGCATAGCCTTTATGTTCAGAGTAGAAAAACATGGCTATGAATGGTACGAATTTAAAATAGTAAAAGTTTCATGTCACTTCAAGGCTTGGATACTATGCAAAAATGAAAGTTCAAAGTAGCAGTCAACAAAGTAGGCATATATACATGGAGTTTCATGAGTCGATAAAATATTGTGATGGTAAAATATGAAAAAACACGATGAAGTTAAATAAATAAAACTTCCTGATAATACTTTCTATGTGTCCACCTCATTCTGCTATGTTTTGTTTTTGCTCGAAACGAGCAAGCCCTAGAAAACGAGGTTTGAAATGAAGGTGGCAGTATACATCACAATGTTTATGATGGAACCTTGAATCAATCACTTCAGAAAACGCCGACAGCTAAAATACTGTTTATCACCAAAGTCAAGAATAATAATGTTAAAAACAGAGAAAATGTTGTCTTTTCTATCAAAATTTTGAATTGTTTCACCCAAGGCACTCTTGTCACCGTTTTTGGTAAAATTTGTAAAATCTTAGTTCATTGTAATGCTAAAACTTGAAAACTTGGCAGTGAGGAAATTATTCCTTTGAAAATAAAAAATAACACAATAATAATAATAATTTATAATAAATTTTTGATGAATATGCGATGCAGATCTTTTTGAAGAATATGCGATGCAGATCATGCTCACGTTTGAATCAAATATACTAGCCTTTAGAACGGAGAGATCGGCTCAACATAGCCTACCGATCGACTCAAGATACTCCTACTATACTACTCCGCAATCTGCTGACTTAGTATTTGGGTCGCTTTGGGGTGTACCATACTAGTTCAGGGAACAAAGGGTACGTGAAAACTAGGCCTAGGTACCCTAGGCTACTACTATAATAGCCTAGGGTACATAGGCCTAGTTCTCACGTACACTAGTATGGGAAGCCCAAAGCGACCTAGTCCGCAGTCTGATGACCTAGTATTTGGGAAGCTTTGAGGCTTCCCATACTAGTTCAGGGAACAAAGTGTACGTGAGAACTAGGCCTAGGTACCCTAGGCTAAAAGCGACCTAGCCTAATACGTACTAGGTTAGCAGACCACGGACTACTACTGTACCCAATTTTGTAGTCAATCGGAATACGTAAGCCATAGGCTTGGGTGACCGATTAATCTGAGTCCGATTAGGCCTAGCGAGTATCATATACTACTTTACCAATAAGACTATGAATAAGCCATATTCCATCCTAAACTATGACAAAAACCATCCAAAACTACCAACTTTTTTTCTAATAATGAACTCTGGAGGGTGCTCAAAACAACACTTCCTAAAACCACCCGGTCCATAAAAGAAACAGGATTTAGGTATCCCCATTTTCATACAGCTCAGCTATGACGATGTATTTTTTATAGAATTTTTGCCGTTGTTGTCAGAATAATTTAGCTTCTTGCCCGGGTATATGGTGAACTCTTCACACTCCCAAGATTAATTTTGGATTAATTTTACCGACCTTTCAATATCCTTCAGTTGAGCCTGTTCCTTCTTGTTGTACACACATACCGAGTGTACGATGCGATGGTCCATAGTTGGATCTCTCTCGATTTGCATCCCCTCCGCCCTCCCGTCCATTTCTAGGAACTGGGCTTTAAGTTCGATGTCTTAATACAGAACGAATAGTTCCACGTTCTTGCTTTAAAACATGTTGACAGAACTAGTCACCGAGTACTCACAACGACGTTAACTTTGGGTTAAATGGCCGACCTAAGATTGGTGGCAATTAGCCTAATGCTGGACTGACCTAGGTGCGGCCAGCGTCTAACGTTCGACTAGCTGTTTGTATACAATGTGTAGTCATAAACGTTGGCATGGCCTTAGCGTAAGCATGCATTCTACTTAGTGAAAACATGCCTTATGGGAGAGGGCGCGTGCGCGTGTCTGCGAATATGAGTGCGCGTATGCGTATGCGTGTGCGCGGGCGCGTTCTTACGCGTGTGTAAACCACACAGAGGACTAGAGTTATCGCTGATCAACGCCAGACAATGCGCCATACAGAGGATTCGAAAACGTGTGGGTGTGGAGTAAATAGACCTTATGCATATGATGTCACAGAGCAGAAAGAGCTCCCTCGTTTGGAGGAAAAGCGCGCATATCATTGCAAGTTACACCAACAAATGCAGACAGCTAATTTGTCAACCAATCGAATGCGTGCGTAAGTCAAATACACTCGCTTGCGAAATCTACCCCGTTCGTGTACGTGTGCTTCATTGTTTTCCTCCACAATGACGTCACTATGATGTTAATGCATTTAGTCTGCTGTAAGATGCTGGTTCATTGTCGCGCGCAATCATGCAGATAAAAGTATAAATGCGTCAATTACAGTAACTATATTTACCCGTGGTGCCGAGAAATGTCGTCTACGACTTCTCGAGCTTTTCTTTTAAAAGCTTATGTAGCGCGCAAGGTGCCTTTCTTCTCAAAGATACTATAAACATAGATTCCAAACTCCTGTAAACCTTATGCATATGATGTCACAAAGCAAAGATATTATAAGCATAGAGAGGTTGGCGTGCGTGCACTTTTAATACGCGTTCTATACGCTTAGAATACATTTCTCTGTGCATGTATCTAAATTACGTGACGCTCACTACCGCGCCCATTGCTTTCCCCGTTATATGCGCGTGAGAAGTCGACGCACATTTTTAACTGCCCTTTTTGGATCATGGTAACTGACCTATTTATAGATTGCGGACTTCAAAACAAGTTTTGCGTGCTGTTGATTTTCAGCTGGACGGTCGTCGACCGAGTTAACGTTCTGTTAGAAACAGGACGGTACAGGGATTGCCATGGTAATTTCCCTCGTCCATAAAAATAACGTACGTGTTTCTGTGACGTTAAATTTTAAGTTAGCTGTATGGAAACGTACATCATTTGTTCATGTGGCATGCAAGCTGCTGACCAAAATGAACACGACAAACAACAACAGTGCATATCTTGTAAGCCATTTTACGAACGATTCCGTGCTAAGCTAAGGGAAGCTATCTTGAGCTAGAAACTTTCACAATTTCATAAAATACCCAGTAACGATGGGGTCTCTAATCCTGTGTAGATTCGTCATTGTTACAACTTAGCGATGAGTGTGGATGCTAACAAAGTACTGCAACTTAGTTAATAAATGAGCGCGTCGTTGTTTTGTTGTCATTCTACCCCACCTTCATCTTTAAAATCTAAACGCCTTAAATGTCTGAGGACAGAACGCCGGGCGTGCGTGCGTTTAACTCTCCGTCCTGTTGCTCTACCGTCCCAAAATCGAAAAGTCTCTACTGTTATGGAACTTGACTTCTCATGGTAACCCAAATATCGGGACGGAAGTGTAAATTTTACACGCGCGTCATTCTTTTCGGTGATCTGCTCACAAAATAAGACCGCAAAATAAGAACGCGTTACATCAAATGCCATTGTTAGAATAGGTTGGTTTGCTTGCGCGTGGATTACGCACAGAATACGTTTCTGTGTGCATTTATCTGGAACACTTGACGTGCACAAGTTGCTCGCTCAGCTCAGAAAACGAACGCACTAATTGGCTTTTCCGTTTTTAACGCTCGAGAAACATACGTGTACATGAAGCTACTCTATCTGAAGATACCATGTGCAGAGAAATCCTAAGCTTTAGCTAAAGCTTAGGAATTCTCTTACCATGTGGTAACTGACCAAAAATAGGTCTATATGGACTTCAAACCAGTCCTTGCGCGTCTATGTTTAATGTTTATTTGGAACACAAAGTCACTTTAGGATAAGTTGCTTAGCGCCTCCCCCCCCCCCCCGGTAGATAAAACCCACAATAAACGCAGAGTGTAGGGACATTTCACAGAGTGTAGCAACGTAATTTTAAAGCCAAAATTTTTCCGTTTTCTAAATTCGGGATTCCGTATTGTTAATTTTTCATTTTCCGTGATCTTCTCGTTTTCCGTGTTTTGCCGGTTTTTCAATAAATAAGGAAATTTTACTATGAATGGGCCTAGGGCACCGTTTTGTGTGTACCTTTTCACGCTGCTAAGCTGTAGAGTAGTAGTAGCATAGTCTAGTAGACCTTGATAAACAGTAACAGTATCCATTGTTCTCCGCTTTGAGTGGTCTAAAATTGGAAGTTTACAACTTCTGCTCACATTTCTAATGTTTCTTCATTGCGAATCATCCCGAATTCAGTGTTCTATCACCAATTCCGTTAATTCTGTGCGTTTTCCGTAACGCGGAAAACGTGGCTTTACGTTATTTGTTCAACGCGCGGAACGGGGGGTTCAACATTCACCCTGGGAACGCGCTGTTAGCACTAGAAGAGCTAGTCCGCAGTTTGCTGACCGACTATTTGGGAAGCTTTGGGGCTTCCCATACTAGGTCAGCAATATACCCATTATCAAAATTGGGCTACCGCACCTTCAAAAATTTTGAATGGTCTCGAACTTTCTCAAATTCACGTATACTCCTAAATAATTGACCTCTACGGGTTCTTTATATGCTTAAGACCCTTCAAATTCTAAGAGTTCAGGGAAAAAAGTGTACGTGAGAACTAGGCCTAGGTACCCTAGGCTATAGAAAAGCCAGCAGTTTGTATCCCTTTGGGAGTTTTATCGGAGAAAATTTTAAACACTTGGAATTTTGTGGAAGAAAATATGAAAAATTTAGGTTTTTTTGAAGGAAAATTGGACAATCTGGGGTCTTTATTAAAGAATCTGCCCTTCCTATGAGCAAAATCAAGCAGATCGTAGGGCAACTGAAGGTAGTTGGGATTACATATTTTATCGTACGGATTAGGCTCCTCGACGAAATTGGAAAATTTCCCCGATGGGGGGCACCTTTCCCTGACGGGTGTCATGGCCCCGCCCACCAACCCACCCCCCGCTGGCGCCACCCCTGTCTGGTACCTTGTAGGCTGTCCAGTTAAGACATCCCTCACATGGTGATTGGATTTTTAAGCCAAATATCAGAGGAAAAGCCTGAGATTGGATATGTTCCTAAACTACTGGAGACAATTTTCTTCAAATAGCTTAGTCAGAATTGGCAGGTTAGGAATAGGTCTGTAATTCTCATAAAAATTCTTATTTAAACATTGTTTCTAAAAGACAGGTCTCACTTGAGCACAACTGAAGCCAGCAGGGACAGTCTCCACACTTATAATTTTGGTTACGATAGGTAATAGGGATTCAATACAAATCTTGAGTAGCGGCATACCCAGGGGATTTTGATTTTAGTTTGCAGACATCAAGTTCAGAGATGCAAGAAAAGCAATCAAAGTTAACTGTTAAGCGCATGTCACACTAGAGCGATTTCGGATCGGATTACGGTCCGACTTTTGTGAGTTTTAGTTAAAATCTTCTCCATCCCTGGTCAGAAAGAGCCAACAATTAACCAACATGTGTGAATATATGATTTGCATCAGAGGACTACAAAAATGGAGTATAAACTAATTATTTCGTTACGTCACATCGGCAGACAGCGTTTATCGGATACGCGTGCAAAAAAATCGGATTGATTTTCGAACAACCGCCCTTTTTATTTGAGCGGTATAAGTCATATAATGGTAGCAGAACAGTTTGACGTGAAACAAACTAGGATCAGTTATCGATATAGCGTGACCATCCTTAGAACAAAGTCTGAATATAAAACTATTGGTCCGATTTAGAAAGGTTCGAATCAGATTTCGGGTTGAAAATCGCTATACTGAGTGTGACCCGCCCTTAAGGCTTGCAGTACTGTGGTTAAAGTTTATTGAGACCAGTGATCGAAGGAATTACAAAATTTATCAACAGAAGACCGTGTAAAAGCTGAGTAAATCCTATCAACTTTGTTCTTAAAAAGTTACAAAAGTCGTTGCAGAGAGACTGCGGGTGTACATGGTGCGGCAGATGGAAGGTTCTATAAATTCAGACTCGACATATGGTGTCCGACATATTTTCAAAATTGAAAGTGTCTCAGAGCAGCTGATCCTGTATGCAAGTTTTACTAAAGTCCTGATTTTTATACAAATGTCAACTAGCCAGGTCGGCAAGCCTTACTGGTCACACTTTGTTCTTGTTGAACATTGGGACCATATACTTGAATTATTCTGGCTAAAAATAGATGTGCTCCTTGCTTTATCTGCATGAGGCTGGACATCCAGACGGATTCATGGAGAGATTTATTGGGTAACAATTCGTTCTGCCATGAATATGATTAGGAATATTCTTTTTCAAAGTACAAGAAAACTCCATACTATACCTGTCCCCATTTTGTAAATACCTCAGAGCTTCCGGGAGGCCCCTCTTGACCTCTACTAAGATGTAACCCTTGAACCCCACCAGTGCCCTAGGGTGACCTCAAAAGCTTCCCAGCCCTTACAGACTCGGAGCCGACCTAGCATTACTTTGACCTACTTCGCCGGGTTCACTTGTGAAGACTCCTAAGCCTCTGCATCGAAACAGGAGGGGAAAACTGCCAAAAGCCAGATGGAAACTTTTATGCGCATTTCACTCGCATCTAATTAGGTCTCCTTAAAACCGTTCTTCTGGGCTTAAGATATTTCTGTGTATTCTTTCTACGAGGGGTCAAAGCCAAGTTGGGTTGCGAATGTTCCGGTTAGTAGTTGGACGGGAATCCAAACAATAAGATACGAATACAAATAAATTTGATTGTTCACGACCTATTGCCGAAAACATACGCCGATGATTACAGATAATCCTAATTCAGTTGGAATTATGTTGGAAGGTAATAACGAAAGAAGCAAAAAATGAGTAGAAGCATCAACTATACTAACCCCTATACGTACCGTTTTCTGCATTTTGGCTGTTGTGGATTTCAAAATGGCTCTCCCTACGTACTTGGCTTGCTCGCAATCATTGAAACTCCGTGCCTAGACCTGCGGTTCTCAAACTCTTTGAGGGTAAGGGCTATACACATAGACAGATCCGAGCTCGAGGGCCGCGGGGGAGGTCCAAGGCTAATGGAGAGGACTCTCATTCTTAAGAGGGAAACCCGTACTTAAGAGGTCTCTAACCGGTAAACCTATCTATGGCAAGCAGTAGCGGATCTTGGAATGTTTCATAGGGGTAGGTCCTTAGAAGGCGATCTGCACTGTCTTTTTAGAGTGCCATATGAGACCAATCCGACCTCAGCCTCACCGTGGTTGAGTATGAGGTCAGAAGATTTGGCTTTCCAAACTTCCTAGATTGCAGGAAATCCCACCCTAAAACACACATTTAACGACTCTACTGAGGGCTTAAATTCTGTGTTTACCATGCGTGACTGAGATCAGGCTTGAGTTGGTGGAACAGGAGAAAAAAGTTTGCATCCTATAATCCGACTTGCAGAAAACTGCATTCTGAACAGTTCAGGGAGGTGGTATTACCTCCCTGAACGGATGTAGTCACTACAGTCAGGCGCGGGGCCACAGGGGGGGGGGCAGGGCAGGCATTTGCCCCCCTATGGTTTTTCAACCCAAAAAATAAAATCGTCTTAAAAACGTTTTAAGACACATAATATTGTAGGGGGTGGGGTGAGGTGTTACAGTATGTCACCCATCTATCACAATAGTAGTTAAATTGTTCGTTACAAAATACCTGAAACTTGCAATCCCCGCACGGATAACGTTTTCTGTTTTCTCCATTGTTTACGTGAATGCAGGTTAAGTATTACATAAAAACTAAGGCCATTATACCGTACATAACGGGCAAACAAAAAGGGCATAGGAACCGTGAGTAAAGCTGAAACAATACAGTAGTATACCCTAAAGCCAAGTTATTGTGAGACCTTACACATATGGTGTCACAGAGCAAAAAGTTCTCCCTCTCTTGGAGAAAAGGTGCGTATCATTGCAAGTTACACCAAAAAATACAGACAGCTAATTTGTGCATCAGGGGATACGCCTGATCCATGAATCTCTGTCAAACCAAAACCCCAACCCTACCCGTAACTCGGAATATATTTTCGTCCTGGGAATCTTCGGTCTTTAGTGAACCTTCGACCAAGTGAACCTTTCGTCTATGGGTATTGCCCCCTGTCCGTATTATGTAATGTTTGGCAATCTCAAACATTTACTGTCTCTCCATTCCCAGCATGTGACCATTTAAAATTTAGAACGTAAACATATATATATATATATATATATATATATATATATATATATATATATATATATATATATATATATATATATATATATATATAATAGAAATATGGTCCACGTGTATTCCGATAAATAACAGGTAAACAAGCAGAACACAAAGCATAGTTGACACAGCAGGAATACATTAAATGTATTTTTAATGTATTCCTGCTGTGTCAACTATGCTTTGTGTTCTGCTTGTTTACCTGTTATATATATATATATATATATATATATATATATATATATATATATATATATATATATATATTGGGGGTATCATGAGTCAATCACTTAACGAACATTTTGACAATAAAAATATAAAAACATTTAATAAAATGAGATAAACTTTGAAGTAATATTATATGTCTCCCTTATTACATACGCGTAGGAAGCGGGGTCAAAAACCCCTTATTTGTCTCTTTAGTGAAAACTGTAAAAAAATTGCAGTAATTTTCCTTAAAATTGCCCAAAATGTTGCACCAAATTGCATCTGAGGACCCTGAAATACCCAAAAATTTTCCAAAGGGGAGGGGGACACCCCTCCCTTTAGACTCTTCCCCAGGACAGCGATCCGAAACAAGGTTCAGCCCCCAGTCTCGAAAAGTTACCTACGCCTATATCTTATTGTGCTTTATTTTGGTGTTGTCCCGACTGAGTAATCCATAGAACACGAATTTTAAATACTAGGTGCATGGCCGTACACAACACAATCTTTACTGTATGAAAAATCTTGAGTCAATCAGAAAGAGAGAAAAGAAAAACAGGGCGATGCCACATTGGGCAGGGGACAACCGCCTCCTATCATTTGCAAGAACAGGGGAAAGAGAGAAGGAAAAGAACAGGAAAAAGAAAAGGAGAAAACGAAAGAGAAGAAGGGGAAGCGAAGGAAAAAGAAGAAAGTAGGAGGCTGGGGTAGGCATATATTTAATCCATACAATTAGTCCAGACAGCCAGAGCTTCCAGGAGGCCCTATTCCGGTGTCTGCCAGCCTTTAGATACCTTGTATAATGCATACATGAAGCAACGAAAATATTCGTAATAGTTCGTGTTTCTGTCGACTCAACGCACGTATTTTTGAGTGAAAACATACCCATTCATAAAAGGGGGTGGCTTCAGGAGGTTTGTTGACTACATACCCTTCTCTTAGACAACAAAGGCTACTCTCCTCTTTCACTAAACCAAAACTTAAAATTCAATAAAATTATTAACACTTTTCAGCCATATATGATCAGCTCAAAAAATACCAAAGACATCACCATTTTGAATCTAAGCAATCTTAAATTGATAAAAATTTCTCAAAAGGGCGGGGACACCCCTCCCCTTAGACCCCTCCCCAGAAAAGGATCTTTCCCTCAAGCAAAAAATTAAAATTCAACAAATTATGAACACTTTCTTACTTATATGATCAGTTCAAAGATATCACCATTTTGCATCTAAGCAATCTTAAATTAATAAAAAATTTCTCAAAGGGGAGGGGACACCCCTCCCCAGAAAAGCATCTTTCCCAAAACAAAAATTAAAATTACTAAATTATAAACTTTCCAGCCATATATGATCAGTTCAAAATATGTACCAAAGACATCATCATTTTGCATCTGAACAACCTTAAATTAACAAAAAAATTCCCAATGGGGAGGGGCCCTCCCCTTAAACCCCTCCCCAGGACGGCGATCACTCATCTCACGCTTTGCCCCCCCCCCTATCGAAATACCCTGGCGCCGCCCCTGACTACAGTTTTCATATTTTCTTCCTTTAGTAGACAGTATGGGAGAAAACTCTAGATCCGTCTTCTCAAATGAGGTCAAACAAAGGAGGTGGGGCTGAAGTCAAGGGGCATACTCCAAAAAGTGGAAAAAATTTAAGTTGATTGAATGATTCTTTTTATTTAAAAGAGCTGTGGCAATTAGGGCAAGCACATACACATATTGCCGAACGCAATTGGGCAAGTATAATAATTTCAATAATCTTCAACGCATCCTCAGGACGATTCGTTTTTTTTTTAGTTTAATTGTACAATTACCCTCATAGCAACGTCGTGGTCGACGTATTTATCTCAAATTTTGGAATATAAAACTTTTAAGTCTTAGCTAGAGGTCTATTTTCACTGGCGTATGGCGGACTTTTTGCCCTGGACCTGACACAAATTTTGAGAAACGCAACTATGAACTGGCCCTTACACCTTGCACCTATATATTGGCTGACTCTCATGTACGTGTTAAAGAGGCGCACTTATTTCGAAGTAAGGAAGGTAAGGAAATTTACCGAAAGCCACCCTCCATGGATATTATATGGCTCCACCCTCACCAAAGATGGTCCCTGGTTGGTATGGTTAGGTGGTGTTCTTTATGTGATTAACTACAGCTGTAAAGCGTAATATCGGCTCATGCCTTGTGATCTATGTGCCCACAGGACAATGATGCTTGTATGGACCCTTTTCCAAATAGCAATTACAAAGGATTGTGGGATAGCATTTTGGTCTGCATCATTCTTATCCACAGTAAAATGCCATTGACAAAAATAAAAGCACACAAAAACTATCCCACAATCCTTTGTGACTGTTATTTGGAAAAAGGTCTATTAACATGTGATATTGTAACCTTTGGCTATATGCTCTGTGATACGTACCCATAGAAATAAAAGTAAGGCTTACTTTTATTTCTATGTACGTACCAAACACATGCAGTAATGCAGTACATTATAAGAAGTGTGCACTGCATACGTATCACATATAAAACACATACAGTACATTATTATTGTGATAGAGGGGGGTACATTCAGAGGGAAGCATGAGCAAATACTAACGACGACCGCTGCAGTTAATCGCATGTGTACTTATTATGCTGAGACTATTATGCAGGCCCATGACTTCCACATTGTCACTTTTTGAATAGGAATCTAGCAAAGTTAGGGAAAGTAAAAACCTTTTTTTTAAAAGGAGAGGGAAAATCCAAGGATTTCGACTAGATTCTAAGGAAACTGTTAATTCAAAAATTCAAAGAGAACTGTTTTTTGTACATTGGCCCCCGTTCTGAACTGAAATAGCTCATTGCGGGTAGCGCAATTTTTTTCCCACGAGGTTATGGGCAAATCATGCCAATGGACCAATCAGCTTCTTGGAAATAGGCCACACCCCTAATTCCAAAATGACAGCTTTTGAACCATTTTTTTGTAATTCTGACGCCAGATTATGAAAGAACAGGCCAAATAACCCCAGTCCACTTAACCCTAACCTTAGAAATAACCCTATCCATGATTTTGAAACAAATTTGAAAAAATTTTGAAAATCAGATTTGCCCATAACCTCGTGGGAAAAAAAATTGGGCTTGCGGCGAGGGCTAGTTTGTCAGAACATAATATAGGCCTATAACGTATAGTGCTTATATGTATGCTCCGAACGCCTGTGATAATTAAGAAGGGTGCAAAAGCATT
This sequence comes from Holothuria leucospilota, assembly GCA_029531755.1. Classification (NCBI taxonomy): domain Eukaryota; kingdom Metazoa; phylum Echinodermata; class Holothuroidea; order Aspidochirotida; family Holothuriidae; genus Holothuria; species Holothuria leucospilota. The sequence goes on along the minus strand of CM055965.1, from coordinate 36,029,934 downwards.
TGCATCGGGAATAGTGAAAGTTCCGTTTGGTATGAGTAGAATCTCTGGCTTCTTGCACCGGATATTGAGTCTAAAATCTGAATAATAAATATATCTTGCGTCTCATTTCAGGAAATGAGATTTTAAAATATGGAAGCGTGTTAACAAGTTTGTAGGCTACTGTTCAACTTGAGTACGGAGCTGAGCTTTCCTCTCAGTATGTGGCGTCATGGAAGACTCTCCAAGTAAAGAATTGCTTTTTTGCTCAACGTTCTGTCACGATGAGGAAGATGTGAGTACATTTAGTGCTTTCAAAGCGAACGACGGTTGTTAAAACATAAATGTCAAGCGTAACTTTCTGGTAACTAAACTAGGACTCGGCCTAACTTTAATGTTATAGCCGAGGCCATCCTCACGTTAGGCTAAGTTAACATGAAATTAGGTTAGCCTAAGTTAACTCGGTATAAACTTGAAGTGAACAACATTGAGCAAAAGCTTTGATTGTGCTGTCAGTATGGCTATTGAGCTCTGCACATATTCAGCCACATAACTGATAATGCTCCACATGTGTTTTCCAGTCTGGAAAGTTCGTATCTGCTACACCGAATTTTTACGCCAGTAACCTGTTTTCTCAACCTTACGCCACGCCAAATTGTTGTACTGTGTTTTAAGTACAGTTTGTATGTAAAAGACAAGAAAATTACGCCATGAAATTGGCGTATAAGGTCTTTACTGCACGCCGAAGATCTTCGGCGTAACATACATGTTTTCCAGACGGGTGTGTTTTGCCTTTTGGACCTGTAACTTAGTGTCCATCAGTCCATGATGTTCGCTGTGCATAGAATTTATTCCACTGCGTATGCATACAGTACAATGCAGCTGTAACTTTTAAGTTAAAGCCTAGCATGCTTGTACCCTTTGCTGTGAATACAGAAAAGCTTTCTATTTGTTGTTAAGGTCTCAAGACCAGAGTTCTTATTAACTCCACATCTGTGCACTGCTTAAAGGGGCACATTGAGTTGGTTCACGTAATTCATGATTTTTTATTACATCTGTTGAGGTTTACTCACATCTTGATAGGCTAGTAAATGGTCAAACTAAGAGATTCTGCACATCTGACACACAACTGAAATGGTAATGATAGGGTAATTAATGATTAACATCATTTCTTACAAATTCATGACCAGACACTTTTTACAGGTATTAATCATATGAAACCCCTGTTCAAAGACAACCAATGAGTGAGGCTTATCCCGATACCATTGGCAGGCTTGCAGCTCCTATAACCAACAGCTTAACATAACATAACAGGTTAAAGGGCAAAGGAGGGCTAAGGCCCCATAAGATGCCCTGAAGTCCATACAACCTTAACTGAAAACAAAGAACCAACCAACACCAAACGAGCCCAGCACAATTAGATTCTACCACACTTATGGAAGAACTTGTCAATGTTAACCTTAAAGCAGTGCACAGATGTGGAATTAACTACCCACTCAGGCAAACTATTCCACTCGTTAACAACTCTATGAGAAAAGCTGAACTTCCTAATGTCGAGCCTTGCAAAATTCTTAACTAGCTTCCCACAATGGCCTCGAACCCGAGAATTACATTGAACCTTTAAATAATTGCAAGAGGACAAAGGATTCCTTTCAGAGAGAAATTAGTACACCTGAAGCATGTCCCCCCTAATCCTTCTCAACTCCAGGGTGGTAAGCCCAAGATGCTTAAGTCTAACATGATAAGGTAGGTGTCTCACCTCGGGTATAAGGCGAGTGGCTCTCCTCTGAACCTGCTCTAAAAGAAGCTTGTCCTTTTCATAGAAGGGACTCCAAGCCTGGGCTGCATAGTCGAGGTGGGGTCTTACCAACTGCTTATACAGATTTAGTACAATTTCTTTACTAAAACTACTGAAATTCCTCTTGATCAATCCAAGCACCCTATTAGATCTAGCAGCAGCAGCTGCATACTGTCTAGATGGCTTTAAATCACCTGTAATAACTACACCCAGATCCTTCTCAAAAGTCACATCACTCAGAATACTACCATTCATGTTATAATCATAGCTGAAATTTTTAGGACCAAAGTGAAGGACTTTGCACTTATCTGCATTAAAAGACATTTGCCAAGTCTGAGACCATGAAAATAACCTATCCAAGTCTTTTTGCAGTAATGAGGCATCATCCTTATCACTAACTTTCCTATAGAGCTTAGTATCATCAGCAAACTTACTAATACTAGATGTGAGAGAGCTATCAATATCATTGATGAAAATTAAGAAAAGAAGCGGGCCAAGAACAGAACCCTGTGGAACTCCACTTGTAACTTCTTTCCAAGAAGAGAAATTACCATTAACAACAACTCTCTGAGATCTACCATTGAGCCATGAATTTATCCAGTCAGCACAACTGCCCTTGATGCCTAACCTATGCAGTTTAACCATAAGTCTACCTAATGGAACTTTATCAAAGGCTTTTGAAAAATCAAGGTAAATGCTTCTGTGACTGAAGGTCACAATTGTTTATAAGTGTTGTTTATTCAAGAGAGGCTGGTCTATAATAGGCTTAGATAAGCTTGGTGAACTGCAAGCTCTAAAACCCATAACAACTACAATTTTCATTTTTGGTCACTACAGGAAGTGAAACATGAGCATTGTGGCTAATAGAAGCATTGTCATGAAATGATTCCCATCAAACTTGTCACAAAATAATTGATATCAACTCAATGAGCCCCTTTAAAGGTTAAGTTCTTCCATGACTGTGGTCTAATCTAATCATGCTGGGTTCGTTTGGTGTTGGTTGGTTGTTTGTTTTCAGTTACGGTTGTATGGACTTCAGGGCATCTTATGGGGCCTTAGCCCTCCTTTTCCCTTTAACCTGTTAAGTTACGCTAGTATTACAGTTATAAAAACATTGGTCCTTGTTAGGGTTGTGCCAGTAAACAGGTTAACTGACTGATCGATCCTAAATGTGTGCCAAATGTCATTTCATTTAACCGTTTTTGTATCCTAATAAATCAGTCGCTGCAGCACAGATTTATACCTAATCTCGTTCATGCAATGAACTGCATAAGTTGCTTGCTTAGAACCACATAACTACAGGGTAGGGCTCAACCAATGCAGTTTTTCGCTGCCAATCCGATGTCCGATGTTTTTATCACAACATTGGCCGATATCTGATCCGATCCGATATTTTCGCTATCAATGCTTTTACATCGTTATTCCTCGTGAACCATGCCTATGCATGCACATCAGCTTAAACGAATTTCCTTTTAAAAAAAAAACAGAAGTTTAGTATTTTTCCCCTCCATGTTTTGCTTTGATACCTTTCATTCACAAAATGATGTTTATATGACAATTCAATGACCAAACAAAGTTTTGAAAATAAGCAATCGGCAGACTATCGGTGACTCTTCATTCATAATACGTAATTCCGTGATTGAATTGACTTTCACCTACTCACAGTAAGCCTACTAATTCCCCTAACAAAATGCAATACCTTTCGTTCTCTGTTCGTGGCCCAAGTCGCTCGAACTAATGAACGTTAAAACAGAAATAAGCCTGCGATATTTCAGTGCATGTACAGTACTTGGCCATTTCGCACCGTCCTACCATGCTTTACCTACACATAAACAGATTGTGTAGGCTTACACGTGTAAATTTGTTTTGAGTGTTTCATATAGCAGTACGTAATGCATGCATGCATGTATTGTATAGCCATATGTAAGTATTTGTTCCATGCATGCTAGCTAGAGAGCTTGCTGTGCGCAAAGTTATGCAGCTAGTAGGAGTTTTGGGTATCGGGGTGATGTTGCAGACACCGTTTATTACAAAAGTCATAAAAGCACATGGCACTCTTAATTTTACACAAATGAAAATGCATGTCTTACATAAAAAGCATCTGCCGTAACTACTGCAAACTATGATGTAACAACTGGAAATTTAGTCGTACAAGCAGCGATCGAAAAACACTGTTATTTCCCAGACCACGCCCCATGTTCTTGCTATGTACGTCAACATCATTACAGAGCAGTTGCGTAGCCTAATGTATGGGTGTTTGCATACAGTTACAGACCTACACATGCACTGGCTTCACTGTGCTTTCATGGTGCATTTCACTTGAACTTCTCTACACAGAACACGTACATGCCTAAGGTATCTGTGTTTGCGTACATTTTGGCCCTATATCTAACATACAATTAATGACTGCGAATTCCACACTTCGTTTCTTTCATTGATAAATTTCGGTGAATTGATACTAAAAGTGGGTGGACATGATTGCTAGACTCTACGTACAGATTTTAAAAGCTTGTGCATATTGCAAATATCACAGTGCCTGTCAATAGAGCCAGTTTACGCTGTTGATATGGAATTTAGGAGATTAAACTGAAATTGACAGCCCTAGTTCATCACAAGGGCTATTGTCGGTCGTAATAAAATGATTAATCCTATTTATCTGTTCATTTCTTTGTTGTAAGAAATCACTATCACTTTACGTCCCCGATGTACGTAAATGAAATTTTCGACGCACGGAACATCGGCAAACATCGGCAAGTGCAATTTGCTATATTTCGCCGATCCGATGTTTTACTGATAGTCCTAGCATCGGCCCGATCCGATATCCGATCCAATTATCGGTTGGCCCCTAATTTTGACAGCCCTAGTTGATCACAAGGGCTATTGTCGGTCGTAATAAAATGATTAATCCTATTTATCTGTTCATTTCTTTGTTGTAAGAAATCACTATCACTATACTGTACGTCCCCCGATGTACTTAAAAGAAATTTTGGACTCACGGAACATTGGCAAACATCGGCAAGTGCAATTTGAGTTATTTCGCTGATCCGATGTTTTACCGATAGTCCTAACATCGGCCCGATCCAATATCCGATCCGATATTTGTTAAGAATTCTACATAATTTCAGGTTTTTCCCACTTAAAGGTGGGAAAAACCTTCCCATAAAAACCAGTAAAAATCTGGTTTTTACAGGGAGGTAAAAACCCCTCGGTAAAAACCGGCCAAGCCTGTTTTAATTAGTGTGAGTTATGATTTACTGTGCAGTGACAGCCTTCTCTCTTTCATACTTATATACAGCAAGTCCAGCTTGACCTCATCCAGTTTCCATATCCTGTGAATATTAATGAACTGCGAGTGGTACCCAGAGGACAGTGGGCTCATCAGAAGCTTGAGGAGGACATGCACTATGGGTAAGGACAGTATTTATAGATACATGAATATTAGCAAGATGTTTGCACTATCTCACCTTAAGGTTTATTGTGTTCCATACAGATGAACCATGTGTTTGCAACTTTTGAATTGGTTGCATATATATTTGTTTTATATATTGCTACAGTAGTGGGCGTACACATACAGTATGCTATGCTGTATGTTATACACAAATGTAAAATATTCATACAATACTGTAACATTAATTAAGGTATATTTTGCTAGAGAATAAACTGTTTTGACTGTTCTTCTGTTCGAATCCTGAACTTTACAGTATTTCAATCTCAACATTTTGCAGTTGTGAAGAATGAGGTAACAATGTCATCTTAATTATTTCATTTAAAGTAAAATTCAGGTAAAAAGGAGATAGTGGCTGCATTTTTAGGTTTTGAATGCTATATATTTATACATACAGTACCACTCCGTATAAATATTGCTGCAGGCTGCATGCAACACTATGTATGGTGAATTTTCTTTAGCATGAACAGAATAGTTTTCATACCCAGTTTTTAAAGAATTAAGCTCCCTAGATGCCTACATGATCCTTATAGAGAACTAGAAATTTGAATTTGCATGGCAAATCCGACGTAGCCTCTCCGAGAAAGAGGTGTGGGAGTTGTTTTTCAATCGGGAGAAAAACATGGATGGAAGAACCGCGCGCCAGAGACATTTTAATTTTTATAAGCAAGCTCATGACAGTAGAGTTCATGAACTTATGGAGTTATTTTACGTAAAATGTCCTGAAAGTGCAGGTAGCTAAGCATGATAAAACAGTGGGTACCGAGGACTTAAAAGATTATTATTAAAGATATTATTATTCAAGTGAATTGAATTTACTTTTATCAGTTGCTTCGTGTGCCAGATGAATTAGTGGTCTCGCGGGCCGGAGGCTAAACGAACCCACATGCTGGAGGTTCCTCACCCTTGCTGTACTGAGCCACCGTACATACTGTACCCTAATGATCTAAGTGCTAGTGCCCTGGTAGGCTACTTACACATACCGCTGTGTTGTTTTAACAATGGACGTGAATTCATTCATTTTACATTGAAGGCGGCAGGAAGGTCCCCAATTTTCCCTCCAAATCTCAAAGTCGTAACTTTTGGCAATTTAATAAACGTCGGCATGCCGATTTATTATCTCAAAATTAAGCATATAGCCTAGTAAGTTTCAAGTTTCCCGACGAAAATCGCCCGCGTCTAAATACCTCGTTACTAAATCAAACAGGCTTTCCGCTGCCAGCTTCCCGGCCGGATCCCGCCTGCTCCTGCTGGAATTAGCGCTACTCGACTCGCCTTGTCTAGTGCCACTAAGAGCTGGTAATACCTTTCTCAAAGTGCTGAAAAAAAAATTTCGTCTGTATTTGGACGTGACAGAGAATCACTTCTTAACGATTGGTCATCATTTAAAATTCCCACTTGAGATTGGGTCAATTTAAAAATATTCAGACTATCCCGCATGCGCGGAGCTGCAAATCGAATATTTTTTTTCAATATATCAGACAGTCTCTTCTATGCATTATTTTGGTATCGTAATTTGTTTTTATAGATTCCCACCGTTCGTACGTTTCAAGAAGTCATTTGAGCATTTAAAATCCTTCAGTTTAAGTCGAGGGGCGACAATGAGAATACAAAAAACTTTGAGATTTGAAAATGAAGGATTATGGTCAACCAAATTCAAAACGAACAACTCGTCTCGAAAGTAGATCCGTACATACTTTGGTCTATGCAGGTCATGAACAAGCGTGCGTTTGTCTGATGTGTCTAGTTAATTATATATGTCAATGGTGCGTTACACAGTACGTGCTATATAGGTAGACCTATAAAAATACAAGTAAGCCACTACATCTTACGACGACATTTTTATAACTCAGTTGGCCAGTGCATCCGGGCCAAAATCACGAGTCTCTTCTCCCAGCAAGCCATTTTCAACATCTAATTGTGATAATTTTTGTGAAATATATGATCAGTGGAAAAACGTTGCAGAAATTTTCAGATTTATTTGCCCTATTGCTGTAAATTTCCAAAATATTTGCGAGTTTTATTCTGTTTGCACCTGAACATTTGGAAGCTGAGTGATCCTGGTAAAACATCGTCAATGGCGACTTAACGGAATACAGGATTCTTCCGCCTTTAATTCATACGCTCAATGGAGTTCGCGTAGTGAAATGGATGACTTTATTTTGCGCAATGTAAAAGAATGGTCTATTTGGGAGTAGTTTGCCTTCCTAAATGATTAAGATGTGCGGACCTGAAATACGATTCCGTACACGTAGCCACAGAGGCTACGTAATGATGAAGTTGTTTCCAAGTGCTCCTTGAGCTACAGTATGCTGTAGAAGAAAAACCAGAGTAATTTACAATACATTACTATAAAGTGTGCATTCTTCCACATTAATAAAGGTAGACAGAATTATGGCCCCAAAGTATCCCACCTTCCCTGGATTTTATTCCACTTTACATGAAATGTTTGTAAAATTAAATTTCTTTGGGCTGAGCTGCTATCAATGTCATTCACCCATATTTTCTTTGGAAATATCATCAGCCTGTTGCTTCTCTCAACAGGCAAACCCAACCTTCCAGTTTGAAAGTAGAATTTTTCTTCAAAAGTTGCAAAACTGATTCATCTGCAATTTACCAGAAGATGGGAAACCTGGACTTTTCAGAAAAGGGTTCATTTCAGTTTTTCCCTAAAACTTTGGTAAGATTTTTTTATAATCTGGCAATATGTGTGTATGCAAGCAACATGTCCCTCTGTCATCTTTTAGTTCATGTCACAGATGTGAGACGTAAACAAAGGAGAGTATATATATTTTCCGTAGTCCTTTAACAAAATGTACTCATTAAGAATGATTTGGGTGTAAAGTTGTAAAACAGAATGTTCGAAACATTGATCACCACTGTGAAGCCATAACATCACCCAGGCTGATTCAGTTGCTTTTATTTATAGTTTCAAATGTAGGAATGGTATATTACATTCCTCTTCATTGTGTCAGAAAAGATATTTTGGTCTGAGAATTTTAAATGCATCAAGGTTGTGAACTGATATTTTGAAGCATCTGTGGAAACTAATAATAAAGTATGGCTGATATCAGTTCTAATGGAAAGCCTGCTAGCTTTTGGGAAGCATCAGCTTGCCTACACTCATGTGCGTCAGTGAAGAAAGTAAGCAGTACTCAAATCCTGTAATAAATGGTATCGATATTAAAAATTTTCAATGCATGCCAGGAATTTTGCAACCCCAGCAGGCTGATGCCAGGAAGTTTTTAGCCTGCAAACACATGCGTAGGGTGACTGTTTTCATTTCTCTCTGTGATAAAATGTTAATCCATGGAATGTTGTAAATCCAAGTTAGTAAGATTTACTTTTAAGATGAAATTTCCTCAGAGCCAGTTGCTTAGTGGCACAGTAGAGTTGATGTGGAAAACCATGATTTTAATGGGAAGATTGTGTCTGCTGATACAAAATAGTCTTGCCTGTCTTTGTCGTTGGTACAAAGAAAGTGCGATCCTCCCTGGCATGTGTCATAATCCTGTGATGTCAAATTCACTTAACTATTGTAATTTACTGTTTGAACTCTCCTCAGGTTTTAACTGAGTTTGTTGTGGTACGTGGCAGATACAAAAGACTAACCCTGTGTGTGTATGGTAGGACTCCATCACCAGCTGGGGAAGCATCCTCTCCATCTCCGCCACCCCCTCCTCCACCCCCTCCTCCTGCAAAGGATAAACCATCTGAGGTCAAACAAGGTTTGTTCAGTTTTAGTGTGAACTTTTGCAATTAGCAAGAGCCAGTGACCATTGTGTGAAATCAGGTGAAGGACAGGAAACTTTCTTCTGACGTTAGGCTTTGTATTAGGGGTTGGACAAATTTGCAGTTTTGAAGACTATAATGTGCACTACTGTTCTATATAAAAAGCAGAAAATATGGTCATTATTGCAAAAAGTGCTGTCATTTAATGTGGCTGCTGACCATGTCACTTAATTGAGGAACAGTGCTATTCATGTTTAGTCACATTACTGGTGAAAACCTGATTTGTATGTTATTTCTGGGATGTTTTCACACACAGTTTTCTTGCTCGTAGCTCATCTGCCAATAGCTGGAAATACCAGTACATTGCTTGCAAACCCTTGTATGTGTAATGTTAAGGCTGCAGCAGTGGTTCATAAGTAGTGATATGATGGTCTTAATGTGCCATGCATATTTATGGGCTAAGAGGCTTGGTATTTTGTGTGTATTAATTTGTAAAAAACACTCACAGATGAAAGTTTCTGAAAGTTTCTGTAATATGGGTGTGAAAATAAACACTTGTAAAGAATGAGCATATTCAATTGGGCCAACTTGTACCACAAAACACACACACACACACATACTTTTTTCCCATCCCAGTCTTGCCTGTCTTGCATTTCTCGTTAAGGTAACTGGTTGATGTGCTCATCCTTGGTTTTGTGAATAAAAAAATACCTCTGCCTTAGGTACACATCACAATTTGCTGATATAGTTTTATGTCATTTGCTTTGAATATGGTTGTCGGTAAGCTGGTATATACCTCATATGCAACATTTTCCACCCTTCACAGGTGTTGAGGAAATTTCTACAATTAAGACCATTGAATCTGTCTCTTCCACACGGACATCAGACTGGAATTGGGAAGACCCTGAAGAACGTCTTCCAGAGGATCCTCATTTTGCAGAGTTTCCTGAACATGAAGCTGAGGCAATACCACAGAAAGTGGCTGAGCCATCTCATGCCCCTGTCAGGAGAGGGCCAAGGACTCCTTCGCCACCACCTCCCCCATCTTCATCTGAACAATGGCCTGGCCAAGAACCAGGGGAGCGTTGGAGTGATGAGGAGGAAGTGTCTCCTGAAGAATGGCATACTCAGGATTTGTGGGTGGAAGGACAGCCAGGAGACCTCCCTCAGGATGAACCTGCTGGCACATGGGATGACAATGAAGGGACCTGGCAGACCACTGACTCCTGGGAACCCCAGGATGGTGGAGATTGGGAGGAAGGTGAGAGAGGACCTAGGGATGAAGACTGGAAAAAAGATCAAACAGAAGGAAAAAGGAAAGGGAAAGGTCCCCGGACCCCACCAGGGGAACCGAGAAGTCCCCAGAGCTATGATAGGAAGAGGAGTAGGCCAAGAGATCGTCAGGAGGAGTCAGGGGAGAGTAGAGAAGAAAGGAAGAGGAAAAGAAGGAAGCCTGTGGAAATGTTTGAGCAACTCAGTCCTGAGAGGTCTTTGATTGGATTTCCTTCTGGTAATGCTTGTTATAATTCCTAAGTATATAGTTGAGGTTACAGTAACTAGTAGCTTGTAGTGATTTTGTCAGCCAAAAATGAGTTGAGATTGCTAATGGCATGTACCATCTGCCCATGCTAAATGAAGTTTTTTCAGGAAAATAACATACAACAGATTTTCATGAAGGTACAAATGTGAAAGGCAGTATACTCTTTTGTGTCAAGGCCTGCAACCATTAAGTGCTCATAAATGTACTACGTTATGAGATACCTATGAAGTGAGTACTGCCTCCATAGTCATGCATGTGATAAAGACTTGTAAACAATACACAGGAAGTTTAGGAACTCTTCAGAATACTTTGTTTTACCAGTGTGAACACTTTGTTGTTAGCTTGTCTCAACACATCCATATGTTCTTCTTAGATCCCCTTCCATACTCCCCACCCCTGGTAGCATAAATCGGTCAACACCTGATCAGGAAAGCTTACATACATGTTTGGGAATTTTATAGAATTGGTATTAGCAGAAATGACAGAGCCATGTACCAATATTTTTTGCTACACTACTGTAAAGTACCCATGCATGGAATAGCGTGTGGTGTTTGATGTTCAAGCTGTACTCATTGGCCCTTCACATTTGTCGTTTGTAATATCTCAAGACTGGAAATAATCAGAGACTCCAGAGGCCATGCATGGCCACTTGGCCCTTGACTTGGCCCCTTGACTTTGCCTCAGAGGCCGTGACCTCTGCACCCTTTATTTAACTTCATGCCCTTCAAGTATTATAAACAGGGAAGACTATAATGTTGTTGATGACCTGTATTATTCATGTTTGTCATCTGTAAGTTTCCAAGCTTGGCTTTGATTCCTTCATACTTGGTCTCAATGACAAATTTCTAACAGCTGTAGGCCAGTTGGCCTTGTATTTCCAGTTCTTGTTGCAAGCCATGATATCTTTGATTGTTAACCAGTGCTCAACCATCAAAAATTTAAAAAATTGGCCTCTTTGTCCCTTAATGTAGATGGTGGTCGTCCACCAGATGATCAAGAGGATGAAGAGGTGATTACAGAAGCATATGAAGAAATCAGTGATGAGGAGGTCCTGGAAGAAGTAGAAGGCTTTATGGTGTGTCATCATAAAGTTTGTTGTAACTTTCTGGTTTCTGAAGGAGAGTCACTCAGAGTGACCTTTAAAAAATTATTGTAGCTTTCTAGGTGCCATCAGGAACTTTGGTTAGCTTTCCGTCCACCATGTAGAAACATTATTACACACTACATGAAGCTGTGGACACTATTCCTTTGAAAACCATGGAACGCTTTTTTGCGATTATTGCCTGTGCTCTGTTGGGGTGGGGGGGCATTTAGTGTTCGAAACTCTGTAGAAGACACAGAAAAACCCCGATGACTTGTTGGTCTCCTTTGTATTTAAAAATGTGTGATTAGGTTAATTTAATAGAAAACTGGGAAATTCACAGATATTGAGAGGGATTAAAATTGGGAAAAGAATAAAGGAGAGTGTTGTAATTAATTGCAAGTAGCATTTCACTATACATTTATTCCAGATCGTTTGCAATTTATTGCCACATGTTCACTGTTGTAGTGGACCTACAACAAGTGAGAACTGGTCTAGAATTTCACTGTTTTGATCTCTTTGGTTTGTCACCTTTGAAGAGAATGAAAGTTAGAGCTTCCCATTCTGAAATTTTTATGAGAAGATCTTTCAACATTAGGGGCCATCATGAACTTTGTTTCCTTTCCTTCTGTAAAAGAGCTGATCTTGGTTAGTTTGAAAGAAGTGGAAACTTCCTGTGTAAAGGTTCTTTCTTTGAAGAATTCCAGCAGATGTTGGTGGATCGTTGTAATAGGCTATCATGTGGTGATCACATCCCTACATGATCACTGTCTGTTTATTCAGTACTACAGTTCTATGCTTTACTGTTTGTTTAGGTAGCTTGTGTTTGGTCTGGTTTATTGACAAGCATTAACAGTTTACACTGTATTCATTAAGATTTCAATGTGAGAATTTTTGTGTATAGCAAATACAGGTGAAAGATAGCAAATGCGGTTTTTTTTTGCAGGAGAACATGGACATTGACAGTTTAGATGCTGGGTGGGGAGATGTGACCCCATTTGACCCCTACCAAGCTGAAATGGAACCTCTTAAGGTATAGAGTTTAAAGCTTTTGATTAACTTAGTTGAAGTAGTGTGAGTTGTTTTTCCTTTTCTTTTCTATGTAGATTAGGACAGTGTAAATATACCTGAATCAGTGAAAACAGCACAGTCTTATACAAAGAAATATTTTGCTTTTGATGACAACTTCCCACACAGTAACTTGTGTTCAATATTCTAGGGAGGCAGCTGTGTATGAATTCACATTGTATAATAAGTCCTTTCCTGATATGGTTTATATGGAAACTTTTGCATCCTTGCGTCTTGGTCTTTTGGCTAAGATCATGTGTAATATCTGTTATTTTCAGCCAGTCTAGGATAGAGCCATGCATGATGGACCCAGTATATAGAGGTTCGAAGGTCCGAGGTTGATCAGCTAAGTCTTAGTGGGGGATATAGCTCCTCCAGGGAGCAAAACCCTTCAGGAGTAAAGTGTGGTTTGTGCTCTTTGGCATCAAGCAGAAGGGACTTTTGAAAAGATTTTCCACCCTTGCTAGGTTAATGTTTTTATGGTATACCCATGAAATCAAAAGGGGAATGTATTAAAGTAGAATATTCCAGGTGTGAAAAGTTTTCTTAAATACCATAAATATTTCCTGTTTTATCAAAATTTGTGAATCAGAATGTAGGGGCAAAGACACTTTTGCTCACTTCTGGCTTTACTGTCATTAAATGATGATGAAAACTTTAATCTCCTCAACAGTGCTTAGCTGCTCCAGGCAAAACTTGGTATGACAGGGAGAAGGCAACACTTGAGAAATTTCCAGCTGAAAGTGAAGAGGGCCACAAACTGCGGATTCTCATTGCAACATTCCAAGCTGGAGATCGAGGACCAAAGTGAGTTTAATGTGACTTGCATTCTTGACTTGAATGTTTATTGATGACAGAGCAAGTTTGATGGAAATTTGATGGCATAGGATAGAGGAACCTATTATCTACATTAGAAGTACAGGACACTTGATTATCTGTTATTTGTTGTATTCAAGTGCAACGTAAAAATATTATTCTAAGAATTTAACCCCCCATGTGAAAAGTGGTTTCTTCTCTTCCACAGGTGGGTGTCTTGCTTGGAAGAAATTCCAAATTTAGTGAAACCTTATCTAACATCTTTGTTGGAGGAAGAATTGAACACAGTCTGTACTTGGACAATTGAAGCTCTTGATTACAGTATAGCTCAGACACAACCAATAGCAGTGAACATTAGACAGTTGAAAGCAGGAATGAAGTTAACATCATGTCTGTGTAGCTGTGGGGAGACTGTAGTTGAAAAACTTGTGGTAAGAAAAGATTCTCGTGAGAATCGCATCTTTTGTGGCAGAATTGTTTTATGGTTTCTTGGGTTTTGTGTTTGGAGGTCATAATTTGATTAAGTGTATGTGGAAGTTTTTGAAACTACAACAAAGTCCATGTGTAACTGTGTACTTTAAACATTTGTGCATATGGTATTGAGTGTGAGCTTGCATTGTTTACAATTTTGTTGTTACTGAGTGCAATTTAATATATATTAGACCACCTTAAAAAGTGTCTCCTTAAGCATCCCCCTCCAACCTAAAAAAAGGGCCCTGATAAAATTTTTTACTTCACTGAATCTGGAAAAATGTTAGGTATAAAGTTGACTAGTTTGCCCAAAACACCTTAAGTATTGAAAATAAGTTTGAACAAACTTTCTGGATTACAGTTGAATGGATGTAAAGTTTATGAAATTTTCAGACATATGAATAGGTCTGTGCCTGCTTTTACTCCCCCATTTATCAATATTAGTTGTGTTTATAAAGAGAAAAGCACTCTGCTTACCTCACAAAATTTCAGTGACAGGATGCCAGACAAAACCTTTTTGCATTGCTGTAATGTAATTTAACCTTTGCATTTGTAAGGGGTAATAAATATTTTGCAACTGACTCACTTTAAAAGGTTACATTTGGTCAATGGTAATCTGTCCTTGGGACATTCTCTCTCTGGTGGCTGCGGCTTATATTATACCCAAAGGATAAATTACTTTACATGTAACACTTAAACACATTACAGAAAGGCAATATAGAAAAAGAACAGATTTCCAACATAATGGTCTAGTCAGGAACAGAAACCACAACAATCACAGGATAACAAGTTGATCCTCCTGCATATACTCAACAAATGTAGGTCTACTTCATCAGCATAGCAATGTAGTAGAGTTCAGAATTAAGTATTTCAATTATCTTTCAAAGGTATGTGTTGGTATAACTCCTTCTTGTTAATTAGTTACTAGCCAAGACATGTTTTGCTGGTTTTAAGATTCACATACATGTGTGACTTACATCACCTTTGGATTTCTATATGATCATATTTTGTCATGATTATTGAATACTAAAGCTATGCACAATGACTTCAATAAGAATATTTTGTAAGGATGCTACTTTCATACATCACATATTATATCATTTTCTCCATCTGATTAAATTCATCATCTCTCCTTTTTTCAGGAACGAGACATATTTGCAAAACTGTTTAGCCTTCTTTTTGAAGCCCACATGGCTTCATCTCTGAAGCTCATGATTTTGAAAGGTAAAATAGCTGAACATTAGCATTCTCACACAGCCTTGAAGTCCTTCAGTCATACATGAATTTGGATCAGTATAGTTTTTACTCCTTCACAGTGAGATTACTTCAACAGTGTTGGCACTAAGATGCCTCCATAAGTCTCTGAATATGTAAATACTTGTTTTGCATGTGCTTAAACTGGATTGCAGAAAACTGAAAAGCTAGAGGGTAGTAACTCTTTTATGATAATCCTGTAAATTATTATACGATTGACAAAAGTTTTTGATGTACAGTATGAAAAATGCTTGAACTTGCTCTTTGGAAAGTTAATTGCACCCATGAGATAAATATATACAGTTAATATCATGGGCATTATTCTCATCTCCAGTAATTATTGAAGACTCCACATAGAGGAGATGTAGGGATAGCTTAGTGGTAATGCTTGTGACTGTTAATGGTAAGGTCATGAGTATGACTTTGCCCTTGCTTGTTGTGTGTCATTGAGAACAATGCTTCTCTCCACCTGCACCATCCCAGCCAGCTGAAAGTGGGTACTACCTTGTGATAGGGGGTATCCAGTGATGGATGGATGTCCCATTATTGGGGACTGTCAGGCTTATGTTCACTGCACATCAGGAAAACAGGGCTTTAGCCACAGGCTAGTAGGTCTGAAAAGCTGAGGAGTAAGGTTTCTTCTCCCAAGGAGAACTAAATCCCCTAGGCATGAAATGCTTCTTTCAGATTACACAGGCTGTATCTCAGTTTCACAGATTTTCTGGTAACAGAGACAGTAAGTTAGTATATTTATAAAGTGTCCTGTCGTGTCATAGGATGACCTGTAGAACAACTGTATAGGGATAAAATCTACAATCAACCATTTTGTTACAATCTTCCCATAGCACTAGACAGCTCAACAAACTGGCAAATTGGTCTTGAAAAATTCTTGACTGAAGCTGAAGGTCAGCAGAAAAATGGTTACCAAAAACTTCTGAAGTTTCTTCTGACAGAGCAGACAGTTAGAGTGGTCCAAGCTGGCACAGCCCTGGTCCAAAAATTCCACCTGTATGAAATTCTGGGAACACTGAAAGACACTGTTGATATGTGAGTATGGGTGATTTTTTATCTTTAGTTGGCATGGTATGGTTGTTGTTTAGAAGCTGAAACAAGACACTTTGGGATTTAAGTAAAACTTCATTTTCATGTCAGCGGATCCACTGTAGGAGTCTCTTACTGTAGTTAATGATTTGAAAACCTTTGAGAGGGAAATATTTTCAAAATTTGGTGGGCATACCCGGAATGCCCCATTTGCTTTCTCATGGCTATGGGCCAGTAAAAAGAGCTTGCAGTATTGCCATAAATTGAGCACAGATATACATGCTTGTTATCAGATTGATGTCATGTAGGAAGGGCTTTTGTCGGGGCAAAACTGGTAATTGCTGTAAAGAGCAACTCTTTGTCATTGGGAGGATTAAATTTTAAGAGACTCCACAGCATACTCCCTCAGCAGGACAGCAGTCTCTCTAGGTGCCATTTTGTTAAAACCTTTGTTCACTGAGTATCAAGGGATGTAAGTAAAGCGTGTATGAATGTAGTGTGTTTAAGGATACTTCCATTTTCAGCCGTGAAGAGTCTCTGCTGTTTGTATCCATGAAATCTTTGCAAGAAATGATCATTTAGAAAAGACTATGAGATGGGTCACAGACAGTTTCCAGCATTTATATATAGCCAAGGGCGTGGATCCATCTCCAAAGGTGGGGGGGGGGGGGGTGACTTTTAACCATTTGCAAATTGCCATCATGGGGGAGGGGTTAAGGGGAGGGGACAAGGGGAGGGACACACCCCTCCCCTTTGAAAATGTGGAAATTGGAAGGTGTCTATATGGCAAATGGTGCCATATTTGGGTGCAATTTAGCTTTTAAAATGTAGTGTCAGTTTGTAATTTACAGTATGTTATATTATTGAAAAAGTGGGGGGACTTACTGGAGATGTCCCCCTTTCAAAAGAGTGAGGGGGAGATATTCCCTATGATCCATGCCCATGTATATTGCACCTCCTTAGCTTTTATACATTTTTTTTTGTTTTTTTAATTAAATATTACAACTGTCATTGTATTAAACCAAAGGTTGAAAACAACAGATCACATTGAAAATATCTTGTGTTTCCTTCTGCATCCCAAACTTGCATATTTAGCAAGTGTTTATTCATGATTTGTGTGCAAAACAGAAATAGTCTTAAAAACGGGTCAATATTTGTGCTGGATTTTAATTGAGATTGTGGCAATTTTGCTTGATTTCAAAACTTGTTTTATATCAAATAGGCAGGTATATGTAGATGATGCTGTAATGAATCCCATTTGAGGTTCTCCTTTGTCTTACTGGTGTCTTTTCTTTAAGGGTGCTGAGTACAACTCCAATAAAACAACTAAAGGACACAGAGCAGTCAGTGCCACCTCAAGGGGAGGGGTCACGACCCCCCAGCAGTCTAGATGAAAACTCCCCAGATGTACCAGATTCACAAGGACAACCATTAGAGCCTGATTTTGCCAACTTGGATGAAGGATTATTTAAGAAATTGGAATCATGTTTGAAAGAGATTTATGATGTCTTTAAAACAGGAGCGTACAACTTGGTATGTATAAATACAACCTCTGTTGCTGAAATGCTGATACTTGCCCATGGGAAGGGGACGGTGACAAATTGATCTAGTATAGGCAACAGAATTTTGATTTTTATCCTATTGGAAGGTGACAACACTTAAGAATGAAACAAAGACAGTAGGTGATGTTATGTATTGAGAATAATACTTATTTCTTGTCAGTCAGTCTCATAGATATATAGTGAACAAATGTACCCTTTCCCTTCTGGATATCATGAACTTGTGGGAGGCAAAATCCCTTAAGTAAGGATTCATGGGCCATGCTGCATTAATAGGGTGTTACTGGACTCAAGCATACAGTAGTTGCATGTAGTTTGCATGTGACTCAGGAGCAGGAAAGTTTGTCGATGTTTGCTTTAGGCCATGCTAGCTAGCCACAAAATTGAAAAATGGGAGAAATTTTTGAAAAAGATTCTCCAGTGAATAACCACCAAGCTATTTTTCATTTCAGGTACAACCCACTCCAAAGTCTTTCCCAACCACAGCTGCTCCATCCAGAGAGGAGGGAGATGACATTTGGTCTGTTCTGTATCACATCTTTGCAAAGAGGTAGATTGTGACTGCTTCCAAAATATTCACTGTAGTGGTGTTGTGTTTTTCTCCTTAACCAATAATCAAAAGAATAGTCCAGACCTAAATTTAAAATTCACATCTAATTTTAGACTTCTAAACTCTGATAAATTCATATGTGTGTGTTCATTCTAGATGTGGGATTTTGTAAACTTAACATACCTTTTGGGGAAATTAACCAGTTACCAATCTAAGATGATTACACTAGTTTGAAAAATTAAGGAAAACAAAATAGTTGGTCCTCAGCGAAATGCACATCTGCTTGCTTCAGTTTTATAGATAGTAGAAGGAGTACTTCTTTCCTCTGTTGTTTTAAGAATCAAACATTTAAATATCTCTACATAAAGCTTTGTGTGAGGGATCATCCCTGTTTTCATTATTTTCTTCAAAGCACAAATGCATACAAAAGTTTATTGTGTTATTATTGTTTGGGGAGATGGCTAGTGGGGTTTAAAATTCATACTCTTTTTTCAAATAGAAGATGTGTTTAATTTTAGCCACCAAGTACTCTTTCCCGTATGTTTTAGGGTACACATTGTGAAGCGGGGGGGGGGGGGGGGGGGCGGGGGGGGGGGGAAGGGTGTACAAAGAAAAAGGTGTTTTGTGTGCTTACAGAAATTGTGGAAAAAATGGATGACCACTAACTTGCACATTTCATAAAAATTAACTATATGCTTAACTTTTCTATTTAGGTATGTAGTGTTTTATCATTGCCATATTTGACAGGACAAGAAAACAAAGATAGAATGGCACTTTTTCAGAAACTTATGGTTTTGTAAATTTGTCAAATTAAAAGCATTTAATTAGAAATAAAACTGCAGAAGAAAGATATCTCATCTGTGAATTTTTAATAAAGTATCTTAACTCATGTATGGCTCTATAAAATCTTGTGACGATATTTCAGTTATTGAATTATTCAATTCATGCTAGACAATTCCTAGCCTTGCCTTTGTTTTTTTAATACTCATGTTAAGAAATGTAATGAAAGAAACTAGTAAGGGAAATAAGAGAAAAGTTGAAAGATTAAGTTCTTTTTTGTGTGATTGATTATGTCCTTAACTGGCTTTGAGTTTACTAGCCCATGTCATGATGTGCCAGTGTAGCTAGCTAGTGTAGCTTTAATCCTGGAATGTAAGTTTGAAATTGTTTGGATGACCAGTCTGAATGATGCTAGGTTGAAAGTTAGGTCAAAGGTGAGGTTGAATGTGAGGCAGAAAGCGAGATTGAATGTGAAGGTGAAGTTCACACCGGCTTTATGATTTGTAATTTATTTTTACTCTTTCTTTGTGTTTCTCTTTTTCTTTGTGTTCAGAGATCTGTTGGGCAGTTTAACCTTCCTTGTCTGCTGTCCGAGTACAGCCTGTGTTGTCTCATTGATGACTACGGTCTACAAAATTTTTACAAGTATTGCAGATTCTTTTCAAGGTCAGTCTGTGTTATGCTACATGTGAATGCAGAATTCATTACATAATGGTAGCACTGTATGTGATTCTTTAAATTCTCATACAGATATTATCATCAATTTTACTCTTCTTAAGAATTGTTTAGAAATATTACACTGATGTGATATGTACAATGGAAGGAGGTTCTGATTGATTACACAATACCGTCAATGAAATTATTTGCTTTGTATAGAGATTTATATCATTATCATTGTCAGAGAGCAGGTGGTCATACACCCTTACATTGAATACATGCATCATCCCTGCTGAATAAACTAAAATACTTCAGGTTTCCTCACATCTGCATACCCACACATCACTAATTCTTTTTGAAAAATGAATTCAGACAAAAATATGTCTTGAACAAAATGGCCGAGTCATATATATTGAGGAATTATAGATTCTATATCGTAGCAATGATAAAGAGTTCATAGTGTCTTATCTTCACCAGACATTGAATGTTTTGATGTTTTTTTGCTACAGTTCTTGGCACGTGATCACTACTGAACAACAGCTGGTTGTTAAATCTGTATTTAAGTGTTGTCTTTGATGAAGGAGATGATCCAAAGCATTTCGTATAGTTATGATTCTGTATAAGATGCCATCTTTAGTGACTTCAGTGGCAGTTTGCATTTGTCAGTGTCTGATAAGGTGTTTCATTTCTACCTGCTGAATGTAACAGTTGAAAAGAAAAATGGGTGTAAACCTGTGCCCCATTTAAGTTGACACTGAGCATAATACCTATCTTTTTGTTGCATCTATGTATTAAGGGGTTATGCTTTCTTTTATAGCTTTCACAAATGTACAGAATGTATTCATTTTGTTCCTCTCTTCTTCAATAAAGCATAAATGAAAAATTTGAAGAATGATGGTATTTGGCAAAAATCATTGTCTTTTATTATATTTTTAAAAAAAGGCAAGGCTCTCTTACCCCCTCCCTAAATTATCTTTCGTACATTTGTATAAATGGTGGAAAAATGGATGGTCCCTAAATTTCTTTCTTTCTCCCATCTCAGGTATTCTTATGCTAGCTTCTCAACCTGAGATAGTGAAGACTCTTTTTCAAGCTTTCACCACAAGTGATGAAGAAGAGCCTGAGGATACCTCTCTGCAACAACTTGGTCTGGAGATCATGCACAAAATGGCTGCCCTTCAAATTTTGGACTCACTGATGGACAAAATGTCCTCAGGGCAGGGTATGGAACACAGAGAAAATGTGCAAATATTAGAATGCTTGGAACAAGCATTTGCTTTGACCTTTAACCCTGTTGGGAGGAGAGCATTAGCTGATGTGTTTTCAAAGGAGGATAACTTTAAATACTTCTTTGCCTTACTGAAAGCAGATGGTAAGTGTTCCTTGAGATGATTTTCCTCTTGTGAATTGTGTTGTTTTACATGTATGGTGTTACACTCAAAGGGAATTAATTTGATTAATTTTGTTATTATTGCAAGGTTTTGTGAGTTCAGTTTAGTTAATAATTCACATACTATGAAAGTGTCCCAATGTAGGATGGCTTTATTTAAGCTACCTTACAGAAGAGCTTTGAAGTAAATAAGTTTATTCTCAGAAGGTTATGTGACAGAATTTTTCACTCAATTAAACAAACCAATAAAGCTAAGGTAAACTAAACAAGCAAAGCCTTGTTTGTGACTGAATCTTTATCACTTCTGTATCAGTACCAGAGAATGAATCAGAGGACCCTCAGCCTAAAAAGAATGCCCTGGATGGTTACCTTCATCACCTCATCTGGGTTGTGTTGCAGTATAATGAAGATATGAACCTTCTCAAGAGGTATTCAGAGGTCCTTAATGAACAGACAGCTGACAAGGGTAAGATCACACTTTTTTCCAATTCACAAAGTTTTACCCTTAACGTTTAGACTTGGCTTGTCAAGCAGGAGTGGTGTAGAGGTTGGAGAAAATTAGAATTGAATTTGCTATTCTTGGAAGCCTTATAGATGCAGATGGTTGCTGTAAAATATTCAAACTGGTACCATTTAACCATCTAGTAATTCAGACTCATGGTTTTAAGAAATAGTAAATAATTGAAAAAGTTTTGCTGATGGCAGTTATAAAGTGTTTAAAGTGATGTCTAGGGAAATCAAAACAACACCTATTTTGCAGTCACGATGGCATCCTCTTTTGGAAGCTGTCAAAAAGTGTAAAAGTTTCAACTGTGAAGAACAGCAAATCCCACAGTGCATTGCTGGAGAATGTTTTCTACTAAAATGGAGCAAAATACATTTATAAAATCCACCTCTCATCTACTTTTGCAGATTTTCACAAGTGGGTAGCTCCTCTAAAAAGTGGATTGTTTGACAGGTCAGCTGTTGGACCCCTGGTAGACTACATCCAGGGTACCTGTGATGACCTAGTTGCTGACTTCTCCAATATCTCACCTGGAATTTTAACCAGCTTGAGGGTTCTGAAGCATCTGACATGTGTTCCAGTTACCATGCAGAGTGAAGGTATGCTATTCTCCTCATCTTTGAGAAGTTTCTTTATAGGCCATCTGACCATAACTTAAGGGTGGTTGATTATTAAATTTTGTTGTTTGAGGTTATTTTGTAGATAAACTGAAAATGAGGTAGGTTTCATAACCAAAGCATTTATGTTAACATAGGAGGTTGTAAACCAGGGGTGGGGAACCTTTTTTTCTGGCAGACCATTTTGAAGGTCATTATCCACTTGCGGGCCGCACACAGAGAAGCTACAATAAGCTTTCACCATAGGGCACACCTGGAAGCCCTGGAAGTTGTACTAATTTCTAGGTGATAGAATATTCATCCTCTTTAAATGAGATAGAATGTGAAGATATACACACACCAGAAGTGTCACAATATTACCATTTGTCTTTTGACTAATGTATGAACTAGTAATGATTGAGCACAAATGAAAAGTGCGTGTGAAGTGCACCGGAAAAAATTTGCGTATGTTTTAACCAACTTTATGTTTTCCTAGTAATTTTCATTGTAAAATTGCCCACTTTCTAACGTTTAATTCACTCTTCGGAGGGACAGTTCTAAACCCCTACCCCCTTTCCAAATCTACAGGAATAGATTCAATGCCCACTGAGTTTTGTGCTGCAATAGGTAGACTTACACATGTGGTAGGATAATTCTGTACAATGTTATGTAGCCTATCTGCAATGCAAAGCTTCCGTTACCTTAAGAAGTAGGCTACAAGGGTTCTGCGCCTCAATTATGTCTAAACGAAATGGTTGGCATGTTACATTGTGCAGGGGTTTTAGTAGTATAGGCCTACTGATAGTGTTTCTTGGCAAATTTATGTGAAATACCCAGAGTGGTACTGTATAGGCATAAGCAGGATAAACGGCGGGCACCGTGGGCTAAAAAATATTGTCAATTTGATTCAAGTGATTCTGAGTTTACATTTGTGAATTGCCTCACGGTCCGGGCTGGAGGTTCCCCACCCCTGTTGTAAACCTTACTTTGTTCCTTCTTAACCATCTGTCTTGTTCCTTATAAAATGTTTTATAAGAAGTTCATTTATATTTCAGTGGATGGGAATAACATTTGCATCTCATTTTGCAATGCCATTCCAGTAGGGCTGTCAATTTCCGTTTAATCTCCTAAACGTTTAAACGGTCGGAATAAACGTTCGTTTACCGTTTAAACGGTATCTTTATTCTGAACCAACAGTGTAATGCATTAATGGCCTCATTGATCATTCACTTACGATATTCACGGTACGCGCAAGCTTTTAAAATCTGTACGTAAAAATCTAGCGATCATTTCAGTGATTTCTTTTTAATTCACCCAAATTTGCCAATGAACGAAAACAAGCATTAAATTCGCAGTCAATGATCATAAGTTTGATACAGGGCCATACGTTTGATATCAGGCCGCAATGTACGCAAACACCGCGTACATAATATTAGGTCATGTCCGTACACTGTGCAAATGCAGAATTTCAAGTGACACGCAAGAAACAAGTCGAGAGTTAAAGCACGTGTATAGGTCCGTTATTACATGCAAACAGTAACACATTAGGCTACGCACCTGCTCTGTACAAAAGTTGACATACATCGCAACAACATTGGGCATGGTATGGAAAATAACATTTTTCGATCGCTGCTTGTACCGCTAAATTACCGGTTGTTTCATCGTCCTTTGCAGTAGTTTACGATAGGTACTTTTATGTTTATAATGCATGTTAATTTGTGTGAAATAAACGTGTGCCTTTTACTTTTGTGATTTAAACAAAAACGATGTCTAGAACATTACCCCAATGAACGAAAGTTTATGATAGATTCGTCCCATGCATGCTACGTACTATAGCTCCATTGATTTGCACACAGCAAGTGGGCGCGACGCGGGCCGCTAACATGACTCAAACAGATATTTACGTATGGATATATAGTACGTGCATGAATTATGTACTGTTATATGAAACACTCAAAACAAACACGTGTGCGAGCCTACACTGTCTGTTTAAGTATAGGTAAAGCATGGTAGGATGGTGTGAATGCTGCATTGAAATACTGCGGCAATTTTCGGGCTTAAAGTAAGTCTGTTTTAACGTTCGTTCTGTGAGCACCTTGAGCTACAAATACGATGTAAACTGAGAGAGAGTGAATTGTGGTTAAGGCGATATTATGTACGCGTCCTGATAAGCAGATTTGGGCTACTGCTTCGATTGGGGATGCGGGCGCTGCGTATTGTTAGGGGGATTAGTAGGCTTACTGTGAGTGGGTGGAAGTCAATTCAATCACAGAATTATATACTATGAATGGAGAGACACGGACAGTTTATTTTTGAAGCTTTATTTGGTCATTGAATTTGCAAATAAACATGTTGTTAAAGGAGAGATATTCAAAGAAAACATTGGGGAAGAAAACTGCTAAAACTTTTGTTGTATTTTTAAAAGGAAAACTGTTTAAACGTTTAGCTGAATTATGCGCCGTTTAAACGGCCGATCGATCGTTTAACTGTTTAAACGTTTAAACGTGACAGCCCTACATTCCAGTGATTTATCACCAGTTGTATATTTGTTTCATTTTGGTGTCTTTGTTTAATAGGTCAGCAGAAAGACTTAAGTTATCAGCTAGCTACTCTTGAGATGTTCAGTCATGGCGGTATAAATGCTTTAAGTACTTGCATTAAGGTGAGTCAACAAAGAACTTTGTATGAGACTTGAGTTGGTAGCTGAAATTTGCTTTAAGTGTATCTTGACTGGTGTAAGGTGTACTTAGATGTGGTGAGGGGTATGTGGTGAGGTCAGTGGAGGAGTGTGAGGTGAGGAAATGAAAGCTATGGAATAACTCCTTTAATCCTTTGGTGAAGATGGTAAAATGCCCACTCCCATTGATCTTCTTTAATTTCCACTGTAATAAGGCACAGTTGTCTTGACCAACCCCTCATTTTGACCTCAAAATTGTAATGGATGATATCTCCCCTACTGTGTTGGTTATGTACCATGGTATTACTTATGCCCACTGGGAGGAGGTTTAGCCAGAAGGATGTAGGTAAGACATTGGAAGGTGCAGATGATTTAATTTTGAGATATGTCTGGTATAGCTGCCAATTGGGGTGGTACTGTTAGGGTATTAATATCAGCACACAAGTGAGCCATTAATTAGGAGAAAGGTTTGTTGGTAATTATGTGGACTAATTAATGAGGTGGCCTTAAGGTAAAACCTCCATCATTCAAAAGTTTTTCTTAGGTGTCAGGATATCCTCACTTCTAGCATCAATTCATTACTACAATGGGAGATATTTTGGAAGAAAATGATGTGAACCAGTAAAATAGCTTAATTTGCAATTTGGGTACCAAGATTTCTATCAGTTAAGAGACATATTAACCCAAATATGTAGGGTTTTTTAAAGTTTGGTTTTTTCAAAGTTTTCTCTCACATTAATCTACCAAAAAAAAAAAAAAACAAGCAAAAACAAAAACCCTCTTAAAAGAAAGAAGTGGAAATGCACCTTTTTGTTCTTACAGAGGTTCTTTTTTTTCTTTGATTGGAAATTTTACAGAAAATATCTGATTTGCTACTGAGACCATGGCAGATGGGACATTGCCTGACTTCTAAGCAGCAGCACCTTGCTGAGACCATCGCTATGTTGGCTCTAAAACTTCTCAAAGTTGTCCTCAATGAGTTGTTCAGTACTGGAACTGTCCAGGTAAGGATAAAATGAGGCGTATCAGTTAAATTGGAGAACATGTTAATAATTTCAAAAAAGGTAGCATGTTCGTACTGCAGATTGGGCCAGAATATCTGTTTAATTTTACATGCCCTACTGTGTTGTGTACAAGTTATTCATGTTATACTTTTGAAAGATTTTTTTTTTGAGGCTAAGTCCTTTAGGTATGATTTATTTCTTTACTGCTGGTCAATGTTTTGAATGAAATTCAGTATTACAGTTGTAATATTAGGGTGAAAGAAGGGTGCTAAATGTTTAATATGATTAATAAATTGAAAAATTCAAGTTTTAGCATACAAGTCAGATGAAAATTTTGAGACACGTTACACCCATCCTTCAAAATCTCCACCAAATGTTTGACAAATGCCAAAAGTTGTTAAGGGAGTTACGAGTTTCTTTCTTTCTTACTTTGACCCATATTGCAGTTCAGAGATGAGCGTCCTGTCAGTAGTATTGTTTCCCTTTACACTGTCGTGTGCTGTGCCCCACCATCAGGCACACTGGGTCAGAAACCACAGGAAATTCACAAGGATATCATTGACATCCTATTAACATTCACTACAGCTCCAGCTGTTGCACCGGATTCTACAGAAGGTAAAAATTTCATGGAATTACTGAATTTTGTTATTTTTGGCAAAAGCTTTAGGCAGGAGAATCCTGCTTTGTGTTTATAAATGTCATACATGTTCATTTAAACACCATACAGGTAATCTGTACTAGGTCATGACTTCTCAGTTCATTAGTGTAACTTGCAACAAGAAAAAAAAAGTTGATCATATCATAACTTTGATTTCATCTGGTTTGATCTTGAATTGATGATGATGTTTCTTAACTTTACTGTGCATAATAACTT
The DNA here is from genome assembly GCA_029531755.1 of Holothuria leucospilota. NCBI lineage: Eukaryota > Metazoa > Echinodermata > Holothuroidea > Aspidochirotida > Holothuriidae > Holothuria > Holothuria leucospilota. The sequence goes on along the minus strand of CM055965.1, from coordinate 36,003,120 downwards.
TGATAAAGCTGATATGGCATGACAGATTTACACAAGGCTTCTTACCATTACTTTCACTCAGTCATCTTTCTGCCTCAACCAATTTTTGCCAGTTCTGGTTTGGATTAAATAATACACATGGGTTAGTGTGGCATATGCACATGGTACATCAGGGTATATCAAGCCATGTTGTTTTCAGTTTGATTTTGGCTTACATTGTGAAGTTAACATCACTTAAAAATAATACCTGTGAATCCACTCACAGGTAAAAGTACCATGTGTCCATTGATCCATGACAAATACTTTTCAGTATACCAAAAAACAGTTCATACCAACATTATTATAGGCACATTTTATGTTAGTAAAAGCAGCTCACTCCTACAAGAACATGTCAAGAACACTTTAATGTATTTAGTAATGCAACTGAAAGATTGTTATGCATTTATATGCAGACAAATACAAAGATGGTGAATACTGTCTTTTCTGTGTTACAGTGCATTCAGCCTAAAGTACATTGCAGTAGCAGCCAGCTGCACTGTATGTGAATAGACATGCTGCTTTGTAATATGTAAACATTTACTGTGCAGCAAGTGCATCCCTTTTTATAGCAAATTGAAAACATTGGAGTGCTAAAATATAACAATTTTCTGAAAAGAGAGTCTTTGCATGCATTTACTTATACTGCAGAATAATTTTTATCTGCTGTAAGTCAACCACCCCAGAAAAAATTCACATTTTCACATATCCAGGGTATCATGGAATTCCCTCCCCCCCCCCCCCCCATCTGTCAGTCCTCACCATGGAGAAATAGTATTACACAGAATTGCAAAGTTGTCATCCATATGTGGCTATCACTATTCATAGTCATTTTCTTTTCTTGCACTTGTCATGATAATTTCAGGAAAATAAAAGTATATGGAATGTGGTTGATTGGTTGGATTGATTGATCTAATAATTGATTTGATTAATTGATTGACAAATTAATTGATTTTTGTTTTCATCAGCTTTGTCTCATGGATGCTGGAATACCATGCTGAAAGTGATTCTTCAGTACATCCCTACCGGTCCGTATACTTACTTGGGGGGTCTGAGTCTTCTCTCTGACCTATTGCCCCTGCCTCTACCTCTGCAGACTCAAGAGGTAAATTTTGTGTACATTTTGCCTCTTGTAAATCAGGAAATTTAATTCTCATAGTCTTTTAGGTAAGGTATCTGTTGTGGTAATGGTAAATTTTTTTAGTGTGATTCGAAATTCTTAATCTTAACATATTGGGGAAGTGCTAATTTTTGCACTGTAGACAAGTTGGGAAAATGCTTTTCATGCAGTGCATCAGGGGATGGGTCAAAGGTCAGGTAAACCACTTACCTTGATGAACTAATGTCATGATACAACTGACCTTGTGACCCCACCGGAAGTACTGAATTACCCAACTGCTCTATTCTTCTTCAATTTGTGGCCATTTGTGGAACATAAGAGTACTGGTAGCCATCACTTAATACTGATGGTACCAATATGAATTAGTCCTTGCATGTAGAGTACTACTCACCTTATAGACCATTATGCATTGACGTCACGGTGATGTCAGTTTGGAGGAAAACATTGAAGCGCACATGTGCGAACGGCATAGATTTGGCATGTATGTGTAGTAGACTTACGCCGGTATACAAATCAGCTGTCAGCATTTGTTGGTGTAACTTTGCAATGATACATGCATTTCCTCCAAACAAGGGAGCACTTTCTTGCCCTATGACATTGTATGCTTAAGGTCTATAGATAGTAGATCAGCATTGGTGTTGTATTTTTAATGGAGACTATTTTCCCCCAAACATAAAGGTGACCTTTGTGATCTTAAAAAAGTTGTTCTGAAAATGTTGATGAATACTCTTGATGTACTCAAGGAAACCAAAACTCTGTTTATTATGTAACACAATATGCAAGTGGACAACAGTTGTATTCATGATGTGTGAGAGAGTAAAAGATGTTGGTTTGAAGTGTGAAGAGTAAATGGTAGATAAGTTAAATGGAGTTTGGGAGAGGAGCTGTTGAAATGAAAGTAAGCTTGCCAAGTTAATTTTGCAAAGATGGTTTTTGGAAGGTCATGGTCATTGTCAGAAAATAAGTGGCATTTCTAAACTTTTCTGCTTTCGTTTAGAATCTCTCAGAAGAGGAAACATCTCAAGGTCTTCATTTGAGAAAATTATGGAGTATTCATGTACTGTGTCAGAGTATACCAATTCAAACTATTATTTCACAGCTAGCTTGTAAGTACATATTTGTGGTATCTTCCCTGTATTAGGTAGGTTTGTTTTTATCACCTACAGTCATGACTGTAAAGCTTATTCTTGGTGTGTCTCTTCAGATAGATTTCAGTGTTTTGATTGAAATAAAAGCAAGGTAGGGTCAAACTATATCTTTAAACATTGGAAAGTCACACTGATTGGTTGATCACAAGTGTAGATCCACAAGAAGCAGGTCACTATTGCACAGCAGAGTGGCTCCACAGAGAGGCAATGTAATTAGAGAGCCTTTTTATATGAGAACTGATCGTCTGGAAAGGACTGTAAGACTTGTGTTTGAAGCTTGAGCAATGAAGCTAGTACTTGGGAGGTAGTAATAAGAAAGATATGGATGAAAGTTAACTTTGTTGGGAGAACTTAGGTATTGAATGAAGAAAATTACCCTGTAAATTTCTTTGACAAAATTGTTACGGTTTATCATTCCTTGCTGAAAATAAAAATTATTTCAGCATTTTGCAAATTTCAAGTTTGTGGTATTGTTTTGAAAAATGTTCATTTAAGAATAGCCGAGGGTACCTCAGCCTAATTCTTACTTACACTTTGTTCCCTGAACAGTTCGTAGGCTGTGATTTAGCCTATGTTTGACTGCACATAATCATAAGAGAAACCATGCATAAGCACAGGGGGCTGCATAGGGGTACATGCATGTATTAACCTAACCATTAAGGTGTAGCGGTATTACCAGTATAAAATATCGATGTACCGACCTGAAAATATCGATAATATCAGTAATATCGATATTTTCGCAGAATAGGTACGCACACTATACATATGAAAAAACGAAGTATGGGAAGGTATTACCATGTACCCGGCCCCTGATGACTTAAATGCTGAATTTTACTACATTGGTAGCGAAAAATAAATCAAGATTTGTGCAGAAAATTAAAAAAAAAAAAAAACTGTGTTTGCATTTAACATTTAAGTAGTTGCAGTCACGAAGTAACTTTCAATTACTTCTTTGGGAATACGTCTTACATAGCTTTTAGTGTTACTTCAGCATCACACCAGACGATCAGATATCCCTCCATCTCGCTAAAGCAACAGCCATGATCTATAAAAAAAAATCTGTAGGTCTGCCCCTAAATAACTACAAAACAGTTTCAAAATCTGTGATTATTGGTTTCACTGACCATACAAACATTTTCAAAACGAGTGGCCCAAACATTAGCGTAACTCACCCCTTACTAGCATGTGCTACGCCGCTTCCTTCCACTATCAACAGCTTGTGTTTTAAATATTTTTTTTTCAAACAAAATATGGCATATTTTGATTCGCAAGTTTTGGGATAAGTAAAAAGTGTTCCTTTTGGTCTTACGTAAGCCAGGGGCCTTCTCTGTTATTCAGTTTGTCACAAAGAAGTACATACCTCTTCACCTAACTCTCGTAAAATACCTCGCAAGTAGTTCACTATGCAATGCTGCATCAAAACGGCCTTGTTTAGCTAGTCACTATATATCTAAAATACCGGCCGATATTTTCGATATCAACTATTCGTCTGTATTACACTCAACTATAACCACTAAGTTACTAGCAGTCGATATTTATACCTAGCTGATCTCTTGTATTCAGACATTCCAATAATCTATGAATGCAGCACTGCTCGTAGTGAAAATCCAGGTACCGTGCAGTCCACTGCAGGTCTGCAGCTCGCCAGCTGCTTCAGCTTCTCGGCACTCTCGCACGTGTCCGGTACCTGGGATGTCAGAATTTTCCCGAAACTTTCAAGTGCAGCTATAAGAACTTTTACGCAGCTATTTCTGCAGGATCATCCCCATCTTAGTGTCAGCGATGTTTTATTTAATGTATGGAAAAATATTACAGTCGAAACTACTCGCAAAATTCTGCCCAAACAAAGAGTCCAAACTGTAAATATTTTCTACAGTACTACACGTGTTGCATGTACGGACTGATTGCGCCATGTTCGTGCATGTTTGCATACATTCATGTTGTCAACAGAATTAACCGGCGGTAAATCTTCCCCAACGAAAAATTATGAAGCTGTACTAAACCCTACTGCCTATGGAATCACATGCGTGGTACAGTATGTGTACCAACACTGAACGTCTAACGAATGTATTTGCGAAAATGTTACGTTCTTTTCTGTTTGTGGAACTTTACTCTGTGAGATAGTCTCAGATAGATCATCACCTACAGTAAGTCTGAATATCATGAAAAATTAGTTTACGCGTAAGGTCTCGGAATAAACTTGCATGCAGTAACCAATTCTGTAGAAAAAACTTTTGTGTCACTGATACGGCTCATGAGCTAGCTCTGTACATATTCAGCCATTTAGGCCCCACGTGTACTTTGGCAGTCGATCACCAGTCTGTACCGAATCCACTGTGTACACAGTAGGCCTACATTGAAGTATTCCACTGCGTATGCAAACCGCAGAAATAATTCATACAGCATGCCTGTATGCTCGTAGCATTGTGATGAACAGCTTGGTATTGTGCTACGAAGGTCACAAGAGGTGAACCTGGACCTACGTAAGCTAGGCCAAAGATTCATTGGTAACTTGACTCTATCGATGCTTAGGTATCAGTTTTTAAAAACACTCATATCGGTTATGAGTCACTGCTGTTAAATATCGATATTTGTGCTGAGTGTCGCTATTTTAGAAGAATCGGTATCCAAGTGAATAGTAGAATATCGATATTAGTACTATATATAGACTTTACTATATATTGATATTTTTGAAAACGCATATCGACGGTATTACTAAGGAGCAAATATCGACTAATATCGGTAATATCGATATACCACTACACCTTACTAACCATAGCATTTTACTGTGTCACAATTGAACAACACTGTGTGCTATCTAACATACAGTTGCTGTGAACATCCTAGCCAAAAGATTTAGCAGCTTGGTAGAATGTTGAAAATTGAAACAGGATCGATTGAATGAATAAATCATTATTTTTTGACATTTTTAGGACACTAAATGCTAGTTTTCTTAACATAAAGATTTCCTGAACATAAAAAAGGATCCATACCGATCAGAGATTGAAGAGTATATGTGACTTCAAAAGTTTGAGACCAGTCAAACTGTTCTGAAGATGAGGTAGCCCAATTTTGCAATGGCATAATTGTATTGCTGACCTTTTAAGTCCAGCCTATGTCTATATGCAATAGTCAGTGTGTGTTTTGGTAGATTCCCACCATTCCAGATACCCTTTGCCCTATGTCAATAACTACTGCCTAGAAAAAGGGTTTTCAGTTGTGTTTTATACCTCGTATTTTCTCAGATACCAGTTCTCCTGTTCTACAGCTGATGTTACGTAGAGTTCTCTGCCAGATATCTGATTTGGCAGCTCCAACAGCTTTGCTTGTGATAAGGTGAGATATAATCAAATGCACAAATGGTTTTTGGTTTCCATGATAAAAGAAACCTATGCATTCATGATGGCGTGTGTATGTATGTGAGTATGTGCATGTGCATGTATGTGTGTATGTGTAAATCCTAATGTTTTTGGTGGGGGAAAAGGTCATCTAGGGTCACTGGGGTGCAAACATTGAAAACCTTGTTAACAGAGTATCTCCAGGTAGGCAGCTTGGATAGATTTCATACTGAGTATGTGGATGCATTGTGGTGAGAAGATGGACCCTTTTGTTTTGGTGGAGGTCAAAGATCTTCTAGGTTCACCAGAGGTCAAAAAGCAAAATTTCCCAAAAATTCCCAAGATCATCATCTGGGGTCATCAGAGGTCAGAATGAAAGTTTCCCAAGAAGTCCCAAGATTAAACAGGAACACAAAACTTTTTTTTTCCAACACATTAAGATATCATTTGACCAGTGACTGAAAGATATGGGACATCGTGGCATTATTTGGAATAGAACATATATCATCGAAACCTCAGTGCATTTTTGCAGTCTCGTTTGTTTAGTATTTTTGGCATAAAACTGTCTAGCATAAAGTTGATTTCAAAAGTAGTTGCAAGTTAAAATGCTCCTTGAGTTGTTAGCAAGTTTTTAATTCTGCCCAAGTTTTGGTGGTTTGTGGTGTGTGGTCTCGACCTGTGGAGTTGTTTGTAGATTGCATGACAGTATGAAATTGTGTCTGAGAATAATCAGATATGACCTTTAAGGGTTACTCTGAGTATTCTATCCCATATGCAGAAACCTCGGGCACAATATTTCTTTCTACAAAAGTATATTGTTGTGATGTTAAGTTTTTACTCTTATGTCCTGTTTGTTTTTGTTCCCAAATTTTGTACAGTAACTGCAGTGACACTTCTTGGTGGCTAATCCCAAGGTCATCCAAACTTAACAAAAGGCATTACGTTAGCAATAAAGGTTAATGAAATGGCACAAAAATTTTTAGTTTTCATTGCAAAAATGTGACGATGCTCAAATCTAGTTTGGGACCCCAGTTTGGTGATGACCCATTGTTAGACACCATGTTATTCTTATAGACCTTATGATATTGACATCACACATCATTTTGGTGGGTAAACAATGAAGAATACTGCATGAGACTTCGCACAGGTGTATAGTAGACTTACATGCGTATCTCACCGGAACACAAATCAGCTGTCTGCATTTGTTGGTGTAGGTAACGATGATACGTACTTGCCTCCATTGGAGGGGGCCCACTTCCTGTTCTGTGACACTTTGGGCAAAAGGTCTATATTAAGCTTTTTGGCAGAAGTTAAAACTTCTAACCACTTTGCAATGTCTAATATATCCATGCTGTGACCAGTGCTGGTACAGTTTTCAAATTACTCTCGTTACTGTCCAACATTTTTATGATAAGAATGTATTATTTCATCTGTACTTTGAAATATTTGTTGTGGAGAGTGTAAGTAACAGCTTAAACCATTTATTTCCCATGAAAATTTTCTGTCTTTCTTTTATAGATCTGTGTTGGAGGCATTCACCTCTAAGCTCAAACAGACAGATGGCGTGATGGAACCAAGTTCTTTAGAGCTGGCTCAAGTCCTGTCATTGTTTGTTTATCTCATCTCACAGCCGTCCATCAAAGCAGCATTCCTTCATTTGATTGGTGGAAGGTATTCATTGAAATTTATTAACATAACACTTTCATGATGATGGCATATGGTGAAAACATTGCAACATGATGCAACATCATATTTACAAAATGGGAAGCTTAAGACATTAAGCTTGGTTTCCTTCCCTTTTGTGAGAGTGTTTCATGGGGTTTTGTACAATGTTCCTATGTGCTTTGCTTAGCATATATTAGGTACAGGTAATCTTACTGTACAGTTGGTAAGTACCATGAACAGCAAACAAACATGGTAACTGCCACTGGATGCTGTATGGCCCTCAGTCTTTGTTGGCTGTAGTTTGTTCCATCCTGTTTCCTTTAATTGCTCTATAAACTAAGCCACTAATAAATTATCCCCATACCTGCACACAATAGTTGTTCTGAAGGGCTCAAGCCCCCTGTGGGCTGGGGGTTGTAGAATATGCCCACAGTATTTCGTAAGAGGCGACTAAAGGGAAGGACTTGCACCGTATTTAAACTTTGCTTGACACTATATAACACACTTGTGTTGGTGTGTCGTTAAATTCCATTTAACTAATTAACTAACTGAAGGGCTCAAACAGTCTTACAGACATGTTGAGTGGTTTAACAAGTTGGGGGTTTGAGACACCAAAGACTGACATGATTGACTTGTTACTATGGTTCTTAAAAAAGTTGCCAGTGAGAAACTAGCTGAATGGCAGTGATTACTCAGTTTTTATCTGACGCAGAGGCAGCCTTGAAAACATGATAGATCTTCAAGTTGTACTGTTGGTTCATACTAAAGTATAGATTGCAAAAACAGAGCAGTAATTATTAAAAAGATCATTACCATGTCGGAGAGAAGGATATGATGGTGTACGTACTTTGCGTGATAACTTTTAGCCCTTGATACAAGCAAGACCTGATAGGCGACTGCAAAACTGTGCAAGAGGTGCCCACAAAGCACTCCTCGGGCTCAAGTTGAAAATTGGGGTTAGATTGTGGACCGGGGTTAAGAAAAACATTAAAATTGAAACTGTGATAAAATTTGTAGATACAGGGGCCAGTGAATGTGACTGAGAAGAATTTGGCCAAAATCTGATATGGAAAGAACACTGTCCTTTATAGTTTCCATGAGATGGTGGGCAATTAGACAGTCAGTTTGTAGTAGTAGTAGTTTGCTAGATTAAAAATCATTTCTTTATTATTGGTTTATGGTGCTTGTGGGGTTTTCTTACACATTCAAATAATTCATGCATGTGTTTAATTGTTATATTCAGCTTAGGAGCAGAAGACCCTCTACATGATATCTTGAAGAAAATGTTAATTCTGATGAACATACCTTTCGAGTCTTCCGCTCACCTGCAAGCCCAAGAATGTATCGTGGTAAGAAAGTCATTCATTTCAAAGGGTTTTTAGGTGGAAATTTCACCATCAGTACATCATTTCATTTATACATTTAGTGTTTGAAATGATTATGATCATTATCATAATACAGAAAGTGGTCTCTATGTGATACTGTTAGTACAAAATGTTAGTGGTCTTATAGAACAAGCACATGCTGTATTGCATACTAGTACATCTAATGTGATATTTAGCACAACTGGTATTAGGGTGGAGTTACACACAAAAGTCATTACAAAAATTGTGCAATGAAGTCCAAAACCTAACAAATGGTATAGTGCTTGTAGAAAAATGCATATATTTGTGGAAGCTTCACAGATGTAATGTGGGTCTTTGGTTTTTATAGGCTACAAACTTTGACACTTTAAAATCAAATGTCTCCCTCTAGTCTGCAATTTGCTAGCTACAAAATCATGCATGCTGTGGTAAGAACAACTTTGTACAGTGAATACATAGGCCCCCAAAATAGTTTGTTTAAATATATACTTTCTGCAATGTCTGCACAACTAGTGGGATTATGTACACTGTGTATGTACAGTGTTTTGTTAGGTGCTTGGTGAAATGGTTAAAGCAGTAGGTGTTGGGTAGTGCCAATATTGTAATTTTTTTTAGCTCTAGAGTTTTTTGAAGTATGCATATACAGTCCTTCACAGGGCAAGTTTATAGTTTGTTAAGAAGACTACACTGGGATGTATCACCATATATAGTCGTAGTCCTACCTTAAGCACTGATAGCAGTATCCTACCTTAGAGTAGAGTGTCTTTCTTAAACTCTATAGTATTTACATAGACATGTATTCTCACTGATATGAGCATTTTGCTTTCTTAACACTACTTGTAGACTTGGTATTGTTTCATTTCTACTTTGAACACATCTAATTGGTAATAAAGCCATCTGATGAGTGATTGTTATACTATAAAATAGAGGGGCAGGGAGCATGAGGAATTTACCCTCACTGCAGCCACCCCCCCAAAAAAGGTGTTAAGCAGAGTGAAAAAATTCCCAATGTAATGAAAATCACCCTCCTCCCTTCCTAAGTAGTTGCCATGAAAAACATTAAAAGCAGCCCTTGTGAACCCCTAAGTAGTTCCCATATTTTTTTAGCAAGACAAAGTTTTCTCCACAAATAATATATTTAATATATTTAGAACATCTCTTAGCCTTTAGGATTTTCCAAGATTAAGCCTGATGGCTTTTACATTGTAGCCTCATACCAACTAGCTTTATACTTTCTCCAGGGTATTTTTAGATTCCTGGAATTTGAAACATTTGTTTTAAATGCATACACTCATCCTTTCACCATCTTGCTGTGAGATCAATTGTACTGTACTCATTTAAAGTTTTAAATGTTTCAAGTTAACATTACGTTCAATGAATGTATTGTCTTCCTATTGCTTGTATTATTGTAATATGATAATCATCTCAAATTAACTCCCATTTCATACACATCTGATAAAGTCATTGTTTATGACATTGCAGGCATCCCTTCAGTCCTCTTGTTCTCCAGACATCACCTTGCTCTCAGATGAAAACCTTTCTATGCTGGAGCAACTTTCTAACAGTCTACCAGGGAAGGAGGACATGAACCTCATCTGTACCCATCTTTTGGATCATGTGACAAGTCCTGACCACTCATATGCCAGTATACTCCCTGCCCTCAGGATGATAGCAACCCTCTTAGACCATGACTATGGGTTCAATCATGTCAAAAGGTTAGATTCCTCACTAGAATTGTTGACTTTAGTCTCATTGGTTTCTTGAAAAAGATTTATGAAAGCAATACAGTGAGACATGCATGGTGTATTTGAGATTTTCATCTTTGGTCATGATTGGTGTTTTCTTCTCACAGAACTCTTGTTACTTTTTATTCCAAAACATTGCATTTTGATTCCCATTAGGCAAACCTATGAAGTCCCTTGCCAGTGACCTTCCAATGGTTTACAGCATTATAAGTTTTAATGCCCCCAGACTATGGCGAAGGATCTCCATGGTCATGAACATTAATTGCACACTAAATGATGGCAAGGGCATTTGACTCACATGAGGTCCCTTATCCAGAGTTTTGGTATTTTGTGTGGTGTTTTGTTGCCTTTCAGCAAGCTTTTGCTGAATCATGCATCACTGCATGTTACACAGTACGTATTTATCACCTGCACTTGTGATTGGTTAGTGCTAAATTGGATTTTCAGAAAACCTTTCATACCATGGTTGAAGCCCCCCCCCCCCCCCTCACCTTTTAGGTATGTGAGGTACTTGTAACCGTTATGGTTACTTTCCTTCACACTATTTTTCATTTAACCCCCAATCATTTTTTTAGTGAAGACATACTTTCAGCTCTAGATGGAGTCACAAAAGACAAGAAATGTACAAAAGAGAAGGTCATAAATTGTCAGTGGAATGAGTCCATGAATAAACATAGATCCTGTGAGTTTATGAATAAACATAAGTATTACTGATGTCTGTAATTATTCCTTCTAAAGTGACATGTTGGATTATTTTGCCTTTTATCTGTTATTTTAGTCACAGTTTTCTTCAGTCTAACAAGTTCTTTACTTTTCTTTTTTTTTTTGGACAGTGCACTCTTGACACAGCAAGGAATCCTTTCAGAATTCTATAAGCGTCTGACTGATGCCTTCACCAGGGACAGTTCTGACTATCTGTCAACATTATCAACAGCAGTGGACCTTCTACACTTTCTGGTTAGTGCAGACTCTTACCAAGAAGAGGACCAAGGGTCCTCAGAGGCTGCTAGGTACAGAACCCAGGCACTCACCACCAAGGAACTAAGACAGTTGATTGGCTGGGAGGTGGAGGGTGAAGACCATTCCTTGAAACAGCTGGAGAAAATACTTGTGGTGAGTTTTTATTTTGTTTAAACTCAAAGGTAAGACAAGAAGAGGAAAGAGGTGAACACAAAGAAGAGAAAGAGAAGACATTTAAAAAATGGAACATTTAAATTTCAAGTTTTAATATCTGCCCATTCCATATTCTGTTTTTTGCTTGTTTTGGGTCAAAGACGTCGTTGTTGTTAAGGTAAGACAGAAGACTGAATTGAACGCTTGATTGTCGGCAAAGAGCAAAATATGTTTGCAGGTAGGAGAGTATCTGATATACCTTCGCCAAATGGTAGACACTATTGTTTATGTTTAAAGTACTATTCATTTTGTATACTGTAAGTGCATTCATGGTATGGCACCCTCCTGTTTGTCTGATTATCTGACTTTTCAGGTCAATACTCGTTATACCTTGCATTCTAGCAATACACTTACCCTCACTGTTCCCAGAACTAAATTGAAAACCTACGGTGATTGTGCCTTTCTGTCACCTGGGCCACCAGTGGAATCGTCTGTCCATTTCTTTCAGGAGTTCTCCCTCCCTCACACAGTTTAAGTCTCCTTTTAAGACTGACTTTTCCAAGTTGGCTTTTTGTTAGGGTTGTACAGCACTATTAAATACTCAGCAGATTTTAGCGCTCTATAAATTCATTTACTATTATTACAGCTTTGAAAAGAATGAAAAGTATTATGGATATGAATGAAAAAAGTGTAAGCAAAGAAACTGCCCTAATGTCTGGTTAAGGCCCAAAGAAGGCAGTTTTGTTATATTTCTGAGAAAGAAAGTTTTTCTGAACATAGTCATACAAGGTCTACTTGGTGCAATATAGGGGAAGTGTAGCCAGGTGTAATTAAGATGCTAGGACCACTTTGATTCAAGTTAACAGGTGAAACTATAGCAACTTAAAGGGAACATGGCATGAGTTAGTCTTAAGTAGCTGTGATGAAGCCATGTTAGTCAGTTAGTTATTGTTTTCTTTAATGCAAGGAATGCTTGATCATGCATGGTATCTGTTCTTTTCAACCAGTCTGGAACAGGGCAATGTATGACAGATCTATTATGAAAGGGTCTGAGTGCTGGATGGGGTTATGTTAAGTCATAGTGGCCCATGAGAGGATGTAGCTCCTTCAGGGACCAGAACCCCCTTTGGGGTTAGTGTTTGGTTTTAGCTGCGGCTTTAAACCAAGGGGTTTTAGAAATAAGGCATGATTTATGCTTGATAGGCTTTATGTATAACATTATGCTATTTGCTACCAGTGTGTTACATAGTATTGTATAACACTGAAGAACTTGTGACTTGAACTAAGAAACCAACTTTTACTTTTGACTTATCTCTTTGATGTTATGTTTGAATATTCATAGCATTATATTGCATATTAATGAGATCATTTTTGGATGTAAGTAAAACCTAAGTGAACACTTGCAGGCACTTGCATCATACTTTGGCTACATGTGAGCAATAAGGACAGAGCTTGTCTGATTCATGTCAATAGCTTTCTTCCAGTAGGTTTGGTTGTCATGATGAGCATTATTTTATAAGAATTTGACTTAAATGACTTTTATTCGTTTCATTCTTTACAGGAATGTTGTAAAGAAGATGAAAAATTAGAATCACTTCTGGATTCTTTGAGTAGTCTACTCCAGGTACTTGATGGTGCAGACCCCTCTGACAAACCCCCTGTCACAGCACAGGAAGTAGAACTCCCCCCTGCCATGAAACTTGCTGACCAGTTTAGTAGCCGTCTGGTCTTCTATGTCAGTGAAGATGAAGATGACCGTTTTGTTCCTGGTATCTGGACAGGACTTCCTCCAATGGACGAGTTAGATGCAGAACCTGAAATGGTTTGTAAATGTTTGTGTTGGATATTCTAGGTCACTTTGTTTTAAGTACTGGTTGCTTTAGTGAGGGGTAGCTAATGTTCAGTTCTACATAAAATGTTTCCCATTGAGACCATTCCTAATACCCTACTTCCTGCTTGTATCTGTGGTTCCATAAAAAAAGGATGCATGTTCCTTTCCCTCTTATTTTACAGATAAAGTGTAATTTAGAAGAAATGAGAGCAAAATTTATTCCTGACTTTAATTTGCAAGAAGAATTAGAAAAGGGTTTGATGACTGAAGAAAGATCTCCAGGGAAACCAAAGCCAAAGTGAGTTGACCATCATTCTGAAGATGAATTCATATTTTAGTTTAGTGCTATAAAGCTATGAAAGTTGAACATTGTTCATCTCTGAGCTATGCCTGTGATTTGCCCAGAAGAGCAAGGGATGACCATATATGGTAAAGCCAAAATTTTTCCGATTTCTAAATTCGGGATTCCATTTTGTTAATTAGCTCATACCAGCATGCTGGTGTGAGCTATTGTGATCACGCAGCGTCACTCTATCTGTCTGTCTGTCTGTCTGTCTGTCGTCTGTCTGTCTGTCTGTCTGTCTGTCTGTCTGTCTGTCTGTCTGTCTGTTCTCCACACTTGTTCAAAATGCTTCTCCTCTCACATGCTTTCATGGATTTGTTTGAAACTTGGTCACAATGTTCCTTGGGTGGTGGGCCATTTGGGGTGTTCAGGAATTTTTGGTCCAAGGCCCAATGTGGACCCTAGGGCCCATTTTATGAAATTCTACAAAATGCTTCTCCTCCTACAGATTCTCTTGTACAGTGTTGATGGTGTGCCATGATGTTACTCTGTTATTGGTCCCTTCGGGGTGTTCAGGAATTTTGGGTCCAAGGCCCCAAGATAGACCGTTGGGTCCATTTTGTGAAATATTGCAAAGTAATTAACTTCTTCTCTATTTAATGTTTAAAGAGAGGTAACAGCCTCTCATTGTAATGCTTGGTTAGTGATCTCATTATGGTGTTCTTGAATTTTGGTCTTATGTCCCATGTGGGCCCCAATGGCTCATTTTATAAAATTTTACAAAATACTTTTTCTCCTACAAATTGTGTTGTACAGTACTGATGATTTGTCATAATGAAGCTCTGTTAATGGCCCTTACAAATTACTTCTCCAATTTGGGATGAAGAATACTTTTGATACCTTTCTAACCAATTTTGTGCCACCCCTCTATTTTACCAGTCTCACAAAATCACTTTACTACCTATTTTTCTTTGTACTGCACCCTCTTTAAAACTGTCTGTGTAGAAGAGGTCAATCCTGTGCAGTTGTTTAGGTTAGTTTAAAGGGAGCTGCTTAATGGGTTTCCATTGGGTATTTCCATTGTGTGTGCATTGTCAGAGCACGTGGGTGTGTGTGGGTGTGTTTGTCGTAGTGATCCTCTGTTAATGGTTCTTTTAAGGGTCTACAAAAATTTTGGGTCCAAGGCCCAATGAACCCTAGGGTCCATTTTGTGAAATATTGCAAAATGGTCAATTCCTCCTCCAGTTAATGTTAAACAGAGTTGAAGGCCTGTCATAATGATGCTTGGTTAGTGATCTGTTTATGCTGTTCTGGAAGTTTGGGTCTAAGGTCCCATATGGGCCCTATGGCCCTTTTTATGACATTTTGCAAATTGCTTACACCTGCAGATTCTCTTGTACATGTTGATGGTTTGTCATAATTATATTTGGGTAGTGGTACCTTCAGGGTGTTTAACAAGTTGGGGTCCAAGGCACAAGATGGACCATAGGGTCCATTTTGTGTAGTATTGCAAGTGATTAACTTTTCCTCCAGTTAATGTTTAACAGAGTTGATGGTCTGTTATAATGATGCTTGGCAAGTGATCTGTTTCTGGTTTTGTGGAATTTTGGTCCAAAAGCCCATGTGGACCATATGGCTCTTTTGTGAAGTGTCCAAAAGTGCATCTTCAACTACAGATTCTCTTGTACAATGTTGATGGTTTGTCATAATGATACTTGAAATTTGGGGTCCAAGGCTGAAGATGGGCCCTAGGGGCTTTTGCTTTCTTAAATTGCATTCATGAAACAACTTACAAAGCAAAGATAGCATGACAAATTTTTTGGGACATTCAGGAAGGTGCCATCAGGGTATGTGAGATTTGGGGTCATAAGTCATTTGACGTCATTTAAAGTCGTATGATGCTTGTTCTAACAAAGACTAGAAGCCAGGGACCCTTAATTGGTTGAAGGTATGAGCTTCAGCACCATTGGTGCTCTAGTTTTTCACTTTCTGTGATCTTCCAATTTTCCCCGCCGTTTTCCGTGTTTTGTCAGTTTTAAATAAATAAATAAATAAATAAATAAATAAATAAATAAATAAATAAATAAATAAATAAATAAATAAATAAATAAATAAATAAATAAATAAATAATTGTACTATGAATTGTTTACAGTTTGCATGAATTCTGTCCATTTTACGTAACGCGGAAAAATGTTGGCTTTAATATATGGTTCTTGTAGCTTTATAACTCGTGAAAATTGGGAAGTATGAACAGGCCTTTAGTCTTCTTTGGTATCAGGTCAAAACTGTAGTTGTGAGATGTAAGAAGGTCAGGGCACAACACCTTTGTGTTAACAAGAGAATGAAAGAAATATGGGAACTGCATGAGTATGATAAGTATGAACACTCCTACATACTGTTCTGATTTGAAACAGACACATTACATGAATGTATAAAACTGAATACAAAGCATTAGTAAGAAATGAGAGTTCCTGGTGTTGGTGATTTCAATTGTCCAATGGTTAACACATTCTCTATTATGTAGTCGGAGCACAGAATGTTTTGTGGACTTTGACTAATAAATTGGGGGCAGTTTGTGTGAATCATGACCAGGGGAGATAAAATTTTAACAGCCTCTGTCAATACTGAAGAGGAATTAGGTAGAACCAGCTTCATTTATTTTGAAGATTCAAGCTTACAGTTAGCAGCTTGGAAGTGTTTGAGATTAAATTACATATTCCTTTTTGAAATGACGTGGTTTCTACTTCTTTTCCTTTTTCTTATTAGACATGGAAGACGTTACCAGGCACTTATATCCAAGGGAAGGGGACAATTTTTCAATACTGTTAGAAGAGCTCACAGTAAGTTCCATTACCAGAGGTTGTATGTTGTGGTTTACTATTACTCCTAAATTGGAGAAGAACAAAGGGAGAGGGATTTTATCTTTGAATTTGTTTAAAATTCTGTATTACAGTATCCCATCATGTATTACACTAATTGATGATAAAATGTGTAATATTTTATGCGGAATATTTTGTATCTTATCATCGTGATATGTTCTTCCAAAATCCTGTGAAGAAGTTTTTGTTGTTTTAGTACAGTTTGCTGGTACTAATCTTTTGGGGACTGAATTTCCACTGAACTTAGACGGTGCACTTCAGACATGTTTGCCTTAATACTATCATAATGTGAATGGGGAGAGTAAAACTGAGTTTTACTTGTCACAGTTTATATTCATTTTCATTTACATTGTAATCTTAACATGATTTATATTTTATTGATGTTACAGATACTGGATTCCGAGGTGGCAAAAGAAACCATGACGTATTCCGCCAGCGGGCCCAGAATACAAGTCGTCCCCCATCTATGCATGTTGATGACTTTATGAACTTTGAGAATTCTCCCAGCAGTGGTGAACATCAGTTTAACAGGGTACAAAACAATAGTTTCAAATTGTTTATATCTTCTTAGTGTTGGCACCTTTTTCAAACTTTCCTGTGTGCAGCCACATTTTGTCAATTACAAAGGTATTTGTCCGATTTCTTGGAAACTACCGTAGAATCCAAGTTTCAGTCCTGCTCTTACATGCTCTTGAGGGATTAGTGTGCTTCTTGAATTGATGTTATAGTTCTTTGTCAAAATTTTAGTCACTTGAGGAAAATTGTTTTCTTTGAAAGAGGGAAGTTGTTGTCAGGATTCACAAAATTCATCAAAAAAGGGTTCCTTTTGTACTCATTCAGTTTTAAGTATCTACTGGTTTTCTTTTGAAACAGAACCAACCACAGAGAAGAGGCATGGGTGCCCCTCGTGGACCAAGAGGTCCCCGAGGGGGATTCCGACAGTGGTCTGGATCTCATGCACAGTTCAGGAGAGATACAGGTCAGTTGGAACATTTTCTCAGAACACTTCTATAAGTTTGAAGCCAAAGGTTTCGGTCCACTGGTTTGCGACTTGTGAAGCCAGGTTCTGTGCTTTGACATACTAATGGGGATATACTGAATAGGGTCTGTTATACATATTGGAAATTATGCAAGGGGCGTATTCAGTCTCTGAAAAAGAAGGAAAAACACCCCTTCCCCTGTTGACATTTGTGAAAGAAAGATTGAAGACACTTTATGTCTTGTAATTCACTTAAAAGAGAGAAGTATTTATTGAAGGGTCATATTTTGTAAGAAGTATTTTGTTAACTCAGAGGTGAATGTTGTCTTGCTGTAGGCTAGCCATTTGTGAAGTACGTATGAACTTGCACAAAATTTTCACATTTCAGCAGTAAAATAGAAGCACAATATGTCAGTGACTGCTTTTGTGCTTTTGCCTTTGTACCGGGTAGAGATCTCTTTTCATTTGATCTTGGGGTGGGAGGGTGGGGATGAGGAAGGGGATGTAAGTTTTAGATTTTGTGTAAGCTTGTAAATAAATATGTTGATATGCTTTCACTACAGTGAAATGTATTAACAAAATAAGGGGGCATTTTTATCTTTTTTCAGGTCCTCCTAGAGGCATGTCACCAAGAGGAAGGGGTCAGTGGGGTCCAGGACGCAAACCAATGAGATCTGGGTACCACCAGGGTCCACCAGTCAGGAATTACATACCAAGGAGGTGAGCATCTTTTTACTCTATTAAGACATTTTTAGTACCAATGCTGTAAAAAAAAAAAACCAAACAAATGCAGTGATTTGTATTTCAATCTCCCTTTACTTCTTTCTTTTAACTCTTCTGAAAAATATCCATAGTACTCACAGAATGTTTCTCAGTGTCTATGACAGTAAAAATTTATGATACCTAAGCCTGCTCATCTTTCTTTCTGCAATGGAGATCACCCTGTGCATGTGTCTGTGTTCTGTAGGATACGGCATAGTATAGCACACCCTGTTTAGTACAGTGCATGTATGAATGTGTAGACTGGCAATTTTATGTATTCCAGTCGAAATCACCAAACTGTAGTACATTGGAAACGGACATTGCACAGTTGCACAGTCCTAACATATGTTGTGTATGTACTCTATGGGCTAAGCTGCACAAGTGTTACTTTTTGCTAACTTTTATGACAAACTGTGTGCACGCAATCCGAATGTAAATATGTCTGTACGGAAGCTCCTACAATCACGTATTGGGAATTAACAAGTGTTTATGTCTTTCTTTTTCAATCTCAAACCAATTTTTTAAGTTGAAAAATCATAACCCACTTGAATAAAGGACGATTTCGGTCAAGATAGGGCCAACTTTTTGCTCCTGAATATTCGTTTCTTAGGATATATCTTTCGTTAAAAGTTCCATTAACTGTTTATTTCTCTTTACTGTGCAAGTTTTATCTAACCTGAATGCAGATGTGCTTATGGTGTATGTAACTATTGATGAATCATGTGGGTGCACGGCAATTAAGTTGGTGTTTGCGGCCATGTATTTTTGTTTACAGTTTATTTGGCAGCCACTTCTTTTGTATGGCTCATCCTACTAGCGGATTATCACTCTGTAAATGTTCGTAAATCATCGTGTGGCAGGGTTGGCTTTTTGCTGGAAAAAATCTCTTTTTACCAGGACAGCGGTAGAAACTGGTAATAACTGGTTATTACCGGTAAAAACCAGGAAAAATGGAAAAAACCTCTTCTTACAATTAGGAGAGTGCAGTTGTTGTACAGCATTGCACATGATGAATAAACCAGTTGAGATAAAATTATTTACATTCATTTACACTTTCTATTTTGCCTAAAAAGTGAGCACAAAAACTTGTCAAACACAGAATAAAGAGTGAAATATACTTGGTTATTACAATAGTATTGCAAGCCCTAACATGTTACGTGTAACCACAAACAAAGCAACTACATGCCAACAGGAATAGTCTGAAAATTACAGATGGTTTGCAAAATGACCAGATTTATCAAGCAAAGTTTTTCAAAATGAGGATTAATAAAATTGTTTTTAAAGTTATGAAAGTTCTCAATATAAGTTCAGTCACAAAGTTGGTAGGGCATATCTGTTACACATATTGAGTAGGAGAATGAAATGGACGAGCAACTTCCTTTATCATGTCAGAAACTTCAGTTTGACACAGCAGAGAGGCAAATTACAGTGCCATAAATGCTGCTGACTAAGCAGCAACTTGAAGTAAAATGAGTGTCATGAAGGGAGTTTCTCTGGGTATTTCAAGTCCACCATACTGAGAGATAATTAAGTAAGAATTTATAATCGACAGCCAAACAAGAAGAGTCTATTTTTTGACTAAGTTATCTTCATTGAAAAAAATTGAAAAACCACAAATAGTAATGTAAGAATGAAAGAAACTTATTTTTAGCCAGCACTATATTTTATAAAGAAAGTGGAAATGTTGAAGGAAGGTGGATGGTTGAATTATAAATGAGACATAACACTACTGGAGGTCAATGTACTGTAAGACACTGAGTTATTGTAGGACCTACACAGCTGCAGGTTCCCCTTGAAAGGGTATACCCAAGAGTGGAGTTACCAACTTGCCAGTTTGCTCAGGAAAGCTTCCCATCAAACTGAAAATAAATCCTTAAATTATTCCATGATTTTCCTTCCCATTTTTCTGCATTAAATATACCTAGTGTATGTATACTCAACACAAAAACAGTGTAAATCAGGCAAAAAGTGGCCAAAATCACTAAACAAATCACATTCAAACTCTAATATGGTATATATTGTTGCCTAAAAGGATTAATCTTGATGTAACAGAATGATTTCCTTCTTAAGACTTTGAAAAAAAGCATAAAAAAGTACTTGCTAACAACATTTTATTCAGTGTAGCAGAACAGGTTTTTGCCATTTTTTGGCAAAAACCTGTTTTTACTAGGACGGTTTTTAGCAGTAAAAACCACCAGTAAAACCGTCTGTGGCAAAAACTGCCAACCCTGTCCTGTGGTCACATCAGGGATATTACTGATACTGTCAATTGTGTGTAGCTGTATTGAGGTGCAGATTGTGATATTGAAGCAGTACAGCGATCGATGGCATATATGGTAGTAGATTTGAGACATGCGATGAATCGAAAGTGGCCTTTTACTTAACGATTAGTTGGAAGGCAATTAATCGGCGATTAATTGCTAATCACTGACAGCACTATCTCCTAGAGAATACGTAATACTTACCTTTCACTGCATTCATTGGTTGCCAGTCCTATACTTTTTGTGTTGTAAGATTTCATTTCTTTCTTCTAATTGTTTGAAAGGCACTGGTACTACTTATTTTGTTGAAATTTTAATAGTCTGTTTGCCCAATCATGCAATTATTCATGGAAATACTAAAACGCCCTCAGAACTTGGAGGTGGGTTATTCGGAATTAACACCCTCAAAGAGTGGAACTGGCTCCTATTTCATATCAGACTTCAAAGTTCTTTTTAATCTTTTGAAATCTTCCTTGTTTTTTTTAAAGCACTTTTTTTGAAAAGATCTCTGCTGACGTTGTTTTCCCGCTTGTTTTGTTTCCTGTTAGCTTAATTCTTTACTTTGTTGCAACCCTTGTTGATTTTTTGTTATAATTTTGCATTATACATGTATTTTTGTTGCATTTTTGTTTATAGTTAACAATAAAAGTTTTTATTGCCTTATTTACACAGTTTCATTGTTATTGTCTCTTATCAAGTGGTGAAGATTGTGCTTTTATTTTGTGGCATTTAGATCCTGCTTTTAGAATAAATGCTACAGAAAGGTAATTTAGTACTGTGAGTAAAAATAAGGTGTAGGTGGTATAAGATTCAGAAGGAAAACATCTGCAGAGGACTCTAAGTAATTTGAAACCCAGATAATCATTAAAGATAGTTCATGTTTATGTAAGAAGCATTGAAAGTTTCTTCTGCCATCAGATCCCAAAGTACAAACTGTCATAAATCTTGTTTGAGCTGTTTTATGTAGCTGTGTTGTGTAGCTGTGTTATGTGGCTGTGTTATGTAACTGTGTTATGTAGCTGTGGGATTTAATTGTTGGATGAAGCTATGGGAAGTTGTTGAATTGATGAGGAGAGTGATGCAAAATGGCAGAGGGAGATGTTAAATAAAAGTGGGTTTGAGACATTTGGACAGTTGTCTTGTGTGTGCTAGCTGTGTATGCCAATAAAACTGTCAGCATGTGGGAACGTGAGTCTTGATACAGACAACTATGTGTGACAGAGGGGAATGGAGATGGTTGTTAGATGGCTAGGGTTATGTCATTCCAATTATCTTGGAGAAGGCTACAAAACTTTCCTGAGCCATCCCTTTGGAGTAATTTAATTTTTTACTTTGTCAATATTTTTACTCTAAGGTGATAATAACTGCAGCAAACGTTATTTTTAAAACATGTAAGTTTTTAGAAGCAGTAATTTTCAAAGATCTTGTAGCATCACAAACCTGTTTCACTGTCTTCCTTATGTTCTGTAAAGAAAAGTGTTATCATTTAGAAATGTGTTTTTGTCTTCTGCCCAGACCTGATCCCAGATCTGAAGGGAGGCTTCCGCCGAGAAGCCCCATGGGACCACAACCTTACAATCGCCCAAGTTCAGCTGAAAGACCTAGAGGCCCTTACCGTGGAATGCGTGCAATGGGCCCAAGAGGGTCACCTAGTCCCAGACGGGGTGGACGAGGGTACCGTGGAGGTCATTGGACTGGTGACCCACACATGAGGTACTAAATTTCTTGTGTTATTCATGATAAGTATAATTAAGGAATAGATAAGGCATAGTGGATAGCATGGTATTAATTTTGCCTAGCAGGGAAGAAATTAGTTCACTATGGACTTAAAAATGTGACTGACACAGTTTGTTTCAATCAAATTTTCAAGTTTTCTAGTGTGGAAGAATGGTTAACCATTTCAATTTGGTGTAATCCTTAAGTACATTGTCATGTTTACTAGACAAGATGATTCCACAGAATTTCAACTCAAACGAGATTGTCGTTTCAATGATTATTCAATGTTTATCTTTGCAAAAAATAGAAATCTTTGTGGTATACTGATTGGTATATCGTGAAATGTGCCACAATGTCCTCCTCCCCCCACAAGAAAAATATGATACAAAGAGCTTGTTGGCGTCTTTGCATTACAGTTTATTACATTTAAATATAAATGTAAACACAAGCCAGCCAGAATACTACCACCCTCTTCCTCATATGAACCTGATGAGGAAGCACATTCCTCCCCCGAACTCGCGAATATAGTGACAAGTCAGGATAGTAGCCAGACTTATTCCACCGTGAATCTTTTATTGTCCCTTGAAAAATCAAAATGGCAACCTCCTCTTTTTAAAGCACTGGAAATTCCTGTACCTTTGTACAGGCTTGATACATTCCTTGACAAAAGTACATGGGATACACCCTGCTCCCCGAATCAATGTTGAGGTCTCAGAACATGGTGAGCTGCCGCAACATTGAATAGGGGAATGGGGTAGCAGACAGGGGATGGTGATCTCACTGTTGCTTGTTTTGCTAGTTTTGTCCCATCATTTTTGTCTTGGATTGTACCTTATCTACACAAAGGGATTAAGTGTCACAGGTGTTACCTAGAAAATGCTGGTCATATCTGAGGTAAGCTTGGTTAACTATCCATTTGGTTTTTAAGCTTCATGATTGATACGTCTGTAGCAGATATGTTTCCTAATGTGTGCCAGTACAAATATTGCATGTCAGTTGTACCCAATGAATTATCTTGCATTAATGTTACAGATTCATTGATTATTAAATTACAGGATTAAAAAAGAAACAGTCTTTATTTAGCATACCTCGTGATGTAAATTCAGATTAGGATAAATTCAGTGTCAAGTATTTTTAAAGCCTCTCGCCTGTTTTTGCTCTCTTGAACCAACTCAAGCCAGCCGTCATAACCTAGGTACCTATTGTGATCATCTCTCAAAACAAGCTGGGTGACTGATTGCTATGCCCGTAGTGAATGCCTTACTGTACTCACTGCTTTTCTCAACTTAGTGCTGCCCTTATATAACTTCATACCATTAGATCTCCATTCAACTCCCCTACCCCCACCCTCCAGCCCCATATTGGTTTAATTCCACAGTTTGTGAGCTGTTGCCACTATGCAGCCATTATCAACACCGGTCAGGGCACTTCAACATGTTGTATAGGCCTAACTTGTAACTTTTTAAGTTTAACTGGCTAAAATATGTGTTGTCCCTATCATGCATATATGCATGTTCTGCCCATCAATGAAGAATGCAATTGCCCAGCTGAGACATGCACCTTTTAGTATGGCAGCATGCATCATGCTTAAGAGTAGAATTTTCATGTAATATTTTTTTCTTTACAGACCGCCAGGCAAGGGAATGAGGGGAAGGCCTCCTCCAGGAAGGCATTCACGCTCATTTACCCGATGAAAAGGAGAATCTGGCATGGCAAGAAATAATCTTGTTTAAACATGCCCTGTATATGCATGTTTATGACCAAAATGATGAGAAGACACATGGTGCAGGTGCAGTCATTTCTCGAGAGAAGATTTCTGAGGGATTTTTTTTTGAAGATTGGTAGCTTCTTTATTGATAGTGCTGTGTGCTGTAAAATGGAAACGTTTGACAGTGATAACCGCAGGACTGTAAATGTTGCCAGTCCTCGACATTTGGAGACGTTAAAATGAAAAGTTGCAAGATGTTGCTTTAGCAGAGAAGTTCTGTCCAAAGTACAGGAGTAAAAAAAGTGAAACGAAAATAAAAAGATTCACTCCAGAAAGGCTTGACTTGAGTTCTAAGAACAGTAACTTAGGAGGCAAAGTGAAGTTCACTGACTACTTCTGAGCAGTTTGATCAGAAGTCTCACAGTATGTTACAGTACTTCAGCAGAAAGGAGATTATGCATGTTACTGAAAATATATAAAATGATTATCCTTGCCAGATTGTGTGTTTTCTGTGTAATGGAAACTTAGCTGTCCATGAAGTTGCTGCAGTATCTTCTAGTCAAAGTGAGTTAGGCAGCTGAAAGTTGAAACGACTTTATGATGTTTGATATATGATCTGGAAGTGGAGATACAATCAGTGGCATATTTAGGGGGGAGGGCCATTGGCCATGCCCCCCCTCACTGATGCTGATTCTGATTTTGTTTTTAGTTCATAAAAACGTAAATTTTTAACACAAAGTTTACTTCAAAAGGTAGCATATGTGGCACCAGATTGCATGCAAGGACACCTAATTTTTCAAAAATTTTCAAGGGAGGACACCTCCCCTTAGACCCCTCTTCCAGGCCAACAATCACACAACATACTGCATCCCCCCACCCAGTGAGAGAAATCCTGGCTACATCACTAGATATAATGAAACATCTTCATGTTCAGGTGCTGTACATAGAGCTCATAGTAATATTATCTTGCCTCTTATCTTTGGGGAGAAAGGGTTGGGGATGGGGAAGGGGTAGCCCAAAACCTGTCCTGTTTTCTTACAAAATGGCAAGGTTGGACTGGGTGCACAACCATAGTAAAATTTTGTAAAGAAATTAAGCAGCTTGAAATATGAACTAATGGTAGTAAACCCTCTTGTCACATTATTTCCGAACTTTAAAGGTGTCATGCAGATATTGAACATTACAGTAAGTTGAGAAGAAAAAATGGTATGAAATTGCTTTAGTACTTTGCTACAAAATTGTCTCCCATTTGGGCACATTTTGATGGAAAGTTTGGCAAAAATAGGAAAGTTATGTTTATCATCAAAGAAGAACAAGAAGTTAAACCAAAGTAGAGTTTTCTTGGTTCTTCAAATAATTGTAAAATATACACTGATGTACACTTATAATTGTAATCACTAGTGCAGTGAAAATCCAGTCAGTTTAATAATTGCTGTAAATGTCAAAATTTGTCTGGTTGTTGTTATGGTAATCAGAATTTTGACTTTATTTGACATGTTACAACTTGCCATGGTAAATTTGGGAGGGGCATGATAACAGAATTTTTGAAGGTCAGGAGTCTTGCATGGTCTTATCAAAGTTAAAAGATATTACTTTGCCATCTGTGCCCACAACATTATGAATGTTGTGTCACGTAATGTTCGAACTTTATGTGTAAGGAACATAACTGTGTGCTCATAAAGTCAAGTTCCTGTTTTATCTGTTTTTATTGGAATGTCAGTGATGTATTTTTTGTAAATAAGCTGAAAGTTTGATAAGCAAATGGGCAGAAATTTTTGTTGGAGTACTTCAATAAAAAGGAAGAAAATGTGACAGATTGCTTAAAGTTTTTTTTGTTTTGTTTTTTGTTCTTTTGTGTTTGTAAATTTAAACTTTGTGAAGATGTGCTTTACTGTCGTCTTTCGAAGGAGATATTTTGTTCTGAATTTAAGTTTTGTAGGTCATTGCATGAATCACCAGGATTCTGAGGTACCTTTCCCTTTTCAACATCACACTCGGACAGATGAACGGCTTTCAACTTTGTAAAACTAGCGTGGCATCGCGCAGAGTACACTTTCTCTCAACAACGACAAGAGCGTACAGATACGTAATTCAAAGTACAATGTGAAAAGGAAGAGGGAAATTGGGGGACTAAAGTGGGACAGGCGGGCAACCACCCCTGTGACTACTCCTGATTGTTTACGCTGTGCTGGCACCTCACACATGGGAGATGCAGATCTGTAGTGAAAATTTGTTTTCTACAATCCCGCTCAATTCAGCCTGGGCGTGGGGGTAAGGAACTGAGGCAAACCTACCGTTTTGTTGGTTTCGATGAAAAAAACCTATGTAGTCATGATGGCATGTGTGTATGTATATGTGTGTTCGTTTGTGTGTTTGTGACACACTTCTTGTTTATACGATATCTCAAGAAGGGAAACTGACAGTTCTCAAACTTGGTAGGTAGATGTCCCATATTGAGAGGAAGAATCCCATAGTTTTTGGTGGAGGTCAAACATCATTTGGGGTCACTGGGGGTCAAACTCTGAAAACCTTGTTTGCACAATATCTCAAGGTAGGAAGCTTGGATAGATTTAATACTTACTTTGTGGATGCATTACGGTGAGAGGGAGAACCCTATTGTTTTTGGGTGGAGTTCAAAGGTCATTTGGGGTCACCAGGGGTCAAACTCTGAAAACCTTGTTTACACAATATCTCAAGATAGGAAGCTTGATTAGATTTCATACTTAGTTTGTGAATGCACTATGGTGAGAGGAAGAACCCTATTGTTTTTAATGGAGGTCAAAGGTCATCTGGGGTCACCAGGGTCAAACTCTGAAAACCATATGGTCAGGGACGTTTTGGTTTGTTTCATATTTTTTTTTTTTTGCTATATTTGGTAAAACTTTGATAAGATGTAGAGTAGACATCAGACAATCAGAAAAGTATGTGCTCCATTTTTTTTTCATGTGCAAGGGGGGTAGCCAGCCAGTTCAAAATGTCCGCCATTTTGGCTGATTTGGCTCAAGAAAGGCTCTGCTGCGCCAAGATTTGAGGTCTAAAACTTTTTTAGGAGTAAAGTTATTAAAATAAATATAGTCTCTTAAAATATACTGAAAGTTTTCCCCAAAATATTGATCCGTTTTGTTGTAGTGACCTGTCGAATATGGCCCTTTTCGCCAAAAATCGGCAATTTTGGCAAGTTTGGCGCCGGGGGACAAATTTGAGTACCAGATTCTCTTAAAGTGTGTATACCAACGACCTTAACTTTTGTTAATGGGTAGTCCTATAACCAGGCAGTACGTGGGGAAAATTTGGACTCCCAGATTCAAACCTACATGAAATGAGTGGTACTGAAAATTCGCAATTTCTTTGTATTTCGTCGGGAAATTTTGGCCTCTGGGATCATTTTTT
The DNA here is from genome assembly GCA_029531755.1 of Holothuria leucospilota. Taxonomy (NCBI): domain Eukaryota; kingdom Metazoa; phylum Echinodermata; class Holothuroidea; order Aspidochirotida; family Holothuriidae; genus Holothuria; species Holothuria leucospilota. Next base: position 35,975,802 of record CM055965.1, on the reverse strand, counting down.
ATGCCCACTATTTCCTTCAATTGAATAACTAAGTCTACTGATCTCTCTGCTATTAAAAGAAAAGTGGATTGTTAAGACACACATCAATTTTGAAAATTTTAAAAGCAGACAAATTTTCCATTGGTATAGACCCTAAACAGCTAAAACATCAATATTTTCATTTTTCATTAATAAAAAATACAAGTTTTGGCACTACAAGACAAGTTTGAACAATGATGATCTCTTTTAGAGCCACACAAGATCTTCCATCTTCACAAAATTGGTACTCAAGTGTCTCAGTAGTACACAAAAAAAAATACACCGGTAGGTGAAAACGGAATATTGAATAAAGGAAACCCAAATATTGAAATTTATTCATTTGTAGTAAAAAATATGGGTAAAAGGGCATTTTTGAGCAGTAATATCTCTGATACTGTGCCATAAGATGCTCCCATCTTTATGAAATGGGCAGTCTAGTTCCTTGTTAGTTCACAGAAAGAATTTCGACTCTCAAATAAGAATGGGCATAAAATAACGGAAACCCATATTCTGCAATTTCTAGTACAATCTGGGGGTGGAAGTCTGAAAACCTTGTTAGCACGATATCTCGAGGTAGGAAGCTTGGATAAATTTCATAGGTAGTATATATATGACTTAGTGTCAGAGGTGGAACCATATCGTTTTGGTGGAGGTCATAGGTCGTTTGGGTTCACTGGGGGTCAAACTGAAAAACTTGTTAACATGATATCGTAAGATAGGAAGCTTTGATAGATTTCATACATAGTATGTGGATGACTTATGGTGAGAGGATGTACCCTGTTGTTTTTGGTGGAGGTCAAAGGTCATCAGGAGTAATGGGGTCAAACTCTGAAAACTTTGTTTACAAGATGTGTCAATTTAGGAAGCTTGGATACTTCACATGGTGTTGCACTTAATCCATCAGAAAACCCCCATGAGTTTTGTCAGATGTCAAAGGTCAGCTGAAATCACCAGAGGCCAAAAAACAAAATTTCCACGAATTCCCAAGGTCAAATATGAACACAAAACTAAAATTTTCCAGCACATTAAAATCACATTCAACCACTGACTGAAAGAATCGGGACATCTTGGCATTATTTGGGATTACACATGTAAGTGCTGTTCATCGAAACCACAATGCATTTTTGCATGGGTTCATTACTTTTCGTATGGGTTATCTAAAATTTGTATGGATATGAAACAATCCCAGTAGATGAAACAAACCCCTCTCCTCTCAAATGCTGTAAAATCCATTTAATTTGTAGGGAACTATTGCCTAACTGCAAACCAGCAGTAACATCGCTGGGTTGGGTGTGGGTCTGAATGTGACACTACTTTTGGAGAGGATTACAGGGCTTTTGGGATGCCATATTTTCTGGAGTCACTCCCAACAAATGTGAAGCTGCAGAGGTCATCTTAGGTACCCAACAGCACCCCTCTTAGGAGCTCCCACACACACACCTTTCTTGATCCGCTATTTAAGAGGAATACCTATAGTTTACGGAGTACAAAATTTTTTGCCCGCTTTGTATGAGTCTCTTCTGTCATGTGTCGGCACACTTTGATAAGGAAGACCAAAAATTCGTTTAAAATTCTTAAATTGACCAACACAATTGTGTCGAGCACTTTTAATATTTGTCTAGAAATATAGAAGATCATGAACAAAAAGTTTTTTTTGGGGGGGGGGGGGGAATAATCAAGAAGCGATTCTGTCCCATGACCCACAGATTCCGTGTTTAGTAATAAAATCAAGCTAGAGTGTTTTTATTTCTTGTTCAGTTAACTATAGAGACCACAGCCTTCAAGCTCTACGTACGCATTACACTGATTACGTCTGAGATGAAAGTCCAACATGATCTTTGGGATTTACAAACGAAAAAAAAATGGAACGTCAATTAATTATATGCTACATTTGCATCTCGTTTTTCTGTTTTTACTTAATTATCCTTTACGATTCAAAGGGCACGGGTATCTGTCTCCACCGCCACCAGCAGAATAAGAGCAGGTGGCAGCTATCCTAGAGCATCGAGAAGCACCATTTAAAACTGTCATTTTTTTCTCTCACCTTACTTGGTACTGTACTTTACTTTAACAGGGAAATATTGTGCTCCTGTCACTCAAATATTTCACACCTTTAAAACAGTGGCTAAATGTACATATATAGTGATAAGAAAATTCAACTTTAGATGGCTGGATAACTATATTTAAGAAACATTATACTCGCAGGAAGAATTTCTCTGCTTTATATCTCACGAACAGGGGTTTTCACACAAACGATGCAACATATATAGCTCTTGAAAGGTGTTATATTTGGAGAAATAAAGCCATTGTCAGTAGACAAAAGACCCTGAATAGTTTAATATTTTCTGTCCATGCCGTATTAACGAAAAGTAAACGTAATTCCCTTTTTAAGAGAGATTTATTTGTCTAGTCATGTCGACATAGGATCAACAAAGGCTAAGATCCAAAACAAACACTAAAATAAACACTCAAAAATTGGTTCATCTAAATACCAGAATTTCCGGAGGGTGTTATGATATTTGTCTAAAGGTCGCTTTCTTCTTTCCACCAATAAGGACCAAGAAACAAAATTTAAACCGTCTTTTCTTTAAGTGATATTTAATAGTACTACTACAATAGATTAAGAAATCAAAAACACCCTTTTCTTAAAGAATAGTGCTGTAGAAGAATTTTTTTTGTTTCATACGAAGTCGACTCTGCGTGATAGGTAAACGGTCGCTCAGATATTTGTAACTGTGTGAACTCCAGTCGAGAATACTTTTAGAAGAAAAAGTTAACACGGAATGTAGTTTGGTATTTTATGACATTTGATAGCCTACATGTAACATCACCAACATTAGTGATTTCCTTGGAAGTTCAGTATTACACCAGTATGTTCAAATATTGGAAATATTTCGTTTTTTACCTTGTTGTTCAACGCTTTGTCATTACTAATCAAATTTTGACGAAACATCAAGATGACACGGAGCTCCTAACAGGTACGTCAAAAAATTCTTTCATTCACATTCTTCTTTTCATTTATCTAACAGGGTCACATTCTATTTTACGGTACATAAGTAGACGGTCTTGCTGGGCCTTGTTAGATGAAGTTGGAGTGGGCCCTGTTGTTAGCACCCAGTTTACCGAGCCCTGGGATTCTTGTGCAAATACTTTGTTCGCAAGGGGTAAATTACCTCACACACAGATTTCTGTGTTCGGTTGGTTTAATTGTAAGCTTCGACAAACGTGCTTGACAAACGACTTTATCCGCAAATATTAGGACAACATTACAAAGTTGGAGTGAATGCTCTTCACACCGCCTCTCATTTTTAGGGGTTTTAGCAGTCCCATTTATATAAATAATTTCACTAACTTCCTAAGGGTCTCATTAAGAGTCAACAATATCTTGTGCGTACTTTATTAATCTGACAATTTAGTACTGATTTTCCATGGGTCAGAGAAGCAAACACAGGACTTAATCTTGTCTTTGCGGTGACAACATTATTTGCCCAACAGACTACATCAGGGTCGAATATGTATAGACATAGGGAGAGTCAGTTATAGGGAAGGAGAGGGCATCCTTTTGGCCAGTTGTAAACGGAACAAATTTTCGCGTTTGCCGCGCTTTGACCTCTATTTCTATTCTTTTTTAATAAATTCCTAGAAATATTTGTTATTTCCAGCGGTAAAGTTTTGGTACATAGAAGGGATAAGGCCAGCACCTTTATTTTTGGAAGACATTTTTCACAGGAAAAATTAATACAGAATCACCTGTCATACTTATTCCATATCAGCTCTTTAAGTAGGCCTATTTTGTTTCGAAAATTCATAGTGTCTAGGGGAATAGCTCTTATTCAAGTTTTACGATAGGTAATTACTAATTACTTCAATTGCTTTGTTTTCTGTGCGCTTCGCCAGTAATCGTGCCTGAGCTAGGATTATTCTTGTGAAAACTAGTTTCTGAAAATAAGAGTTAATTTTTGGTGTTCGTCAGAATTCCCACGTTCATCAGTATCTCTTTGACTTTCTCAAGTCAGGAATGTGCTGCTCTATCAGATTCTTTAAGAGGATGTTGGTCTGATGTAGTCAAAATAATTGTCAAAAAGGCTAGTCTTAGCTGTCTTCCAGCTCCCTGGTCTTAGTGACATATTTAACGTGCACTCAGTACCATTCTCAGGATACTTGAAAGCTCGCTCTGGTGTGCACAATGAACCTATTTGATAATCTCAGTACGAATTATACCCAGTGACGTTACCGGGGGCTTAGATAGCCTCAGTTGGTGAAACGGGCGCTTATGAGAAACATCGGAGTTGGCTCCTGGTAAAACATTTTACACCTATTTTTAGATAACCTAAACATATCACTTTAAAAATGCTCTGTGGTGTTCTCCCTCCTTGAGGTGTCGTCCAGGGTAGGTGCCCTGTGAGCATCCTTGCTACGACCCCTAACTCCAGGAGAAAAGTATATTGCCCCAAAGAAGCAACAACCTTCTTCCAAAATTCAGTTTAAACCCCTATACTCTAACCCTGAGAATGATTAAATTAGAAAAAATAGTAATATTAAAGTGAAGAGGGGCAATAAAAAATAGCAATCTTATATTATGAGTGACATTGGCAACGTGATGAAATGATTTAAGCATCTCTCACAAAGGAAACTTAGGAGGTGGCTAAGTTGGTGGGGTTGGTGGTGGATGGGACCCCATGCCATACAGGATCGAAGCCCTTCACGATCTAACGGTACCCGCTACACCTTACCGTCTACACTACTCTTTTGGTGACCCCATTTGTGGTGACTTTCCAACATTTCTGTGTCGGAGTATGTATACCCTTATCCCAAAATGTTCCCCTTTCCAGTACGTACTGGAAAGGGGAACATTTTGGGATAAGGGTATACATATGTACCAAAACAAATACTCTGGCAAAGTAGAAATACCCACTTTTGGAGATCTCAGGAGAGGTCTACGCCATAGGGCCCTATCACCCTGTTGTGCCTGCTAGTTTCCAAATCTTGGTTGCCTCACTGGTACAGTGTTACCCATTTCTTAGAAAGGGAAAGGATTGACAATTGTCTCAGTGGCTAGAATCATGGGTGTCCGGAGGGGGCAAGGGGGGAGGGGCACTTGCCTCCCTGGAAAATCAAAAACTTGAAGAAAAAATAACATCAACATTTTTCTTGATGATATCGCTAGAAAATTTTCGGAACATGAGCTTTCAAAATAAAATGATTAGATGCAACTCGCAAGGCCTGGGAAGTGCCATTTTCAGCGATATGGGAGGCATTTCGGCCAAAATTTTCTTGGTGCTTCGCGTCAAACTGACGCTACGCTTGGATAGTTTGCTTACAGGTTTCGCCCCCTCGGCAAATTCCTGGCTACACCCCTGTAAAGGGCGCCAACATTTAGCAATTAAGCTCTTTTCTGGGAGGAAAAATTTCCCCTGATTTGATCAATTAAAGATTTTGCCTCTCAACTGAAATTTTTTTATGCGGACGCCCATGGTTAGAATGTACGCCTTGCATTCGACTCTCCGGAACAAATCCCTATTAAACCAGCAGATATTTAAAGGCGTATAAATAGCTTGTTCGAAAAAGGTGTTCTCAGTGTTCCCGAGGGTTAAAAATGACTTCCAATTTTATAGAGGTTCTTGGTTCTCCGACTATGAGATGAAGTGGAAACTCTCTGGTTTGACAGGGAGGTTCATTTCACCTATTCGATTGTGTTATATTGTCCGATCCTCAGCGCCTCCTTGGTCCAATCAGGGAGTTTTAATCATAGACAAATCCCTGGCTCGATTCAGATCTCGTCCGCTTTAGATCTTGCTCTTACAAAATTCCAGCGGTGGTGCAGAGCAAGGGTCCTCCACCCTTCGCATCCGATGAGAAAGTGGTTATAGGCTGGAAATGCAACTTGTTCGTCGAGTGTGGACGTTAAAAAGCGGTCCTATGAGCAGGATTGGGGCTGATTAGTTAGTTGTACGCTTACCTTGTTATTCTTTGAACATTAAAACGAGGTTGTGAATTTCGTCGGTGTTCACTTCCTTGGCAGAGTCCTTGATGAGTTCCGGATGAGCAAGTGAGAAAACCTCTATTTGAGTTTGTGAAAAAAAAAAAAAACAGAAATGACCCAACCAAGCCGGAAGCGCCTCCTACACCCAAAGTACCCTCTTAAGCATGGGGTCTAGGGACCCGCCTTAGGGCGCCTGAAGGGGTTCAGGGGCAATGCCTCTGTGAGGGTCCAGGGGGCAAAGCCCTCGAAAGCTCTGCGGTATCCTCAAAATTACTGGCATTAAAACAAGGCATGTAACCATCTACAAATGGCACTGAATACCCAATAAACAGACCATAAAGATCGCAGTCGCACGGGACTGTGCAATAATTCCACTCAGGCTGCTCTACTGGAAGTAATAGTGACACAATAAGCCAATTGATATAGCCTATGGGGGCGAAGCGCGCCGAGAGCTAGGACGTTCTTACTAATGTATTACTTCATTTTTCATTGCAAACTAATAAAATACCGTAAAATAGGTTTCATTCTCGGGAAATAAAAATAACAAAATGATACATTTTGGAATGATATGGTTTTTTTCGGCGTTTGTCTCCTAACAGATGAAGTTCCAGCGTGTGGTGCGCAGGGAGTGTGCGATTGCTCACATTTGTTTAAAGTGGTGTGTACTGGAAGAAATCTGACTCGATTGCCGACTGGAATACGAAGAAATACTTCGTACCTGTGAGTAGAATCTTCGTTAAGTTATAGTGCAACGAAATAGAAGTTTCACAGAGAAAAAACTTTCCTACATCTTTGGGGTTTTAAAGAGTTTGTTTAGATAAGTTTTCATGTAACCATCTAGCACAATGTTTGGTTAAAGCAAACTTGGAGTTGCTAGTAGCTCCGTGAAACGAATAAAGTTCCCCAGGACGGTCAGCAAAAACTAAAAAAAAGAAACAGAGGAAAACTTAACATTTCTTCTCTTTGGGGGGGGGGGGGGGCGGGGAATCGAAACCTACTGGAATATTACCACAGCTCATGACCTCAATTGGAGGTATTTTCATTTTACTCTATTCTGGTTCAGCGAAGTTCGTTCGATATCATCTATTTTTCAGTTAATTTCAACTGTTTCGAGGGCAGGGCTAAACCACGGTACTTCTGTTTGTTCTCAATGCGTTATGTCAACGTCTGGCATATCTTCAAAGTGATTAGTTGCACAATTACCAATGTTAGCAACATGTAAAAGACGTGCTCAATGGAAATGTGCGATATGCACCTATATGAACTTAGATGATCAACACATGATACCCAATTTACTGCATGTACGAAAAAGTAGAGACAGGTACATTATATTTGCCTTAAGTAAAGAAATATTTCAGCTAATTAAAGTACAAGTAACCAATACTTTAACGACCTTCTAAAGAGGAGAACCACTGATAACTTAAGTTTTTTTTTCTTTTCAGATATTTAAACGAAAATTTCATCTCTATAGTACCAAATCAATGGATGTTGCAATTTCAAAACCTGCATTTTTTGTGAGCGTTCTCTTTTCTTTCTTTTTTTAATTTGACCAAATTTACTTGAGGCTCAGCGTCAACCAGCCAGAACTTGATCTAAACGAGTAAAAGGACACCCACAATTCAATTACATAACGCTTTTGCTCTCTTGTTCAGTACAGCCAAAGGCCTCGGCACTTAAGTGGTCCGCTAACACAATGCCATTAGAGCAGTGGTTCTCAAACTTTTTTAGACTACCGCCCCCTTCCACCATCTTGAACTGTCCCAATGCTCCCTCCCCCTACCCCCTACCCTCGTCCTACCACTCATAGTCGGACGGTCAACAATATTTTTTTTTCTCAGTTAACTTTTTCTATTTGCAAGAACAACAAAAACCTGCTGAAGGCAGGCATACTGTGAAACTGCAGGCCTATAGAGAGCACAGAAGTAGTTCAGTCAGTGTGAAAGGTGAGCTTCGTGTAACGCTGCGAGATTACGAATGTCTGGTTCCATTTTAGTGAGAAACGGAGGGGAAGAACTGGCGGAGGGAAACAGATCCCCTGGATGCCTTATTGCGCCCTATATCGCTGCAGTGATCTTTCGTAATCGCCATGGACCCCCAAATCAGTGCCAACGTCCCCTATTCTCCGTGTACTCTGTAGCGCCCACCTGAGACTTCCCAACGCCCCCCCCCCCCTGTGGGCGGTAGGGACCACTTTGAAAACCACTGCATGAGAGTATAGAGGTCTTAGGCTCAAACCATGAAGTTAGGGGAATTCCGAATTTTATAAGATAAATTTTGGCCGTTTACGGGCACAGCTAGTAAAAACTTGTTGTAAGAAAAACAGTTTTTAAGTGGAAATTTATAGCCCTCGTCTCCCTCCTCCTTTTGGTAACTAACATTCTTTTTTTGAATTTGAAAGGTTGATCTTATGTGAAACTACCTTGCAAACACATTCTGACACTCACTACACAACACTTGTTTTAAGTGTAATCCTAAGTCCAACATTATTAAGTTTTCGAACAAAATTCACAAGAAATTTTCAAAGTAAGAAATTAGAGCGATTGACAGGTAAAAGACGTTTCATGTTGTTCCGTAAATATTGAAAAAGTAAAATTTGGTATGAATTAAAGACTCTTCGTCTCATCCCGTGTTGAATATGTTTGTGGCAGGCAAAAATGTGATCTCGTATTATTGTCAGTCAGTAGGAAGTTGTCTTACTTCACACCACGTTCTTGAGTCCACTTACTACGATACAATGATTACTGTTACTTATACTGCTTATACTGGTGGGTTAAGCTTTTTATCACCTTATATCATATAGTAGACTACGCTGTTACTCCAGAAGAATCAGACGCACATCCAAGGGGGAGGGGCGGTTTCCCCGGCTTCAAGAAACCGTTTGAGACAATCTCTGTATTGCACTATCAACTTGTGTACTCCTCTTGATTGCCAGATACCAGGAAATTGCATCTAACGGGTGTTTAATTTAAAAAAATGCCCAGAAGACCCCATTAAGGCTTTTCGCCTCCAGCACCTACAGGACTAGGGCTTCGCCCTCAGGTGATTGGCGTCACTTTGTAAAGCCTTTGATCTGTGCCCAAGAAAAATTCTTCACCATAATTACCAGTGGAGTTACAGGAAAAATATCTCAGCAGATTGCATATAAGGGCGTCTCATTGTTCAAAACTTCTCAAATGGGGTTGTGGGGTGGGATGGGGTTGGAGATACATCCTGCACAGTAAAACATTGGTTACACAAAAAAGGGCCTTACTTTGCCAACCATCGACGGTCTGCCAGCGGTCGCGTGTTGCCTGTTATAGGATCGCACTTCAATTTCACACAAAATTTGACGATGCAAGCGTACCTCTTATAATCTTCAGAAAAGACTTTCTATAAGTCTAATGATTCGAGCTTTCCTTCCCTTTAAGAAGATTTTAACAGTTTAATGTCTTCATGAGACAAGAAAATGTCACTAAGTTAATTACAATTAAGTGGTTTCAGTTTCTTCTTTTCTTGATTAGAGTTGAACTACCAGTACCCATATTTCTTCTTTGTTTCGCTTCCAGGGATATTTCATGGAACCAAATAAAGCAATCGTTTCGTCTACCTAAATACGTCTTGGAATTGTAAGACTTTAAGAAGTATACTATTCTCATCCTGATAGGTCTAAGGCACACTTTTCAATATCTAATACGTTTCAGTGGCCTTATTGAAGCCCCAGGCCCATATCCAAAATAGGCGCTGCAGGGGGGAGGGGGTTAGATAGCCTCCACGGGCCAAAATATGTTCAGAGGGACGATATAAGTTAAGAGATGCTAAAGCAAACGTAACGTTTTGTTCTTAAAAGTTTCCTAGGCGGGCAAAGATTTTTCTAGGGACAGCCTCCTCTAGCCCCTTGACTTAATTCCCGAGTACCTCCAACACTGATTCCTTAATTCTTTCAAAAGGCATGTAAACCTTGTAATTTTGATCTTCATAACTTTTCATTCCTCAAACATTATTATTTTAATGTAATCATATCTTTTCAACTCTACAGACATGCTAAAAGCGTAACATTGGGTATACTGTACGTATCATGTAGCGACGAGTTCAAAGAAAAAAAGGAGACTAGTGAAAGCAACTCACACTATAATGTCAATGCGAAGTGACGCATGCAGGTTTTTGCAGTTGCTCATTGGAAGAAAAGAAACTTCAAGTAATACCTTTCTCACAGAATCCTAAAATTTTTACTTTTCCATTTCGTCCATAAAGGCATACTGGCCATTTCTTTTTGAATAAGTCAGGTGAAAGAACTATCAATGATACAAAACTAAAGCTGTTCTATATAGTACAACTGTTAGTACTAGAACTGTTTTGCTTACTCAAAGATTAAAAAACAAGCATGCTCTAGAACATTGCCATGCCATGAGTCATTTACAAAAAGTACCTATCTGTGTTTATACTCCCTAAGTCACTGCAAGGGCGTAAAGGTGGCCCTCGGCCCCATGCCCATGAGGCAGTGGGTAGGGCGGGAAAGCTTCTTTCTCCCGCGTCGCCTTTGGCACCCGCGCAATTGGGTCATTCCAAATTATTGCCTCCAGTAATTTCATAAAAGCTTCTTTGCCTCTCCCGACGGAATCTTCACACAACTTTGGTATTGCCCTGACAACGCACACTACGTATTATGTGTAATACGCAAATTTGTTTTGAAAAAGCTTGCTAATTGACTGTACTTTACAAAACATTGCAAAGTTTTTCCTTAAAACAGCTGCCGTGGTTAAGTACTATTTACTACCTCTTACGCAATGTTCTTCTGCAGAGTGTGGTAACGGAAGTGCATGATATACTTCTGTCAATTCCATTCTCATTACAGGAATGCAGGTGACAATTTAATAGAAAGCATTGAGGAATTCTTCTGGAACGGTTGTGGAAGCCTCAGAGCAGTGTAAGGCTATACGTGATCAGAATACATATGTAGTTGTATTATTTCTAATCATTCAGTAACACAATATCTGTATTGTAATTTTGTAATTAAGATCATATCAAAGTGAGAAAAATACTTGTGTGTCAATTTTCCGACGTATCCAACATGCTTGCAATATGGCGGTCGTGGCAATATGATATATCTCACACAGTGGCGTAGCTAGATATTTTTTGTGAGGGGGGGGGGGGTGGCGGGGGGGGGGCAAAGCAAAAAATTCCGACAGATCATTATCTTGATAGTTGTACGATCCGAAATTCTGGGGACTTTTTTTTTTCTTGCTTTCCGGGCAATTTTGAGGCCGACTTTTGATTTTCACGTTGACATACCGATGTGTGATTCTGCTTAAAAACATAAGAAGTGTTGTAAGTGTTTCAAATGAATTGTTTTCATTTATTTCCGACAGAGACTAGAAATTTCCGACAGAGGCCTTCGGAGGCTTTGTGGGGGGCGACCGCCCCCTGCCCCCCTCTAGCTACGCCACTGATCTCACAAGTTATTAAGGATTTTAAACTTCATACATATGACTTAAAACACATAACTGATCAGCTTTTTTTTATTCATTTCAAATTTTCGAGAGCAGCTTTTGTCTTTTGATCAATGATATTCAAAAGTGATCACAACCACGGGAAGGATTTAATTGCTTTTATCATATTTTAAATCAATTGTGCGATTTCTGAAGAGGTGATGATACTTTTTAAAAGGAATAAAAAATTAGTTTAATTACCTTAAAATATTTTTTTTATTTTATTCGGAGGTTTGTGAGATATTGTGAAGGTGTTTTTTACGTTACGAATTTAAGAAACCGAATCTTTTGGCTGCATTTGCTTCATTTGTCTCCATTGTGAACCCGAATTGCCCCCCCCCCCTCGTAACATGAAGTGTCTTGTAATGCGATACTACACCAATCTGTCTATCATGGTAACGCTGTAAGTTTAAAACTTTTTTTTTTTTTTTTGCACAAACCACTTTGCCAGGCTTAAAGCTCTCTTATCTCACTTCAGATAGTAAAAAGTTCTCCCTACTATGCCCAAGTTTACTTATAGCCCCTCCTCAAATTTAAACGAAATCACCTGTCTAGTACACCTCCAAGACAGAGCCTGCACTGAGTTTCTGCATGAGGCCATACAGTAACACACAACTGTGTGAGCTTAATGGGGGACACAACTGATTTAAAAGTCATCGTAGACCAACCAGAGTGGAGTTATATTCTTATGATGAATGTCAATCAAAGTGCAGGCATCAACTGTATTTAGAACTACATGGCTATTCCTAAATATGTTTGGGCAGAGTGTTGCTAGCAGCTCCTTGGTTTGGGTTGATGCCATATTCCCTTTAAGTCAGGGGCTATGGCACCATATCAATCCCTGTATCATCTTTAAACTTTTACATAATGTTTTACACATCATAGCTTAATTTTTAAATGTTCATGTAGAAGCGCCTACTTATTCAGGCGGGAAAATACTATAGCAAAGCTAACGCTTCGCCTTACAGTTATTATATTGTATATAGTCAAAAGTTGTCGAAAAATGCGCTTGTAGTAATATGATTTATTTTCATTGTGTTATGGAAATTTCTTCTTACCCTTTAATCTATTTAGAAACCTCAAATCCAACAAGATCAAGGAAATCCCAGAGAAGACATTTCAAACTGGATGCAAGTTACTAGGGTCCATGTAAGTTGATGAGAGATCCTGTTGTATCAAAAAAGGGTCGAATGGGTTTTATTCAACGTATAACGGACTTTCAGATCAACGTTAACGGCGATGTAGCAGCTTATCTATCACAGTGTGGTAGAGTATTGTAGGAACCTGACGCCCCGTTCACACCATAGCGATAACGGCATCGTTTAACGATAACGATTATGCTTTCTGATTATAGTGCTGCGGCGAGCGGTCACACCATAACTATATTAGTGACAGGCAAGACAAACCAAGTATAGTAGGCTACAACGGCGGACAATGAAACCTTGAGGAATATTCTACATAGTCCCTGTAGTCTTCATACGGGTTTTTACATCACTAATCCCTTCTTTCAAAGAACAAATAGGGTCACTCAATTATGATACATGCAACTCCTGGCGCCATTCAAAACTAAATAGTCAACCCTTGAGGCTTCTAAGTACCTAGCCCAGATACTCCTGTGGACAAACTTTGCAAGCTATACAGTATCACGAGTCGACCATTTAAAACAAATGTAGGCTACCGCTTACTTTCTATGCATCAGAACGCTTCATTTTGTTTAGCTTGTGAAGCCATATGGTAATCGTACAGAATCGGATTCTTCTTCTAAAATCAAAGTATCACAAACAGACCTAGGCCTGCAGAGTTTACACAACATGCAACGTTCCACTTATACGCTGTATGTATGAGTGTTTGCACAATGTAGCTTTACAACAATGGCGGCTGGTCGTCGTTTGTTGAGCGGAGAGAGACGGCTACGTCACATATAAACAAAACATCTCATTTGCTTGGAATTTTATCGCATGGTTTTGCAGTGTCATTTTTCGCTCCTCAAACAATTTGAACGATATTGTGACGCTTGTCGATTCGTTTATCGTTTTGTCGTGACCGCTCTATTAAAATTGCACGATAATTATTTCTATGCTAAAATGGCTATCGTATCGGAATGGTTACTCTCTTTATGTAAAAGAGTGAAATTCACTCTTCGACGATTGCGTACAGTGACCATTCTTTTAATGAGTGGAAATCGACTGAAATTCACACCTACTGGGAGTGGTTATTAACTCTAAATGAGTGAAAATGTCACTCGATGGAGAGTGAAAAGTCACTCGAAACAGAGAGTGGTCACTGTAGTCAATCGTTTTGATAGATTTTCATTCTTTTACATTTAGATTTTCGTTGCATGGTGTGACCGGGGCTTAAGGGCCGTGTTCCCACTGGCCCACCTCAAATTGCTGACAATACTTTAAAAGCCGGTTCACAATTCAACGACCCCACTGCGACACGATTAAAACCCAGTCAGATGGCAGATGGGTCTTTGTGCCAAACTGTTCCCGACCCGACTGCCATCAGACAGCCCATCCTCGTTGTGACCAAATCGGGCATATTAACCATGTATGATATTCGTTGTGGGGTCGGGGCAGTTGTGTCGCAGTTGATTCGGGTCTAGGCAGTATGTGGCTTCACCGACCCAACTGCTGCCCGACGATTCTGTTGGATAGTCAATGAAGAAGAATTGTGGAATTTTGTGCTGGTTGTAGAAAGTCAAACTGGCGGCTCCCATATGGAACGGGTGTAACTAATACGTGTGAATCGCGTCGCAGCCTAGTGTTTACAGTGTGCGACGAACCTCCGACTACTACCCGACTCCGTCACGACAAAGTAGCCACGAATCATTGCTTTCAACCCATCCTTGGAGTAGTTGGAGATGAGCTGCGTCGTACCCCAGTCGTGTCAGAAGAGTGTGCCCCAGCAGTTGAGTTTCTTAGGGACAGAAATATGTCAAAACATGAACTGAACTGTACTACTTATTGGCAGAAGTCATCTATTCTGAAAAGTGGGTAATATGGGATGAAGGCCTTTGAATGGTCCCTTATTCACAATATGTAGCGAAAAACATGAATTTAATTTGAGGTGAGAGTCAGAATTTGCTATTCCGAATCTACAGAGTATGCTGTCTTGCAAATTCTACACAGCATGGCGTTGAGACCATGGAATCAAGAGGCAATGGCAGGATGAACAAAACAGCAAAATGAATGTTAAGAACTCGGTCGGTGAGGCATAGTTCGGAGGTGTCTACCAATTGTACATCATAACTTTGGGACAAAAAGCAATACTAAATACCTTAAATCGGCCTTCCCCTTTCCATTCACTGGTATTCTCAACTTGAAGCTCTACAGGAACGTCACTTTTGTATATTTTTTTACTGTCTGCCTCATTTGTATTTTAAGTCGAACATAATTTCAAATGTATCTGTTTTGCCTTTGTGTAGCTAGTTAATTATTACAGGGCTTTTCCACCGAGGAGGGTGCACTAGACTGACGGTTCAGTAAATGGAAGGTCCACTCCCTATCCCTAATGTTGTTCATAACAATCTTAAACGAATTACTATTCGTAAACCTAATCCTACGGTACCCCAGCCCTAAATGTTAAGAAGATGTTACCTGTAGCAAGTTTGGTTAAGTGGACATTCGGTCTAATGGGAATCCCCTTTTGACAAAATGTAAATTGATATTGATTCCCATAAAGTAATGTTTGTTTTCTTAATAAACTTATTTTTAAAAGGGCACTAAAGGTACAAACTGTTATTTTTCATGTTTTCTCCTTTGTGCATAGAAGTTTGGAAGGCAATTACATTACCGAACTACGAAACGACACTCTAAAAGGTTTGATTGGAATGATGAATTTGTAAGTCACAGCATTTAACTTATTTGGGTAAATTAAAATTACCATTTCATTGAGATCATAACTTGCCTAGTGTCAGGTTTGAAGCTTTCAATTTAATTAGCCCTGTTGCCGACCAATATTGTTTCGAGGTGAAAAAGAACATCGCACCTTCAAGTCCATTACCCGCGATAACGCTTGGGTTATAGGTGCTACCTTCTCTTAAAATCGAGATTATGACAACGCAACTATTAGATGCTAGTGTGTAACCCCTAGGAAATTAAAAGTAACATCCATTTGCAGCTTTTGTATTCACCAACACCCATTGATCATCGAATATATTTTCAGGCCATTTAACAGTATATTTACTCATTTTTCTCTAATTTTAATCATCATTATCGTCGTCGTCATCATCATCATTATTATCATGAATATAACGTTTTTTTCTTGCAGAAGGTTAGGTCCAAATCCGATACATCGCATAGATGGTGGAGCCTTTGCAGATGTTTGTCAGTCCGTGCGTGTAGTGTAAGTAGGCTCTCTACATAAGAAATAAACATGTTCAAGAGTCCCTCTTTTCTCTCGCCACACACGCGTGCATATGTATAGTAATATAATTATAATACTTATTATGTTAATAATTATATACTAGAAAGAGCTAGTTTGCAGAAAAACACCGCCGGCAAAAATAACACCTCCCTGATTACAGGTTGCACGTTAAAAACTGTGTTACGTGTGAAGCCATGCTAGTTACGGATTCCTCTAGGAGTCTCTCCACGGGAAAACTTTTTATAATACTCTGAAATTTTGACTGTAGGTCTGGTTGGGTCATTTACCTTAATTGTAATGGTTGTGGTAAGCAGTACATAGGGTAGACTGAGACCTGTGCCCTTCTTCAATATACAAGTATATATCTATATACATATATGTATCGTGCTCTTATTATGTCATCCCGGTGTACTACACTATTTATCATCGCCTATATAATTTATGGAGCATACGTGGATATCTGTTACAATATATATATATATATTACTCATGTTGCCTTCTAGCGTGGAGAGCGTTGCCATCAAGGCGTGGTCCAAATAAAGTTCCACGTATACTCCGCATAGGCCTATACGGGATTAACACTCCACTGTTAAAGAAGTGTTTGTAAAATCTTGGAAACGTTATCTTAATGGCTGTTTTATAATTTGGAATAATGCCTGGGGCAACACTAATGTTCTATTTAAGATCTTGCAATGTTTACATAAGGATATAAAATTCACTATGCATTGTAGTGAAACGGAACTTCCGTTTCTTGATATCCTAGTTATTAAGTCAAAGAGCAAGCTTTTGACAGACATTTATTATAAAGCGACCGACACTAAACAATACCTCCATTTCAAAAGCAGTCATCCTAGAACCTGCAAGCTAAACATCCCTTACAACCTTGCCAGACGTATTTGCACTATTGTTAAAACGCTAGACTTACGTACAAAAAGACTTAATGAATTATCAGCTTGTCTTACCACACGGGGGTATCCACATAAGTTAATTGAACATGGGATCAAAAAAGCCGAAAGTATCCCTATGCATATTTTACGTAATTGTGAAAAGCAAAGGGACACGACAGACACACTCGCTTATGTGTCCACCTTTAATCCTAGACATCCGGAAATTTTCAATTTAATATGCCATAACTATTTTGAACTGCAGCGTCAAAATGAATACTGTCATGAAAGACGTAACACTTATCAAAAGCAAACGACATCCACGTAATTTGAAAAAAAAAATGTTATCCCAAGCAAAGTTTGAAGATCGCGAATCAACTTCGCAAATAAGCAAATGCAACCGCCCTCGCTGCAAAATATGTCCTATAATAATGCAGGGTGAGAAAATTCATTATTCTGCCACAGACGAAGACTTCTTTGTTAAAACTAACTTTACGAGTGAGTCCAAACATTTTGTGTATGTTCTTAATTGCAGTAATTCTAATGATCAATGTACAGGTAGCACAAAAATTTTGCGAACCGTGTTACTTTACATTGAAGCCAGATTAAAAATGAATGTTATAGGATTCATACATGTGGTAAAAATAATTTTAGAATTTTAGAATTTCACCCTTCTATCAATGCTCCAATGAGAACCAACTACTTATTAAGGAAAACTATTTTATCTGTAAATACAAGCCGTTACTTAACAGATAATTCTGTTCATTGTACATAGCTAACCATTGTATTTGTCTCTTCGAGTTCTCGCCGCTGTGCGGCTTCACATTGTAAATAGCTTCTTTGTTGAGCTTTCATCCGGTAAATAGCCTCTTTGTTGGGCAGAGAGCAGAGGGGCCTATAATTTAATGATCTGTTTTCTTAAGTGTGTAAAAACACCCGCCAAGTCTAATAGGCATTTACTATAACAACCTCCCCAATTTCTATGTATCAACTAATTTTGTACATACTCGTGTCATTTATCTCTGAAGATCCCGCATGAACGGGTGAAAGCGCTTAGGATTTAATTCATTTTATGATACCATTTTATATATATATATATATATATATAACTAAAATTAAACATTTGGGAGACATTGGGATAAAATCCTTCCTTAGGGAGACAATCGGTTATATTCCTAAAATTTAATATATTTCCATATCTAAGCATACAAATATTCATACAAAAATACCAATAATTCTTAATGAATGCCTTTAACTTATGGTACGTTTGTTTTAACTGTATCTTTTACACACAAGGTTTAATTAAATAAACAATATATTATAAAGTATTTCGCAATACTTATTTGTCTCCCTATAATACATATAAATTACATGCAACACATGACACACCTGTATTTCTATGGTAAATAATAGCACCTATGATGTATTTATGCAGCTTACACAGTAGCATAATAAAGAGGGCGCTAATACGCTACCATAGAAATAAAAATCTTTTAGAAAGAATGTAGAGAAGGGGTTTAAATAATGGTGCAAAGAATTAGGGAGACATGAATTTGTCTCCATAGTGAAAATGTCTCCTTAATATACCAATTATAACTGCATTTTGTCTCCCTAATAGGTTATTAATATATATATATATATATATATACATATACACGTATATATATGTATATATATATAAATATATATATATATGTATGTATATATATAAATATATATATGTATGTATATATATATATATATATATATATATATCCTTTACATACATCCTGGGACAGTTTTGCCAGGGGGCAACTGTGATTGGACGAGCTTGCTTGTTAGTGACTGTGCATGTTTCGAGTTTGTTTTGGATAAATTTTAACAACCAAGTCAGAAAGGAGGCGGTTGGATTGCAGCCATCAGAGAAGATGATAGTGGTATCGGTCATCTTGAAAGTTACCACCCAGTGGCGGATCCAGAAATTGGCAAAAGGGGGGCCCAGGTCATAGTGTTTTGTATAAAAGTTCGAGCTGGGGAGGGGTCTAAGGAAAGGGGTGGTGTCCTGGGGGCAGTGCCAGGGTATTTTGATAGGGGGCAAAGCATGTGATGAGTAATCGCCGTCCTGGGAGAGGGTCTAAGGGGAGGGGGTGTCGAGAAATTTTTGTTAATTTAAGACTGCTCAGAAGCAAAACGGTGATGTCTGTGGTGTATTTTTGAACTGATCTTATGTGGCTGGAAAGCGTTCATAATTCAGTGAATTTTAATTTTTGGTTGGGCGAAAGATGCTTTTCTGGGGAGGGGTCTAAGGGGAGGGTGTCCCCTCCTCTTTGAGAAATTTTTGTTAATTTCAGGTTGCTCAGATGCAAAATGGTGATGTCTGTGGTGTATTTTTTTAACTGATCATATATGGCTGGAAATGTTCATTATATGGTGAATTTTAAATTTTACCCTAAATTCACAGTGCATTTCATTAAAATAAATTACAAGGCTTAAATAAGACACTAAAGGGTAATATTGCAGCAAGTTATAGTTAAAAGCCTGATGTTATCAAAAATATTCCTCTAAATATTAAAGAATTCTGAAATTCCCTTGAAAGTAGAAGCAGCGCTCCCAATGCTGTGGGCCTGGCAGGTAATAGACTGAAGTTAGCAATTCATTAATACAGCGCTCATGAGTAACTCCTTGCAATGCCCAGAAAAAGTTACTGAGCAGTGCCGGATCCAAGGGGGGGCAAAGGGGGCAATTGCCCCCCCAGAATTTTCAGAGCAAGGGAAAAATTAAAATCAGCCCCAAAGATCCATACTTCTTGCGCATGCTTTGCGCCCCCTAGAATTAGGTTCTGGATCATGCTTTGCCCCCCCCCCCTAGAATTAGGTTCTGGATCCGGCACTGCTGAGGCCAATATAAGCCAAAATGTTATCAGTTGAAAGTCAGTAGCAGAGTTATTAGCATAACACTTATTTTCTGAGGTAGAAAATAATGAACAAGTTTGAGTTTCACTCTGACACATCTCATATGC
Organism: Holothuria leucospilota; assembly: GCA_029531755.1. NCBI lineage: Eukaryota > Metazoa > Echinodermata > Holothuroidea > Aspidochirotida > Holothuriidae > Holothuria > Holothuria leucospilota. Next base: position 35,956,086 of record CM055965.1, on the reverse strand, counting down.
CTATTTCATTGGAATAGGGCCTTGTCCTTTGTTTTATGAAGTTGAAAAAACCTTTAAAAATTTGAAAGCGCTGCTTCTAGGGGTGGGGGAGGGGGGGGGGGCGGGTCCCCCTAAATCCGCCCTTGCCACCAAGGAGAGAAATTAATGATTCAACCACTGCGTATTTGTTGGACTATAGTGGGGAGGCAGATGTGCACAATGGCGCCGCCCGAGGCTGTTGATTGGGGGCACTGCGAAAGATGAAGTCGTAATCCCACCCAAGGTAAACCCAGAAAGTGGGTGTAAATTATGCACATGCATACCTGAGATAGTTTGCACCCGTGACGGATTCTTCCCTGTCACTTTGTGCAGGTGTGGGGGAGGGGTCAAAGAAGAGGGGGTGTCCCTCCCCGTTGAGAAGTTTTTGTTCATTTCAGATGCAAAGTGGTGTTATCTTTGAAAATTTTCGAACTGATCATACAGTATGTTGAAAAACTACTACAATTTAGTGGATTCGTCTTATTTTTTGGGTGGCGTAAGGAAAGGTTGTGTTGTCTAAGTAAAGGGGTGACAACTCCTTTCAAGATATTTTTGTATGTCACGTGGCTTAGATTCGAAATGGTGATATTTGGGGTAAATCCTTCAATTAGTAATTACATGCTTAGAAATTCTTTTCATTTAGTGATATTGTGGCTGTGGCATGGCACCCGTTAAACACAAAATGTGTAACGACAAATACATGCTTCCAATCTTCCACATTATGCACAAATGTTTAAGTATAGGCTACCCATTATACAAGATTGCTCTAAGCCCTCTTTTAAGACGGGGTTCCTAGAGAGCTCGAAGACAGTGGCACTTGGAGGGGCACATGGGGGCGCGCCCCTCGACCGATTTCGGAAATGTTCGATTTTTTTAATGATATCAAAAGGCGTTTAACCTGTAGACTTCTGTAAAGGGTAGTGAGATGTGCCATGTTTTCGACTGAATGATAGATCTATTGTAATAATTTTCTATCACAAACCGTTCCCAAACTATAAGAATTTTCGTAAATCCTTCAAAATCTATCAAAGCTTTGTCGCCCTCCCTCGCTTTCAACTTCCATTCTATGTTTTCATTTAATACCATCCCAAACGTTTTTGTTCAAGAAAGCAGTGCTCCTACAGCCTTTTCAGCGAAATAAAGGTTTTTTAAAGGTTGTAAAATGTTAAATAAAGGTTTTAAAAGGTTGATAAATGCAAAATAAAGGAAAATACAGTCCTACCTTTAAACGAAATTTCAAATAATAAAATACTTACCAACCTAATTGACTTTACTTACATCAAGATTCCCTCTCTTTAAATAACTTATCTTGAATCTTTGAACCTGTTAGGTGTTATGGATCATGCCAAGCTGTCCAAATATTCACTTCATCTGAAAAGAAAAGTTAAATCTCCTATTAAGCTTTTCTTCAAATATTGATAACAACAGGTGCTTAAAAACATTACCATCATGCAAACTATACATATAAAACTAAGTTGGGATCTCAGTAAAATGTATCAAATGCTCTCTTCATTGCTGCTGCATACATGTATACTTTCATTAAGGCATTTCCACTTCACAAAACAATGCAAATGTTTGCCACCTTGAACCAAATCAACATGTGCCTTTTTGTTGGATTTAGCTATTTACTATTCTTTATTAGAGGTAAGGAGACTTCTGTGTAAATATTAAGCAGATATTCTCTTTTATCAAGACCATCACTCATCTTCAAGCAGGGAAATCCCTGTTCAAACATACACAAGCTTGATTATTGTATACATATGCAGCTCAAATTTGTAGTTCCTATAAAACCTTGAAAAAAAAAAGACCTGTGATTCAGGTATGGACTCTGGAGTCATTCTGGATTCCTTCATGCTACCTTTAACATACAACCATGACCTTTATATTTAAAAGCAGAAATTTCTGTTTGGTTGAAATAGGAACACTTTTTCCAAACAACACTCACTCCAATAACTGCAATTATCCACAGGTCATTCTTTTCATTCAATGTTATATTTAGGTTAACTGAAAGAATTTATACAACCTATATACAGCTGCTTGTACACATTTAGCATTTTATGGATTTACTTCAATTACACAGCTAAAGAGGTCTGAATGTCAATTGAAAAGTGTGTACAATGCCATAATTGTCCTACTAATTTATGTTAACAGACGTACTCAAGTTTCAAACTTCTTTGTATAACTGAAGGCACAACAACTTAGTATGTAAGGAACTTACTGTTTATGCATTGTATTTTATGCTCAAAGTAGCACTCAAAGAAGAAACAGTATTATGTTTTTATTATGTTATTATTGTATTATATGCTCAAAGTATCAAAGTGATAAAATCAAATGGACGCTCCTGCTATTCATCAAACTTACAAACAGGTTTTTGTTGAATTTCTGGTAAAACATTCTTAAAACAATTAATTTCGTCTAGTCTGGATATCTAACATATGGGGAACTGAAAATTCTCAACACAAAAAATGGTTTAACGTGAATAACATCTTGCTGTACTATGCCCAGTCCTTATCCTAAATTTTTGCTTCTTTGGAATAATCTGATACATATAAGTTTTCTTTTTTCTGCAAAAGTCCTCCAAGTAAGTTTTACATCCTTTTAGTTTCTGTCCAGCAATTTGGAGAAGCCCTGATCCTACAGATGTTTTTGTCTTCTGAAATAAACTCTATACAAATCAAGTATGACTGGACAATTCTTTTTATAGCCATTAACATGACCAAACCTAAAAGATCATTACTAACAGTCATGCAGGGCTCGAAATAAGCTTGAAAAAGGACACAGCCAGAATGAGCAAATTGGCTGTTGGTCTATGTTATTTCATGGGACATGGACTGAGGGGCACCCAAGGCCATCAGTAAGGGCCCGACAGCCATGGTTATTTCAAGCCCTGGTCACGATTAAATATGGATGACCAAGCTGCCAAGAGAAAGGTAAATGATTGTACTGCACACATAATTTATCCAGCATTGTAACTGTAAGACTTTTTTAGTGAAAGTGGTAAAAATATACAATTTAAAATCACACTTAGATAATCCAAGCAACCAGGACATATACTTTTGACAATGCTTATTATTCCACAAATTGAGTGACTGCCACATTGACGTTTTTGGCCTAATTACTTTAAACAATCCATGCTTGCTTTTAACAAGCACCCCCTCAAAGGACATCACTGGGGCAGACAACATTAAATATGTTTCAAAATACTCACCATGTAACTTATCACTGACATGTGCCACCTCTGAAGTGAACTCAGCTAGGGGAAGATCCTCCCAAACAGACTCTGAAAGACTCAAAATACTCAATATTTTGAAAAAGACTTCTAAGCTTTATTTTACTTCAAAACTTGTTGACTTCATTTGCAACTAAAAATGAAAACAAAGACAAAGGTTTTTAAAGGTTTTAAAGAGTTTAAAAAAAAAATGAAGAGCCAATTTTGCAATAAAGGTTTTTTAAAGGTTTTACAGGTTCTAAAGGTTTCTGTGAGAGCACTGGGGGAACGGGTATGGCTTTTATAACAATTTTAATGCAAAGTTTCGACGCGCTACGGTGTAATTGCTACGGATTACGCCCCATGCCTGATGACCAGCATTGTTAAAAAGATACTGCACGGCATTATTCTAACGAGAACTATTTGTTAAAAACTAGAAGAACAAGTCCAATCACAGGCTTGCATCAAGAGCGGTTACGTGGCAACTTTCCACTGCGTGCAAAATTCGAGATGCACATGGCTTAATTACTCATTATACAAGCTTATTCAAAGATCATTTAGTGCATTTACAGAGAAATTGCATTATGGAACATCCTTATTAATCCTCTATCCCTTTTGTTGTACATTTTTTTGCCTCTAGGTCATTTTCCATGGAAGCTGTTCATATGGATTCTCGTTCAAAATTTGTAAAACCACGATTTTTGTGAAGTACTTTGTGTACTCTTCTGTAGTGTTATTTGATGTTGGTTAAAGGGATCATACTAACGTCCCAATTTTGCAATTACCCAGAAGTCCCTACGCCGGTCTTATGGTACCAGCATTTAAGGAGTAGAATACCACAACCAAAATATCACTGAATAATACTAATTCCTTACTATGTAATCAAAGCTTTGACAAAGGGAGCACCATTTTTCATTTAAGCCACCTTAAAACGAATACAAATTTCTAAAATGGGAGTGGGACACCCCTCCCCCTCCCCTTAGACTCCTTCCCCAAGACGGTGCAGCCACGCTAGGTGACAAACGGAGGGGCCACTCCCTGGTACAAAAGCATCGTAGAAACGCATATGCACACTTTGTGCACTTTCTGGGTTTATCATGGGGTGGGGATTACGACATCATCTTCTGTGGTGCCCCCATCATCAAATCCTGGTGGCACCACTGTTTGAAGACCTCTGTTTTCGGAGAAGAGTTCTGTTCAGAAAAATGTATTATTGCCTTGATACTGGTCATGGGATATGCAGTGCAAATTGTGTCGAAAGCGCGGGGAGCGCGCCTAAAGTTTGTATTGAAAATAATTTCCATACCGGTAACAAACCTTGCATGCAGACTCTGCACCGAGATACTTTCAATTCTTTAACAAATGTAGGCCTATCTGCAGTGCCAATAAGAGGGCGAGTCTTTCGCTTTTCAATTCGTAGATGCTTTCAGTTTTAATACAATAAGTTTTCCCCTGAATTCCCGGACTTAACGTAAAATCCCCATCGATGATAATGCGAATACGTTTGAGGCAGTATTGGTAATAACCACAGCGATTAGGAAGCTTGAGAAGCGCTCAAGAGTTTATTAGTTTGCGAAGGAATGTGCCCAGATTTTGATACTTTGAGAAGGAATTGTAACGTGCACAAATACAAAGCTTAAACGCCTTTTGGGTTCATTTTAAGGTTTTCGCAATTTTTAGGGACTGGACACTACCCCTGATCTTTAGATTCATCATAGGGTATGTGTCAACGTCCCTCAGCTTCTTGATTTACTATTAGCTTCTGTTTTTCTTTCTTAGGATCGCGAAGGGTGTGCCTTTACGTACAATTCCTCAAGGTCTGTTTAAAGGTTGCGCCAAGCTCAATGAGTTGTGAGTAATCACTCTACAGTCTGAGAATTGAACTAAGTAGCATGCACATTACGTAATCTCGATGTATTAAAACACCTTGCAAATGCTTAATCAGTGAAATCTGAGTACAAATTCTTTATACAGGTACTGGACCCGTGGCGCTTTGGAGACCATTGCTAAAGGAACCTTTTCCGGAATTACGTCACTGGATACAATGTAAGTAATACTTGTGTCATAAATCAGATACTTCAGGTCCACTCAGTTCTGATTCATTTTTTCAACTTTTTGTCATAATTTAAGTGTTTTACTTTATTTTTCAAAGAAGCCTTTCAAAGAACGACCAGTTGTCCGAATTGCATCAAGGAATGTTTGGAGAAATGTCGTGGATCAGGCTCATGTGAGTATGCAAATAAGGGCGTTAATAGCTTCTCAAAAGTGGTCGTGGATGGTGTACATTATATTGACCAGACTCAATGCGATCGCGAATCATGAAAAGTCTAGCGGCGTCGATCGGTGCCCACTAACGGACCCCGGGAAAGTTTTGATTTGAAACAATGTTCTGTGGTGTGATTTGCAGCTGTTTTCGCCATTTACGTATTTGATTTCATTGAATCAAGCGTAGCGTAGGGGCCTATGTCTACTTTTTTATTAGGTTTCTGGAAAAAGTGTATGTGTGTGTCGGGGTGGAGGGCAAACGACAAACGACATAACATGCACTTGCTTTACCTGGCCCCCATACCCGCCTGTTGACGTCCATGCATTCCAGTGACTAAAGTAATAACAAGCACAAGTGCAAAATACTACATATTAATGTCCACGACGAATCTACTGCAACATAGAGTTTTAGTTATTAATTGTTGTTTTTGGTTTCGATGATAAGAGAACCCTATGCATTCATAATGGCGTGTGTGTATGTATGTGTGTATGTTGAGGACCTATACAATGGATTTCAGGTCCTTAGAAGGAAATACAATAGAATTCTCATGTCCTCAGAAGTTTAACAATAGAGAGTCTATTGTTAAAGTTAGGGATAAGGAAGCAAACTTAATAGAGAAAACAATGAGGTCCTCAAACAGTATGTAAAGCACAACTGCGCGTGTTTGTAGGTGTGTGTGTATGTGTGTTTGTGAAGCTTAGCTCATTAACACGATATCTCAAAAAGGGAAAGGCTAACAGTTCCCAAAGTTGGTACATAGATGCTCCATATTAAGACGAAAAACTCTATCGTGTTTGGTGTGGGTCGAAGGTCATCTAGGGTCACCGGGGTTCAAACTCTGAAAATTTTTTTAACACAATATCTCAAGATAGGGAGCTTGGATTAATTTCATACTTATGTAGATGCCTTATGGTCAGAAAAAAGAACCGTATTGTTCTTGGTAGAGGTCAAAGGTCATATGGAGTCACCGGGGTCAAAACCTGAAAACCTTGTTAATACGATGTCTCAAGATAGGAAGCTTGGATCACTTTCATACTAGTACGTTGATGTGTTAAAGTAGGAGAAAGAACCATATTGTTTTTGGTGGAGGTAAAAAGTCATCTGAAGTCACCAGATGTCAAACCTTCAAAACCTTGTTAACACAATATCTCGAGGAAGGAAGCTTGGATAAATTTCATACTTCGCATGTAGATGCGTTATGGTCAGAGAAAAAATGCCTTGTTTTTGGTGGAGGTCAAAGGTCATCTGGGGTCACCGGGGGTCAAACCCTGAAAACAATTGTTAACAAAATATCTCGAGTTAGTAAGTTTGGATGAATTTCATACTTAGTATGTAGATGCCTTAATTAATTATGGTCAGAGAAAGAATCCTATTGTTTTTGGTGGAGGTCAAAGGTCATCTGGGATCAAAACCTAAAAACCTTGTTAACACGATATCTCAAGGTAGGAAGCTTGGATGAATTTCATACTTAGTATGTTGATGCGTTATTGTAGGAGAAAACCCTACAGTTTTTGGTGGAGGTCAAAGGTCATCTGGGGTCACCAGAGTCAAACCCTGAAAACCTTGTTAACACAATATTTCAAGTTAGGAAGCTTGGATAAATTTCATAGTTAGTATGTAGATCAAAGGTCATCTGGGTTCACTGGGGTCAAACCCTGAAAACTTTTCAACGAGATTTTTCAAGTTAGGAAGCTTGAATAAACTTCATACTTAATGTGTAGATGCCTTATGGTGAGATAAAGAAACCTATCGTTTTTGGTGGAGTTCAAAGGTCATTTAGGGTCACCGGTGGCCAATCTCTTAAAACCTTGTTAACACGATAGCTCAAGACAGGAAGCTTGGATAAATTTTATACATAGTAAGCAGATGCACTCAGATGAGACTTAGTATCCTATTGCTTTTGGAAGGTGTCAAAGATAATCTGGAGTCTCTGGGGGTAAAACGCTAAACACCGAGATGTTTATCTGGGGTTGCAACAAACAGTTGATACTGAAATCCTATGTCTGCCATAGCTGCATGCAGGCTAGCTCAACCAGTATACTTGAGTAGTGATCCCACTTGAGCAAGCTACATAATGTACATGCACTGTATTACAGCTTTCCATTGGATCGGTGATCACGATGTGCACGAGCGTTATTTTTATGCAGCGTAGATAAGCATGCATAATTTGCAACTATCTGTTCGGCAGAAAAAAGTACGGTGCCTACCGACCCAATGGAACGTACACCAAAACTATTATATGTTCAGCATGCATACTGTATTGTGCATTACATGCCTAGTGTCTGAGCTGAGTGTACACCACGGACTTCTTATATATATGGACAGAGCATACTGCACTAACGTCCTATGCGTAAATTGTCGCCACCGTACGTACACGAGTAGGCTTACCAATATGGCTGCCTGCTATAGCCTTGTGTGTAAAAGTTTGGACTTGCTCAAGTGGCTCAGTATCGACAGATTGTGTGAGAAACTTGTAATATTTTCGAAAGAATGCAAGCTCAGGTCAAATTCAACAAATAGAATGAAGGACTGTGATATTGTTCTTCAATCTATGTTTATATTTTGTCTAAAATGTTGCAGATTCATCGTCAAATTGGGCAAATGGTGGCAACCCGGCGGCCATCTTGGTAAGCCTAAATTTGTTCGAACGGTGGCGACCGTATTGGGCACGTTATCCTCTGTCTATGTATATGGATAGTCCGTGGTGTACACTCATGTCATGAGGTACTCAGGGTAACCCTGACGCGAGGGAACGTTCATATTTGGTCTTTTTGACTTATCCCCGTGAAAGTGAAATGACCAAATGCAAACGTTACCTCGATGTAGGGTTACCCTTACTAATCATGTTTATGATATAGTGCAATCTAAAATGGCAAGGTACAGTGTAGTGGACTGCCTAGGCCTATATTGAGAGTTGAGTCTGATATGCACAGGGCCAAGGCCCAGGATCGATCACAATGAGTGAGTAGACATTCTTGATAAGTAGTTGGCAGCAGGATGTGTGTTTTCAGTACACACATTCATATTTTCGGCATAAATTTATTTAGGGTTGAGGGAGTTCAAGTTTGACAAAAATTGGTTGTCAGTGACATTGAATGAGCAGCCTAATATAATGTCGCATAGGTTGTGCATAACATTAGGCCATAAAGCCTAGTTTTCGTTAAAAACTTTGGAGCACGTAGCAAGCTATTTATTTTATGCTAAGCTGATCATTCGGTAGTTAAGTTACTTTGGCACCTTATGTAGGCTAACATACTTCTCTGTCAAGCCTAGCCTATTTTGTGTTAGGCCTGGCCTAGGCCTACTTAGGCTATGGATTTTTGATAGAAAGTTGACGGTAGATTTTGAAAGGAAATGTCAGTTTAGAGCTTGGCAGCTCTGCCAGTCTGATTAAGTCCAAGTATATTTGCAAAATTCATCATGTGGGGTCACCAGAGGTCAAAATGAAAAATTTCCCAAGAATTCCCAACAATAAATATGAACACAAAACTGTATTTTTCCAACACGTTCAGACAGCATTTGACCAGTAACTGAAAGATATGGGACGTCATGACATTATGTGAAATGGGCATAGCCAAGAACATATATCATCGAAATCTCAATGCATTTTTGCATTCTGGTTTATCTCAGGTCTTTCTCTCGTACCAATATAACAGAAGTCCCCGAAGACTTGTTCAAAAACGTCAAGATTGTTTCGAAAGTGTAAGTAGAAATAACATTTATTGATGTTGTTAATCACAATATCACAGGCTTTTCGTGAATAATCTTTGTCCTCTTCTAATGATTGCAAATACAACTTCAAGTCTGCTCTTTATTTGCTTTGGAAAAATCATTCCTGTCACTTGCTAGTCCTTGGAGTATGTAGGAATTTCCACTTCTGCAACAGTAATTACTTAATTCTACTAATAGTCATTTCCTTTGGTTAAGGATTAACTACTGTACTAACTAAATGGCACAGATTATTGAAAGAAAAAATTCTGCGGTCTGCCGTTTCTCTTACAGTGATCTGGGATACAATCAGCTCACCATGTTGCCAGACAGCTTGTTTTCTGCAGAAAAAGACACCATTACTGTGTTAATTCTGGCACACAACAAACTCACCCATCTTTCCCCGAAGTTCTTCCAGAATTTGCCATATTTGATGAACCTGTAAGTTTCTTCCTTTATTAAGATGAAACTTGGGAAGAGGGTTTGGAGTTCAAATTTACACTCTAAAAAAGTTAGGTAAAATTTCTACAACACTGAGCACGTATATGAAAATACTGAAATTGGGCAAAGTTTGTTCACCAATGGTTGATTAGGTTTATGTAGCTGTTTTTAGCCAATTAAGTGGTAACCAGCCTCTTGGTAAACCCATTAATCCTCAATTGTTGATCAAGTCACCATGTGATGAGTTTTTTCCTAAAAATCCTTCCACTTGAAGCCCACAGTAACAGTTATCTAGGGTCACCTCTTTCCATTGGAACACATATCTTCTTTGTGTATCAAAACATATAACCTTGAGCTCACAAACTTAACATTTTCCTCTATACGACCTGTTTTACACTATGCAAAAATACAACAGCTGCGGCTACCTGCATTACCTACAGCTATGTTGAGGTACCTGCACCTACATCAAGGCAGCTGTGGCTTAAGGGTTTGACACTGTGCCTTAGAGAGTTGTTGTAGTGAATGAAAACATTGTTAGGAACGTGCACCGTTACACTCCGAATAATACCAACCCAACTTTGGTTTTTACAACTGCCATTTTTGCAGTACAAGGAGATTTACATGAAGAGCGTCATGGCATGGGTATAGCTGGATGGAATATGCGTAATAGATTGGGGGTAGAGTCAGGCGGGGGCAAGGAACCATGGTCCCTTGTCTGGGAATGGTGCCATCCCAGTCTGGTATACTCTCCAAAATTTCGTTTCAGAGACTGTAATCAACTATGTAATCCCAAAGACGATCAATCACCCGTCGCCCAGGCAGTTTACTTAGGCCCAATACTTATATTCGCTCTCAAGAAGAGCAGATTCTTAAATATAAAAAATAAAAAAAAATTATCCTTTCTTCAATAAAATCCTCAAATTTTCACATCTTAATAAAGCCTCCAAATTTCAGATGCGGCCCTCGCGCCAAAAAGTTTGGCTACGTTGTCCTTTCGATAACCCTTTGTCGTCGCCGTATTCGGTCCTTCATTTTGTGGGCCCCCGTTGGGGGGGGGGTGCATGGCCCGTCCCTTGGGGCAAGTCATTTCGTCACCACTGAAACATATAAAAATATATATAGATATAACTTAAGTATAGCAAACATTGACTGCTGAAATACAACCAATACAAATTAGTTATTAAATATCTCTTTATTTCATCTTATTCCCCACTCACAGGTACGTTTTTGCCAATAACCTGATGCAACTAACCAGTGATGTATTTTTCGGAACAAATCTTCAGACCTTGTGAGAAACTTTAATAAGTCAGTTTATTCTTTAACAGAGCTGAGGAAATAGTTAAATTCATCAATTTGTTGCTTCATGGAAAGTTGAAATCTATCGCTAGTTGTACACTGTTCTTATTAGTGGAAAGGGAAGGGGGGGGGGACCCGAACTTCCTGTATGTGCAAAACCTAGTAAAGGGCAGGAATACCAAGGAGGGGGTCAATGCAAAAATATTCTATGTAAAGTGGTGGATAAATTGTAAGCGTATCTACATGGCATTCATCAGACATACAATAAACAAATTAGAGAAATTGGAGTTTAGTAAAGTGACGAAAGGTTTTCACGACGGGAATCGATTCAGTTAAAGGTGTTTTCATGAGTACAGTCAAATGACTTGAGTAGTCAAGCTTACGTCAGAAGTGGCTCTGATTTCTTGAGGGCTTTTGAATAATCAGAGCCACTTATGCCGAAAGCTTGACTTCCTTCATATGTAACGACGGCCGCTAGCTGAATATCTTTGATAGAGGGAAATAATTTCACTAAGCTATAAATCCCCAGTTGTATAAGAATTTCACACCTTAGGTAGCTACCAATAGACCTTATGCTTTGACGTCACGCGGCGTCATTTTGGCGGCAAAACAATTAAAAACCCTGTACGCAAGAGGTAGACTTCGCACGCCCTAGTAGAAGACTATGCGCGCCTATTCCACCAGTTGGGTTAGCCAGTTGGAACAAACCTGTTATTGTTCGAAAGTACAGTTTTTCATGCTACGTAGCGTCGGTTCTGCGTTGCTAACCTAACCTAGGATACTAACATAAATTAACATAATCTCATACTGCATCGTTCAGCAGTTTTTCATGCTTCGAATCATGAATTGAGAAAACAGTACACAAAAAATTGTCCCAACTGGGTGGACCGGTACACAAATCAGCTATCTGCCTTTGTTGGTATAAGTAACAATGATACGCGCTTGCCTCCATTAGAGGGCGTACTTTTGTTCTGTGACTTCATGTGCATAAGGTCTTCTCATGCATTTTGGTTGAGATTTATTCATATCATAAGCTCACTTTCGGCTTCATCATTTCGTTTATCAGGTACATTTTTGATAACAACATTACTGAAATTCAAGGTCGTCCATTTAGGACACACAGACAATTTCCGCCACTACTGATGTAAGTCTGACAATGTCTATCGTCATTCCATGTTAATTATTATTCTATCATGTGATAAACATGATCAGTACGAAAACAAAGTGGACAAGCTCTATTAATTTTCAGCTTTATTAGCTACAAATGGATTCATGGTTAGCCTAACTTTACTTGCATAGCCTTACTGAGGAGTAGCTGCACTACTCCTGGTAGGGTGTGAGATCTTTAGCACCTATGTAGCAAAGCCGATGCTCCTGACTAGCACGGTAATAGTACACGGGTTTTCATATCAAGTTCAAATGTAAATGCACGTCTTTGTTGATGGATCAGAGAGTGTTTAAATGACGTACACACGGCGTACATGGACTGGGGCCTGGTGACCAACCAAAGTAAGGCCTAAACTGACAACTTAGCTGGTAGGTGTAATACTACCGCACATTTCCATCAAGAAATTTGAAAACACAATTCATTGGGTTAAACAATGCAGCAAAGGGACAATTACTTAAATAGTAAACAAAACTAAACATACAGCTCCATGCACTAACCGAACAGTTGATGTGACCTCTTACCTATAGCTGATCCCACTTTAAGCATGTTGCGGTGTGTATTTCAGTAGGACATTGTTGAAAAATCACTGTAATGAACAAACATGAGTTTTGTATGACCTAATTCATGCTAAGTAGGGGGGGGGGGGGGCAAGTATTATTTCAAATACGAGTGTTCTAGAACCTAGTACTAAAACGAACTATGACCTATGAGACTGAACAGTGCATCCATGATATCGTTAATCTGTATGTTAATAATTACACACTTTTCTGTACATTTTATTCCCAAAATATAGTAACATTATTTCTGTTAACTTAAAAACGTCTTGCTAGACCCCTTGAATTTGTTCACATTATTCCATAACTTTCAAAATTTCCTTACACTTCATGCTTTGTTCAACGTCACTTTAACACTTTTCTTTTTTCCATTTAGTAATCTACGAAATAATCCTATCTCGACGGTGTCTGGTGACTCGTTGTTGGATCTTGCACCAAACGCTTCTGTGTACGTAGAACTTTTCTGGATCAGTAGCACCTGTGTGTTTTACTTTTGTCAAATTGCAGGCTGATGCAGCATTTACAGAGCAGCAACATAAAAGCCCATGACATTCTCTTTTTTGAGATAAATGTACGAAATTAATCAGAGATTGTAATATTTCCTTTCCTTCTTTTTGAGATAACACGGTTTTGCAACTTAAAGGCCGTTTCAGTGAGAATAAATTCAGCGGCGGATTTAAGGGAAAAGGGCCCTGTCAGCAGCTTGAGGCAGGGGCCCTAAATCTCTCCCCCAAGAAGGTGTGGCGAGGGAGGGAGTCTGATGGAGAGAGGCAACTGGGCGGGGGAGTGTCTGGGAGGTGGTAGTCCTCCCTCCCAGCTCCAAGAAATGGTATTGCAAAGGTAAATCTCCAAAATTGTACCATCAATTAAAGTAGTAGCATCAAAAAAAAGGGGGGAAAGATGTTTCAGAAAAAGGAAACAAAGGAGGAAACTTGCCGTGTCAGTGCGAGTAGTAGTAGTAGTAGTAGTAGTAGTAGTAGTAGTAGTAGTAGAAGAAATAGTAGTAGTAGTAGTGACAGTAGCATTAACAGTAGCAGTGGCAGTAGTAGCAAAAATCACATGTATGACAATCAAAGAAACGAATCAAGCATCATAAGTTCTTCTACACAATGAATTTTTCTTTTATTACACAATCAAATTATATATATAGCCCAAAATAAACACGACTATTTCATAATGACCCACGTTTATTTTAATGCATCCAAAAGCAACATCGAACTTTCTTCAGACCACAAGCGGTTCTCGGTAGGGGCACGGGGGTGGGCAAGTTTGCATAGCAAGGTCTTCAATATTCCAACAAATAACATTTTATACGAGATGGTATAAATAAAATAAAAAGTATTTCTAAATTTGGATCATTCCTTCCATCCAACAAATATAAATTATTTATGAAGTTGTATACTACTCCAAAATTTCTCGGTTATTGTCAAGTGTGTATTTCGTGATAGTTTCAAGATTCAGTCTAGGTTCACTGGGTCATACGAGCATTGGTCATGTGAGTTAATTTACAGTATTTCAGGAGTCGTGGTTTCAATTTATTTTCAGGCTCGTATGCAGCTTCTCCAGCGGGGGAGATTATAGTTTATGATAAAGAAAAATGATAAAATGTCACACTGTCTAATAGAGGGCCATCATATGTTGGAGCGTAGAGTACTAATAAAATTCTCTTGCTAAAATGCCTCCGAAGTACATTGCCGGAAACGTAAGGTGCAAGTTGCCCGATGACGTTTGTCTTGTGCTTTAATTCAAGAGTCAAAAATTTTAACTTACCAAAAAGGTGAATAGGAAAAAGTTTATTTGGTAAAATTACTGAGGCCTTAATCACCGAATATCGATGCATGTTTGCTTAGTCTTTTAAAGCCATACGAGCCCGGTGTGTGTGCCGGGTAATGTCAAATGCGATAAGTGTTTAATTCGAAGCTGTATCTGTGTCTGATCAAAGCTGAATTAGCTGGCAGTTTTGAAGACATACCCAGTCAGTGTTCAGTTTAATACAGTAGAAGCAGTAGGCTACATAGGAGAACGCGGACGGGCAAAAGTCATGTTTTGCCCTAATTTTGAACAGAGTTGCAAGAATGTTTTAAACTACCTTTTGAGCTGTTTTAAAATGATCATCAAGTAGTCGATCAAAGCTGTAGTAAGACTTCTGACTGAACTATTTGTATAGGTGATAAATTGCCGTTCTGAGTTGGGGACATTCCCCATTGAAAAAAATTGTTTCGGAAGGTGCTGAGATCCAAAATGTGCTATCATTTCATAGTTTTAAGTGTCTTTATGTTCGAAGTATTCGTTATTTTAAGAAAACAATCCAGAAAATCCCACGTTTGCATGGCTCCTTAGGAAAGGTGAAACGTATTGTGACACATTGAAAGAAACAAAAAAGGGTGGAGTTGACTTGGTAAGTTGAGTGTACTGCTTTGCATTCGAGAGTTACCCTGATCAAATACCGGTGGTACCTCCTGGAAATGTTCTGAGGGCTAAAAAACTGCTTGTTCAACTGTTTGTAGTAATGCGGTTTCTGGTTGTGAGACACCGGAATAGACGAGATGGGAAACTGCGATATACAATGCATGCTGGGAAGGAATATATTCTGTTACGGCTTGTGGTCGCAAGTCAAACCAATAACAGCGAAACATCACAGAAGAACGAGATTAAAATTCAACAACTTAATGATTATTTACAATCTCCTTATCTCACTTAAATTTACAATAATTAATTAGACTTACTCACAATCCTTTAGTTAATATTTGCCTGGTCTGGTCCAAGGGCTGGTAGTGCATGCACGTTGACGATGGTACAGTAGTAGACCTGCAGCGTGCTGTAGCGTAGGAACTGGTTCCACGAGCGAATAACGACAAGGCTAGCGATGATGGATGATAACAATCTGAATACACAGCGTAGAAACGGCGTGAGGCAATTTATCACAAGTGTTCAGTGTCAGTGGCTGGCTTAGGATATCTCAGCAGTGTCTGGGCTTGATGAAGTTTTATGCTATATCTCTCCAGAATTTAACAGAAACTTCTAGTGCCCACAGTCCAGCAATTACGAGAACGTTCCTTAATAGAAACTTCTAGAACACACAGTAGTTGAATAACGACAATTGCAGTTTCTTAGAAGTGTTGCCAGGTCGCTGCTATAATTGGGACATAACGTAAACAGTTCTCACTTCTAGACAGTTCTAGAAAGGCTGCGTTGAAGTTGAATTCTCTAGAACTTTCCATTCGCTCGTCGATGGATTCAATCCGGTGTTCCTGACGGGTCGTCTTGTAACAGTACCATAACAGAGACTACATATGCAAGACAGAAATTTTGCATAGTCACGCACAATTTTCGAGTATAAAATTATGATTTCTAACGTTAGACATCAGTAAGGTTAAGGTTCAAAGAGAATTTTCTTTAGGTAGACAAATTCTTTTAGAAGTTTTTCTCCTTAACCTGGACCGAAAATGTTAGACAACATGACGGTAAATTGTGGAAGGCAAAAACACAATAGCTTGAAAACTTCGTATCCTGGCGAATATGTCCTTGGACTTGATCTGTGGTCACTACATGGTACAGCAAAATCTAATTTCCCAACTCGTCTATTAGTTACCTGTTTCAGGCCTTCACTGAGTCGGTTCAGCTGTCGAGCAGTGGGGTCGAGCAAGGATTCCGCATTCCGCCCAGCCTTTGAGAAAGTAACTCACAAGGCTTGTATAGTCTCCGTCCGTCGCATGGGGATGCTAAATGGAGGTTGCTGGTGTTCATCTTCGACCAAATTAGCGTAGGGTCTTCTTTGAGCTCAAGTGTTCTGACCATGAAATGTTAAACATGAACCTTGGCAATGTGCATAATTTAGGCTGTCTTATTTTATCCAAATGGACCAAGCCATTTTGTCTGTTCCCTTGCTTCTTACGCCTATTGAGTAGCGATTGCATGTTATGATTGTATTTACTTTTAATGATAGTACAGCGCATGGTATATACTAACTGGGAGGGTTTCTGACGGGCTTTTATAGCTATATGGTACATCCTACAATAAAAAAAAAAAATACGCGCACTGTACTCTCCAGAGCGGACCATTGATATCACCAGGATGGCGTGTCGTCCCAAACTCCCTGAATACAGACCCCTACAAACAAAATTTCTTCAAGTTGGAGCCGCCCATGCTTCAGCCTGAGCTTTGTACACTTTGCTGAGCTACCAGACTGACTATTTTTTATAAGTCTTTACACTGTCATAATTCTACATCCTGACGTTATTCGTAAGTGCAACATTTGATCCATTTTAGATACAAACATTAACAAGGCTGATTTCTATTTAAAAATCCGATACTGATTGGCTATATATGACATGCCTAGGGTATTATATCAGTGTTTAAACATAGAATAATGGGACTAAAATGTCGAAATTACATCTGAAAAAAAAAAAAACAATTTTGCTAGTTTTTGTTTAGAACCAATGGTTTCAACTATTCCGCCCATCTTATCAGTATTGGAGTGTACGCACTATTGGGATAGGGTGAAGCGTTTCGGCACAGAAATTTTTTGAGAATGGCCATATGTGAGTGCAAAAGATCAAATTGTGGGCTATTTTGGATTAAAAAATACATTTCCCAATATTCAATAATAATGTAAACCCAGATGTGTTTATTTGATGTGTTTCGTTGCAGAAAATGAATAAAAACACATAGTAGTTTGAGGGTCAGGATAATTTCAAAACATTTTCCCCAAAATTCGGAATTTCAAGCGAAATTTTCTGGATTTTCTTCTGTAGAACCCCCCCCCCCCTTCAAGTTTGCATAAGGGATGGAAAGAACACCCTATTTCCAACAAAATAATCTATAAACCATGACTGTCGGGTTAACCTAATTTTAAGATATAATTCACTATATTCTCATGACAAAATAGTGTCACGTGGGCTCACAAAGGGTTAACAAGCGCATCCTAGACTACCGAGACCACTCGACACAACAAGGGACCCAATTTCCCAAAATTTTGGGGGCCCTGTCAGCAGCTGCCGACACTGCTGACTGTTAAATCCGCCGCTGAATAAATTGGGCAATTGATATATTTGTTCATGGTTTAGTTTTTATTACTATTGAAATAGCCCAAAAAATTAATAAATAAATAACTAAAAATAAAACAATGTGCGCGAAGAATGCTCTGAAATAAAGTGCTATTAAATAAAATAATCTCCGACTAACGGTGTCTTCAAGAGAGCTTGAGTACTGAGTCACTGAGTTAGACCAGAGACTGTGGGGAGCGGGGAGGGGGAGTGGTGTTTCTTTGGTTTGTCTCACGGGTTCAAAAAACTTACGAAACAAACGCATGAGAGCTGGAAGTATGTCTGGAGTCACGGTTTCGTGACTGAGACGTTCTTGTTTTCCTGTCTTTTTGCTGTTTTGTAGAATTTTGGACTGCAGAAAGGTAACGTTACCCCTAAGAAAGGTGGAAAACATAACAATGTAAGTAAAAACACTACTTTTGTTTCTAGATATGGGTCGACTCGAAATCTTTTGAAAAATTGACCCCATGCCATGTATTGGTAAATAACGATTTTTATCGCAATGTGTTTAGTTCCAAACAAAATATAATATTTTTACAGTTGTAATTGATTTCTAAATTGGAAAAAGTTGTAGGGTACAATAGTTGCTGACGACCTCGACAAGTATGATGTACTTAGATTGTAGTAAACTGAAAGTCATTTGGAGCAAGAAGCAAGGTAAAAATCTGTTCTACAGCTCTTATGAATGAAAATCTTCCCAGACCAGGGCCGTAAATAGACCTAAGGGGACGGAGCACTTAAAATTCGATGGGTCCTCGTAAGGCATTCTGGTAGGGACATGAGAAGAAAGCCAGTACGCAACACTAGTGGATAGCCTCTACCGGTTGGCGTATAGCCTCCGAAAAAATGTTCTGAGTAAGAAGTTTCCCAGATTGCCAAAGATGGCACTTTCTTTCCAGGCTTAGTTACTACATTGATTCACAGCCTATTCATGTAGTATGTACTAAAGAACGTATAGTTTTCTCGAACTCCAACCCAAACGCTTACCACTATTTGATTTCAAAAATGGTTATTTTAATTAAAGAGAATAATAGTTATTAATATAGTTTAAAGAGGGTCCTTCTGAAAAGAGGCAATTTTCCCCTATGACCCAAATATATATATATATATATATATATATATATATAGATATATATATATATATATATCAAAAAAAACCTAGAAGTTCCTGTAGATCTACCCAATTACCCCAAAGACCCTCCGCAAAATGTAAAGGATGGGCGTACCGTGAGATAATCCTCTCTTTCAACTTTGCTGTGGTTCCTTCTTTTTTCTAAAAAAAAGTTCTTGGGCTTGTTTTGTTTGTATTTCGGCTTTATTTGTATAAATATAAATATAAACATATAAATAGGCTATATAAATATAAATATGGTTTCCCATGAGTAAGCTATCAAGGCATAAGCGTTTAGTTAGATTCCCAGCTTTGTGGATAACAGTATGGTGACTTCATGCTGATGTTACAAAAGTATTATCAGAACCAACATCTCTAAATGTATTGTTACCAAAGGTGAAATTAAATGACATAACCTTTGCTGAGAGCGGACAAAATGATAATAAGAAGGTAAACATTATAACTAAAATGTGGGTTAGTACAGTGAGCCTTAATTAGACGAAAAAGTTGCATCTCACACTTCCATCTGTCAGTTTTAACACATTTTCCCGAAAGGATCAAATGAATTTTTTTATTGGGAAGAAAATTGTAAACAATATTCTTGTAGTATTCAACCCATTACAAAGGCAGGGCAGATTAGCAGACCATCGAAACATAATATTTGATTTGCGGTTTTTGTCCGTTCCTCACGTATATGCCTACACATCAAACAGATTCTAATTTTAAACATTATTCAAACAAGTTATTTACCTGTGCACGATGTACTTTTTAATCTTAAAAACATTCCTTGGATGTTGGTTCTACAGTGTGAAGACTTGTAATTACAGTGTCAATTCTTACAGCAATTGGTAGTTTTTGTTGTGGATAACTAAATCATTCCCTGAGAACTTTTTCATAGAAAGCAGTAATAAGATTACAATGCTTCTACATAGTTTTTCATCTTGCTTTGGAAAACTATAGCCAACTACTAAACATTATAATTAGACTTCTGTTTATATTATTCATACATCTGGTAACATTAAACTGTCACATATACGCAGAGATCTTTCAATAAAGGCGACATATTATTACAATCATGTAATTTCCGTCTTGTCTTTAATCAGAAAATGTGTAACGCCTGAAGTACAACTGACAATCAAAGGCGTCGGGATGTTTGCCATTAATTCATTCCAGTATGGCGGCTTTACCTGCAGTCTTCGAACTTTATCTTGCGATGCCTGTCCAGCAGGGTCTTACGCTAATTTTCTTGCAGCGGGTTGTAACCAATGCCCGGCAGGTAAAAACGCTGAACAAAACTTATCAGTAATGTTGTCATTGATACTGTTTGTTGATGATATTATAAATATTTGTTCCAGAGCGTCTTGCTTTTTAAATTATTAGTCACCCATTCATAATCCTTATCATGGTTTTCCGGGGATGGGCGTATGGGAAAAACATTTTACACGGGCAGGCACGTAGCCAGACAAGGTACTGGAGGGGGGGGGGGGTTAATACTTCCAAGGTAGAAATATATTTTAGGGGCGAGATATGCTGAAATGCATGAAGCCAAGTCAATGGTAATTTTAAATTTTATAGATGGCAAAACATTCAAGGGGGGAGGGGGTCGATCACTTTCCCACTTGGCTACAGGCTTGTGCACGGGGTGAGAGGGCGGAGTGTGTTTTCCCTGAAATTTTACTTCATTGGGAAACAATTCTGACATGGATATTGCTCGGAAAATTAACATTTTTTAGCTCAGGGGACTGCCTCCCCCATGTCCTGCCTCATAATATTACATGCTTCCGGGTCATTGACACAAAGGTTTTATTCATTTTCGGTGACATTTATCCAATGACTGATATCACCGTCGTGTTCTCTCTATAAATCCTTATGCCATCCGTGCACGTTTTCGATTCTGATCATTGCAGGTCATGAAATTATCTATTTTAGTATTACTCATAACAGCAGAGCTGTTGAAGTGTGTGTTTGTGTGTGGTGGGTGTGTGGGTGCAGCTGGAACTGGGGTTGAGGCTCGAGGCAATATTTACAGTAGTTACTAGTATACATATATCATTTCCATCAAATGCCTATGTCGCACCCGACGCAGTGGCGGATTTAGAAGGGGTCGACTATGCCATGGCAAAGGATCCACGCTCGAGCCCGCCCCCCCCCCCGTATAAAATGAACACAATATTATATTATTTACAACAATCATCAGTACTAACCTTGACTAACACATCATGTTTTTAAATGTATTCGTAATCCGAAGAAGGCCTTACTCCATGTTCGAACACTGTTACATCCATGTAACGTATTTATGTGTATTAGTAACACATTGTGTAACTCAAAAAGAAGAGAGCATATCAATTGGACGAGCAAATACGATTATTCAGGACCTCGCGTTCGTACCGGCCTAGGGCCCACTGCACTCTAAATCATCCCTGGTCGTGCAGTGCGTTACTCATCATTAGCATGATCTTTGAGTCTTTAATAATGCGCCGCAGAGCCTGAAATAAACGCCTAGTACAGGTGTTAAAAATTTCTTCTATAAAAGTTAATTTCCTTCAATACAAAGGTAAGTTTTCAGGTTTAGCTTCTACACTTTTGCACGCTAGTTACCAGTTGGCTAGCAAACAATTTTGAAAGCCTCTCTAAGATACAGCAACACTAGTAAGGATTAAAAATGCTATAGTCAAACTAGACAAAATAACCTTAAAGAGGATACGTCATCCCCCTGAACGAGGGAGTTACTGGCAACACCCTGCCCAAACATATTTAGGAATAACCCCTGTAGTTCTAAATACAGTTGATGACTGCACTTTAATTGAAATTCATGCAAACAATATAGCTCCATTGTGGTTGGTCAAAGATGGCTCGAACAGTCAGTTGTATTAATTAATTAATTAATTAATTAATTAATTAATTAATTAATTAATTAATTAATTACAGTCACTGTGTGCCAATTTATATGCCCTCGAGCAAATTAAACTCAGTGCAGGCTAGGTATTGTGCCTCTGTCTTGAAGGTACTAGACAGGTGTTGTTTGCTGAAATTGGGAGGAGGGGCTAAAAGTAAACTTACTAGGGAGAATTTGACTGTCTGGGAGCAAGATGAAATAGCCTTTAATCAAATTACAGTTCAGCATTTATCTGTTTATTGTTCAAACTTACTTATTTCCAAAGGAACTTGTCTAAAATGATGTTAATGGAGGGACTGTCAAATAACAATCATCTACCAATTAGTGGACTAAACCTTATTACAATGAACCTGACAATATCTTGAATTAAAAAAGTTAACTTATTACAAATTACAAGTTATTCCAACTTTTCTCAAAAGTGGTATCGACATAGTCTGATTAATTGTTATTTTTTATCTTTTTAAGGAGGTTTTTATCAAGATATGGTTGGCTCCTATTCTGTCAAACTGGGTGGAATCGGCTGTAAGACATGTAATCCGGGTACTTTTGTCATCTATGGATCGGGTACGTCACCACTGAGCTGCAAAGTTTGTCCGGAAGGTACGAAAAGGGAAGAAACTGCGGGATTCCGTGCTTGCTATTGTCTAGAAAACCATTTCCGATTAGACCGTTTTGGCAAGTGTTTACCATGCCCAAACGAAGGTATAAGTTGTGCAAATGATACCGCAAGCATTGCCCCAGGATACTTTTGGAAGTGGAACTCTGAAGATTTCAAAGCTTACGAAAAGTTTGTTACAAACATTAACACCCGAAATGATGAATACAACCGCTCTTCTGCGGTATACAAAGGACACTTACCAATGGCTCACAAGTGTCCCATTCCTCATAACTGTGTGAACAATGGTACCTCATTGGCGGGAAACTGTAAAGAGGGCTATCAAGGCTGGCTATGTAGCGTTTGCGCAGAAGGTTACTTTCAACTGTTTCAACTGTGTCATCGTTGTAGTTATTTTTGGACATTATTGGGTGAAATTTTACTATTCCTGTTCGTTACTGCTCTTTTTCTTTGGTTTATAATAAGCCCTTTCGTTCGTAGGTCGCGGGTTGCCAAAATGTCCAGGGACCGTTCCAATGGTGACGTAGTTATGTCAAGGGTCAAAATCCTGATTGGATTTTATCAAGTCGTCGACAGTTACTGGCATATGTTGGGCTTTCACGTACCATCATCATTGATCAAACTCATAGTTTCAAGAATCATAGAAGTGATGAGTTTTGCTCTTTCTGTAATTTTTGTAAGTCCCGGATGTTTCATATCGTGGTTTAGATGGAATCCATACACGCAGCTGTGGGCCTTTTACGGTCTCTTATCATCACTAACCCTGATGTTTCTTCAAGGGTACTGCATTACTCTGTGTGTACTGAAGCAAAGGAAAGGTGACGCCTCTACTTTACTAAAAGTGAGGTCGACTTGTCTTAAATTGCTCCTTTTCACTTTCTTCGTTTCTTACTCTGAAGCATGCAGCTTAGTCTTTCAGCTCTATAACTGTGACAAATTTTACCTTGATCAAAATAAAACGGTTGATATCAACTTACTGCATTCGAATTACAACATATCTTGTGATACGGAACTGTACATGCTTTACCGAAGAGTATACTGTTTGCCAGGATGGATCTTAATATGTTCATTTCCACTCATCATGTTTCTTTTTTTGTTTAAATATTCCCGGACAAGTCGTGGACAGCATTCCGTGATGCCAACTGGTGCCTACTACCCAGATTGGCTGTACTTCATGTGCGAAAACTTAAAATCCAACTGCTGGTATTGGGAAATCGTTGAACTTGGCAGAAAGGTGCTGTTAACCTTCCTACCGCTGGCGTTTGGATGGGAGGGCGTCAACATCATCTTGGGTTTGTTTGCTTCCGTCATCTTTTTGTCTCTCCACGTCTATATGAGACCGATGAAAGATTCTTGGGACAACTTTCTACAGGTGAGTAGGGACAATTCATACTTGACCGCGATATATTTGGAAATCAGCAGTGTTACCAAAGGTATGTTTTCCCCAGTCACTCAAGTGAAGTAAGCTTATCGACATTTCTTCTGTCTGAACCAGGTTATCATTAATGTTCTGTGTACGCAGATTCGATTTACTCTCAATAAGGAATTTGAATGGGAATATAGCCTAAGTTACTATCATTTATGCGTTAAGAAAAGTAAGGTTTACATTGTATCTCCTACAATATTCCATAAATCATATTCAAGTTGGTATCACTTACGAAAAACATTACTCCTAATCATTCTTTCAAGATTTTGCGTTTTCCTTTGTGATGGCTTATCTACATGTTATTCCATGACTAACTTAACGTTAAATTCTCTCTTGTATTTAAGTAATTGTCTTTTTCAATTTGGGGTAGCCTACGATGCTATCATTTGAACATTTCCACTGTACCACAATCACCGGAAGATCCCTTGAGGTGGAATCCTCACATGCAGCTGTGGGCCTTCTGCGGCCTCTTATCATCGCTAACCCTATCACATAATCATTCCTGTGCGCACTGGGAACGTCGAAAACTTGTACTCTGTTGATGAAAAATGAACGCTGAACCTAATTTGCCTTATTCAAGGTCGTGTATAGTCCAAAAATGTTACCAAAATGATAAGCGCATACTGTATCTACCGCATAACCTAAAGTACCAGAAAAGGTGGGGGTGAGGTGGGCATGAAAAAAAAAAAAAAAAAATTGGGATTAACAAGAATGCAAAGCTATCATCAATTCACAGGTCGTGCGTTTATGCAACCCTTCCCTCTATCACACGATGAAAGGGGGAATACGGGGGATTGCTGATTCCTGCTTCCGGGGTTCTAGAATAGAACACTTATTTGAATAATTATTTTCGATTTATCTCAGTTTCTCTCGCTGCTTTTCCTGATCTTCAATATGATGGTGTCTGCCTATACTATAGAGGGCGACAACAGTTTCGTGTACGTCATTGTTGCTCTTATCAACATCGCCCTCTTGCTGTTGGTATCAGGTAAAAGTCTTTTGTAATTTGTTGGTTCTATATGGAATTATTAAAGTTCGTTTTTGAAATATGTGAACAAAATCAACACATGAGGCTATCTACACCCTCTGCTGGTGATGAGAGGCTTTTTATTAACAGCTATCATGGACAGTTACACTGAACAGGTTCTCATTGTACACCCTTCGCTATGAATTGGTTACCCACATATTTCAACACAAGTTCAAAAATATTCATATAAATATAACTTCAGTACGTCACTGATTCCTGTGACTGTATACACTGTAATAATACAAAAGATTCTTATATAACCTTGTTTCTTTCTCCAGTGGACGCCTTGATAAAAATGTTCACAGTATGTAAGAAGGCGTGCCTGTCGATAAAGTCGAGAGCTCCTGAGCAGCAAATTCAAGCCTCTACATGTTCCTATGATGAAACTGACGAGACGATCCCATTGTGCCAAGGAGGGACAAGAGACGATGTAGAACAGGAGACTGAAACCCACTTTATTGTAAAGGATGGGTCTAGGAACGTCCAACACGTCCCTTACCTCTCTTGCCAGTTTTAAATTGGCCAACTCTGGAGTGAATTCAGGAAATTTTGTTGCTTACCATGCTCGAATATCAGTCACATTCTGGCGATAATTTGATTCATTATTCTCAATGATTTGGTTAACATTTTGCACCAACAGTAAAGAGTCCTTCGAATTAACTGTATTGCAAAATAAATATACGACCATGTGATAATAATACAATGTGGTAATTACGAGAGTGTTATTGGGAAAGGACACATTCAAATTTCTTGTTTCCAAAATGAAATCCCCAATTGTTAGGTCAACTACTCAGACTAACAGTATGACAGAGCAGTGGCGTAGCTAGGGGGGGCAGGGGCGGTCGCCCCCCACAAAGCCTCCGAAGGCCTCTGTCGGAAATTTGTAGTCTCTGCCGGAAATACGGTAAATAAACACAATCCATTTGAACCACTTACAACACTTCGTACATTTCTGAGCAGAATTACACATCGAAATGTCAACGTGAAAATCAAAAGCAAATTGCCCGAAAAGCAAAAAAAAAAAAAAAGGTCCCCACAATTTCGAATCGTACAACTCCCAAGTGATGATACCATTAGGCCTACTTCAAGGTAATATCCTGTCGGAAATTTTCTGCTCTTGCCCCCCGGCAAAAATGTCTGGCTACGCCACTGTGACAGAGATTAATTAAAAGTTCCTTTTTTATTTTATTACATTCCAAATGCTCTGCATCGTTATTGCTAAAACGGTAAAACGTACTACCGTCTTTAGTACCTCCTACTTTCACTTAAAGAATATTAGGGCTATTCGTAATCTACTTACCCGGGCCGAAACTGAAAAACTTGTTCATGCCTTTGTTACTTCTAGGCTGGACTTAATTCTTTATTCTACGGCATTTATCAGTCTTCATTAGCTCCCCTCCAACGTGTACAGAACATGGCGGCCAGGTTAATTACTGGTGCCTTGAAATACCATCATATAACCCCCATACTAAAGGATCTGCACTGGTTACCTATTTTTTATCGTGTAAAATACAAGATTGTTTTAATTGTTTATGATGGTCTGGCCCCCGAATACATAAATGACTTGGTTATTCTCTACAAACCCGTCCGCACCCTTTGCTTGTCTGGTGACAACCTGCTTCAGGCCACCATAACAAGAACTAACGCTGGTGACCGTGCCTTGTTGGGTGCGGCTTTATCACTGTGGAATAGACTCCCAGCTGATATTAGGCTTGCCCACAATTTAGAATCGTTTAAATTAAAACTTAAGTCTTTCTTGTTTCGTGAGGCCTTTTCTGTGTAAAGCGCTGCCGAACATATTTTTTATGAAGGCGGCGCTAGATTAAGCCATTTATTTATTTATATTATTATTTATATTATCTTTACACATGGGAATATTATGAGATCGAAGATGCATCATATCCCGTAAATACAGGTTTACATAAAGGGTTCAAACAATATCCACTCTATTGGTGGAAATAACCACTGGTTTGAAAAACTTGTCTCCTCACTTGCATTACAGTATATCATACAAACTAAGCCCCCCAAAAGAAAAAAATAAAAAAGGAAGTAACTTTGCAAGATTTTTTCCAAAAGTCCCCTGACTCTCTGGCGAAGAGCCAGGGGCGAAAACCAACCAATACTCCCGAAGGAGTTCTGCTCCCTGAAGGAGTAACATGACGAGTAAAAACTTTGCAAGATTCTTCCATCATTTAAGGACCAAAATGACTGCATACTCATGCAACTCTTTAAGTATTTCTGTTTTAAATATTTCTATTTTAGACACCGGAAAGCCACTTTTAGAAATAAGTAACTGGTCTGCAGAACTTGTCTTCTCACTTGGATTACAATATATCATACTAAAAACAAAGCCAAATGGAGAAAAAGAAAAGAAAACAACTTTGCAAGATTTTTCCAGCATTTTGCGGACCACAAGGGCTTCCTACTCATTGTCACGAGTATGCTGGGCATAGTCTAACCGTGCAGCTGTAGAACTTTATATTCGTATGCTTTCTGTCTGGTGAAGAAAATGTATAACGGCATAACGGCAATGAAAAATGTATAACGGCAAAAACGTACTCTCAACCTTCCACATCATGTTACAAATTACATTGAAAGATCCCATACTGATGTTAACTATTGTAATTCTTACTTCCTTGATTTAAATTTTACGAAGAAATGATCATTGATTCCGTAAGAATTCTGTACTGCCACCACCAGTAATTATCAAAGGTATACTCAAATCGAACGCATTTCTTCTTATAAATATCTTGGGGTGGTTACGAATGATAAACTGACTTGGGGTGATCATGTTGATCTTCCGATTAAAAAATTGC
This sequence comes from Holothuria leucospilota, assembly GCA_029531755.1. Taxonomy (NCBI): domain Eukaryota; kingdom Metazoa; phylum Echinodermata; class Holothuroidea; order Aspidochirotida; family Holothuriidae; genus Holothuria; species Holothuria leucospilota. The sequence goes on along the minus strand of CM055965.1, from coordinate 35,928,490 downwards.
ATTCTAGGTTGTATTGTTTAAGAAAGTTATCTACTTTTAATGTGCGTTCTGAGATTTTAAAGATCTTTTATGATGCTTGTATTTGTAGAGTTTAGAGGTATTGTTTAATTTGCCGCACGGGAACGTTTTTAAGAAAGAGAAGGATCGCATTGATCGTAATATTGAGAAAGCTACAGCAGTGGTAGGGGAGTCCCTTAGTAAAGGTGATCCCTCTACCAGTGCCTCATAATGACTAAAATTAAGTTTTGCACGATGGTAGCCATCCACTGCATAATCACCATATGAAGAAACGTACACACAGATACACTGGTAGACTGAGCCTCCCATTGATGATTACTAATTGCTACAGAAATTCTTTTACTCCTTGTGTAGTAATGTTAGTTAATCAGAATGTTCATCGTTAATGATTTTTAGGTTTTCTTCACTTCCAGTTTACGCTCTCTTATCCATTCCGAGTAGTTTTTGGTTTTCATGCATTGTTTTACGGTATTTTCCTTTTGTCCTTTTTTACCATGGATGGTGTTTGAGAGCTGATGGGGCTCTTCTTGCCGGGTGGTAGTGCGGTTGGTTTTTTAATCTTGTATTTCTGTTGTTCATCCTCTTGCGTTTTTATTGTAGATTTTTACTTTCTTGTGTTCCTTTTTTGTACTTTTGCAATGTCTGTGCGAGTGTGTGAATTTCCTTTACGGGGAAATGAAGTAAAATCTAATCTAATCTAATATAACTTTGTGGCTGAAGTTGCGCTTCACGATCGTCTATTGAAGTAGCTAGTTTCTTCTGAGTTTCAGTTTTGTAAGTTTTGTAGGACAATGCATGAATTACCAGGGTTCCGAGGTATATTTTCCTTTTCAACATCACATTCAGACTGATTGGGGCTTTCGAATTTGTGGAACTGGTGTGGCGTCGTACAACATGCACTTTCTCTCAACAACGACAAGAGCGTACAGATATGTAATTCAAAGCAGACTGTGGAAAGGAAGAGGGAAATTGGGATACTAAAGGGGGACAGGCGGGCCGCCACCCTCGTGAAAATCTATAGTGACAGGTTGTCTTATACAATCCACCTCAATTCAGCCTATACGTGGGGGGTAGGAACTGAGACAAACTTACGGTTTTGTTTCATTACCGGTACTTTTCGTGTGGGTTATCTGAAACTGGTATGGATATGAAAAAATTCCAGTTAAAAGTAGATGAAACAAACCCCTCTCACCTCCAATGTTGTAAAATCCATTTAATTTGTAAAGAACTATAGCCTAACTGCAAACCAGCTAACATTGATGGGTTGGGTGTAGGTCTGAATGAGACACTACTTTTGGAGAGGATTGCAGGGCTTTTGGGGATGATAAATTTTCTGGACTCAACCCCAACAATTGAAAAGCTGCAGAGGTCATCTTACGTCCCCAACAGCATCCCTGTTTTAGGAGCCCCCCTCACGCACACTTCTTGATCCGCCATTTAAGGACCGAAATTAAGTCAATCGTCGGGCGACTGGCTGATGTCGGGAACTATATTTTATCGTATTCATAATAGATCCCCGACAAAACCGGAAAATTTCCCCGACAGGCAGCCTTCCCAAACGGGGGAGCATGTCCCGCCCCCACTTGGCGCCACCACTGACATCACCACGTACATTTTTAGGTCTTCGTCTTCCCTCTCTCCCTTTCTTCTTATTTTTACTCTTTGGAATGTTTCCGTCACGAAGGGAGGGGCCAGCCACCTGGGTCCGCAACTAAGGAGGGGGAGGGTTCTGACAGGCGGTTCGGAGGGGGGACTTCAATGGATTTGATGGAGAGGGTATGGTAGGGGAGGAGGAGGGGTAGTCGACATGGGAGCCACGAGATGACAGTTAACCTTGGGGAAAATTCCACATATCCCGTCGGGCCCTCCTCAATTTCTCGACGAGAACGACAAACTTCACCGACGGGGGGGGGGGGGAGGGAGGCTTCCCCGACTGAGTATAGCCCCCAGGGCTCTCTGGCACCACCCATGATTTTAAGACGGCTGGTTGTATAGAAAACCATTATTCAAAAGGAGATTTTAGTTGGGTGATACTTTTCATAGCAGGGGGCAAAAGACTAACTTTTTAGCTGGGGCCCGCCACGCTGTTACACCAACTGGAGAACACTGATACATACTCTTGCCCAAAAGCGGAGTATTTCTAAACCGGTATCAGGATCCCCCTGGACAATTGCCCACCTCCCTCGTCACTTGCCCTTAGGCAATTACCCCGGTCAAATTTCCCCCTCCCTTAAAATACCCCCCATGACAATCACCCACTTGAGTGACCTGCCCGGGGCTAATTTCATAGGCCTATGAGAAAGCTCACGAGAGTATCTGAAATATCTTCAATTTTCTCTATTTTTGCAGGTTCAATTCCTTTCCTACCTGATACACTTCACAATTTGAACACATCTTTTCAGCAACATGATCTAAACTGGCCCCCCCCCCAAAAAAAAAATCTAGCGTGTTAAATACGTAGGGTGACATCCTGAGCGGATATTTCCCCTTGAATTAGTGGGGCGCTACCTACAGGTGGCTCATCTGCTGATTCAAATACGATTTCTGATTGGTCAGAGCTTGGACACAAGTTGCCGGAAAATTGATTTTGAATTATTTGATTACATGTACCGACACATGTTGGGACACATGTTGCCAACTTTTTTTTGCTCTGTACACACTTTCAACATTTACGGTAACAAGGTGTTGTAGCAACTTGTGTCGACACATGTGTCCTGAAATGTTGAAAGTGTATACAGGCCTTACAGGTTGTGTGACATGCCACCAAAAAGAGCTGTTTCACTTGTCACTTAAAGAATTAAGTTCTCCAATCAAAGATCCGTTGGAATTATTTCAATATCTTTTACCGTTCCCAAAATATACGTCTTCAAAGTTTGATGGTTTCTGAAGAAACTATTTACCTATGCAAAAATAATGATGTGGAGTGTTGCACAGAGTCATGATTTCTTTTGTTAACCCTATATAAATTATCTCTTAATTACTGATCATGTAGATTACAGTTTGGTGAGTGATATCAATATTTTTCAAGGAGAAAATTTCAAGTTTTATAATAAACCCTTCAGGGAATAACAATGCTACCAGTGTCCTTGAAATTAAGGTTGAAAAAAACAAAGGCTAGCATGTGTCACATATGGTATGTCCCTCTTTCGATGTCACATATTTAGCTCATGTTTATTCATGATACAAGTGTGAAATAGAAATTTCCCTGTAAAATGGTCAATATTTGATGGATTTTAATGGAAATTGCGGCTATTTTCTGGCTTTTTAATGCTTTTTACATTAAATAGCTAACTTTATTATTTTCATGTCAAACGACCTTTAAAGCGGACCAACAATTCGTTTAAAGAGCCTATGAAGTGACAAAGTACAGCCATTTGATGTCATTCTCTGACCCTATCTATCACCAAAAATAGCCCTTATGTTAAAAAAATACTGCCCCATGAAAGAGAAATGCTAAAACGAAATGGTACCTCTTCCAGTTCAACAGCTCAAAAAGTGAAAGTACATTGACCCAAGAATGACGTCAGCTGCGGAACTCAACTTCACAGTGTGTGTATGTACGATGCACTTCCCTTGTAATGTTCTTATCACGTCAGTATCGATTATGTACAGAAACTTGCCCTAATTCGCCCATTTTTGAATGAGATAATACAAGAATGATAACAAGGGTCACATGAAGAGCCAGTCTGTGGAATTTAGCCCAACTATCTCAAGTCGCTGGCCTAAGAACAAGGAAAAGTCTGACAGTGTGAGGAAGACGGCGAACGAGTAGTTCAGAGAGACTCCATACTTCTAGTAACGTTTTGCTCACAGATTGTGTAGCTTGAGTCCCTTTACTGGCCATATAATTTCGTAAAAACGTATCTGAAGAATGTGCCAGCATCAAGCAAAAATTATATATAGGCCTAACATAAAAATTTGAAATTCTTACTACCCAAAAGGGAATGTTCGTCACTACTCGCTCGAACTTACATCCAGACCTGTACATAGAAGACATATACACTGAATCTTGCTAGCGCATTCGCAATGGTGCCCGATGGTCTCCAGTTTTTCAAGAACTGGTATTGAAATGGGATTTTAAAACTCTGAAATGCTCGTAAGCATAGAAGCGTAAGTTAAGGCAGCAAACGGAAGCCATTTTCTTTCTTCTTCGTCCGTATTTCTAAGTTATATTTTAAGCCCATCAGTTTGACTTTGTCGACTTCTTAGCTAACTTCATCTAGACAGCGACCCTTTGCAAAGAAAAAGAAAACATTTAACTCACGTTTAAATCAGATTGTTGGGTAAGATGGCTGATTTATCTCCCAGTATTCCTTTGAAATGCTTCCTTTCCAAATTGTCACAAACTTTAGTTTGAAAATCGAACAATGGATCTCGTACTAGACTTTGAAATGCTTGAAACTCAAATAGTAACGTTATGTCATCTTCTGAGAAAAATACTCAATACTTCCTTAGACAACCATAATTTTGGTCTCCCTTCACACTAAAATTGCCTCTGTTTTATGTTCCGTTAACTTTCCTCGGTCCCGTTTTCCCATTTGTACGAAGTATAACCGAAGTTGTTTGCCACTATGTAGAACAGTACAGTTGTATATGGGCCTGTGTATTGATGAACCCCCATATATACACTAGTGAACGAAGCACTACTTCTCACCCCAATAATAATAATAACGGTTATGTTACGCTGGAGGAGGAATGGATACAATTACGTATCCCCGGGGGATATTGCCCTGTGTGTATAACCAGGGAGTTCTCTAGCATCTCCCTGGTCACCTTTTACCAGGGAACATGGGCGTCCGCAGAAAAAAATTCAGGGAGGGGCAAAACTTTTTGCAAAAATTTTTTAGGGGGGAAGAAAGCTCCTCGCAAGCATGGGTTGGCACGGAGTGCAAGAAAATTTTGGCCCCCAAAGCCTCCCACATCGCTGGAAATGGCACTTCTAAAGCCTATTTACTCAAATAGGAGTAACACTGGGTGAACTGTGAAGAAATGTTGATGTTAATTTTTCGTTTTTTTCTTCATTTTTCCTTCGTTTTTTCAAATTTTTGATTTTCCAGGGGAGGGCAAGTGCCCCCCCTTGCCCCTACCTGCGGACGCCCATGTCAGGGAACTTCCATTTGCTTGTATACCAGACTGCCAGAGAGTTCGTGGCAACTTTCTGCTTGTACCAAACCAGATGACTCAATAAAGATTGTCTTGTGAGGCAAACGAAGGTTTCTTAGAGATATAACTTTGATGATTACATTAATTATTTTCTTTGCAAGAGCAGTAATCTATGCATCATCTTTATAAAGTTTCTGATACATACATATCGTGGAAAATTTCATAATATCAACAGTACAAGGTATGTTCAAAGCGCATTACTTATACACACTCCGAGGTTGAGTTCCGGAGCTGACGTCATTCCTGGGTCAATGTACTTTCACTTTTTGAGCTGTTGTGTTGGAAGGGGTACCATTTCGTTTTAGCATTTCTCTTTCATGGGGCGGTATTTTTGAACATTAGGGCTATTTTTGGTGATAGATATGGTCAGAGAATGACACCAAATGGCTGTACTTTGTCACTTCATAGGCTTTAAAATTCTTTAAACTGACCAACACAACTGGGTGGAGCACTTTTGTCTGGGTATATCAAAGATGAACAAAGGTTTTTTTTTGCAAGAATCGAAAAGAGATTCTGACCCATGACCCACAGATTCCCCGTCTAGAAATAAAATCAGGCCAGAGTGTTTTTATTTCTTGTTCAGTTAACTAAAGATCAGATCACGCTCTACTTACGCATTACACTGATTACGTCTGAGATGAAAGTCCAGCATAATCTTTGGGATTTACAATAGAAAAATAGAACTCCAATTAATTATATGCTACATTTGCATCTCGTTTTTCTGTTTTTACTTGAGTATCCTTTTCAATTCAAAGGTCACGGGTATCTGTCGTCACCGTCACCAGCAGGAAAAGAGCAGGGGCAGCTATCCTAAAGTAACGAGAACAACATTTAAAACTGACAGTTTTTTCTCTCACCTTACTTGGTACTGTACTTTATTTTAAAAGGGAAAAATTGTGCTTGTTGCACGCCTATTCCTCACACTTATAAAACGATTGCTAAATTTGTATATGAAGACAAGGAAATTCGACGTGAGATGGCTGGATAACTATATTCAAGAAACATTGTCCTCACAGGAAGAAATTCACTGCTTTGTAGCTCACGAACAGAGGTTTTCACCCAAACTGAAATATTTTCTGTCTATGCCGTATTAATGAAAGGTAAACACGTAATTCCTTTTTAAGAGAGATTTGCCGAGTCAGGATCAACAAACGCCAAAATGCAAAACAAACACTCAAAATAAAAAATACCAGAATTTCCGAAGCCTTCCATATTAGAGGACAGTGTAATGCACTTTTAGGATTGGTTTTATGACGTTTGTGTAAAGGTCGCTTTGTTCTTTTCATCAACAAGGAACCAAGAAACTAAAACCGTCATTTCTTCAAATATCACTTAATAGTACTATTACAATAGATTAAGAAATCAAACACACCTTGTTCCCAAAGAATAGTGCTATAGAAGGATTTTTTGTGTTGCTTACGACGTGGACTCTACCTGATAGGTAAACTGTCGCTCAGATATTAGAACCGTGTGAACTGCATTCGAGAATACTATTAGAAGAAAAAGTTAATCTGTTAAATCAGAATCCCATTTTGTATTTTTAGACATTCGTTAAGAAGCCTACGTGTGATATTCACCAAACTGATTTCCTTGATTACACCAGTATGTCAGAATATTGGAAATACTTCCTATTTTACCTTGCTGTTCAACGCTTTGTCATTACTAATCAAATTTTGCCAAAACATCAAGATGACAATGAGCTCCTGACAGGTACGTGACAAATTTTTTATTCACTTTTTTTCATTTTTCTTGCCAGGTCACATTCTAGGTACATAAGTAGACGGTCTTGTTGGGCGTTGCTAGATGAAGTTGGAGTGGGCCCGGTTAGCACTCTCGTTACCGATCCCTGCAATTCTTGTGCTAATAATTTGTTCGTGAGGGAAAAATTACCTCACACACGCATATTTATGTGTCCAGTTGGTTTGTAAGCTTCGATAAACGCTTTTGACAAAACCACTTAAACTAAAACGTACTTATTCGCAAATTTTAGGAGAACAGTACAAGAATGGAATGGTGCTCTTTACACCACCCCTCTTTTTAAGGGGTTTTAACCAATCGCATTTAAATAATAACTTCACTAACTTCCCAACCTATCTTGTGTATACATTACTGATCTGACAATTTTGTGGTCAGGCCTACCTCAGGCAGTTATTCAAACTTTCAAGGATATACCACCCATCTTTTAGTCTTCCAGGCCCTTGTCGAATAGTGAACATTGCAATGCGCACATCACAACTCGTAAGGACACATGAGTAGGTCATTCTTGTTCTCCAGCAGAAAAATAGCGAATTTAGTTGCTGTTTGGGCGGTCGCCCAATGACCCCTTTTCACCATACTGGCATCTCACGCCTGGTAGATGCTTGCCCGCCCGGCGGAAGGGTATTACCCCTGCACCTATATTGGCTGCACTCGTTAGAGTATGTACGCCAAAGAGGAGTACATATTCTACACCTGCTATGAAGGTAAGGTAGATGCAGAACTGTGGTGTCAAATTTTTAGAGCGCGATTTCTTACAATCTATAGCATCCAACGTCTTGGATGCCACATTTTCTGACTACAAGTCAACACATGGCCGGGCTTAGGTCGACTTGGCTCCCAATTTTGCCCCTCTGTAGGGACAATCTCTCATCAGTGAAACATTCCTCCGACTATTCATAACAACGACTTAAGTTTCAGAAATTCAGAAAGGGGAGGGGGATCTATTATTGCCATGGCTAATGTGTGTGGCGGGAGGTTATTATTCCGGGAGATCAACCCTGCTGTGGACGAAATAATAAAGAGCAAAGGGATCTTGGAAAACTACGGCATTGCTTGCCAGTACTTTCATTTCTGAAAGACACTTTTCTCAGGATAAATTAATAGAGATCACCGGTTTTTTATTCTTATTACATACCAGCTCTTTTGTTAGGTCGTATTTTGTTTCGAAAATTCATAGTGTAAGTAAGTAGCCCTTATTTAAGTTTTATGTTTGATGATTGGTACTAATTTCAATTGCTTCATTTTCGGCGCGCTTCCCTAATAATCGTGCTTGAAGATTATCCTTGTGAAAAGTAGTTTCTGAAAATTAGATAAATTTTTAGTGCACGTCAGAATTCTCATATTCATCAGTATCTCTTTCACTTTCTCAAATCGGGAATGTGCTCTATCGGGAATGTGTACTATCAGCTACTTAAAGGGGAAATGCAGTCACCCCAACTTGAAGTAGCGTAGTAGACTGTCCTGTTTCATGATTGGCTCTTGAGAGTCATGTGGCAATATTTTTTCTCCTAAAATGTGAAATTTACTTGAAGTAACTGATTGGTTTACCTTGAATATGCAATATTGAAGTCCTAAAATTTTATGAAAGATACTTTGAAGAGAAATAAGAAGAAAATTGTGAGATTTAGCTGTTGCTTCAAAATAAGTTTGGGGCGACTGCTCTTGCTCTTTAAATCAAAGAAGATGTTGGTCTGATTTAGCCTCCTTAGTTATCAAAAAGCAGTAGTCTAGGCGACATACCTAACGGGCACTCAGTGCCATTTTCGGGATATTTTTAAAGCTCACTTTGATGTGCATAATGAACCTGTTTGATATCCTGAGTGAGAAGTATACGCAGTGACGTTAGAGGGGCTTAGCTAGCCTCAGTCAGGTTCAAGTTGGTGAAAATGGCGCTAATGAGAAACGTGATGTGTTCCTGGTAAAACATGCTCGGTGGTATTCCCCCACATTTAGGTGTCTCCCAGAGTAGGTGCCATGTGAGCATCCTTGCTACGACCCTGAACTCCAGGAGAGGAAGTATTTTGCCCCAAAGCAGCAACAACCTTTTTCCGAAACATTTTAGACAACTATACGTTATCCTTGGTACTGATTTAATAAGAAAACTATAGTAATATAAAAGTAAAGACAGGAAGAGGGGCAATCAATAGTAATCTTATATCTTAGGTGACATTAGAAATTCGATGAAAATGATTTACAAAGGAAACTGAAGGGGGCCAAGGGGGTGGTGGTGGATAGGACTCCATGCCGTACAGGATCGAAGCTCGTCACGATCAGCGGCACCCGCTACACCTTACCGTCTACACGACCCCTTGTGGTGACCCTATTTGTGGTGACTTCCCAACATTTCTGTGTCAAAGTACGGGGAGGGGGAACATTTTGACATAAGGGTATACATGTACCAAAACAAATACTCTGGCAACGTATAGAAATACCCACTTTTAGAGATCTAAGGTGGGCCCTACACCACAGGGCTATATCACCCTTTGTTGTGCCCGCTCTTTTTCAAATCTTGGTTGCCTCACTGGTACGGTGTTATCCATGTCTTGCAAAGGGAAAGGGTTGAGAATTCTCTCAGTGGTTAGTATGTACGCCTTGCATTCGGCCAGGGCCGTGGCTAGGGTCATATGTCTGGGGGGTGTGAAGGTCAAATATTCCGACTGGCTGGATGTTTTTCCTAACTGAATGGTAGCGCTTAAATGGCACCATTTTTTATGCGCCCTGCGTTTTATAAACAGCAGTGGTGATCCTTCCTTTGCCACTACATAAAGGTGCCGTCATGGGGGACCGGTCTAAGGGAAGGGGTCTTAGGGGAGGGGTGTCCCTCTGTCCTTTGAGAAATTTTTGTTAATTTAAGGTTGCTTAAATGCAAAATAATGCTATCTTTGGGATGTTTTTGAAGCTGATCATATATAGCTAGAAAATGTCCATAATTAAGTGAATTCTAATTTTTCCAATTGGCTGGATGTTTTTCCAACTGAGTGGCCGCGCGTAAATTGCACCTTCTTTTTATGCGCCCTGCGTTTGTGTACAGCAGTGGGGATCCTTCCTTTATTACTACATAAGCAATGGAGTAGGGAAAACAAGCCAGTGAGCCACAACTGGAAAAAGGCCGTGGCCGGCCCGACTTAAATGGTTAGAAACTGAGCCGTAAAACCTCATCTAACTAACTACATAAAGGTGCCGTCTTGGGGGAGGTTCTAAGGGGAATGCCCTCTGAGAAATTTTTAAGCTAAGCTTGCTTAGATGCAAAATGGTGCTATCTTTGGGATAATTTTGGAACTGATCATATATATTGCTGGAAAATATCCATAATTTAGTAAATTCTAATTTTTGGTTAGGTGAAATCACAGAGTAGGTTGTCTAAGAGAAGAATATGTTGTCAACAAAACTTCTGAAGCCTCCGTTTGGCTACTTATTGCCGTCTATTCGGGTAAAGCAGTCAACAGAAACTTTCTTAGACTATTTCGAAAAGTTTCCTTTCCTTCATTGAGCATTATAAAAGGGCATGTAAGGCTGACAAATACCTGTATAGATAGGGCCACCTGGAAGCTCTGGATCAATTATATAAAATGGGGGCAATGACATAATGCTTATTACATGACAGCCAAGTGATAATATAGAGTATGACGCCAAGCACATTACATCGTATTTTTACTAATTTTGAACGAAAATCCAGACAAGCAGCTTCCAGCAATCGGGAATGGGCGGGAAGGAGAGTATAGGTGCATGAAGGTGCTATTAGATCCCTAATAGGTATAACAAAAGGTGTGAAGGACTAACAGCGCGTTTCAGAATGTATACCAAGTTTATGATAGAATATTCACTGGTACGTTTGTGCTTATAATGTTCAAAAATGATACAACGTTGATTGTGAGGATTGCGCGTAAACAGCGCCAAAATGTGGGAGTATACTTCAATGCCAAAATGAAAAACCTGCATGGAGGCTCAACCAGTGGCGTTTCGTTGATTTGCAAACATGAGGGCCAAACACCCTGGCTGGGGGCCAGCTACTCTAAGCCCCCACAGATGCAATGAATTGCCGAACTCGAAATAAACGGCGAGCCGAAAAATTTGGGGTTATATTGAAAATGATTTCACATTTTTGTTTTCATTAAAGAAAGTTGCAAAAGTTTGGGTTTTTATTGAAGAATCTGCTCTACTTAAGAGCAAAACCATAAAACTTGTTTGGGCGACTGCATGGTCGTCGTCGGGATTACATTCTTTATCCTACCCATTAAGGATCCCCTGCGAAACTGAAAAATCTTTTTTCTTACAAAATATGTATGCCACGATGGGGAGGCTGAAGAAAGAATCTTCCAAATGTTAGGAAAAAGAGGATAGAACTTCGCAACGATGCATTTTTATATTTCTCTAGAATCACGCCTACACGGAAGAACAATATTTGTGGAAACGTTGAATAAATCCAACATGTTTGAAACGGTGGGAGTTACCACTAGATAGAACTATAGATGGAAGCGCGCTTAGCGCGCCAAATTTTTTGAAGTTATAGAAAGAATCGTTAGAACTTACTGGCTACGGGCCTGATAAATAGCCATTTGGAATATTTTCTGAGCATATCGATGTCTTCACCAGTATTAGTCTATCTAAAATTTTGCACAAATTTTGGGGAGCTAGGAAAAGTTTTGGGGTTCTAAAGCCCCCCAGCCCCCCGTAGAACCGCGCCTGGTATAATTTCCTTAATAATGGTTATGAGACGAAGTGCAAATCGTGACGCATGCGCGCTAAGCGCGCCGAAATTTTTGATTAAATAAGATTTCCATGACAAAACCTGCATTCAGAATCTGCATCGACACCTTTTCAATTGCCCAACAAACTAACAAGCTACTCAAAAATCCAGTCTTGTACCTGGTAATTCGTAAACAGCTTTCACCTGCTGCTGTGCTTCTCCAAAGATATTGATAATAAATACAACACTGAGGTAATGTTTGAAGCGCGAGGAGCGTGCGAAAATTTTGATAGTTTGAGAAGAATTTGGGTCAATTCTGATAGCTTGAGAAACATTTGTGATAGAAAATGATCACAATAGATCCATTACATAAATACATTCACAAATATTCCGTGACAAAGGACAGTTTTGTCTCGATTTTACATTAGGAAAATAACGTTTGGTATCATTCTCACTTGATTTAGTTGGAAAATATATACAAAGTTGACACAGGTTGAGTCGGAAAAATGTGCTAGACTGAGATATAAGAAATTCCAACCGGTATTTCAGATTTTCCGACTATCGTCGCTCTGACGAACTTTGAGGGGTGAGACACCCCACACCCCCCGGTCGCGACGGCCCTGCATTCGGCTCTTCCGAACAAATCCCAATAATACTACCTGATATTTAGAAGGGACTAAACAGCTTGTTCGAAAAGGTGATCTCAGTGTTCCCGAGGGATAAAAATGAGTTCCAACTTTATAGAGGCTCTTGGTTCTCTGACTTTGAGATGAAGTGGAAGCTCCCTGGTTCGACAGGGAGGTTTATTAGACCTCCTCGGTTGGACATTGTAATATTGTCCGATTCTCAGAACCTCCCTGGTCCAATCACGTAGTTGTCATCATAGTTAAATCCCTCGCCCGATTCGGATCTCGTCCGCTTTAGATCTTACTCGTTACAAAAGTCTAGCAGTGGCGCAGAGCAACGGTCCTCAATTTCTTACCAGCCGATGCAGTGACGTAGCCATGGGAGATGGGGCAGGGGACACTGCCCCGCAAACTATTTTGTAACACATTTTTGCCTGCAAATAATTTCAAGCGATATGCGTTTAAAAAAAAAAACAGGAAGAGTTTTCTTTGACAGATGAAATTACGACATTTACATTTTACACAAACTTTGATAAATAAGACTAGCTTGGCAATAAATCAATTCGTCCAGTTGGCAGGTACGATCTTAACTGAAACGAAAACAATAGCAAGTAATGATGGCGCCTTGGTCTAATTAGACCTAGAGTACCTTAACAGGGAGAGTAGCGACAACTTAAATTTGGACGCAATTTTGTTTCCATTGGCTATAGTGTCTAACATACACTTCACAATGACTCCCGAGTCCCATATATATAAGCGCTGTGAGTTTAATTGTTTATAGTTTCTGATGACAATGGAAATCGGGGGGTCGGAGGACTAGAGTATCCCGTGACAAATTTGTTGGGTCACAGTCACAGTGAGATGGGTCAGGGGAGGGGGATGGCCCTAGGGGCCATATCATTAGTTCCAATCTTTTTTATGCATGACACTTATGAGCTATCATCTTTTCCTTTTACACCAAAGTTCACAATATGTTTTCAACATTTGTTACATGATGTCACGGTGGAGAACCATGACTGGGAATTATGAAGTTCTTTTGGGTGGGGCAGGGTGCGGATCGAATGGCAAGAGGCCCCTGCACACGAAGGGCCCAAACATTAAAAAGGCTACACCCTGGTGAAAGTTTTTTACACCATATAGACATTTTGATGGTATAATGTATCAAATTCAGAGTAGAGGAAGAAAGGTTTCCTCTGTTTACGCAATATGGCCCGGGGGGCCTTGGCCAAATTTTAGGGCCCTGGCTATAGGGAAACCTAGTGCATGAACCGAAAATACCTTACTTTGAATCATCACTGGGTCTATTCACTTCAGGTGGATAATAGCTAGGCGTAAATACTTTAGGCATAAAGTTCAAAATACATTGCAGATTGATAGTCGATTATGGGTTGCAGGCCCAGGGCCCTAATTTGGGCAAAAGAGCACTGAACAACACAAATACATTTAAAGTCACGTATTTTGCATTTGAATTGCACAGTCCACATATGGGATCATTAAGGGCCCAGTTGGGCCAACATATGAGGCCCATATGATTTTGCACCCAAGATTCATAACGGGCCCGTATTGGCCAGCCCATATGACCCATATGACCCATTTGAGATAGTTTTCGGGCCATGTGGGCAACTGACCCAGATGGGATAGTTCTGGGGCCCATGTGGACAGCTGCCCCACATGGGCCCCAGAACTATTCCACATGGGTCATATGGGCATATGGCCCATTGGGCCCCTTATGAATCTTGGGTGCAAAATTTAATGGGGCCCATATGGGTTCAGCCATATGGGGCCCATATATATATAGATTTGCTAAATGGGAGAATACAAGTTTAAGAACCCATATCTAATTTGGGCCCTGGGCCCAGGTCCCACAGATTGTGGAGTATTAAGTAGTATTACATGTGAGGTATCTCTAAATAAAGCACATAAAGGACATGAAACTGTCGTTCACATTCACCTTAAAATCTCACCAAGAATCATGACGTTATTTTAAAGGCACATTGTTTCCAGTATAGGGCCCTGGGCCCACTTACCACGCCTTTCTTCTTTTGACATTAGTGGGAACTCGGTACATTCTAAACCCTTTCTCGGACCGATTGTTGCACCCCAATGCACATCAACCCGTCATTTTCTGAGCGCCGGAATACAATACACTGACTGTGTATTGACAAACGTTTTAGGAAACAAAATGGCTCCTTGTCACATTTAGAGGGAGTTGTCTGGAAATTCTAGTGTTTTGTCACCTGTTACTGTTAGTTCCCCGCGGTATGAAATGTTTGGAATGCATGATTACGTAATCCATTGTTAATTGCTGTGGTGTGGGCATGATAGTGGAAAGCAGTTGCTTTCTATCCGGCAAACAACGTCGCCACGGTACTATCGAGATCGAGAAAGTTCCTCGCTATTGAGAGCGGGTATATTCTTCAAAACAAGACACTGAGGTCTTAACGAAGAAATTTAGTTATTGAGATCTAAATGTGTAAGTGGATTGTGAGATCCAAACTATTTCTATGTGTATCACTCGTTTTGAGAACAAGTGTGTTGTTGTAGCCTACTGCATTGAGGCAGAGGGCGCTCGTTGAGTATTTGGTTTGGCTGACGGTAAAACCAAGTTAAACGTTGTTTTTCTGTGAATATGATACTTCTTATTGTTCACCTAGGTAAAGTGAAATTTAACGAGTAATTAATGTGTAATATTATCCAAATTAAAGGGGATTCGTAGTTGATTTCCGGGACAGAGTTTTGAGAAGGACTGGTCAACGAGCTTACTTTGGACGAGCTTTTAAAGTAAAAGTTAAAATTTTTGAATGATAAGTCAGTGGATTTACTTAATGGCCAAAATTGGTGAAAGCTAGTCGACGAGAGTACCAGAGGAAAACTAGGCCTACTGCTGAGAAGTGCTCTCAGAGGGTTAAATGTCTGACAATTAGCCTTAATTTGGTGTTAGGCATAAGAGGGAATCACGCATGAATTTCTGTGTCACTCGATCACGTATGTTTAGACTACTACTGGAATTCCCTTAGAGGGATAGCCCAGGTTATAAACTGAAAATTACTTTGAGAGACTGGGGTCATTATTGTCAAGGTGATATTTACGTTGCTATTTTCATCAAAGCATTACTAGAAAGTGCTATATGTTAATTTAAAATTCTGTGGCAAATATTGTGGACGGTTTGTTCCTTTGTTCGTCCACATGGGTTTTTTCTTGGTTTTGGTATATCGATTTAAGGCTGAAAATTCTGGGTGCAGTGTTATCGTACCAGGTGGCTCGTGTGTGACGGACGTGGAAGAGACTCCCACCACGGGTTGTGTGAACTTGTGTCAGACGGGTCAGAATACCTCACTAAGTTCGGCAACGACGTCTAAATCGTTGGCCGAGTAGGCATGACATGAACAGTCACTCAGTGTCAGGGAGTACTATTTATATAATAGTGAGACCCCTAATGTGTTCGCCGAGCACTTTAAGAACAGACAAGTTTTAATCGTAAAGGAATTTAAAGGCAGTAGGCAGTCACCCCAATCATAGTGAGTGTGCCCTGTCACTCTACTTCATGACTGGCCTATTCTGATCATATGACAATATTTTTGTTGGTGAATTGTGAAATTCAAGGAGAATTTCTCCTTGCTTTACCTATTGTTTGTAATAGTTATGTTCAAAACATCTTCAGAGATCCTTGTAATGCAATAAGAGGAGATTTGCAAGAGTTTGCTGATTTTTCAAAGAAAACTTTGGGGCGACTGCCTATTGCCTTTAAAAGCAAGCGTCTACCTGTGTTGTTATCAAACGAAATTTGAAACCAAGCGTGTAATTATGTTACTGTTAAAACGAAATCTGAAAGCAATCGATTATTTATGTTATTATCAAAACGAAATCTGAAAGCCAGTATTTACTCATTTATTATTATTGAGATTCAAAGAACTCTCAAAGCAAGTATATGTAAATAGACTCAAGAAGACTTAATATATTGTGTTTGGTAATTTGTTGTGTCTTGTGGTCCTAACTGTATCGTCATAGCAAGTCATTCATGTCACCTCGTAACACTCCTGTTGTCACGTGACCTGTAATTTTTTGAACGTCAATGTCACTACTCTCCCTATAAAGGTACTCTAATTAGACCAGGGCCTTAACCGCATGTATATGTAGTATCAACATATCCGTTCCATAGTCATGTACAATGTACATGCTGCTTTACGCTGCAACAGGCTTCAGTACGGAAAGTGCATAAAAAGCATATTTTGGTCCCCCCCCCCCTTGAGAAAAGCCTTCCCCCTAACAAAGAAATTCTGACTACGCCACTGAGCCGATAACAAAGTGGCAAAAGACTGGGAATGGACACTCGTTCGTCGACTTTGAAAGTTAAAAAAGAGGTCCCATGAGCAAGATTACGGTTGATTAGTTGATTGTGCGCTTGCCTTGTTATTCTTTGAACATTAAAAGGAGGTTGCGAATCTCGTCGGTGTTCACTTCCATTGGCGGTGTTTACTTCCTTGGCCGAGTCCTTGATGACTTCCGGATGGGCAAGTGAGCAAATCTCTATTTGAGTTTGTGGCAAAAATACAGAAAGGACCAAACCACGCAAGCGCCTCCTACACCCAAAGTAGTACCCCCTTAAGCGTTTTGTCCAGTGACTCGCCTAAGGGCGCCTGATGGGGTTCAGGGGCAACGCCTCTGTGAGGGTCCAGGGGGCAAAGCCCTCGAAAGCTCTGTGGTATCCTGAAGATTACTGGCATAAAAACAAGACATTTAACTATTTTCAAATGGCACTGAACACGCAAAAACAGACCATAAAGGTCGCAGTTTGGCAATTTTTTTTACACAGCCTATCAGCCTAATTCGGATTAACGACCGGTAGATACTTTCATATCATAACGCAGTACGATTGAAGGTAAGGAGGATGGATAAGTTGCAAGGGACTGGGCAATAATTCCACTCAGGCTGTTCTACTGGAAGTAATAGTAAGACAATTAGCCAATTGATGTATGCGGAAGAAGCGCGCCGAGAGCTAGGACCTTTTTATTAATGTTTTACTTCATTTTTCATCACAAACCTAATGCAATACCGTAAAATACCTTCTGATATTCTATTATTTTGATTAAACCAATTACAAATGTAGGGAGAGCAAAACGATGTTTTCTTTCCCTCCTTTTGTGGATGGAGCCATGTGCCATCTGATGGCCCATGGCTCCCGGTGTTGCGCCCTTGTCGATGGGGCCGCCAAACTAAAAACTTAACATAGGTAAATGATCCCATAGGTTTCATTCTCCGGAAATAAAAATAACGAAATGATACATTTTGGAATATTATGATTTTTCGGCGTTTGTCTCCTAACAGATGAAGTTCCAGCGTGTGGTGCGCACGGAGTGTGTGATTGCTCGCATATGTTTAAAGTGGTGTGTACTGGAAGAAAACTGACTCGATTGCCGACCGGAATACCAAGAAATATTTCGTATCTGTGAGTAGAATCTTTCGTTAAGTTATAGTGCAACGAAATAGAAGTCAGGGTCAGATTCACAGAGAAAAATTTCCCTACATCTTGGGGTTTTTAAAGAGTTTGTCGAGATAAGTTTTCATGTAACCACCTAGCACAATGTTTGGTTAAAGCAAACTTGGAGTTACTAGTAGCTTCGTGAAACTAATAAGGCTTTCCCAGGACGGTAACTCAAAACTTAAAGAAAAGAAACATAGGAAAACTGAACTTTTTTCTGTTTTTTTTTTTGGGGGGGGGGGGTGATCGAACCTATTGGAATCTTACCACGGTGCATTACCTTAATTGGAGGCAATTTTCATTTACCTCTATTCTGTTTCAGTGAATTTCGTTCGATATCATATATTTTTCAGTTAATTTCAACTATTTCGAGGGTAGAGCTACGACGGTACTTCTGTATGTTCTCAATGCGTTATGTCAACGTCTGGTATATCTTCAAAGTGATTAAAGTGATTACTTGCACAATTACCAATGTTAGCATAATGTAACAGATCGGACATGCTAAAGGGGGATGTGCGGTATACGGTACACCTATATGAATTTAGGATGATTAACACATGATACCCAAATTACTGCATGTACGAAAACATAGAGAGAGGTATATTATATTTGCCTTAAGTGAGGAAATATTTCAATCAATTAAAGTACGAGTAAATAAAGACCTTCTAAAAGAGAAGAATACTGCTAACTTAAATTTTTTTCATTTTTCTTTTCAGATATTTAAACGAAAATTTCATCTCTATAGTACCAACTCTATGGATGTTGCAATTTCAAAACCTGTATTTTTTGTGAGAGTTCTCCTTTCTTTCTTTTTTAATTTGACCAAATTTACTTGAGGCTAAGCTTCAACCAGCGAGAACTTGATCTAAACGAGTAAAAGGACACCCAAAATTCATTCAAAATTCCTTTGTTCTTGCTCAGTACAGCCAAAGGCCCGGCTCTTAATTGGTCCGCTAACGTAATGCCGTTGGAGGATAGAGATTTGGGGTTAAAACCTTAAAGTTACTGAAATGCAGCATTTTCTAAGATAATTTTTGACCGTTTTCGGGTACAGCTACAGAAGCAAAAATTTGTCGTAAGCAAAAACTAGGCTTTTAACGGGAAATTCATAGCCCCGTCTCGCTCCTCCCTTTGGTAACCAACAATTTTTAATTCGAAAGGTTGCTCTGATGTGAAACTATCTTGAAAACACATCCTGACTCTCACTATACATCACATGTTTTAAGTATAAGCCTGTGTCCAACATTACTAACTTTTCGAAGAAAATTTACAAGAAGTTTTCGAAGATAAGAAATTAGAGCGGTTGACAGGTAAATGCGGTTTCATTTTGTTCTGTCAACGCTGGAAAAGTTAAATTTGGTTTAAATTAAAGAATCTACCTATCATCGCGTGTTGAATACGTTTGTGGCAGGCAAACATGTGATCTCATATTGTTGTCAATCAGTAGACCTACAGAAGTTGTCTTACTTCAAACCACGTTCATGAATCCACTTAATACGATGCAATGATTACCGTTACTTTTACTGGTGGGTTAAGCCGCTTTTACCACCATATATCAAACTAGACTACGCTGTTACCCCAGAAGAATCAGACGCAAATCCAAGGTGGAGGGAGCAGTAGCGTAACTAAAGGGGAGCAGGGAGGCTATCGCCCCCCTCTTGTCGTCCTGGGATGGTCTGTCGGTACATTTGCTGATCTTGTCGACACATCCGCCCGGTGTGGACGGCGACTAGTCTCCCCGACGGTTTACCTGATTTTGTTCTCAAGAGGACAATTTTTCTAGTAAGAACCCAAAATTTCCGGCGCGCCACGCGCGCTGTAGAGTCACTCCAGTTTCTCCAATAGTTCCATTCTACATAGCTAAATAGCATAAGTCCTGTCACCCTTATGAAGTATCATGTTGGCAAAGTACAAAGGCTATGTGGAGGTCGTCAATTTCATCCCATATCGCAAAGCCTAGTTACTGTTCTGTTGTGTGTGTCATGAGGTAGGGTCAGTTGGTGAGGGACTCACGGAGCAAAGTTTGGCTATTTCAGAGGGTAGTCCAGGTGGTTTCGATACAATGTATGTTATCCCCGATACGGTCTACAGCCCCTACAGGTTTTATTTTTCTTTTTCTTTTTGTTCTTAATGATTGCGTACGTTTTTAGTGTAAGCCTACTAAAAATTTCTCGCGCTTCGCGAGCTTTGGAATTTTCGGTACGTTTTACCCACTCTTCCTCAGTTCCGTTACTTATAGCTAAATTTAGCACATACCCATTCCATCTTTTCAAGTGACTTAATAAGTAGAATACATGGATTTATGTAAATATCGGGAATTCCATGTCTTATTTCGCTAAACTTAGTTAATGTTCTCTCGTGTCTGTCGTGCGGTACGGGTAGTGAATCGAGAAGGGAAGTAGGCTACAATGTAAGTTGTGCCCGATACGGCCCAACTGCCAGGACAATTGACCTATACAAAGCTTTAAATAAGTATAAATTCTTTTTAGTGTAGGCTTACCCCCCAAAAATTTGGCATTTTTTCACGGTTTAGATTCCGGGAAAGGCATTAAATCAGCGCGGAACTATTTCCCTCTAGTTATACAAATTTAATGCAATATATATCCCTCAATGGCATGGTATAGTACACAGGTTTTTCCCAAATTCTCCCTCACCAACCCCTCGACGCGATCGGGGATGTCGGGGCTTCGGGTCGTTGGCCCTCCCGTCGGGCAAATCCTTGAGCTACCCCTGGGAGGATGGAGGAGGGTCACGGGTGCAAGGGTGACTTGTTAAGTGATAACCCTTTAAAAAAGTTTTGGTACATTGACTGTATGCTGTCGGTAAATTTACCTCATTTTCATCCCTGCCCCCACTTCTATCACCCCAGTTACGCTACTGGGAGGGGGCGGTTGTCCCGGCTTCAAGGAGCCGTTCTGAGACAATTCCTATATTGCATTATCAACTTGTGTACTTCTCTTGATTGCCAGATACCAGGAAATTGCATCTAAAAGTGTTTAATTAAAAAAATTCCCGGAGGACCTCATCGAGACTTTTCGTCTACGGCACTTAAAGGCTCGGTCTGCGCTCTTACATAGTTGGCCTCTCTTTGTAAAGACTTTGATCTGTGCCCAAGAAAGTATTTAAGGAGCCAAGAAGAAAAATGCTTGACCATAATTACCAGGGAGTTGCTGAAAATTATCTCAGCAGATTGCATATAAGGAAGTTTCATTCTTCAAAACCCTTCAAAGTAGGGGTGGGGGTGGGGGTGGGGATACATCCTGCACGGAAAAACATTGGTTACACATAGGGGCCTTACTTTGCCAATCATCGACGGTCTCCCAGCGGTCGCGTTTTGCCTGTTCCAGGATTGGGTTTCAATTTCATACAAAATTTGGCAAGTGTACCTCTTATAATCTTCAGGAAAAGACTAAACTTCTTGCTTTTCTATAGATCTAATGATAGGATTTTCCTCTATTTTCAGAAGATTTTTACAGTTTTATGTCTTTATGAGACAACGAAAGGTCACTATGTTAATCACAATTAAGTGGTTTGAGTCTCTTTTTTTCTTGGTTCGAGTTGAGCTACTCTCTAAATGTAAAAGAGTGAATTTCACTCTTCGACGATTCCCTACAGTGACCACTCTCTGTTTCGAGTGGAATTCCACTCTGCCCGGACTGGTAATTCACTCATTTGGAGTGAATTACCACTCCCAGCAGAGTGAAATTTTCACTCGAAGAGAGAGTGGTCACTGTAGGTAATCGTCGAAGAGTGAAATTCACTCTTTTACATTTAGAGAGTACCAGTACCCATATTTCTTCTTTGTTTTCTCTTCCAGGGATATTTCATCGAACCAAATAAAGCAATCGTTTCGTCTACCTAAAAACCTCTTGAAATTGTAAGACTTCTAGAAGTATACTATTTTTATCAGATAGATAAGATATATCCTACACGGGCCAAATTATGTTCAGCGGGATAACATAAGTTAACATATGTTAAATCAGGGAGTTGTTATTTGGATGGAGATACATCGCTTTGAAGTGAAGTTTACACCGCCAAGGTCACACAGTAATCTGTCTCTTGTACCCTTCTTGGCATTTCTATAAGACTTACACTGGATTACGTAATTCAAACAAAGGGGATTTGTCGTCTGCTACATCAACAGTAAAACTGGGGGTTTGTCGCTACTGCCATAGCATTGCCAGTCGCTGGAAAATTAAAAATTATTGCATCTTTGGACGCTCGTGGACGCGGATCAGAGTATAGCAGTAAGGGTTTATGTAAAAATCTGAATCTGATTGTATACCCGGTTATTTCAGGAAGCTTCCGGAAACTTTCCAAATTGTTGCGACAAAATTTAGACTTCTGCCTCTGCAGCTCATTTGCATGACGTTCTTTCTTTAGGAAGTGGCAGACCTCATTGGTTTATTTCAATGAAACAGTCGTTTTGAGTTTTGTAGCACCTGCCCCTAAACTGGTGGCGGCGTAAACCTACTCATCAAAGCATTGTCCTGACTAAGTCCATTGTGATAGGATTACTAGACCTGAATGATGTTGCTAACATATCGATGTCACATTGAGGCGAACGAATAAAAGAAAGAATTTCCCCATCAACGGAATAAGTAGCTTACCATTAATAATCTCCTCGGTATTTAGTGGATCGTAGCGTATTAGCATAAATTAAACTTTCCGTTAATCCCCCTTCCGAATAACAACTCCCTGGTTAAATCAAGGGTAACTTTTGTTCTGAAAAATTTCCTAGGAGAGCAAAGATTTTCTAGGGACAACCTCCCTGTGACCCCTTGACTAGAATGCCTGAATACCTCAAACGTTTCAAGAGGCATGTAAGCCTTGTAATTTCCATCTTCATTCCTTTTCATTCCTTAAACATCATTTTAATGTAATCATATCTTTTCAACTCTACAGACATGCTTCATGCGTAAACTTGCGTATACTGTTCTTATCATGTAGCGACGAGTTCAAAGAAAAAAAAAAGACTAGTGAAAGCAACTTACACTATATTGTCAATGAGGGGTGACGCATGCAATTTTTTGTAGTTGCTCATTGGAAGAAAAGAAATTTCACGTACTGACGTAATACCTTTCTTACAGAATCGTAAAATTCTTACTTTCCATTTTCCTTCATAAAGAAATACTAGCGATCCATTTTTGAATAAGTCAGGTGAAAGAACTATCAATGTTATAAAACTACAGCTGTTTTATATAGTACAACTGTTAGTGCTAGAACTGTTTTGCTTACCGTACTCAAAAATTAAAACGAATCACACTCTACAACATTGCCATGAGTCATTTACAAAAAATACCTATCGGTGTTTATACTCCCTATGTCACTGCAAGGGCCTAAAGGTGGCTCTGGACCTCATGCCCATGAAGAAGTGCATATGGGGTAGGAAAGTTTCTTTGGCACCGACGCTGTTGGGTCATTTCATGTTATTGCCCCCAGTTATTTCATAACAGCGTCTTTGCTTCTCCCGACGGAATCTTCAGACAACTTGTATTTTCCTGACAACCCACACTACATATTATGTGTAATACGCAAATTTGTTTTGAAAAGCTCGCTAATTGACTGTACTTTACAAAAAATCTGCAACATTTTCCCCTAAAACAACTGCCGTGGTTAAGTACTATTTACTTGACCTCTTACGCAATGTTCTTCTGCAGAGTGAGTGTGGCAACGCAAGTGCATGATATTCTTCTGTCGTTCTCATTACAGGCATGCAGGTGACAATTTAATAGAAAGCATTGAGGAATTCTTCTGGAACGGGTGTGGAAGCCTCAGAGAAGTGTAAGGCTACGTGATCAGAATACATATGTAGTTGTATTATTTCTAATTATTCAGAATACAGTATTTGCATTGTAATTTTTTTAATTAAAATCATATGAGAAAAATACCTGTATGTTGTTACGGCTAGGTGCAATACACAAAACTGGAACAACGAAAAGATGCGGAAGAATGAGATTAAGATTCCAAACTGATCATTATTAAACCCCATCTCCTCAATTTCTACAAAATACTCTAAAATTTTCCACTTAGGCCTATATTCACAATATTTATTCCGTATACCAGTATACTTATCTCTACTAGTCTTGGCTGGCTGTAGTCACCCGTAGTATGCTTCGTCGTTGTAAGCTTAGGCCTTGTCGACGCGGTAATCGACGCGGTAGGGTGTTCTCTTAGTATAGTAAGTGGTTTTAAAGGGGAATTTTCATGATCCCAGACAGTTCCAATTCTCCCAACTATGCATCTTCTAGCTCCTCCCATAACTGTATGAAGCTCTTCCTTGTGCAGGAATAAACCTGTTTTATTGCTTAAGGCCATGTCCTGGTGAGCATACAAGGCTATAAAATGTAATAAAAGTACTCTCTCTGCCTTGTGTGGAATGTGAGCTACTCTGCATCTTTCAAATTTTCAAACTTTGATGTCAATCAAAGAGCAGTCACCAACTGAGAATTTTGATATGCATACACTAAAAATATACTTTGGGGTGATGACTGTCTGTCTTTAAGTTCGAACAGTTCTAAGTTCGAACACCCTTAACACATACATCAATTACTGTACGCGTACGCACTATTTCACCGTTGTAACCACTGAAGAAGTCAATTTCACGAAACCTCCAGCTGTTTTCGAATGAAAGTGACTCGTATGAACGTAAGTACTAACTTAAAACCATAAAAAATAGACTTGACTTTTCCTTAGTACAAAAGCAGTTTCAAGTTACCCTTGAGTTAAGGTGATCTGAAGTCAAAATGTCAATAAAATTTGTTCAAATGTGCTCCTCCGTATATACGAATGTAGCGACGTTCTTCTTGTCGTCTGCTGAGCTAGCTAATTAGGAGTCCAAAGGTCAATACACAGAACGCATATTGGGTGGAGCCTAAGCTGTTTTAAAACCGCCTACATTTCCATAATGAATGGTGTGATGACAACACTCAGTTAAAGGGAACATAAACATCATTTAACTGAGTAAAGGTGTAAAGCAGTTTTATGCAAAGGACAATTACGGGACGAGGAATAAGCTAGAAATATTCGAAACCATTTTATTTTAAATGGGGTCCCAAAAGGTAAATTGTTTTCCTTTGAGGCCAGGCCTAAGTCTTGCATATGGGAGCCGATAGGCCCACATCATTGGCACTTCTAAAACATCGGGACATACACTTGATTACCTTAATTTTCCGATATGAAATCTGAACCAAAAATATTGGTAACATCGTAATAGCAACTTATTGGTTACTTAATTTTCATTCTTCCTTTTGTTTGCTATCAAATTTCAGACAAGAGATACCAACAGTATGGCAAAAAAATATGGTAGGCTAAGGCCTATCCATCTTGTCCGGAAAAAGCAATGGGCCATCAGAAAAGCTACTAAACTTTGTGGTGTGCCCGTTACGATCCTATTCGAGAAAATAAAGGGGCGAAGCCAAATTGTATCGAGTTTGGGAAACCGACCCTACTATCAAGGCACGAGGAGGAACTTCTCGTGAAGTATGTTAGCTTCTTGCTTCTGTTGGGGGCCCTTAGCAAGACAACATCATTCCTTCGCCTGGTCACCGACAGTTGCATTTTTATTGGTAAAAAGTCTTGTGAAGACCAGCCGCTGAGCAAAGACTGACTAAAAAGGTTTCTGAGAAGATGGCCAAAGCTGAAACTGGCAAGGTCACAAAAGTAGGCAATGAGAAGGGCTCAGGTTGTGTCAAAAGAAACAGTTTCTTCCTACTTTGATAAACTAGAGACAATTTTACAGACATTTTATCTGAAGGACAAACCTCATTTCATTTTTAAGTGATGAGACAGGTTTTCAAACCGACCATACCCCGGGGAAGTGCATCGCACCACGAAACATTCGCCCTCTAAACACCGTGGCAACAGAAAGAGGTCCTATCACGACAGTTTTGGCTACTAGAAGTGCAGGAGGAAGCTGCAACCACCATCACAAGCAGCCAGAAATGCAACCAAGCGTAAATATTCATATCGTCCTGGAGGTGTTGACATCACCGAAGACAAAATTTTACTTAAAATTAGAAAGGTTGTTGAACAAAAGGAAAATGGTAAAACAAAAGGTCATGAGAGGAGCTCTAACAGAAAAAACATCCAGGAGTCACAAGCACTTTTCACCACGAACCCAAAGTCCCAAAATTCGCCTGAAAGTGTCATGCATGATGAACATTCTGAAACAATTGTTGTTCTGAGACAATTGTTGCGTCTGAAAAAAGTTTTCACCGCCAGTGATGAGAAGAATTTTCAGACAGAAAATCAGATCTGTTGACTAGGCACAATGCCATACTCGTGACTACTGGACCCACTTAGAATTTTGCACACCTGAAACAAAAGGAAAAGTTAGCGGTATGGAACCCTTTTATTGTCCACACTGTAAGAACCAGGAAGAACAGCTATTTTATGCAACCAAAATTTCCGTCGTCTTTTTTCTGTGAAAAACATTCAAATATCATCACTTTTCCTTTCGGGAGAAAATAACTTTTTCAAGGAACAACTTCGACATCCGTTTCAAGACCTCTGACCTTGATGAATATGAATTTTGGCTTGTTGCTTGTGTTCGAACTTAGTAGCCCTAAAACGAACAACACGTTCGAGTGACCTTTGAACAACATGCCAGAATATTGAGTTGACCGAGTGAATTTCAAGTGGCTACTGACGCTTGTTTGGCAACTCGACCGCGTACTGGTGAGCATTTTAAGTCGTTTATGGAAGTAGCTCCGTGGAAAAGGTGTCGTGGAGTAATTTTCATGGGTATGTGTTCGAACTCCGAACCCGCCGTAATACTGGTAGGCACGACGTTGGTGGCTAAAACCGTTGGCGACTGTTTCTCTCTTTTAAAGAACTCCTGAACGAACAGGCACCTCTCGAATAGCAAAATTTGTAGGAACAGTTGCTACCGTGCGACAACGGTATGTAGAGTTTCCGAGCTGTATAGTCGATATCTCTCTCAGTATATGAAGTGAACGATAACGTCTGTGGCTGGCTGTTGATCTGTGTCTCTTTTTCCTGTTATTGTGAGTTTTTCCATTAACATTGATCATCAATTGTTCCAGAAGTTTCTCCCTTAGTAAATTCCAGAGATTTCTCCCTAAGTAAATTCCAGCATGTTCTCGCAAACAACGCACTTATTGAAGAAAACTTCCTCAAAAACAAGAATCTAGAGGCGATCGTCGCTAAAATTAGAATTTGAGGAATCAGTTCTTTCTACAAGGAATCGAAAGTTCTAGAGTAGAAGCACAGTATAGTTCCGGAAGAATCTCAAACATGCGAACAGTTCTAACGAAGTCCAAGAAGTCTGGAGCTCAACAAAGGATTCGAACTGTAATTCTTGAGACGCCGTTCGTGCCACGTAACAATGTCCATTTTCCGATGTATTTAAAATGCTTGTGATATGAAGTTCGTAGCACATATGATAAATCTCGCATTAAGCAGTTATTGAGGGTATAAAATTTCATACATATAACTTAAAAGACATCACTAAACAGTTTTTTTTTTATTGATCTCAAATTTTCGAGAGCAGCTTTTGTCTGTTCATCAATTATATTCGAAAGTGATGACAACTACGGGAAGGATTTAATTGCTTTCATCATATTTTAAATCGATTGTGCGATGTCTGAAGAGGTGATGAGACTTTTAAAAACGAATGCAAAATTTCTAAAATTACCTTAAAATATTTTTTTTGTTTTATTCGGAGGTTTGTGAGATATTGTGAATTTTTCTACCTTACGAATTTAAGAAAACCGAATCGTTTGGCTGCATTTGCTTCACTTGCCTCTACCGTGGACCCGAATTGTCCCCCTTGTAACATGGAGTGTCTTGTAGCGCGATACTACATCAATCTGTCTATCATGGTAACGCTATAAGTTTATAACGTTTTTTAAGCACAAACCACTTTTTCGAGGCTATAGGCTCTTTAATCTCACCCCAGATAGTAAAAAGGTCTTCTTACTATGCTTTAGTTTACGTCTAGCCCGCCTTCAAGTTAACAAAAACACCTGTCTAGTACACCTTAAAGACAGAGCTTCATTGGCCTGCACAGTGAGTTTCAACTGCTTGAGGCCATATGGTTACAGCTGACTGTACAAGTCGCCGCGGACCAACCAGAGTGGGAACTGTGTTAATGAATGTCAATCAAAGTGCAGTCATCAACTGTATTTAGAACTACAGAGCTATTCTTAAATGTTTGGGCAGGGTGTAGCAACTCCCTGGTTGGGGTTGATGCCATATCCCCTTTAAGGCAGGGGCCATGGCGCCATATCATTCCGTGTATCATCTTTAAACTTTTAAATTGTGGTTTACATATAATAGCTACATTTTTAAATGTGTAGAAGCGCCTATTTATTCAGGCTTGAAAATACTATAACAAAACTATAGCTTCGCCTTAAACCCTCAGTCACATTAGCGGCTTGCCATAGGGGCCGCCATAGGGGCACAAGGGGCCCTTGCCCCCAAAAGTTTGCAAAGCATGGTCTTCAATCAGGGAGTCTCTAGCAACTCCCTCCCTCACCCCCCCCCCCCCAATAAAAGTAGGCCTATTTCTAAATTTGGACGAAATCATCCCTTATATCTCACAAATGTCATATATTATTTTTAAAGTTGTATATACTATTGCAAAATTTCTCCGTAATCGTCAAATATGTATTTTCAATCCAACAGTCAGCCTAGGTTTCTTGGGTCTTTCGGCCACTGGTTATGTGGACTTATAGTATTAGAGTCGTCATGATTTTAATTAATTTTCAGGCTCGTATGCAGCTCCTTCAGTGAGGTGATTCTAGTTTGTGATAAATATAAATGATAAAATGTCACACTGTCTAATAGGAAAACCAGCATGACTTGGCACTTGGAATACTTAGAAATTTCTTTGTCTCCTAAAACCATTGTCGGGGCACGTAAGTTGTAAGTTACTCCATGAAATTTGTTTTTATTGTATTTTCATGTGTCAAAAATTGTAACTTCGCAAAAACTGTGAATAGGAACCACTGATGATCGCGAAAGTCGCTTATCAGTTTTCTAAGCCATACGTGACCGGCATGTGTGAGGATTAATATAAAATGCGAGAATTTTTGAATTTGAAGCTGTATCGGTGTCTGATCAAACATAACTTGGCTGAAAGTTCTGTAGGCACACTCAGTCATTTGTTCAATTTAACACAGTAGAAGCAGTGCATAGGAGAACTCGGAGGGGCAAAAGGCCTGTTTTGCAAGAATTCTAACTGAGTTGTGAGAAAGTTTTAACCAAGTGTGGGGATCCTCTGGTCTGTGAAACAATTTGCTAGGGCCTACGAGGCAATTCATGAACGTAATTTCAGTAACACCTGGAATTCAGTTTATAATAATTTTATTTACCATTTATCCGGTATAGGCTAAACGTGAAGCCGATTCCGGTGTAGTACTACACCACAGGTTGCACAATGTAGCATGCATTGTAAAGCATGTCTTTACACATAAACCAGACTGATGGGAAACTATGCGAAATTATTTCGTTCTCACCTTATCAGTCCCGGTGAATTCCATGGGTAAGATCCCCTCCCTTTTCCTTGAGTGGGTTTAAATTAAAGAAGAGAATAACTTTTAAAATTTTTAAGATTAAAACATTAATAAAGTGTCTTCAAAACGACATTTTTTATCGGCGCGCTTTAAGTGCGTTTTCTTAGTTGCTTGTTTGCTGTTATTATATACACTTCAGACATCACAAATGGACCTGCCATTAGTGCGAGTTAAGATATTTAAAAAAAATGATCACATGATATTTTGGGAGTAATCTGATTAGCTTAGCGCATCGTAATGTCATTGACAGAGTGTAATGGTAATGTTGGAGTTAAATCCCCATAATTTTGCAGACACTTCAGAGCTTTCGTAGGTCATTAGGTACACAACCCGTTAGACGATTTGATTATCATCTACTACTATGGTATACTGAGGTATACAAAGGTATACCATTTCAGTTAATTGAAACACTAAACAGTCAATTGGCCAGATTAGCACAGCTATCTGTCTACAGAAAAGTTGTAACGGGCATGTAGCCAAAACGTATTGTATTTCTCATGGGAGGAAACTTTTCCTTCCCTTGTTCAAATTGACAACCTCGTTGCCCCATGAGCGGTTTTATGACTGTCAAATGGAAAGCAAAAGGTTCTACATCTCTGTACTAAGGTATACCATTTCAGGTAGTTTAAAGTAAACACCAAACAATCAATCAAAGTTGTAGTGAGACTTTTGACTAGTGGCCTATTTGTATAGAGGTTCTTCACGTGACGTCATTGCGATTCAGTTTGGCATATTGGCCGTCACTGAACATGCGCAGAAGGTGTGTTGTCGATACGCGCGCACGATACGGCCTTAGTTACAATTGTTGAACAATGGACGCCTTGCCGTCAAAATAGAGAAACTCGCAGCGCAGTGACGTCGGATGAATTGTCGTTTTGAGTTCGGGGAATTCCCCATTTCCTTTGAAAGATTTTGTTTTGGAACGGTACTGAGATCCAAAATAGTGTTATCATTTCATTGTTTTCAAGTGTCTTCATGCTCAAAATTTTTGTTAGTTTAAGAAAACAATCCAGAAAACTAGCATTTTATGGCTTCTTGGAAAAGCTGAAGCATGTTGTTACATAATGAAAGAATCAGAACATAATTAAAGGTAAAGCTCATTTTATACAAATGGATCAAGCCGTTTGCCTGTTTCCCCTGCCTCTTACTTCCGCTCCTATGGAGTAGCGATTGGCTGTTATGGTTGTATTTATTTATAAAGTGGTCAGCTCAGGACTGACTACCTGAGATGGTTTTTGAAGAGCTTGAAAAACTGTATGGGGCATCACTGTAATACATAATAACAACCATACTCCTATAATTTGAGTAGGGATATTATTAAGGTCCGAAGAGGACCATTAATATTGCCGAGGAGGGGTCCTCCGAGCCTCGATCCCTGAATACGAACTTGAGTTTGCTCCCCAAACAAAATCTCCTCGAGCCGCCCATGCTCATTAAGTATTATATTGTATAGTCAAAAGTTATTGTAAAATACTTTTGTAGGAATATGATTTATTTTTATTGTGTTATGGAAATTTCTCCTTACCCTTTAATCTATTTAGACACCTTGGAGACAACAAGATCAAGGAAATCCCAGAGAAGACATTTCAAACTGGATGCAAGTTACTTGGGTGTATGTAAGTTGATAAGAGATTCTGTTATAACAAAAACGGTCGAATGGGGTTTATTTAACGTTTAACGGATTTTCAGATCAACTTTTAAGGGCTATGTAGTAACTTATCTATCACAGTATACAGTGGAGTATCGTAGGGGCCTAATGCCCAGGTCACACCATAGCGATAACGGAATCTTTTAACAATAACGATTACCGCTTCTGTTAATAGTGCTAAGTATAGTAGGTTTCAACGACGGACTATGAAACCCCGAGGACTATTCTACACATTCCCTGTAGTCTACACACGGGTTTTTAACATCACTAATCCCTTCTTTCAAAGAACAAATAGGGTCTACTATGATACAGGAAACTCCTGGCACCATTTAAAACTAAACAGCCAACCCTTGAGGCTAAGTACCTAGCCCAAATACTCCTGTAGACAAATTTTGCAAGCTATACAGAATCACCAGTCCACCATCTGAAACAAATGTAGGCTACCGCTTACTTTCTTTACATCAGAGCGCTTTATTTTGTTCACATTGTGAAGCCATATGGTTGTCCTACAGAATCGGGCTCTTTCTCTAAAAGCAGAGCATCACAAACAGACCTAGGCCTACAGAGTTGACACAACATGCAATGGTCCATTTCTATGCTGTATGTATACAGTGTTTGCACAATGCAGCTTTACAACAATGGCGGCTGGTCGTCGCTGGTCGAGCGGAGAGAGATGCTACGTCACATATAAACAAAGGATCTCATTACCGTGTCATTTTTCACTTCTCAAACAATTCAAACGATATTGCGTCGATTGCTAATTCGTTTATCGTTTTTTCGTGACCCCTCTATTGAAATTGCACGGTAACTATTTCTTTGCTAGAATCGTTATCGTATCGGAGTCGTTATCGTTGCATGGTTTGACCGTGGCTTAAGAGCCTTGTTCCTACTTACAACACTACAATAGTCGGTTCACACACTTCAACGACCCCACTGCGGCACGACTAGAACCCAGTCAAATGACAGTCCGTTCGTTGCGCCAAATTGTTCCCGACCCGACTGCCATTCTACAGCCCGTCAAGTTGTTGTGACCAAATCGGGCATATCAATCATGTTCGATATTCGTTGTGGGATCGGGCAGTTGTGTCGCAGTTGATTCGGGTCTAGGCAGTATGCGGCTTCCACCGACCCAACTGCGATCCGATTCTTTTCGATAGCCAGTGAAGAAGCGTTGTGGAATTAGGTGATGGTTGTAGAAAGTCACATTGGCGGTTCCCATATGGAACCGGGGTAATCAACATGTGTGAATCGGGTGGCAGTCTAGTCTTTACAGTGGGCGACAAATCTCCGGCGACTACCCGACTCCGTCACGACTAAGTAGCCACGAATCATTGTGTCAACCCATCCTCGGTATATAGTTGGAGATGAGCTGCCTCGAGCCCCAGTCGGGTCAGTAGAGTGTGCCCAGCAGTTGAGTTTGGTAGGGACAGGAATATTTGAAACATGCCCTGTTTGAATTGAACTGTACTACTTTCTGGCTGAAGTTATTTATTCTGAAAAGTGGATAATATGGGATGTCGGCCTTTGAATGGTCTCTACTTTATAATATGCAGCAAACAACATGAATTTAATTTTAGGTGGGAGTCAGAAGTTGCAGTTCTACAGATTATGCTGTCTCGCAAAGTCTCACAAAAACTACACAGTATGGCGTTGAGACCACCAGGGAATCAGGAGGCAATGGGCAGGATGTAAACAAGACAGCTAAATGAATGTTCAGAACAAGGTCGGTGAGGCTTAGTTCGGAGGTGTCTAACAATTACACATAATCACTGTATGACAATAAGTAATATTATATAACACCTTATTAATGTCTCTACATTTGATTGGACGATTGGTGGTCACATGCCATGGGTGCATCGGTACTATCATCACGGTCGTGTGTTGTCCATCGTGCAATAGTCTAGTATATACACACGGCGGTGATTTCAGCTATCATTGCGGTACGTACAAACTATGCCGCAACTCAATAAATCAATGCAGCTTTGGGGATCGCACATTGCATATCGTACGTAAGTAATAGGTATATAGCACATAAACACGTATTCATAAACACCTTTATTGATTTCCTGCATTCTGATTGGCTGAAAGCCATTCGAGACCAGTCTCGAATCGCGATTCGAGACTGGCCTTTGCCAGTTAGGAGAATTACTTTTTCAAGGTGAATTGAATGTCACTGTTACTACTGCACTGTGTGCTATGCTTTGTCCATGATGTGTTACCATAGCAACATAAACCATAACATCTGAGTAAGAAAACCAATTACTCTAAACTACTGTAGTATTACACTGTTAAGCCTAGCACCCCTGTAGCTATAACCATTCCAAAGCATAATGCTCATTTCATCCCATGAATGAATGCTAGCAAAACCATATTCATCTTCTTGGATACTGGCAGTGGTATGGCTGAAAGAGCGTATAACCTTACAGGATATGCCAAGGGTACATTTTGTTAACGAACGGTCTGCCTGTTACAAATATTCCACTCCTAATTTTCCTAAGTTGGACTGCATGGTAAAGAAAAGTGAATTTGGTCTCTGTGCTGCTTATGCCAGCATGGGGCCCGGGTTATTAACTATGACATGCAAAGCCAATGGTAAACAGGTTTTACTGACAGTGTCACTGACAGGATTTTACGTTTGAACCAATTCCGCTAACACTAACAGGCGTAACAGGCCAGCACGGTCTTTATTTCTAGTTCTACGCTGAGCTAGGCTTCTTTTGAACTAATGTTGTAAATAGTTTAATGTAGGCCTAACGTTAGGCCTGCATAATCTATATTAAAAACTTGAACACATTTTCAAAGTTACCAACATTGTAATCCTCTTCCAAAGAGGCTAAAGACACCTTAAATCACCGTCTTACTTTGGATCTTGAACGCAAGTGCGTTAACTACTTAACAGTCAAATGTCCGCATGCATGTCGTTGAAGGCTGCACTGCACACAGTATATTGCAGTACACCGTAACTGCACAGCACTGTGTTATGTATTGTGAAACTTTCGTGGTGTAGAACTTCACTGTAAACAATAGCCAGCTAGAAGTTAGTTTCCTTGTTATAATGCTCAGCCTCATCTCTACAACGATGTATCATAATTCAGAGATAAACGATTTTGCGTTAAATTAATCCAGTTAAATTTCTTTCGATGAATTGAGATTCCAATCAATATGTTAAGTGAAAATATTTGCGTGGTTGTCCACTTTCTTTTGGCTTGAAGTTGTTTGCTACTATCGCAAGAAACTAAACATGACGTCATAATAGCTCCTAAGTTAGCTGGGAGAATTAAAATTTGATCTGTAAAATTTTGTCGAAAATTCAATGTTTTTGTCGATTCCCAACATTTTAATGTTGAGTGTTTATGAATGGGGATAAAAGCAGGGTGCACGGTCTTAAATGTGATTCGAGACCTCCGATGACGTCATCACAGAGCATGTGCGTCACCAGACATTTTTAAAGGGGGGTCGTATTTTGTTACGCGCGTAGTGCGAGCACTACGGCGTTGGGTCCAGGGGTCCCGCTTAAGGGCCCCTGGAGCTCTGAGGAGTTAGACATTTCAAATGCCCATAACGCGGTGAAATTATCGTCAATATTGCTAGTTTCATAATGCCCCAAATATGATTTCATATAAAAGCAAAACGTGAACCCATGGATGGAGATCAAAGAGAAAGTTTTTAAGTCTTAAAATGACAATGGCACCGGAACGTTTTTCTTTTAAGGTTAGAGGCCTGACATGGGAACAATGGGCTCGGTCAAGGAAACCAACTGGTAGGATGCAGAGGCAAAGGATTTCCTAGACAAAATCCCTCGGAAGCTCGTGGAATATAATGAAATATTCAAGATTAAGGAGGTAAAAATAGCTAACCTCAAATAACAAATCACAGCAAAGTTTTAAAAACCGAACTCTGCAATGCAAATAAATTTAAGAAAATTGTTCAAATCTGCAATAAATAGAGTCTCATAATTGCTTAAGTTATCAGGCTCTACAGAACAGAACAGTAAGTTTGTGCAAAATGTGATTTTTACCAATTTACTTTGTTTTTTTACTTTCAACCTTTCTCCTTCAATACCTAGAAAATACTGTACATATAATTTATTCCATTAAAACAGGTAACGGAAAATAGTAATTTGGGGGACTCGATCTGCAATTGCAATTGCAGCGAAATTAAACACTCAACACATTAAAAGAAATTTATACTTTGCAATGGCAGAAGAAACCTATTTCCATTTTTGGTACATCCTTTAATTTTTTCTGTAAAAAAAAAGGCTCAAAGGGGGGTCGTTTGCACACCCCGACCTCCCCTTGGTGACGCCCATGCAGAGGCAGCCGACCTCGGCTGTCGCCTCGGTCCGCTCAGCCTCTATGATGACGTCATCGTCGGTCTCAAATCACATTTAAGACCGGGCACCCTCGCATTTATCCCCTAATTAGATAGCAAACGACAAATTATGGAGCTACCACATGGACAAACACGAACCACAGTGACCGCCAAAACACAAATTTACTGAACCAACGACTAGCCTAGATCAAAGTTACAAGGTGTTATATAAAACAAACAACGAATGTTTTTCATTCGTGCGATAGTATGAATAATTTCATTCGTTGGAAGATTTAACGTTCTATTCAACTCGGCTTCGACTCCTTGACTAGAACGTTCAATCTTTCACCTCATGAAATAATTCATACTATCGCTCTCATGGACATTCGTTATTTGTATACTAGATACTTCAAACCCGGCTTCCCATCCCATTCATTTGTATTCCCAACTTTCATTTCTGGGGACGCCATCATTGTATGTGTTGTTTTCTTTTAACGTTTGTCTCATTTGCATTTAGTTTAGAGTCGAACATAATTTCAATGTATACTTTTTGGCCTCGCGTAGCTCGTTTATTATTACAGGGCTTTTCCACCGAGAAGGGTGCACTAGACTGAAGGTTCACTAAATGGAAGTCCACTCGTTCATGGGCTCTATCCCTAATGTTGTTCCTAACAATCTTAAACGAATTACTACTCGGAAACCTAATCAGTGGCGCCGACACGTGGGCATTAGGGTGCGTGCCCCCCCCAATCGATTTCAGTTTTTTTTTTTAATTTTAAAATGATCCAAAAAGGTGTTCAAGCTACAGATTTCTGTAGGGAGTAGGTTGAGGTGTGTTTTCGACCCAGTGATGGATCTATTGTAATCATTTTCTATCACAAATGGTTCTCAAACTATCAGAATTTTCGCAAATCCTTCGCAAACTATCAAAAGCCTTACATACCCTTTTATAATGCACAATCAGAAGCAAAGGAAACTTTTCGTAATAGTCCAAGAATGTTCCTGTAGACTCCAGGCACGTATTTTTGGGTAAAACTTTTCCCCGAATAGAGGGCAGTAAAGTAGCCAGGGGGGCTTCAGGAGGTTTATCGACAACACACTCCCCTCTTTCACCTAACCAAAAAATTAGAATTCACTAAATTATCAACATTTTCCAGCCATATATGATCAGTTCCAAAATATCCCAAAGATAGCACCATTTTGCATCTAAGCAACCGTAACTTTACAAGAACTTCCCAAAGGGGGAGAGGGCACCTCCCCCAGGACGGCACCTTTATGGACGGCACCTTTATGCACGTAGTGACAAAAGAAGAATCCCCCACTGCTGTATACAATCGCAGGGACTCATGAAAAAGGTACAATTTTCTCAGACGGGGAACTCAGGTGGTATTACGACGTCATCTGCGGTGCCACCCCCCATCACCAAACCCTGACGGCGCCACTGAACCTAATCCCACTGTACCCCAGCCCTAAACGCTAAGAAGTTGTTCCATGTAGCAACCCTGGTTTAGTGGAACTTCTGTCTAATGGGAACCCCCCCCCCCCTTGAACCAATGTAAATTGATATTGATTCCATGATAAAGTAATATTTGTTTTCTTAATACACTTATTATTTAAAAGGGCACTAAAGGTACAAATAGTTATTCTTCATGTTTTCTCCTTTGTGCATAGACGTTTGGAAGGCAATAACATTACTGAACTACGAAACGACACTCTAAAAGGTTTGACTGGAATGCTTTATATGTAAGTAACAGTGTTTGACTTGTTTGGGTGAATTAAAATCACCATTTCATTGAAATAATCACTTGCCTAGTGTCAGGTTTGAAGCCTTTAATTGAATTAGCCCTGTTGCCGACCAATCTTGTTTCAAGGTGAAGACAGATTATGATGTGTACCTCATAGGAAAATAAAAGTAACATCCATTTGCAGCTTTTATATTCACCAGCACCCATCGAGTCATCGGTTATGTGTTCAGGCCATTTAACAGTATATGACTCTTTCTAAGTTTTAAGCGTATGTTAAAGCATACCTGTTTCATTTTGCTTTTGATTAACTATCTTGCTTTGATTTTGTACTCATTTGCTTTTTTGTTCCTTGTTTATGCTACGTCTGTGATGATCACCATCACCATCACCATCACCATCACCATCACCATCACCATCACCATCACCATCACCATCACCATCACCATCACCATCACCATCACCATCACCATCACCATCACCATCATCATCATCATCATCATCATCATCATCATCATCATCATCATCATCATCATCATCATCATCATCATCATCATCATCATCATCATCATCATCATCATCATCATCATCATCATCATCATCATCATCATCATCATCATCATCATCATCATCATCATCATCATCATCATCATCATCATCATCATCATCATCATCATCATCATCATCATCATCATCATCATCATCATCATCATCATCATCATCATCATCATCATCATCATCTGGACTAAAACGTTTTTGTCTTCATCATTATTTGGACCTTAACGCACCAAAACCGAAATCTGCGGCGTTTTGCGGGAGAGAGCCGCAAAGCAAATAGCTTGTACGTATTTTTACGAAACCGTTTACACAGAAATAGCGTTGTGAAGAAAGGATCTGTGTGAACGGTTCCATAAGATACTAACAAAGCTATTTGCTTTGTGCCTCCCATCGCAAAACGCAGCCGATTTTGCTTTTGTGTGAACGCTCTTCAATGCGTTTTGTCTTGCAGAAAGTTAGGTCCAAATCCGATACATCGCATAGATGGTGGAGCCTTTTCAGATATTTGTCACTCCGTGCGTTCAATGTAAGTAGGATTTCTACATAAAATAAAAAATAAACATGTTCAAGAGTCCCTCTGTTCTCTCTTCACACACACTCGCATATATATATATATATATATATATATATATATATATACTAAAGACTAAAGGTAGAATCCGCGTGTACTCCCAAATGTAGAACAAACAAGAAAAGAGACAAGAAACATGTCATTATTGACAAGAATGACAACAATGACATGTTTCTTGTCTCTTTTCTTGTTTGTTCTATATATGTATATATGTAATATATTTATGTGTGTGTTTCTACCCTATATATATATATATATATATATATATATATATATATATATATATATATATAATATATATATATATATATATATATATATATATTTATATATATATATCGGAGTGGCCCTAATAAGGAAAGAAAAGACAGCGATGAGTTTGAAATCCATGGTGGATTTAAATAGAGACGCCAATATTTCGTAAGAAACAACTTATACCGTCAAGGCGAAATAGCAAACTGACATACACAAGTAGCCAGCATATTCAAAGAGGATAAAAGTAGTATATATATATATATATATATATATATATACAATTGCGTTCGGCTGAATTGCATCATTTATCTCTGGTAGGGCTTGCATCAAAGGAGAACTAGTGCTGTTCCCAGAATAGGTGCCTGCTCAGGAGGTGAATTGCGAGTGCTTCATATGGGGTTTGAACAAAGGCCAAATTACCATCTTGGCTTCATGGCTCAGTGGTAAGAGCGTACGCACTAGCAAGCGGGAGGTCCCGAGTTCGAATCCCGGTGGAGTCAACTTTGCTTTTTCACCTTGCAGAGATTTTTCAGCTTTACAGACTCCTCTCTCTCTCTGTTTGAGTATGGAGGGAGGATGATTAGAATTGTTGACAAAGGGAGAGAGAGATGGAGGGAGAGAGAGAGAAGAAGTGGGATGTCCACGTGTACTCCGAAAAGAGTAATCGATAAAAACATGACACTGGAACTCTTAGTCATAATATAATTGACATACGGAGTACGAAGCAAGCATTTCTTTGAGCTTAAAATATGTAGTCCAAAAGATGCATCTTATCAGGCACTACAAATTGAACATAACAAAAAAACCAACACACGAGGATTCAGTTTAAATTTCAGGCAGTGGCACTGTATCCTTGAACGCAACTCGTAAAACACTAAATCAATAAGCGAAACACACAATCCCCCAAACGAGAGAACACACAAGAATACATAAGTACAGACAGGATCATACGGCCTAGTGAAATGAGAGCTCCAAACTGGAAGAAAAGGTAACCTAACCGACAACAATAAAAGTTAAACCAAGCGGAAACAAGAAATCGAAAATAAAGCTCTGTCCCGTTTTTGTCTACTTGTATGGTTTTGGCAGTAGAAAGTGTCGGCAATGTTTAGCTTGAGAATTCAATGTATTTAGTTTCCAAATCCAATGTCTCTCTTTCTCGTCTAACAAACGGTCCAATTTACTAATGTCTTTTGTGTCAAACCCTTCAATTTTCAAAATTTTTAAAATTTGAAATTTGAAATAGTCTACCCCATGTGATTTCAGATGAGCACAGAGAGCTGAAGTTCCCGATTTAGTGGTATCCCGGGCCCGTTCACAAATTTGCGATAATCAGATTTATGATCATTCAATCAAATGTTGGTACCTGAAAAGGATTAAATCTTTCTCAAGTACATATTGTCTGACAGATTTGGTCAATGTTTCTCCATCTCTCACATCTCCCTGGAGTCACTGAGCACCTGAGGTCAATTAACCAGAACCTCCCATGGTTTCCTGTAGCCACACACTTCAATCCCCTGTCAGCATGCTTGATCGGTGACTAGATGGTTTCGGCGGCCATCTCGTGTCGAGGTTCCAATCATGATCGCCTGCCTGCCGAAAATCGTCTCATCATGAAACTGAAACCCTGTCCCCACATGGTTTGAACGTTAGACTAAAACGTCTATAAATCAGCCCTTCCTTCCTTTTTGTTACCTGTGTGAACCACTTCACACAGTCTGATTATCTATCCGGTTTGCCGTGCCCAATTTTATTGTGTGTTTTCTAATTGTTTGCTTTATGTTGGAAAACAAATCATTTCTTCAAGTCTTTCATGATTTACTAGGTAGATACTTCTGAAAGAGTAAAACATGTCAATTCTCAAAAGCGCCTGATTTTGACGTTACCAAGTCACATTTATTGGTCAGATTACTGTATAGACACTAAGCCATGCTCATAAGTATAGTGTTTTACACTACAGTCAGTTACCAACTTGTCAAACTGAATGTTGGTAGAACCTTCCCCAAACTGCTAGCCAAACATCCTCCGGGTCACATGCTGCACAAAATTTTCAAAAAAAAAATGCCTTCAAAATCAGCTTGAGTTGCATGAAAAACATGAAATCCGTCTTAGAGGGTCATAACTCCAATTGGTACGTACTCTATAAGAAAGCTCTACCCAAATCATCTACCCAAATCAAGGCTGTAATTGCAGGGTCAAGATTCTTGTCCCCATGGAGGGAAATGCCTAACACCATCCACCGTTTAAAAGACCGAAGTTACTAGCAATAACGTAACAAACACATACATAGGCATTCCGGCGGCCCCTTCACGGAGAAGTATGGCAACCACAAGAAGTCATTTAACCTAGAACGTCATGAAAAAGAAACAGAGCTCTCCAAATATGTCTGGTCTCTCTTCCACTTAGCCTCAATGGCTGAGTGGTCAGAGCATCCGCTCGGTATGCGAGAGGTCGCTGGTTCGAATTCTGTTTGAGGCTGAGTTTTCCATATAACGTATATCCTTTACATACCGTACAAACTCGGAACGTTTTTGCCAGGGGTAACTTTTATTGAACGAGTTTGTCAGTTAGGGACTCTGTGTATGTTTCGAATTTGATTTGGATTAAATTTTTACACCTTAGTCAGAAAGGAGGCGACTGGACGGTAGCCATCTGAGAAGATGATAGTTGTATCGGTCATCATAAAACATACTATCACGGAGGAAACTTAAAGATTCAACTACTGCATATTTGTTGAATCATAGTGGGGAGGCAGATGTGTACAGTGGCGCCCCGGGGCTGTTGATTGGGGGTACCGTATAAGATGAAGTCGTAATCACACCCCAGATGAACCCAGACAGTGGGTGTAAATTGTGCACATGCATACCTGAGATAGTTTGCACCCGGGACGGATCCTTCCCCTGTCACTTTGTGCAGTTGTTGTCCTGGGGGAGCGGTCTAAGGAGAGGGGTATCCTCCTCCCATCTGAAAATTTTTTGTTCATTTAAGATGCAAAGTGGTGCTATCTTTGGAAAATTTTCGAACTCATCATGTGGTGAAAAACTATTACAATTTAGTGGATTCTTCTTATATTTTGCTGGGTGTATGGAAAGGTTGCATTGTCTAAGTGTAGGGGTGGC
Organism: Holothuria leucospilota; assembly: GCA_029531755.1. Taxonomy (NCBI): domain Eukaryota; kingdom Metazoa; phylum Echinodermata; class Holothuroidea; order Aspidochirotida; family Holothuriidae; genus Holothuria; species Holothuria leucospilota. Next base: position 35,887,018 of record CM055965.1, on the reverse strand, counting down.
AACTCCTCCTCTTAAGAAAATTTTGCTATGTAAGGTGGCTTAGGTGCAAAATGATGATATTTGTAGTAAATTTTTCAATTACTTACATGCATAGAAATTCTTGTGGCTGTGGCATGGCACCTGTTAGATACAAAATGTTTTAAGACAAAAACACACATCCAACCTATCACATGATGCAAAAATGTCTAAGTATAGGCAGGGAGTTGCTATTTGACTAGCAACTCCCTGGTATAGGCTTATCATTATATAATACTGCTCTAAGCCCTCTTTTAGTGGCGGAGTCCCTAGAGAGCTCGAGGACAGTGGCACTGGGACGGGGACATGGGGGCGTGTCCCGCAATCGATTTTCGAAAATGTTCGATTTTTTTAAATGATGTAAAAAGGCGTTAACATGTAGACTTCTGTTAGGGGTAGAGTGATGTGTGTTTTCGACTGAGTGATGGATTTATTTAATCATTTTCTATCACAAATCGTTCCCAAACTATAGCAATTTTCTAAATCCTTCAAAATGTATCAAAACGTTGTAGCGCTCCGCTCGCTTTAACCTTCCATTCTATGTTTTCCCTTAATACCATCCCAAACGATATTGTTCGAGGAAGGGGTTATATAAAAATTTTAATGCAAAGTTTCGGCGCGATACGCGCGCATTTCCCACGGGTTACGCCCCATGCCTGATGAATAGCATTGTTAAGAGGACGGAAAGTACACGGAATTATTGTAGTAGCGAGAATTATTTTCCGAAAACTAGAAGTACACGTTCAACACCAGGCTTACATCAAGAGGCGGTCATGTGGAAACCTTCCAATACGTGCAACATTTGTAGCGTGGTGTACATGATTGAAGTACACAAGCTTGTTCAAAGGTCATTTAGTGCATTTAGTGAGATATAGCATTATGAAACATTTTTATTAATACCCCTTTTGTTAAACACTTTCTCGCCTCTCGGTCATTTCCCCTTGGGAGCTGTTCATATGGATTCTCGTTCAAAATTAGTAAAACTACGATTTTTGTGAAATGCTTGGTATGCTCTCCTGTAGTTTCATTTGAATGTTAGTTTAAAACATCATACTAACGTCTCAATTTTGCAATTACCTAGAGCTTCCAGGAAGCTCTATGCCGGTCTCATGGTACATGCATAAAAGGGATGCAATGCCACAGCCAAAATATCACTAAATAATGGTAATTCCTTAGTATGTAATCAAAGTTTTGCAAAAGAGAGCACCACTTTGCATTTGGCAACCTTACTTAAACAAAATAGGGGAGGAGTTTTGCCCCCTCCACATAGACACCACACCCTTCCCTTTCATCCGACAAAAGAAGGACAATTCACAAAAGAATGAGAATTTTTCAGCAAATAATCAATTTGGTACTTTGCCAAAGATAACACCATTTTGCATCTGAATCACCTTAAACGAACACAAATTTCTAAAAGGGGGAGGGTTTGAAGACGACCTCTATTTTTGGAGAAGAGTTCTGCTCAGAATAATGTATTGTTGCCTTGATACTGGTCATGGGATACATGAAGTGCAAATCGTGACGAAAGCGGAGGGCACCTTAAGTTTGTGTTAAAAGAAATGTTCATAACAATCGTTGCATTCTGCACCGAGATACTTTCAGTTCCCTAATTAATGTATCTGCAGTGCCAATAAGAGGGCGAGTCTTTCACCTGGTAATTCGTAGAAGCTTCCAGTTTTAATAATATATGTGTTCCCCTGAATTCCCAGCCTCAACGTTAAACCCTCAACGATGAATAATGCGAATACGTTTGAGATAGTATTGATAATAACCACAGCGGTTAGGAAGCGTGAGGAGCGCGCAAGAGATTATTAGTTTGCGAAGGGATGTGCCCAAATTTTGATACTTTGAGAAGGAACTGAGATAGAAAATGAAGTATCTTGTTAAGCTTTTGTTGTATCTTTTCTTTTCTTTTTTGTTATAGCATTAGGGAGTAGAGCACTTCGTCAAGCCCGTGAGGGTTTTTTGTTCTACTTCCTTCACATCGTAAAGGATTTATTCAAAACTGATGTAAATTTTATATACATATATATATATAGCAGAAAAGTTAAGTTCCACGTATACTCCAAGATTAAAATAGAAACCCACCGATAAGCGCCTTTTGCTGCATTTCGACAGTACCCACCCTGCCAATCTCAAAAAATCGATCGTTTACAGCCAATGCCTTCGCACCAAACGTATTTGCTCCGACCCGACTGACTACGACCGTTCGATTTCCTCTCTTACCGGGTACTTTCTTTCGTGCGGCTACCCTATGCGTATCATTAAACAGGGTATACGTAAAACCGCTCTTATCAATCGCCATGACCTTCTGTCCTATAAAAACAAGACCCCAACAATCGCATCTTCCTCGTTTTTGAATTCCACCCCCTTATCCGCAGTCTGGCACGTACCTTAAAACAATCCTTTGCATCCCTCAAAGACGACCCCACCCTTTCTGATCTATTTGCTGACCCCCCTCTCCTTGCGCTACGCCAGCCCCCTAATCTAAGGAGACTAATCGCTCCGTCCAAATTACTGACCTCAGACGAAGCCACTAGGGGTAATACATGTTGCAACAAGCAACGCTGCCAAATCTGCAGACATATCAACACGGGAGAGCGGGTCACCATCCCTAATATAAAATTTCCTTTAAAACCCCCAATCATCAATTGCGATTCTTGCAACGTTGTTTACATATTTCATTGTAATCTGTGTGAACACGGACTCTATGTTGGAGAAACCGGGACTTCTTTTCGTCTTAGGTTTAATAACCACAAAAAGTCTATTCGAGACAATGCTATTGGATTCCCAGTAGCAGAACACTTCAATCTCCCCGGTCATGCCCTTGATAATCTAAAAGTAACTCTCATAGCTAGTAACTTTGTTTGCACAGAAAACCGTAAACGTACGAACTAATTTGGATAATGAAGCTGAAATCACATCTTACTGGACTTAACAAAGACCTCGGTCTTCTTAATCAATACACCTTTCATCAAACTCTTTAATCCTATTATTTTTGTTTATCTAACTTCCAGCGCTTTGTTCGTTGCTTGTTATTTTCTTGATTAAGTTACTCACTTTGTTGTAAGATTTCGCTGAAGAAGGTTCCAGGGGGACCGAAAATTTCGAAATAAATTGTAGATTTTGTACTCCTATAATCAACCAGTTATGCTCTTTATTGCATTCGTTCTCATATTCTATATATATATATATATATATATATATATATATATATATATATATATATATATATATATATATTATGTTTGTATACATGTATGGTGTGAAAAACAAATACATGAACTGAAATGAAATGAAAATGGTAAAAATAGATCCACCACTCGATCACAACACACCACACCCTATCTATGCAAAAATCTGCATACCTTGAAGGCCTTTTGAGTTCATTTTAAAGTTTTTGGGGAATTTTGGAAATGGAGGAGGGGGCACGCACCCTAGCTCCCAGTGCCGGCATCACTGGATATGTATTTCGAAGGGGATAGGCCTTTTGTTTTGTTACATATGATCTCTAAATATTGCCCTTCCTCGCCCTTCAGTCCATAGTTCAATGTCTTAAATCAAACCAAACACGTTGAAAGAATTAGTTATGTAAGAAATGTACATTTGTATCACAATTTTACCTTTGCACCAATGTTAGGAAACACCATTGCTCTCATTAATGTATAAAGCAGATGAATGATAAAGAAACTACCCCTGATCATCGGATTCATCATGGGAGTAGGTCAACGTCCCCTAGCTTCTTGTTTTACCCTATGCTTTTGTTTTTCTTTCTTAGGATCGTGAAGCGCATTCTTTTACGAACAATTCCTCAAGGCCTGTTTAAAGGTTGCGCCAAGCTCAATGAGTTGTGAGTAATCATTCTGAGAATTTAACTTTACAGTTAGTAGCACGCATATAACGTAATCTCGATGCATCAAAGTATTTGTAATTTTCGATTTATTAAAACACTGTGTATTTGCAATTATGGAGAATGTGCTTACCCAGTGAGTACAAACTCTTTATACAGGTACTGGACCCGTGGCGCTTTGGAGACCATTGCTAATGGCATCTTTTCTGGAATTAAGTCACTAGATATAATGTAAGTAATATTTGTTTCATAAATCAGACTCTTCCACTTCACCAGTTCTGATTCATTTTTTCAACGTTTTGCCATAATTCGCTTGTTTTACTTTATTTTGCACAGAGATCTGTCAATGAACGACCAGTTGTCCGAACTGCCTCAAGGAATGTTTGCGGAAATTTCATGGGTCAGGTTCATGTGAGTTTGCAAATAAGGGCGTTAACAGCTTCTCAAAAGTGGTCGTGGGGGTGTTTATAACTTTAACCAGACTTGATACATACTTAAAGCATGAAAAGTCTAGCGGCTTGGGTCGGGGCCTACTCAAGGACCCCGGGAAAATCTTGATTTGAAATAATGTCCTATGGTGTGATTTGCAGCTGTTTTCGCCATTTTCGTGTTTGATTTCATTGAATCATCCGTTGTAAGAAAAATCAAGAGTATGTCCACTATTTTATTAGGTTTCTGGAAAAAATTGTATGTGTGTGTAGGGGGGGGGAGGGGTGAAGGGCAAACGAGAAACGACATAACATGCACCCACTTCACCCGGTCCCCCATACCCGGCTGGTGACGTCCATGCATTCCAATGACTAAAGTAATAACAAGCACAAGTACAAAATACTACATATTAATATCCACGACAAATCTACTGCAACATAATTTTAGAAATAAATTGTTTTTTATCTCAGGTCTTTGACTAATATTAATATAACAGAAGTTCCCGAAGACTTGTTCAAAAAAGTCAAGATTGTTTCAAAAGTGTAAGTAGAAAATATCATGTATTGATGTCATTAATCGCAATATAATATGCTTTTCGTAAATATTCTTTGTCCACTTCTAATGGTTGCAAACACAACTTCATCCTCTTATTCGCTCTTTATTTACTTAGAAAAATCATTCCTTTCACTGGTAAGTCCTTGGAGTATGTAGGAATTTCCACCACTTCAACAACAGCAATTATTTAATTCCAAAAATATTCCTTTCCTTTGGTTGAGGATTAACTACTATACCAGATAAATTACACAGATTATTGAAAAAATACTCTTCTAGTGGTCTGTGTAATATGTTATCTTTTCTGTGACAGTGATCTTGGATACAACCGGATCACCATGGTGCCAGACAGCTTGTTTTCGGCAGAAAAAGACACCATTACTGTGTTAATTCTAGCACACAACAAACTCACCCAACTTTCTCCGAAGTTCTTCCAGAATTTACCATATTTGATGCACCTGTAAGTTTCTTCCTCTATTAAGATAAAACTTAGGAAAAAGTTTTTCAGTTCAAATTTACACTCTAAAAATTAGGTAAACATTTCTCCAACATTGAGCACGTATGTGAAAGTACTAAACTGGGCAAAGTCTGTTCACCAATGGTTGATTAATAGGTTTATGTAGCTGTTTTTACCCAATTAAGTGGTAACCAGCCTCTTGGTAAACCCATTAATCCCCAATTGTTGATCAAGTCACCATATAATGAGTTTTTTCCTAAAAATGCTTCCATTTGAAGCCCATCTACATTTATCTAGGGTCACCCTTTCCCTTGGAACAAATGTCTTCTTTGTGTATCAAAACAAACAACCTTGCACTCACAAACTTAAAGTTTTCCTCTACACAACCTCTTTTACACTATGCAAAAATACAACAGCTGCAGCTACTTGCATTAACTACAGCTACGTTGAGGTACCTGCACCCACATCGAGGCAGCTGTGGCTTAAGGGTTTGACATGGTGCTTTAGAAAGCTGTTGTAGTGAATGAAAACATTGTTAGGAACGTGCAGTAGTCCATCCATCAATCAGCATTACACTCCGAATGATACCAAACCACCTATGTCTTTTACAATTGCCATTTTTGGTACAAGGAGATTTAGAAGAGCGCCATAGCATGGGTATAGCTGGATGGAATATGTTCAAAGAATCGGTGATGGAGCCAGGCAGGGGCAAGGGGCCGTGGCCCCTTGTCGGGGATTGGTGCCATCCCAGTCGGGTATACTCTCCAAAATATCGTTGCAGAGACTGTAATCAAGTATGAAATCCCCAACGACGATCAATCACCAGTCAACCCAGCAGTTTAGTTAATACTTATGTTTGCTTTCAAGAAGAGCAAATTCTTCAATTCAAAAGATAAAAAATTTTGATCCTTTCCTTTATTAAACCTTGAAATCTTTATATATCAATTAAATTTCTGGTGCTGTCCTTGCAGTAACCGTTTGTCGTCGTCGTCGTCGGTCCTTTGGGTTGCAGGCCCCCGTTGGGGAGTGTGGTCCGTCCGTCGAGGCAAATCATTTTGTCACCACTGACACAGATGCAGCTGTAACATATTGAAACAGATAAAGTATAACAAACATGTATTGCTGAAATACAACCAATGACATAGTAAATATCTTTTATTTTATCTTATTCTCCATTCACAGGTACTTGTTTGCCAATAACCTGATACAACTAACCAGTGATGTATTTTTCGGAACAAATCTGCAAACCTTGTGAGAAACTTGATTAGTCTTGCATTGAAGTAATAAGCAAATCAATTTATTTTTAAGATAGCTGTGAAAATTTAAATCCATTAGTTTGTTGTTTCATGGCCCGGAAATGCAAAATGTATCGCTAGTTGTGTAAACTTTTCTTATTGTTGGCGAGGGAAGGGGGAAGGAGGGTATAAATAGCCAAACTTCTTGTATGTGAAACAACCAGTAAAGGACAGGAATGCCAAGGAGGAGTCAGTGCTAAAATATTCTATGTAAAGTGATGGATAAACTGTAAGCATATCGACATGACATGCAACACACTTACAATGAACAAATTAGAGAAATTGGAGTTAAGTAAAGTGCAGAAAGGTTTTCACAACGGAAATCGATTCAATTAAGATGTTTCAATGAGTAGTTAAGCTTACGTCAGAAGTGGCTCTGATTTCTTGAGGGCTTCTGAATGATCAGAGCCACTTAAGCCGAAAACTTGACTTCCTTCACATGTTACGACGGCCGCTAGCTGAACATCTTTGATAGAGGGAAATAATTCCACCAAGCTATAAACCCCCAATTGTATGAGAATTTCACACCTTAGGTAGCTACCAATAGACCTTATGCTTTGACGTCAGGCGACGTCATTTTGGCGGCAAAACATGAGGCACCCTCTACGCACGAGGTAGACTTCGCACGCCTTAGTAGAAGACTACGGGCCTATTCGACCGGGACTCAAATCAACTATCTGCCTTTGTTGGTGTAAGTTGCAATGATAAGTGTTTGCCTCCATTAGAGGGCGTACTTTTGTTCTGTGACGTCGTATGCATAAGGCCTGTTCATGCATTTTGGTAGAGATCTATTCATAGCATAAGCTCACTGAGGACTACATCTTTTCGTTTAATTAGGTACATTTTTGATAACAACATTACTGAAATTCAAGATCGTCCATTTAGAACAAAGGGACAATTTCCGCCACTACTGATGTAAGTCTGACAATGTCTATCGTCCTCCTATTTTAATTAGTATTCTATCCTGTGATAAATATGATCCATACGAAAAAAAGTGGAGAAGCTCAAGTAGGTTACAGCTTCATTAACCACAAATGGGTTGATAGTTTTTTTTCATGGATTGCCTACTATGGAGTAGCTGCACTACTTCTGGTAGGATGTGAGATCTTTAGCACCTATGTAGCGAAACCAATGTTCCTGACTAGCAAGGTAATACGACACGAGTTTGCATACTTAAGTTCAAATGTACATAAACCGCATTGTTGGTGGATCATAGAGTACGGACACACGGCGTACATGAGTAGGACTGGGGACCAACCAAAGTAAGGCCAAAACTGAAAAGCTGGTAGGCCTAGGTGAAATACTACCACACATTTCCATCAAGAAATTTTGAAAGACAGTATATTGAGTTAAGCAATGCCGGCAGCGAAGGGACAATTAAATAGTAAACAAATATAAACATACAGCTCCATGCACTAACCGAACAGTTGATGTTTCTTCTGACCTTTGGCTGACCCCACTTTACGCATGTTGCGGTGTGAATTTCAGTAAGACATTGCTGAAAAATCACTGTAACAAACAACCGTGAGTTTTGTATGACGTATTTCATGCCTTGTAAAGGAGTGCTAATCAAGTATTGTTTCAAATCTGAGACTGTTCTAGAAACTGCTCAAACTGAACTATGACCTATGAGGCAGTGCATCCATAATATCGTTCATCTGTACTGTAACAATTACTTTTCTGCGCATTTATTCCCTAAACATAGTAGCATTATTTCTATATACTTAATAACCTTTTGCTAGACCCCTTGAATTTGTTCACATTATTCCATAACTTTCAAAATTTCCTTACAATTCTTGCTTTGTTCAACGTCACTTTAACACTTTTCTCTTTTCCATTTAGTAATCTACGAAATAATCCTATCTCGATGGTGTCTGGTAACTCGTTGTTGGATCTTGCACCGAACGCTTCTGTGTACGTAGAACATTTCTGGATTCCTTGTAGCAGCTGCACCGCCGTCTTTCACTTTTGTCAAATTACAGGCTTAAGCAGCATTTACAGAGCAACGACATAAAAATCAATGACATTCTCTTTTTTGAGATAAATATACAAAATTTATCAGGAATTCTAGTATTTTCTTTCGTCTCTTTTGAGATAACAAGGTTTTACAACTTAAAAGCCGTTCCAGTGAAATAAATTTTGCAATTGATGTATTTGTTCATGCTTTATCTTTTAGTAATATCGAAATGACAAAAAGGATAAATAAATAAAAATAAAACACTGTTCGCGAAAATGCTGTAAAATAAAGCGCTTTTAATAATATAATCTCCGGCTAACGGTGCCTTCGAGAGAGCTTCAGTATTGAGTCACTGATTTAGACCAGGGACTGCGGGCGGGGGGGGGGGGGTGTTTCCTTGCTTCGTCCCATGGGTTCAGAAAACTTAAGAAACAAACGCATGAACGCTGGAAGTATGTCTTGAGTCTCTGTTTCGTGATTAAGACGTTCTTCTTCTCCTGTCTTTTTGCTATTTTGTAGAATTTTGGAATGCGGAAGGCTAACGTTACCCCTAAGAAAGGTGGAAAACATAACCATGTAAGTATATATAATCACTAGTGTTTTGTTTTCAGATATAGGTCTACTTGAAATCTTTTGACAAGCTGATCCCATGAAATGGTAAGTGACGATTTTTATGGCAATGTGTTTAATTTCAAACAAAATGTAATATTTTTACAGTTGTAATTGATTTCTAAATTGGTAAAAGTTATAAGGTTCAGTAGTTGCTGACGACCTCGACAAGTATGATGTACTTATATTCAATATATTATAGTAAACTGAAATTCATTTAGGGCAAGAACCAATGTTAAACCTAATCTACAGATCTAAAGAATGAAAATCTTCCCAGACAAGTGCCGTTAGTAGACCTAAGGGGACGGCGCGCTTAGAATTCTGTGGGTCCTCATCAGACATTCTAATGGGGGCATGGGGAGGGAGCCAATATGCTACACTATCTAAGTGGAGGACCCCTAACGGTTGGCGTGTAGCGTCCTAAGAAAAGTTCTGGGCAAGAAATCTCCCAGATTGCCAAAGATGGCACTTTCCAAGTCTTGTTACTACATTGATGCACAGCCTATCCTTGTAATATGTACTAAAGAATTTTTAGTTTTATCAAACTCAAACCAAAACGCTTAACACTATTTTACTAAAAGAGAAACATAATAATTAAATTATTTTAAAGAGGGGTCCCTCCGGAAGAGGGCCGGGGGAATTTCCCCTGTGACATATATATATATGTGTGTGTGTGTAAACATATATATGTATATGTGAATAAATATGTAGCCTGTATTTGTATATATATATATATATACATATATATATATATTATATATATATATATATATATATATATATATATATATATATATATATATATATATATATATATATATAACGCTAATTCCCACCTTAAGGGGAAATTGTTATATCTGCTTGTACATAGGGCGAAAAAATGATAATAAAATACATAACAAATAAATTCGCCTTAACGTCTAAACATATAATTAACGTTATTTCAATGGCCAGCCATCCGTTCGTGTTACCAGCTAGGTGTCCGTAAATTTGACAACTTTGAAGTAATGGCATCTAGTTTGTAAATCTAAGAGGGCGCTCTTGTAAGTTTACGTATTCCTATAGAAAAAGTGTGTGGAAACGTTAAGGCGAAACTTATACTTCACCCGAAAATTTTTTTCCCCTTAAGGTCGACTTTTCAACAACAACTTTCCCCCTAAGTGCCGAATTAGAGAAATATATATATATATATATATATATATATATATATATATATATAACACTAAATGGTCACTTTGGGCGACACGGTAAAAAATGGTCACTCTGGGCGACAACCAGTTAATTAGATATATTTGCATATTCATGCAGGTAAAAATTAAACAAAAAATACCTTAATGATCTTCAGGAATGCCCTCAAGTTAAATATATGTCCAATTACCTGTGCGACGTACGCACAACGTTTTATTAAATAAAACAGAAATAAATTGGTATTGCGCAATAAGGGTGTGTACACCTAACGTACCAATTTATTACATGCATGATATACACCCCCAAATTTCAATAGTAAATTAATACACAATGGGATTCTAGTGCAACTTACCTATAGTAACCCCAAACAGAGGGCGCTAGGATACTTTTATATATTTCAAAACTTTTGAAATAACATGCAGGGAATGGTTGTTATAACGTTGTAAACATTTAGGCGACACGTATATGTACACCTAATGTCAATGTCGCCTAAAAGTACCATTTTTTCACCCGAAATGTCGCCTAAAGTGACCATTTAGGGAAATATATATATATATATATATATATAAGAGCATGAAAAATCCAGCACTCAACAAATAACGAACGAACTGCAGAACTCCATAACAGAAAGTCAGAAAAATAGATACAAGAGAAGTTCAATGTTGATCACCACACATACACAATAAGAATATATACATCTATGTATATATATAATGAGTCAAATCAACCGTCCGCTACATTAAATAGTCGCACTAACAAAGGGGCCTTAGGCCATTAATTTAACCTGTTACATAGGCACTTACCCTATACTGACATAAAATTTTTAATGTATAATGGAAAACTTAGTCTCAAGCATGCAGGATTCAAACAAGCGACCTCCCGCATATACCGGGCGGATGCTCTGACCACTGAGCCATTGAGGCCTAATATATATATATATATATATATATATATATATATATATATATATATATATATATATATATATATAAATATATATATATGTATATATATGTATGTATATATATGTATGTATATATATATCTATATATATATGGATATAACTAAAGAGGAGAGTTCCAAGTGTACTCGAGAAAATAAATCGTAAAACGGGAAACATAAATGCATCACTAGTTGACTTAAAGAGTACAAAACAATCAAAGATCTAATTTGAAATTTTTGGTCCCCTGGGACCTTCGTCAGCGAGATCTTAAGGCAAAATGAGTACAATAATTCCACAATAATAATTACAATAATTGGTTTTATATATATATATATATATATATATATCGTAAAACAGGGAACAAATAAATGCATCACTAGTTGACTTAAAGAGTACAAAATAATCCAAGGTTTAATTCGAAATATTCGGTTCCCCTGGAACCTTCATCAGCGAGATCAGACAGTGAAGTGAGTACAATAACTAACTTAGCCAACAGCGGAGATACAGCTTAAAAACAGGAGATGATAGGTGATAAAAAGGTGTAAATGAGTGGAATAAACAATTACGTTGTCTGATGGAAAGTGTACTGATTCAAAACACCGAGGTCTTTGTTTAGCCCCGTGATGTGTGAATTTAGGCTCAAAATTTTTTATGGTACTCACTTCACTGTCTGATCTTGCTGATGAAGGTACCAGGGGAACCGAAAATTTCGAGTAAAATCTTGGATTATTTTGTACTCTTTATGTCAACGAGTGATGCATTTATTTGTTTCCTGTCTTACAATTTATTTTCTCGGAGTACACGTGGAACTCTCCTATTTAATTATATATATATATTTATTTATATATATATATATATATATATATATATATATATATATATATATATATATATATATATATATATATATATATATATATATATAGACATATATATATATTGTTTCCTATGGGTAAGCTATATCAAGGCATAAACGTTTAGTTGGATTCCCAGCTTTGTGGATAACATAATGGTAACTTCGTGCTGATGTGTTGCAAAAGTATTACCAGAATTTACATCTATAAATGTAAGGTGACCACAATTGAAATTAAATGTCATAGTTTTTGCTGAGAGCCGACAAATTCAAAAATAAGAAACATTGTTAATAAAATATGGTTTGGCACAGTAAGGGTTGGACGAGAAAACAACACCATCTGTCAGTTTTAACTCATTTTCCCGAAAGGATAAAATGAATTGTTTTATTGGAAAGGAAATGATAAACAATATTCTTGTAGCATACATCTAATGGCCAGGACAGTCTGGCAGATTAGGAGACCATCAAAACATAATATTGATTTGTGGTCTTTGCCCGTTCCCCACATAAATGCCTACACATCAAACAGATTATTTTAAACATTTTTCAAACAAGTTATTCCACTGTGCACGATGCACTTTTCAATTTTAAAATCATTTTTTGAAGGATGGTTCTCTACAATGTGAAAACTTGTCATAAGTGTCAATTCTTATAGCAATAGGTAGATTTTGTTGCGGATAATTAAATCATTCCCTGAGTACTTTTTCATGGAAAACAGCAAAAAGATTATTATGCTTGTACATAGTTTTTCACCCTGGTTTGGAAAACTTTAGCCAACATATTAAACGTTAATATTTTTCATACATCTGGTAACAATAACATGTTACATGTATGCAGGGATCCTTCAATATATTACTAGCATGTAATTTCCGTCTTGTCCTAAACAGAAAATGTGTAACGCCCGAAGTGCAACTGGAAATCAAAGGCGTCGGGATATTTGCCATTCATTCTTTCCAGTATGGTGGTTTTACCTGCAATCCTCGAAATTTATCTTGCGAATCCTGTCCAGTAGGATCTTACACTAGTTCTCTTGAAGCGGGTTGCATTCAATGTCCGGCAGGTAAAAACGCTAAACAAAACTTAATCAGAAATGTAGTCATTGATAAAATTTAATAATGATATTCAAATATTTGCTCGAGAGTGTGTTGCTTTTTAATTTATTAGTTACCCATTCATAATCATTTATAGTTTTTCCGGGCATGGACGTATTAAAACATTTTACACGGACAGGCACGTAGCCAGACACTGTACCAGAGGGGGTTAATACTTCCAGGGAAGAAATATATTTTAGGGGCGAGATATGCTGAAATGATTTGATTTCGACATTTATTTGAGTCATTTTTTCACTAGATTTTATACAATAACAAAAATAATGCAGCTGAGATAAAACTGGAAAAAGACTCCGGAGGCAAACTCAGTAAAGCTCCATGGTGCTTGTGGAAAGAGCCCTCCGTAACAGTACTTTACAACAAGAAAGAGACAATACAATGTTTACAAAAAGGAACGAAAAGAATAATACAAAAACAGACAAACTAGATGTGAAAGATAAGTCAGCTACGTTTACTCATTAGAAAAAGTTTGAGAGATTTTTTGAATAAGTTCAGAGAGTGACAACGTTGAATGTCAAGTGGGAGGGAGTTCCAAATAATGGGTCCGGTGAAACGAATTGTTTGTTGGGAAGATATAAGCTTAAATGAGGGAGTAGAAAGAGAATTCATGCTACGTGTAAGGTGTGTGTGTGTCTCATGTCGAAAGTGAAACATGGATCTGAAGATATTAGGAAGAGTGTTGTTACACCAGGAGTACATAAAAATACCAATTTGATAACGATGAATATCGAAAACGTGGAGAATGTTGAGTTTTGCAAACAAGTCACGGGTTGTTTGAGACGGGTGATAATTAACTATGAGGCGAAGAGCTCTCTTTTGAAGGACTAAGAGGGGATAAGTCCTGGAACAATAAGTACCAACCCAGAGAAGAGCACAATAGGATAAGTGGGGATGAATCAGACTATTATACAGTGTAACAAGGATCTTATGAGGAAGATAATGCGGGCTATAATTCCAACGCTCTTTGAGATGGTTTTAGAAATGGCCTGGATGTGAAATGCATGAAGCCAAGCCAGTAGTAGTTTTAAATTTTATAGATGGCAAAAGTTTTCAAGGGGGAGAGGACCGATAATTAGCCCACTTGGCTACGGGCTTGTGCACGGGGTGAGTGGGGGGGGGGGATGTCATGACATGAGTACATGGATATTGCTCTGAAAATTGACATTGCCTCCCCACGTCCTGCCTCATAATATTACATGCTTCACGGTCATTGACGTAAGGTTTTCTTGATTTTCGGTGTCATTTATCCAATGATTGATATCACCGTCATCTATCCAATGATTAATATCACCGTCGTGATCTCTCTATAAATCCTTATGTCATCCGTGAACGTTTTCGACTTCTGATCAATGTATGTCATGAAATGATTTTTTCATTATTACTCATCCTAACAACAGAGCTGTCAAAAAATGTGTGTGTGTGTGTGGGGGGGGGGGGGTGGGGGCTGGGACTGGGGTTAAGGCTGGAAACAACATTTACAGTAGTTACTAGTATACATATATCATTTCCATCAACTACCTATGTCGCACCCGACGCAGTGGCGGATTTGGTGGACTAGGTCATGGCACAGGGATCCACGTTTGAGCCTCAACCCCGTAAAAATTAACACGTGTGGGTGTGTGTATGTGTGTGTATGTGACGCTTAGCTTGTAAACATGATATCTCCAGTTAACAATGACCGACACTTTACATATTTGGTATATAGATTTGCCATGTTGAGAGAAAGAACCCGATTGTTTTTGGTGGAGATCAAAGGTCATTTGAGGTCACCAGAGGTCAAAAACCGAAAACCTTGTAAAGATGATATCTCAAGATAGCAATGACCGACACTTTTCATATTTGGTATACAGATTTGTCATGTCAAGAGAAAGAACCCTATTGATTTTGGTAGAGGTCAAAGGTCATCTGAGGTCACTGGAGGTTAAGCTGCGAAAACCTCATAAATGGCTTGTAAACACGATATCTCAAGATAGCAATGACCGACAGTTTTTATATTTGGTATATAGATTTGTCATGTTGAGAGAAAGAACCCGATTGTTTTTGGTGGAGGTTAAAGGTCATTTGAGGTCACCAGAGGTCAGAAACCGAAAACCTTGTAAACACAATATCTCAAGATAGCAATGACCGACACTTTTCATATTTGGTATACAGATTTGTCATGTCAAGAAAAAGGACGCTATTGATTTTGGTAGAGGTCAAAGGTCATCGGAGGTCACCGGAGGTTAAACTGCAAAAACCTCGTAAACTGCTTGTAAACACGATATCTCAAGATAGCAATGACCGACACTTTTCATATTTGGTATACAGATTTGTCATGTCAAGAGAAAGGACCCTATTGATTTTGGTAGAGGTCAAAGGTCATCTGAGGTCACTGGAGGTTAAGCTGGGAAAACCTTATAAACGGCTTGGAAACACAATATCTGAAGACAGCAATGACCGACAGTTTTAATATTCGGTATATAGATTTGTCATGTTGAGAGAAAGAACCCTATTGTTTTTGGTTAAGGTCAAAGGTCATTTGAGGTCACCGGAAGTAAAAGACTGAAAACCTTGTAATCACGATTTCTTAAGATAGGAGTGAAGGACACTTTTCATGTTCGGTATACAGATTTGTCATGTCAAGAGGAAGAACGCTACCGTTTTTGGTAAAGGTCAATGGTCATCTGAGGTCACCGAAGGTTAAACTGCAAAAGCCTCAAAAACGGCTTGTAAACTCGATATCTCAAGATGGCAATGACAAACACTTTTCATATTTGGTATATAGATTTGTCATGTTGAGAAGAACCTTATTGTTTGCGGTAGAGGTCAAATGTCATCTGAGGTCACCGGAGGTAAAACTGCAAAAAGCTTGTAAATCGCTTGTAATCATGATAATCTCAAGATAGCAATGATAGACACTTCATATTTAGTATGTAGATTTGTCATGTGGAGAGGAAGAGCCGTATTGTTTTTGGTGAAGGTCAAAGGTCATTTGAGGTGTCTGGAGGTCAAAGACTGAAAACCTTGTAATCACGATATCTCAAGGTAGGAATGAAGGACACTTTTCATACATGGTATATTGATTTGTCATGTTGAGAGAAAGAACCCAATTGTTTCTGGTAGAGGTCAAAGGTCATCTGAGGTCACTGGAGGTCAAAAAACAAAATTTCCCAAGAATACCCAAGATCGTCATATGGGGTCACCAGAAGTCAAAAGGCAAAATTTCCCAACACTTTCCAAGATTGTCATGGGGTCACCAGACGTAATAAAGCAAGAATTCCCAAGTGTCATTTGGAGTCACTAAAGGTCAGAAAGCAAAATTCCTCGAGAATTCCCAAGATTATCGTCTGGGGTCACTAAAGGTCAAAAAGCAAAATTTCCCAAGAATTCCCAAGATTGTCATCTGGGGTCACTAGAGGTCAAAAAGCAAAATTTCCCAAGAATTTTCAAGATCCAAGATCCATTGGAGGTCAGAGGTCACTTGAAGTCATCAGAAGTTAAATACCAAATGCATTGAAAAACACGATATTTCAAGACAGCTAGGGGGTGTTAGATACTTGTAATACTTGTAAATTTGAAGGATAAACCTCAGTGCAACAAAGCATCCCCATTCGGCAAGGAATCACTAAGCCTTTGGGCTTTCTGGTTAGGACCTCGCGAAAGTACCGGCCTAGGGCCTAGTGCACCCTAAATCAGCCTGGTTGAACAGTGCGTTATTCATCATTAGCATGATCTTTGAATCTTTAATGGAAAAATGCACCGGAGAGTCTGAAATGCAAGCGTAGTACAGATGTTGAAGTTTCTTCTATTAAAATTTTATTTCCTTCAATACAAAGGTAAGTTTTCAGGTGTAGGTTTTATACTTGTGCACTTCAATTACCTGTTGGCAAGCAAAAAATTAAAAAGCCTATCTAAGATGCAGCAGCGCCGGTAAGGATTACAAATGCCATAGTTAGACTAGAGAAAATGACCTTAAAGGGGATACTACATCCCCCTAAACCAGGGAGTTGCTGACAACTCCCTGCCCAAACATATTTAGGAATAACCCTATAGTTTTAAATACAGTGGATGACTGCACTTTAATTGAATTTCATTCAAACAATATAACTTTATTCTGGATGGTCAAAAATGACTTGAACAGTTAGTTGTATTCTTAATTAAGATCACACACAGTCACTGTGTGTCAATTTATATGGCCTCAAGCAAATTAAACTAGTGCAGTCTAGGTATTGTGCCTCTCTATCTGCACTCTAAAACCGTCCGGATAATATTTGATCCTAACTCGGATCGGAGGGGCACCTACCCAAATCCTGTCATTTGCAGTAATCAAATCCGGATAAAAATGATCCAATCCGGATATTTTTTATCCATATCTGATTAAATTATTGATTCAGATTCGTGTAGGTGCCCCGCCGATCCGGACTGGGATCAAATTTTATCCGGACGTTTTAAAAGTGTGGAGGTGTACTAGACAGGTGTTGTTTGTTTTAAATTGGAGGAGGGGCTAAAAGTAAACTTAGCAGGGAGAATTTGACTGTCTGGGGCGAGATTAGAGAACCTTTAATCAACTTACAGTTCAGCATTTATCTGTTTATTGTTCAACTCATTTATTCCCATAGGAACTTGTCTAAAATGATGTTAATGGAGGGACACTCAAATAACAATCGTCTACCAATTAGTGGACTTTATCTTATTACAATGAAACTGACAATATCTTGAATTAAAAAAAAGTTAACTAATTACAAGTTATTCCAACTTTTTTCAAAAGTGGTATCGACATAATTTGATTAACTGCTATTTTTTTTTATCTTTTTAAGGGGGTTTTTATCAAGATATGGTTGGCTCTTATACTGCCGAACTGGGTGGAATCGGCTGTAAATCATGTAATCCGGGTACTTTTGTCATCCATGGATCGGGTACGTCACCGTTGAGTTGCAAAGTTTGTCCGGAAGGAACGAGAAGGGAAGAAACTGCGGGATTCCGTGCTTGCTATTGTCTAGAAAACCATTTCCGATTAGACCGTTTTGGCAAGTGTTTTCCATGTCCAAACGAAGGTATAAGTTGTGCAAATGATACCGCAAGCATTGCCCCAGGATACTTTTGGAAGTGGAATTCTGAAGATTTCAAAGCTTACGAAAAGTATGTTATAAACATTAACACCCGAAGTGATGAATACAACCGCGCTTCTAAGGTATACAACGGACCATTACCAATGGCTCACAAATGTCTCATTCCTCATAACTGTGTGAACAATGGTAACTCATTGGCGGGAAACTGTAAAGAGGGCTATCAAGGCTGGCTATGTAGCGTTTGCGCAGAAGGTTACTTTCAACTGTTTCAACTGTGTCATCGTTGTAATTCTTTTTGGACATTATTAGGTGAAATTTTACTATTCCTGTTCGTTACTGCTCTTTTTCTTTGGTTTATAATAAGCCCTTTTGTTCGCAGGTCTCGGGTTGCCAAAATGTCCAGGGACCGTTCCAGTGGTGACGTAGTTATGTCAAGGGTCAAAATCCTGATTGGGTTTTACCAAGTCGTCGACAGTTACTGGCATATGTTGAGCTTTCACGAACCATCATCATTGATGCAATTCATAGTTTCAAGAATCATAGAAGTGATGAGTTTTGCTCTCTCTTTAATATTTGTAAGTCCCGGATGTTTCATATCGTGGTTCAGGTGGAATCCATATACGCAGCTGTGGGCCTTTTACGGTCTCTTATCATCATTAACCCTGATTTTTCTTCAAGGGTACTGCATTACTCTGTGTGTATTGAAGCAAAGGAAAGGTGACGCCTCTACTTTTCTAAAAGTGAGGTCGACATGTCTTAAATTGCTCGTTTTCACTTTCTTTGTTTCTTACTCTGAAGCATGCAGCTTAGTCTTTCAGCTCTATAACTGTGACAAATTTTACCTTGATCAAGATAAAACGGTTGATATCAACTTACTGCATTCGAATTACAACATATCTTGTGATACGGAACTGTACATGCTTTACCGAAGAGTATACTGTTTGCCAGGATGGATCTTAATATGTTCATTTCCACTCATCATGTTTCTTTTTTTGTTTAAATATTCCCGGACAAGTCGTGGACAGAATTCCGTGATGCCTACTGGTGCCTACTACCCAGATTGGCTGTACTTCATGTGCGAAAACTTAAAATCCAACTGCTGGTATTGGGAAATCGTTGAACTTGGCAGAAAGGTGCTGTTAACCTTCCTACCGCTGGCGTTTGGATGGGAGGGCGTCAACATCATCTTGGGTTTGTTTGCTTCCGTCATCTTTTTGTCTCTCCACGTCTATACGAGACCGATGAAAGATTCTTGGGACAACTTTCTACAGGTGAGTAGGGACAATTCATACTTGACCGCGATATATTTGGAAATTAGCAGTGTTACCAAAGGAATGTTTTCCCCAGTCACTCAAATAAAGTAAGCTTATTAGAAGTTATCGACATTTCTTCTGCCTGAAACAGGTTATCATTAATGTTCTGTGTACGCAGATTCGATTTACTCTCAATAAGGAATTTGAATGGAAATATAACCCAAGTTACTATCATTTATGCGTTAAGAAAAGTAAGGTTTACATTGTATCTCCTACAATATTTCATAAATCATACTCAAGTTGGTATAACTTACAAAGAACATTACTCCTAATCAGTCTTTCAAGATTTTAAGTTTTCCTTTGTGATGGCTTATCTGCATGTTATTCCATAACTTAACCTTTCATTCTCTCTTGTATTTAAGTAATTGTCTTTTTTAATTTGGGGTAGCCTACGATGCTATCATTTGAACATTTCCACTGTGCCACAATCACCGGAAGGTCCCTCGAGGTGGAATCCTCACATGCAGCTGTGGGCCTTCTACGGCCTCTTATTATCACTAACCCTGACTATCACATAATCATTCCTGTGCGAACTGCGAACGTCGAAAACTTGTGCTCTGTTGATGAAAAAATGAACACTGAACCTAATTTGCTTTCTTCAAGGTTTTTTTCCAAAAGTCCCCTGACTCTCTGGCGAAGAACCAGGGGCGAAAACCAAACAATACTCCCGAAGGAGTTCTGCTCCCCGAAGGAGTAACAACGTCCCCAAGGGACAAACTTTGACTTAACTGACACCACCTGACAGTGGTCCCGTTCTAGACAGTGGTCCCTTTCTTCAAGGTCGTGTATAGTCCAAAAATGTTACCAAAATGACAAGCGCATACTGTATCTACCGCATAACCTAAAGTACCAGAAAGGGTGGGGGTGAGGTGGGCATGAAAAAAAGTGGGATTAACAAGAATGCAAAGCTATCATCAATTCACAGGATGAAAGGGGAAACACGGGGGATTGCTGGTTCCTGCTTCCGGTGTTCTAGAATAGAACACTTATTTAAATAATTATTTTCGATTTATCGCAGTTTCTCTCGCTGCTTTTCCTGATCTTCAATATGCTGGTGTCTGCCTATAATATAGAGGGCGACAGCAGTTTCGTGTACGTCATTGTTGCTCTTATCAACATCGCCCTCTTGCTGTTGGTATCAGGTAAAAGTCTTTTGTAATTTGTTGGTTATATTTGTGGGTTCTATATGAAATTATTAAAGTTCTTTTTTGAAATCTGTGAACAAAATCAACACTTGAGGCTGTATACACCCTCTATTGGTGATGAGAGTCTTTTCATTAACAGCTACACTGAATAGGTTCCCATTTCACACCCTCCGTCATGAATTGCTTATCCACATATTTCAACTCAAGTTGAAAAATATATAAATATTACCTCAGTACGTCCTGATTCCTATGACTGTGTATACACTATAATATTACCAAATATTCTTATATAAACTTGTTTCTCTCTCCAGTGGACGCCTTGATAAAAATGTTCACAGTATGTAAGAAGGCGTGCCTGTCGATAAAGTCGAGTGCTCCTGAGCAGCAAATTCAAGCCTCTACATGTTCCTATGATGAAACTGACGAGACGATCCCATTGTGCCAAGGAGGGACAAGAGACGATGTAGAACAGGAGAATGAAACCCACTTTATTGAAAAGGATGGGTCTAGAAACGTCCAAACCGTACCTTCCCTCTCTTGCCAGTTTTAAATTGGCCAACTCTGGAGTGAATTTAGGATACTATGTGGCCTACCATATCAGTTGCACTCTAGCGATAATTTGATTCATTATTCTCAATAATTTTGTTAACATTTTGCACTAGAAGTAAAGAGTACTTCGAATTAACTGAATGCAAAATAAATATCATACCACCATGTGATAATAATACAATGTGGTAATTACATGAGTCTCAATGGGAAAGGACGCATTCAAATTTCTTGTTTCCAAACTGAAGTCCCCAATTGTTAGGTCAACTACTTAGACGAACAGTATGACAGAGATTAATTAATAGTTCCTTTTATATTTCATGATATTCCAAATGTACTGCATCGTTGTTGTCAAAACGGCTGAAGTAACTTTACAAATGGGAATATTATGAGATCGAAGATGCATCATATCCTGTAAATACAGGTTTACATAAAGGGTTCAAACAATATCCACCTATTGGTGGAAACACCTGGGTTAATGTCTTCTCACTTGGATTACAATATATCAAACAAAATAAGCCAAAGTGAAATAAAAAGAAAAGAAAAGAACTTTGCAAGATTTTTTGCAGCATTGAAGGGCCACATGGCTGCATATGCATGCAACTCTTTAAATATAATCTATTTTACACACCGAAAAGCTACTTTTTTGAAATACTGTTAAGTTTGGTTTGTCTGCAACGACCTAAGCTGGGTAATATAGCGCAGTCCGTGGATAGGACTAGAAGTTGTACGGTGTAAGACGGTATGACTAGGGGTGAAGACAAGATGTGCGACTTGTCCACCTTTGGAAACTTTTGGGAGGAAATTTCTACGCACACTGTGCACTATTCTTGGGCACACTATTCTCTTTTTTACCTTTCAAAGGCTTTGGGTCTATTGTCGTTCATTTCATTTGTTCGTTCATCCACTACAATGAACAATTTTACAACGTTTACAGTGGTACAATTATAGTGACATTAATCATAACAGAGAACAGAAATGAACTACAAAACAATCGTGGGGAAAATTTTTGCATCATTTCCAACTGATCACCTTGAATAAGAGGGCAGGTAAAAGACAGAAAAAGAGCTTGGTGCAGTCACAACATGAACATGGTTTGTGAGACTGTATATGGGAAGGGGCGAGAGTTGTGGTAGGGCAGGGGTGGGTAAATATAGCCCAGAGGTGATGCATACAAAAGTTGAATTAATTCGACCAAGGACAAAATGTGCTTACATGCAAGAGGACCTTTTCAGGAGTTTACTCAAAAGGCTGGGTGTGGTTGTGGACAGCCCTAAGGGTTCGCTATCAGTACACATGAACGTTTTGGCAATACAGCTGAGCTATAACATTTCGAAGAATGTCTATACATCTGCATCAACTATAAGGCATTATTTCAGATGTAAGAGATTTTACAAAAATTGACTTGATCAGCTGCAGAATATTTGACATCTGAAGTTTCTTTTAGTTTCCCATGGAAAATAAGGTTAAACCTAAAATTTCATTTCTGGTATCCATAAAGTTGAGCTTAATATAAGCAATATGGCAAAATTTGCATCCAATCCATATGGGCGGTTCTTCAGATAAAGTTATCACACTTTCAACCCAAAATGAACTCGAAGAAACCATGGGAGAACATTAGTATCTCTCATTCAACACCACTGTTATATTATTCTGTAAATTATAGAACCACTTGTCTCCATTGTAATTCCATCCTAACATACTGTGACTGCATAAGAGTCATGGGAAATTACAAATTTCACATTCCCTATGGGGAACTCATATCCTTATTTACTTCAAGGACGGATCAGTAGACTGAAAAACAAAGAAAAGAAAGCATCGATCATCAATTGAAGGAGACAACATTTCTGCTTGCCTCAAGTTCACTTGGGTTACAAACATAGTAACTTGGTCTGCTAATAATATCTCAAGAATGACACCGGAAATGAACTACAATTTCACAAGTATTGTTGGAGTTAAAGGCATATTCCATTGGCCTTTCACAAGAGTATCGCGTGAATAAGAAAAAAATCCACTTCATGTCCTCCAAACCCTGTAGCAATACTCTATTCCTAGCTCGAGGCATCTCATTTTAAAGATTGGTTACTTTTGTCAAGAAATACATCTAGTTCTCATCAAGAATGCAATGTAAAATGGGTACAATGATTCAAATTCCTTTTGTTATTCTTTACAATTGAATGTCCAGTTTGTCATTGAAACTTAATACTGTTTGAATATTTAAATATCTTTCTGAGTAGATCTAGCATAAAACTACACCATATGTTGGGCAGGGTTGGCAGTTTTTGCCACAGGCGGTCTTTACCAGTGGTTTTTACTGGTAAAACCTGGTTTTTGCCTAAAAAATGGGAGAAACGGTAAAACCGTATTCTGCTACATTGAATAAAATGTTGTTAACAAGTACTGTTCTAGCCATTTTGCAAACCAACTTTTTTAGGCTTTTCCTGTTGGTATGTAGTTGCTTTGTTTGTGGTAACACTTAACATGTTAAGGCTTACAGTACTGACTATCGTAACAACCGTATATTTTACTCTTTCTTCTGTGTTTGACAAGTTTTAGTGCTCACTTTTTAAGCAGAATGGAAAGTGTAAATGAATGTAAATAATTTTATCTCAACTGTTTTATTCATCATTGCAATGGGGTACAACAACTGCACTCTCTAAATTGCCAGAAGAGGTTTTTTTTTTCATTTTCTCCCAGTTTTTTTTCAGTAATAACCAGTTATTACTAGTTATAACCAGTTTATACCACTGTCTTGGTAAAAACAATTTTTTTCCAGCAAAAACCCAACCCTGATGTAAAGTATGGCATACAAAGTTGTTGAATATTCCCTGCAGCAGTGTCAATATTGTAGAGAAGTACAATGCCATGTCTAATCAATGTGCCACGATGGCATCACGGATTTCAAACAATGCACTGTATTTCTGGAAAAAATAACATTTCTATGAACATTAGAATCTTCCAAATGTCACATGCTGTTTAGATTGGTTTTCACCTAATAATACAGGAAAAATTTCTGCATTTTTTGAAGTCATTGAATTCCTCTTTTACATATCAATCAGACCACCTTTTCGCTTAAACCCTTCAAGTGGTTTAACATTTATTGAAAAGACAACTTCAGCAAAAAAATAGCAATATATCTTTAGTAGTGAATTTCTTTCACATTTTTAAGAGCAAACTTTAATACTGATTAAAACAGTCATTTGATAAAAGCATGCAGATAGAAAAAATCATCTTTACAAACCATGTGAGTGATCAAAACAATACATTTCATCATACTTGAACAGGTAATAGATATATGACCTGAGTAACGTAAAAATTATGTTAACTAAGTGTAAACAAGCTATACTTCCAGGAATGTAAAAGATAAAAACATATCCCATTATACTTTAATAATGATCACATGCATCACAAGCAAACTTTCATTTTGTTTGTGCTCATGACAGATGGTATAAAATAAACATATCAGAGTATTTCCAGTGGCATTATGTTTTATTTGTTTGGCATGTTGGAGGCACATATGGAGGGCCTGCACATGTTTTGCACCTAACAAATGCAAGAGTTTTAGCACCAAAAACTTCTTATGAAATGGACAGAGCATCCTGCACCAACATCCTATACGTGGAGTTGTAACACTTTATGTTGACCTAGGCTTACCTTCATCCTTTGCTTTCTGTGTAAAGTTTGTACTGGCTCAAGTGGTTCAGTATCGACAATTTATGCTCAAAAATTTGGAATTTTCAAATAAAATGCAAGACTCAAAAAAATCAATGAACAGTGTGTGAAGCAATTTAATATTTTTCTTTACTAATGTTTGTATTTTGTCTAAAATATGACAAATTCATTGTCAAATCACACAAATGACAGTAGCCCGACAGCCATCTTGTTAAGAATAAATTTGTTTGAATGGTAGCAACACATTTGTTTATATGTGATCCTCGATCTATGTGTATAGGATGTCTGTGAGTAGCACCCATACATGGTATGTTGTATGCACACCAGTGACATCACTGCATGACATCAATTACTTAGTCACCTTGTGTATGCTTGTACATCAGCATCTCACTTATTTCCATAACAATGCAGCTTTCTTGCATTACAATCAAAAAACCTGACTTTAATTGGTAAAATCGGTCTATAGTGGAGTCCAAAAACATGTGGGGTGGAGCCCAAATACATCCTGGAAACAACAAAAAAAACCCCTAAAATTGCATTCAGATGAGCAAAATATGTTTGGAAACAACAGACAACCACTCCCGTAATTCTTATCACACGATCACTAACAGAAAAGGGCCTCATCACTGAGTGAATCCGAACAAAAGCTGCTTTATACGAATATACATTAACCTTTGAAACAATGTTTGCTTTAAGAGAATGGCAGAAATGTTGTCCTGTAATTTCTGAAGCTTTTTTGTTGTTTACTGTGCAAATTTGCAACACACCCCCTTGTTTTTGGATGATTGTGATTAGTAATGCATTTAAAGCTCAACTATCAGTAACTTACACTAACATAGCACCCAAAAATGAAAAAGTATTTCAGACACTGGTCTATAGAGTTAGCACTGTCAATAAATAGAACTCAAAAAGGTTGTATAAAAGGTTTCTTGACAAGCTGGCCATAAATTGTGATGATCATTTAGCCCTTCCTCTACTGAAAAGTGATATACACCTATTGCATAATAACCAAAGACGGCTGGCTGAAAGGTTAAACAAAACAACAAGAGACTAAAATAGTAAATCTCATTGAAAGACCCCTTGTAAGTTAGGTATCCTCACCTTCACTTACTCTCTGGTGTACAATGGAATGTTTGCTTAATACCAGGGTCTCTGATGATTACGCTTGTGGATCATCTGTTTGTCACATAACATTCACAAGCATACAAAATGTAGATGGGGATGGGGGGTGGGGTGGGGGATGGGGGGTGTCAATGACCCCCAGATAGCTTTTCAATGTACAATACATGATGACAATTTTGCCCCAAATCATAACTTTTTCAAAATATTTTCTGGTGGGGGAAGGGGAATGAAGGAATAGTATGTTCTGTTAACTCCTGGAATGGATCACATTAACAAAGGTACCGTCATTTTGCAAAGGTCGTCTGTGACTAGCTTCCCTTTCAGGAAATTAAAAGAGAAGACCAAATATATTGAAATCAGATGAACTTCCACACAACAGGTCTACAGATGATGGGACTTGGACCTCAGAGATTGAAACTTGAAGGTTGTGAAGAACTTGGCCAGAACAAGAAGTAAGTTCAGGAAAAGAATCATGCTCATGACAATGACGTAATGGCTGATGCTGAAAAGAATAACGTTGAAACAATCCTTGCAGAAGTCATAATATTCATTAAGATGGAATATTTGAGCAGCTATTCATAGTTCCTTGTCAACTGTTGACATATTATATGATAACCATAGGACACATGACAGATTAGCACAATGGCTTAGCTGTACAAATGTCACAATTTGTTCCAACTTTGTATGATACAAATGCATCTCACTTTCAAGAGTACTGCCATTGCAAACTGCAATACAATATGATATCACTTGTCTCAAGATACCAACTAAAAATATTTGGAAGTAAAGGTTTAGCTCTTCTCTCTTGACTACTGATGACAATCATATCAATAAAGCTACAGTGTGTCTAGTTCTTGTATTATGAGAAAAAAATCCCTCGTAACTGGCTTCATACTTTTTTTTATTTCCTGATCTCACTGCACCACCCTTCCACCTTAATTGTTTATCTTATATGCTACATATGCCTTCACTGTAAAACCATATTTCACCCCTCATCTATAGACTGTGAGGTTTGAAGCAAAACCACAGAATATATCAGGGTATCAAGGCTCTGTACAGACTGACAAACTCCTGATGTGCTTTGGGGATGGGAAGGCTTGTTTGCGACTGCTTAACCCACTTACACAACTGACAATATCATGGTATACACAGCATTTTTGTGATACTAATGCTATTTAAATTGCCTGCTAGAAGTATGCACAATAGATGCTGACATTCATCTTCAAACTCCCCCTACCCTCTCTTATTTCCTTTTTGACATTGAAATTTCCTAAAAGGAAAGATTTCACATCACCAATCATTTCTTCAATATGGTTCAAAGCAAGGAAAAGTGGGGTGAGGGGTGGGGTGGAGTTCCCATACCTCAGTGAAAGGGTTGATATTCTAAAACCAATTTTAAAAGTTCCAATTTACCTTGTTCCAATTTCTAACCAGCTGCCAGAATCTCTGACAAGGAAGAAGAATTGTAAAGCCATGGCATCAGACATAAGCAGCACCACTAAAAAGAGACTGGCGGTGGGTACCCGCAGCACCACGTGGATGGCATGGAAAGTACATGTTACCAAAATGAGAAGAATAGCAACCTAAAAATAAAAAAGAAAGCAAGCTAAGATTAGAGTAAATTTACACAGCTTGCACCTACATGGCAAAAGAAGTTTTATTGTATAACATTATTTAATACTTATATATCCTTGAACTCTGCCATTGGAAAACAAGGATTTGAAGGTGCTGGCTGGCATTAAGCATACACTAGAATGCATGTGTGTGTGTTAGGCTTTGTATGTGTAAATAATGCTGAAGTGCAAATGTAGGCAGAAAAGAGAACTAGAACACCAACGGTGCAGAAGCTCACATCTGTCAAACTTCAGTCTCAGCAAACAGTTATTCCAGGAAGGTAATATCTTTAGTGGCAGTAAGGTATGCAGGGGCGCAAATCCCAGGGGGGGGGGCAAGGGGGCCTTTGCCCCCTCAAGTGAAAAAGTGTGTGGGGGGGCCAAACCCTAATTTGGCCCCCCCAAAAATGCGAATAGCAATACTCATTTTTTTCGCTGCTTGGTCACTTCTGACATCCCTTTGATAACAACACATGGCAACAATACAATTATAGGCTATAACTGACACAGTATTTGAATGTCTGTTGACCAAGGCTGTATGGAATATCATCTGAAGCTGAAACCTGGCACAGACGAATCAATTTTCAGTCGAAAACACTTAAGACATGTGTTAGTTATACCTTCACTTCGTTTCCTAATCTAGGCCAGAGCGATCTATCTCTGCATTTTGTGCCCTGGTTCGTGAAGCACATCAGTAGTATTAATTAACTTTGTGCCCTAACTAACCCTTTTGACAAGTGTAAATGTTCTAAAACCCAGGAGCCTTTACACTAAGAAAACTTCCATTCGAAATAATCTTTCTGCAGCTTCTGAAATACTAAAACCCAGGAGCTTCGCCCCCTGGACCCCCACTGGCGCTTTGCCCCTGGACCCCACCAAGGGCCCTAAGGCAGGCTCCTGGACCTCACCCACGAGGGTTTTGCACTTCGCGCTTACGGTGCGCTACGCGTGCACAGTTTCGAATCCATGCATACACCATATTCGTTTTTGCCCCCCACTCTCAAACAGAGATTTGCACCCCTGAAGGTACAGTATGTATCATTCCATAAACCCCAAGCAAACATGGAACCCAGTAATAGATGCCCTAAATTTTGAGGCTTTACTTAAAGCCAGCTTGCTTAAAACGTACAAACAAAGTTATTAAAAATCAATGATTTTGACTTCAAGTGACCCCTGATGACCTCCACATCATTTGGCACCAACAGTGATTACACACACCAAGTTTGGTTTCCATCCAGCTTACAGTACATTTACAAAGAAACTTCAAATCAAGGATTTCCCCCTTTTGACCTCTAATGACCCTTAAATGACTTTGAATCCTAAATCTGTGTACACTGTGAAAGGAGCACTACCTGAGGAACATTATGACCAGCTTTCAAGAACATAACCTGCTTTGGTGAGAAAGAAAATACATTTTTTGAGATTTTCACATAATACTGTAGCCTGTATTGACCCCTAAATGACCTTTGACCTTCACTTCCTGTTAGTCAAAAGTTGTCCCACACCCACTGATCACTGTACCAAAGTTTCATCAAATCCTTTGAAAAAATGAATGTTTGAGAGCTCACTGAACAATTGTTGACAGACATGATAGATAGAGTGATAGTCCATGGCTGATTGCAATCACACTGGCAGCTATGTAGCCTATAGCTGGTTTGAGATTAGGATCTACTTTTCAAACTTGATAATTATCGCAATGTGGTGATAGTGTAAGCACCCATTATCAACATTCTTGCTAACCAGTCCTGATGTCATCTGTTTGTAAACAGGAATGACTCCATACCTGTAAACATTATTGTTTGATTGTTTACAGGAAAATAATGGGTAATGGGATTAAAACATTTATTCAATCATTTACTTTTG
Source organism: Holothuria leucospilota (assembly GCA_029531755.1). NCBI lineage: Eukaryota > Metazoa > Echinodermata > Holothuroidea > Aspidochirotida > Holothuriidae > Holothuria > Holothuria leucospilota. Next base: position 35,857,439 of record CM055965.1, on the reverse strand, counting down.
TCTATACAGTTATGTAAATGTTTGAAATCCTTTCCAGATAAGCACTGCAGTAGACAGGGGCGGATCTAGGATTTTTCGTTAGGGAGGGCGCGCTGACGGTCGATCATCTGCCTGAACGAATATCTAAGCGGAGTGCCACCATCAGTTGGCACGGAGCGTACAGAAAATTTTGAAAAATCGCGACCCCACAGATAGCCGGAAATGGCATTTCCCAGGGTTATAAGTAGAACCTAAGCAGTCGTAACTTTGAGCTTTTGTTTGCCAAAAAAATGTTCCCTTCAATTAAAAGTGAGAAAATTGCAAAAACTTGCTTCATGAACTAAACCAAAATTTACTTGATCTTGACTTAAGCTAAGATCACTCTTTAAACACTTTTGATAAAATATCTTTCCAAAAATATGTCGTAATGTTATATGTCCGGAAAAAGTGGTCTAAAGATAAGGGGGATCCTCACACAAGGTACAGAGAGGAGAATCTTTCCTTTTTAATTTTTAATAAAAATTCGTTACAACCTATAATTGGATGAACGTTAAAAAAACCTGAAAGAATGGAATTTTGGGGTCTCCAACAGCTTCAAAGACGATGGTGAAAATATCTGACCAAGAATACGATGCACTGCTGTAAGATTCATATTTGAGATCGCAGTAGCTTTTAAAGTATTTTGTTTGATGAAATATACCACTTTATTGTCATGTGCATGAGAGATAAACATTGTCAAACGCTATGCGTTATCATTGATTTCATTAGTGGCATGTAGATTCAGTCTCCACTCCCTCGGGATAGCAGAATTTTTCCATAATACAATGTAAAAGGAAAGATACCAGTAAAATTATATTTATCTCAGAAATCATTCTTATTAAGCACTCAGTCGACTCTCTCATTAAAAAATTACTTTGTAAGTTTTAGTGACCATGAGAGCTCTGGCATAGATAAGTTTATTGTCAATTTTAATAAGAATTATTCAAAATATATTGATTAGCATACACATCCGGAGGGCGTAAAATAAGATCAAGTGCAACAGACATCATAAATACTTGTTTTCAATGACAACATATTCATTGGAAAGGTTACATTAAAACACATATATTCCGCCATATTTCTTGAGCTTACTATCAAACAAAACTTTCCAAAAAGCAAAGCCATCCTGAAAATAATTTTTCCCTCATTTACACTTTAAGCTATAAGCAAAAGGGAATAATTCGACCATTCCTAAACCACCTTCACATTTTGCACATATTAGAACAGAACGTTTCCCCTAATTGTCTGGTTTGTGTGACCAAATAAATTTATATAAAATACTCTCTAGTTCATGAAAAACTCCACATCTGATGAACCCAAATAGCAGATGGATTGTAAGAAAAAGTTTAGTGTTCTACATAAAGCGTGGTCTGAAATAGGGTTGTGTTGAGTCTACAGGGGATAATTATGATACATAGTCCAAATAGTCTAGCTTTTCTCCCTTTATTCCAGTCTCTCTACGGTAGCCATCTTGTCAGGGGATGGTGCTCTTTAAGAACACATATATAAGGTGGCATAGGATATATGTGGACCTTGGATACTACATTTCTCCCCTTCTTAAGAGATAGCATTCTTAACTTTTTTTTCCAACATGAACAAATGAAAAATTCTTAAGAGGAAGTCTGGTCTTACCTGTGATGAAATGTCATGGTACCATTAAATGTTCTCACTCACCCTGTTCCCTTTTTTTTCAAACAATCATTTTTCCAAACAATCATTTTTCACCCAAACAATCATTTTTGTTCAAACAATCGCTTTTTCAACCAAACAATCATTTTTCGACCAAACATTCATTTTCCCAAACAATCACCTTTTGACCAAACAATCACCTTTTGACCAAACAATCATTTTCTGACCGAACAATCGTTTTTCGAGCAAACAATCATTTTTCGAGCAAACAATCATTTTTCGAGCAAACAATCATTTTTCGAGCAAACAATCATTTTTCGAGCAAACAATCATTTTTCCTTTCTGTTTGAGAAATCAGCTTTTCATTATCTTCAAAAAAGAAAAAAAATCGTTCAGTTCAAAGTAAAGAGTTCAACTTTGCATAATGCCTTAACTACAGATACTGTACAATATGATGCTTGACAATAATTATTGACCTTCATCGGGTGGACTACCTCAGGTCAAGGGGATTATTCTGCCCCGTTGTGCCGCTGTGATCAGTTTAATGGTTCTTGCTTGCGGCATATAAATCATAAGTTTCATAATTTTCTGTCTTCTTTTTTTTTTTTTTTGATTAACAAGTAATTGGTTATTCTTGGTGTGAGGTATCCTCTAGAGTCAACATAGTACATAATCTTTTAGATGTGAGGGTTGACGTATGGTTCTCCTCGGACGTGTGCTAACCGTAGTGTCACCTGCGTGATCTGGTGATGTGGCACTTTCTGATTGATCAATCCCCGTGGGTTGAGTGTAGTTTTCTGGTTGGTCAGGTTTATGCGGTATTCCTCGGAGGAGTTTTTCTCGCCAGTCCTCGTTGTCATCCTGATTGCAGATAAATTGGCCTGCCTGTTTGAATTTGGATGCATCACGATAAACTTGTCGTCCGTCAGATACTCTTCTGGCTGAAATGGATGATCCATCAATACGATATATAACATAGAATGCCGGTTCGTATGCTGTTGACCATTTGTTTCTTTTCTGTTGTCTAAACAAGACATAATCTCCAACAACAAATGTGTGTTCTTTGACGTTGCGGTGTCGTTTCTCGTTTGACTTTTGTTTAAAGTGTTTATCGTTTTCTGTAATTTGTTTTTCATCAGGTTCAGCTGCCGCTTCTTGTTGTGAGTGATCAAGTTTAGTACGGACTGTTCTCTTATTTAGAGCTCTGTACGGTGTTTCTCCAGTTGCTGGGTGTGGTGTTGATCTGAAACCCATTAACATTTCTTGTAGTGCAACATTTGTGTCTCTGCCTTGAAGGTGTGCAATCTGTTCTGTCTTGTTCAGCAGTTTCATGAAACTTTCTGCTTCACCATTTGCTCTAGCATGCTCTGGGGTTACCGGGTGATGGGTGAAACCCTCTTGACTGGCAAATTCAGCAAATTCTTTGGAGCTGAATGGTGGTCCATTGTCCGTCTCCACTCTCTTAGGTATGCCTTGGTTTGCAAATATTTTCTTCAACTTATCTCGGGTTGGTTTAAATGCTGTGGAATATAGTCTTTCCACTTCTGGATATCTGGACCTTTTGTCAATAACAACTAAATTGTAGTGACCATCAGGGTATGGTCCTCCAAAATCTATGGCAACAGTGTCCCAAGGTTCATCTGGGATTTCCATAGTCTTAATTGGCTCTTGCCTGTGTTCTTTTGTTGTGACGCCACACTCAAAACATTGTCCAACAATCTTTTCTGTCAATGTTCCCAGTCCTGGAAACCAATATTTTGCTCTGAGCATTTTCTTTGTTTTAGTCATGCCTAAGTGGCCCATGTTGTCAGCAACATTCACAACTTTTCTCTGTAAAGATGTTGGTATGATGATTTGGTGAAGTCTGAAGATTAGACCTTCTGCTTCATAAAGCTCATCTCTTATGTGGTAGAAAGGCATAATATCAGGGTCTTTCTTGTACTGGTCCCAATCATTGCATTTGATACGTTGCTTGACTTTTTGTAACTGATTGTCCTCTTTTGTGTGTTTCAGGATCTTGTCAATTACAACTGAATGCTCATCTGCCACAATTTGTCTTATAATCAATTCTGTTTCATCATCATCGGTTTCCTGCATTGGATGTCTAGACAAGAAGTCAAGGGGATCCTTCTCGTCTCTGCCTGGCTCATAAACCATCTCATAATCCACGTTCTGCATGTCCATGACCCATTTCTCAATTCTGGGGGGTAGCTTTGCTGTGGGTTTGGTGAACATTGGGATGAGCGGTTTGTGTGCTGTCACAATCTTGAATCGTGGAGCTCCAAGGAGGTATATGCTTAACCTATCCTTGGCCCACTTTACGGCAAGGGCATCTTTTTCTGTTTGGCTGTATCTTTTCTCAGTTTCTGTCAGGGTTCTGCTCACATAATGTACTGGTTGGATACCTTTCTCAGTCTTCTGGAATAGACCTGCTGACAGACCTTCATTGAAACTTGCCTCTGTTCTGACAATAATTGGTAATCTCGGGTCAAAATAAGCCATGGTTGTATCACTGGTGATACTATCTTTGAGGGCTTGGAAAGCCTTTGAATGCTTGGCTTCCCATTTGAACGTGACATTTTGATGTGTCAGTTCTCTGAGGGGTGCTGTCAGGTCTGCATAGTTGGGTATAAACTTTGATAGGTATCCGAGCATTCCGAGAAAACTTCTGACAGCCTCTTTTGACCTAGGTGCTTTTGCTTCTTTCACTGCCCTGATCTTCTCGTCAGTAGCTTTGAGACCATCTTTTGTGAATTTATACCCATAAAATTCCAGCTCTGTCACACCAAATTCACATTTTTCCCTGTTGAATGTGATATTGTGCTCTGCTGCTCTTCCCAGTACTTTGCTGAGAGTCTCATTGTGTTCATCTAAAGTTCTTCCCCCCAGGAGGATGTCATCTCTCTGATTCAGGACATGTGGGATGTCTCCAAAGATTTTATAGACTGCTTCATCAAACAAGTCCTGAGATGATTTGGCACCAAATACAAGTCGTTTTGGCCTCATATTGCCCCATGGTGTGCTGAATGTGGCAATTTCTCTGGAGGTAGGGTCTAGCATTAATTGATGGTAGCCTTGCCTCATGTCTAACTTCGAAAATACTTTACAATCATGGAACTTGTACATGAAATCCTCGACAATTGGGGCTGGGGTAATCCTGTTCCTTTCCATGCATTTGTTAGGAACTCTTAAGTCAATGCTTGCCCTGATTTGGTTGGGCTTCAATTTGTCTTTTGGGATGTTTCTGAACCTGGGTTTGGGCTGTACTACCATAGGTGAGCACCATGTTATGGGTTCGCCCTCAGGGACCTGTTCAAATATATCTTCCTTTAATCCCTGATCTAACCATTCTTTTAGTGGCTTCTGTAGGTAATACGGCACGTGACGTGGTCTCTGTGCAACAGATGAAGTATTCGGTTTCATTGTGAATTTTCCTGTTACACCCTTCATGCAGCCAATATTCTGGAAAACCTGATCATACTTCTTCAGGACTTCCCGGGCACTGTTTGCTTGGTCACCTGATGCCGTCTTTCTGGCATGCACCTCATCTGTTGTCGGACTTTCAACTTTAAGTCTGCCCGTTGGGTCAATTTTCAGCATGCCTAGATCCAATAGTGTCTGCTTACAGAGCAGTGGAGGTGAGCCATTCCTCCCTCTGACAACAATAACCTTGGTTTGGGTCCCCCTTGTCTGGTTTTGGATCATGGTCTCAAATTCTCCCTTGACTTTGAGTCTGCCTTGGAGAGTTGAAACTTTAACTTTACTTTTCTGCAGTTGTATGGGGTTCTTTGTTCTATTCTTGAATGCCTTAAATTGGTGCTCATCCATAATATTTCCCGTGGCACCACTATCTGGCTCTGCATATATGCCAACATCATCAAAATGAACTAGCACGGTTTCCTCACCCTTTGTGTCGCCCTGGGCCGTGCGGACATTAAGGTGTTTTTCAAAATACTCATCATCCTCTGAGCTCGTGTTACTTTCTGTTTCCACCTTCTTTGCCTTTGTTTGTTTTGATCTATGACTGTTGTGGGGCTTTCTGATTTGGGACTTCTTTCTACATACCTTGGCGAAATGGTTTCTGCCCCCGCAATTTCTACAAGTCTGGCCATAAGCCGGACAATCTTTGCCAGGTGGGTGCTTGTTTCTGAGCCCACAGTACATACACTGTGGTAGGGGGTTAGATTTCATGGGCTTTGTAGGTTTGAATTTTTGTTGCACTGTTTTGTGTGCTTCTACAGTGCTGCTGGTGTCTGACGTATCCCTCATTTCTTTGACTTGCCCCTTTGTCTCTTCGAGTTGTGCAGCTTCTTTAAGAAATGTAGGTAAATCCCACTTCTTACTAATTGCCTTTGTTATGAGGTGCTCATTTGGGATCGTCTGAATTATGTGTTCTAAGATTCTCTCATCTTGATTGTCGAAGTTACAATCTGCAGCCTTCTCTCTAAGCCTGGATGCATACTGGACTGTACTTTCATGTTTCTGGGGCCTAAGCTTAAGGAATACGTAACGAGCATGATGCTTATTGACTTGGGGCTTAAAATAATTATTGAGCTTGCTGATCAGCTTATCGTATACGTTACGTGTATCTCCGGAACCATCCGAGCTGGCTGCTGAAAGGCCTGGCTGGTTTTCTGTGGTTTCTGGCAATGATTTTTCCAGCCTGCAAAGTTCTTTGCCCCCAAACATTAGTATTGCATCTTTCTTATCCTGTGACTCTGTAATTTTGAAGAATCGAAACTCTCTTTCGATGCTTTCTAACCAATCTGTCCACTGCTGACCGACTTTCAGCGGATTATCGTGAGGAACAAATGGTTGTGCACGAAGTGTACGGTTGATAGCAGCATGCATGGTGTAACGTTACACTGTGTATCTATTACGAATCTCAATCACAGAATGCGTGTATTTCTATCTGAGAAATTCTCCTCAATCGTGACTGTTCGTACAAATTTTCTGTTCTCAAACCGTACAATGGATTCTTAGTTACCGTCCTTGTCGCCAGTGTTGAGTCTACAGGGGATAATTATGATACATAGTCCAAATAGTCTAGCTTTTCTCCCTTTATTCCAGTCTCTCTACGGTAGCCATCTTGTCAGGGGATGGCGCTCTTTAAGAACATATATATAAGGTGGCATAGGATATATGTGGACCTTGGATACTACAGGTTGAGACCTTCGATATCACTCTATTGACATTTTATCGGAAAACTTGAAACTGTGTGCTCTAAATTTCTTTTAGTTTGTAACAATTATAATTACATAGTTTGAAAATGATAAGATAATACAGCATTATGTAGAAACAAGTAGGCTAAATGATCTATTTAGTGAAAGTAAAAAGTAAGCTTTGGAAAATTTTAGGGGGGTGCGCGCCGGGTGCGCCCCCGCCTAAATCCGCCACTGGTAGAGTAGGGAAAACAAGCCAGTGAGCCACAACTGGAAAAAAGGCCGTGGCTGGCCCGACTTAAACCAACTGGTCAGAAACTGAGCCATAAAACCTCATCTAACTCTAACTCCAGATTACAACTATTTGTATAAAGTCTCAGATATCATCTTGATCAAAATGTGGAAATGCGTTTAAACTGTTAAAGAGGTACTTCATATATTTATACAGTGTTAAACTTTCAAGTAGATGCTTAAGTCAAAATAATTCCAAAGCCAGTGCTCATCTGCAAATTAGGATTGCAAATAACTTTGAGGGAGAATTTAGGTCCTTACCATGGCAGACAATGTTAGTGTAACCATTTTCCTACTTATGGTTTAGCAGCAAAAGCATATTTTACCCTACTCTCATAAGGGTTGTTTCCCTGTTACATCACAAATCTTTCAGGTTCTTGAAGGCTCCACAGAGTGTAGCATTCTGCTATTGTACTTTGGGGATGGTAAGGCTTGTTGATGATTGTTTCACATATAAAGCAAAACAACTGAGGCAGGTTTACACAAACAGTACAGTGGCCTACACAGCACTACCATGAAACTGATAATATCACTAGTCCAGCAGCCTTACACAATGTTAAAATTAATTGGCTTATTAGTAATATGCCAAATAGAAACAAAAATCATCTTCAAACTTCCCACAAATTTTCTAAATCCTTTTTTGGAACTGAAATGTAAATGTTGCATTCATTCCTTCAGTAAGGAAGGTTGGGTTGGGTTCCCTGGTACATAGTTAAAGGGGGTAAAAGGTTGCTTATGAGTCGACTCACCTTCCATAAAAGCAAAGTTCCCATAACAAAAGGGTTGAAGACTGTAAGGAAACAGTAGACTGCTGAGGGATCAAAGCTACAAAAAAAAAAAAAAAAAAAATTGTTATCATAATGCACAAAATTAGGACAGAGTCTGTGTGTATGTCATTACTGAAGTATAGAAAGAAGCATGCTACAGCAACATTATTAAAATATTTAAAAAAAAAAAAAACCAAAAAAATTGCAAGAATTCTTTGTAGCTACAATAAAAAGCTATTCTTTGTATCAGGGAATTGCTACTTTTTAAATGAAGTCCTTAACTGAAAAACAGTGTGGCAAAAATGTGATTACTGTATTAGACCAAGTCATGACTCAAGGGGCCCTTTATCTTATTAGTTTGTCTCCTTTCTTGCAATTAAGTATTTGAAGAGCTTCCTTTATCTTTATCATAAAAACTTGCAAGATTAAGGTGAAATACTTAAAGTATTCCACATAAGCATTAGCTTGTATGCCTAATTTTCAACCTATATCGACATCTATGTTTTAAGTTACCTCAAAGTGTTGACAAAATCCAACTGACACTACTAGGTCTATAATTTATACGAAGGTTACACTGTATCTTATGTCTGACTTTGTAGGTTATTAACAAAATGCTGGTACTACAAACAGCACCCTCATTGTTTTATAATTTATACCTATTGATAGTGCACCCTATAATCAATTACAGTGTGTTTGCCTTTTCTTAAGGACACACTGACAGCATAAACAGTGAAAAAAGGGCCTATTTATCTGAATCTGTCATTTAGTTCTGAAATATCAGTTGTAGTTCAAAATCAGCACACATTGAGTGAAATAATGGCTATCTGCAATACTAGTTACTACTAACAGCTGTATAACACTTAAATAGAAGAGTAGGAATTCTTTCTTAAAGGAGGCTTAGCAGGTTTAGGAAAGATGAGTCAATATGAATTTTCATTCACTGTATATTATACTTCAGTTTATTTTGTAATACTTAAGCTTAGACATCATACATAACTTCATTTTTGGTACTTACTTTTAATACTGGGGGGGGGGGGGGGGATTCGTATAAGTTAATTGCAACTTTTCCATTTCGTGATTCTGTCTGTATGTTTGTAAATTATCTTTCTTTTCTTTTGTTACTCTTTATGCTCATGTTGTAAATCAAATGTTACTTATGTTGTAATTATGAAAATAAAAGTGAACAAACAAACTTAGTAAAATCAGCCTCCATGACTAAAATGTTTACCCTAAACACGTTCCTCAGATTCCTGCCGTAAACAGATCATGCCTATAACTTTAGAACATGTACTGTTCCAGATTCAACACAAATAAAGGGGTACTACAGAGAGCACCTTCTGTAGCTAAGGGAAAATTATTTTCACATATTTAGCGTAATCAACCCCACAGTTCGTTTCATTTATTTATTTTACACAACATGTGATTCCAACATATTACAGTATAGTGCCAGATGAGATAATACATAAACATGATGTGAAGGAAGTAAGCTAAAAAACCCCTGGGGGCTTGTTGAGAGCTTACTCCCTATAGTAACAAATAGAGAAAAACAAACACACAATAAACTGAACAAAAGTTGCAAAGAAGATTTCAGTTAAAGGGCACATTAACATAACCCTGAACATCATCCATTAAATTTGCCAGAGTCCTTCTTTGTTACTGTAATTACCTTCCCACCTACCCCACCCCCCAAATAACCAAAACTAACATAAAGCACCATGCAGATTGATAAACTACAAATATAAATCCTATCCAAGGAAACATAGGGTGAACATGATGATGCATATTTTTCTGATAGAAGGGGAAAACAAATTGGAAGCATTTTATTCCTATGTATAAAGGAAATAGCAAATAGTATTTAAAGAGTATTTGCCCCCTACACAGGTGTTACACATGACATCCTACCTTTTTTAAATTTTCATGCTGACACTCCCAGTTCTTGAGCAGAAAAAGTGTTTACAGAAAGCACACACAGCAGGGCTAGTATACTGACCATGACCATTTTGCTTTCATACATGTCACTCCTTGCTATGCAATAATGGAGCAGACAGTATAGAAATGCACTGCTGGGTCCAATTGAATGGCTACATAGGACCCTATAGCTAGAATTGTGACGCAATGAACACTTTAAAGGCAAACATAGAACACAACAAACATAGAAATACATGAAGTGATGACATACATGAACCATATACAGTATACGGGGACAGCTCTCTGTTCCGACGTCTCTTTGTTCTGACAATTCTGTATGAGGTCAGTGTTAGGGTTAGGTTACTGACCTAACCCTTATCTTAACACTGACCTCAGTGTAGACTTTTCGGAAAATAGAGACGTCAGAATATAGAGGAGTAACCCGGTATACATTTAAATGAATTGAATCACAAACAGGAATGAAGGTGTACTGAAGTGTTACCTGTTTATACTAGCTATATTTCCTGTTCCAAAGAAAGCTGTCAATATGAAGAAGACAAAGAAGAAAGCACATCTAAGATCCACCTGCTCTAGCTTTCTGGAAGGCCCTCTATCCAGATTTGTGACATCACCAAAGGATATCTCCAGCAGCTACATTAAGTCAAAACATACAAATTGTAAAAGACAGAATATTATTGCTAATTGGCTGGTACATGGCAAGAGTTTGTTTACTCAAAACACACCAAAGATCCCCAAGTCGACCTGAGTGGTATCAGGGTGTGAACATGGGAGTATTATTCTCACAAAGTTATAGAAATATTTCCATAAATATTAGCTTTTCTGCATTTTCCATAATTTGAGTCCCCCCCCCCAAAAAAAAATAATGTTGGTGCTTATTAATGAAGTGATTTACACAAAATGAACAAGAGGGTCTGACCACATACTAATTAATAACACAGATTGCATTATCTTTTACATCTTTCATAATAACTGTAATACAAAATATCAAAATTCATACCATCTATATGGGTATGAAACAGATCCATTTGAAACAGAAGACAACAGTATTATTTACAAATTAAAGTGTGTTACAGTCCAGAGAAATTATCTCAGCACTTTACTTCCCAAATGAAACATCAAAGTTAATAACAAATAAATCAACATCCCTAGCAAATTCTTTTGTATTACTTTTTCGGGTAGAAACTCTCAGAAAGGATAGTTTTGCCACACTGAAAGATATCTGCAGGAATCTATGTCAACAACATCTATTCAAACACAAAATATGCTTGTAGTATATAAAATTGTCAAAATTTGAAAAACAAACCTTCGTACTGGTCATCTTTGAGCTCTTCTGTTCACATAGCAACCAAAAGAACATTACCACAGATAGGACCAAGCAGAAAAAACCTTCATGGCTGATCACTGGATATCAAGGTTTACAATGTGACTTGAAACAAAACTGAGTTCCTCGCATTTCATGTAACACAATTCCCTGATATGGCTATGAGCTTTCTCCAATAAATTTTCAAGATTCTGAGATAATAATTCCAAACTATATATCTTTTTGAAATGTCTGGTACAGTATGCTGGGTACAATGTTTGGACACGGGCAAAATATAACACACTCAGACCACTATTTTGTCTGGCCAACCAAATTTTCCGACCTTTTCCTGAAGTTGAGGTACTTTTCTCAAATTCACTGGCTTTGCATAACTGGAAAAAAGAAACTTATTTCCAAACTTCCAAGGTGGCTGAAAACTTTGCACTAACAGGCAACAGACACCAGACAATGCAGTTCTCTAAGGCACTTTGAAAACAAACATAAATTCCAGAAAAGCAAATGTTTTCGTCTTGACTTCATTTGAATAAAGTATCCAATACTTCTTTTGTACAACATATTGTGTTTTCATTCAAATTCTGGGGCAATTTCGATAACATGTAGCGATCATCGCTCACTCTGATTTTCTATCAGTAAACAAAGCATCCATTACAATTTACAGAGCAGCTTTTGCAGCAGATGACACTTTATTTTAGTGACCAAATCTGTATCAACTTTGAATTGCAAAGTTTGACCTGAAGTTGAGATAGATTTTTTTAGTAATGACTATCACAGAAGATACAAAGAAATTGCTACCAACGGATAACCACTCTCACCATTTGTTATAATTTCTAGTTTGTGAGTGATTTTGCAATCATCTTTACCCTAGTGAAATTGGATATTTGTCACGTCACTTTATCAAGAGATTTTTCCAAAGGATACGAGGTACTAAGAAGAATATAAGCAGAGGAAAATGCAAGACCTATGCTTAACAGCCTCGGGATCATTGCCATGGAAACCGCTGATGGAACAAAAAACGATGCCATCAATATACACCAGCTTAGTGTTTGATTGATAACAGGAAGTCCATTACCCTGGTCAATGCTTGACCAAGTAGAGTGCACAAGAAAGGTTGCCATGACGATGATAAATAACTGGACCCTGTAGACACCAGACGTGTAGGAAGGAGGTAGCTGATGTAGACAGAAAATGCCAGCTATGAAAAGACAGACTCCTGCTAGAACCCTGAAAATTCAAAAGAGATTCTGCAGTATATTACGGGGAAATCAACATACATAGCAAAGTCGACTTCAATTTAAAAAGTAAATGAAAAGTGTTTCATGAAAGCTGACAATCTAATCAATAAATTGATAAGACTGCATGGTGAGCATAGTTTAATGTTAGCTTGGCCCTGCCCTGGAAAATTCTGTATGGTTTCCTTGAAAAATACACAAATTACATCAAAGTCACCAAATAGGGCCTTGAGATGCAGCCTTAAGGGTCAAGCATCTTTGGGCAGCATTGGGTAATTGACATACAGTAACTTGTTGGAAAGAACACAAATTCACACTGTAGGATTGAACTTACACCAATGGAATGTTTGTATCTCTGCCAACAACAGGTAGAAGCGGAAACAGGGACAGGACAAGACAAGAGAAGAACCAACCAAGAGCAATCAGCTGCAAAGAAATGAATGAAAATATCAATAAGTAAAAATAAGACCTTGGGCATGATGTCACACAGAGGTCATTTTAAGAGGGCAAACAATGAAGCAATGGGGGGAGGGAGGGGGAGGAAGCAGAGAGGCTGATGAGAACCTGGGGTTTGAAATCCAACAGGGGAAATCTTTTGGCTGTGGGGGACCTTGCCATGAACTATTGTACTTCAAACAGATAATTTCCAGATTCACCTCAACTCATGCATAAACCATGTTAATATATCATTTTGCACCATTTTCTCTGGTTGAAGTGTTTAGCATTCATAACTGATGATTAACTTCAAGCAACACTGCCCCAATCACTTGTCCATGTAACTAACTGACCTGTTGACTGACTGAACTCAGACCTACTCTGTGTGGTTCCAAAGCTGGACCATGTGGTGTATTACTATAACACTGCTTGTTATGATCAAATATGCAACTTCACCATTTCCCACAACCAACTTCCCAATTCACCATCTAAAACTCTCAGTAAATACTGTTAAAATCAGATCTTAATAATTGTGGTATTCTGAATTCTTCATAAAAAATATGACATGGCAGTCTTTGAGGACCATGTGGGAACAAATTCTGAAACCTTTCTCAAAACTTAGAAAGACTCACTAGATGATTTCTTCTCATTGATGACAGTAGAGGCCACATTGCTATGGCAACAAGTCCGATAGAAATGACTTCTCTGTAGAAAAGGCTCAACACAAGTGTCTCCACTCCTAGCAAGCAGAGAATGCCATTAGTAAGGATACTTGAAAATCCACAGTTCTGTGAAACCTGGTGGAAAGCTGTTGTAAATGTCTTGTAACTGTGAAAAAAACATAAGGAAAGTGATCCTGTTTAACACAGTATGAGGATGTAAGGAAGTCTCAAACTTTTTGCAAGTTCCTTGAAAAATGTAAATAAGTTGGACACTTATTTAATAGCATACATGTGATCAGAGGAAAGGAAGTAAATTATGATGAAATAATGTTTATATTAACATTTTCATGATTACTGGAGTCTGACATTTAGATTTCTCGTCTCTTGCCACCGCTTGAAGAACAACCTACTCTTGTTCAAGGCAGTGCATGTGCTATAATTAAAGGTGCACAGTTATGGGATTCCTGCACCTGAGTTAACAATATCACAAACAATTGCCTGCAGGAAATTGCTGAAAAGTTTTATCAAGTTCCTACATCAGCAACCTATAAAACAGAAACACCTACAATGTAAAAATACCACAGAACTTAAAAAAGACCCACTCAAAAATATATCCAAACAGGAGATCCCTGTCATTTTCTCACACAAACACTGTGTCTGATCTGTGTCCCATGTGTCTGATCCTAAAGGCATTATTTCCTGCAGTTGTCACATGACTTTTAATTCTTCACAAAATGAAATTACTGGTTGACCTACTTGCATTTTGGGAAATTGATATCAACCAGGCAGACTAATTGCAGATCTTTGATGTTTCTTTATAATCTTGATACATATGTGAATGAAATACGTAGACAATTTTGGAGATGTAAACTTTATTCTCACAAATTTGTATGCTAAATTGACAATGAAAAAATATTCATCAAACTTTCACTGATGTCAAAGGTCAAATTAAATACTTCAGTTTTAATAGACATCAAAAGATTTTGGAAGGACTTTGCTAGTATTACATGGCATTTTGAAAACTTCAAGCAAATAGAAGTATTTTCCTGACAAGAATGACTCATCTCAAAACAGGAATACAGTATTTTAATTATTCAAAAAGATATTGAAAAGGATTTTGAAGGGCAAGGGATAACAAATGATTCTCTTTCAGTTTAGGATATTCTTAAGTGTTACTAGAATATTCTGTCAAGTTGTTAATTTCAGTTTTCTTTGACCTCATCTCTCTGAAATTTATCTTTTCTGTAAGCATACTCAGCTCACTGATCTCTGGTAATGTTTGTTGATTCACAACTTTCATGTCCACCTTGATCTTTGCTGTATGATTACTTAATATGCAATAAATCAATGGACAGGCCACTTGATCAACTGAGTGACTGGGGTACAATAGGATAAGGCTCCTCACTAAGTTAACAGACCTGAAATACTTGTCATTTGGGCCACATGGTGGGGTATGAGATACACTACCTACGGTCAGTTTCACAGAATCTATTTCAGTAGACAATGAAACAGCAATGTCATATTTTACCTGATAGCAATTCTTAACAGAATGTTCAAAAATGAAAGAAATATGTTCAGTAATCTTTAAAACTATACTCACTTTTGACATACTGCATGCCACAACAAGACAGGAAGCAGACAGTAGACATAATACATTGGTGGGGATGATTGTATAACTAGTAAGGCAGTCACAAGGGAGCCAATTATGATGAATGAGATGGTGACATTTATTTGATGAGGCTTTCTAGACATACTCTCTGAGTGAGGTAGCAAATTGGTGTGATGGTGAATCACTTGAAAGAGAAGATAGGCCATCCAACCCAGATAGCTCAAAGTGACACTTATTCTGTAAAGGAACAAAGCTGATTGGATAAATGCTTGAACTGAAGTGGATTATCAGGAATGCTTTGATGCATTTTATTTTAGACATGCTATAAATTAAAAAACCTAAACAAAACTGGAAACTTGAATTTAATTAAAACATTTATCTTCTAGTATTATAAAGTATATGTACGTGCATTTACAAAGCAAAATTTACAACCAGAATTAGTCCACCAAAAGTTAAAAGTTTCATTTTGAAAAAATATAATGTTTAAATGGACTCACCCTAAAAAAAGACGATCATAAGTTTGGTAATAATTTAAACCTTCCAGAGCAACTTTAATGACATCTTGACTCTTTGAAATCTAGATGTTAAAACATCAGTGAAAAAAGAATTTACAAACTAATGTATGATATTTAAAGTTTATAATTGTATCTGTACACTACAGCATGTAAACTAGTGTATGAAATTGCAAAGTTAAGACGTTCTTCAAATTCAAACCTCACAGGAAATTAAAATCGTTTTAAAATGTCAAAATTTAGCAGGGACACTGGCAATCTAATCAACAGCATGCTTTAAATGGGACAGGTCATCATTTTGGCAGACAGCATATTTACTGATTAAGGTGTGAGTTATCTCAGCATTCTCCAAAAAATTAAATTCATGCAGGACATCAAAGTATGTTTCAAATGATAGAAATTGAAGTTGTCTGTTTTATTTTATGTGATATTGAAATTTCAATATTCCGCATATAAAAATGAGTCCATCTGTCCCCTATACGTATCACAAGTGAACCCAAATGCTTCGCTATGGTGTAAATGCTTTATAGTGATACAAGCAAGACCAGCCACATCTGCCCCGGTGGCAGTGGTGGTGAGGTGGTGGTGTGGTGGTGTGGTGGTGTGGTGGTGTGGTGGTGTGGTGGTGTGGTGGTGTGGTGGTGGTGGTTTCATGGTGGTAGGGCAAGTGAAAATAAAGACAAAGACTGTGATAAAAGTTGCCAGGTCCCCTGTTCTGGGCAGGCTGTGAGGCTGTGGGTCCCTCAGCACTGTCCCAGAATACACTTGACGAAGCAGAATGTAACAAAATGTTGACAGCTCTGATGAATATGTATGGCCAAGGATAAGTCAAAAGTAATTACACTTTAAATTGCATACAATTCAAATAATAAAAGTTTATTCAACTTACAGCTTGTTCAAAAGCCCCATCCTTAATAGACTGTTTGATGTCTGCAAGAACTTTAAGTCTGCCACTACTGCTGAGCTTTTTGTATGGTCGAAAGAAAATGGTTAGTGTAGTTTGCTGCATATGTTGTTCTTTGACCTGCAGAAGATGAATGTAGATATCTTGAGAAACATACATATGTACCCTTTATTTGTAAACGTTTGCACAGGTCTGAGCTTGACCTCATGCTTGAACTTGAAACCAACAGCAGGTTAAGATCATAAGGATAATTGTTGCATGGCTGGGTGACAATGTTTTGAAAACAAGAATTGCTGACTACATACTCCATCTTACAAACTTCATTCCTCATCCAAATTGCACTTAACTCGATCGTCCCAAAACATTCTTCAAAACCTACAGCTGCAGAATTTTTCAGTATTCTACCTCTGATCTGTGGAATAACTTCTTCAAACCTTCTACATTCAAAACTTTACTCCAGACAAATTTGTTCTCCTGTTCTTTTCTGAACAAATCTTACTTCTTTGACAAGCACTTTGGAGCTTACTTGAATGGCACTCAAGATGAGCCCCACTTATTGTTATTAGCACTGTTTTCAAAATTAAAAAAAAAAAATTAACTACTTTAACTCTGATGACATCAAACATAAAGACCTTCATACCTATGACTTATTAACTCTGCATTATGTATTTTATAGCAAATGATAAATTACCCATGAAATGAGTCTGGAATTAGTTGTTTCAGAGGTATAATGTACATACATTAGTTTATTAAAACTTATTACATAAGACTCCTGCATGTGTGCCTTTAAAAAACTTGTTTTTCTGTCTCAAGGCTTCATTAATGATGTAAACAAGTATATGGAAGTAAATATTCTGCCCTACTGGATTATATAACTCCACTTTAAGGTCGGAGTAGTTTGAATACAAAAGTTAAAATGTCTTCATTTATTATCAATCAATAGGCTAATTAAAGAGTTGATTACTTGACAAACAACACACAAAGCACTGACAAAATGGGTTGATGTCACTTTTGAAGATTCATAGATAATTGCTATCCTTATACCTTTGAAGGTGTGATAGATTGATCTTAGTATAGTTTTGATGACAATTTTATAAGGAACAATGTGTGCATTGTCATGCAACTGGGAATTTTACCTTCAAGTAGGGGAGAAATATACCATATTTACTCTATTAAATGCCCCCTCTCTCTAATAACTGCCCCCTTGATCTTTTCATCACATTGCATGTAGTGAAATTTTGACTTTCTGTTGTGGGGCACTTGCTGAGAGAAATCTTCTGGTATGTTGTGAAACATGGGGTGGGTGGGAGGGGGGAGAATTGCTGTCGGTTACAATTAGGGAAAAATGGAGACATAGGAAGACTGCTGGGGGATAAGAGGTCGCCTGCGAACTGACATTCTCTCACTCATAATCTTTGATACAGCCTCTGCATAAGCTTCTACAAGTAATGCTGATATTACGGTACTCAAATAAACCCCCCCCCCCCTTCACGAAAATTTCATGCCCCTAGGGCATTTATTAGAGTAAGTATGGCAGAATCTACAAAATTGCTTAAGCTGTATGTTTTGGCAAACAGAAGGGGTTCTACCAAGAGTGTCTCTCTCAAAAGTTTTTAAAAGCTTCATCTCAGGCCACATACAGTGCACTCTTTATTTGGCTTTGCTTATTTCAAATACACCACTGAATATAAAAACTGTTATTATGTCAGAATACTAACATTTCATCTTTGTCAGTTCCACTGACACAGACCTAGATTCAGCTGCATTTCTTAGCTGGCAAACATACTGTACACAAAACAACAAATGTCAAAGTGGTCTATAGGGGGACACATTTGTTAAGCCAAATTTATGCCTGTGGCTCTATTATTTCCTGACTAACAAACAAACATTTTGTTTGCTTGAATGGTTAGTTGCATGGTCTCAAGGGAGACCACAGCATATTGAATCAAACTGTTTTCATATGATATCACGTTGATATTTGGCATTTGAAGACAAAAGAATGGGACTTTACCTTTCAGGAAAGCCATAATTTTTCCATGATATGGAAAATGGTGAAAAATCAAGGAAATTGAGCAGAGAGTTAAAAATATCATTAAAAGGACATGAAAAATGGTCAAATATCAAGAAATCAGGAATTCATCATGAAATTTTAAGTTTAATTCTTGGCTGTCTCTGTAGAAAACAAAAACCAAGGTGTAGTAAATTATATTTTGCATTAAAAGTGGAAACATTTTTAGTGAAACAAGGAAAAGTGGAAAACATTGATGAAACCACACACTATACAAACATATAGTAAAGTGGTAATCTACTTTAGAAAGTGAAAAAACTATGATTTAAAGAAATGGAAATAAAGGCAAAACCTCCAAAAAAAAAAAATAAATTTATAAAAAAAGACACTATTTATAATGTGAGACATGGGACTGGACAAGCATTTTGCCTCAACAAATACAAACAAATTTGAAACAAGTTGGCACCAGCCAGAGAGGCTGGTTGCAACTAATTTCTTCGCTTGTATTTTGTTTCATTTTACAGAAACATGTAATAAATCTAACTCTTAGTTGAACTGAAGTCATAGTTCAGAGTTATGTGACAACAATATTCTAATCGGTAACGACTTCGTCCACATGAGATACTGCCCTGCTCAACCAGTATATTCATTTCAAGATGGCACCCTTTCTTCAGCTATTAAAGCTGTTTGAAAGTCTGTAAGCACTCTCTTTATCTGATTACACCATCACATTAAATCAAAACATCCTCATTTCCAATAGTTTTGAGTACATGAAGAAACTGTTTTTGAACATGTATTTTGTAACGATAAAATTTAAAAAAGTATAGCGACTACTGAAATATCCAACTTAAGGCTCTTCACTGATGTTATACAGCACACTTGAAAGTGTAGCATATCTGAACCCAAAATATTTTTCTATTAGCCTACACTTTGCACATAAGGATATTTGCACTTGAAATTTTCACTAAAATAGACATGGAAAACCTTACATCCAAAAAGGGTCTTATGCCCAACCATTTACAAAACAAGTTTCAAAAAGGTCTAGACTGATGTTTAGGCAATGGTAGACAAAAGGCAGTTAAAGACATGAAAACGTAACCCCCAAAGAAGATAAGATTTTCAGAACAGTCATTCCACTCAGATTATAGCCTTTTTCTATACTAGCACAATACCCCGCTTGATGTCAAGAAAGGACTTGCAGCTTTTTTAGATACAGGGCTCCCAACTTTTCCAATATATAAAGGCTTTTGGAGTTAGATTATCAGGTCTAAACTGTCATATGTCCACTTTTAACTGGATGTATTAAAGCCCTTTTTAATATGAACATGTTCTGTAAATGTTTGGACATAAGGCCCTGTTTGGATGTAAGGGTTTTCATGTCTATTTTAATGAAAATTTCAAGTATATTTCCAAATTGTGGACAAATAAAAAAGGTATTTTGAGGGTCAGAAATATTAAATTTCCAATTTTCTTTTATTATACCAGGGAAGAGCCTGAGGTTGTGCATTTTAGTAGTCAGTATCTGTCATTTTTAAAATATCATTAGATAACTTCATGCGCTCTTTTCTAACTGTTGTATTACATAATGTCTGAAGGAATTGATTGAAGGTCACTTTTGATTTCCCTGCAGGGCAACTCTTAATCTGCTGTAGCCTGGTCAATATCTTTGCAGAATTAAAGACTTATGAATTATGCATGCTTTCTTTATAATTCCTGTCCAGCTGTCATGTCCAGAACTACGCCCACTGATGCAATTCATAGCAGTGTAAATAACTGTGCTACAATGTCAAAATAATAATAATAAGCAAGCAGTACTCTACAAAAGTATTTTGTTACCTCATACTGAGCCAAGATTTGTTTAGCATTGGTAAACAATGATTCTGCTTTAAAAGGCAGACTGTTGTCAAGGTAACCAACAGGAAGGAGTCCAACAGAGTTCAGAGGATATGGTGTACCAATCAAAGATGACATTAAGGGAGCTATGTCAGCCTGGTTGACATCCATCCTTTGTAGATGTGAAAGTGACCATTCTATTGAAAAGTAGATGATTGTTCAATGAACATTGTGTCAAAGAATGAGGCATACATCTAGCAAACTAGTAACATTTAATTTCATTTTCACTTTTTAAACAGCAAAAGATGACAACATTAGTATTAAAGGAAGGGTTCTAGTTTTGACATTCCAAGAGGAACTCAATCTAGGAATGTCGAAAAAAAATGTTCATTGAATTCCAATGTTGGGTTCTTGAGATACTATTACAGCTGAAGTTGCTTCATATGTTACCCAAAGTGAACTTGAAGCAAGCAAAAGTAATGTCAAAGTAATGTCATCTCTTTATATTGATAGGCAATGCTTTGTTTTCTGTCTTTTCAATCTCTTGTTTTAACCTACAAACAGACAGGGAATAAAAGTTTATAGTAAGGTTAATGAAATCTATGTGCACCTCATTCATTCACATCATAAAAGTATGAGTAAACAGGCAAGAAAGTTTAGTGGGTTGCTAGTTAAAAGAATAAAATGACAATGATGGCCTGTGTGATGAGTTAAAAATGTAATAACTTCATCTTTTAAAATCTTGAGAACCATGCATACAAATTGAATGAATGAAATATTACTGATGGACTTGTACTTAGTTCCTCCATAACATATCAAAAAAACAAATAGCTTAAACCCTTCTTTTATAACAAAATTTTAAACTGTATAACATTTTGATGGGCATTGTTACATAAACTGGCTGAGCTGCTGAGTAGAAAAAGAGAATAAATTACACCCTTGGGGCATTCACAGTTGCAAAAATTTTGCACTTCTCAGATGAAAGGAAAACTGAGATCAGACTCAGTACAAAGTCAAATTAGAAGGAGAAAATTACTTATTCTGTCCAGCCTGATACAGGTGCAATTACAGTATCTAGATAATTTGGGTGCCTTTTGATTTTAGATTCCAGTTGGCTCCCTTGAAACTGAAACACTTAAACATGTCATCTGTATGGGCACAGTATCTTGAATTGAAATTCAAAAGGAGTGGGAGGGACCGTGGGCTCTGATTTTGGACAACAACGTCAGGACTTAAGAGGCAGAAAAGACTGTTTATTATCATGGATCTTCAAAGTTACTAAATAAAGGTTGCTGAACATGCTTTAGGTTTTTATTTGTATTGCAGGTTTTTGGGGTGAACGATTTTGGAACACTTTTTGGGCATATCGGTAGTCCTATTTGAAACTGAGGGCACATGATGCCTTGATTCTGCAGAGCTCAGCTACCTTGATTAAACATAAAGTATAGCAGATGAGGCGTTCCTTTAAAATTTGTGACTGCAAGTCCAAGCAGTACAGTAGGTAGAATAAACTATTGTTAGATAAGTATGCCAAAGTGCATGATCGTATCGTATCGTCCAGAGTTTCTTTCCATGCATGACATAATATCTGTCATTGATTGTAAAACAATCACAAATAGTTTTGGGATGAAATGTGCTCGCACCATTTTCAATCATCATGAAGATTGAAAATAGGTTCCAGTGGGTTCCAATGATCAGAAACTACAGAACTCCCCCCACCACCCAAACAAGGTTACCACGAAATACAAAATCAGGAGGCCTCTTGTGTTGCCACCAGATATATCGGCTTTCCTCACACAAGGCACTGCTTGCCATCAAAACTGCTGTCCAAGCTAACACACAAATTTGGATACCCTTGACTGAAGTGCCCTCCGTTAACTATAAGCTATCTTCCCTTTTACTCATGCTTTATAGAGTCTAGCATTGAGCTACCTTCTTTGTAAGTGACCCAATCATCATGCCTATCCCACATCCATTTTGTGGTTGTGGACCTGATTTTGGGCAACAGAACAAATTTTTCCCAAGACCTGAAATGAAAAAAAGCAATCACCTTCCAAAAAGTTGTCATGAAATTCCTTTTTGTTGGAAGGTCCTGGTTTATTTATTCCACTGCCCCAAGCAACAAGTGGTGTCAGGGTCTCATCCGGATGGCTGGCACCATGAGAACCTGCAAAAATCCATCAAAACAGTGTAATTTGAAATAATTTATAAGCACAAATCAAACTATCATCACCACGAAGATATATTTGTATCGCTCTGAGCACAAGACAACTGAACCATTATAAAAGAATGTCCTTAAGGGTCAGCCAAATGCAAATATTTTCTCATTTCTTTGTTTCTTTGTTTAAAAGAAGGTAAATATTACCCCAATCTGTCATTCCATGGTCAGCTGTCAAGAGATAAGCTGTCTTCTCATCAAAATTGTAATAATTTTCAATTATGTCCACCATTTTCTGGACTCCTGCATCCACCAGCTTGATGTTTTCAAGGTATTCCATAGAGAAGGGTTTGTGTGAGTGACCATTGGTGTCAATCCCCAGCAAATGTAGAAAAAATACCACTTGATCTAACTGTAGTCTCTGCTGTAATACTTGGTCATCTTTGCTCTTGTTGAAGAATTCCTAAATGGACAAAACAAAGAAGAGCAGTGCATTACAGTATGTGCAACTAATCATCACTTTACTCATTTCAGTTCATCTACTTCTATTATTACTCAGAGTTTGACAGGAAAATTGACTACATACAAGTTATAAGTGTAGAAGTACATTCAAAAAGGTTTCCAAGGCAAGATGGAAGGTCGGGAGAAGTAAAATCTCTACGTTGTACACCATTTCCTTCAGTACACAAAAATCTTTCTCAACATTCCATTCACCAGCATTTTGGCTAAATCTAAAAGTAATGTTAACGGTTTACAGTACCACTGCTTAACACTCCCCATGCCTCATCAAATGCCTCATTGACCACAAGTCCAGATTAAATGCCTCATAGACCACAGTTAATAGTGCTGGATAATCAATCTATTCACTGACAATGAAGGATGCAAAATGTGCATAATGTCTAAATCATATAAAGCCCAGTGCCCATAACTTTATGCTTCTTGACATACAACTTCTAAAGATTATTCATGATGTTTGAAGACTCCAAACAAGACATGAGACAGTTGCATAATGTCCAGTGGTAGGTCACACAGTCATAAGAAGTTATGGTTTAATATTCTTGGAAACTAACACAAATGCCAGCCAGTTTGAACACACCCTGCCCAAACTTTCCGACACTTTTGCATAAATGATTTGAGTAAAGTCTCATGTTTCATTTTTTTAAGTCATGAAAATTCACAGACCCCACTCATGTCACATATAAAGCTGTAGCCCCCACAAAGTCTTCATGACTTTTGTAGCACACTTGAAGGAGAAGTCTGCCTGAAAAGTCATGCACAGTCAGTTAAAATTGACAAGAATTCATTCACTGAACATCCCCAACACGGTGAGAAGTGGTGATTCCTAAGGAATGAAGGTAGCAGAACATCATACCTTTTCCTCCAATTTTCCAAAATTTTCAAGACAAGATGAAGTGGAAAGTACTATTGTGAGAAATTGTGAAGGAAACTTGATTCCCACTTTAGGCAATGTTTTATGCAAATGCATACAAAATCTGCATGCCTTGTAGGAAAGAGCCCTGCTTGAGTTGATCTGCAAAGAACACAGAAATGAGAAAAAGGAGCACCAGACAGGTTTATATTTAAGACAAATTACCTCCACTCTGTCAAAAACCCATGTATCTGTTTTAGATGCATCAGCTTCTGCAAAATCTTCAACTTCTGCTGGATATGAATGTGTAAAAACATGATCTCCAGTGGCTCCTGTTTTAAAGGAAATCAGTATAAATATTTCTTAAAATATGTATCTTGATAGTGAGGTCGACTACTACTGGACAAGGAAAATACTTCTTTGACATTGCATTGTATTGCACTGCAGTTCAGCACATTTAAAGAAAGTTACATATGTGTGGCAAACAAAGAATATCATACTGAAACAAACCAGAATTCCAGAATTATGACAGGACAAATATTTAATGCTTGTATCTTCTTCTATTTTTCTGTACTAATACAATATCACAACAAGGGAGATGAGGGAAAAGAAGAGCCAACCTAGTGGGCCAACACTGGGCTGCTCTCCACACAATCTCATTACCCCACCCCACCCCCATCTCAGTGCTGTGTCAGAGGCCTCAAACATAAAGAAAATGTTTGGGAGGGTACAGTCAAAGTAAAACAACATATATCTATCTTTTGCCACTTATCTCATCACATGCACAAAGTTGTTCATACACTTATCCCAAGTTCTGTATAATCTGCACTGGTCCCAAGTCTCTGTTAGTAGTCATTACTGCGCCTAAACTACTGTGTCACAAACAACCAAGTGCCAGCATACATAACCAAGCTGCAAAGTTCTACAGCCAGGTTATGGTCTAGCCAAAGACTGCCGCCATCAACCAACTCTTGGTACAGTAGAAATCCTCATGGTCTGTTTTAGATCATTCTCTTTTGCAGACCCCTGCTACCAACCCCCATTTACCCACTCACAACAGGCTTCCTGACCATGTTCAAAATTACTTCAGTCACAACTGAAACTCATCTAATGGAAGCTGAAAAGCTCCAGGTTGCACTCAACTGGTACTAGTTACTTTCTTCTGATTATGAGTCCTCAATGCAATTTTCGGTTTCTCAAAGGGTATACCCATGCAGTCACATGATGCCGGCATTCTGTTCCCTCTGCCTTCCTGAGATCATTTCTCTCTGTGCATTACCTCCCTGTTCTATGGTTTTGCCTTTGGTGTACTTTTTCAGAAAGTGCCACTAATTAATATTACACAATAGGGACATGTATTTTTTCAATAAAGGTGCAGTACAAAAGTAAAGCTGTATGGTAGTTTAATTGGGAGAGAGACACTCTTAGGATTCTAACTCAAATACTGTAGTTTGGGGTGAATTATCTCTGTGGTACTCCTCAATGCACTAACTACTCAGGGAATGATTCACACTTAAGTTTTCACTTTTGTGCCAGTGAGCTTTGACCGGTACAGTACTTTGCACCAGTCTGTGTGTATTATACTCACTGTCATTAATATTATTGTTACTGTGACTGTTGTGTTACACCATTATTTATGACAAATCAACATGTTAACAATCCCCTGCTTT
This sequence comes from Holothuria leucospilota, assembly GCA_029531755.1. Classification (NCBI taxonomy): domain Eukaryota; kingdom Metazoa; phylum Echinodermata; class Holothuroidea; order Aspidochirotida; family Holothuriidae; genus Holothuria; species Holothuria leucospilota. The sequence continues at coordinate 35,831,933 of CM055965.1, read as the reverse complement.
TCAGAACAAATATTCATTTCATCTGAAGTCTGCAAAGAAAGCCATTATTTTGACTGGTGTAAATCCACCCTTGCAAACATACATACTATGGCTAACCTATGAAACCTTTTCTTAAATATTTCTGAGGTTTCAATCTCTCTCTTTGCTAAATACATAATTTTTGACAGACTACTGGCATAATGCTCATGTACAATGCATTTGATCACATTCATGCAATCTGAACAAGTAAACAGCAGAGTGACTGGATCATGAAAACTGAATTTTGAGAGCCAATTAGTATATAACATCCCTTTGACCCAGAGGCGTCAATCTGTATTGAAGTGTGGGGGGGACACACATGACCAGGTGCGTAGTCATAAATTTGTCTGGGGACTAAGCGACCGAGCCCGAGCGCGAGGGGGGAGGGTGTGGGAGGGGGTGACCCCCTCCCATGGTGAGAAACTTTTTGTGTTTTTTTATGTGAAAATATGTGATTTGGTGCATACTTTATGTGGTATTATGTACGCATAAGGAGACATATTATTATGTATTTTATGAAATATTTTGTAGGAATAACCATATAGAAATCAAATACACACATACTGCTGGCAAATAACTTATCGTTCTACAAGTATACAGAATCACATAACAGCTTCCAACTGTCAAGCCTTTTTTCTTTTGAAAAGGGTGTGTCTTTCTATAGGCCCTTCCCTGCGTCCCCTCTTTGTGATAACTGTCGTTGTCCTATTCTGATAAGAGTTAGGATTCCAAAGACTGGTGTAGCCAGAATTCTTGTTTGGAGGGGGCCAACTGCGGGGCCTGATCGCCGGCCTGGGGAAGGGGTCTAAGGGGATGGGGTGTCCCCTCCCCTTTGAGAAATTTTTGAATATTTAGGTACCCTCAGATGCAATCTGGTGCAACATTTAGCACCACTTGATACCAATTTTTGTATTCCATTAACAATTTTTTTCAGAGTTCGATGGAGGGGCATGACTATGGCACGCCAAAAGGCTCACCACATATGATGATGTACTAAAAATACACGTACATGTACTAAAATTACACGTTCATGTAGCAAAAATACACGATGATGTACTAACTTCATACGATCATGATGTAAATTTACACCATCATATACTAAATATATATGTTCATCATGTTAAATGTTACGATGTATATGTAAAACCACACGTTGTACATATAAAAACACACGTTGTACATGTAAAAGCTTACGATCATCATGTTATTATTGTCCTCCCCGCATGCCATACTGAGTGAGCCTTTCGGCGTTCACGAAGTCCGCCGAAAGGCTCACCGACATACGTTCATCATCTAAACTCATGCGATGTACTAAAAATACACGTTCATGTACTAACTGCTTACGATCATGTACTGAATGCATACGTTCATGTACTGACTGCTTACGATCATGTACTGAATGCATACGTTCATGTACTGAATACATACGTTCATGTACTAAGTGCATTGTCAATTTATACGATGTACATGTGTAACTCACGTGTTTATGATCGGTCATCCAGTTGTAATGAATACAATGTGTTAGTGGAATCATCACCGGGGTAAGTACTTTTTAGTTTTCTGCACTTATTGGGTAGGCCACGCTATTATAGACCGTTAATAATGCTCGTGTATACATGGCATCATCAGTATTACGCAACAGTAACAAGCCTAGCCTAGGCCTAGTAGACAGTGCGTAGGCCTATTCGTTAAGTCAATTTAAGATGGCGGAATACTCTCCTAGATTAGAGCCTACGTCTCAGGTGTTTTAATGTGTACGTGCACTGTATTTAAGTGTCAGTACTGGATGTGTCCGGCCGTCCGCGGAGCATATCGAGACGGCATTACTGGACTATTGCAAGAGGTGCTATCCCCGTTGTTGTTATTCTATGTTTTCAGGAAATTTGCATAAATTAAAATTACTTTTTACAGAAATGTTCCCACATGCACACCTATCACGTAGTTGTGATATTGTGTATTTTACATGCTGATCGTGAGTTTTGACTTTTCAGTACATGAACGTATGCATTCAGTGCATGGACGTATGCATTCAGTACATGATCGTAAGCAGTTAGTACATGAACGTGTATTTTTAGTACATCGCATGAGTTTAGATGATGAACGTATGTCGGTGAGCCTTTCGGCGGACTTCGTGAACGCCGAAAGGCTCACTCAGTATGGCATGCGGGGAGGACAATAATAACATGATGATCGTAAGTTTTTACATGTACAACGTGTGTTTTTATATGTACAACGTGTGGTTTTACATATACATCGTAACATTTAACATGATGAACATATATATTTAGTATATGATGGTGTAAATTTACATCATGATCGTATGAAGTTAGTACATCATCGTGTATTTTTGCTACATGAACGTGTAATTTTAGTACATGTACGTGTATTTTTAGTACATCATCATATGTGGTGAGCCTTTTGGCGTGCCATACATGACCCCCTGCCTCCCCTCTTTCTACGCCAATGATTCCAAAGTTAACATGACCATCATAGATGAACTGCTAGTTGAAATACATGGAGTCCAGGGAATTGCTTCATCATGTTACTTTACTCATGTCCAAAAATAGCTGAAACCACGCTCCGCAGCGTTGATCATTGTCAGAGATCATGGACCCCAACCACGCTCGTAGCTAGGGTCATATGTTTTTGGGTGTGAAGGCCCCCAATTCGGACTGGCTGGATGTTTTTCCAACAGAGTGGCGGCATGTATATTGCACTTTGTTATGCCCTCTGCATTTTGTATACAGCTGTGGTGATCCTTCCTTTGTCACTACATAATGGTGTTGTCCTGGGAGAGGTGTCTAAGGGGTGGGGAAGGGGAGGTGGGGGTGTCCCCCTCCCCTTTGAGAAATTTTCGTAAATTTAAGGTTGCTTAGATGCAAAATGGTACTATCTTTGGTTTATTTTTGGAGTTGATCGAATATGTTTTCAACAACCTTCCTGAAGCCCCCCCCCCCCCTTTGGCTACTTTTTTGGCAGTTTTTCCGCAAAAATACTGCGTTGAGTCAACAGAAACTTTCTTGGACTTACTATGAAAATTTTCCTTTCGTTCATTGTGCATTATAAAAGGGCATCTAAAGCTGGCGAATGCCGGTATAGGACCTCCTGGAAGCTCTGGATCAATTATATAAATGGGGCAATGGCGTAATGCTTATTACCTGACATCCAAATGGTAATATAGATTATGATGCTAAGCACTTTACAGCTATTGTATTTTTACTAATTTTGAATGAAAATCCAGACGAACAGCTTCCAGCAATGGAGAATCGGCAGGAGGGAGAGAACAGGTGCAGTAAGGTGATGTTAGACCTCCCTGATAGGTGTAGCAAAAGGTGTGAAGGACTAACAAGCGCGTTTCAGCTTTTTCTTCGTAAGTGTATTAGCAATCACCATCCATACCGATAATGGCTTCGCGCGAAGCGCTCGGTAAAAGTTTTTAAAAAATGTATAACGGCAACAACGTGCTTTAAAGTTTCAACCTTCCACATCATGCTTACAAATTAGATTGAAGGATCCCATATTGATGCGGGGCCCCTATACAGATGTTTGGAGATGTATCTCTGTTTTCGGAAAGTGTTGTGATCAGAATAGTTCCTTGTATAATCACCTTTTTAATGGTCATGAGATGGAGTGCAAACTGTGACAAATGCGCGCGAAGTGCGCCGAAATTTTTGATTAAATGAGATTTCCTTGACAAAATCTGCATTCAGAATCTGCATCGAGACACTTTCAACAAACCTACATGCCACTCAAAAAGCCTATCAAATAGAGCTAGGACACTACTATTTACGAAATGTGGGGGGGGGGGGACATTTGATACTGTGTCCCCCACCCATCGAAATGTGGGGGGGACATGTCCCCCCTGTTCCTCCCCCCCCCCCCCCGGACTGACGCCCATGCTTTTACCATGCACTAAGTCTAAGCTCCTAAAATGTTTCATACTATTGAGTAAAACATGATACACTACACTTTGATGGCCAATGTCCTCTTACCTTTGGCAAACATTGGTAGAATATCTGGGCTTCCCCAAGACCAAGTAAATCGACTCTCATTAAATACTGAATCAAATTCTACAGGGTTCTCTTTCCAACCTGCAAAGAAAAGAGTTCCATGGTACCATATCTTCTGTTTGAATCGTAAACATGTCACCAAATTTTCATAGTATTGTGGGGCTGTCCCTGTACTAGCTCTTCTCAAGAATATAACCTAAACATATTTACAAGCAATCATACACTACATGTCAGTAGCTGGACGATTCTGTAATTTAAGTGAATCAGGACTGAGGTGGAAGCAGTTGTGCTCAGCTGGCGGATGGATAATACTCCAGCACTTCTAACAGAGTACAGTATGTACAGTACGTGAAAAAGAGGTGTATACATTTGACACCTGCTATGAAGGGAAGGTGCAGCTACAATCTCACAGTCAAGGATTCATCCTTATCCTTAAAGGAGGAGAATCAGAAAACCCTGTGGAACAACCATTCAGTGCTAGTTATTTGCCCTTCAAAACTTACTGCCAGTTTAGTATTAAATTAATGTGCAAATTCAAGGTAGAGACACAGAAGGAAAATTCTCAAGTGACTTCAAGGAACTGTCATATGTAGGAATGTAAAACCACAGCACTGATTGCAGTTCTGTGCAATCCCATGGATGACTTTTAACATGATTGACCTGTCACCTCATGATGCTCCTTTGCTTAGATTCTCTTCCAAGTGTCTCTTTCAATAGAGCATTACAGCATATTTTTCCTTCTGTTATTACATGCATTGCTGTTAAGTGTTGAGAAGAATAAACACAGAAAAACTTGCACACATACTTTGTGATTTTCCTGGGGGACAACCAAATTTTGGGAAGGAAAAACCAATTTCATACATATGCTGAAGGATCAACACTGCATGAACACATGTACACAACAGACCAATCAAGTGGAGGAAGGCAGTGGTCATGCCAGCCAATCCAGCCCACTGAAGAATGGTCCTTGAATTCACAGGAGTAATAATTTGTAATTTAACAGTATACTATCTACCAAAGGTGCTACCAGTACCAGGATCTACCCTTGAGTGCACGTAACACATTGACCCAACAACCACATGATATTGGACTCTAATAATGACCAACAGCTGTGCCAGCTGTCTATAGTGCACTATGTACGGTATGCTATTTTTGCACTGTTGTACTAAATTAGTCTCTGTTTACTCTTAAAAGGTGATCGGTGGTTATTTAAGACTCAATTTGGGCGGCAGAGCATTCAAGGGGGCTAATCTTATGATATTTGATCTCCCGTTTGTGTCCAAAAACAGAAGACTTGGGCAAGGTATTCCCTATGGGCAGAGTAGGTCCTACAGTAATAGTACCGCTGGCATGCATACAATATGCTGTCTGTGCCTGCTACTTCAATTGCTGGTGTGGTATGCTACAAGCTTTCTATGTGTGGCTCCAATATGGCTACGTAAACAAGTCTTATTCCATGCAAAATCAGTCCACAGCTTGGCATGGTGATGACACTTGCCTTTTACCACTCTGCAGAAACACTCATAATATTCACATAAAAGGGTAAAAACAGGAAGAACTTGACTATCAAGGAACAGCCCACCTTTTATGATACTCTTATGTAATTTTTGATGCTATTAAGTGGTTGTTCTCATGGTAATGAATCTACCAACCCAGCATGTCGTACAAGTACTTCTGATGGAAATGCATCGTTCCGTTATAAATTTTATTTCTGTGTCTTTAGTCCAAATCTTTCTCACATCGCATGAAATAGGACGATACTGTACTCATACCTTTAGCAACAGCTGACACATCCTCATAAAAGCCAGCAATGAGGGCAACATGACCAGGTCGAGATTCAGTTGGTACTCTGGTATGAGACACACCCCAAGATCCAGATGTTTCAATAATATTTCTATGGGAAAAGAAACAAGAAAATCATTTAAAATAATATCTAGAGTCCATGGTTAAGTGTGAATAAGTTGCGCTTGGTTTAGCTGGTATATCCTGTGGCATTCACAAAAATGAAGCTCCGGCACCAGGCTGGTATAATTTGGAGTTCTGAGTTCCACAGAGGTCTAAGGAATGCTCTATTTTCAGTCCCTCTTGACTTGTCTTCTAAATGTTACAAATCTTGTCTTATCTCTATGGCAAGTATCTGTCACAATGTTTCAGAACATAAATGTGGCATTCAGTTTCAATATTATAGTCAAATGATTCACAAGACTAACCATCCATGAACAGGATACCTGGGTATACTACAATTTGGGGTGACTGAATTTCCCTTTAAACATCGTATCTCGAGCCTTCCATTGTAATAATTAAATGCCTCTACTGGTTTCACCCACCTTTGCGGTTGCTTCAACACCTAAAATAATTGGCTGCAATGATGAAGAGGGCAATAAACAAAGTCTTATCGGACACAGAACCTGTACTGTAAGTGCACTTTAAATGAGCTGCTCTTAATAGCCCTGAAGATATTTTTGTTGCAATGTGCTATATTAACATGAATAACAATTTGTGTATCATGGACAAACCATCAACCACAGCATAAACGAGGATAGATGTTGTGATCCATTTCACTGTTCCTTTCAAAGAACAATTAAGAAGTTCTGAGTGGTTGTTTTCTTCTCTGTCTTTTTCATTTTGGTGTATTTTTGCATGTTTTTTTTTCTGTATGTGCTATTTTACCTGGGGGCAAATGCTGTTTTATGTTCCCTTTACATCAATTTCATTATTTTACAATTCTGTTTTTCACATGGTAACTTTTTACAGTATCTTCACTCCTGTTACTGCAAACATGTACTGGACAGGTAATTTTCTTTGTTACTGTATCTGAACCAATATATAAACAGTGCTTTACATTACAAGCTTTGAGCAGAGCTATCTGTCACTAAAGCTGCCTCTCCACCCACAATGACCTTCTATTACAATATGGTATCACCCGCACTAAGTCCGGAAATGTATGCAAAGTTAATGGGTTTACTTATCCAAAGCACACTTGCATGCATAATTTTAAACTATACAACAAATGAATGAAGATTTATGAGTAGATTTCAAGAAAATTTTAAAATGGAATGGAAATATTCGTTGAGCAATTTCAACATGAATAATTTAACCGTTAATGGGGGAATCAGATACAAAATTTCTAGGTCAAGAGATCAATGTATAAATTCTTTTTATTATTTAATACTGTAGCTTTTAAAAATTTGTTACTATAGCTAGAATACAAACTGCATTGAGGTTATTATGACTTCAATGTATTTTATTTACTACAGCATAGCTAAAACAATTGGCTTTTAACATTGTGCCACCAATTGCCATGCAGTGGTCACAGCCATGGTAAAATACCTTGCTCTCCTGTCAAACTGCTAATCTCAAATGACTTTCAATTTCTACTAACCACAAAGCAATGGGTTCTTAATACTAATGGGATATCCCTGAGCATGGTTGGTATGCTCAATTTAAAAACTGCATCTACATGAATTTGGTCCTGGGCTTGTCTACAGTAAAGGAAAATATTCAGTGTGTGTTTTTTGCTTTGATGATATTTTGAAAGATGTCACAATGGTTTGGTGATTTTACAGTTCACCATACTTGGAGGACTATAGAGAGATAATAAAGACAATTTTATCAATGTCCAACTTATATAAAGGATGTTTTGGGCAGAATTTGGGGCTATTTTGGCCTTTTTTACCACCTATAAGTGTTACATAGGATGTGGAATAAATTTATGATGTGAGTGGGACCTTTGCAGATGTGACTGATGCAGGTTCTTTGTCTTCATTCATAAATGTAATGTACAAAATAAATGGTAAATGATAAATGAATATTTTTAGTCGCACAAACACCGCAAAATTTTATCAGCAATTTGGAGTAAAATTTTGAGATTTGTCCGTCCATCTGGATATTAAATCTTAATAGTTGATATTTTAACTGAAAGAAAAGATTTCCAGAGCTAAGGTTATGATGTAACACTTACAGTAACCTTGATCATGTGCAGTACCACAAATAAAATAATCCAACAGTAAATGCATCATAGTCAATTGCGGAGCACATGATGGTTACGTTGGTAACATGTCTGTCCCCTAATGGTTACGTTGGTAACTATCATATTAACAGGCCTGTAGGACACAAATTACCAGAGAATTTGATAAAACTGCATCTGTTTGCAGATGGCCATATTTGTCACTGGTTTGTGTGCTTTCCTCCATCTTTTTGCTTACAACAAGGGTATGAGAGCCTTCAAGGCGATGTCCGTCCAGATGTTACCAACGTAACCATGTCCTTGTCGGTAGTATAACACAGGCACATGGGGACATTGGTTTTTGATGAATGTTTCACATGTCATCAGTTTACACTTCAGGAAAGAGCAAAACTTGTGTCACAATGCATTCAAGTGATTAAAGTGCTTAATTTTCTCGAACATAGTTTGGTTACGTTGGTAACAAGGACGGACATGTCCGTCCTCGTTACCAACTAACCATTGATCTCCATACTAGTCCATGTTTAACTAATGGTAATGCAATTTCAGTGAAAAAGTGTTTGTTCTTTATCATTCTATTAAATACAGGGTTTATTTATACATATTGTCCTCCTTAAAGATTTCTGGAGCAAGGAGTTTCCATGTCTGTCCCCGTTACATACGTAACCAGTAACACTTACCACTTAAAAAGTGGTGATAGGTGAAAAGAACTATCTTCCTGCTCTCAGGAAAAAATTGAGACTACCAATCAAACAAAATAACACAACAAAAATTTATTCTTAGAGGACTTCAAATTTCACCACCTTTGTAACACTTTTATACCCCTTTATTGTAGACAAGCCCTCCTATATTTTGAGATTTGAATAATTTCATAAGTAAAAATCACACATTTTTCAAAGACCCTTTTCAAGGTATAAACCATCTGCCTTACTAGAACTACACCATTCCCAACAATCTCAAATCCACTTTTGTCTGCAAATGTGCCATGCCCTAGTTATGGTTTGAAACTTTCAACAAGCCCTCATATGGACAATTTATCTTTTTGCAAATTATTAGAACTTGCAAGTTCAGTATTTTCAGCTCCATCCCATGTCTTCATAGAATTATAGTAAACCCGGGAAGCGATTTGTTCTCAATATTGGCGGGGGGGAATAACCACATTTTCAAATAATGTACTGCATGAAAAATCATAGTCAATGGGCCATTTCTCAAATATTGGAAGGACATGTCCCCTGTACCCCTGGCACTGCTGCCCATGTTAGTAAATACTGTAGCTATCTTTGTAATCAAGAATTAGTAGGTTCGCCATTAGGTACTTTCTGTACAAAATGAGATAAGATACTCACCAGGTTTTCCATCAATGTAATCATTTTCAGAATTTTTTTTCAAAACTACTAGCACAGATTCTACTGTACTGACAAAGCTCCAAAGTTCTGAGAAGTTAGATGCGGGTCCACCTCTGACCTGTCCGTTGGTGGACCGCCGGCCTGGGGGAGGGCCTTTTGGAAAAGTTTTGAATTTTATAGGTGTCTACACGCAAAATGGTAGCACTTTTTTGGGCAAATCAGTCAACGTAATTTCATTAACTTGCCGCCAAAAATATCTGCACTGATACTCACAAGCTCGCAAAATTTAAACCTCTCCAAATGATAGCAATCATTGCTTGTTAATTGTTACCCTTAATTTCTGATGCAGCACAGTTCAGGAATCACGTAGCATGTTCGGGGTAAACGACACACGTTTGGTGTAATGGACACCTTGCTGCTGCTATTAAGTGATATACCAAGGGAAGCAGGCCCGTGTTAAATTCACACTGAAACAGCATCACATACTTTCCATAATGGGAATTTTTCTTGAATTAGTTTCTTTTACAAAAATGTGTAAATATGTTAAAGGAATTACTACAGGATGAGTGTAAGGTGAATGAAATGTTTATGCGGCCCTGATAGTGGAAAGGTAGCCTAATTACATATGTAGGACTGAGTGGTTATGATAAAGTCGGCTAAACATTTCATTCGTTCGTTGGGTTGAAATTTCTGGGACAAACCCTGCCTCTAACCCGCAAAACCGGCATTTGTTTTTGTTTTTGTAAGTTGAATTGCATGGCCATTAGACTTGATTGCTCCCATTAGAATATTTTCGATACCTGCTATGGAGCCTATGTTGCTACAGTCTACGTAACAAGAGTGCCTTTCGCAAGGGAAGCAGCGGGATGCACTATGATGTGATTGCTACCATAATTTGCTAAATTTGTGGTTTAGTTGGGAGGTATACAAGTTTACGAAGGCAGGGTTTTGTTTTGTGGCTCTATCATGTATTGAAATGCGGGTTTTTGAAAGGGTTGGGCGGGTCAGCAGGTTTTGGTGTTCACGGGTTTTGCCCATACCTGCGAAATGTGGGTCTCTTGGGAGGTATGTACTGAACCTCATAGTGATCAAAAAGAGCTTTTTTTCAGTTCCCACAGTAGATCTAAGATACAGTAGAATAATAATAATAATGACAATTTAGTAAAGCGCCGGTATCCGCCACAAGACACTCATGGCGCTGACACAGTTCAACCAGAACAATTAAAAGTCTAAGAACAGGTGAGTCTTAAGTTTTTCTTTAAAAATATTCAAAGAGGTTGCAGAACGAATAGATAAAGGAAGATTGTTCCAGAGTTTGGCTGCAACAAAAACAAAAGACCTACTTCCCCACTTATTTTTAGCTACTTGCTCCTTGAGAAGACTTTGGGATGAACTCCTAAGACCTTGACGGCCGGGAGAATATGAAGTCAATAGTTCATGCAAATACACAGGTTCCGAAAAGCTTAAAGTCTTATATACATAAAGTAATAATTTGAAGAAAATTCGCCTTTCAATGGGAAGCCAATGCAGTTCTCTCAGTACTGGAGTTATATGAGAAGATAGAACACATTCAGATAATTAATTTATGTACGTACAATATAATACTCACTCTGAACAGGAGAAAAAAGTTAACAAACAAAAAAATTAAGAGCAAAAAAAAAAAAAATCAGCTTCAGCTGATAATGTTCCTATTATTCATGAGAAATATCAAACTTATCCTTGGAGGAACTGTACAGTAGTAAAAGAAAATATAAAGTGTAGCTCCCTTAGGGCAAAAAAAAATCCAGCTTTTGATTTAAATTCATGTGCAAGCTAATTCAGTTCACTTTTGGTGCCACAGAGGTTGACACTTTAACAGGAAAAGGAAACCAAAATTAGACTAACTGTAGCCTCGAGAATGAATTAACTACATGAGGAAAATTTGCCTTTGCTGAAATCAGTCATACAGTAGCTACCACAGTTTTTGGGGAAAAGTGCGGTTCCCAATTTAAGTACCCGACCACTGGTTCATTACTTCAATTAGCTGCTCCAATGAGCAGCAGCTTTGTTTAAAACTATGATAAATATTCTGGTACAACAGAAGCCCAGTACTGGGTGGGTTACATTACAACTAACAAATGCTGCCCTGAAATTAGCACTGATAAAAAGGGATCAAATTACTCATGGTCACTGAAGATAAGATCACCTTTCATTTTAATCTGAGATAAATGCCATCAAATGTCAACCTTAAGGGCTAATGAAAAATGCTTGAATGAATACCTACTTGGTATTAATAACAACTCTTGCCAAATTTTGGAATACTGTAGGAGGATTTTGCGAAATGACATGCTTATAAATTTCTAATTCTCATTACGTCTTGCCATGTAATGCTGTGCATTTATGCTGTGTTAAATATATTCTAGGTTTGGTCAAATTTGTTAAAAGTAATGTATATATGTTTATTTCATTACTGTGAAAAATTATAAAGTACCAGTGTATGTATCATACTAGAACATTTCACTGCAATTAGTGGGGGTGGTCATATAGGCATCTGGGTCAAAGGTCGTGTTGTCGATGTAAACAAACCTGGCCAGATTAAGTTCAATGATGTGTGTAGACACACAGTATTGTTTTTATTGGCTTTTCTAGTGATATCCTAAATCCTATTGTGACATTACAGGGCTCCCCTGCCCATAATGATCAATAATGATGGAGTAAAAGAGATATGGACAGGTAAGTACAGTACATCTAGCAACCTCCAGTCTGAGATACTTGCTCTTTTATCAGCTTTTATACAGCTGACATTGTGCTTGCAATGTACCAACATCACACTGACAGAAAAATACCTTATTGTTACAAAACTATTCACTCTAGTCGTATATATCAAAGCTTTTAATGAATATGTGCAAAACAAAGCACCATGTGCAAAATACAGCATGAGTGCAAAACCATTGATGGCAGAACATCAATAAAACCAGAAAGCCAAAAGGATAGTGATTCCTTGCCATATGGATATACCCTGTATTGTAACAAACATTAATCACCCGCATGACAAGCACAAGATCCCTCACAGTTATCTCACTTGCGATTTCATGTTAATAAGGTTTTGACCTTTTGAAATCTTATGACCCAAATGACCCAAATGACCTCTCTTCTCCACTTAAAACAATAGGGGCATATGAATAATCAACATGCCATGTGTGAGATCCCTCACTGTTATCCTTAAAATATCATGTTTACAAGGTTTTGACCTTTTGTGACCCCAATGACCTCTGATCTTTGACCTTCATGAAAAATGATAGGGATCATCTAAGTACTCAATACCAGCAATCCACACTTTAAGTGTGAGATCCCTCACAGTTATCCTTCTTGAGGTATTGTTCACAAGATTTTGACCTTTTGAGCTCTTGTGACCATAAATGACCTTTGACCTCCATCAAAACCAATAGAAAGTATCTCCTCAAATTGAACAATCCACAAGTCAAGTGTGAGATCCCTCACAGTGATCCTCCTGTGTTAACAAGGTTTTGACCTTCTGGCCTATTGGGACCCCAAATGACCTTTGACCTCCACCACAAACAATAGGGATCATCTACTCAATATGGACAATCCACACACTATGTATGAGATCCCTCACAGTTTTTCTTCTGGAAATATCGTGTTTACAAGATTTTGACCTTTTGACAGGTCTCTGGAGACTCTAAATGACCTTTGACCTCAACCAAAGTAATGGGGATAATCTACTCAGTATAGGCCATCCACATGCTAAGTATGAGATCTCCGTCACAGTTATCCTTCTTGAGATAATAGAGTTTACAAGGTTTTAGCCTTTTGACCTCTGGGGTCCCCAAATGACCTTTGACCTCCACCAAAAAGAACAGGAATTATCTACTTAATATGGGCAATCCACATGCTGAGTATGACATCCCCCAGAGCTACCCTTCTTGTGATATAGTGTTTACAGGGTTTTAACATTTTGACCTCTGGTGACCCCAAATGACCTTTGACCTCCACCAAAATAATAGGGATCATCTACTCAATATAGGTAGTCCACATGCTAAGTAAAAGACCCCTCAAACTCACCATTCTTGAGATATAGTGTTTATAAGGTTTTGATCTTTTTGACCTCTGGTGACCCCAAATGACCTTTGACCTCCACCAAAAACACTAGGGATCATGTAATCAATATGGGCAATCCACATGGTAAGTATGAGATCCCTCACATTATCCTTCTTGAGATATAGTGTTCACAAGCAATTTCCAAGGTATTTACAGTACCATTTGAATTCTGGTGACCCTAAATGACCATTGACCTTTGACCTTCACCAAAAACAATAGGGATCATCTACTCAATAAGGGGTATCTACATGCCAAGTATGAGATCCCTTGAGGTTATCCTTCTTGAGATAGAGTGTTTACTAGCAGTGTCACATACACAAATACACACACACACACCCACACACACACACACACACACATGCACGGCATCACCATCGCATACTGTATATTCCCCTGACTGTATCAAGGAATCAAAAAGGGTGGAAGACAAGGCGGCCTATTCACCACTCAATCCAGCTGTCACCAACATCTTATTTTATATCATCTCCTACATATAATGTTGAGCGAGATTTGTACTTCGATCATCTTACATCTAAAATGTGTAGCTCTGTGTGTATGTGTGGGTGCATGTAAACAAAGGGTGCTGTGAATTCCTCCTGAACTGGCATTACTTGCTCATTAGTATGTTGTAGAAGTCTTTAAACCACATGATATGTAGAAAACTATAGGAAAAATTTAAAAATCATCCTTTCTGCTTTCACATGCTTGAGGTCTCAGGTCAAATGTAGGTCAAAGGTGAAACTGTCCTAAATTTTGCAGAAAAGTGTGTCACAAACTCCTCCTCAGCCATACGTCTGATCAAGTTCAAACTTGGTGAATGGTACATGACCATGAAATCTGCGTGCGTAATAACATTGATCAGAAGTCAAAGGTTGAGTAATCTAGAATTTGCTCTAGCCTTTACCTACCCAACGTACAGTATGTTGAAAATTTGATCAAAAAAAAAAAAAAGAAAAAAGAAAAAAAAAACCACATAAGGGGGAAATGAGATTTGCAACTCTATACGGATTGCCTCCTTATCTTGTAAAATATCTTAAATTCTTTTGGGTAGCACAGCATACCAAATTTTCAGGATAGAAAAAAATGTCACCAATAAAATCCAGCACAAATTTTCCTGCCCAACAGTTTAGGCATTAATTACAGTATAAGATTGAACACACTGCTCATGAGCTTTATAACAATGAATTTCTTTCTGTAAGAATCTTATTTTCCCAAATATGAATAAATACCCCATTAACTATGATTTTCAAGATCCATGGCTTTTTTGTACATACCTTAAAAACAACATCTCACTTTAAAATTTTTTAAATAACCAATGCTCTTGCTCACAAAACTGACATCAGGATCTCTACCAAATACACTGAGCTATGGAAACTATGCATGGAGATATGTACCATGTATCATGCTTGAGGACTGCTCAAGTTATCATTTCTCAGAAAAGGTATGTATACTGTTGTAAAGGTTAGTAATATTTTACAATAAAATATTTAACCTCTTGTGTGAACTTCCAGGTACATTTGTATAGATGATGATGATCAATGATCACAATCAGAATCCATGCTTCAAATCCATGCTAGAGCTCACTGCTGGTAGACCTCCAGGGAAACTACTGCCTTGGAAAAAATATTTGGGTGTCGTCTTTAACATTTCAAAGATTTGGGGAGTTACCAGGTATTTTTACATGCATAATGAGGCTGTACAGCCTCCAGAAATAATCAGAAATATCTGTCAGCCTGGTGAAGTATTTTTGGGGACAGTGTAGATACAGTATATACTGCACTTCACAATCAAATTTTGCCAGTGTGTTATGTACATATATGAGAAAATGACTTGAATTGTACTTCATCATGTTCATTTTTCTTCTACTAAACATACATTTTCATCACAACCTTATTAAGGTCTTGAGTACCGTATGTATAGTACAAAAGTATTGTTCAGACACAGAAAGGATAAATTTTTAATGTCAGTTTAAATAGCCAAATTATGCCACTAAGTCGTGGGAACTCATTGACTCTAGGACACCAACTGTGGGATCACACCCACAATCACCAAATGCTGGTCATTTGGAGGTATGCAAAGTGAGCACTGTGTTAAATTACACATAGATCCACATCTAAAGAACCATGCATATACTGTACAGCAAACCATCCCCAACACAGCACAACCATCACATTTGTGCAGGGAGTTGTAATGTTACAATTCCCTGGTTTGTGCAAGTTTTTTGCTCTTAATTATTGAAATCAATACAAGTTAATGAACCAAAACATGACTGGAGCAAAGGTGAATCCAGTTGTCAAGGTCTAAACCATTTTTCATGTACTTAGTGCACAGCTGGGCACCCCCAAGAATGATCACTACACTGAATTTTGTAAACCTTACTCTTAAATCATCCTTCATGCAAATGTATTGTATACTGCTTTTACTTTGCAATTTAATACCACACGCTCAGCTGATTGTCAACTGAATTTAATAATAAGCTTGAGGTTCATATGAGTAATTCAGAGTCAAATCTTGAGCTACAATATGGCTGTAAAAGTCAGCTTGTAAATCTTTGGTGTTTTTAATGGGAAGAATCACTTTTTTTTAATTTAGATTGCTCTTGAATGAAAAACCCACCTTACTTTGACCCGGCTGGGGATCGAACCTCGAACCCGGTTGCTAAGCTCCATTGCTTCAAATGCCACCACCTTTATCCACTCGGCCACAGCACTGGTCAAATCCTAAACACATCCTAAACTGCACCTTTTCATCAAGTATTAAAATTATTGATTCTTTTATGTTTTCAGTGTCTCACATCTTGTTTAGTACATTCTTTATTTTATTTTGAATTCTTTCACTACTTTGGTACTGCTATTTCATTGTGGTTTGTAAATTTAAGTATCTTTTTAAAGTTTCAGAGGGTTTGGTGTTTCAGTTTTTAATGAAGGTTCCATTGTCTACAGTTACCTTGTAAATGTTTTGCGGTAACCTTTTTAAAACGGGTATTTAAATTTATTCTGTATTCAATAATTACAAATCTATCAAATAGGAAACCCCTAACTTTGTAGATCTTAAACAGGAAAATGAAACTGAAATGAATTTTAAACAGAGTTGCCTGCTTCCATGTAGTTTGCTCAGAGTATTACAGTACATGAGTTGTAACTTCAAACCTTGCACAAAACACATATAAGAACATTCAGTGAACATCTCCAAAGTTAGTTGTTTTACGATCACTATATATGCACATAGTGGTCGTCTATCCACTACAAGGCAGTGGTTTACATAATTACTGAGAATAGGAGCCTAAAAATGAAAATAATCCAAACGAACACATTGGTATACTTTAAGTATTACAAATACACTGCAAACTGGTCAATATTTGATCACTTTTACAGTACTAAATGTGAAGGGCATGCCTAGGTGCTTATTTCTTTGTGTTCCACACTGAGAGAACAAAATTGGAAAGTTTTAGAGGCAGTCAAGCAAGTCTCCTACAGTGGGTTCCCTCCTTGGTCTTCCGTAGAATGATATCTCTAAACTTCAACGAATTCAAAGTTATGCAGCTTCCCTATTCTCCCTCACACGAAAAAGGGAGCACATCACACCACTTATCTGTGACTTTCAATGGTTGCCTGTCAATCACAGGATTACGTGCAGAATTCTTATACTCACCTTTAAAATTTTAATTATATGTTGCAAGACTATCTACCTGAATTGGTATTACTCCTTACACCCCCTCTCTTGTACTGTGTTCATTTTTTCAAGATCTCTTTAAAACCCCTTCTTCCAGAACCAGTACAGGGTACCTAGAGTATGGTCAAAGGGCTTTTTCAACTGCTGCCCCCTCCCCCCTCCACCGTCTTTGGAACCATATTCCTGGTCACTCTACTACTCTTCATCACTTTAAAACCCATCTTTAATGCTACTTGTTAATAGCCTTTTCCTCAGTAAGTGTTTATTTAGTGAACCTTTCATTATTAAGCATATTGAGATGTTTTTAATATTTATGTGCAATACAAGAACTACAATACTGTATTGTTGTTATTGTTATTATTATAATGCAAGCCTCTTCTTCAAATCAACAACCTTATCTGTGGTTTAGAAATCTGTTAGCCCTACAGTACTTACCGTACCTCACCTGTACTAATAACAATGGTAATGCTTGGATCCCTAGGAGATGGTGTGCTACTGCATCTATTTTTTCAAATGCTTGCTCTAAGTCACCCTTGCTTCACTGCCAGCAGAATGAAAAGTGCGCTCAGGAATTTCTAGCATCCTTTTATGTTCATTTTGTGGACTTTTTATCAATTTTTGCATCTCAACAAACTACATGTAACATGTGGAGATTCACAGTACAGTCTAAATCACCCTCCAAAAGTTTGATAAGTATCCTTTAAGGTGGCTCCCAGTTCAGGTGTTTCTCTAACTCAGACGAGAAAGTAGGAGAAAAACAGATTCGGGTAAGTTTGATGTAGACCAATTGACAAGATTCTCCTACCTTAAAAATGGTGCTCTACTTTGACCAGTGTCATTAAGGCTGAAAAATTTGTCGGCTCTCATTCCATCTGCCACAAATAGTACCAGCCTCTTGGCAGGAGGTTCCAGGTTTGTTTTATAAGGTGTCATACCATGAACCAACGGAGATGTAAAATAAATATCAAAAATTGATGCAAAGAAGACGATATGGATTGCAAACGCAATGATGGCTAGCTGGATGTCCATTCTGAAAATCTGACAGAAAAAACATAAAAAGTAATGTATATCATTATCAGGAATCAAAGAAAGAATACACTACTCTTGGATTTAAATTGCATCTAAATACATTATTGAAAAGTGCAGTGTCTCAAACAGTTAAGTACAGTAGTACAGTTCATAGTCATATAAGATAACTTAAATTTGATTCTTAATAACCAACAAGAATTACACAGACATCTGCTATTAAGTCTTAATATTTTGTATAATGACATCAAACATAAATTTTATTTGGGTGTTAGTTGTGACGAAGTCAGTGATGGTAGCAGTGAGGTATTTTTACATGGGTGATTTTCATTTGGAAATTTGAAGCGTACTAGGCTATAGCACTTGATTTTGAGAGAATAAATCAGCATGCTGAGGGTAATAAATCACCAAAAAATATGACTTTGAGTTTTGGATGTAAAATTGGGGACCTTCCTCCCACCGTCAATGCAAAATGAATGAATTCACGTCTATTGTTAAACACGGCAGTACGTGTAAATAGGCCTACCATGCAGTTGCGCCTGGTCAGATTAGGGTATTAACAGTGGCTCTACAGGTAGAATTGAAGGATCATTGTGTTCTTCATTGCTACAATATCTTTCATATTTTGGCCGAGACTTTGTACTAGGCTACTGTATTTGGCTCTAGTGGAAATGAGAGTTTCCACAGGACTCTTTGGGGTACATACCCCATCGCAATTTACATATGGAATCTTTTTGCTTATTCAAAATGGGAAATGCATTTCACTGTGAACCCACCATAGAGAAAAATCGGGTTCAACTCAAAAATTGCTTTAAGTCTGGACAATAAAAGACACTCACCAATTAAGTTTAATAAGTTTCTTTTTAAGGTTCTGATCACCTTTTTTTTCTGTATCTAATTCAGAATGGTCCCTTGACAGGATTTTAGTTATTTTATCTACAGTATTACTACGTTCTGCAGTTTGTAACATCTATTCTGCAAAATCCGAGTCTGCAGTCTGCAAAACAGTACATCCATATGGATGGCTAAATATGTTATGACGGGTAAAGTTCATTTTGAATGAGGAAATATATGATTGTGTATAGAATTACAGTGACAAGAAAGGGGCAAAATACCTTAGTATTCCATAAGAAAATTATTGTACTGTAAGGTTGGGTGTTGATTTGTTACAGCCAACTCGAATCCCCCTTGCTCAAAGTGCCGACCATTGACCACAGCCGACCATTGACCGAAGCTGCCCAATTGACATCGTACACAAGATTAAACCTTCAATGCAGACTTTAACTTTATTTTGAAGATCTTTATCTTTATTTTCAAGAGCTTTAAGTATGCTGCATTTGGAGCTGAACAGTGGCGAGTCACATCCTGATAGCCCATCTGTTTAAAGTGTTCAATCTTGTTCCTCTAATATACTGCGCATGACATGGGAAGATTCTTGTACTGTTATTTATAATATTGTACAGTACCTGTCTAGAAAGAATCTGGGGTGACGCTAGCCTGGCGGTGTCACATGTCTTAGTAACTGAGGGCCTAGGGGAAGATTAGCAAGTGGCTCAAACCGAGCTTTACCCTCTTTAGCAAAATTTGAAAAAATAAAAAAAAATAAAAAACAAAATTTCCTATCCACAAAGTAAATTTTATGTGCTATAAATTTGCTGATTTCATTTCATATTTTTGGCAGTTTCCAGAAGATCTCAGTGATCAGAAGCAACTGCAAGCCAAACATTTTACAACTTTATAAAAGTCTGGTGAGGCCTCACCTTGATTACTGCTCCCAGATACTGTATGGAGGCCATATCTTCAACAAGATATCGATTTAATTGAAAGAGTACTGAGGAGGATTACAAAATTGATTCCCAGCCTCTGTGATAAGGATTATTCAGAGAGACTCAAACATACTAATTTAATGTCACTGGAAGCAAGAAGGCACAGGGCTGACCTGACTGAAATTTTTAAAATTATGAGAGGTTTTGACAGAATCCCTGTTCATGATCTATTTCAACCAAAAAAATCATCAGAAATACCATATGATCACAAGGGGGCATGCGATGACCAGGGATGTAGCTACAGTGGGCAGCGCTGGGTGGTGACACCCAGCACTTGATATTCCCGCCCGGTACTCCAGGCAAACACACGTCTCCCAGCCCACCACAAACCTGCCTACCGAGACCTACATAAAACTAGCCCCAAGTAGCCTAAAGTAAAATGAGGGAAAAATGAAAATTTAATGGCTGAAAAATGGGGCAGATGCCATGGGGTGAGGTGAGGTGCTTTCCCCAGATCAGACAATTACCCGGCACTCAAATTTGGCTAGCTACATCCCTGGCAATGACCATTCTTAAGCAGCAACCTAATCTTATGCTGAGACGTTACTACTTTTCTCAGTGTGTCATTGATGACTGGAACTCCCTGTCGCCAGAAGCTGTTAAGGCCCAAACTGTCCTACAGTTCAAAAGGATCACAGGACCACTATTCAAGAAGCTTGGGGGGCATACTACTAGCTTAAAGGATTTGAATCACCCCAAGAATGACTTTCACTTGGTGGTAAACCCCGCCCATAATTGTCTTTACTGCTTCTCTTTGTGCAGAAACATACAGTTCACTGCTCAAGGCCACATCCTGGTGAGCTCAAAAGACTCCATGTGCAATCAAAACATTCACGGTGCGTGCTGTGTAATATGAGAGCTGCTCTGTATCTTTTGAATTTTGTAACGCTAATGTCAATCAAAGAGTAGTCACCACCTGAGACTTTTGCTTACCTCCAACTTAAAGTCATACTTGGGGTGATGCAAATCTGTCTTTAAGGAAGCTATCTGCCCCATTCACCAACCGGACCACAAGGGACTTTGTGCCTTACTAGGCCAAGTTCCTGGTGGACCTAGTACGTAAACCCAAATTCAGTTATTTTCCGCTCCCATTACTTTCTGCCCCTGAAAAGTTTTTTTCGCCCCTGGTTTTTGGGGATGGAAAATACCGGTTTGAGGGGCGGGAAGTAACGGCATACAATGCACGAGTTGATGGCTTCATAAACTCAAACTAAATTTTTTTATCCTTGAATGTCTCTCCAGTTATAATATGTCTTTTACACAACAATGCACAGTACTCAGTACAGTACTTTATGCTGGCTTCTCTTTCTCGCCAGCACTAGCATGTAGTGAGTGCGCGAATACAGTACGTACATACGCACGCACGCACGTAAACATATAAGGTACAGTTCTGTCAGTGTCACTGCTGTGAATAAATTCTAATACTCACATCATACAGTACAACACTAAGGTTATAGGCTATCTAGATCATACAATTCATTCTTCTCTACTTGATACTTATCTGAATCTGAAAAGTCCTAGTGTTTACAATTTCATCATCCCATTGGTCTCAAAATGAAAAGAAAGTAGATACATGTACACTTGTAAGTTAATCTTTAGTTTGGAATGTTATTTTCTGCCCCAGTAATTTAGGGGCAGAAAGTCAGTGGCACAAACTACCAGGGGTGGAAAGTAACAGTACTACTGAAATTCCTCTTGATCAATCCAAGCACCCTATTACTGTAGCCCTAGCAGCAGCAGCTGCACATTGTCTAGATGGCTTTAAATCGCCTGTAATAACTACACCCAGATCCTTCTCAAAAGTCACATCACTCAGAATACTACCATTCATGTTATAATCACAGCTAAAATTTTTAGGACCAAAGTGAAGGACTTTGCACTTATCTGCATTAAAAGACATTTGCCAAGTCTGAGACCAAGACTATAATCTACAGTATCCAAGTCTTTTTGCAGTAAGGAGGCATCATCCTATCCTTCCTATAGAGCTTTGTATCATCAGCGAACTTACATGTACTAATACTAGATGTGAGAGAGCTATCAATATCATTGATGAAAATCAAGAAAAGAAGTGGGCCAAGAACAGAACCCTGTGGAACTCCACTTGTAACTTCTTTCCAAGAAGAGAAATCACCATTAACAACAACTCTCTGAGATCTACCATTGAGCCATGAATTTATCCAGTCAGCACAACTGCCCTTGATGACTAACCTATGTAGTTTAACCATAATTCTACCTAATGGAACTTTATCAAAAGCTTTTTGAAAATCAAGGTAAATGACATCAACACTGTGACCAGAATCAAGAGATAAAGACACATCCTCAAGAAAGCTTAGTAAATTAATAACAGAAGATCTACTAGGTAAGAAACCATGCTGTGACAGATTGAGTAACCCATTATCTAAAAGATATTTAAGCAAGCAATCCTTGATTACAGATTCCATAACTTTGCACACAACACTGGTTAAACTGACTGGCCTATAATTGCAAGGCAAGCTCCGATCCCCGATCGGATCGGAGCTTGCCTTGCAATTATGAAAGTAAGTTTCAACCAACACATAGACAACCAATCGCCCCGCTATTTCCATTGGTTGTTGTAACTTTAAGGACTTTGTATAGTAGGGTATTGGTGAAAGAACATACACAGTCCTTTAGTCTTTACTGAGGACCAAGCCTAGGCCACAGGCAGTCCTAACGTTATATAGTGCATACATATAGACAAGGTAGAGCACTTCTTCCACACAACAGCGTTCAGTAGCCAGATTTGGCCTATTTGGCCATATATGCACGAATAGCCTGCATGGCCAAGTTAGTAAAAGCTTTGCCAGTTTGGCCATAGCATTTGGTGATTTGGCCGTTTTAGTGCATCTAAGCCAAATCTGGCTACTGAATGCCGTTGTGTGGAAGAAGTGCACTTCCCTGTTTATTTATATATGTATGCATATATAAAGTTAGAACTGCCTGTGGCCTACAATCCCCGACAAAACAAATGAAACAAAATCGCCAAAACAGTGACACTTTGCACTCACAACATTTCAAAATCAACTTGAGACCCCCTGCCCCCTTTCAATGTTGTGCCCAATCTGATCGTCACAAATTCGTAGTCAACATTGAAAAGATGAGGGGGGGGATGACTTGTTTCATTTACTTTTGTCGGGGAGTGTCTGAAAGCCTGTACTTACAAATATCGGGCAAGGTACAGCATACGTGTGACAAAATATAGGAATGTGGAAGTAACATAAAGTATGCAAGTTTAAACATCGTATGGAAAGAGTGTGTGTGGGGGTGGGGGGAGGAAAGTCTTCGAAAGAAGTAAACATAATCTGGTCTGGATCAAGGCTGGTACCATAGATAGCGTCAAAACGGAAATGATATCAGTAAGATGGCGGCAGTTTATTTTGAAGAGCCAAATTACTTTACTCGAACAATTCATTTGCCCCTGCAGCAATTGTTTTGCGAATTTCATTTTATTAAACATAAAGAATTTAAACATAAAGCCGGTGCCTATTATTACTTTCTTCAGCCTAAGAGACAACTGCATATTTTAGATACATTGTTGAGCAATTCCTTGCATATATTCTTTACCGTTACCCTTTTATTTACCGTGCCAATAGCACTGTAATTCAATGGAGGGTTTTACTTTACCATCAGGTACAGAAAATAGTTCACATGACTTCAACTCTTTTTCAAAGTTTTTAAGTTTACCCTTACCCACTGCCCCAATTGAAATACAGTACTCCTTTCATATGAATTCCATCAAATGCCCAAGCAAGAATATTCTTGTTTTAGAGAAGAGTGATCGTGGAAATTCACTTTTCCTACTTATGTAAGATTTTTGAGGAAAAAACGATTAAAAATGGTAAACATAAATGTCGAGTTACCTGCTGCTCGTGACAGAGAGCTGCCAATCTGTGTGAGCCAAAACCCGTCTTCTTAAAAGTATGTGGGATACAATTAGTGAATTTCTCTTGAACGTGTGAAAAAATCCCCCAAATTATGACATATATCAAACACCCCTACAAACCACACAGAATGTACTTTTCTCAAAGGCCCCGAGCAATTTGTTTACAACGTTTGGATTGGCAGCTTTGTCTACACAGCTTTCGCATTCTCATGTCTGCGCCTTCAATTGAAACTAGGCCTAGGCTAGTCATTCGTATCAAATCAACATCCCCTACCACTTACTGCAGCCTCATCTACCCACCCCCCTGCAGTAGCTAGAAAACAACTTCCTGCTGAGCATGCTGCCAAGTCTGCAAAACTTCCAATTTTCGTTTCCTCTCATATACTTCCTGTGATGGCTATATGTACTAAAGACAATCCCCGACAAAACAAATGAAACAAAATCGCCGAAACAGTGACAATTTGCACTCACAACATTTCAAAATCAACTTGAGACCCCCTGCCCCCTTTCAATGTTGTGCCCTATCTGATCGTCACAAATTCGTAGTCAACATTGAAAAGATGAGAGGGGGGATGACTTGTTTCATTTACTTTTGTCGGGGAGTGTAGGCTAGCCTAGGTCACAGGCGCCCCTTAACATTGTATAGTATACCATATACTATGTATTATACAGACGGAAAGGTATGTCACAAAAATCCTAGCTCGAACAAACAACTTACGTTTCTGGCACAATTACTGCACTCTTCTCGCCAAATTTGTCTGTGTCGAGCCTTTTGATCATAAGGTACCTCAAGGCAGCTCTTTTTCCCAAATGATTTCACTTGGCATTGTCTGAAGGATGAAATTTCGATGGAGTAACAGTATGAGGATGGTAGCTGCTGATAGGAGAGCATTCAGCACTTCCACACTATATAATACAATACTCCTAAAATATTCTCTAAAGTTCTCTTAACTTTCTAAATTTCTTCCAAAATTTGTTTAATTATGATTCACTTTTTATTATTTTAAATCTTGCAGATATATATTAGCATCAATATGAACAATTTTTGAACATTGAATTTCATAAAATTTGAAAACCTTTTGAAAAGTGGAAGGGCTAGCATTTTGTACAAGCACTTGTGACAGTTGAACTGTAACTGTTGTACAGTCTTCAACTGCCACAAATGCTCATAGTAAATGCAAGCCCTTCCACTTTTCAAAAGGTTTTCAAATTTTATGAATTTCTGTGTTCAAAAATCTTGTATATTAATGCTATTATGTATCTGTAAGATTTGTAATAATCAAAGCAAAACATAACTGACAAATTTTGGAAGAAATTCAGAAAGTTAAGAGAACTTTAGAGAATATTTTAGGAGTATTGTATTATATAGTGTGGAAGTGCTTAATGCTCTCTATCAGCAGCTACCATCCTCATACTGTTACTCCATCGAAATTTCATCCTTCAGACAATGCCAAGTGAAATTATTCGGGAAATAGAGCTGCCTTGAGGTACCTTATGATCAAAAGTCTCGACACAGTCAAATTTGGCAAGAAAAGTGCAGTAATTGTGCCAGAAACGTAAGTTGTTTGCTGGAGCTAGGAGATTTGTGACATACCTTTCCGTCTATATATACTACATAATTATGGTATACTATACAATGTTAAGGGGCGCCTGTGGCCTACAGTAGGTAGGCTAGGCCCTAAGTAAGTGAAACGTTAGCACCAGTTTAACGACTTTTCCTTTATTCGAATTCAGTCATGCCTTAGAAGTCTAATACATTTTTCTTCTTGACTTAGGCTTAAGCTTACTTTTCTTCACCTGAAATTCAATCAATTAAGCTTCAGATTACTGAAACACAGCGTCTCTAAAACAGCAGCATGTCGTCATTAATTTCTCAACAGTGTCGGACGGACCTACAGTCTTGACTGGACCACAGCGCATAAGCTACAGTGCGCAGAAATAATTTGGCCACAGTGTGCGACGGCGTGTAACAGTATCATTATTTCTATGCGCAGTAGTGACTTAAAGGGAATTCCCCCAAAAGTTGATTATGTACCGTACCGTACGCGTACCTCACTCGGTGTTTCCACTGTTCCCTAAATTCGGGAAATCTCAGAGCTCTTGAAATTCGAGAGAATATTTTCCTCTGTGCTTCGATTTTGTATTAAATTATTTTTGTATCGCGTTTAATATTTGTGGGTAAAACAGGGCGAAACCCTGAATGAGCCATTTAAGCAGCATAAAAGAAGTGTTATTGAAAATGTAAGGAAATACCTATCCAATTTCAGGAAAGTTTGGATTCCATTTCAGGAAAGTTTGGATTCCATTTCAGGAAAAATGAATTGCAATTGTGGAAGCATTGACCTAACTAACTGCAAAGCATACATGATAAGTCGAGAAAAAATTTGGAACCACAGGTGCGCAGCCAGCAACCATGTTAGACTCTAAGAAGTCAAGCTCGGAGCTGTACCACACAGTTTAGAGTAAATAATACGTTTCTCATATTTATTTTCAAATCCATGGTGGGGAAAAATTCAGGTTGCACCATCAAGAAAGAATTCAAAACTGAGGCTAGTCCCTATGGGCTAGATAGGCATAACATTAGGCCTAACGTTAGGCCTATATATAATGCAGTTGGCTTAGCCAACTGCATTATGTATAGGCCTAGCCAACTTGGCTACTATAGTGACATGACCTAATAAGGCCACTTTCGAATCTCGTGCATCGATACAGTCAACAAAGCGCGTCAAAACTGCTGTCACAATCAGTGCGTCAATTTTTGATGCAGCACGCGAACTAACTTGCTAATGCGCGTGAACCTGTTTTTCAAGCACTTGCACGCTAGATATGCAACTCAAATTGAACACACAAACTGCCAACACTGAACCTGTACATACAACTCTGTACAAAAATTGTAAACAGCGCACGCTGGCCTTATTAGGTTACTTCTGATTTTAGGCTTGAGCTGGAAACGCTGAACTTGTCGTAATGGCATCTCTTGAAAGGAAAAATCTGTGATAAAGATTTATAGCTCTCAAATAAGGTCAAGTCCACCAAAACTTTTTCAGGTACAAACAGATTCACATTCTTTTGTCTTGTTTTTTTAAAAACGAAAACTTTCTTAGAGTGGCCTTGTTAGGTTGTGCCATCATACCGACGTTACCCCTAGCCCAGTAATAATCATCATATTTTTTAGGCTGAGACTAACAAGTTAGGCCTGGTCCTAGCCTAGGTAGGCTAACCATCAGGAAGTTCGGGCCTATGGCTGAATAGAAAGCAACCTAGTTAGGGCCTAATGTAGGCCTACTGTATGTATGTATTGTCACCAGGGTGCATTCCATGCACACCGATCTGAAGATCTTTGGCATGGAGTTGGCATTTTCCTTATTTTTTCTATTGTTTTTCTTGGTGTGGGCCTGACATGGAATGCACTGTGGTGTATTGAGCAGTATAGTAAGTAATCATGACAAAGACATGAGTCGATCATTATCATGAGTTGATCACTGCATTCTAAATGCCAGTACAGCATGAAGGCGCGATGTGACTGCATTGTATAAGCATGACCTTCATTGCATTTTCTTCAAACAACATAAAAAACAATTATTTGCAGGCCTGCGGATTTCACGCGAACGATCGTTCGCGGTCGCGTGTTGGTTACGTGACCGCCAAACCACGTAACCGAAAAATCGGTTACGATGTCCCATTTGACACTCAGATTCAACTCTTCTGTGACCTAAAATCTGAACATTCATTAAGAGGCATTTTAAATTCTATTAGGAGATATTATCTGATAAAGTACAGACTACCAATTGCGACATTTTTCTCACATTGCTCTTGCCTCATATCACAAACCATAAAATAGATCGCATGAGGCTCACACCTTGCAGCACGTGCTATCGCAAATTGTAATTGCCGACTCCACACTAGCTGACTGGTATCACGCACTACGGCGACGACCTGTCCAGCCATGATTCTCGGTTGTACACAATGCGGATACTCTGCACAAGCTGTGATTACGGCCCCACTGCTTTGACTTCGCACATAGCTCGATATCATGAAAGTTGTTTCAAAAATCATGCCACAGTTAACACACAGTATGTCAGTGGGGACTCATTGAGTGCGCGAAGATTTCTTCGTAATGTTTTTGCAATGACGATGTCAAGGAAACTTCTTGCTTATGCAGCTAACTGATACTGGAGATGATAAAATAGATGTGTCAGACTGATATTGGTTTTATCTGTACTCAGTTCCATCATAAAATAAATGAGAAATCAGCGTGTCCTTCAACAGTAATTTACTATGATGCTACGTGTACAGTAAAGCCCCATCTTTCGGAACTGGCCATCAGATTTAACAAGAATAATATTCATCACAATTACGGCAGAATCCACCAAGTTTTCAGGGCTTTACTGTACAAGTCAAAATTCAACGTAAATTTCTGCAGAAATGCACTAATTTCCTCGGGACTTTAAAAGTCACGGCAAGATGTCAGGATGGCTAAAATAGCCAACATGTAGGCATGGAAAACAATTTTTTATCTCTCTGTCAAATTTGGAAAAAAATCGTACGTATTTATTTTTAAATCCTTGCTAGGATCCATGAGTCGGTATAGGCTCAATTTCTCCTTATACTAAAATACGTTAGGCTAGTGAAAGTCCTAGTTTCACTAAATCTGAGAAGTTAGTTTCGTAGTGAGCTTCTTCGCTAAAAATAACGAGAGTAGACCTTACAAAAACATTGCGAATTTCTGTTTGGGAGTCTCCTACACATGTGTCTCTAATACTTTTGGAAATTTATGCCGAGTTTATACGCTAGATACCTCTCCAGATCGTTATAGCTTCTCTTCAGCACATACACTTATTTAGTGTGTACAAAGCATTGGTCATTCAGAAGGGCGTAGGCTCGAATCTTGAGAATAAAATCCAGGTGTTTTAGAAGTCTAAAAATTTATTTGTCATATGATCGGTCACCAAAAATAGTAACCAAATATTTTGGGGGATTTTGTCTGCAATTTTGCCAGCCTTTTCGGAGTTATTTGGGGAATGTGTTCACACTCTTTCTTATGGATCCTGTGTACCGTGCTTGAGGCAAAAAGTTGAAACCCTGTACATCCGAATTTCACTGATATTCGAAATACATTCGGTCCCAAAGTGTTCGGATAAATGGGGTTTTACTGTACTCCAAACCATATGCTGTTACCTCCACGACATGGCCTCAGCACACACATTTACAGCATCATGTCATTTTGAAATTGTTTTTCGTACAAGTTGGACACATGTTGTGCACTGTGGCGTTGACAGTGCAAGTGATCGCTCGTACACCTACTATACGAAACTCAGTGTGGTAAACTGTCACAGAGTCGTGTTTTCTTTATATTGGGAATACGCAAAAATGGGTTTTTGAGACTCAACAAAATGGGTTACGTTAGGTTACGTGGTTCAAAAACCACGTAACCTAAAAAATGGTTACCATGAAATCTGAAATCCTCAGGCCTGTATTTGTCTTGCTATTTTGATGTCCAAAGCAAAAATGTTACTCATGGCCAAATTCTAGTTTCAGCATACTGTAAGTATGAACTAGAAATATGCAAAAATTACAAAAAATGGTGACCAAAATGTCTTTGATGAAGCTCTGATTGAAAAATTTGATAGAAAGGACATTATTTTCTATGATTATTTGTATAACTGTTTTTAAATGTGGTAATTTATGGTATTTTATTTGCTTGTTTTTTGTAGAGATTGACTCAAGGTTCCTTAATCATAAGCATTGTTGTGTGTACTGCCACCTACATTTCAAAATTCATTTTCTACGGATTACGTAATCCAAACATCACCAAAATATAATACAATGAGGAAGACGTATAACAAAATGTTACAGCAAAGTTTTATTGATTTTTGTAAATGTTTTTTATATTTTTATGGTTCCACTGTTCCTTAAGTGTTCCTTAAGTGTTCCTTAATTTGTTTGAAAAACTATAGACCTGTTTCTAATCTCTCTTTCATTGGGAAGACCCTCGAGCATGTGGTGATGAAAAGACTAGATTGTTTTGTTCATAACTGTCATCTGTATGATAGTCATCAATCTGCTTATCGCTCTCACCATAGCACAGAATCAGCCCTGCTCAAGGTTCAAAATGATATCTTACAAGGAATGGACAATGGAAAGGTTACACTATTGGTACTTCTGGACCTGTCTGCTGCCTTTGACACTGTGGACCACAGCAGACTCATTTTAAGGCTTAGAAATCGCATTGGTTTAAGAGGTAGAGCCCTGGAATGGTTCAAGTCTTATCTTTTGGATAGACATCAAGTTGTGCAGATTAATAATTCATGTTCTACAAAGGTTGGTTTAAAGTATGGTGTCCCTCAGGGTTCTGTCATTGGCCCAAGAGCTTTCTCTATTTTACTCTTCCTCTTGGTGATATTATTCGACAACATAAAATACAGTACCACTTGTATGCTGATGATACTCAGTTATACATTTCTGTTAATCCTGTGCAAGCGGAAGTTGATGCTGCTCTATTCAGTCTGCAGACCTGTATTGATCATATTAGAAAATGAATGTCTGAGAATTTTTTAAAGCTGAATGATGACAAGACTGAATTTATGTTAATTGGAAACAAGTGCCATACAAGCAAAGTTCGTATTCCCTACATTAGTATTGGTGACATGCAAATCTCTCCTTCCCCCAGTTGAGAAACCTTGGAGTGATATTTGATCCTCATTTATCCATGGAACATCATGTCACAGCTATATGTAAAGCTGCTTGTATTTCTTTAAGAAACATTGGTCGTATTCGCATTCATATTGACAATGATACAGCTAAAACAATGGTTCATGCCTTTGTGACGTCGAAGTTGGATGTAGGAAATTCCCTACTTTATGGTACTGTATCTCCAAAACTCAAATCAGCCGTCTTCAGTGTATTCAGAACATTGCAACAAGATTAATATCTAGAATTCCATCATCTTCTCATATAACTCCAGTACTGAGAGAACTGCATTGGCTTCCCATTGAAAGGTGAATTCGCTTCAAATTATTACTTTATGTATATAAGACTTTAAGCTTTTCAGAACCTGTGTATTTGCATGAACTCTTGATTTCATATTCTCCCGGCCGTCAAGGTCTTAGGAGTTCATCCCAAAGTCTTCTCAAGGAGCACGTAGCTGAAAATAAGTGGGGAAGTAGGTCTTTTGTTTTTGTTGCAGCCAAACTCTGGAACAATCTTCCTTTATCTATTCGTTCTGCAACCTCTTTGAATATTTTTAAAGAAAAACTTAAGACTCACCTGTTCTTAGACTTTTAATTGTTCTGGTTGGACTGTTTCAGCGCCATGAGCATCTTTTGGCGGATACCGGCGCTTTACTAAATTGTCATTATTAAGTGATCGACTCTTGGTACGCCCTGTATACTACTGTATGTCACTTGGTACTAACTTTAGAATCGGTGCGGTGACTTACCCCCCACAGGTACTTACTGCCCCTAAAAATGGTTCAAACTGCCCCTGTCATATTGGGAAACTTTGAATCATGTTTAATGGAGGTTCAGTTCATCCTGTTTTTTCAAGTCTTACATAAACAGAATCTTTAGAGGTTTCATTGTGCAAATGGATTAAGATAACGAGCTGGTTGTTTAATCTGGTGATGTTTTGCAGTTAGTGTAGGGTGATACTGTATTTCTATCTCCACCTTCAGGGTTGAAAAGTTGCTGAAAAACCTAAAGGTTAGCAAAGCCGTGGGTCCTGACAACATACACCCATGGGTCCTTAGGGAGCTTGCGACAGATCTGGCACCAATGATTAGTCACCTTTTCCAGCAGTCAATTACCAGTGGTCATATTCCCAGGGACTGGAAAAGGGCAAATGTTTATCCAATTTTTAAGAAAAATGATAGCTCTCTCCCATCCAACTATCGCCCTGTCTCTCTGACTTGTATTTGCTGTAAATTGTTGGAGCATATCATTTGCTCAAATCTGATGGATCACTATGAAGTGAATAAAATCGTTTCCACTAAGCAGCATGCTTTCAGAAAGAATCACAGTTGTGATACTGTACTCAGTTGGTGTCTGTTATTGACGATTGGGCTTCGGCCTTGGATAAAAATAAAGAGGTCGATGTCTTTATTTTAGACTTTGAGAAGTCCTCATGAACTCCTCAAGACGAAGTTATATTCTTTAGGGTTTCTAGACAAGTCATTAATTGGGTAGATAACATTCTTTCTGATCGCTCACAATCTGTTGTTGTAAATGGCACAAAATGTGCTCCCTCTCTGGTTCTTTCTGGTGTTCCTCAGGGGTCTGATCTAGGACCAGTACTCTTTCTGTCTTTTATAAACGATATTGTCAAAGCTGGTTCTTCTGAAGTTAGGTTGTTTGCTGATGATTGTGTTTGTTATACGAAGGGTCACTGAAGATCAGAGTGACTGAAGCGAGCTGCAGAGAGACATTACTTGCCTGGGCCAATGGGCCGAAACCTGGGGCATGACATTTTATCCGGCAAAGTGTAATGTTATGTCTGTCACTTCAAGATAAACTAGAGGGAGTACAAAGGAGATCTGTTCGGTTTATTACCAATGAGTACTCCCGTGAAGTTGGTTCAGTGACTACCCTTCTGAAAGATCTTGGTCTCGGCACACTCTTTGATTGCTGTGGGCATTGTAGGCTTCAAATCCTCGCCAAAGGTATCCACGGTCAAGCTAATATCCCTCTGTCTGGCCTTTGTAAACCCACTCGTATTACTCGTAACATGCATGCTTTGCACTACGGCCCCCCCCCACCACCAACTAGGACTACAGTAATTGCTTTAAATACAGTTTTATCCCAAACACAGTGTGGGATTGGAATGATCTCCCTGGCAGTCTTATCGAGGGGACTGTTAGTCACCCTAAGCCTGTAGAGTTAATTATCAATTCTCTGAGGGTCTGACCGACCTCACAGCGCGTATGTGATGTACTAATGTCTTTAACTGGATGCCTCACCGTATTCGAAAGAAGAAGAAGGGCCAAGATGCATGTAGGTGGTAGGCCGTGAGCAGCTTTGTGATTTTAACAGTAATAGAACTTTATAGTTAACTAGGCCTACTCCATTATTGTCTGGTGAAAAAATGAGTATTGATGTGGAAAAGTGCAACTTCACCAAAAAAAGAATAAGCTGCAGTTCATACAGGCATAACATGAAATTCAGGGATGAAAAGGTTAATGATTATTGTTGTTGTCTGTATTAAGAACTTAGTGCCATGAGTTTTCTGCACATCCGTTAACTTGAGTTAAGACAAACAGAAAAGACAGTGTTGATCTCTCTACCTACAGAGCAAGAAGATGAATAAAAAAATGCTTAATTTATGTATTGTCATTATTCATACATCAGAATCACAGCAACCACCACAGTGCTAACCCCCCCTAATACTTGGGGTGGTTCGAACTGGTTTTGGGGGTGGTTGGTAATGGTAGTAACTACCAGGGGCAGTAAGTGCCAAGACCCTTATAATCAGTGCCCGGAAGTTGCGTTACCATAGTAGCCGATGAGGTGGAGTGTTATTTCGTCACTTCCAGGCATGCCGCCACATTGGCCATTACTAAAATGGTGCATCTTCTAAGACCTCAAAATCCTGTCGTGTGCCTATCAGGGCGGGTTTTCTGACTTACATGTAGTTTATTCAGTATGAGTGATCTTCTCACACCTTGCTCTCTGCACTGAAAAGGTTGTGTAGTGGTGCATGTCTTATCTCAAACAACAGTCTCTGTAGTATACCTTGCAAGCCAAGTATGTATCTATTGTTTAATGAGGAAATTGTGGTCAATAGTGCCCTGGAAGCTTGTTTGCTCAAGAGATTAGAGAACAGATAACATCTCTGGGGACAGGTAGAGAGAGCTGCTGAGATGCAACATATGGCCAATGGGTCCTTGGGTCCTCTGGCGACATGGGCACTGATTCTAAATTAGCCTAGAGCCTGTTACTTCACCTCATCAGTTTGACCTTTTTTTGAATACTATTGGCAAGTTAGTGTTCATGAATATCATAACTTATAAGCTGCCCATACAGGAAAGTTTGTGTGCTACATGATGAAGAATTATGCCATCTTGTCTTCCAACAGGCCCAGCCAACATTTTCTCACCTGTCTCAGAAGAAGGCTTTGTCTTGCAACAGGCCAAGCCAGGGACATAGCCAGGAATTTGTCAAGGGGGGGGGGCAAAGCCCATAGGCAGACTCTCATTGCTGGAAATGGCACTTCCCAGGCCTATTTACCTCATATAAACAGGGGAAACACTAGCAATATTGTAAAAATAAACATTGAAAAATACCAAAAATTGGCAAGGAGGGGGACGGCTGCACCCTTCACCCCCCTGGCTACGTGCCTGGGCCAAGCCAACTTTTTCTCACCCCAGTCTCAGAAGAGGGCCTACTGTTGGCCTAACTTATAGTGTTTGTTTAAAAAAGGCAATTACAGAATACCCCACGAGGTTTAAGCTCTGTTTTTTTAGGAGCTACAGGCTAGGCAGTCTGCACCTCTGTTTAGACACAATTTGAATCCTAAATGCCTATCCTTTTAGAAACAACCTAAATTCTGACTGCGTATCCTTATACCACATAGCATCACAAAGACAAGTTACACAGGCTAGACAGTACTGTAGGAACGTGCTTCGAAATTTTGACTGCGTACCCCCGTAGCCTCATGAAAACATATGGTGGTGAATTTTGACTGCTATCCCTGTAGTCTCGCATTGGCTTCTGACTGTGTTTCTTGGTAGCCTCTTAAAAAGTAAGTTACCCACAGGCCTCAGTCATAGCCAAAGAATAGTGGTACAAGGCTGATAGAAGAGTCATTCTCAAATCACACATTTTCTGCCTAGACCCTGTAGCCTTATGTTTCCCCAAACATACGTAGCTTCCATGTGTGGGGTATTCTGCAATAACTTTGTTTAAAACGTGTAGGCCTCTTTAGGCCTGGGATTTAGGCAGGTGTTTCTGTATGCCACAATGACATCATAACTGTGCTCCAAGTCAGGGGTAAACTTCATTGAATTTTACAAATACCTCATATTCCAAAAAGTTTAGTGTTTGTTGCACCTTTTCATATGCCAGTGGCACAGTCCCCTAGCTACAGAGTTGTAAAGCAAGAAATGCAGATCTGTAGCAGCCACACATCTGCATTTCTTGCTTTACAACTCTGTAGCTAGGGAATTGTTACATTCTTTCCTGGGGTTTGATACAAAATTGGGGGTAACCCATCTTGCTTCCTTTCGAGCATGCTAATTAATTAGTTTGCTTGGCCGGCCAGCGGCCTGCTCAAGTTTCTTATGTAAAGCCATTAACAACTTGCAATGCCAGTTTAACAACAAATGCAATCAGAGCTGTTGTTTGAGGTCTCTGTGTTCTTCTCCACTTAGGAAGTTAAGCAAACAATAGACTCGATCAGCCTTGCCCAAGTTTGTTAAATCAAAGACATTAACATTGGTTATTGAAAAGGAGAGGTTGGTCTTCAGACTCCAACCCTGTTGTTCACCTTACTGTTATCTGTAGGAAAAGTTGAAGTTTCCAGTATGGGTCTAAGTTAGGCCTTGGCCCTTATGAGCCATTGAAATTGGGGACCACTCAAGCTGTCCCCTCACAATATTGGAAAGGAAGAAAACTGCTCAAGGTTTACCTTGAATTTCTGTGGCGTGTGATTATGACTCAGCTCATGAATTTAATGGTTTCATTTTGCACACACTGTACATAATTATAAAGTTTGCCAGTTTATTGTGGCTTAGTAAATAGGAGCAATATGTAACTGGTGCAAAAGTTTGACAGCGGATCATGATGTGAAATTATGAAATTTGCAGTATGGCTTCCTCGCAAAGTTGCCCCCTGGACATAGAAACTTGCCCTTTAAAAGGCCGTACAATCTGGCCCCAGACAGTAAAAAGGCTCCTTTTGAACTTTACTTCTATCCTCTCCTACAATTGAAATAAAACAAAAAAAAAATCACCTGTCTAATACAGAAATTAGAACTCCAGAGAATTCTATTGACCTGCGATAGAGTCATCGTCGAGATTGCAGATGGACTGGTAGAACTAGCCATTCCAACTCTAATAGTACAGTAGTAACCAGCGTCACCCTAACAAAAACGAAAAACACTCTGAATTTCATTTTTGCCTTCTCCTATTATGAAATTTTTGGTCTAACCTTGACCATCTTTAGCCTAGTCTTAGGCTGAAGATGGTCAAGGTTAGACCGAAAATTTCATAATAGGAGAAGGCAAAAATGAAATTCAGAGTGTTTTTCGTTTTTGTTAGGGTGACGCTGGTTACTACTATTAGGGTCGGAATGGCTAGTTCTACCAGTCCATCTGCAATCTGTCTAATGCATCTTCCAGACAAAGCTATGGTAGCTTGCACTTAATTTAAATTGCTGAAGGCCATATCTACACATTGCTGTGTGTGAGCACTTGGAAACACAACTGAATGCACAGTTCATCATTGACCAACCAGAGGGAAGCTACTGTTTGAATTACTGTTGATCAAAGTGAACTCACCAATTGTGTTTAGATTGAGATATATGATAATATTTCAGAATATGTTTTTAGTGAGATTTTAGGGCCTTAAAGGTCCTATTTAATCCATTTGTTAGGGTAGCAGTAGTCATGAATGAGGTTGCAAAGGATAAGAAGTGTAAATTGTAAGTACCAGACGAAAGAACTGAATAGCCTTAAGTCTAGTGATTTATCATTACAGAATTTTCTCTTCATGCACATTTCAAGTTGGATCTAATTGGATTGGCATTTTAAATTAAAAAATAGATGTTTCTTCTCCTGTCCAAGTAGTAGCCCCTTGCTGTAACTAGCCGACTTTGCTTTTCATCCTTATCAGTGCCAGGGTTGTCCATTGCCTAGGCTTGTCAGTTCAATTGAAACAAGACTAACTTTAAGACCTTGAAAGAACAGTGTGTCCAAATTTTTATCAAATCAGTGTGATGCTTTTAGACACTTTTTCTGAGATTGAATATGAATTGTTATGAAGAGGCTCAGACATAGACAACACCATTCATTGTTTGAAATGTATGCATTTGTGAGAGGCTTGGGGGTAATGAAGGAAATGCTGCCCAGTCAGATGGAAGTTTCTAGTCATGTAATCAGTGACATGTTGTATACATACATGTATATACAGTAGTATAGGATGTACATAGTGCATTTTAGTTTTGTTTTAGATATTATTGACAAATTTTCCTTTTTGTCCCAGTTTAGGTTTAATTCCTACATGCTGATTAGAATAAAGAATGCATACAAGGTTGTCATCATGTTTGAGGTTTCTTTCACGATGATTCTGGTGGTGGCTGTCGTCATTCGGGTTGGTCTCATTGTGTACGGAGAATGGCAGGATACAGTTATGGTGGTAAAATACACTGATATTGATTACAGTGTGTTTACAGATGCTGCAAAATATGTTGCTGAGGTAATGTATGATTGGGAACTTTCAGACCTGTAGGGATATTGCAGAATTCAAAATACAGTAATGGTGACAGGTAAAATTAATCTACTGCACAAGTTGGGGTACAGTATACGTTCATTCATTTTACTTAAATTTATTATTCATGAGGGGTTTCTCATGCAGTGCTTTTGCCGATACTCAAATCCACTTCAATATCTGCTGCTCAGTGGACTTTTTCAGAACTATACACTGCAAAAAACCATAATTCTTATATAAGTCTTCCTCACTTCCCTACTCTGCACATCTTGTGTAAATGAACTCTCTCAAGCATAAATAGAATACTCTGTAGAAATACAATGGCTAGACAAACATCTGATGCAAGACCATTTCATGAATTATCTGACAGTTAATTTATACTTGATTTAGCAAAAGTATGGAGACAAACAGAAGGTACAAATGTAGTAGTCGTAGTCCCCCTTCTTAGTCCCCTTTGGCAGAAATACCTCATGTGCTGAAGGGGATTGTGTTTGCACCATATCAAATCCTTTTAAAACAATTTGACACTGTAAATGGTTCGAAAATACTGACAATTGGCGGATGAAGAATGACTCATCGCAAGAAATGTGGAGTTAGGTGGGTCTGTGAGGAAAAGCCGGTAGGAATGATCAATTATTGAGAAGGGGTTATTAAACGCATTACAAACATTAACATATCATGTGCCATTCCTTGCAATTTGAAAACTTATTTTCTACTGGTAGAATTTTGCATTCATAATGTTTATTAGCTGTTTTATAGTGACCTACGTAGCAGGTTTCATCTGCATCACAAAACAAAAGCTCTACAGTTTAAGTTTGAAGTTGGTTTCGCAACCGTGGCTGTATAAACACTTCGAAGTTTCCATTAGGTAATTTTCGGTCATTTTATGCTCCAATTTCATTAAAGAGCACCTTAAAAATCCAAATAATCACTGCAATTAATGAGAATAAGAGGAAAGTGTGTATTTTTTGTCATTTTAAAGAATAGAGCACTGGGTGTATATTGACTATATTCTGTTTGCACCCCCTGGTCCCACAGCATGCTTAATTTAAGCGTACCAACACTTCACAATGTCACTGTGTAAGTCACAATTTGCATAGGCAGTAGTCCGATTGCAAACATGGACCAATTAGATACATTTTTAGCTCGATTGAAAGAAGAGAACCTCCCCTTTCCAATGAAGTTTGAAGGAAGAAAATTGGTACTATTAAAGGGAAGACACATACAGTTAAAAAGTGGACAATCTTGAGGACCCGCGCAGTAAGTTTACAGTGTGTAATTTGAATAGGAGTCCCCTGGAACTCAGGCATAGGGTATCACCTCTTTAACCCCATAAATCCAGTAGAACAAAAGCAATAATCTTGTTGAAAGTTTATTTGTTAGAAAGGTGACACTGTAACAGTTCTAAAGCTGTCTCCACACTGCTGCTAAATCAAGTATAAAGTATTTGTCAGGTAATCCTGTCTGGTCAGGAAGCTGCTCACTTGACCATTTAATAGGTTTTACAGCAGATGATTGCTTCAGTCATTTTATTTTTACAGAGAAGTCTGTTTACGCTTGAGTGTGCTTATTTCCACAAGGTGTACGGAGTAGGGAAGTAAGATGGTCTTTTCTTAAACTGTGGTTTTTTGAAGTGCAGAAAGTCTGCTGCTCCGCAGATATTGAAGGGGATTGGAGCATTGGGAAAAACAGCATGTGCATGGCTCACTTTCATGTTACACATAGCATGTACTGAATAGCACAAGCTTCCTAGCTAAGCACCTTGCATGACTGGCGGTTTGCATATAGAAAGTAGACCATTGGTCTAATATGTCAGCGGTCATGTGTGTGTTTTATTATGCAAGGGATAGGATGGCCCGTTGAGTGTTGTACTGTAAGCCATCATGTGGTGGAATTAGCTACGTAAATCTTTTGTACAGTAAAGTTGACATAAGTTGACATGTACTCATCCTGATCCTCCTATAAATACCCATTTAGTGAATGGTACAACGTATATTTTACTTTGCATAGCACATTGCGAACATTTGCCAGTAAGATATGAGAAAATTTTTGCTAATAATTTGTTCTCTTGTGTGGGTGAACCTTTTCTTATCATTTCAGTCTTGTTAAAGAAAAGTCACATTATATATTTTTTCCTGTTTTTGTTTTAGGGGGAATCTCCCTACGAGAGGCCAACCTACCGATACACTCCTTTGCTAGCTTGGTTGCTTCTTCCCAACATTCTTGTCCATCGAATCTTTGGCAAAATTCTCTTTTGTACTTTTGACCTAATTGCTGGAGCTTTAATCGATTCAATCTTACAAAAGTCATATGCAAACGACAAAGTGAGAAAAGTTGCTGGCTGCCTTTGGCTCTTTAATCCTTTGACACTAGTTGTTTCGAGCCGAGGAAATGCCGAGGCAATCATGTCAGTTTTGGTGCTTGCTACTATTCATCAGTTTTTGGAAAGAAACTTTAAAATGTGTGCTATCCTCTGGGCAGTCTCTGTCCATTTTAAAATTTATCCCATAACTTATGCTATTCCAATGTACTTAGCTTTAGAAAGAACTTCTGGAAGTACAGACAAAAAGAGGGAAAAACAGAAAACAACGTTGAGGGATTTTCTGGAATCACTCTTACCCAATAAGCAAAGACTGTCATTCTTCCTTATCTCATTGATTGTGATTGCTATTCTGACTGGTGCTATGTACTACTGGTAGGTACTTCTGGTTTCAGTTTCCTAATTTTTGTGAAAATTCTACAGCATTGAAAGTATAGAAACTTTGCACTTTTAGGAAAAATGATCATTGTGAAAAAACTTGTTGTTGAAGCAATTTTCCCTTTTTTGATAAAGCAGTTTTTCTTCTGTAGACAGAAAGGAAGTGAGATATTTTTCAACACGTATGCCTCGTGGTGCATGCATCTTTCCCAAATGCCTTCTTCCAAACACACCAATACACATAAACACACAGAAACTGAAGTGTCAGTTTTGTTGAATAACCTTTTTGACTGCATAAGTACCAAGTAAATGTGCCCAATTTTGCCCCTTCAGCTCATCATATTGTGTTGGCATTTAATGCCTGTTTTGGGAAATCTTCCAGACCCCTCCAGTCTATCTTGTTATTCCACCAGTAGGAAACCACTCCTCATCATTATAATTGTCGTGTGCACTTTTATCTTGTAAATAAAGAATTAAGAAAGCTTAAGTGAAAACATCGTACAGTATGTTACATCAGGACTGTATCTATATGCCAGTCACCTGTGCATCTGTGTGGTCACATTCCTAAGAAATATAGTTCTGGCATTCAAAAGAATTGTCAGGTAGAATGTTTATTAAATTCTTTCATTATTATGATCATATATTTTTACTTTGAGCCCTAAAACGTTTGATGTCCATCAACTCACAAAAGAATTTATGCTTGACAATTGTATCTGCCACCTATTATGGTTTTACCCCTAGCATCTCAGAGTTTTATGGACTTTCAAATGTCATACATGCCATGAAAATGCCCATAAGCCTACAATCCCGACTAGTCCCGCACAGCCCGGGAAAGTCTTATTAGTGATGGTCAGTAACTTTCACATTCTGCGGTTTTAGTCCAGCGAGTTGTATCTTCACAACATTGCTCAATCAGGACATATGATCCGGCGAAGCCCTGGTAGCCACAGGAACTACTTATTAAGCACCACAAGTCATTATTCGCTTGAGCACACATTGTGCTGATAAAGTGGGAGTTTTGTTACCTTGTTTTGATGCAAGCATGATTAACTGTGGTCAGCTTCTACAAGAATTTGGGCTAAAAGGACTTTCATGTCATGTAACTTTTTGATGTATTTTTCTTTTCTTTTCACATTTAGCTATGGCTGGGTGTTCTTGCATGAGACATACATCTACCATTTAACTAGGAGTGATACAAGACACAACTTCTCCCCATTCTTTTATCTCTTATACCTTTCATCCGAGTGGGAGTATGGAAAATACCTGGGTCTGGTGGTTTTCATCCCTCAAGCCACATTGCTTGTTGCCATAGCAATCAAGTATTATCATTATCTTCCACTTTGCTGCTTCCTTCAGACATTTGTGTTTGTCACCTTCAACAAAGTTTGCACATCACAGGTAAGTCAATTCTTGTATTGTAATTAAATCTTCTTCCTCATAGTGTAGAGTTTTGCATGTATGGTGATTAACAGTGCATTTCCTACAGTATGGCCACTTTACTGCTGGTCACAGCTTACGGACACATGGCTCACATGCTTGCAGCAGCACTTAATTGAGATACAGTTGTGGCATACTATTGCAATGGATGAAACAACAATAAAACAAAACATGCTGAAATAAAGGGGAGTCCTACAGATATATCATTGTACATGTGGGTCTGACCCAGGGTAGTAAAACAGCAGCGCCTGACTTAAAAAACCAATTTGAGCATTCAGCTAGAGCAGTGGTTCCCAACAGGGGTGTTATTGCCCCCTGGGGACATTTTCACATCTCAGGGGGACAATAAGCAACTAAGAGGGCGGTCTATTGAAAACATGAGCTACTCAGTTTAAACCAGGGCTTTACAATATTCCAAAAGCATTTCTCTAGCTGAATGGTCAAATTGGTTCGCACAAAAAGGAGATAAATGGAGTCAACAAGTTGAGTAGGTCTAATATTTCCATCCCAGGTGCCATGAAATCACATGAACAGTGTTTAATTTCAACTTTGTCCTGGTGAGTACCCTCATATTCCCATCATGCAGTGACAGTGAAAGCAATGTCTGAAGGGGCCATGGCTAATAATTGTCCTGCCACTTTGACCTCAAATGTAGTTTTTCCTTGTAGTCAATAAACATGACATATTTACTGACAGAAGTTACAATTGTAGGTAACTGTAACATAAGAGATAACTTTTGCAATGTACTACCAGGCGCGGATCCAGACATTTTGAAAAGGGGGGCTGAAAGCCCCCTTGAATATTCTCCTAGATCAACATTATGCTAATTTTCGTGTATTTGTTATTGTTGGTGTGGCAAAAAGGGGGGGGGGGGCTTAGGCCAGGAAAGCCCCCCCTTGGATCCACGCCTGACTATGTAGTAAAACGTTAAAATGTTTTCAAAAATGCACGCTTTTGTGTGCCAGTTTCAATTTCTTCATTATTTCTACCTGTAGGATAGCTTGAGTGACATATTTCTTTCAAAACCCTATGCAACCCCTACCATCTTTCTTCCTCCCATCCACAGGACAGCATCAAAGGAACTTCCATTACTTATCATTGAAATACAAACTGGACTGAGAGTGATTTTTGTAATCTTTTTAGTGTGCATTTAAGGTTATTAGGTAATCAGAAGATTACTGACAGTGGACTGACAGTGCATCCTTCTTGTGTTGTTAATATCGTAAATACCCTGGAGCTTCTGGGGGCTTCTTCCCCCAGTCCCCCACTGAGATGTTGACCCTGGGCCACATTAAAGACCCTTGGGGAATGGTCCACAATTCAGTGGACCCCCTGGCATCACTTAAATTCCAAAGACACTTCTCCGCTCCTTTAATCGTAAATCTTGGGTCATATATTTGCAAGGGTGTCAGTTTTTTAAGTGCAGCGCTGTTTTACTACCCTGGGTCAGACCCACATGTACAATGATGTATCTGTAGGACTCCCCTTTATTTTACAATGTTTTGTTTTATTATTGTTGTTTCATTTATTGCAATTGACGAGGGGGGCGTTTGCCCATCCCCATTAAGAGAAAGTGGGTGATGAGCAGAAAAAGATTGGAAACCACTGCTGTACATGCATGGCAAAAGAAAATCATATTGACCTTTAAGTGTTCATGTGAATAATTATGCAGACTATAGAGGGATTTCAGTCACGTAACTTTACCCAACTAGACGCACTTTTGAAGGGCAAGACCGCGCGTCTTTTTTGCTTTGAAGGGCAAGATCGCGCGTCTCTTTGGTTTTGACGGGCACGCGTCCATTGTGTCACAGTAGTATCTATGGTTATGCCGTGCGCGTGAGCTGTAAGTTCGCTTACTGCGTGCGTGTTTTGCCCTTCAGTGCCTGGGAATCCATTGCGCGTGACATCACATGAAATCCCTCTATTGGTCTTCTCTGTAGTTCTTTGGAGACACTTAAGCATCATAGCAGTATCATCAGAGAAAGCCCTTTATGTTTTCATAGTGACCAAAACTCAAAGTCACCAAGTCTACCCTACAGTTTGGCAAACCCTTCTATTCCTTATTGTGAACTGAACATATTTAGTGGCAGCATGTTTTATATTAGACCTACATTTTGTAGGTTACCTTTTGCCATGGGCATCAATCTTTACTTGAATGTGGGGGGGGGGGGGGGGAACATGGCCACTTCTGTCAAAAATTTACTGTGTAAAAATCTTAAGTCAATGGGTGTATTTCCAAAATGTGGGGGGACGTGCCCCCTGTCCCCCCAGGATGGACGCCCATGCCTTTAGCACGGCAGCTAAACCCTACTGAAGAAAGTTTTGCAGTTAGTGACTGAAGTGATTGATGTA
Organism: Holothuria leucospilota; assembly: GCA_029531755.1. Taxonomy (NCBI): domain Eukaryota; kingdom Metazoa; phylum Echinodermata; class Holothuroidea; order Aspidochirotida; family Holothuriidae; genus Holothuria; species Holothuria leucospilota. Next base: position 35,788,168 of record CM055965.1, on the reverse strand, counting down.
TTTATCAACATCAGCAGTGTATTCTCTGTGGTGTTGTCAAAACTCTTACCCTGTACCAACCCCATGCCTTCATTTTGTACGGAAGTTTAGATATTTCACTGGAAAAGGGACGGGAGTGTTTGCCCATAAAAGTTTGCCTGATTGTCAAACAGTCATAACATGAATTTTATTATTTTACCCAGAAAATAAATTTACATTGCCTAGCTGAGAATGTCAGTTTTACCTTGAAATTACATTTTGTGTTTCTTGGCTGCATCCCCCAGCCCCCTGCCACACAAACTTATGCTCCCACCCCCTGTATTGATCCTATAGTAGCAGTTGAAGGGTTTCATAAACTGATGCTTGTGAATCAAGTTTATTTCCTTGATTTTAACTTCTACTTTTAATGCAGCCTGAATAATACATGGATCTTTAATACTTTTGTTGCAGTATTTTCTATGGTATCTTACATTACTACCCTTGGTGCTACCTTCCATTGAAGTACATCTTGTGCATGGTGCTACCATGGTGACATTATGGTTCTCAGGACAAGTGAGTATTTATCTTGAATATCCGTCTTATTGCCCTGCAAGAAATTTGAATAAAAGAAGAGAGCAGTGAACCCACTTACACAATTTAGGGCATGTCATGCTTTTGTGGAATGCATCAGAATTCATGGTAGTTTCTTCCTAAACAAGGTGGGTGTGCGGTTAGAATGAGAACAGAAATTTATAACCAGATGAGCGTGATTGTGAAATAATAGCATCTTAAGTTTTATAAACACTTCAAGTCCTCAGAAACCTTAGTTTTGTTTTTAACTCTTGTTGTGATGCCCTTGGTCCACCAAAACAATTTGTAAACATCTTGGCAAGGTAGTATTCTTTTGCATGAATTTTCTACTCATTTTGAGCTAAGCTGAATCAGTCAGCTCAAGAGAAGGAAGTGATTTTTACATTTTGTCCTGAACACTTGTCATAATGGTGGCATGGTACAGACTTATGGTTTCGAGTGCCAAGGTTATATATATAGTAATGACTAATTTCTTGCAAATTTTGTGCATTGTAAAAATTTATGTTTGGTGCAAAAGTAGTTTATCTTTCATGTACATATTTTTGTGTTTATCTCTCATGTACATGTTTTGGATTTCAACAGGCAGTGTGGCTCTACTATGCTTATTTGTTGGAGTTCAGAGGTCAGAACACATTTGTTCAAGTTTGGTTGGCTAGTCTGCTTTTCTTTGGGATCAACTGCTGGATTTTGAAGTCATTTATTCAATGTCATTCACCGTCGTTACCTAAGAAGCTTAAGGGACACTAATTAACTGTCATTTTCAGTCTAATACTAGTTTTGGATAGATTATCAGAATTCAGTGTTGGTATCCTTTAATATTACAGTAAGCCATATTGACTATGGTGTTTTTATTCCCAGTGTAATAAATGGCCTAGTGATGGCATATACATATTGAACAGAAGTCTATGGTTTTGTGTTTAATATCCTCATCTCTAAAATAATGGCATCGGATTGGTATTGACCAATATTGAGACCTTAAACATGCTGTTTCAGTTGTATGTAAGTTTAGTGATATCATTACATTATCATCCAATTTGTAGGTGCACATTAAAGATGGCTTTTCTAGGTAAAGTTTAATTAAAGTGTACCTAAAGTCTGAAAATTCAAAAATATATATTACAGAGCATGAAAACTGAATTCCAATGGTCCAATTCCCATCTTCACAGGACTTTCTGAAGCTGAGATATAAAATGTTGAAGTTTATTCAATCGATTTAAAAAGGTAGATTGCGCAATAATTTGTGATGTCATTGTTGTACTACTCAAATTACAATCTTTGTATTTCTTTGTTTTTCTGAAAGCCACCGCAACTTGTGCCAAAATGTGATCGCTTTCTTACTGCTTTGGGGTGACTTGACTATATAAGCCCTCTCTGTACAGCATGTCATGCAAGAAAACAGGAAGCGGTCAAGGTCATATAAACATTTTTTAATTTTAAAAGAAAACAAAGCATTTAATGTGAGTTGTACAACAAGAATGTCAAATATTATTGCGCAATGAACTGTTTGGATTTAAGTGAATAAATTTTAACATTTAATATCTCAGCAATGGAATAAGCTATGAAAATGGGAGTTGGACCAATAAGATTAATTTTGTAACCTCTAAAATATATATTTTTGAATTTATAGACTTTAGGTCCACTTTAAGCCCTAGAGACATGAAAACTTTGTTGGGCATAATGCCAAACCTTATCAGGCACTTCTTTTGTCAGATTGTTTGAAAGATGGAACAAAAGGACAGCGGAAATTAAGGAGCAAGATTTGGCTAAATAAGTCATAATTTAGCAATTAATTTTCATTGTATTCCCATAGAAGTTTTAGTCCAATGGCCGTGCAAACTTCTATTTTAAGGAAGCCTTAGTAGTATAAATTGTCACATGCATAATGACTGCAAAACAAATTTCATTAAGGGAGTACTTATTCTTTGTTACCATGGGCATTTGATTTTTAGTGGTTATGAAACTCTCACTTTAATTTACCCTGGAGATTGTTAATTATCACAGATAATTAACAGATTTTTGTAGCTTACAGTTGATTTATGAAAATGATTGTTCTTTCTTATTGTGCTTTCTAAGATTAATTGAACCACAAGTGTCCCCATAAGCTTTTCATTCTGTTAATCAGTTTGGTAAAACAGCATCGGAATTTACCTCAGAGATGCTCTCATATGACAAAGCTGCATATTAACATATTATCTTTCACATTTACCTTTCACGTACATTGACCTGTATTATCACATGCTGGTCCAGTGTTCTACAAAGGAGGGATTGGGCAGGGGTTGGGAAGGGAGTGCTAACATTGTGATGACAAAGACCAATCTTGCAAGAGCAAGTGCCAATTTCATTGTGCAACTTAAAAATCATCACAAAAAAAAGTGAGAGTGAAAACAGTTTAGGAAGCAGGGCTGTGTTAGGCACAGCCTCAGGCTATCATATCTTGTAATGGCGCCATCTGCAAAATGATATCATAACTATATGCTCAATCGGGTCATTGGTTGACAAGAGTGGTGTTATTTGCTGTACTTTCTGGAAAAGTACCATTTATGTTAAAGCTTTTAGTCTAGTCTGTGACCCACCAGTTAAATGCTTTGTTACCCAATGGGCATAATGATCCCAAGGTTAGAAAATCATACTCAAGACCATGCCAATTGATGAAGGGATGGAAGAAATTTCAAAAAGTGGAATAAATATCCCACATTATTGACATCATAGTACTGTATTCTCCCAGTTTTGTGTGCATGGTATCTCGCGAATCTTATGCAGTGATTAAAAATGAATGCTATACTTTTTTGGTTAGTTAAAGGATTCTAGAAAGAATGTAAGGTTTCATAGTTGTACTAATTAAGTCACTCAGTGATGCAATATTCACATCAAATAAGTGCACATATGTGTGCATTGGCCTTAAGTTGGCTCCAGAAGCTAGTGGCATAGTGAGTGTTAGCAATACCAGTGAACTAAATTATCATACAGAAAGGCACTCTTCACTGCATTACCAACTTAATACAAAATGGAAAAAGTACACAAAATGTTTTGGTGCCTTCTACACTATGGTGCCTTGGAGGAAGTGACCCCCTCCTTCCTCTCACTATGCCAGTGTCAGGCACGGATCCAGACAATTTGAAAAGGAGTGCTGAAAGCCCCCTTGAATATTCTTCTAGATTAACCAGTGTTGTAGTCGAGACCAGCATATCTGAGACCAAGACCGAGACCAGGGGGTGTCGAGACCAAGACCAGAACAGAAATTCGAGACCGTCAAGTTCCGAGACCAAGACCGAGACCGACTGTACATATTGTATAGAAAAATGAAACAAACTGTCCAACTTTGTGAATACTTTTTTACCTGACTTTATTACCTTATGCTCAACAAACGACCTATATAGTACCAAGAGTGTATTGCTCATTGATATATACACCTGTTTTCTATTATCATATGCCAAACGTAGTTAAAATAATAACATAATCATGTATTTTTCTAATATGGCCCTTCTCTTTAAATTGGAGTCAGTCAGTGTTACAAGTGTTCAGTGTTGATGAACTTGGTGCTAGTTAATGCATCATAGTGAGTTTGTCCAAACCACAGAAAAATGAGTCTCAGAACTCTAGTTGTTAGTGCCAACCTTTCCTTCAGACCACACATGACCATAGAGTACCCGTAGTTCAATACCGGACATTCTGTTTTCGAGCCTAGGATAGGATTGCAGACTATGCAGGCCTAGCACGGGTGGGGAACCAGGGGCGGATCTAGGGTCTTTTCTGAGGGGGGGTCCAACATAAAAAGGGCACATTCATTTTTTTTTAAATTTTGGTTCCCATAAACGTCAGCGATTACACAACTTACCGCATATTGACAAAGAAAGGATAAACCAAGAGACATGCAAAAACTGGAATCAAAACCTGGAATCTAAACGGTGAAATTACAAAGCGCGCGAAATTTTTTGGGTAAGCCTACACTTATAAGAATTTGTACTAATTTAAAGCTTATAACAATTGAGCGGAAAGTTGGGCCCTATCGGGCATAACTTTATTGTAGGCCTACTTTCCTCCTCGAGTCACTAGTCGTACCGTACGACAGACACAAGTGAACGTTAACCAGGTTTAGCGAAATGCGATTCAATTCCCGACATTTACATAAATCCATGTATTCTACTTATTAACTTGAAAAGGTGGAAAGGTTTTGTACTATATTTAGCTATAAGTATAACTGAACTGAGGAAGAGTGGACAAAGCGTACCCAAAATTTTGGGTTTTATCCCAGAAATTACCCTTATGAAAGCCAAAAGAAGTAAACTAACCATGGGTGGCGGCAGAATTTTTCCAACAGGGGGCCGGGCCATGTCAGCTACCCCAAGTTCCGACATTCCCTATTTCGAGGGTATGATGAGAAGGGCAAATGTGGGAGCCTCATTATTCCATGCAATTGCAGGCATATTTTGCATTATATCACTTAATACTTCATGATCCGAGTTGCGCACTGTTAGTGTTCTTTGAATCTGGATCGTGAAATTGAAAAGCGCGCGAAGCGGGCGAAATTTTTTGATAGGCTTACACATAAAATATATGACGAAACGAAAAAAAGAACTTTAGGGTTTGTAGACCGTATCGGGTGTAACATACATTGTATCGAAACCACCTGGACTACACGATGAAATAGCCAAACTTTGCTCCGTAAGTCGCTCACCAACTGACTGTACCGCATGACACACACAAGAGAACACCAACTAGGCTTTGCGATATGGAATGAAAGTTACGACCTTTACATAAACTATGTATTCTGCCCATATGTTACTTGGTAAGGTGGACAGGACTTGTGCTATCCTGCTATGTGGAATGGAACTATTGAAAAAAATAGAGTGACCCTACAGCGCGCGTAGCGCGCCGATAATTTTGGGTTCTTGTTACAGAAATTATCCTCTTGAGAGCAAAAAAACAGGTAAACCGTCCATTAGTTGTCGTCAGGGACTGCGTACTTTCGACTAAGACTCCCCTACGAAACTGTAAAACTTCTCCGACAGGGGGCCAGCCTTCCCCGACGGGGGGCATGAACCCTTCCCCCACCTGGCGCTACCGCTATCTCGACTGGGGGATGAGGTTAAAATACTGTATGTTGTGTTCCCTATATAGTTGCGGCGCGACTATCAAAAACACTCTGTCAGAATAGATGACTGAAGTCGAATGTTTGCTTTTCATTTGCGACAGCAGACCGGTCATCGGTCCAAAGACGTCAAAAAATTGAACCGACTGACATTGCGTTATTTGACCTGGTGGTGATTACATATAGTAATTTTAAAATGAAACAAACACCGATTTGTCTATTGTAACTTCTGGTCAACTCTTGGCTGTGGACTTTACCTAAGACTGGCTTTTTATTCCCATCACTAGGGCAACACTTTAAAAGAAGAGAGTAATTCCAGACTATAAATATCATAGCGAAACGTATTTAGCCTACCTACTCTCTCTTGTTCACGAGAGGATGGATACTAGAGGGTGGAGGGAAGGTTTCGTAGATGTAGCGTTTAGGGAGTGTGAACAGATCATTATTTTGTAAGACGAAAAGACTAGCAGGGACCTTTTGGAATCAATATTAAAACCCAATAGTAATACGTTGCATATAGCTAGTGAGTATGACGTAATATCTGCGTGTTTTGTATTACTCTGAATGCCCAAGCACGCCACACGTGGTTCCAAGCGAAAAGTGATTAGAATGCTTGATTGTCACGCAGACATACTGTAGTCACATTCTCTGTAAAACGATTGCACTGTTCGGGTTTCGGGGTGGCCAATATAGGCTACCGTAGTCAAATATATTGGCGAAAGTTTCTGCGAAACATGGCTAAACTATTACGTGTGGATTTATCGATACTGGATGGGGGTAACCAAAATCTCCTCGGAATTGGACAACACTGTCATACCTGTGAAACTGTCTCCTTTTTTTTTTTTTTTTGCTAGTGTGAAAAAAAAAAAACATTTTTTGAAAAAGGGCACATTGGAAAATTTGAGGGGGGGGGGGGTCCGGACGCCGGCGCCCCCCCCCTGGATCCGCCACTGGGAACCTCCGGCTTGCGGACCATATGCGGCCCGCGAGACAATTCTGTCTGGCCCGCAAGGCAATTCATAAGTGCAAATTCAGAATCATTTAAAAAGTAATTTATAATAATCTTTTAGCCCATAGTTCCCATCATTTTTTCTGCTTTAGCCCAAGGTGTCTATCATTTATCCTGCACGTACCACTTTCTGGATATTATACGTAATACTGCTATCTATTACAGTACGAAACTCAGAGGGCACGGTATTCATTCCCGTAGATTTGGGGCGGGGGGGGGGGGGTAGAAGTGTCCCTCCGAAGAGTGAGTTTAACGGTAAATAGTAGATAATTTGGAAATTTAAAGTGAAGAAAATAAAGTTGGTTCCAAAATGCACAATTTTTTCGGCGTGCTTCACGCGCACTTTTCGTTCACTTTTGCTTCATGATAAATAACAAGACAAATGGTCATATTGTGATACTCCGGTCTGAGTAGCCTTGCACAGTCAATGCCATTACAAGTTAGTGAATGAGCATTCTATTGCCTACAAATTTGCACAAACTCAACAGCTTCTGGGGGCATTGCACTAGTTCCTTACCTGGGCTTTTCCCCTAACCCCACTAGGGCCTGTTTGGGACTCCTTGGCCTGCGCCCTTTGGGGAAAGCTTTTTGAGCCCACACCCCACCAACAGTCAATCCTGAAGGGCTAGAAATGGATAGCCCTGAACAAACACTGAGAAGGGGACTTCAACACACACACACACACAGACCACGCAATGCAGTGCAGTACCTTACTGCCACTGATCTGATTATACTGAGTAACCTGACCTGTGTTCTAGTCCAATGCACTATTATCTCCATTGACCAAGTAAAGTTAAAGACCCACTCACTAGCTCACAGAAGGAAGTCCAACCCAAATTAGATAAAGTGTGTGGACTCGCTGGATGAATGTTTTTTTTCTCAATGAATTATTTTTTCAATGGAAGTAAATGAACTTAAAAAATAGTTTGAAATAAATGAGTTTATTTTAAAAAAATGAAAAAAAAAGGACGAAAAGTTTTTTCCCTGTCTCGAAGCGAGACCGGGAAAAATTCTGAGACCGCAAGGGTCTGAGACCAAGACCGAGACCACAGGGTGTCGAGACCGGGAAAAAACAGTCTTGAGGCCGAGACCGGTCTCGAGTACTACATCCCTGAGATTAACATTATGCTAATTTTCGCGTATTTGTTATTGTTGATGTGGTGAAAGGGGGGGGGACTGAGGCCGGGAAAGCCCCCCTCCCCTTGGATCCACACCTGAGTGTGATTAGGTATGCTGGTTACCTCTTCCTCAAGCTCTGGATAAAAGATTTGTAAAGTGTAATCGATTACTCATAAACAGAAAATGTAATGAGATATTACTAGAGCTCCCAGTACCCCCAGGTGCAGATTACAGAGGTATAAATTAGAGCAGTTTTTAAAAATTTTCTACATTTGAGCCATAAATTATATCTGAATATGAGATTTTCTAGGGGCTCACCTACTGGAACCCACCTGGGCTTGTGCCAGGTGCAGAAAGGGATAGAGCGGCCATGCTCCCAACATGGAAGGGTTGCCCCATGAGGGATTTTTTCCAATGTCATCTCATTGGGTACAATGAAGTATGTAATACCTGGTCGTGATCAGAAGCCTTAAGGGTTTAACTGTAAACTTCCAAAATTTTCAATGCCCTCAGTTGGCATCCTGTAAAGATCTGTCGTTTCAGTTTCTCCTTGGGTAAGGTTGTGTTCCATATAGCTAAATCTATATAGCATAAGCCTGCCCTCCCTCACTAAGTAAAATAAATTTTCCACCTGGTCCCCACCATGGGGACTGGACCCTCGCTGGGGCTTAACTGAAGCAGAATGACATTCAAAGAAGTTGCGAGTGCCTGATCTTTCGATTGGGGTTGGGGTTGGAGGGGAGGGGGAAGAACAGATGCTAACTGGAATCAAACCTAATTAAATTCACACTGAAGCAGCGCAAGAAGAAGGCCTGGCAAAATTTCGAATTGAAAATTTTGAAGTGATACCAAAAGGCATTTAAGATATAGATTTCTGTAGGGGGTAGGGTGAGGTGTGTTTTCGACCGAGTGATGGATTTATTGTAACCATTTTCTATCACAAATGATTCTCCAACTATCAGAATTATCGCAAATCCTTCGCAAACTATCAAAATTTTCGCGCGCTTTGCGCTCTTCAAGCTTACCGGTTGTCCTTATCAACAATTTCCGGTAGCAACTCCCGCAGAAGCACAGCAACAAAAGTTGAAGGCTGTTTACGAATTCACAGGTAAAAGACTGGCATTTTGTTATTGGATAATGGGTTTTTTGGGGTCTCGACGCAGAGTATGAATGCAGGTTTCGTCATGGTTATCTTATTAGCTCAACCCACGAAGTGTGGGTAGAGCTTATGTTATACTGTAGGGAGAGAAAATGTCTGTCTCACTGAAAATGTCTGTCTCACTTTCAAAAAGCTTCTACTCCCACATGCTTTCATGGATTTGCTTGAAACTTGAACACAATGTTCCTTGGGTGGTGGGCAATTTGAGGTGTGCAGAAATTTTTGGTCCAAGGTCCCGTGTGGGCCCTATATATATATATGGCCCATTTTATGAAATTCTTCAAAATGTTTCTTCTACAGATTCTCTTGTACAGTGAGATGGTTTGTCATAATGATACTCTGTTAGTGGTGCCTTCAGGGTGTTCAGGAATTTTGGGTCCATGGTCCAAGATGGGCCGTAGGGTCCATTTTGTGAAATTTACAAACTGTTAAACCCCTCCTTCAGTTAATGTTAAACAGAGTTGACGGCCTGTCATAATGATGCTTGATTAGTGACCTGTGTATGTTTTTTCTGAAAGTTTTGGTCCAAGGTCCCGTGTGGACCCTATGTCGCATTCTTATGAAATTCTTCAAATTGCGTACTCGTACAGATTCTCTTGAACAGTTTTAATGTTTTTTCCATAATGATACTTGGGTAGTGGTACCTTCAGGGAGTCAGGAATTTTGGGTTCAAGGTCCAAGAGGGTCCATTTTGTGAAATATTGCAAAGTAATTAACTTTTCCTTCAGTTATTGTTAAACAGAGTTGACGGCCTGTTATAATGATTCTTGGTTAGTGATCTGTTTATGGTATTCTGGAAATTTTCGTCCAAGGTGCCATGTGGGTCCTACTCCGTTAGTGGTACCTTCAGGGTCTTCAAGAATTTGGGGTCCATGGCCAGATATGGACCCAAGGGTCCAACTTATGAAATATGGCAAAATGCTTAGCTCTTTATTTCAGTTAATGTAAAACAGAGTTGACAGCCTGTCATAGTGATGAGGGAATCAATGTCAGAATTTGGAGTAATTTCAAGTTTTAAAATACGGTACACAAATCAGCACAACTAAGCAAAATTTAAACTTCAAATGGATGGAGTAATTTTTATCCAATACTTCGTTCTTTGCTTACCAATTTCACGGGTGGGGGGGGGGAGAGGGGAAGTGGGGGAGAGGGGAAAACGGGAGAGAGTGGAAGAGGGGAGAGAGGGGAGAGAGGGGAAGAGGGGAGAGAGGGGAAGAGGGGAGAGAGGGGAAGAGGGGAGGGAAGACATTTGATACTACAGCTTCCTCTCCACTGGTTATGGAACTGTCCTGCACAAACTAGTTGCATTTATACATCATGGCAGTCTATAAGTTTCTGATCCATGCCCTTTAAAGGGGATGAACTACATGAAGGTGTAAACATTTATCCCTGACACGGTTTAAGTGCTAGGTGAACAGTGTATACCATGGTAGTTGATACCGAAGATGGAAAGTTGATTACCGACATTTTTGGGGGACAGATATTTGTGTGAAATATTTTAATCGTGACAGTGCCGCATATCGTGACCTAAATGGTTTATGTCCGTTTGGAACAAAAGAAAAGTACTGGTAGTTTTATCAGGAACCGGTAATAGTAACCACACAAATGTCTCCGTTACTTTGAAAACCGGTATACTTCCTAACCCTAGGGTTGAGCGACTGCAGCATTGTTGCTCTAGTTAATTAATAAAAAATTTCGGCGCGCTTGGCGCTGATTTGTCACGGTTTTTACTCATCTCATGACCATTTTTAAGGTTATAATACATGCAACTGTTCTGATCATAACACTTATTTGAAAAACAGAAGTACATCTCCAACCACTGTAGGGACCTATGGAATTTTTCAATCTAATTTGTAGCATGATGTGGAAGGTGAAACTACGTATGTGCCATTATACCTTTTCAAAAATTTTTACCGAGCGCTTCGCGCGCAGCCATTACCGGTATAGTTTATAGATGGTGATGGTTAATACACTTACGACCGAAAACCATTCTGAAACGCGCTTTTTAGTCCTCTTAACCGTTACGAATCAGGGAGGTCTACTATCATCTCCTTGCACCTATACTCTCCCTCCCATTGCCCATTACTGGAAGCTGTTCGTCTGGATTTTCGTTCAAACTTACTAAAAATACGATAGTTGTAAAGTGCTCGGCATCGTAGCCTACTCTATAGTATCATTTGGATGTCAGGTAATAATCATCATATCAGTACCCCATTTTAAATAATTAATTCAGAGCTTCCAGGAGGCACTATACCGGTGTCTACCAGCCTTAGATACCCTTGTATAGTGCACAATGAAGCAAAGGAAAGTTTTCGTAATAGTCCAAGAATGATTCTGTGGACTCCACGCACGTATATTTACGTAAAAACTCTCCCCGTATGGAAGGCATTAAAGTAGCGAAAGGGGGGGGGGGGCTCCAGGAGGTTTGTTGACAACATAGGCCTACCCTTCTCTAAGACAACATACTCTCCTCTTTCACCTAACCAAAAATTAGAATTCACTTAACTATGGATATTTTCCAGCCATGGTATATGACCAGTTCCAAAGATAGCACCATTTTGCATGTAAGCAACCTTAAATTAACAAAAAATGGCTTAAAGGGAGGGGGTGTAGGGGGACACCATCTCCCTTACACCCCTCCCCAAGACGCCACCTTTACGTAGTGACACAAAGGATTCCACACTGCTGTATAAAATCACAGGGACGCACAAAAAGTACAATTTTTGCCGACTTGGGGGGTGGAGGGGGCTGAGGTGGCATTACGAAGTCATCTGTTCTGTCCCCAATCACCAGCTCCTGGCGGCGCCACTGCTTTCTGAGACAGTATTTTTACCACTTATCACTCCGTTTGATTCTCGACTTTTTTCCACAGGGTGATTTTTTGATTGAGGGGGAGGGGCTTCTACTGCCCATCCGTCCGGTTTGTAAGTGACCCAACAGACTATAAGCCCCGCTACCTGTCTGCTCTTGTCATTCTCCTTCATACATCTTAGCCTAGCTACCTTTAGTTGTGAGTCGATCTGCGCCCTTTTCTCGTTCTTCTTCGAAAACTATACATATGAAAGCCTTTGCAATTGCAAGGTTTCAATACAAAAATGGTGCATAAAGCACTATTAAAATCAACTAGTTCCAATCTAGTCCAACTGAAGACCCTTACAGTCCCGCTCGGTCCAGTGCAAGTCCAGTTTAAGTCCAGTTCAAATTTGAACTGTACTCGTGTGGAATTTTCAGCTGGGTAGCCCTAAAAGCAGATTAAGACAAAGGCTGTTTGGGGAAGAAAATTTCACTTTTTTTTTCAACCTTTTGGAAAATGTTCTCTTATGACATCAAGTTTATAATCTGTGATTGGATGTAACCATTTACATATACAATATTGATTAAATACGGTCAAATCGAAAAAAGACGAATCGGTTTAGTCGGTCATACAACAAACGGACGAAAAGTGGGAGAAATCCCGGCACACGATCATGATAAATATAGCTGTAATAGGCCACAGAAAAGACATCGATTTTAAATATGGCCTAGCTGAAATAGGCCATGCACAGAAAAGACATCGATTTTAAAACTGAGAAGGAATGATCTAGAAGAGGTGGTTCCGGATGGATGTAGGATTTAGGAGTAAACGAGGCGGGGTTTATTCTGAGGAAATTTCAATACTGCACACAAACGGTACAGAGGGGAGGGACGAGGCCCGATGGGCCAATGTCGTGGGGGCATGGAGTCTTGGGCTGATGTATTGTAGATAGTGTGATGTGCTGTGAGCAATGTAGAGGTTTAACCATTTGATTATTGCTTGATAATCGTTCGTTTTAAGTTTAAAAAAATTATAGTATAGTTCTGATATAACCAACATCGAGAACAGTACTGTGCACAAAATGTCATGTACAATTGCGTATTTTGATTAAAAACCGACTGCGCAAGAGTTAGTGTACGTCAGAGTAGGGAGCTGCCATTGTCAATGGCAGCTACCCGGGTTAGAGTAAAACCACAACGAGGGCTACCCCGTCCCTTGCATAACTGTAACTGTCAAATCTTCAGGAAATACTGGTTTACACTGGTGTCATTGATGAACTAGTTTCTCAGAGCTTACTTAAGTTTGTCTCAAATGAAAAGTGCAGTATCCATTTGGTACTTTGTGTAAAACGTATTGCTGTGATTCGAAGATACGCGTGGTACAATAATTGCTGTTGTCATCCCTTCTAACAAGATTGGATTGAGTACTGCCAGTTTTTAATGTAATTTCTATGTCGCTATTACGAGTAATCTGTCGTAAATTGGTGCTTAATTTGTAATTAAAAAGGAAACTTGAAGTTATATGTATTTCTTTTAAAACTAGGTATTGATGGGCTTTATGTAACAGGTACCACCCTCTTTATTCCTAATCAATCTTTAGCAGATCTTTAAGAACTAAAAATCTTTCAAGTTGATAACTTTTCTCAGGATTTACTGAAAAGGATTTTTCGGTGTAGTTATTGCAATTCAAAGTAGTGGGCCTACTAGGCATTATAAAGTTATACATAAGTCTTATCACTGAGACCAAATTACCTCGAAATAATGATTGACAACCAATTTCTCCTTTGAAAGGGCACCGATAGTCCCACATTCTTCAGTTAGGCCTACTAACCGTGACGGGTTGAACTGCAGTATCAGACCAGAGTTGAACTGGTCCAATTACACGCCCCTATACTAGCTGCCGTTGTATATACCGGTTACACCATTGAAAGAAAGGTGACCCTTGGGATTTATGAACATGTCAAAAATGGGGGGCATCTTAAAGGCACTCTTCGATGCCCCTGGTGTGTGTTTGTATAACAATATATATATATATATATATATATATATATATATATATATAGGTCGACCTACACATTCTAACTTCGATCTACCATTCACGACTTATTGAATATTCATTCCCGCTTCAGGGATTACCATGGTAACAAGGAGAGAGAAACTGAGCTCGCTGGTATAAGAAGTCTGTTGTCTCGTCTGGAAATCAGAAGCTGCATTGGCTGGTGGTTCTAGGCACGGCCGCGAAAGCCGTTGACCGCACGAGTTCAAGTTCCAGTGCTGCTTAGTTTTCCTCTCTGGTGCTTTTCTTTCAACCTTTCCTTCTTTGATAAGGGCTACGCTCTATCCAGGATTGGTTTAAATTCAAGATCGAATGTATTAACCAATTACTCTTCGACCTATATATATATATATATATATATATATATATATATATATATATATATATATATATATATATATATATATATATATATATATATATATATGTTACCAATCGATTTGTTCAAAATGCAGCGGGATTGACGGTGGGGTGGATGGAGGGCCATAGAGTTTGTAAGGAGTTTCTCAATAATTATAGGCCTACTCACTTTGTTCTATGGGAAGTTATGATAGGTTAAGAAGAGTACACGGTGAATGCCCGCGAAGGGCGCCGCCAAATAATGTTTGCCTTCATTCTAGTACATAGCAGTTACACCTATCTACAAATAGCACACTGAATACGCACTAAACAGACCTAAAAATTAGCCCCTATGCTTCTTAAAAGTCAGGACTAACGGCCATTCGATTTCTTTAATATCTAGCAGCAGGGGCGGACTGAAAATGAACTGGGCCCCGGGAAAATGGGTATGGTGCCTTCCTCCTTCCCAAACTGAGTAAACTTTCCCTCACCGACACTACTTATGGCCACAACCTATCCCACATATGTTACCAACTCAATACCAGTCTTCACATTAACAAAGCTTACTTTTCAAAAAGTCTAATGCTTAATTAAAGTAAACAGATCATGTTATGTTTAAATACAATTATTATAGTAATATGATTTAAATAAAACATAATACACATTTATTATACATGCATGTTACTAACAGTATATATATACATTAAAGACTCTAACAAGTAAAAACTTTTATTTCCAATTTTCTCCGATTTGTTTTTTTTTTCCTGGATTTCCGAATTTTCCGATTTACATTAAAATTTCCGAATGACAGTGTGGGCCCCCTATCTGTGTGGGCCCTCGGGCATTGCCCGGTTGCCCGACTGCTCAGTCCGCCCCTGTCCAGCAGGTTTGAGGGTTGGTAGCTGCAATAATCCCAAGCACGCTCTGTTCTTGAATTATTAGTTGGACAATTCGCGCATATGAAGAATGCGTGCGAAGCCCGCCGAAAAGTAGGAATTTAAGGCATTTTAGTAACGGTTTTAGGCACTGCATCTACCGAAGGAGTCGGAAAGCAAGCCTCATTCGCAACCACCGCATTACAAAGTGTACGAACTTCAAAGTGTTAACTGCAAACACGAAAGCGCTTCGGCTTCACGGTTTGAGTAAGTGGAAATTAAGGCAGCCCACACTGCACCTACCCGATGGCGAAAACAGAAAACCAGTCGAGTGTCAGACGGGTCAGTTAAGTGTGTTCCAAATTTTGGTCTCCCTCAGTCACCTGACTTTCAGTCCCGATTGCAATCCGACAGTCAGTAGTTTATGACCACACCGGAAATGTCAAACTTTGATATTCGTAGTGGAGTCGGCAGAGGTGGTGGGAGTCGCCTCGCACTTGATTAAAGTCGCAGGGACCGCGGAAACGGGGGGGGGGGGACTAGGGGGCTTTAGCTCCCGCACCTTTTCTACCGTGGGCATTTTTGGCCGCCTGGAATGAACTGGAATGAAAGGCTTTTATTTTCTTGAACATATATTGGGCGGCTTCGATGATTAGCTCCCCTCCCCCACTCCAAAATTGGCTCCGCGGCCCCTGAGTCGTGGTAGTGTGCAGGTGATATCAACTTAACTGAGACACATTTTATGAATTGACCAACAAAGAAGAGGCGCTTGCAAAATCAGACGACGTTTGTAGAAGGTCAATGCGGTCGCCCACATGTTTGCCATGACTGATCAACAGTAGGCTAGATAAACTGATATTTCATTTCATTTCATTTCATTTATTTGTTTTTCCACTTCAAGTACATTGACAATTTCAAGTTGACATATTTACAAAATAATGAGAAGTGAAAGGAAGTGCTACTAAAAGCCAAAGGGCTTGTCGAGAGAGCACTCCCTAAAATAAACATCTAATAACATAACGCAGAAAAAGGAAAAGCAGAAACAAAGAAAACCATCACCCCTCCCCCCCCCCCCAAAAAAGAAATGACTAGTTGCATTAACAGTCCTAGAAACCCAGCACCACAAGAACGAGAACAGCACCACACCCCCAGAAACGAAGACCCCCACCCTTCCCAAAGGGGAGAACAAAATAAGGGGCGTAAATGCTTAATAATCATTGATAATATGTCTAGAAAAGTTGCTACGGAAAGAAATAAGGTTTGGTTTGCTCTTCATGTGATTAGGAATGGTATTCCAGAGCCTGACAGTACGATACCTAAATGAGTTTTTGTTGGAAGATGATGAGGTGGTAGGAATGTGAAGATGACCAGACTGCCGTGTATTGTAGCCATGAACAAGATAATTGTGCGTATAGAAGTCAGAAAATAGTGTTGGTAACAGGTTATGAGTTAGCTTATACGTAAATGTGACGGTATTTAAATTTATGACGTCATGTAACTTCAGGAGGTTCAGGCTTTTGAACAAATTGCTGGTGTGATCTCGTGACCTTGAACAAGTAATGTGGCGAACAGCTCTTTTCTGAAGAGTGACTAATCTCTTAATAAGAGAGGAGGAAGCACTGGACCAGACTGTTGAACAGTAGGTGAGATGAGGATAAATTAAAGTTAGGTAGATCGTTCGCAAGACGTTTTGAGGAAGTATATGTCTGAGCCGACCCAATATGCCAACACCCCTTGCGACTTTAGAGCACAGGTGGGAAATATGGTGCTCCCATTTAAGAAGTGGGTCGAAATAAACACCAAGAAACTTAGTCTTACTAGCAACTTCAACTGGTTGGTTATTGATATGTATGTTGAAGTTATACTTTATCCTGTTGAAGTTAAAGACCATGTAGTTTGTTTTACCTATATTAAGGGAGAGCTTATTGGAGGCAAACCAGTCTGAATACAACTTTAACTCATTACAAACAGTTTCTTCTAGCTTCTGTGGGTCGTTGGAGCTAAAAAATATATTCGTATCATCAGCAAATAATACCATCGAAGAATTGGAAGAAATCTCACTAATATCGTTCATGTAAATTATGAATAAATGAGAGGTCCAAGAATAGAACCTTGGGGGACCCCACAAGTTATCATGTTGTTATCAGATTCGACATTTCTAAAAGTGGTGATCTGCGATCGATTGGTTAAGTAACTTTTGATCCAGTTGTAAGCTTTGCCACGGAAGCCGTAGGATTGTAATTTATCTAACAATATATCGTGATTAATGGTATCAAAGGCCTTTGATAGATCAAGGAAGACGGCCAAAGAGATGAGATTATTGTCTTGTGCCCTGCTTAGTTTATTGATTACGTCGATGAGAGCGAGTTCAGTTGATCGACCGGGACGGAAACCCGATACTGGTTGTCAGAGAGTATGCCGTGTTTGCTTAAGAATGACTGGACTTTGTTAAACATTATCCTTTCAAAGATCTTTGAAAAACAAGAGAGAATGGAAATCGGACGATAATTGGCAAATGAGTGCTGGTCACCACTTTTAAAAATAGGAATGACTTTAGCAATTTTGAGTTTATCAGGAAAAATACCTTGAGAGAGAGAAAGATTACAAATATAAGTCAGGGGTTCAGAGATGAAACAAATTACTTTACGAACAACAGAAGGTCGGAAACCATCGTAACCTGCAGCCTTATTAACCCCTACAGTGTGTTGTGTGGTTTACCTGATCCGACTGCGGACCCTACTCAACTAGCCACGAATACCTACACTGCAACTTATCCCCGACGAGCAGTCAGATTGACTTACGTCACTATTGTAGTGCGCGTGCGCGCTACAATATTTTCATGTGCGCCAACCCTGATTAACTACGTATTTGACTGATCAAGGAATATTTCGTAATTGAGCTTTGCACCCAACAGTTTTATTGGATTCCAAGTTTATGGGTTTGCTACGGAGGAAAAATCCAGATTTACAAAATCACAAATAGGTTATTTCAATCTTTCCACATTTCGAAGCCTAATTTCTTTATCTCTGATGAGCCTATACATTTCAATTTTGTACACGTCTGTAGTTCAAGAGTTTTGGAAACATCATTCTGTATCAATAATATAGACATCGAATCTGCATACTCTCTAAAACAGTTTCTTGTGCTCTCAAATTCCGGAACTTTTCCGAGTTACTCTCAAAAATTCCTCATGCCATTTAAATACTTCAAAATGAGGGAAAAGAAAGTTCTCAAAAGCTGAGAAACTTTCCTGGGAGTGGAATCAATGGTATTCAAATATCGGGCTTACAACGGTTATCTCTTTGCCCATACCGAAATGTAGATTTGCTATAAAAACGTAATTACTCTAAAACTGTACGCGTAATAATTATATACTGTACCAATACTGGTAGAACTTTTCACATTTACGAATACAGATGACATTTCACAGGGACTGCGGAGCCAATTTTGAAGTGGGAGAGGGGACTAATCATCATTAAGGCGGCCCAAAATGCCCACGGCAGAAAAAGTTCGGGGCTAAAGCCCCGTAGCCTCCCGTCTCCGCGGCAAGGCTCGAGTCAATTCCACCCAGTCCGAGTTGGAGTCCCTGGTATCCGAGTCCGAGTCCTGACCCTGATAGCAAAATTTGGTCGGCCAGACGACGGACCGTCAGAGAAATGTCCGGTGGTTCACCGGCGGTCTCCCGATGGCGGCAACGCTGACTGTTTAAAGAGCCGTATGACATCACGCTAGTTTTCGTCCAGCCAGCAGGCCTCCGATGGCTCTCTGTTGGTCTTTTGGACACCGACGGACCCCCGGATTTTGCTATCAGGAGATGTCCGAGTCCTAAGGCCCGAGTCCGAGTCCCCGAGTCCTTGTGTAAATTGAACTTGTTTTGTTTCGAATGCAAGAGGACGAGATCTACAATAAAATAGTCTTATTCTAACCTCTATCTCTTCTAATATTAAGGATGGCCATAGATCTGAACAATAAGTAAACTTAAAGGGGAATTTTCATCATCCCAGACAGTTCCAATTCTCCCAACTATGCAACTTCTAGCTCCTCCCATAACTGTATGAAGCTAATCCTTGTGCAGGAATAAACCTGTTTTATTGCTTAAGGCCATGTCCTGGTGAGCATACAAGGCTTTAAAATGTAATAAAAGCACTCTCTCTCTCTCTGCCTTGTGTGGAATGTGAGCTACTCTGCATCTTTCAAATTTTCAAACTTTGATGTCAATCAAAGAGCAGTCACCAACTGAGAATTTTCATACCCCTACACTAAAAATATACTTTGGGGTGATGACTATCTGTCTTTAACAAAACAAAAGACCACTGAATTTCCTTTTAAGAACATAGACGGAGAAGACACAGACGTACAATTTCCAAAACAGGGGCCGACCAAATAACAGATGAGCGCAGCAATGCTTCACCGCAAGCGTAGTGCACAAAGGGAAAATCAGCTTTTCTAGCTTTCCAGAGTTCTATGTTATCGTATTTGAAATGAAACTTACTACTGACAGTTCCAACACCAAAAATTGACTACTTTAAGATTCACGGCTAGAAAGAGAAGGGGATAAAGTCACCTGAGCTCCGCCTGGATCCGTGCCTGATATATAAAAGACGGCAGTGGTTACCTGAACGCACCCACCCCATCCCCCAATAACACATATAACTTTACTCCCATCGGAAGTGGCTTGGGAGAATCCCAGGACAGTTCACAAAATTTGTTCTTTGCTGCAAAGTTCCCCACAGAAACCCCAAAATTTTCCTTGGTTATTGTCAAAATCTCATAACTAAGGGTACCTTTTTCTGAAATAACCTCTGGGTTTGATTTCCTCATACTTAGACCGAGTTGCCCCAAGTAGAATTTCAGGTATCGAGAGCTATTCAAGAGGAGCACATGGTGAATGCTGAATGCTTAAATGATATTCTGATATGATTATGATGTTGCAATACATGATTTGTCATTGTAATAAGTTTATCAGCCTGTGGGCTGCTGAAAATTGTCCCGAGGTCTGAAGCAAAAGCTTGAGTACTAGGGCCCCGGACAGGTTGGTCGACAATATCTTATTTCGACCCCCAGCTGGTATACGTTTTATACAAATGACATTAAACCATGCTCAGACCTGAAGGTAAATTCGCCTAACATTTGATAACTGAATGCTTACTACAGGTTGACAAGTTCGATCCCATGGACGTTTCGTGCTGGATCCGTGCTATCTTCAAACTCCTGAGATATATTGAGGCGATGTATTCCGGCTGTTCCCTTTTAATCCGCACACTGACTAATGCAGTGTACGTAACACGTAGCACCGATATTGTGCCTATACACGTAGTTTACGTAATGATATTTTCAGCAAAGATTTTTTCGCCCAGTTCCCACCTGAGTTTTACGGCCGTGGGGAAAAATAGTCGGTCTCGTACCCTATATCGACCAGCGTTCCCGAGTCATTGTCGGTCGAGTCCGAGTTACGACTATCGGGACTTGAGACTGGCCTCGAGTCATCCAGCACTGCTCCGCGGTCCCTGTTTCAACAAACATGGGAACACACAGTGACACACACCATGATCAAAAGAAAATTCAAATTCAACCATTATAATATTAATCCGCAACTTAGTATTTGATTACTGTGTTAATCCTGAAAAATAATGTTTATGTTCCAAACCAGGGGGTAGCGCGCTTTAGGATTTTCCCAAGTTCTTGGGAATTGAGCAAATGATCTTGCGAATTCTCGTTGATGTATAGTAAAGAGTATTTTCACATTCCGAAGAATTCTTAGCATCTCTCACTCTATGGGGTCAGTTCTGAGTGCTGAATCCCCTACTTGTCGCTTTTTGGCTTATTCTTTATTTGAAAAGTTCCATACGGGAGAAAGTAATACCCTATATTTATTGACGTGACTGGCTTTATCTTATTACACCGTAGCCTTCTAGGTTTTTGTATGTTACCGAACACAGTTTGATCATTTCTTTTGGTCTTGGGAACGCCCCCTGTAGGCTGGGATTGTAGAATATGCCCACGGTACTCCCCGCCTGTCGTAAGAGGCGGATAAAGGGGATGACTTGCACTGTACTTGAACTCTATTTGAAACTGAAATTGAACCATATTTATCTATTTGACACTACATAACACATTCGTGTTGGTGTGTCGTTAAATCTCATCTAACTAACTAACAAATTGACCTTGGGAACTTTTGGTGCATGATCTTGAGAATTTTCAAAAAGCTATTTTGCATCGTTCACTGTACTGCTGTACTCTAAGTGCTGTGTCGCAATCACACAATGTAGTAAAGAGGTTGCTTTGAGGGCTGATGGACAACATTGACGGAGACAAAATCCGCTTGTCCACGGACCATGCAGCCAAAGTAAAGTAGACCGGGAGTTGTTAAAACCCAGTAAATGTCAGCCTAGGAACCAACGCCCTGACCACCCACTATGACCACCCACTAGGTGGTTTAAGGTTGCTTCGCCCCACTGCCAGTTCGCCCCCAAGTGTTGACCAGTTCTCCCCCAAAGACCAACCAGTTCGCCCTTTACAACTAGTCTCAGCTTCCACTTTACAACTCTTTAACTAATGATACCATCTGTAGAGCTTAAAATTTCCTTTCAGATGTGTAGAATAACACTCAACAAACCACCACTTGTACACGCACTATAATGAAATGTGTTTACAAGCAAACAGTTATTATAGTATTCCAAAACGCTTTTATTTCATAGTATCGAACATGGTGTCTATTTCATAGCAGACGATTTACAATACGGTCAGACTGTACTATTTTCCCTGAATTTCGTCAAAAGACAATGGCTTCCCGAATAGTGGAGTATAGACCACTGACGCAGAACCTTCCATTTGGGATAACTTTCCTTACAATATGTAATAATTTCCCCACAAACAGAATAGTTTCCTAATACAGTTACGTCTGGGAGGGGTTAGGTCTCTGGTTAAATGTATCCAAAGCAATGTTTCCACCCGGCAGTAAAATCTTGTGATCATAAACCATTCCAACATTTCTGTAGCCCCAAAATGAAGGTTTTTTTCTGGGAAAGTTCATTAATTGCCAGGGCTGTAACACCCGAGTCCGGACTCGGACTCAATTCTGGACTAGAGTCCAGTATTTTCTGGACTCGGAATTGGCCCGGAATGGGAGGTCCTGGAATCGGAATTGGCCCGGAATGGGCTGCAACTGGACTCGGACTCCGAGCCGAGTCCAGCCGAGTCCTCTTAAGTGAAAATTTGATGCCCCCCTAGCATATTAGCTCATATTTATCACTGGACTATCAGCCTATTATCTGGGAAAAGTGCCCCTGGGGATGTTTGCAACAGTGGGGGCATGGGAGTTATTTATTGGGAATCAGATGTGGTTGAAACTTACTCAGGTTGGAATTTTGTAGGTGGGGCAAGGGCTTTTTCTTGGGGAAAGGATTTGCTAAGTCCTCCTGGGGCTCCAGGCTAGCCAGGGGTAAATGGGAAAATTAATTGGTCTGGTCTTGTAACCAATGAACTATTCAAGAATGTATGAAATAAAGAAGAGTAGGTTTTAACAAAAATGGCCCTCTAAGTTAGTTGGAAAAGTGCTACATGATACATGGCTGGTTGAACTTGTATCATGCCTAGTTCCCGTAATGGCAACAGTGGCATTAACCATTGTCATTACCCAGCTACAGAAATTCTTTGATTGAAGAACTGACACATCCCTTCAGGTTATTCAACTTAAACTGATTTATCTATTCAAGCAGTGACCGCTAGTCTGCAAGATGTGAAGTTAAATACAACAAAAGTGAAGGTTACTGTTGGGCAGGGTTGGAGTCAAGTCCACCTGTCCCAAGTCTGAGCAAAGTCTGAGTCGATGGTCAGAATCCAAGTCAGAGTCCAGAAGGCTGGGAGACCAAGCTGTGTCCGAGTCAAACCAGGATGCGAGTCAGAGTCGAGCCAGAGTCTGGCAGCATTTTTGAACATATCTCTTTTGATGGCGTGTATGTACAGGTAGTGGGGGTGCTCACTGACGTCTAACTGACTACCTGAGACCTAGAGTGTTTACTTACAACTCAAAAGCAGTCTGAGAATTGTGCAATAGGCTATCAGTGATTATGCCAGGACTGCCTGAGGGGGCAGGGTGCCCAAAAGTGGGGGGGAAGGAGGGTGCAACCTGAAACCTGACAATGGGGAGGGTTGTGTAAGCACATCAAATATAATACAGGCATCACCTAGGGCTTGATTTTTGGCCTTCAGAGGTAAATTTTTATCAACGTCATCATGGTAAAGTGAAATGGCTTGAAGGCCAAAGTGCATGCAGGCTCCAGTGTCTCTGGTTATATTCCAGGCTCTTTAATATATATATATATATATATATATATATATATATATATATATATATATATATATATATATATATATATGGCATACTATCTCTGCAGCTACTGCAGGCTTCATGTTGCATGGACACGTTAGTCACTAGTAAAGCCAACAGGACAGTGTTTGTCAATGCCCATGCAAAACCAGCTGCAGTCATATATGTCTTCATTCATGTATAGTGCAGTGTATATATGTATTGAACCAATCAATCGTGTACAGCACACATAGTTAAGTTGCAGCTTGAACAGAATGAGTTCTAACTGTTAGGCATAGGCCCAACAATATACTGCGGTTCAAAGTTCTTTTGCTGGCTACATCAACAGAAGCTACTGACCTAGACATATGCTGTTATAGACAGTTTGTTTACATCTTATCTGGATAAAACTTACAAATGCAAGAACTACCCCCCTTTGTAGCAGTTTAATACTAAGCCTTCCTTAGTAAAGTATGGCGCTTTTAAGGTGTCATGCAGATGTTGAGATATTATGTCACTTTCTCGACTTTTTTATCAGTAAAATATTCCGATATTGACATCCGAGATCTTTTTATCTCAATATTTTAGCGTAAAATATTGAAATATTACATAACAGGATATCAATATCTTAATATCTTTCCTGAACGATATTGAGATATTGACATCCAAGATCTTGTGTTCTCAATATTTTAGAGTGAAATGTTGAAATATTACATTACGGGATCTCAATATCTTAATATCTTTATTGAAAGGTATTAAGATAATGACATCCAACGGCTCGTTTTTTCAATATTTTACTGTAAAATATTGAAATATTACAATTTAGGATCTTAATATCTTAATATCTTTTCTGAAGGATATTGAAGTATTGACATCCACCATCTCGTTATTTCAATATTTTATTGTAAAATATTGAAATATTACATTACAGGGTCTTAATATTTTAATATCTTTACTGAAACATTGAGATATTGACATCCGAAATCTTGTGATCTCAATATTTTAGTGTAAAATATTGAAGTATTTCATTACAGGATCTCAATATCTTAATATCTTCACTGAAAGATATTAAGATATTGACATCCAGCATCTCATTATTTCAATATTTTAGCATAAAATATTGAAATAGGCTTACTACATTACAGGATCTCAATATCTTGATATATTTTCTGAAGGATATTGAGATATTGACATCAAACTTCTCATTATCTCAATATTTTAGTGTAAAATATTGAAATATTTCATAACAGGATTTCAGTATCTTTATATCTTCACTGAACGATATTGAGATATATTGACATCCAGCCTCTCGTTTTGTCAATATTTTAGCGTAAAATATTGAAATATTTCATTACAGGATTTCATTATCTTAATAACCTTCTGAAAAGATATTAAAATGTTAAGATCCTTTGATGTAATATTTCAATATTTTACGCTAAAATATTGAGAACACAAGATTTCGGATGTCAATATCTCAATATCGTTCACTGAAGATATTAAGATGTCAAGATCCTGTAATGTAATATTTCAATATTTTAGGTTAAAATATTGAAAGCACAAGATGTTGGATGTCAATTTCTCAATATCCTTCAGAAAAGATATTAAGATATTGAGGTCCTGTAATGTAATATCTTAATATTTTACGCTAAAATATTGAAATAAAAAGATCTCAGATGTCAACATCTGAATATTTTACTGAAAAAAGTCGAGAAAGTCACATAATATCTCAACATCTGCATGACACCTTAAAAGCTCCGTAGTATAGTCTACACAGTATAGCCTTTTTGTAAAATTTGTTACAGAAGACAGGATGCAAAATAGTATCACCTCCTTCAGAGCCCATAATAACTTTATGGTTTAAATAGGAGGATTTTAGGAGATTCACTGACAATGTTCTGCAAGGCAAGGTACAGGCCTATGTTCATTGTTTGCATTGTGTAAGGTGTGTAACAATCAATAGGCACATATTGTACCAAGGAATGGATTAGGCACAACTCAAGGTATTATTAGGTACCATACAGCCATAGTATAGTTTGTATTTTCCTTGAATCTTCCAGTGCTTTGGAGATTTGTATAGTCTCCTCTTAAACTCTCAGACCCAGCAAATCTGACTGCTTGTGTTGTAAAAACTGTTAATTGGCACTGATTGTACTGTAAATAGTAGGAGGTTGCTCCAATACATCCTTGGTTCATACAACAAGCCCATGGTTCAAGTTGATTAAGCTATTCAAGCACTGACCATCAGCCTTAAGGATTACAAGGTGTGAAGTTCAATCACACAAAATGGCAGTGAATTAGCTATATGTTTATAGGCATCAGAAAATAATACTAATTTGCCAAAGTTGTAAGTTTTGTGTACTTGAAATCAAGTAGTGTAACAGGTATGAAAATTGCACTTTACTTCGAACCATAGAGATGATGATGTGTCAGTACAGGCATCAGCAGGCGCAATTGTAAGGATGTTGCGACATATTTGGGGGGGGAGGGGTGGGTGAGGTGGGGGGGGGCTACAATATGTAGATTTAATTTGCAGCTGGGCTTTAATATATTTTAAGCTAACATTTCTGGGGATATCTATGTCTTCACTACTAGCCTTTATGAAATTTGTGCAATTTTTGAGGGGCTAAGAGAAATTTAGGGATGGGCATGTCCCCCAGAGAAGGGCACCTGAGTACCAGACATTGCAGTGGTTGTGTTCTAGAATTTTGTAAATATTCCATATACTGTATATGATACTCATATAGAGTGGCTGCCAAACTTATTACTAAGTACACCTAATATTATTCTTGTACCCATGATAGTAGCTGGTGGTGCCTATAATTATACTCATGACCATGTAACTGCACCCATACCACCTGGTCAGATCCTGTACCAGTGCTCATTAAATTCCTTCAAGTTTGAACTTTCATACCTACACTTGGGTATGAAAGTTCTTGAGCCGTGACCTGGAATCCATACTCGTGTTGTGTTACCCCTAGTCTGTGCTCAAGTTCGTGACCCGGGACTTGCACCCATACCAGCTTCTCATGACCTAGTTGGCACACATACCATACCCAAACTCAAACCCACGTAGCCTACTCATGACCAGTACCCGTGTCCGGGCTCATGACCTGTTACTCGTACCTGTACCGGCCCCAATCCGTACTCATGGCCCGGTTCCCATACCTGTACCCACGCCCATGGCTTGGTACCCATACTCATGACCAGCTGGTACCTGTACCTACACTTATGCTCTTGTATTCACACTACACCGCGACGCTGCCAATTTCCAAGGATTTTACTACACATTTATTTATGGGATGGACTCGGACTCGGCTCGGACTCGCATATGGGAACGATTGGTTCATACAAAGTGAGGGCGCTCTTTCAGCGTGTAAACTAAGAGTATTTATTGACTAGAGACCAAGGTCAAAATGGCGGAACGTCCGACCATGGAGGCCACAGAAGGTACGAATTTGCAGTGTCTCGACCAACCAGTCGTTTCTTCCTTGCGTATACTTTCTCTAATACTCGTGCTATTTATAGGGCTTGCCTGCGTATGCTGTGCACAGAATTAACCTCAACATACGCCGTATCGCGTCTCATAATCATACAGAAATATAGGCGCTTTTGAAATACAGCGCTTTAGTGCGCGCACAAACTTTATCAGGTTATCTGCAGCGCGTCGACGCGCTGTACATAGCCAGTTATATGCAGCGCGTCGACGCGCTTTACATTAGCTTGTTATGTGTAGCGCGTCGACGCGCTGTAGCAGGATAATGTTTGTGCGTGCACACTCGCGCGTCCTTAACAAAACAAAAATACGCGTGTCTATGAAAACTGAAGTACGCGCTCACGAGCGCGCTCTGTTTTGCCACTTATAGCCTACATACAAGTCATAGCAATAGTTGCGTTTGCGTTCAAATTTGCTCGGCGTATAGTTTGATCTTACAAGCAGTTGTCTACTCAGTCAGTGTGAAATTCTGTATGTTTGGCGTTTTAGATATTTAGCCTAGGATTTGTAGTTCAAGGAGACAGGCAAAGGTAAGTGCCTTTTATCTATTCCAGTGTATATTATCCATGATAGACGACTAAAGCTTTCATTCGTTATCGTCGCCTAGAGTTTCGTATTAAATCCTGTTGCTAAGGTAACGTTTTGTTATCTAAGCGTTACATTAGCGCTGTATGCGTTAGTAATGTGTCAAACATAGACAGAAGCTGACGTTAAGGATTGCAGTCTATGCGTAAGCGAGTCGGCTCAGTAGGCAACTCGGTATCTCTTACCTTCGCTTTGCGACTCTGAAAGTTGAAATTAAATCTCAGATATAGGCGACATGCCACTATTTTGCAGCTCTCCAACTATTACATAATCAAACTAAAGGTAAAATAGTGCTCCTACAGCAACAAAAGTACTGCTGTTCATTTACTCTTCGGGAATTGCGAGGGAGAATATACCTCTTCTTAAGTTACGAAAAGCACTAAAATGTTGTCGCCATGTTTCGCCCACTAGATGCGCACAGCGCAACGACTGGTCGTCGGAGACTAAACCATTTTGTACCTTGCTCTTGCTTTCAAATTGGCCAAAATTTTGTACAGGGCATGTATTAGACCTTGGTCTCTAGTCAATAAATACTCTTAGTGTGTAAAGTGAGCAGTGAAACTTCAAAATTTCTTAACTTGATCCTCCTTTACGCAGTTCCCTCACCATAATTCACTCCATTTCAACCATTTTCATGAAGATGAATTCCCTCCCAGTCTAAGTATTTTCGTTTCACAAGTCTTTTTAAAATTTAAATTCCGTACTGTCAATCTTGAAAAAAAAACTTATTTCAATTTCTTAATGGAAAAGTCGCTTATTGTTACGAAGTTCTCACACAATAAGCCTTGTAACTCGTCAACAGTGCCTTCTTATGGACTATTTCAAACGGAAGGAGTATAAAAAATTTGTCTTATTTACATAATTTTTAGATTTTATCTGATTGGCTAAAACTAACTACCGTACTTTTAAGGGGCAAATGGGTGAGGGTTTTAGAAATTTCGACGAGGCTTTACTTTTTCTTTAAATGCCATTGACGTCATAGGCCGGTCCATTATCCATCGAAGGGAAGTTTAATTCACATGTTGTTGCTAGGCCGTCGTTCGCGCGCTTCGCATTGCATGCTGACTCTGCTGAGCCGAGCTATGCGTCTATCGTTGGGAGCTACATTAGTCCTAACGTTAGGCCTGGCTGGCCACTCTCTGAAGGAACTACTCGATTTGTGGTACAATTCCATGTTTATTTTACAGTTAGTACTTTGTTTAATATGTTCATATTGAGATGGATCACCGACACCTACCAAGGTGGATTAACAATTCAGGACCATGCAGAATAACAGGTTTGCATTTCGGCTTTTAACACGAACGTTAGGCCTAACATAACAAGTTACTGAACTTAACGTTACTGTTAGGCATAACTTTATTCCTAACGTAAGGGGGGGGGGGGGCTAGTTAGGCTAAGTGTTAAGAATAGGAGCGGGGGGGGGGGGCTAGCTTTATTTGACCTCGGAACGTTTAAATTTCGGGTTTCCCCCATGACCACTGTGCCAACAGATCTTACTATTTATCAACTGATGAAAACTTACTATTTAAATGTCAATTACTCTCATACGTTAGTGAAAGCGTTTCTCGTGGCAAATGCCAGATAAATTAGTCGCTTACTTTTGCAGTCGAGTCGAGTCGAGTCGTTTACTTTCTAAATCTGGGACGAGTCAGTGACGCTAGTCTTCGCTTTATTCCTATGAAATATGACGTAAATGTTTGGCCTAAGATTTTTCCCTTTAGGCTTTAGGCCTACTTGTAAAATAAAAAAAAAGTGACTTGGCTATAACTCGTTACAACACTGACACGTGCTACAGTTTTTGTTCAGTTAAATTGTAAAAATATAGGTGTATCGGGTGCTACTGTACAACCAACCTGGCTTAAAATCTTTGTGAAAATCAGTGAAAACTCCACGACTACGTTAGGGTCTATCTCGGGGACCTACCAAACAAGTTACACCGTACCATCGGCTCCCTCACTGGCCAAATTTGAACAACATAACACGAGCGATTCAAGTGTAGGCCGCAGATACAATCGCTGCGCGCTGTATGTACACTGCATGCACGCAGCACTACACCTGAAAAATAATGGTACGGTCCTAATCTTTGTTTACGTTTGTGATCCAGACAGCGCGAGAGTTGTGTGGTAAATGTAATGTGAACAAAATCACACAAATCGTTCCCATATGGGTCCTCTGGACTCGCACTCGGCTTGGACTCGGGGGGGGGGGGGTTCCGGACTCGTCATTGGCCCGGAATTGGGGTCACTGGAATCAGAATTGGCTCGGACTCGGATTAGGTGGACTCGGTTACAGCCCTGTTAATTGCAAAAAGTGGCAAATTTTTCCCGACGGACCGCACCATGAAAATTTCTGGGGAGGGGGAGCATCACCCCACATCCCCGATAGTGGTGCTCCAAAAATGACTCCAACAGAGTGAAAATATTTGCGGATAGTGGAAACCCTCCTTGCAATTAGGAGAGTGTTTAAACTTTGCTTACATCTGTTACGATAATCTGATTTTGTATTTTTATTTTTTCCTTCCGCTTAGTCCAGATCAAAATATTTAATTATATATAGATCACTCTCATCCAAGACGGTGAGCATCATTTGGTGTCCGTGTCTACTTATTTTCTTCTTTTCCGTGGTTTTATCTTAAATAAGTGGGAGTCTCTCGCGTGATAATGTTAAATTTTAACCGGCAGGTGCTCTTACAATATTATATTAACCTTATCGTTCCGTGCTGCAGCTATAGAAAAAAGGTTTATTTAATGGTATTACTTCTTGCTCTGTCCGCATCTGCACGCTTTGCTACTCTACTCATCGTGCCAGCCAATCTGAAGGTTCATATACTTCGACGTCATTTACTTCTTCAAAGTCAAGCAATAAAGCTGTGATTTTATCACAAGCGTCACTTACTATCGTTCAGATTCACGTTAAGGTAAAATCGTTCTTTGTTAGTGCGATGTTATCTGTCATAATTGCGTAACTCGCGAGTGTTGGAGATAGAGTGTGCAAAAGAGGGGTTGTTTTTTGTATTTTTCTACGGTCACATTTAAACGGAAATACTAACATTTAAGGAAAATGTCAGTGAATAAGTTTTAGTCTGGAATGGCTTCTCAAACTGATCATGTCGTCTTTGAAGTCTACATGGGGACAAATCATCTATTAACTTGACAAAATGAAACTTAAGAGAAACACCATCTCACCCGTACCAAATGTTATAATCGACCATCATAACAGCAAAGAAAATATAAAAGCATCATTTCACGACACCGAGAGTGTCATCAGTGGGTACTCGGCAGGAAAAACTGCCCTCTTTTTGGCAGATGCTGGCGAAGCAAGCAGCAGAAAAGATTTTGCGAAAGTTTTGTTGTTACTTGCCCTTCCTCTTCTGACAATTCTGATACTTTCTTGCATCACCATAGTTCGAACCATCAACATTGTGTCAATAGCAGAGGAGACTCGCAATGCCGTCGATATAAACGAGGTTACCACGGATTTAGTAGCAGCTTTGCAGATTGAGAGAGGGATGAGCACCGGACTATTGGGCTCACATAACGATACAGACGTGTTAAAGCAAGTTCAATACCTAGCCGTTGCAAGAGAACGAACAAATTATAAGATATTGCAACTATTGGATGTAAGTGACTTTGTCTTTCCTGAGTTGCCGATAGGGAATACTACTGTGACATCCACGTCGGAATTGCAGATTTTGCTCCAAGAACATAGAAAAATTGTAGATGCATCCCAAGTTATTCCTGAGGAGAATGTACACTTTTATACAAATATCAATGTCGGTCTCATAAAAACCGGTTTCAGACTTTCAACAAATCTTGACGGAGGAGACCTCTGGCCATTATTCGTTGCTCGAGACCTTCTTCTCCAGGTGACCGATCTGTTTGGCATTGCCAGAGCTCTTGGGGCTCAGTACTACACTTCCTGTCAGTTAGACGAAGATACGAAAGAATGGTTTTCGAGTGTCAAATCGCAGGGACAACAACTTTTAGAAGTAGCGTTCGCTTATGACAGTAATTTAGAAATGCAGTACATAGAATCAGCAATCGAAAAAACCGTTAATGAAAGCATATTGAAAGAAAAAGAACACGAAATATTGAAAAATGAAGATGCATGTGTGGGTTTAACCCCGATGCAAAAGAGCTCTAATGCTTTCATGTGGTTTGATAATATGAGCAAAAAGATCGAATCCATCATTTTAACTCGAACGAAACTCGCTGCTTTGATCGTCACAGAGGTTAGCAGAGCGAGCTCATCAGCAAAATGGACAACATCAATCTGCGTGGTGGCCTTAGTATTGACTGTTACTATTTGCCTCTTTTCTGGAGCATGGTATGCAAAGGAGTCTTACAATAGCATCCACAAGTTAGGTAAGTTTTTCGGATGAAAATTGAAATATACACAAAACATTGAGGAAAAACTGCAAGGGAGTACTACATAAAAGTATAGTTACGCAATAGAGAGAACAAATTGCCATAAAGAAACTTAAGTCAGAGCTGTTACGAATCATTCATTTTTTGTAACCGTTTTACAAAAGGACACAAAATCGTAGCTGGAGGGGAGGGAGGGGGGGAGGCATAGAGATTCGTGTACACTTTTCAAAGTGTGATCACGTTTTCAAAGTGTGTTAAACGACGATGACTTTTTTAAAGTCACCATTTTTCACAATTATAAAATTACAGTCTCAGCGTTCGAAAGGGTCCGAACAGCTTGTGAAAATGATGAAACTATGGAAGACCTCTTTTTTGTATGGAAGTCAATAATATGTTTAAAATGCATTTGCTAGTATCATCATCATCATAAGGTTGATCCAGGATCCATGACCTCATTCTGTTAAAGGGTGGCAGCAGTCATTTTTGCTGTTCGCACATAAGAAGGAGGTTCCTTTAAAATATACAGTGCCTTGATATTTTCTTCATATTGTTTCTTCTGCATTTGTTTCACTATAAGATGGGAAAGTAACAAATTAAGGATCTCTCATCTGCTACGAAGGTAAGATCAGCGGTGACAAGATTTTGGTACTCAGAAGTATCTATTTAAACGTAGCAGTGAAATTTATCTTGAAATACTTTGGAGGAAACATGAGAGAAGGGGTGGGGCTGTCGGGGTGCGTTATGTATGTTCCCATAGTGGTGGCTATGTCATTAAATCTCCTACCTACCTACCTACCTACCTACCTACCTATCCACCCACCTTCCTACCTACCTACCTACCTACCTACCAACCTACCCTCATCACTTTTTTTCTTGACAAAGCTTGACAAAATGTAAATAAATTCTTTAAAACTTGTCAGTATCTGACAAGAGCCGTCAATGCAAAACACCAAAACCGTAAGGAGTCCTGCATTGAGCTTTACAATGTGTATGCTCCCTTCCCAAATAAGTAAGTCGAATGGTTTTCAAAGTCAAGTTAAGATATGTCAATTATTCTTACTGTGTGGGATTAATCTTTGGTATATTTATAAATCGATTCGAGGGAATGGCGTTGCTTAGTGGTAGTCTTACGGATTGCTTCGGTGTGTCGTTGAGCAAGACATTTCACTCCATTTTACCCCCTGTAAGCTGAAAATGGGTGTGAGCTTCGGCTAGAGTATATTGTGACAAAAGTCCCATCCCGGGGGTACCTAATCCGCTTCACGTCAAGGAAACCAGGCTCAAGCACTCAGGCTAATAAGTCCAGAGCGCTCGAGAGAAGGGTTCTCATGCATAGGCGGAAACCAGGGGATAGGGGAATATATTCCCCCACTTTCTGGAGATGTTACACTTCTTTGCACAGTAAATTGTTCTTCAAGTGCCCTTTACCCCGTTCCCCCTCACCATTTGCCCCACCACACACAAACTTTTTCACAGAAATTTGGTTTGAACATTTCTCATAAAACAGACTGAAAACTAAAACTTTGTGCTGAGGTAGTTAGCAGTTGCTAATAATCGAGGAAGAAGTGGGAGCTGAAATATGAGACTCCAAGATTAGAGGGAGGGCTGAACCATTCGACTCTAGAGTTTTTTTAATTTTCCTGGCGTATTTATTTGTATTTTAATACAAAAAACTCTTTAAACTGAAAATTATTGGCAGTTGACCCCTAATCGGGGATAACATGCACTGTATCGCCGTTGCCAGATGAAATAGTCAACCCCCAGCTTATCGTGTCGTGCGATAATGAACTGGGACAAAATACGAGATTTGGGATGAAATTCCCGACCTTTACAGGAAACTGTGTAGGCTACAGGTAACTTGGTAGGGTAGGGGGCTTTAATGCTTAGGTGTATGGAACAGGACCATGGAAGAAGCGAAAACAATGAAACCACACAGCGGGGGTAGCGCTCAAAATTTTCTGTTGCAAAAACTATCCTTCTTGAGCCCAAAAAAGGGGAACTGATCGCCGCCAGAGATTATATATTTTATCGTACCTTGCTATACGACAAAATCGGAAACTTGAGGCAGGGGTGTTTGCTCCCCTGCCCCACCAAGGTACCACTGCTGCATCTGCTTTATACGAGACACACTTTAATCGGATTGAATTTTCAAGATAAAAGCGTTTTTGTTTGGTTTAAATTTGAAGCCTTGAAAAGCACCAGTTTGAGCCTGGGATTAGTGGAGTGTGACATCCGTTGAGAGTTAAGTTGTATGCCAAAGTAATTAAAATTAATCACCGCAAGTAATGGAATATAATATAAAACGCTGATTTAGTTTAGCGAGTTGACGAAGATCAGTAAATGTTGTTTGCTTGTTGAGGGGCTGTCGCACGGAACAAGAGGAAGTGTCAATTGGTCAATGTAACCTAAGGAAATCTTAAAAGCCAACAAATCTCATTCCTAACAGTACAAATTTTCTCATTAAAGTTTACTTTATGCCCCTCTTACAATTTCTAAAAAACACCTGTTAAGTGCACCTGCCAGTAACATCGGCCTGTACTGAGATAAAATTACTCAAGGCCAGACCCACACAGGTTGTATGTGAAATGTCTGGGCACATTACTGAAATCATCAGTGACAGACCAATCTGAGTGCAATTACCTATTGTATTTAGAAATATGGGTCTATTTCTATATTTTGGGGCCATCCAGGGGATGCAACACACCCATTTAGATGAACCATAAGTCACAGATTTTATAATTCATTCGCGTTGTAACTAGCCTATATGTAGACTTACTCATTTCCTGTAGCTGTTCCATTTAACACTGCTCCCAGTATTTCAAATCAGTTCAAGAGTAATAAAATCACTTGCCGTGATTACATGTATTACATATTCGACGAAAGCTATTTCGATTTTCCTAAATTGAACGATAAGCTATGTTCGATTAAGATTCACATTGAAAGGTGTTAAGTATTCGCTATTTTTCTCAAACCTGTCTGTTATTAAAAACAAAAGTGGTGATTTGTCTGATGCTTACCGTTAGGTATAGAATGAACTGAAGCGTGTGCTAATGTTATCGCAGGCATATCCAAGTGACATCCTTCCTGTTAAATTCTTTAAGCTTTTAGGCCAGCAAGATACTATGTTCTATTGTACCCTGTTCAAAAAACTTGCAAGTGTTCATTCTGATAGAATACTCCGATAAAGATTTTGACTGACTGCAACTTAACTTCCAAGATTTAACATGCTATTTTCAGCTAAAATTCCCCCAAAGTCCCTTCAGTTTCAAAGCGTAGGTAAGATGATATGTCATCAGGGACTACGATTACTCAGGGAGTTGTTACAGATTACCACACTAGTTCTAAATAAAATCATTGCAACCTAGTACGTGAAGCCAAAGACAGGTAACACATTTAGACTACCTCTTGACAAGGTATAATTGTACTAACAGGACAGTAAACGTGGATTTTCTTAGCACAGTAAATATCCGACGGGTAAAGACCTACACAGTGGAGCACAGCTTAATTGACTCACACCTCATTGACTTCCGAAAGCATCACTGATTTAAGAACAGATCGTGCACCCATCTGTTCAGGCTATTAAATACATGACCTTCATTTAAATCTCTAGAACTCATATAAGCATATGGTAATTCTGAGGTAGATGAAGCTATCAACCTTCCCCTCGTACGCCTTTGAGTACTCGTACGCCTTTGAGTACTCGTACGCCTTTGAGCACTCGTTCGCCTTTGAGTACTCGTACGCCTTTGAGTACTCGTACGGCTATGGGTACCCGTACGGCTATGAGTACTCGTACGGCTATGAGTACTCGATTGAATATGGGGCAACCTGTTACATTGTGTAGCTTTGATTTATTTATTCCTTTTATATTTTCATACGTCTGGTTAAGGTCGTCGTTATAGTTCCATTGTGCAGTCTACAATGAAATTCACCCGTTCAACCCTGATTCATTTGAGTGACACACAATTCATTCTCTCCCTTTCTTATCTCCACAAGAAAGCAATTATGTAGGATAAAACCATAGAACATGCTACAATATTATTACCCAGCGTAGAATCAGTCACTTTCCAAATCAGGCGAATATTAACAGACAGACAGAGAGAGAAACGTTTATTCATTTTATGGTATACATGATTAGTCTGCCAGATTTTGATCAAGAAAGTGTCATTCCAAGTAACGTATAGCTATATGCTTGCATGACTTAAAAAACAACTTGGCTGTTATGGTGGAAAGGTTATACTTTGATTTGAGACAAATTTCAACAGGCATTCTTTTTGGTTAAATCTCATCCCTTCAATTTTGACGTCATCTTCTCCGTTAAAACGAGATGAAACATTACTCTTGACCATCAATCAGCGTTTTGGTGTACGTCTGAGAACGGATTAGATAAGGAAGGTGGATTGAAAATGTAGTAACTTTAATAGAATCTTGTACTGATTTATGCTGCATATGCATAGCTTGTACACCGTCATGACTACTTAACAGTATAATTAAAGCTCACCCGAGTTATATTTTGATCAGTTGGGTTACATTTACACATTGTTTGCCTGTTACATATAAGTCTTTGAGAATTACCATTTACGTTTTTCACGAGTAATAAACTTGGCTTCGCTGAGCTTTGATCAAGCTTCACTCCCTTACAAAAGTGGAATCACGTGTTTAGGCTATATGTCCATTGGTGGATTAGCCACCTGGGGCTATTTCTCTCAGGGGGAAGTGTCTTCTTCCTGCATCGGCATTATAGATAGTTCTCACGTGATGTCATAGGAGCTTTTCACGTGTATTATTTCAGCCATGTCTGAGGACAACCCCGGCATGTGTGTAC
The DNA here is from genome assembly GCA_029531755.1 of Holothuria leucospilota. NCBI lineage: Eukaryota > Metazoa > Echinodermata > Holothuroidea > Aspidochirotida > Holothuriidae > Holothuria > Holothuria leucospilota. The sequence goes on along the minus strand of CM055965.1, from coordinate 35,751,602 downwards.
AGGCTTGCCCTCAGACATGGCGGTTGCTAACCCCTAGCTGTGACGTCACTGAGAACTATGTATTGGCGATGTAAACATTATGATTATATGGGTAACATTCTTCCTTCACAACCTGCCTTTGTAGCAATGTGTGAATTCATGTACTAACGTAGGCATACGAGACCGAATGGGGGGGGGGGTTGGGGTGCATGCATTCCCCTATGCGGGCAGAAAAGATGCTGTTTTGTGGGCGATCAAATGCCATGCCGTGCTTATATTTCTGCTTCAAATTGAAAGTGGTCCCCTACGTTGATGTGCTTTGTTAAGTTCTAAACTCAGACGATAGTCTTAAAATATTTAACTTTTTGTAGTGTTTAACAAAATCTTTTTTACAACAGTATTTTGATTTTTATCTAAACAAATATTTTTGATTTATAACTACATAGGACGGGAGTCTACTCATCTTGGGATGGATCTGCCTTCTTGTGGAATTAGATTTACTAGCTATAAATAATTCAACTCTCTTGCAAAAATGGAGGACGAGAGCTGGATTTCATGGCACTTATCCCCTTCTCGTCCACCCACTCTTTAGCTGATATAGTTTTAAGAATCTTTGAAGTTTACTACGCACAAAGGTTGAAATATTATTATTCACAAAAACTGAAGTTTATTACGTGATTCCATTGCATTTTTCGCCTCGTAGTGTCGAATAGACTAATGCTAGACAATTGTACATGTGAAAACATTGTCCTGAAACATTAGAAAAATTCCATGGCATTTTGTTGCCTCCCTGTCCATTTTTGAAAGGTTTCAGCTGAACTTAAACATACACGTACGACACTTTACTTAGTTTATGGAGATCCCACCAAACCTGGAAACAACAATTTTTGGCAGAAATTCATCTAATTATCTCTCTAAAATAACTCTTGTCCATATGTGGCGTACGAAACAACAGTGCATCTTTCGATATCGCACGCTGTTACAGGAGATGACGATGTTTGGAGAAAATTGAACATGGCCTCTTCAGGGGCGGCACTAGGTAAGAGGCCAAAGCTGGGCCTCATTATGGAAATTTCTCCATTTCCGTCGGGGAGCTTTAATGGGTATGAGGAAAACTTAATTCCGGCGTTGATCAGTCTCCCTGACAGTTTATTGTTTTTACTCTCAGTGACAACACATTCTTTCATTACCCTCCCAATGTTCTTCAACCAAAGCCCAAAATTTTCAAACCCCTTTCCATAAAAACTCAAATGTTTTCAATTTCATTTCAAATTTCTCAATTTTCTTAAATAATAGCCCAAAATTTTCGACGAGAGAAGCGCCGAAAAAATTTGCGTTCACCATCTTTCCGGCAAACTTGTTGCCTTTGTCGGGGTTTCGAATTACTGACCGACCCGTCGAGGAGCTTTATCTTCCTGCCGGGATAATCCTGGCGTCACCTCTGGCCTCTGTAACTTCTGAACTCAGAAGACGTTTAATCCCGCACCACATTTCACTTGTAATTTCTTTTGAACAAATTAATTTCTAATGCATAGTTGTTAAGACCACCAAACCATCGATTCAATCTCTTTTACCAAACACCTGTATTATACTAATATTTCAAAACACGAAGACAGAAAATATTCTTGCATCCAACTAGAGGTAAACCACTAGGCTAAAAGGTCAGTCTGATCAATAGGTTTGTGAATATGTATAGTTTGGCATCCGAACCGACAACTAATTTTGTCACTGAACTAACAAAGCTTTAGACCCCTAAAATAAGATGACATTAATTTAGATGATGAGGTATCAAGGTTCAGCGTTCAGGGGGCAATTGTTATATATAAGCAAAGTTTGGCAATAGTTACCCATTTTAGATGTAAATGTGTTCTTATGCACCGGGCCAATAAAAAAACCTGTTTTCGTCTAAATCGTTTAGAATTGGTATACTTGTTTGGTTACCCAAGGGTAACCAGCATGTCCGATGTATCCAAGCAGCATAGCACCTGACGCTATAGATAATATGTTTACACCTCCCTGACTGTACCTAGAGTATCACTCGTTTGTATTATTTACATTTTGTAGAGTCCACTATGCAGGCTGGTGACACCTTAGCAAAAAATTCTGAAAACCTTACAGAGTTAATTGGAAGATTAACAGGATCATGTTAGTCCCATCGGGTTACATGATTACAGACAGTACCGGGTGGAGTGTCAGGAAGTGAGAAAAAAATGTCATTTTATGACAACATTCGTGCCATGACTGTTTACCAGTTGCGGACAATTTGAGGGCAAACACGTTCCCGCCCTCCACCACCTTGTGAAATGTCTTCTTTCTATACACCTATGTGCATGACCAGCTTATACAGATGTAGTCGCGAAACCCGCACTTTGTGCTGTTTATGACAATTTGAAGCAGCCACAGCTAACCAAAGAGAGCTTTGTTCCAATCTATGTTAAGTCTTCACTCTGCCTTCTCCTTACATGATTTTGATTTCTTCCTTTCTGGTCTCCTATCAACAAGATATATTTTGTTCCGCATAAATCATGATCTTTTATTCTAGATATTAAATATAATAAATTATAATACTTTGATACAATCGATACCTTGCATCGACCATGTATGATTGTAGACTGTTCTTTTTGCTTTCCTCGTCGTCCTCAGTATATCAAGTAATCAGGTTTAGACTTTGCTATTAAGCGTGTGTTTACTTTACTCCCAATATGGAAATTTTATGTCTCCTCCTGCAGATCATTAATTTTTTTAATACGAAAGGGTGACATTCTCTCTTTTAGAAAAGATTTAACATACTGTGATCACTTTTTTATCGAGTGAAAATCGAATATAATTTTTCCTTAAGATTACAGTAAAATTTGCTCAAAGAGAGCAGAGACGTGGTAAGGAAATTTTGGTAAAAATTTTTAGAGATGCGTATGACATATCCTAATTTTGAGAATAATGACGATTCACGTAGACTTGATGTTGTCCTTTCCACTATAATCGTTTGAAAATAAATTAACCTATCGCGCAACTGATACCATAGTACTAATAACATGGTAGATAACAAGGTTGGGAAAACTGCTTTAAATTGCTTTCTTTTTCCATGTGACTCATTTGTATTCATATTTAAGAGTTAGATGAAATTTTCAAGACAAACAATTACCTTTGCACATTGTTTTGCACTGAAGTACAGCCAACGTGTATTATCGTTTTCAAAGCTTCATCAGATTGTTTTGAAACTGAGTTTATGGATTCACTTAAGGGAACGGTTCCCACTTAGCTAGGGATGGTACTCTCACAACACGAATCTTTTAGCCAAGGTCCTTACATGGTCTTGCAATTTCAAGGCAGTTGCAGAATTTTTGCATTATTATTATTATCATCATCATCATCATCATCATCACCTACACCATCACCACGTCGTCAACATCATCAAACTGCTTATTCGCCGGAAGGTTGTTGGTATATAGCACTTAAACTGTCAGGTGCGTAGCCAAGGGAGGTGAAGGGGGCGGCAGCCCACCCCTTGAGCATATTTGCGGTATTTTTTAATGTTTGTTTTTACAACATCGCGTGTGTTTCCACTATTTATATGAGGTAAATAGGCCTGGGAAGTGCCATTTCCAGCGATCTGGGAGGCACTTTGGGCCAAAATTTTCTTGCGCTTTGCGCCAACCCATGGTAGCTCGGAGCGCCGAGAGTCTGTCTATGGAGCCGCAGAGCAAATCACTTTGTACGTATTTCTATGGACCCGTTCACACCAAAATCGCGTTTCGAAAAGCGTTTTGCGGGAAACGTAGCGGGTCCCGCATCGATCGATCTCAGACTGATTCAAAGCGGGAATCGTGCGAGTTTTATCCGGAGAACAATGGTAGCTCGCCATACAATAGAGTTCTTGGCACACAGGTGTTTGGATTTTTTCATTGTGCTATGCAGACTGCAGAGCATGATGCCTGAGAAGATGTCGGAGAGTTAAAAGTTTGAGAGTTGAAGCTGAAAAATCCGAATTTTTTTGTGACAAAATTTATTTCTTATTAGGAATGCAATGGTTTTTAGGCATTACATATAAAGTGAAATAGCCAAACAAATCTTGATTTGTTAGGTTAGGCTATTGCAAAGTAATATCTCTATTCCTACACTGTACTATTTGTTGTATAAGTTTTTGCAGGGTAGCTTTGTTGGAGGGAAAATCAAATAATTTTCATTTATGCAGGTCGGAATGAGTCGCACCTTAAAGTTTCGGTCCATGGGCTGTAATTCAATGACATTGATGGGTACGGATCTAGAGGCAAATACAGGGGCTAACAAGAGAAGCTTGAAGGAGCTATGGGGTATTCACAAAATTGCGAGCATTAGAATGAAGTATTTCACTATCTTAAAATGGGTTTGAATAGTTACATAGGCCTATGCAACAAACAATCCACCACCACCACCATTTTCCCCTTTTTTACAAATGCCAACTTTAGATTGATGATGATGTTGGATCGAGCTTCTTGGACGTATAAAATTAGGGTTATTTCATTAAACTTTGACGTGAATATTGTACTTAAGTTGTCCATGCAAAGAGAAGAAAGGCGTATACAGTTACAATTATCTTAGTACTTTCGAAGATTGTGTTCACGCTGATGCGCGACGAAAAAGAATCACACTTTAAACGCACCTTAATCTGGTGAACGGTCTACGTCATTGGACTTGTGATCCAAAAATTGGTGGTTCGTTTTCTGTTTAGTTTATTATGTTGTATACTTGGCCTCTCTATATGTGGGCGTCAGTAGGTCTCTGGGACAAGTTATCATAGAGCAGATTTAACCTTTTTCATTAGATCTTACGGGAACTGCAGTCCGTGGGACTTTAAAGAGGAGATGTCTGGCGGCTCTGAATTTTCCCAGAGTTGCAATTTTTGGCCTCCTGATCTCGGCGCCTAGGGAGAAGGTGATGAACCCCTCAAATCTCAGTGTCGCTTCACAGAACTGGACCACACACCTGTGATGTTTGTGGCATGATGGAAGAACGTATTGATCGAAGTTCGGACATAGTCAAGTTATATGAGCAAAAAAGTCCGTACTCTCAATCCAATGAAATGCTGCCGTACCTAACTTAGATCAATTGCACGCCCTTTATGAATGTCATGTACTTCGGTAGTTCTTTTTGTTTTGTCCAATATACAATGATTTATATATTTATGTGTGATGAAAAATTCCAATTCCAATTCCAATTCCAAATTCCAAGTTGGTAGAAGATCATGAGTAAATTGCTTCTAGTGAGTAAAATTTGTCATAGTGGCACCAGACTTGCTAAACGCGATTTATTTTAATTGAAAATATAAAATGACTCTTACAGTTTCGTGAGATGTTGAAAGCACACAGGTTTTTCGGAACCACTTTAAGTTAATTGCTTGCATTTCCCCTAAATTTCAGGATCTCGGTGTACTATTATAACCGAGATAAATTTATTAAATGAACAAATATCGGCTACGATAGATTGCTCTCAAGTCACATTTTTTTCATCACAAAAACAGACTAACTTGAACCTGATTTCAAGTAATCTCCTTGACGGATGCTATTATCCAAGGTGCTAATGTATCAACTTTGATAATTACTGACATTAAATAAGACATTTACCTGAAAATATGGCAGAACAAGATGCTCGAAACATACATTAACATGAATGTTTTCGTTTTGCAGTTTACTATGCATTAATTTGTTACTAGGTTACCACTTTAGCTGGAATAGATTGTGATTGCGTGAGTAAAATTAAATCTAGAAGTGGGTCAAAGTTCTTAAAAAGAAAACCGTTTAACAGATTCCAAGCGTCTGTCGGTTTATAATAAGCATCCATATAAAGTGTTTGTCCAACCGAAGTTCAACTTTGAAAGGGTTATCACTGGCTAAAATTGGACAGGATATCTTCATCAGCTATATAAATTGCTACCGTGATATTTTAGGAATCCTCAATAATTGCCATGAAATTTATGCATTTAAATAACTGCGTTTCCTAATTTAGCCCCAAAGCTATATAAAACGTGAGATATCCTGGTCCAGTTTAAGCATTATTCCCCTTCTCTGTCAACCTGGGATATTTCAAAATTTAAAAGACTTATGTTTTATAAGTTATGAACACCTAAAAGCTTTACCTGGGGATGATATGGCCCTTCTTTTAAGGAATTTTGACTGGGTATCAATTTCCTTGGGCAATGGGGAACCCTTGACCAACATACCAAGAAGTTGTCCTTCTCTGTATAGGTATGTAGCTTTTGAGTCAGGTTGACAGCAGGAAACGTAATTTCCCCCTTAAAAATAGTAAGAAGTACTTTCATTGGTACTTAATGCACTAAAAATCAGTTCACTTCTTATCAAGTGTTTTCCTCTGCCTACCGCACCTTTCGTACGCAGTCTAAAGGTTGAAAGAGGCTTTGTAATACTGTTTAAAGTTCACACCCCTATGAATTTTGTGGTCTTGGATGGGATTATTTATCATTCTTGTCATCATTGTAAGAGAAAGATTTAAAACTTGTTTCTAGATAAACCGAAAAAGAGAGCAAAGTCATTTCCAGAACTCTCTCATGCCTAAAGTCACTCAAAGAAAAAAAAACAGCTTTTTTTCTTTGGGGAAGTGCCTTGTATAAAGAGATCTGGGCTATGTAGTCTTGTTTTCTAAATTCCAAATATTAATATGTTTCATTGACCCTTTATGGAAATAAAGGGATTTCAATCTGTCATTAAGGTATGTGGCAATCTGTTGAAACAAATTTCTTTATATAAACATCGTACAATTTCTATTAAGAGTTTTCAAAAATATTTTTAACACTATCGACACGTTTATATGAAACCCGATACCTAAATTTGGATCAGGAAAACTCATTTTACAATTCGACATCTCACCTTACAATGCAGCCTCTCGTTTCTACTGTTGGGTTTTTATGAAAGAAGTGATAATGACCAGTGTCAAGTAGTTTCAAAACTTGGGTTAAGGCTAACATTATCTTCATATAGGTGTAGCAATTGTTATGAAAGCATATCGAATTTGAGTCTGATATATTAATATCTTGTTCGACATGGAAAATTTTTAAATTCAGACTTTTTACATATAACATGATGTTTCATGTGCATCTCTGTATCTTATTTGCTACTCGACATCTAACCTTAAACTTCAACAGCTTAAACGTACTATCTCAATTAAACGCGTATTAATACCTCGGCTCCACCGTGGGCTTCTCTAAAACGCTGCCGGCTTTCCCATTGGAAAGTGTGGCGTGATGGGCTTGGCGTGGGGTGCAAATTGGCAAAGCCTGGCTGGGGGACAAGCGAAGAAAGCCCAAGATGCTTTGGCAGAGTTAACCACAAAACTCAAAAGATTGTTAGTCCTTGCTGGAAGGAAATGCTTTGTCACACTGAGGTTCATTTCTCAAAGTTTGCATCAATCTCCGTTGCAGGGTCCTTCATTAACTTGTAAATTGTTTTTGTCGGTAACTTGAATTTGTGTCCAATATTGTCTTACCAAGTCAATAACTGTTTCATCAAAACAAACTGCTCTCACTTAATAATCGTCAGAGGTCACCGAACACCTTGTAAACAAGATATCTCAAGGTAGGAAGCAAGGATACTTTTCATACTTAGAATGTGGATACTTTATGGTCAGCATTTTAGAAGTCTGTTGTTTTTGGTAGGGCAAAAGTTATCTGAGTTCACCGGAGGTGGATACTTCTTCACACTTAAAATATAGATATGTCATATTGAGAGTAAGGGTGGGGTAGTTTCGATCTTAGTATGAAGGGGACTTTAAGCCCCGGTTACACCTGCAACCGTTCCGATACGGTCAGTGGCGTAGCTAGATATTTTTTGTAGGGGGGGGGCAAAAGCCAAAAATTCCAACAGATTATCTTGATAGTTGTATGATTCGAAATTCACTTTTTTTTTTTTTTTTTTGCTTTCCGGGCAATTTTGAGACCGACTTTTAATTTTCACGTTGACATATCGATGTGTAATTCTGCTTAAAAACATAAGAAGTGTTGTAAGTGTTTCAAATGAGTTGTTTTTATTTCCGACAGAGACTAGAAATTTCCGACAGAGGCCTTCGGAAGCTTTGTGGGGGGGGGCGACCGTCCCCTGCCCCCCTCTAGCTACGCCACTGCATACGGTTCCGATGAGATGACGATTTCAGCATTAAAAACAGATAACGTGCAAATTTAATGACGTGGTCACACCAAAACAGTAACGGAATCGTTAATCACCACGATATCGTTCGAATTGTTTGAGGAACGAAAAATACATGACAAAACGATAGGATAAAATTCAAAGCCCTCGGCCTTGTTCATATGTGAAGTAGAATCTCTTGTCTGCTTGACAATTGACGACCGGCCCCATTGTTGTGAGGCTTCATTGTGCAGACGCTGTATACATACAGCATAGAAAAGCAACGCATACACCAGGGAGATGTATATAATATACAGCTCCCTGTATATACTGTGTAAAGTGTGCATGCCTGCTTGTGATACAACCATGTAAGTACTACCTCCGAGGTAGTACTTCCATGATACCACCCATAACAGATGACATAAAGGGAATTCTAATTTTAGGGTTGGAAGGACAAGCAACTATGTCTCTAAGATGTGGACAAAATGAAGCGCTCGAATGTAGGCTATAGAATGAAATAAAGAACGTGGTAGCCTACATTTGTTTTTAATGGTCGCTTCATGATACTGTATACAATGCAGTTGTTTGCAAGAGCAAGTGGGCTAACGGTATATATGTACTAGGTGTAATGAGTTGGTTATCTATCATGGGTTTTAAAATGGGGTCAGGAGTTGACCTTTTCATAATTTACCTTCATTTTAATAACCCTATGAACATGGCAGTATGGGCCGGGGATGCTTGGGGCGCCCCCCCCCCCAAATGTCAGAATTAAACCTGACTAAATCGGGCAGATATTTTGTCTCAGTCGGGCGGAAAATTGGAGAGTTAAATTAGGTCTGGAGTCCCGCAAAAATCACCGCCCTCCTTAGGAAAAACAGTTCCGTACGGCCATGCATTTGAATCTTCAGCGATTGTGATTGTGTGCGATTGTGTTTGGGCTTTCATTGCCTGCCATTTTAACCTACTACTATTACTTTGTCCGGCTTTGCGAAGTAGGCATGATAAAAAGGAGACGATATTTAATGCAGGTATGATGCGACCGCTCGTTATCACTATAGTCGGTATCGATAATCGTTATCGTTCATCGATGCTGTTACCGTTATGGTGTGACCGGGGCTAATTAGTGTCGCCACACAGTCAAAACCAAAACGGGCCTCGATCATCACAAAGTCCGCTTACTGGCCCACGTAAAGAAAAACTGCAAGACCGAATTAAACCATGGAATAGCTGAAACATTCAAAAATTTGTACAAAAGTACGGCAATGCTCGTTGTTAAATGTTGATCGTCTGAACAAGGCTAACTCATATAACTAGTTCACATGATATAACAACCATGATAGTTGCTTCTTGAACGATTTCAAGGATAACGCGTTTTCGGGATCTTGATAAAGCTTTGGTAAGAGAGAGAGATAGAGTGTGATCGTCAAACACTTTAATTGCAAGAAATTATTCTTTTTATCGGTTATTTACATAGTTAAACTTTGTCATTATCATAGAATAATGAATTTTAAGCAAAGCTGAAAGTAGGGACTTTATGTGGAAGCAGAAATACTGCAACAAGAAAGAATTTTCTTTGTACAGGAGGTAGGGTTAGGTTATAACGGGCCATTGATTAAGAGTGAAACTTAACTGCATTCTTTCACCAAACTAAAATACAAGAAAGCTACCGTTGTGCTTTCTTTACAACTAAGCTTTACTTTTTTATGCCCCCCTCCCCAAATCGTTTTCCACAATGCTATTTTAACCCTCATCATTAATTATCTCGAGTACCAGTGGCGTGTTTTAAAAGGGGGGCTGGGGGCACAAGCCTCTCCCACTGTGGCCAATCAGGGAGAAATCGCTTAGTCGGGGGATTTAAGGTAGAAGAGAGAGAGATCCAAGAGAGAGGGAAATCGAAGAGACAGAACAAGCACCCAAAACTAATTATCCAACCGAGACATATTATTTAGTATAGTAACTCTTAAATTTTCCATACGACACTGAGAAAGTAAAGTTCCTCGTACCTGCCCGTTAAACATCAGTCAGTATCGATATCCGGCGCCCTTGACCCAAGTACTGTTAATTTACTTTCGCTCTTGACGCGGGGTTTGGTAGCCGGTAATGGCAGTCTATATCTAACGAAAGTTGGGGCATCTATGCATCATTTTTTAAGTTTTTAAAGCTAACTCAGGGATACATTACGTCAAAAGCCAGGAAGCCTAGTCTTGATTTACTTTCTAGTCTCATACCAGCACATATCTTTTCCCACTCTACTGTATTAGGTCTATATTGCAAACGTTTAATGAAAAAATAAAAGAATGCTGCTCAATGATGTATTGCAACTTTTTGCTGCTTTTCTTTTGTGCAGATCTGTTGAACTTTGTCATGAAAAAGCAACAGAACATTCATAGGAAAACTAACTTAGCAAATATTATGCTTACACTTTGTCAGCAGCATGACAGCTTTGTTTTTTATTTATTTATCATCAACTATCGTAATATTGGTTTTTTTTTTTTTTTTTTTTGCAAACAAAGAAACAATCCATGGAGTAGAAAATTTCATCTTCCTCATATTCTCTACATACCTTGCGGTTAAAGAAATTTCCAAAATATTGACAAGCAAATAGTGACAAAAAACCAATTTTCGGTCATTTTAACTTTGATCTCAATCTTTTGCAAGTAGAATGTTGTGTTTAAAGATATATCTAATCACTCTCTGCATAAATCCCCAAAACCAAAGTAAGCGCATTTCAATTTTGACCTCTTGATTTTTGGCCTATGACACCAACGATTACGCATGCAAAAGTTATCATGGCTATAGCTACCTTTCCTGGAATTTTTTATTAATCGGATATGGATTAAGAGGAGTTAACCACAGCTTTTTTTTTACAAAATTTTGGCAAAGTTGACCTCTTACATACATTTGACTTATGGCCTTGCAACTTAGCAACCTAAAAGCAAAGTTTGAACTAATTTTGTCTTGTTGGTTTCAACGTAACATGTGGTTTAATGACTTTTTCTAACATAATGATAGACAAATAATAGGCCAACAACAAAATTTGGGCTAATTTGACAGTTGAAATTTGACCTTTGATTTATGACGTCATTAATTAGGCAAGCACAAAGTTTATTATCAGGTACCTACGTTTACCTAAGTTTAAACTTGATCGGCGGACTTCACTACATACTTTTTTGGGGGAAATTTAGGCAAATTTGACATTTGACCTATACTTTGACCTTTGTCCCACCCTAAGCAATAACAAAGCACTGTTTTAATTTATAATTCTGAATACATCATGAGGTTTTGTTACTTTTCCTAACATACTGAGAGGCAAATATTGACAAAAATTAGATTTTAGCACATTTGAATTTCTATCTATGACCTTTGACCTATGAAGGCATAAATTACGCAAGCATAAGTTTCCATGATCAAGTAACGACCCCCCCCCCCCATTTGTAGTTGATCGGACTTACGGTTCGCTCCAAATTTTTTGCTCACACACATCCACACGCACTCACACACAGCTTCACATTTCTGATGTTAAGTGCCGAAGAACAATATCTCATCTCCCTATACATAACATGTAGAGAGATTGGCATATTACGCATTTGCTGTTTCTCATATGTCGAGATTGTCCAAAATTAAGGCCAATAACTTACTTAGGATTAAAATATCCCCAGCTTATCAGAGAGAAAAACAAATTACGCACTAAATTTAGCCAGGGGCTACATGAGGCTACTGTATTTATCTTATATTTACACTGAAAATCTCTCGAGAAAGGTTTTAAGATAAGATAAGATTTGGTGAAATTCTTCATTAAATTCAAGGTAAACCAATCAGTTACTTCTAGTAAATTTCACATTTGAGGAGAAAAAATATTGTCACATGACTCTAAAGAGCCAATCATGAAACAGGACAGTCTACTACACTACTTCAAGTTGGGGTGACTGCATTTCCCCTTTAACTAAAACGATCCATTGAAGTTGAAATGGGATATTGAAAAATAGGCCAAGTCCCTTAAAATTAAGTTAGATATCGTAATCGAATATTATACAAATAAGACACATTGTTACAGTAGTTTGAGTAATTTGAATTATTGCAACCATTCTTGACGAAAATGTTTCGTTTGAGCTGTTCGTGTCTCTTGCTTTTAAACAATGCAATGCATTTTGGTTTTATTATTCGTAGATGCTATTGTAATTTTATCGCTACTTTATCAGCCTTCCTCCTTTATGCGAGCGTTCGTTTTGCTTTGTAGGATTTAATAAAAAACCGTTCTTAGCTCGCTTTTCTGTCTCGTTACCAAGCTCTCTATGCGCACAAAGAAATAATTAACCGAAATAGCGATATGTAATCTGCATGTTGAGGAGGAGTGAGTTTCTGTTTTTGATACGAGACATTTTCTTCTTCACATTAAATTATTTTCAACGTCACAGCTTGCACAATTAGTATTTTTAGAACTGTTCTAGTTTTTGTCATTGCAAAATGTATAGTTTTACGGCTGCTTGAACATGTCTTTGTAATTGCATAGTTTCTTCCGTGTCAAATACGTGCTTTGTGCTAACATTAAATAAGCCTCTCTAGAGTTTAATAAAAGTTTCCTTGTATTAAAATCATTCACGTTTAGGAAATCAACCTCTCGTTGTTATATGTCACCTCAAAAATATATAACAAACCCCCGAGAAATGTACATGTGTTATTTCGAAATGACACTTTAATATTGTGTGATACTTTGGTACTGCAGGCGTGTGCAGGATTTTGGAGGTGAGGGTACAACTTCTTATGGTGTAACGGGAACGGGTGTCACAAGTGCAACGAAGGGGCACCACGAGCGAAAAGGGCGAGTGTGCACGCGTTAGAGCCCCCAGGGCAGGATCCAGGGGCATAGCCTTGGTGGGTGTCCAGGGATTGAAGTTCCCCGAAAGCTCCTACAATATAAGATATATGTTTCATCCTGTGTCCTGCCTAACGTGACTAAATATAGGTAGGCCTACTCCATGTTTCGAACGTTTTGAGATAACTTATTAGCCCTCTGCATCAAAGATCACTTAAGGAAGATCTAATACCACCTCCCTGGTCAATGGTCATGTTTCATAGACATTTGAAATTTACCCTTTTGTTATCATTGGTTTCTAAGGTAGGACGTACTGTAATCAGGAAGATGGTATTAAATGGAGACACATCTTTAACATATTCTTTCAACTCTATCGAATTACCGTAGTTGCTGATAAGAATCTCTTTTCGTGCCCTTCTCGAATCACTTTAATGTGTGTTGGGAGATAAACACATGTAAATCACATCGTCTGCTTAATCACTAATGGCACATCAAGAAGCTTTGTCCTTTTCCTTAACATTTTCAGTCGTCTAAGATGCAGATTTACGTGCAGATTTCAAAGCGTTTTGACGATTTTTAACAAACAATCAGTTTGTTTCAGTTTAATACATGCTGAACATGGATACAACTTCTGAAACCTAAAAGATGTGGAAATTGTTTAAAGTCCAAGAGCCAACTTTAGTGTTATGTTTCTTGCTTATTTGCACACAGCGTTAGCTTTAATTTATTGCTAGTATATCTCTTAATTTCGCAACTTTATAAGCAGTCGATTTGATTTTCAAAACTGGTTTGTACTGGGGTGTCGGCAACTAGTTACCATGAAGTCATTGTTCCAAATAATTATGTTTTAAAGGTCATTGTGAGTATGAAGGAGGCTATACCTATAGATACACGACAAACGAATTTAATGCCCCGAAGTCCAACAATACCCCATAAAAGGATTTTCCCCATGGAGACATTTTACTAGGATGAATATATACATATATATATATATATATATACGTATAATTTTTGATGTCTTGCCATCTGTAACACTTCCTTGCATATTGTGTTTATAATAACACTGGTGACATTAAGAATCTTTGTGGTTGTCCTGCATTAAAGATGAATGCGGATGACGGAGCAAATAAGCTATGCTGCTTAAATAAACAGACATCCAACTAAAAGAAACGTCACTTTGACCATAGAAAAGAAGGCTTTTCGGGAAAGCATTTCGATCTATGAACTTGATGACTTGCAAAACTGAACTTCAATTCCACTGTCAAACTCTAAAGATGTTTTTATGAACAAGATCTAGAAACGTCACGTCAGAAGAATAACCGGCGTTTACATGTGCGATAGGCCTATAAAAACGATTTAGCTTTTGTGATCTTTAATAAAATTTGAAATGGGAAAAAGTTTGCTGTGAGATGCCCCAGCAATTTCAGACAATTTACAAACATCCTCTGTCATAGTCACATTTGAATAGTGAAAACCACTGCAGGAGTCGTAGGACTCTGTTAACATGATATGTTTAGAACCTTATTGCAAATAGCGTTGTACCAGGGTTTCTTTTCATTTTCAGATTGGATATTGACGTCACTATTTCCTTTTTATCTGCAGGGAAGATTAAAAAAGCCGCAATGATAAGACTTATTCCAGTGAATAATTTGAAAGTGCAAGTTTATCAACGTTTGTCTTAGTGACAGAGCTAAAAATCGAAGCGTTCATCATCACTTTTCAAAATTCGACACATGATAAATTTTTATCATTTACAATAGAGATATTTTATGTGACGTCAAGCAATTGAGATTTCCCGGCGTTGCAGGGCACATAGTACGCGCAGTAGGCGTATTTACAGCACACGCGCACAACATAATCATAGATACTACTATAACGCAACGGACGCTTGCCCTTCAAAGCCAAAGAGACGAGCGATCACGTGGTATCGGTGAAACACCTCTTTACCACAGTTAATTATTAATTCTTTCCAGCAAAGTTTTCGGTTTCTGCATTCTCACCAGTTGCACTGCCGAACATTTTCCACACTTTGTTTCTATCGTGGTAATGATGTGAAATGAGACTAAGGTACTACAGTCTTAGGCCTACATACCGGTATGTTAGATATTGCTTCGATTAATAGTAGCAAATCATTTTTCTTACTATGGATACAGTTGTCTTCCTGCAACTTAGAGATATTTCTGAGTCACCCTTTCAGAAGTTGCAGGACATTAGCTCTTATATAAATTAGAAGAAAAACTTTGAATGAGCAGAATCAATCTTGTGGCATTAAAATAGTCCGCATATTTATGAAGAGAATTAATGAACAGCAATTTAATGCATGGTGGATCCGTTGTATAAATTAAGTATGCATATTTGTCCTTGTTGCCTTTTATACATACCCTTTCTTCCATAACGCTTAAAATACATCGTCTCGTTTGTTTAGAGGAAAGTCTACACGAACGCCAATTTATAGTGGATTTTGTAGTTGTTAGGTTTTATTCCTCCCCATAAAGGATGAAGTCCATGCATCCGTGTACATTTATTTCAATTTAAGGTGTCTTCTCGGCTTTTAAGAGCAACGTAACATTTGAACATACTTTTAAATAAAACCTCGTTAACAAAAAAAAAAAAAAAAAAATGAAAAAAAAAAAGCCAGACATAAGCTAAATGATGAGCCTTCCGGCTTCCGTTGTACATAATTAGTTGAATGTGTTTGTTTCTGATTGCATCGTGCCATATGAACGGGTCGTGCTCATGTCGCAAATTGCCTGAACTTGGTAGCATATCATGAAAGCATTGTGAGTTAGACGTAGGTTTGGTCATGTCCTATGTGTATAAGGTAGTGCTGCACCAATGCGTAGGATTTCCCCGCGGAAAACGTTATCATACAAATATCAATCATACATACGAGGGGTAGCTTGTACAAGCTGAAAAAGCCCACAAGGGTCCTGAGGCAAAACTACCAAATTAAATGTGTACACGGAAGTAAACATTAGTAGCTCCCTCTGTCAGGAATAAAAATGACGATGTCTGTCAGGAGTTATGTGATGTCAAACATGAAATGAGCTGAGTCAGTCGTCTCAGGGTGGAGTTAACGAGCCTATGTAGAATAGGATTTTCTTATCGCCTTTGTCACTTCATATTCGGGAGATGGCTAGGGACTTTTATAACTAAATTCCACAGGAATTTGACAGGAAGTGATTTTGCGACAAGTATGAGTTCTCCAAAAAATGTATTTATAAGACATTTGAGCATTCCAGAGTGTTATTTATTCCCTTTTCGCTACTTTTGATACAAACCTCTTGACATAGGTCTGTATATTTTGGATAAATTCCCTTATTTCCTCATGTACCGAATTAAGCGTTTTGTATAATTAAAATTATCCAAGTTTGTTTTAGTACAATCTGGGACGCACCTTGATTTTGACTTAAAAGTATAAAGGAAAACATGGAAAATGTAGGACATAGGACTGGTAGGATTTAGTAATGTAGATGACTGTTTTATTAAGAGATGCCGTTTGTTAAGTTTATCCTTATTTTTTGAACACACGCAGCCACGCCAGATTACAATGAAGGAGGGGGGCTTCATGTAATGTTACGGCAATAACGAATGATGAATATTAGCCTTGAATTATTCACACACAAACCCATTTGAAATTCAGAATGAAAAACAAAGGTTTAAGTCTTTTACAGTGCAATGAAAGGTTAAGGTTGACCACTATGCCAGTTTCTATACTTTTAACGTTCTCTCGAGACATTTTGTCAATCCGTTTCAACCTACTTTACAATTAGGTTATGCATTAGAGCGACAACAATGAAAAGCTTCAATAGATTGACCTTAAAAGAGTGTAAAATCAGCATTTGAAAACTAGGCCAGACGAATTAACCATACTAGAACCTCTCTTGTTATTAAGAATGTTTTTTTAAAAAAGTGCCTACAATTTCTGTCATGCTGTTCGAAGTGACTGATGAATGAAGTTGATCTATCCTATAGAGCACTAGGCTACTTAGCACGAGGGTGATGCTCTTAAATGATAGACGAGGCAGAATCGTTGTTAAAGAGGTAAACTGATTTTCTTCCAGCTAAGCGTAGTCAGATGTTGCCCTTTCATACTTCTTAGTTTTTATCTTCTTTTATCTTATGGTCGAATTCTGATACGCAATGCGCACGCTTTACACGGCGTACGAGGTTTCTGAGATCGAAAATTCGGGCAGGAAACGACAAAAATTCGGGCACAGAGTAGGTAAAATTCCGGCAGAGACGAAGTAAAAGTGAAAAGATTGCCCAAATTTTCTACTGAGTTCACGAATTTTTGATCGAATGCCTGAAAAATGTGCAAAAATTTTCGCGCGCTTAGCGCGCACGTAGTGGTTTGGTGATCTATTTTATGCACCTGAACTGCAACGAAATTTGGGCAACTTTTTGAGATTCGGGCAAAAATTTTCTGCCCCCTCAAATTGCAAGAATCCCATACGCCTATGGCTTTACACCCTCAATTGTATAAAACAACACATCGATAACCCTTGAAGTTCAATTTGCTCATATATGTTAATTAATTGGCATTTCTTTCTTCATGACACAGCTGAGTTTGCAAAGGCGCTTTCTACCAAGACGGATGAACTAAAGAAGCAGAAAAAGAGAGCCCAACTACTACTTCTACAAATTTTGCCTGAGCCTGTTTGCGACCGGCTTCAGCTTGGTCTTGGAGTCCCTGCAGAACAGTTTGACAGGGTCACAATCTACTTTAGCGACATCGTAGGCTTCACAAATATTGCTGCGAGCAGGACACCAATGGAAATTATAGAATTATTGAATGCTCTCTACAGGTGATTATTTTACTGAAAATACCACTAGTAAAAGGAGTAACAAACAAAATATGTATTTCGTCACAACCGCAAGAAAGCAAGAAACTCTGTCGATACATTTCAAGAGCAAATATTTCAATTGGTCATGAAACAAAGCTGGCTTGTCGACGTTCAAATTTAATTCCTGTGGAATTTTCACGAATGTCGAAAACTTGCACACTACTTCTACAAATTTTGCCTGAGCCTGTTTGCGACCGGCTTCAGCTTGGTCTTGGAGTCCCTGCAGAACAGTTTGACCGGGTCACAATCTACTTTAGCGACATCGTAGGCTTCACAAATATTGCTGCGAGCAGGACACCAATGGAAATTATAGAATTATTGAATGCTCTCTACAGGTGATTATTTTACTGAAAATACCACTAGTAAAAAGAGTAACAAATAAAATATGTATTTCGTCACAACCGCAAGAAAGCAAGAAACTCTGTCGATACATTTCAAGAGCAAATATTTCAATTGGTCATGAAACAAAGCTGGCTTGTCGACGTTCAAATTTAATTCATGTGGAATTTTCACGAATGTCGAAAACTTGCACACAATCATACATTTGGCATTTTAAAAGTTTTCCAATTGCATTATTTTGCAAGTTTGTAAAACAGCTTGTCTCGTTCTTTGCCTGCTCTCTACTATGACATCATTTGATAGTTGCGAGCATAAGCGTACGAGGCGGGGGGGGGGGGGAAGGTAGGGGGCATATGCCCTCCCAATTCGGGAAAAAATAGTGGATCCATTCGGGCAAATGAGACAGCCAAGAATACAAATTATGCAATTGACACAGTGGTATCAAAAATCGGGCAAATTTGTCCAAAATTCTAAATTCGGGCAAAGGTTTTCCCCGACCCCCCAGAAATATTGACCCCCATACGTCTATGGTTGCGAGTCACTGGCAAGGGGAAGGTGGCACTCTTGCTGTGGGAGAGACTTTTTGAAAACCTACTGTATCACATATAAAGCCAGTACTATGACCGAGTCCACCTTACCCTAGTCTGAGGAAATTTCGATTCCAGTGACTCCTATTATGGGCCAAATCCGGTACCCACCGACTCCGAATCAATTCCAGTTCCAGTAGCCGGCCAGTTCCAAACCGATTCCCATTCCAGTCCGGGTCTAGTATATTTGATAATTTATAATGCTTCGAAGGGTAGTTGTTTTACGACGCTAAACTACCACAAATGTTGGAGGAACCTAAGGCTTATGAATTACAGCTTGAAGTCGGATGGCTAAACAACTCTACAATTTAGATTAAATATGAGTCCTTTTTGAACATATCATACTCATAGTTGTATGCTCTCCTACATTATGTGGTGCTTTAATTATGTTACATTTGCAAGTCTGCTCATAGTTTGTCGCATCCAGTAACTTTGACTCAAACACGCCACTTTGCACCAATAACAATGGATTCTTTACGTATCACCGTGTAATTAATTTTTTGTGGATTCACTTAAACGGGTTCAGAGTACGAGTCCAGTGCAGCCCAATCTGTACCAATTCAGATTTCTGTACCTTCTTCTAATTCCAAGACCAGTAAAAAACGACCCAGAGTCTGATGCCAGACTCGGTCGTCACAGACCCTTACAACGCTATTGTAAATGATGCTTGCTGGACTCCGACTCCACACATATTTGGGACTCCTGAGGCCGCTCGCAACCAAGAAAAAATATGCAGTCACAGAACTCTAAGTAATATCACCAATCATTAAATTCAAATCACTTTTTTTACATCAGTTAAGAAGGAAAACAGCAAACTTATGCCTGAAGTTTGTACTTACTGTTAACAGTCTTACAGCCCATTGTCACGTCTGGTATAAGAGCAAGGTCTAAACCAGCCTGTTTGTTGTTTCCTTTGTACTTATTACGTTAATCATATCTTCAGTCACATAAAAAATAAAGGAAAGAAACGGGGGAAGCTTAGCATTTCAGATTGAAGAAATACATGAGTAATGTATCCTGAATTAAATGCTACACTGATGTAATGTCAGAGAATTGTCGAATTTCCATAGCAATAATGTAAAGAACAAAGCCTATTTTACGTTTAAGTTAATTTTAAGTTCTCATAGCCATATCAAAGAGATTGTGGTAGACTCATGACAATATATGAAGCAAGCAGTCTTAAAAGAATGTCCACTGCAATGCGCATTAGGGGGTTGGTTGGTAGCTCCTATCTCAACACCTCAAACTTTTTATTTAGGGGCAAAAATGGTGATATTCAAGGGAAAGTTTATGTTATGGTTGTTAATTAGGTAAAATTTTAGAACGAACAAATGTCCTCCCGTACGCTTAGGATGACAAAAAGTGTTTTCAAGTATTTATTGGAACAAACCATAATCAATAAGGAAACTCATTAGGAAACTACCGTTCTTGGTATGTTTGAATCCTACGTGTCATTACATCATGGGGCTCTGTCTTTGGCAACTTGGAGCTCTTTTTTAATTTTATGAATTCACTTTGTAACTTGCAACTTCACACGGCTCAATCTTGTTCTATTGTCTGATTGTAGTGAAATAGCTTTTCATAGGTTACCTGATTACTACAACATTTCTAAAAATAAATAATCATTTTAGATTCAGTTCAATTAGGCCCGAACATGAGCAAAAAATTTGTGAAAAAACAACACGATTTCTTTTTCTAACATATATTAACGGTTGTGTGACATGAAAATAACATACTTGGATATTCAATGTAAAAAGCATTAAATATCCAGAAAATAGCCGCAATTTTCATTAAATCCATCAAATATTGACCATTTTACAGGGAAATTTCTATTCACACTTATATCATGAATAAACATAAGCTAAATATGCAAATATGTGACATCGAGAGAGGGACATACCATATATGGCACATGTTAACCTTTGTTTTTTCAACCTTAATTTCAAGGACATTGCTAGTATTGCTCCCTGAGGGGTTTATTACAAAAGTTAAATTTTTTCCTTGAAAAATATTGATATCACTCACCACACTGTAATCCATACGATCGGTAATTAAGAGATAATTTATATAGGGTTAACAAAAGAAGTCATACCACTGTGCAACACTCTACACATTTTTTTTAGGCAATTGATTTCTTCAGAAACAATCAAATTTTGAGAACGGTAAAAGATATTGAAATAATTCCAACGGATCTTTGATTGGAGGGCTTAATTCTTTAGCTGACAAGTGAAACAGCTCTTTGGTGGAATGTCACATGACCTTTAACAAGACTTTGAATACCTAATGTATTTCTCTCATAGCCAGATAGCTGAGTTATTGCATATTAGAGTTATTATAAATTACAGCTCGATACTTTGTCCCGTGGTGAAGTTGTGTAGTGGTGTGTGTGATCCAAATTTGCAACCTCTGTAAGACGTTGATCCAGGAGACATATACACTACCATTAGAAACATGAACAATGCTGTTAACACCATAAAAACTGATTTATGCAACACTTCACCAGTTCACAACTGTTTTTACATTTGTGTTTTAATAGTGCAAAATCGTTTACGAAGCGAAAATACGTGAAGATTAAGTACAAAAGAAAATACTGTAAATTGCTTCAGGAAGTGAAGCGACCATTGTTTTGTTTGTTTTGGTGTGCGTCGTTTTTGTCAATGACATTTTGCTGTGGCAAAAAATGTCGCGTACTAAATTTATCCCATAATCCATTGTAATTGCTATTGGAAAAGGGTCTATGATGTTTACT
Source organism: Holothuria leucospilota (assembly GCA_029531755.1). Lineage (NCBI taxonomy): Eukaryota > Metazoa > Echinodermata > Holothuroidea > Aspidochirotida > Holothuriidae > Holothuria > Holothuria leucospilota. The sequence goes on along the minus strand of CM055965.1, from coordinate 35,730,177 downwards.
TTACGGCGTGTGCAGCAGATTTCTTTTTAAGTGCAGGTGCGAGGCTTGCTCGCTGTCACCAAACTATACCTATATTACATTTATCAGGTAAAGCTCTGATTGTCTGAAGGTTGTCAAGTTCTTTAAGTGACCATTGACAAAAGGGGGTAAAGGTCCAAATGAACGTGAGTGGGTATAGTGCTGACTAGACGTCTAAGAACAATGTAAATTAGGTATTGCACCACTTTGTTTTGATATCTTGTAAACAACAAAATGGTGGTCATCAATAAAGTTGACTAGCCTAAATTTATACATTGTTTCACTAACTACGAATATTCTCTACAACTGGTGTGTGGATTAAACAAAGTTATGAGGATGAGTAGATAAAGACATCAAATTGTTTCTAAAATCATTTTTTATCGATTCTAATCTTGGATATATTAATAATGTTGAAGCATGGTCTTTGTCATTGTGAATCTGTAGCAAAGTCAACTTTCACGAACAGGGGTTAAAATTAATATGATTATGCTCCATACAAAGTTATACACTGTAATAAGTACATGCAGTTTATTTACTGTCGAAGAGCTCAGTGGTACAAGCAATGATTATTCGAGTTTCGTGATAAATTCTCCCCTTCTTTTAATGTGCAAGTTAGAAGAAAAATTAAGCGAACAATTTCAGTATAATGGATGCCACTTTTTTTGCAAGAGAGAAAACTTGTAGACACTTGTTTAAGGATAATTTTTATAGTCAGTAGCTTGTGATTGTAACACTAAAGGTAGTTTTTCTTATTATTTGACAGCTTATTCGATCATTGCATTGATTTATACAACGTGTATAAAGTGGAAACAATAGGAGATGCCTACATGGTCGTTTCTGGGCTTCCTATTCGATATGAAAGACACGCCGCTGAGATAGGATGCATGGCTGTTGATCTTTTGCGACAAGTCCAAGGGTTTCGTCCTCCCCATATACCAGAGCAGACGCTTGCTCTTCGTATTGGCTTAAATACTGGTAAGTATAGAAAATGTAGGATTGACAGTGGTTTCTCCCTGCTTCTTTTTTATTTGAGATATTGTTATATCATTAAACACCCGATTTCATAGCCTGTACAGTTAAAACTGATGATAGTTCTTAAACCATTACAGTTTTAACTGTACAAAACTTACGGTTGATATCATAGATTAAACCATGTGCAGTTAAAACTGGATAACGTTTCTTTGAACTTGATAGTCTATTTCTGTTTTAGCTGTCATAATTTATGCACAGTTAAAACTGATAATGGTTTAATCTATGCTCTAAACCATGAGTTTTGCACAGTTTTTACTGACAACGTTCTTAAACCATTACAGTTTTAACTGTACAAGCTATGAGAATCGGGTGCATTAAATGCGATTTCTTAGCTGTTACTCATCATCACGTGCAAGCACATGTGAATAGAGTTTTAAGGTCAGGATAACATACAAGAAGAAAAAAGTGAATATAATTATCATATCCCTTGGGGATTGAAGAACTTGCTAATGAGTGTTTGAATTTTCAAACAAGAGAAGTTGTAGCAGTTATATCAATAGAAATAGCCTGTCCCACAGACTAAATGCTTTCTTTCGACGACTGGAAAAGGCAGTAGTGATTTCCGTACGTTTGTAATACCTCGTTTGTTCACTTTCTCAGCACATAAATGGTAAAGTTTTGAAAAGGTGAAAACGGGATCTGTATGGCGTATATAACGAGACTCTAACGTTTCATCTTTTAATGTTAGAAGTTGCCGGCATTCACGCGTGATGCTGGAAATACTTCCATTTGCTTAGGTGTATGGTCAATCTTTCGATATAAATGACGTCTGTTTTGAAAAAAAAAAACTCTTCATTACAGACTTTTGTGCATAGGCGTACGCGTAGGCAGGACGGGGGGGGGGGGGAGGCAGATCCCCGTCGGGCTACTTTTCGGCCAAAGATATGCTAATTTCGGTCCAACATACATATTTCTGGCAAAGGTGCGGCAGCCCTTAATTCACAGTACTTCCTATATGTTTATGCTTACATGATTACTATAACCTTGTGTCTGGTTTATACAGCTCCGCTGAAGGGCATGACTTGAACAAAAGACGCCCACCTATCGTATTCTTCAAAGTGTGTCTTCCAGCTCCCTGGTGTGATGTGATGTCAAATGACGCACTCTTTGCTACAGTGTAGTAAGCAAGCAAGGGGTGGCTGGCTACATTTGAGATACAAAATTCAGGGTATTAGGTCTATCTTCATTTGTACTGAAAGTGATTTTCTTATTAGGTAAACTTCCCCGTAAAAGTCAATTTTAGGCCAATGCGATGACTGCAGTGGTCCGATAACTATACTTACAGTATCTAAACGGATAAAATATTCTGCCAGATTGGTAGGTATCTTCAAAAGCGTTGACCTGACCAGCAGTGGACAATGTGTAGCATGCAGACATATTCAGACCTATTGTCCCCTAAAAGAAACTCCTTTTTAATGTGATCTGCTGTCTTACTATGAGAACTCATTTGTTGAACACATGCTGTATTGAGCTACAGATCTGAGAAAATAATACTTTCCAAAATACAGCAGATGGCTTTTCTGTCATAGCCTAAAGCTATATTTTGTCTTCAGGCAAGGTTTCCTTCAATCAATTACACTTTAAAGTAAATAGGGTTGTCAACAGTGCTTTAGTATGCAGGTTATACTTCCTGGTGTCCAGAGGAGCTCACTGCATCTCTAGATAGTACTTTATGCTAGTCCGCAATGACCTGTCTTAACCTCATCCTAATATCATGACCATAGACCCTTTGTCCAAATAGCAATTACAAAAGATTGTAGGATAGAGTTTTGGTATGTGTCATTTTTGTTAATAGCATCCTACTGTGGCCAGAAGAAATGACGCATACCAAAACTCTCTCCCATAATCCTTTGAACCGGCTACGGAAAAGGGTCGATTGGTGGCAAATGTCGTCTCGGGGATTATTTTAATTGAGGACGAAGTGGGCCAAAAGACCAATTTTAACGAGACAAATTCCTGATGAAAAGCATCACATGAGAGCGTGATTACACAATTTTTTCCCTTGTGAATGTCGCTCAAAGGGCGATTCCAAAGGTAAAGTTCATGTAGGAGTATCGGCTTAGTTATCTTACCTACCGTTTTAGTTCACTTAAATTGCACTTTGGTTATTTTCTTACCGTCATTATCACTATAATGTCTGTCAGTAAAGGTAATAAGAAAGCACAATAGGGCCTCCAAAGGGTTAACTGGATAGTAATACACAACTGACTCATTTATTTACAGGACCATGTGTGGCTGGTGTGGTTGGGATTAAGATGCCAAGATACTGTCTGTTTGGAGACACAGTCAACACAGCCTCAAGGATGGAATCGACTGGCCAAGGTTTGTCATGTTATAAAAATAGATATAAATACCATTTTCCCCGACAAATTCAATTTCAGCCTTTAACATACAACGTTAGTCGAAAAAAGATCTGTTACGTGATATTAGTTGGCAACTTGTCGAAATGTGTTAGCTTATTGGCGCAAAATAAAAACAAAACAAAGAAAGCGATTTTACAACCAAATTGACACAATTAGCTTTGCAGCACTTAATATCCAACGTAACCACAGAGAGAAAAAACATCAGGACACGTGATTTTGGCCGTAACGCTATTATACTCTTCACCTCAACCTAAGTAAAATGGATGACCTGTAGCAATAAAGTATGTGCACACCATTTGTTTTTCTGTTTGTCATAAGAACATGATTGGTAAGATCTTAAAATAGCAGTAACGCAATGTGAAAACAAAACGATATTCATGGCAAGTTTTTGTATCGTCCTTTCATGCCTGGGTTTTTTTCCCTGAATAGGCTATTATTTCACTTTCTGACTGGATTAAGGCTAACTATTGACATTTGAAACCAATGATACGTAGTTATTCCTTAATGAAGGCTACCGCCTTTTCCTGGCTTGTTAGAAGTGCTTGCGGATTCCACTTGTCTTCTCCCTTATAATATGCTTAGACCATGTTGGTTAGAGCATGGAAGTATTGGCACTTTCATGGTTAAGCCCTTTTTGATTTCTTTCGAAGGAGAAAGAAATCTATGCAATCATCTTGGCAAGTGTTTGTGTGTATGTATGTACGTGTTTGTATATGTGTATGTATGTGTGTCTGTGACGCTTAGCCTGTAAAACACGATATCTCAAGAAAGGAATGATGACTACTTTTCGTACTTAGTATTTAGATTTAGGCTATCATATTATGAGGAAGAACGCTAGTTTTGGGGTGGATGTCAAAGGTTATTTGACTTTGCAGAGGGCAGAAAGCGAAAACGTTTTAAAGTGTAGTTAAGTCTAAAATAATTCAAGAATACATATTTTAAAGGTTGAAAATCTGCACAAAGATTCCCTTTTCCTAGTCGCAAATAACACTGGGTTAGCGCTAGAAGTCAATAACAACCAAGCTTTTACCATGCAGCTTTGAATCCAAAAGTCAGTAAATTAGAATGAATGACAGGGAGGAGGGAGGATAAGTGACCTTTGAGCGCAGAAAACCGTCTGTTGAAGATTTTTTTATATATTTTATACCCTCTGGTAGTACAATGTTCTGCAAGATTATGGAAACCGATGTGGTATCCGTACCCTTGGCCATGCCCGCATTGGGTAAAGACACGAGTAGCTAGTACAGTATTAAGAAGTTGCTGACTATCAAACGAAGTTAAGTGGCTCAACGTCATACCCGTTACGTGCATGAAAATAGTAGTTTTACCGTGTTTTGGCAGACTAAAAGCTGGTCACCTCTGGAAGTGTGTTGAGTGGAAAGAAATAATGAACAGAGGGCCCCATGGTCCGTTAACTTAACATTTGGACCAGTAAGTCGATACACTTTTCCCAGTAAGGTAGTAACGCATCAGTAATTGATTCGGGGAGTGCGCTGAAAAATGTTCTTTCAAAGTCAGCCAGAATCCAGCTGGGTTGGGGAATATGGAGATGGACTACAAAATTGAGGTCTCCCTTGGCGATCGTATAGAGCTTATGCATTGACGTCATGCGACGTCATTTTGGCGCCAAAACAGTGAAGCACAGTGCACGCACGACGTAGACTTCGCGCGCGACAGTAGAATACTACGCGCGTATCCGACCGATACACGAATCAGCTGTCTGCATTTGCAGGGGTAAGTTGCAATGATACACGCTTGCCTCCACTGGAGGCATGCGTGACGTCATATGCATAAGCTCTGTTGCGAATTTGCTGTCGTTCACTTACAAGAGTTGCAGTTGTGTAAGTTTTGGCAATAAATAATTTTTTAAAGTTTTTTTTTCTGACGAGAAGAGACAATATGAAACATGCAATATAAGGGGTCCATGGGAGGAGTTTTAATATAATCATAACTGTTAAATTTTTCTGACCCATATGGTCAAATAATCCCCTTGGTCATATTATCACCCTGCCCGTCAGATACCCACTGATCATCAGCTGCGTGCGATGAACGCCCAGGTAAGTCAGAGGCCATTTTCTGGAGAAACATAAATGTAAAATGTTCCATTAAAAGTGGAAAACAATCTTATCAATGGGAGCACTACCGGAATATTGTAAAATTTTTCACAAGATTGGCTTAAAATGAACCGCCTTGTTTATTTCTAACCAAATCTAGTAAACTTTGAATCAAATTTAGCCAAATATTTGACAAGATTCCTCTTCGGGTCACTATGGATCAGACTGAGTTGGGGCGCTGGGGCAAATCACAGGGTTGCAAGCGGCATATCCTAATTAAGTGTGTTAACTTGAAGGCCCTGAATATTTAGTTGAATATATTTGCCTGCGTGTTTCTCAGAGCGTCTCAGTAGTTAGATGAGATTTAACCACACACTAACACGAATGTGTTATATAATGTCAACTAGATAAATAGGATTTAAGTTTGGTTTCAAATACATTTCAAGTACAGTGCAAGTCCTCCGCTTAAGTCGTCTCTTACGACAGGCAGGGAACACCGTGGGCACATTCTACAACCCTCAGCCCACAGAGGGCCAGAGTTTCTCAGGAGTCACCAGGTATCCATGTGAAACAGATGCGCGCGAAGCCATCCATAGTCAATAGAGCTGAATATTACGGTTGTTGACCAAACATGGGAGTGATGGAAGAGATTTCATTCCCCTGAACTTGTCAACCGAAATACTAGGGATTATACCTTATAGACCTACACGAAAATATTCGCAAAAAATAGCCGGTTTTGTCAAAATACTAATGGCACTCCTTCCTTCCTAATCAACTTATTGCAGGGGACTATGTCTCACATATACCACCTTAAGCAAATATCACTGCAGTTCAGGTAACTCTACGTGAAGACTGAACAAACGTATTCCGTTTCCAACCAACCTATAGAGAAAACTTTCACGTGTCTACGAATGCCTTGTTAATCACCGAATATTTGCGGGAAATTCGCTTTTCAAAGCCTTCGGGTCATCAGAACGTCTCATTTTTACATAAATATTGGTGAATTTTACGGTTTTTGCCAGAACATTGAAGATATTCCGTCAACCTCAAACAAGTTATATGAGGAATCTTTGTCTCACAGTCACAATATCAGCACATACTATGGACGTTAACGCCCTCCCCGTCTCCCGCCCTCCCCGTCTCCCGCCCTCCCCGTCTCCCGCCCTCCCCGTCTCCCGCCCTCCCCGTCTCCCGCCCTCCCCGTCTCCCGCCCTCCCCGTCTCCCGCCCTCCCCGTCTCCCGCCCTCCCCGTCTCCCGCCCTCCCCGTCTCGACAAGGGTCCTATTGCCACGAATCCTGCAGGGACGTACTTCGTATCGTCCCACACAATTCTACCGCATGTACTTCCCCAGCGTACGCTGTTAACGGATACAGCATAGCTTCTAACTGGAAGCGCGGCGAACACCGTGACAGTCGGACACCTTGTTCAGAGTACACAAAAACCGACCATACTGTCTATTTATTACTGACGACACGACATTAAGAATTAGCCAGCGAAATGTATTTACTATTTTACTACAGTAACGACACATCCACTTTCAAGGACAAACAGAAATAAATAAAACATTTCTAGAAGTTATGTTATATATTAGCAATACCACCATCTTTTCCAGAATTTACAATTTTACCAAAATTCTAAATAATTAAATAACATTCATATTTACAAAAAATATCGGGTTACTCCATTTTAATAAGAAATTAGTCACAATTTACATATGCATCAACATCTTATGTTGACACTTCTTCAGTGCATAAGGAAAACAATTATACTCTATATAGCACCAAGCAACATCAACTTAGTAATCACCCATCGCACTATAAACAATTACACATATCAACACTAATAACAATTGGCCCCTAACCCTTCTCCCTCTCCTAATGGTTACACCCGCGACGTACTACGGTACCCTTCACTGACGCACAATCTCATCAATGCTGCCTACGCTTACACTACCGTCCGTATACATACGTACAGCACGTCCATTTCAGCAACCACCTCTTCGAATACAGCGTTATTATGGACCAAAAATTGGGGGGGGGGGACAAAAAGCGGTCCGTCCTCCTAAACCTTCCCCCCGTGATCGCCGCCCTTGGCTGTGACCATAAGATAATTAAAAGTAGCATACAATTAACGATTATGTTGATGGTGCAGTGGAAAGTGTTCGGTTCCTCATTTTGGCGGCCCGCTTTCGAAATTCATTCAAGCACTTATTTTTTCAGTTTTGCTATTCAATTCTTGTCTTCTCTTATTAATCATACAATTTGCTATATTAAGAGGAAGGGCCTTATCGTTTTGGTGGATATCCGTGGTAACTTGAGGTCACCATAGATCAGAAACCGAAAACCTATTAAACACCGTATCTCAATTTAGGATTCATGAATGCTTTCCATACTTGGAATATGGATGCGCTGTACTAAGACAATAACCCTGTTGTTTTCGGGAGAGTTAAAGGTTATCTAACGTCACCTGCGGTGAAACTACGAAAACCTTGTGAGATGCTTGTGAACATGATATTTCAAGAAGGGTATCTCATCATGACTTCGCGTGTGGACGCGCCGCACTGATTACAAGAGCCTTTTTGTTTTTGGTGGAGTTAAAATTTCATTTGGAGTCACAAGAGGTCGAGTGGTGAAACCTCTTAAACACTATATTTCTTGAAGGGTCATCTTGATGGATCTTGTAGTTAGTATCCACATGGATGCCCCCTATTTCGTTCAGTTAATCAAGTGATTTTGGTGGCGGTCGGAGTCATTGGGATCAATCAAAACACCGTAAAACGTGTGTCTCAAGAAGGGTAACTTTGAGTGATAAACCTAAAACCCTGAGACAAAACATTCCCTTTCGACAAAGGATCACAAAGCTTTTGGGATTTCTGGTTAAGGAAAAAGTAATGCAATTTGATTGCTTACGTGAGAAGAGCGTGTCGAACAAATCAGTTCAAATTCATTAAGGTAGAAATAGATTCTAAGGTAAAATATTATGAAAATTCTCTCGTGATGACATTGGTATATTAAACAATCAATCCGCATGTCACAATAAGTAGATTAGTTTTGTTAATTTAATTTTAAGCAAAAACACGAGAGACTTGTTTAGAAAAGTGTGTGATTTTTACTGGTGAATTCAAGGCTCACCTATATGCAGAGAAATCCTTGTCCTTGCCTTGAAGGATTCAACGTGCGATGCTTTAGCGAGGTAAATTAAGTTGTACTTAAAAACAGTATATGGGTTTCACCGGATTGGAGCAGGGAGACATCGAAAAGCTGACTTCAGACTAAGGTTTAACTAAAGAGTACTGCATCTAGACGTTCGTGAGAGAATATAAGTGTGAAATGAACAAATCACAATCAAATACACTGCAAAGTTGGAACCTGATTTAAGTTTTCATATGGTCAATTTGGAGCCACAGACGAGAGAACACTTTTTGTAGCCTGTCCACAAACTGTTAGCTGTTTCGGTGTTCAACATAACTATTTGTGCACTGTACTGTTCAGCACGATGCATACCGGTGCCATTAAGCTTGCCATACCTTCGAAGGTACGTGATTCGTGATCCGTGTCCGCGTCCGTGTATGCGTGAAGTGAACATCCATTCATATACATACGTGAAAACTTGTCCGTGACCGCCCCACGTTACAAGTCTTATAGAATGTCATTTTCTGTTGCTCCCTTTTTACTGACACCACAATTACTTGCTAACACGATTTCGAGTTTGCTGCGTCGCAAGTTATTAGAGGCTCAATTATTTCCTGCATTTCCTGTTCACCTCCTTAGCAATATACTTCCAAGAGTTGCCAAGTAATACGGCGTCCATGTGCAGGAACAATGTAACGTCGTATAGGCCTACAGCCGGCTTGTTTCTTACCATTTCTATTAGCTTTTCACATGTAATTTGCTCTGTCAACCTTACCGCCTTTCCTTTCGACATCGTGCTGGTCTGTGGTGAAGTACTATCCAGTGTGAAAGTCATGCATATCACGCATCCGTGTCCGTAAAAACGCATGAATGAATGGCTCGTAATGTTTTTTCTATGTGAGCGATTTTGCATTAACACGGACACGCACGCGGACGCGGACACGGGTCACGGATCACGTATGAATGGATGGCAGGCTTTACCCGACAGATAAAAGCTGTTCACTACCTCCCCCCTCACTTGCTTTATGGACATGAAGATTTAAATTTATTCAGTAAAAGAGAGTGATGTTTGCCTGTCAACTAACAAAACGCTGTTGAAAGATTGTGGACTTTTTAAGCATATCCTTATTTTGTACCCCTTGTTTGATACGCACCACATATTAATACAATAAACGTAGACGACACATTGTCGGTGTCTACGCCACGTCAAAGTGTGGAACGAGTACTACACTACCAATTAAAGAAAATATAGTGCCATTTGATACCACTTGTAATGAAGTTTACGATCCTTGATGTTGGCTGATGTAGGCTGCCTTTGGCAGAAATTAAGTTCAAACCATGTACGGCAATTTGCTTAAAGAGTCTAGTGTAGATCTACACGTGTACTCGTACAGCCTAATTAAGTTTTGATCGTTATGGTACAAATGTATGTTTCAGACTGATAACGCTGTTACATAAGAAATACTTTTAAACATTTCATAAAATCATGAAGTTCGTTGAAAGAGGCACGATTTAGTGACATACAACAATGCAGAACCACACCGTTTTAGTTATGTCGAAATTCACTCTCTTGGTGCAAACTTCAGAATAAGAAATTTACAAACGTTGAAAGGCACAAAATAAAATTTAAAAAAAAGTTGCTCTTCGCCAAACTGCAAATTGTGCATTAACTTCTTTATGTTTAGGAATGAGGTTACTGGATCCAAATTTGTCGCAAGGATGTGTTTAATAAAAGTTTAAACCAGTAGCGTAACCAAATGGGGGAGATGGGCAAGGCGCTGAGTGCCCCCTGAAAAAATCCAGGAGGAAAATCGGGAAGGGGAAGGAGAAAAAGGGAAATGAAGGAGCAGGCAAGGAGAAAATGACAGAGAAGAAAAGAAAAAAAGAAGTAGGAATAAAAGGGGAAGAAAAATAATTACATCTAAGGCCGCCAGTCCCGGCGCCAGGCCTCTTCCGAATTCTCTAACACTCTGCGATCCCGAAACTGGGACTCCGGAGAGTCCCGGTCGAAATGTCAAAGATGAAAATCGCCCCCCCCCCCCAACTGTGAAAGCTGGCTATGCGACTATTTAAAACATGTTATAAGGTTTCAATAATTCAGAATAATCTTCAAGATGATGTCACCATTTGTCTTGTTCTTGAAGTATCATAATCAACTTCAAAAAAAGATGAATACTTTATGCCAATAACGTGCTGACTTAAAATAAATGTAAAATTATGTCAAAGAAAATAAACAGCAGAACAATCCATGTAATAGAACCGGACGCTAGTACCTAAAATGGTACTGAATGGCTGTAAGATTTGAGTAAGGAATTGACAAGCCATAATAAATGAAAAAAAAATCATTCGAAGCAAATAAATAATGCATAACGATTGCCCTATTACAAGTCTATGCTGACGTCTTAGTTTCTCCATTATTTGAAGTAATCCTTTTTAACTTTCTAAGCTCTTAATGCACTTTTACTGCCAAAACACAGCAGGGCGGATTTTATTTGTGATTTTAACCTACTTAGGGTTTGACTAATGCATTAACAATCTAAAACAAACCATGAAAATTAAGGAAAAGTAATGCAAAATAATTTAAGGTATTCGCCGATGTGCACTGATGTGTTAGATTTGCCGTTAATCCTAATTTGATCTGTTAAGCGGTTTGTGACGCAAGGACATCGCCATAGAAAATCTTTAAGAATCCATCCATACTGATGTATCAATTAGGGCTTATAATCCAAGGATTCTTATCGTAAACCGAACAATCTTACACCGTCATTTCTTCATGAAAAGAATAAGCCATATAAAACCTTCTGTACGCTGAATGAACTTTAAATTTAGGTTTCATAAGGATGGTATTAGTGTGCATTAACGTTGTCAAATTTGTCTTCTCGCCTGATATTTTGTAATGAAACCGGAAGATTGTCTGATTCATTCCTTAGGATACCTTAGGAACCTCAGTGGACGCAGGTCTATTGACCTCTATGTCCGCATCTTTATAATCTCCAACATCTCCAGCTGTAGCAACAATCAAGAGCTGTAGGTTGCTGTCATACTAAACTTACCAAAATCTGACTAATAGTGATACAACATCTCATGGCCAGCCCAAAACCTATCCCAAACCTAACCTTCTTAAACAGAATGACAGTAGTGGCTGAAGCTAGTACACTCTCAGGTAGGTCATTCCAAATATCGACAACTCTACTGACAAAGCTAAATTTCCTTCTGTTGAGTCTACAATACTTTTTGAGTAAGAAGACCTTCAGTAACATCATACACATCTGAAACAATTTTAAAACCTCAATCATGTCTCCTCTTAATCTACGATACTTTAGAATTGGCAGCTTAAGTTTCTTTAACCTTTCTGTGTAAGATAAGGCCCTGAAGGATGGGATCAATCTAGTTGCCCTCCTCTGAACATTTTCAATGGCACCAATTTCCCCTTGAAAATGTGGCGACCAAACAGCAGAAGCATATTCCAAATGCAGCCTTACAAGGTCCTGAAATAAAAGCTTGAAGCTTTGCTCATCCAGAAAAGTGTATGTGGGTCTAATGATAATATTTGCTTACTTGGTGCTGAATGTGCTCTGAAAAGACCAGACCACTGTCCACAAGAACACCTATATCCTTCTCACAATCTGACTTATCCAAAACACTTCATCCACACCATCATAGTATAAATGACAATTCCGAAGGAGACAAGCATGGTGCCTATATAGAGAGTTAAAACTTTACACTTATCACGATGAAACTTCCAAGCCACTTGTCTGACCAGTTCTGGAGTTGATCAAGATCTTTCTGCAAATTCTCAATATCATCCATACTTCTAATTTCTTTAAATATCTTTGTATCATCCTCAAATAAATAGGCCATACCATTCACGCACTTTGAATATCAGGACCTTAAACACTACCCTGATAAATGCCACTTGTAACTGCATGCTCACTAGATTCAGCTTCGTTAATAATAACCATTTGGCTTCTTAAATTCAAAAAATCTTCAGTCCATTGCCCTATTTGAATACTAAAGCCATATGCCCCATAGAAATAAAAGCAAGGGAGAATGACGTCTGCCGATCTGGACTGAAGCCATTGATTTGGCTAGGCTGTACGGCAACAGAGCATCTGCGCGTGATACAAATATCACGTCATTGCTTTTGCCGCAAGTATTGGCAAAGAAATTACAAGTTTTCAAGTTAGGAGTATAAAACAAAATACTTAAGGCACCATGACTTATTCCTGTTGTGAAGATTACTCCTAATCTTTCGAAATATGGTTAAAATAAGCTATAACTTCTGCAGCAGAAGGCACACTGTACGTACGGAGACACACCAATCAGCCGGTCTTTTGCCGTACAACGAAAGCGCCCTCACAATTTTCGTGGCTTCACCGGTTAAAAGTGCATGGATGCATTGTGTCAGCGTTCTCCCTTACTTCTATTTCAATGATATGCCCTCAGTTCCTCTTTAAAACTCCTTCATGAAATAGTTAAAATAACTGCGTGGCAGATTAAGCCTGCTATGTTCGTAGTAATCGTGTTCAAATCCATACGTATCAAACTGAAAAATTACACGCTAAGCCACAAAAGAAATTGCAAACCACATGACAAAAAGAGTATTTTCCGACTACGCTTTAGGCTTCTGTTAACTAACAAACCTGTTGGAAGTAGATTGTATACCTCAGTTTAAACATACAGTTGCGATCCTGGTTTGTGATGGAAACAAAACATTATACTAAAGGTAGATGATACATTGCAGATAGATTAACAGTATATGTCTCCTTCGGGCGCGTAGCCATGGGGGCGAAGGGGGCACACCCTCCGATCATATTTTGGTATTTTTTAATGTTATTTTTTACAATATTACTAGTGTTTCCCCTATTTATATGAGGTAAATAGGCTTGGGAAGTGCCATTTCCAGCGATCTGGGAGGTATTTTGGGCCAAAATTTTCTTGCGCTTCGCGCCAACTCATGGTGGCGGGGAGCACTGAGAGTCTATGTGTTTCTCCTCCCCCCCCCCCCCTTGACAAATTCCTGGCTACGCTCCTGGTCTCCTTCGTCAGAAAAAAGAACTAGTAAAACTTAATTGCTCTCTGAGATAATTTATAATCGATTTTTCTTTTAGCCTTGGTGTATCTAGCTTTACGATTCATGTCGTAGGTGAAGTCAACACCTTGCAGCGTACTGCCTACGGAATTGTAACTGTAATACGTCGTTGCGTTCAGAAAAGTACTGTGTAGATCTTGAAAAGTAACATTCTTATGATTGTCAAGGTAGAGATAGCCTAGCTGTCTCTGACTAGTATTCCAATAACACAAGGGACGATCAATGAACTATAATACTATTATTCTCTAAAATGTTCATCGAATGTGCTGTGAAGTAAAGATTTAATGACACATGTACGCACAACAACACCCTTTTCAATTATTTCAAAAGTGACTGATATTATACTGTTATACTGTTCATCGAATGTGCTGTGAAATAAAGATTTAATGACATATATCTGTGCACAACGTCACCCTTCTAATGATTTCAAAAGCCATTGATATTATACTGTGTCATAATAGTAAAAGAAGGCGGGAGAACGGATCGCCATTTTTCTTAAACCTTTGACGCGTGTTTAAACTTCCTGATCTTTAGTACTGAGGTGATTAGATCAAAATATGGCCTAGAGGACATGTCCCAGTACAAGGACTAGTGTAAACACATCATCGAAGAAGAAAATGAGGAAACGTCAAAGCAAACAATACAATGTCGTAAAAACTTAATTAGTTCTTATTGTATCGTATAATCAGCTTCATATAAAAACGAGCGTTTATGCAATTACTATGCTGACTTGTAGCAAGGTTATAATTAGTCCTAGAAAAAGCACGTCCCAACAGAATAATTTATATAATGAAACCTGGAAGCTAGTACCTAGAATGATATTTAATGGATGCACGATTTGAGGAAGAAATTCCCCCAAGCCCCCTTCCCCGGTTTCGTAAGTCATGTCTTCATGAACTTTATACACGGAGAATGCTAAAATGTCGTTTCAGGAAATTCGAGGATTACTAGGCCTTCCGGATCTCTCCGTCTACTGGGGCAGCATTCAGCAAGAGGTACCCTGTAGAGGTGGTTGCACCGATATGGGACATACAACCTGGAGTCCCGAAAAAATGGAAGGGGGATAGCCTTTCCCGACAGGAGGGATGCCCGTGCTCCCACCTGTGGTGCTACTTCTTCTAACCTAAGCGGTTATACCCCTCTTCGGTGCTCACACATTAAATGTCCATATATCCGAATTTCTGTTATCCTTGTGTTGGATATAATGTGTTCAGCATGGAAAAGTATAACGTACTCTCCCTATAAAGAATGTATACAATTAAAAAATAATAACAGTTGTCTTTCCTTTTTTCTTCAATATGTGCACAAAAGTGGCGAAGATGCGGTTTAGCAGATACCCAAGTAATGCTATTTAATTTTACAGGCCAACATGTCTATGCCGTTATATTTACGTTTCTTTGACTTGAGGGATAACGAATCCATTAGAAATGTCCTTTCCGTAAAATTCAAAATTTCGTATTTTCAAGAATGGGTTTCTTCTATAGCAAACGTAATTTTTCCATTCCTTTCATTTTTAAATGGATGGTGCAGTTCATAACCTTTATGAATTAAGGGTGGATTCACTCGAAAAAAAATAAACTTACGTAGAAAAGAACAGTTTTTCAGTAAGATTATGCTCAAAGGCACTCTATCCTGACACTTTCTCAAATTATAAGGTATGCACGTTTCCTGTATTTAAATCACGTCTCCTTTATAGACATAAACCACCAAGCAGTTTGCTGATTAAAAGTATATTCAACTAAATCCTCCTCATGAAACACAGTATTGAAAAGCGTTCTGGTGTACTTTCAATGCGCCGCGTGACTGAACACTTGCCCAAACTTTTAAGGCAAAATGTCAAACGTTTGCAAAGTAGCCTATATTCTGCCCTAATAGACGAGTTGGGTAATTCAGTACTTCCGGTGGGGGTAACAAGGTCAGTTGTATCATGACAAAAGTTCGTCAAAGTAAGTGGTTCACTTGACCTTTGACCCATCCGAGGTGCATTGCGTGAAAAGCATTTTCCCAACTCGTCTATTGTGAGGAGTCGCGCTACCGTCTACTTCCTATCTTGCCTATGATAATATGCTGTGAAATTGTGAGTATCTCCTATTACCATGAAAATAGACACAAGACTCGGGATGGTCAGTGTGTTATTAACTCCCTGCAAAATTGTTCCTCCAATACACTGTGGGGAATATGCAATACGCTGACTTATTTTCTAACATAAAATTTGAATTATTAAGATCTCTATGGCAGGCACTTGCACACACACAAAAAAAATCCTGGCCAAATTGGTATTTCGAATTAAGCTTGGATCTACTGGTTATGCACTGTCAATGATGGAAACCGAGATTTTTTCTTATAAGTGGGACATTTTGATGCACCTTTTATTTTATTTATTTATTTTTTTTGTCCAACAGCATTTAGAATCCACATAAGTGAAGCAACCAAGATAGCTATTGAAGACTCAGCCCAACTGATTAATTACAAGATTGTCCCTCGTGGTAAAGTATCTGTAAAGGTAAACAGCTATTTATATTGTGTACGACAACTATTGAAAATTGACGATTTTCACTGCCAAATTTCAGTAAATCTGGCTTAAAAATTTGAATTTAGATATTCAGCGTGGTGGCACGAATCATTGTTGATAGCTTTATTGATTTTTGCATTCCAAAAAGGAAAAACCAATTGGCACCAGAGTTTCTTCGTGTATTTACAATTTTACGTAGAATTTGGCCGTAACACGGTCCGAACTGGCAATGCTCTTCTAAGTATTTGACGACATCATCAGTTAAATGTGTTACTTAAACCTGATTTTTGGAGACGACACTGTTCAAATGAAAGCGCTTCTTAAAACCAAAATCAGAAAAAACTTATTTAATGAGATGAAATTTTATAAAATAATTATAGATACATTTTAAGGTTATTGTAAAAGGCTTAAATTAAAATTATGTCAGCACTGGTGGCTGGTGTCTGTAGTTGTGACATATAATACAAGGTCTGGGCTGTTTGTAACAATGTGTGATTGCTTCTTCTGCTTTCCATTATGTTTTGTTTTTGTTTTGTTTATTTTGTGTTTCCGATGCGGTTATCATCTGCGTACGTATTAATAATATGTGGTAAGTCTCTTGTACTTATTTTGATACGAAAGAAAACAAACTGAAACTGAACTAAGAAGGACAGAGGCATTTGTTGATAACCCCGGGTGCCTGTTTACGATGGAGTATTAAATGTCATAATCTAGACAATGAGTCTAGCCCAAATAAATTATTATCGTAAGTTAAATTTTCTGTAATCCATCATTCCCCGAATACATGTCAGTTAATTTAAGATAGACAATAAGGATCGATTTAGGCAATAGTGCTGCCGTCCCCACAAATAGCTTTTCGTAGTAAATTTAAACTTTTCGTCAAAAAATGTTCTCGCTCATCCCGTCGGTGAGTTTGTGCAAGCTCATGCGCAATGTAGCTTGGAAAAACAATGGAATGAAAGCTGAGAAGAGAAATAATAATAGTAAACGCTAAGAAAATTCAAATTGGAAGAAGATTGAAATTGCATCAAATTTTTGCAAAGAATCATCTCGGACAAATAGTCAAAGGTCTAATAACCGGTCTGGTCTAAGGGGACGGGTGTTCCATTCCTGCTTAAGAAATGTTGTGTTTCTTGAGGTTCTCAGTAGAAAATGGTTGTACTGTTTGTCAGTTTTAATGTTAACATTATGAACAACGTATTTCTTGTCAGCTTAATGAAGTAGATACTTTATATTTCTTTACCTCCGAAAAAAAAATTCATAATGATTATTGTTTAGTTATCTGTGATGGTTTGTAAAAGGTAGTTTTTATCTAATCTCCCTACATGTAATGTACTGGGAGATGAGATATACTTTACCAAAATCAGAAATTTGAAGCTGTGAGTCTCTCTCGGGGCCTATCTGGAAGTGTGTGTGAGTTGGTGTGTGTGTGTGAGCAAATTACTATGTCGCAAAAAAATTAAATCCGATGAAGTTGAAAACTTGATGATTAGGTACCGGACCAAGAAAACTTCTACGAGCATAACTGGTGACTTCATAGGTCAAAGGTAAGAGGTCACAGGTGAAATGTACCAAAAATTTGTTTTTGCTATTATTTGCCTGTTAGTACTTTAGAAAAAGTAACAAAGTCACATCAAATATTTAGGGCTGATAAAATAATTTTTAAATAGTGCATTTTGGTTGCTAAGAATTGGATCAAAGGTTAAAAAGTAGGTCAAAGGTCAAATTTGCCTAAAATTTGCCACAAAATGTGTCGCGAACTACTCCTAAACCAATAGATCCGATCAAATATAAACTTATTGGGTAGATACCGGACCATCAAAACGTGTGCAAGCATTAGTGATGACGTCACAGGTTAAAGATCAAATTTGCCATTTTGCCATCCTTTGCCTATTGATGCCTAATACCGAAACATATGTTTAGGCTGGTGAGATAATTGTTAAAATGGTGCTTTTTGGTTGCTCAGGGTGAGGTCAAAGGTTAAAATGAAGGTCAAGGGTCAAACTTGCCTAAATTTTTTAAAAAAGTGTGTTGCGAACTTCTCATAAACCGCAAGTCTGATCAAGATCACACTTGGTGGGTAAGTATCTAATCTTAAAAATAGTCCATGCGTAAGTGATCACGTCAAAGGTAAAATTTGCTAAACATTCGTTGTTTAGTCATTAGTTGTCATTTAGTATGTTGAAAAAACTCTTCCTAAGCCATAGATCCGATCAAGTTCAAACTTTTGTAGTAGCCTAGACACCTGACCACGAAACCTTGTGCTTTCCTTATTGATGACGTTATAGGTCAAGAGTTCAGACGTCAGTGGTCAAATCAGCCAAAAAAATTAGTTTTCCGCCTTAATGGCCTATCGGTATGTTAAAATGTCATTAAATCACATGATATGTTAAGGTCGATAAAAAGAAGTGTTAGGTTGTGCTTTTTGGTTTCTAAGGTGCAATTTCAAAGGTCAAAATGTAGGTAAGAGGTCAGCTTTGCTAAAATTGGAAAAGTCCAACCCCAATTTCCTCCTGAACCATATCCGATCACCTTCAAATTTGGTTGATAGGCACCTGGCCATAAAAAAAAAACTTTTGCATGCGTAGTTGTTGACGTTCTAAGTCCAAAAACAAGAGGAAAGGTTCAAACGAGCTAAAACTGGGTTTTACCCATTACTTGCATATCAGTATGAAAGGAAAATTCATAAAAGCAAATTATATTTAGAAAATGATCAGACATATTTTAAACAGTACATTCTAGTTGCTTAAGTTCGAAATCGAAGTTTAAACGACCTAAGAGTGGTCTTTCGTCTTTATTTGCTTTTCAGTATGCTGGGAATTTTTTTTTAAATGGGAAGATAAGATTTGCAGCTCCAGGATTGCCCTCTTGTTTACATCTGTGATACATCTAGGTCTACTTTAAGTGCAACAGACTCAAGAGTAGCGTCGCATTTGAAACAATTCTAATCAGCTCGGGAGATTTCCCCATTAGTGAGAATCTACTTTTCTCCGATCGGGAGAAAACTTGGTCATGGGCGCCGCCATTTTGTCTATTTTACCCACAGTCCCAGGCGTTCTTTGTGAACATTGCCAATGGCGAATGGGTTTGGAACCCCCTTGCAAAAATGTCGGTCTAATGTAATGGCATTAAATGTATATTCGGAAGGTTTATTGTCATAGCTACAGAAAAGCAACGTCCTAATCGGTGGTTCACCACGCCGGTTTTGAGTTTTTGAGTGTTTTTCATCCTTGCTTAACCTTGTTTTTGTTAGGCTGGCAAGCCTATACAATGTCTTGTATAAGTTTTCCTCCGTTCGGAAGAATCTTGGTTTTCTTCCAAACGGGAGAATCTCCCGGACTGCTAAAAGAAAAGAGAATAAAACATATTTCAAATTATGGGATTTCTTGTTAAATCTAGGACATTTTCGGGAACATTTGAAACAAATGACAGTCAACTTCCATCATTATATATTTCTTCTCGAAGTTTCCTCTTCCTCTAATTTTGTAACAGATAATGTCAATACATTTGCATAGAGTTAGCAGGCTGCTCTTGTTTAAAACGCTGTAGTGCTGTTACATATTACATTGCATCCCTAACTGGTCCATTACTGGATTTTTATGACAGTGTCTTCTCATTCGCATGCTTACGAGAAAATTTACCTTTTACTCATCCATCATTGTCTTCATGGGCGTCCGCAGAAAAAAATCCAGGGGGGTCAAAAATTTCTAGGGGTGGGCAAAACCTCCGCGTGACCATGAGTTGGCGCGAAGCGCAAGAAAATTTCGGCCCGAAATGCCTTCCAGATCGCTGAAAATGGCATTTCTTAAGCCTATTTACCGAATAGAAACAGGAAAAACACGTTTTGTTTGTTTTTTCTTTAATTTTTACTCGTTTTTTTCAAATTTTTGATTTTCCGGGGGGGGGGGGGCAAGTGCCCCCCTTGACCATGCCTGCGGACGCCCATGATTGTCTTAATTCTTACTTAAAGTTTCCAAAACTTTCAAGCTGAAGTAGTTAATATATATGGAATTTCTATGAGGATGTTTTCAACCTCTGGAGGTACAGTCTCATTGCTGACTTGGTCGATGCCGTCAAACCGAAAATTCGCTCATAACTTGGACTGTTATCCCTTGGCACAATATCTTGACATAGCTTCTTTCCCACCAATTTTATTTCTATCAATATCTTACAAAAAGTCTTACTGCAAATGTCAAAACCTTAGACAAACCACGATAACAAGTGTAAAAAACTGAGATTATCTGAAAGATGTGGATTCAACGAACTTATATGTACACAGGATACACTCAAGGACACACATGTCGAATGCAAACGGTGCTATTAGTTAGCACCAAACTTGTCAATAAAAGTTGTTAACTTCTCCACCCATCAATCTTGTCCGAGGTCCTATTCTGGTACAAAGTGATTTGCAGTACTTCTAAGAATTTCGACATCACTTAAACTTGGTCAATAGATTTCAGATATTACATTTAACTATACCGCTTAATGATTGGAAAGGAGCAAGTCTTTGAAATAAATTAATAACTATCATGAAAGAGTTTGCACGATTTCTGACCATGTATCATGTTATTCATCTTCCCAGGGCAAGGGATCAATGCAGACGTATTGGCTGGAGGATTGCAACATGTTACATTCCTGTCAAAAAGAAATGGTGGGAAGTGCGGTAGGAAGTAGCGTGTCTTGGTTCGACAGGGAGCTGCAAAATAACGGAAGTCAATTAGAGTCATCTCAAGAATGGGAGGGAGCACAAGGAATATGAATATTGTCCTTGGGACTTTAGTGATTCGATAATTGTCGAAGCAGAAGTCAAGGAAGCAACAAGCATATATGTTGTGCCACAAACATTTTCGAAGTGACTCCACACGGCGATAACAATACAAGCACAATGTGTGCACGGCATATAAAAGTCCCGCCTAACCTTTTTTGTGCAAGTTACCGTTTCGCATTCAACGTTACATCACTGAGTAAATTAAGATGGTGCAATTCGGATTCTTGCCATAATTTTATAGTTCTGACAATCTTCATTCGTACTAGCTTCTCAAAAAGAAGTGACGAGTGACGTCACTTGTCAATTATCTCTCCTGGTGTCTTTGTATCGTTATAAAAAGGTTAAATTCTTAAAACCCTGCATTTTGCCTTACCAATGATGCAGCAAAAGCCCACTTCTCCTTTCAGAGAAGTCAGCCCCAGGTCAGAGTACAGTTAATCCACACATGGTCAATTAAAAAGATGAATCTAGGAAAAATCAGGGTGAGTTATATGACTTTCATCTCTTTTTTCAATGTGACAAATGAAAAACTACCTTAACTGTATGTAGTATGTACACTCAGCCGGTTCTTGAGTGAAATTGCTGACGTGAGCAATCGATTTCACGAAAGCTTTTTTTTTCGCAAATAAAACTCCGGTCTGACGTTTGTTGTAACGTTGTAAGCACGATGCACACACTATGTTCTATTTTTGTAATCTTGAACGTATTTCATTAAGAACTTCCATATAAAAACCTGGTATTCCTAACATAACAATCAAAATTTTTACTTACAGAGGCTTCAGAAATGGGGAGTTGTCTGCCAATCAGACTAACATGAATTTAAATAGAAGTCAGTAAAAGTGCCGGAATAAACGTTTCCTCTTTTCCAAAGTATTTAAAATATTTTTTATTTTTGACTCACAAACTTTGTAAAAAATAAATGCGTGCACTAAGGTGCTTTAAAATATATCGGAGGCATCCTCTCTTTTGCTTCGCCGCTACCTGTTTCGCTTCTCAAGTCACATTGAATTTTTGCTCTTGGTTATAGATTTACTTTTAGGAAGGCACCTACTGCTGAAATAAAAGTTAATTTTAAGGGCTCTGAGAATCAAACTAAGCATTCTGAACGTTAACAGTGTATTCTCAAGATTACACAACCCGTCGTTTGTTAAGATTGTAGATGTTAGTGCCATTTGTCACAAAGTGGCTTACACAACGTAAACCTTTCATTGTCTTTTCATTATTATTTCTTTGAGTTCTTTGATACTATTTTTATTTGCAAAGTAGTCCTTAAAATACAAAGCACTTCATGTAGATCAATATCACCGGAGAGCACAAGTATAGTGTATAAGGTTATGAATCAATTGATCTTTGCTTAATATTACTTTATAATCTAAAAGATCATTTTGTTTGAATGAAGATCAAGTTTCGTTACTTTTAGCATGGAACTACTACCTGGACAGGAGAAGAAAGGTCGACTTTAATTTATGCTAATCTAATTAGACCCAGACATGCGTGAGGAGATACTCCTGTAGTGATCGATCAGGAGACTTACGTCTTTTCGCTTCTTTTGTCTGGCACTTGGAATTTACTCTTCTTATCATTAGCAACCTCATTCATTTCTACTGATACCCTAACAAATGGATTAAATAGTACAATCATTTTTGAAACGACTGGTTATTGCTTCGTAAGAATAGATGTTGGTGTTAGGAGTAATGTTAATGCCGTATGCAAATGAGCAGACGAGTCTATACTTTGCAGCTAAATTTTGATCAATTTCCGCATAATTGCTCATATTGCAAAGGTTTTATACATATTCAGCGTTTAACACATGCGGCAAAAGGAGGAATTTCATTTACATTTAAAGCAAATGGCAATGCTGAAGTGCTAGGCAAATTCAGCGATTTCCTCTTCAAGATAAAGCAGACGACATATACCTATTGTGTTTGGTTCCTAACACCTTTTAAGCTTATTGAATCTTCAATGAATTACAAAGGGAGCGGGATTAGTGGTATGAACTACTTTTTTGAGTTTGAACTTCGCGGTATTACCGTCGTCTTTAAAGGGATTTCTAAAGTTTCTTCTCCTGACCGTTAGCTCCAATCTTTTAGCCACTATGCAAATTCACAAAGTGTAGTTCTATTCACTAGTCAATATTTTAAACAACACGGTATAAATTATAGGGACTGAAACGGAGTAAATACAGGCGCGGATCTAAGAGGGGGGTGTGGGGGGGCTTTTCCGGCCTCAGCCTCAACAATAACAAGTACGCGAAAACTAGCATAATGTTAATCGAGGAGAATATTCAAGGGGGCTTTCAGCCCCTCCCCTCTTTTCGAAATTTCTGTATCCGCGCCTGAAATGGAACCTACAGATACTAAAATTTTGACTTTATACTAAAACTGACTTGTAATCTAAAAACTTAAGATAAGGATTTTTGTTATTTTATAGATATTTCTTGTAACCATGAAGCAATTGAATTAAGGATTTCCATTGCTTTGGAAAGGGTAAATGTGACTTAAAATATTTCGTTTCTTATAATTTTGTTTTATTCATTTATGTATACACGGATAGCGGGATAGTATATAAATATTGAGAGAGCAGACAGGGTTGCACGTGAGGTTAAAGGAATTTCACTGGGATCTCACTTGGAATTGATAATGTGCAATACTAGGCAGATCATTAAAACAAGGGTGAAGGCTTGAATCAAGTTTTGACAAGTTAGAGGGGTTAGTTATACTGTAAGCATTCTAGTAAAATATGCATGGAAATCCGATGTGTGGTTCACAAGATATAAGCAAATAAACTTGACACATTTTCAACCCAAAGCGAACTTGAAGCAAGTACGTATGACGTTATAAAGTCACATGAATGAGCTCTCTTTTGTTTTTCTTTCAACTTAACAACCAACTCTCTCCTCCATCGTAATGCCATGTTATCAGAATGTGAATACATGAGAGGCATGGGAATTTTACAAACTTCATATTCCTAATGGGAGGCTCATACCCCTATTTACTTCAAGGTCTAAGCAACCGACTGAAAAAGAGAACAAAGCATTGCTCATCAGTGTAAGAAGATGATAAAACCCCTGCTTACTTCAAGCTCACTTTAGGTCACAAATGTAGTTACTTCATTTAATGATACCTGTAGAACTTCATATCGGAACTGAATGGAAGTTTTACCAAAATAATTGGATTTAGTTCCCCTTTTACAAATCAAAATTAATATTTTGATTAAACCCATTCTTTATCTACCAATTGAATGTAAATATAAAATTCGAAATCAAACTTTCCATATCGAAACTTAAAGGGGATATGGCATCCCCCAAACCATGGGGCTGCTACCAACTCTCTGCCCAACCATATTTAGGAATATCCCCAGAGTTCTAAATACAGTTGATAAAACACCTTGATTGACATTCATTCAAACAATACAGTTTCACTTTGCCGGTTGGTCAACAGAGACTTGTACAGTCTGTCGTGTTCCTAATTAAGCTCACACACACACTGTGCTTGACAATATTGCCTTGAGCAATTTAATCTCAGTGCAGGCTATTTCGGCTCTGTCTTAGTGTGTACTGGACAGGAGGCTTGGTTTAAATTGGAGGTGGGCTAGAGGTTAACATAGGACAATTGTTACTGTCTGGGGTGAGCCTAGACAGCCTTAAATCAAATTAATTGAAAGGCGACGCATTCACCATCCCATATACGCTCCTTGCCCATCTATGCCTCCTAACGGCTATTTTATCATGGAGATAATGTCCGAAGAAAAGTGTTCCAGCATGGGAGTACTACATTGGAATGGTTCCAGAGAAGAACAAACTAGAGTCTCCAATATTTGAAAATAGACTTAAAATTGCCTGAAACAATTTGACGGGTTATCTCAGAAGCCTCAGGAAATGTGACCCTCGGAAGGAAATCATGAACTCTACTTTCTTTTTCTAGTATTTGAGTGGAGGTTACGTAATACACAGACTTATGTTCTAAACAAGTTACCTTCGAACGTGGTCTTAAATTCACTTGCACCAAACTCATGGCGTTCAAAAAATATTTGTATGATATGTATGATACACATGATACCGTTCAAAAGAGTAAATGTTATGAAAAGTGTAAACGCTGGTTGATGATGACGCTGAGCCCATGCATCATTTCCGCGATGTAGGTGGTATGTTGTATATCAGTGACGAGTTTATCAGCAGTTTTAACATTAGTATTACCACCGCCATTATTGCGTAATATTTGGTAGACTAGCGGTGGTTGTTAGAGCAAGGAGTCACATTGTAAAGGGCAGGAGATATAGAATACGGGAAGGGGGTAGGGCGTAGGAGAAGCGGGTAGATGGGGCGACCAAAAAGAAAGGGTGCACAGGAAGGTGTGTAGAGGAAGGTGGATAAAGGGAGAAGAGGTAAGAAGAGTGAAAAGAGAAAACGTAATTTTCTGGCAGTCTCCAGCATTTTAAGCTCCAGTTAAGGCAAAATAAGCGACAAAGCTCAAGGAATGGAGGACGAACCTCTTACAGTCTTTACCTTTTTAAACAATCATTTACACAATACGGTTTTATGAAGAAATCATTGATTTTTCATCAAGTCGGAATATTGTCAAAGCAGTACTAGCAGATAAATATTTGAGCTCTTTTATTCCTTTTAGAAAGCTTTCGGCTTTTCACCGAAAACACGATAGTAGGTTATTATTTTTGAGTAATTGCACCATAAAGACAATCTTGAACTAATTTAAATGGTTTGTAGCCATTTGTCAAAGTGACAGATTACAAAATCTTAAAAAACAAAATTATGTCACACGACCTCTTTTCAAATGAGAAAAATAAGAAAAGCTTACGAGTTATCGCGTATCGGTTCTGAAGAATGATTTTAAGCAAAACTCCAAAAACCTATTGATCTGAAAAAAGACTTATTAACATTAAAGTATCTAAAGAACTTCTGCCTTTTAATGTTAACATTTATTTTGTCAGAAAATATACGATTGATGTCTGACGTAATAAGGTGTCTAAGATTAAAGAGTCTTTATCTTTCATTTTCTGTTGTCTGTCGTTCCTTTAACTGTCCTATATTTTCAAAATGTGTGGGTTCGTTAGCTAAATGACACCCGCTTTGACTCCTAAAAGTTGTCGGTAATGTGCTGTCCTAACAAAGATGATGGCAAGTCATTTTGTGGAAGTCCAAGTCCACTTACAAGTCATTTTTGCAAGTCCAAGTCAAGTGGCAAGTCTTTTGGTTCAGTCACAATTCAAGTCACAACTCAAGCCAAATCAAGTCACACATTTTCACGTCAAGTCACAAGTCAGGTCACATGCCTCTTTGCACAGGTAAGGTAGGTGAAGGTACAAATTTGTCCACCTGTTAGAAGTAATCAGGCATCACATTAGGTCTGCAGCAAATTTGTATTTCGAAATTAAAGGAAGACAAATAAAAAGTCACAACTTCAGGACAAATTTCTTAACTTGAGAGCTCTCTTTATATCGTGTTGGAGTCAGAGCACAATATGTGACACTTGTTTGCTTTTCCTTGTCCACGTCTACTGCATTAAATTGGAGGAGCTACTTCCATGATCCAATAGCCTCCCAGCGAGCATATTGTCATACTTTGAGTATAACGAAGTAGATGCACTCTAGAAGTTTTATTACAGAAATGTAATAAATGTAAGTATGAAGAGATCCATCTTGTACAGTTTGTAAATCTGAGTCGGAGACACTTGATCATTTCTTTTGGAATTGTCCCTTCACCTCTCTATTTCTTTTAGATACTGAACAATTTATTTTTGGAAAACAATTTATACTATCAAAAGATTTCTTTTTCGGCTACAAATTCCTATTGAATCATCCTATGAATTATTTTATATTACATTGTAAGCATTACATATACGTTGTTAATAAAATAATACAACTCTAAATTACATTCCATTTCTTATGAATTGAGGTTCCTGCTTAAAGTTGAAACGTATGTTGTTTCGAAAGCTGGCGTAAGCTCTTCTTGCGGCAGTAAGTTTGAACACATCGTCAATTTAGGTCCACGGCGAAAGCTGTGTACATCCATGTGGGTTCCTCGTATATCATAGATGAGTGCAATAGCTCTGAAAGCAGGTCTGTTTTTTTTTTCGGAAAGAATAAACAGGATTTATTTTACATGAACAAACTGTTGCATTGCAAATATATTAGATTGTATAGCACATTCTAACCCTACTATGCACCATGAGGTCTCATGATGATCCCTCCATGAGTGAACACACTTGAAATGAGAGAACTACCAACAAGGGACTGTGCAGTCTTGGCCCTCAAAGCAAAAGGTAGAGCTATGAGAGGGCTCAAGTGCTTTTATTAACCCAACCAGACTGTAAATTGTCAGAGCGCTTTACGCAACTTATGCTAGTCAGCCTCCAGAACCAGAGACCGGTGGAGGAAGCACGATCCTAATATTTTTGGTGATTCACGCAAATTGCCAATAGATTTTTCTTTAATTTCTGTAGAGTCGCTCGACGAGCTTATGACTTGCGTTGGTAACAAGTCATTTTTGGCAAGTCCAAGTCAATTCGCAAGTCTTTACTAGTATTTGCAAGTCAAGTCACAAGTCACGAAAATAACGACTCGAGTCCGACTCGAGTCAAAGTCGCAGGACTCGAGTCTATAACTCTGTGTCTTAAGTGGTTAAGGTTTTCGAGCAGTTATCTTTGATCACCTGATGCAGTGAACTTAAACAGCTAGATCACCGTACAGTATACTGAAAGGTGGATCCGGATTGAGCTATTTTAAGAGATGCCACTATTTCCAAAAGCTGTATGTAAAACTGGTGATGATGTTGTAATAGCACATCAAAAACACTCATTTCGTATATTTTGCATACAATTACTCCTCGGAGTTAGTTTTACAAAAAAGAAGAAAGAAAAGAAGGGACGTTTAGTCTGAAAAGAGAAGTGAAAGTGCTTGTCAATCGATTTGTGGCCAGATAACTGTAAAGATAAACAAACAAAAAAGTAAAAAAAAATGCTTATTAGCTCATTTTTACGTTAGAAGGGTGCAAAATTGTCTCGTTCAGTTTTGTATTACACTACAATGTTGTTTTTCTAATATCTAACAATATAACCCCAATTTTAAAACATTTATACAATAAATACCCAATAAACATGTTTATAAATGATATCAGTTTCCTTTAACTTGGCCTTGTGACAAATGTTATGTACAATATCTCATGTCGGTTTTCTTTTTCTCCAGATTACAGTCAGGGATAGTACCTCTGATATAATAGGTTTAGGGTTTGAAGTGTTGCTAAATTTACTATAAGAGATCGTATGGTAGTTCCTTCGAGCAATTTCACTGCAGGTCAACGCCTAGTAGCAAATTGACCATTAGATTCAGAGTTGTCTTTCAACCGATAAATTCGAATGTGCCTAATATATGACGCTTACAAAAAGTAATGGAAATTCTATTTTTACCAGCACTGATACTTTTCAGTAGAGATGGGGAAAGGTTTTATTAGGTATACTACACCAAAATATTCAGCATGTTCAAATTTCTCATACATAGTCTAACTTAGTTTTGTTGAAAAGTTTAGAATTATCCATCATTTTGATTGTTTGAATGTAAGCTTTTACTATGTAGTGTCACATGATCTCACTGGTTTATGCTTATAATTATTTTTTTGTCCATGGTTGATTTGTTCGTTTCGGGTACTTACCTGCTATTACAATTACAAAACATATTCATTTGCAAATTGCCATGCTCTTAAACCTGATAAAAATACTAGTCTCAGTTGCCCAATCCTTGGAAAGTTTTGTGCAAGACGTGTTTTCTAAGACGGTTAAGTCATAAAAATTTTACGCTTTCATTAAACATTCCATATTCATCAGTCAACGCACATGTAGATCGATCAAAGTTGTATTATATTAAAATGTTGAAAGAACAACTTGACTATATTGCATTTATCTGTCACTTCTTCTTCATAAAATCTTCAGAACCTGAAAGTGAGTCTGAGCCAAGAAAGTTGCAAATCTTGTTCCCCGTTCCGAGTATTCTTTCGTCAAGGGTGGAACTAAGTAGGGGCAGGGGCATGTCCGTCGGGGAAGGCTGGATCCTACCCCTTGTAGGGGTATTTTTTCAGTTTCGTCCTCGAGTCTTAGTTGGTACGGTAGGGCGCGTAATCCCTGACGACATTCAATCGCCCTGACGGTTTTCTTGAGAGGGCAGATTCTTCAGTTTAAACCCAAAATTTCAAAACTTGCTTCAAGTTCAACATAACCCCAAAATTTTCAACTATTTTCAATAAACAACCCAAATTTTCAAATTTTATTCCATAAACACCTAAATTTTTAGATGTTATCAATAAAATCCGGGTCGAAAGTTTTGCGTTCCCATCCTTTCGACAACTCGTCACTTTTGTGGCGGCCTCGAGTTGCTGGCCCCCTGTCCTGAGCTTCGTTTCGCGTCCGGCAAATTCTGGCACCACCCCATCTTTCGTTCATCACACATTCCACTCCCTCTCGACAAAACATTTATCTTTTAGCCGGTAGAGTAGCTAGAAGCACTACCATTGAGGGAAGGGGTGGCAAGAGTGAAGTGGCAGCGTTACATTTTGTGGAGGTGAGAGTAAACAATACAATCTATAACCAGGGAGTTGTTAGGAAGGAGATACAACAGCCAAATTGTCAGAAAATATGTACTTGAAAATGATTTAAGCCTTTTCAGGCACTGCTATTTGATTGACAGGTCTCTTTGTTCCTATAGTTAAGTCTCTGTTGATTAAACCCTTTTAATGATGATCCCCCTTTCTTTTCCAAGTAATCCCGAGACAAAGGCTATTGTTTATACATGCTTTGAAGTAAGGTTTGTTTCCGTTAATGAACAAGATTTAATCAGGATTTTCAGTAAAACGACTGGCAACAAACGTTTGAATAATGTACTTTAATTGTGCAACTTTTCCCATCATTCTGAAATATATTCGAAAAGTAAATTGTAAAGAAATTCTTAGCTGACTTTAAATGAAATGATATTTGGTGTGACGAATAACGACGAAAGGTTAAAATTTCACATTTTCGCATGACGGCTGGCAACGAAGAGTTAACGAGTTCAACGAAAGAGGTGTATCTTCCCATTGTCATTTTGACAATGCCTCACTGATCCTAGTTGATCTAGGTATTGAGAAAAGTACTTGAGAAGAAAGGCAAGATAACTGTTGGAAACGAACATTGCTTCAAAGTCTATAGAACGTTTGATCTCCTTCCTAACAACTCCCTGCTATAACTAATGACAAAGCACTACATTAGGTTGTATTATGGGGGGTTGATAAGGGGGTAATAGAAAAGGAACCTCTGAGGAGAAGGTGACAAATGTTCGCCTGCCCACCCTTTTGTAGTGCCCTTTGACATCATTTCACCTTTCTGTCGCAATGTGTCTAACGTTACGCGTGAACACAATATATTTTCGAAGTTAAAAACTAAAACATGTGATTTCCCGGAAAATTACTTTCTAAAGAATTACCATACAAGAAGAAAATTTTGTCATGGAATCGTACATTATCATGTAGTGGTCCTAGTCGACAATATCAGGATATGCTAGTCAGTAGTGAGCATTTATCAGTCAAAACGGTCAAAGAGGCCAAGACAATTTTAGAATTAAACGCTGTTTTTGCTTTTTTCAGGCATCTGGGAGGAAAGATGTTTGCGTATTATCACACAATACTTGTAGAAAAACAGGACAGTTCTGGCTAAATAAGGGCCGGGCTGAGAGTACTCTAGTTGACACAATGCCTCGACATTCACACCGAGGGTAACGGGGTCAATTAACTGAATTGAAGAAATGTATATAGCAAAATAAATGAGCACCAACCTTCTTAACCATGGACAGGGGGTATCCAGCATGGGTTTGGAGAAACAGGGAGATCTCCATTACCATTGAAGCACGTAAAAGCACCGAAGGTGTGTCTACGGTGTGGATCCCGGGGTCCGCTCCTTGACAAGTTATTTGGAGACAAGAAGCCGTTTATGCTATTTCCAGGGTTCTCAGAGCCATTTAAAACAATAAAATTCTCACCATTGTCATCAGTATTGAAGGTGAAATAAAAAGTTATGGGCAGATCGAATAAGAAAATCGAACAGTTAAATATTTTGTCAAAATCCAACAGATAAATTACATTTTGTCCAAACAAGGGGGAAGGACAATACACCCACCTGGGTTGGAGCCTGATATGATTGATAATCAAAAATATTTTTAATTTATACTATCCTATCTCAATCCTTTCAATTATAAACAGACAAAAATTAAATAAACCTGGCTAGAAATAAGACAGGAAGTTGACTCCAGTTTACATTTGGCAAAAGTCTGCATTACTGGCTGTTTCCGTCTGACATGTGGAGCGACTTTATGGGTCTGTTAGTGAGTTTAAATAGCAGTGTAGTAATTGCTTAGGCCTTGAAAGGAGAGCTTGAAAGGATTATATAAAAATACTAGGTACCAATCTTGAAAAGGCTATTGTCAATTAAAGGTAAAGGTGATAATTTGCAGCTTTTCAATCGACCCCTCCTTGCTGATGATAGCATTATGTAGAAAGCCCAGGCTTATAATCGTGCGTTATAATTATCCCTTGCACGTAATTTTCCCTGGATTTCAAGAAATAATAAAACAATTGTAAGCAGAAGCTCTTTGCCATCACTTTTTAGCTCGTTCAAACAGAATTATTTTGAAGTTTGTTTGGAGATCATACTATGGCAGGGGCCATACTGAAAATTCTTTCCACATAGTTTAAGCTTATATAATCGTCGCTGTTCATGTGCTAAACGTATGTTTTGTTGTCACTTCTTACACTCTAAAAACGTGTTAGGAATTAAACACAAATTTTGCCCCCACTTTGGAAACATGTTTAATTCCTAAACACATATGTTTAATTGCTAAACATTATGTGTTTAATTCCTAAACATTACGTGTTTAATTCCTAAACGTGTTTAGGGTGTAAACGTGTTTCCAAAGTGGGAGAAAAAAGTGTTTAGAAAAGTGTTTAATTCCTAAACACTGCTTTTACAGTGCAGGTAACATGGACAATGTGATATTTGCCCACAACCTGACCAGGATACAAATATTTGAGGTCCTAGCTGTATCAGTCCATTTGGCTAGTTTTCTACAAGCTGATGGATGTATATATCTTTGTGTAATTCTCTCATGAACAACTTTTCAGAGTTTAGTACAGTTTATTTCACGAAAGTGAGATGCAAGGCATTTAAGCAAAACTCAATATCGAGGTTACAATTAATACTCATATCTGTGGAAGGATAGTAAAAAACTCAATAAGAGGTCGGTTAAAATATATCAGAGGTAATGAAGCTACTTACTAAATCAAAACTAACACGAAGAGCCATTAAAAACAAACGTATCACTGGTGACTGTTCAGGTCCGAAGTATCCACTATTTAGTAGAATGGGAGTGACCTCGTCTTAGCATAGCCATGAGAGTTACTTATGGGGGAAAAGGGGTTTCCCAAAATAGCATTTGTCAAGTTTCCTATGTAAATACTCTATATAAAATAGCACAAGTTATGCTGGCAGCAAATTACGAGATGAAAGTTAGGAAAAGTTAGGAAAAGATAAAAAGTAAAAACTGGTCAACTACTCTTTGAAAATGGATTACAAAAATACTCTATATAAAACAGCACAAGTTATGCTGGCAGCAAATTACGGGATGAAAGTTAGGAAAAGTTAGGAAAAGATAAAAAGTAAAAACTGGTCAACTACTCTTTGAAAAATGGATTACAAAAAGTAAAACTAGTTAACTACTCTTTGAAAAGTGGATTGATTGTTGATAATATGCGATTTATCATGAAGGATACATAGTTACATACATCAAAGATTATAATTTGCCGTGCGAAGATATGGAACTTTGGTTAACACTGAACTACAGAGTAACAGGACTACTTAGGGCGTACATGCTGTAATTCCGTCAGGTCAGAGTAAAGTTAGGAAACCCTTTAAACTTTGCCTTTCTATCAATTAGACCTACCCAAACTTAGTAATTGTCTCTTGGACCCATTCATTATACTTTGGGTATCTAGTATAAACGCCATAGTTATGTTCTCCACCATTATTTTGGTCCCAACTTAATACTCCTATCAAGTACCATCGTCCGGTTTCATCTTTGACTGAAAATGGTCCACCAATCTCCCCGAAAAAAGGAACGGACGCGCCAAGCGAGTACCCAGCACAGAACATATTCTTGGTAAAGGTACGGCGTCTTTTTCGGAATTGTCCTTTGCAAAAAAGGTAAACCTCGAATGGTAAATAAGCCTCAGTCAATTGCCCAGGAACCCCTACGCCCTCCTCAGTAGGTACGCGCCATTTCGTTACACGACCCAAAGTGCCACGAGTAACTAACTGAGGGTAATTAGTTTTATTTGCCAAGCAAATAGGTCTAATATAATCGGCAAAGCGTCTAAAAGGAGACACTAATTTGATTAGGGCGATGTCGTTTTTAAGTGTACTGAGATCAAAATCCTCATGTTCGTATATTTCTTCGACCTCTATAAACTCTCTAGACTCTTCATTATGGTCACCAACTCGAATAGAGAGATCTTGTTTAGCTGGTACATCATCACCATGGAAACAGTTTGCTGCAGTTAAAACCCACTGCCTGTCTATTAAAGAGCCTCCGCATATGATATCACGCTTTTGATTGTACAAACGTGCAACCCAAGGGGCAGAACCTTTCACGACATCCTGTATACCATCGAATCTAACACCCAAAGGACTTCCTTGGGATGAGCTCAGAGCTTCCTGAGATGTAACAGTCCCGCACTCTGAAAGAGGGAAAAAGCACACATAAAACAATTAATTTCAATGCTGTTTCAAGCTCCATTTATTTCGAAGAGAACTAAAAGTATGGTGCAATGGGGTTAGCTATTTAGTCTCAAATCACTTATTCTATCCCATGCTTTTTTCTGTCACATGATTCTATTGTATCTCATCATGTTTACAATAGCTTATGTTGTACAAATGTTAAAAAATCATGTCATGCGCAATGGACTATCCCATGGCGACACAAGCCCGCTACTAGCTCGAGGAGGAGATAGGCTACAGCGCGGAAGTTACCCATGAGCAGAATTCTACACACCTCTCCTACCTCTCCATAAAATTCGCTCACAGTTCATTTCACGTAATGTTAAATCATCGTGGCTTCGTTATTATTAGACCCTTCTCCTATGTGAAATTTTAGCCGTTGTAAGGCTGTTTGGATACAAAATGTTGCGTACATTGACAAAACTTTTAACTGCTTATATATATGTTAGAATTTTCCATTATTTATTGGTTTTTGTCTTTGGTGTACAACGGTGCCATGCAGCCAGTGACGACCTTTCCCCTCTGAGTGCGCTACTTGGAGGGCCACCATCGATTGGTGCGTTGCACAGACTGTCGATTGTTTGTTCCAAATGCTTCCCAGATTGACGGAAACGGCACTTTCTAGACCTCCAAAGTAGAAGCTAAACATTTTTTAACTTCATGCTTTAGAAACAAAGATTTTGAGAAGAAAAGTTACACTTGAAAAACTTATTCAGTTAGCCTGGCCACTTTATAGGAGAAAACAGAACTAAAATGTACTTTGCATGCGCATTGATTTTAGCATGTAATCAGTAAGGTGGTGATGCAATTTAAGGTCCTCCCGCGAAATTTTTTGAAATATGGACCTTTGCATATGCAATTTCCCAAGTCACGAGGGCCTTGAAAACATAATCAGTACAATATTTGAGCATTTTTAGTATTTCTTTCAAATATGCTATTTTTCCTTTAGGGTTTGGATATCTCAGGGGAGCAGTTGCCCCTGCCCCTCGCAGGCTATGGCCCTGAAGTAACTAGCATGAGATAAAAATTGAATGCGCTAACTAAATGCGCATTATGCCTAACAAAAACAGCGCAAGTTGACCATTTTTAATACAACCTAACTTGGATCAACTCCCGATCGATTCGATGATAAAGTAGACTTGTGGGAAAAGTACGGTGGATCTTAGTGGTTTTATGTCTAGGCACTGTACCAATAATTCCTCTCCAGTTGTTATCACAAAAGTC
Source organism: Holothuria leucospilota (assembly GCA_029531755.1). NCBI lineage: Eukaryota > Metazoa > Echinodermata > Holothuroidea > Aspidochirotida > Holothuriidae > Holothuria > Holothuria leucospilota. The sequence goes on along the minus strand of CM055965.1, from coordinate 35,695,179 downwards.
ATAACAGGATAAGTGGGTTACTATTGCGCGCGAAAAATGCCATTTCGTGACATATTTTAGCAATGTTATATTGCATTTTACATTTCCAAAATTTCTTGCCTTTGATTGCTCGCGTCTGCTACAATATTAATGTATTTTAGTCATAGGCGGGAATACGGGTGACAAGCGGGGCACTTGCCCCCACTTTTTCAAGAGCTTAAAACCTCAAAATAATAAAAAAAAAATGAGCGAAAGTAAGCGAGACCAGAGGAATTATAAGAGAATTTTCACTAGCCTATTATGATTACTTTCTGTAATGTTTAATGAAGGAAATAAAAATATCAAAAACCATTCAACTGCTAGGAAAATTTTTCTCGGCGCTTCGCGCGCACCTCCAGAGAAAACTGACTAATACAATTGAAAATTTTGTCTGGCACCGTAAAATTTCTTTACTCCTACCCGTCACACTATTGTGACTTGAAGCTCTGAAATAAGGGTCACTGAAAGTACTAATGTCATGAAATGCACGATTGGTCCTTGCAAAGTCTCAAACCCTACCCATGTATAGGGAACCGCAACTCTCGAAAAAAAAAAAATCGGTGTGCTTTGCGTGAGCCTTATATAAATCGATGTCTCATTAGTACTGCTGTACTGCTGTGCGTAGGAAAACTTCGGTGGATTTGCCTCGTTATAACTTCCTGTAGGACAGCTTGAGTAAATAACCATTTCCAAAACCATCGCCACACCTTTCGCTGTTCACTTTCCTCACCAACTGCCACCATCCTCACCAAATTGACTGACGGTTACTATCTTAAATTTGCTATCATCATATGAAAATTATTCCATTAGCATTTCAAATTACACCTAGGGAAGTAGGATTTTCTCAAGAAATGGTCCAGAATGACCGCAAAGCCGTCAAATTTAAGAAAGATTTTTTTCTGGGAGGACCCTCAGTCCCCAGCCTCCGGCTTCGCGCCTTCGGAGATCGGGGTTAAAGGTTTCGCCGGTCACAACTACCCAAGATGCAGCCTCCAATAAAATTACTTCCCTGCCACTTTAACTGTCGATGCCCTTGACAATGTCCATGTAAAAACTATACCCACAAAATATTTCATTTCCTTCTTGAAGTATCACACAGTCTATAATCTTCAAAATCGACACTAACCATATTTTTCACACTAATAAAAAAGTTGAGGGCACTTGTCCCAGACCATCGACAAAATTTAACATGAAGGAGAGCTTCCATAGGGCAGGATATATGTTCCCATATCCTGCTTTATGGGATGAACAGGCACCTGGGGAAAGTAGGAAACTTTCTTATGCAATAAAATACTGCATTTAGAACTACAGGAAAGCAAAAGGCTACAATTAAATGTCCCAACGCTGTTTTTCTCTGAGCGCTTCGCGCGCACCCGTTTTAAATATTGCTTCGGGGTTACTTCCTGTAGATCATCCTACTTGTCATAGCTTCGTACAAACTCTTCTATTATCATTGACACCACCAGTGTCCCCATGGCAGTACGCAGCGTAGGGGAAGTTCCGCCTCCCCCAGAAATTTTCAAAGCAAAATTTTTATCACCGTCGATCTGTGTAAATTTACTGACTCTTAAAAGATTGTTTAGATGCAAGTTTTAAGGCACGTAAAGTGTGATTTTCGGTACCGTTATAAGAGACAGGCGCATAGCGAAGGGGGGAGGGGGGCAAGAGGTCTCTCCTTGAGGCTACTTTTCTTTCTTAGCATTTCTATTTCTCATATCACTAAAAAGTATGCAAAATGCGATGTTATCAGCGCGATTCGCGCGCACCCATTCTGGATACTACATCACCCATTCTTAAAATTATTGTTCCAAAGCCCCGGGATACCCTCCAAATAATCCATTTTCCCTTACTTCCTCAAACCCTCAGCATTATCGACCCCATCTGACTGTTAGTCACATGGGGTAAGAATATAATTGAAAAAAAGTCAAATTGTGATTTTGTGGTATGTTAGTTGCCCACCTTATGCCATTTGAAGTTGAAGCTAAAATGCATCATTTTAATGCCTACAATTTCGTCAATACCCCAGAGCTCCCGGGGTTTCTCCCCTGAACCCCACCGGGGCTCTGCCCCTGGACCCCACGCTGTTAGGGGGAGCGCTCCGCGCTGCCGCGAGGCCTTCGGCGCCGTTTGACAGTCTACCGGGCTTTGCCCCCCACTTTCAGACATTAAATTCCTAGCCTGATTTTAGCAGATTGATACAGATACCAAGCACTCACCCCAATTTTCTTGTGGATCACTTTAAGTTTCGGTGGCAACGCCTCCATGGGGCACTAGTGGGAGAAATCTGCTGGTCTCCGAGGACAATATAGGGCAATTTAATGAGACATTTGACTATCTTGAAATTGTGTTGGATGTGTAGTAAATTAAACATAACACAAAATTCCCTTTTCACATTTTCACATCACTTAGACAAATGGAGGTGGATTTGAGAAAGTGTGGATGGTGTTAAAATTTCACGCGGCTTTGTAACAATAATTTCACTAATCATGTTCTCACTGGATAATGGGTCAAGTTGGCTATATGCAAGTGCGTAACAAGGATTTTCCAAAGGGGATTTAGACTGGATCGGGTAGCTGGAATAGGAGCCAGGGATGACGCCATGATTTGTCCGATGAAAGGGAGTGCAAGTTTACCAACGCGCGCCAGCAATGCAAAGACCCAACAAAGGTGGCGGGTGATCGGAAGGAACGCAAAAGCGATGTTTGGGTGTACGAAGCTCGCCGAAAATTTGAGGAATCTGTTGAACAATATTTGAAATATTTGATTTTCTGTTGAGGCAAACTTGAACAAAATTGGTGTTTAGTTATAAAGAGTTTTTATTGCAGAAAATTTGAGGATATGCCTTCCACGAGGGCTTAATCATGTAAACCATCAAACCAGCGACCTCCCGCACACAAGGCGGATGCCCTGACTACTGAGTCATTGAGGCCTATGTGATAGAGCGTGGTCAACTGAGCTGAAATACTGTCGACGTCAATGCCTCAGTGGTCAAAGCATCGCTTTGTGTGCGGGAGGCCGCTAGTTCGAACCCTGCTTGAGGCTAAGCGCCACAAATAGTTAAAGGGTAGCGTACCAAGAAAATTTTGCCCAAAATGCCCCCCCCCCCAATTCACAGAAAAAGCACTTTGCAGATCCATCAATAAGGACGTTGCATCCAAACATTCTCCATTCTAATTTTTTCAGAAACTGGCACTTGAAATGGAAAATAAATTAGCAAAATAAAAATAAATCAATATTCGCTAGATCACTATGTAGGGGGAAATAGGACTGTGCATTATTTAGTAAGTCCTGTTTCTTATGATAAGTTTAATAGAAAAGGAAATTATAAATGTTTGGATAAATAAGACAGTGTTCTGGAGAAAGGATGGAGAGGGATTCTTTTACGCATGGCGAAGCCGTCACAAAAAGTACACCCTAGCGCCAATGGCAGGTCCTGCTGTGGGCTTCCTCCTGTAAATGATTGATAAAAATGAACCTATTGTTTGCAAGATGACAAGTTCTGGCAGCCTCAGGAGATAAGACCAAGAAAATTTTCAGCCTTTTCATCAGCAATTACCTAACAGTAGGTTTTCCCCTAGGATTCGCCTGTTGTAGAGGAGATGCTCCCCGAAACCCGACAGATGCGACGGCACGGATGACAAAAAGGAGAGGGTGAGACGGATGAAAAGGAGATAAAGATTGTCAGGCAGGGGCGTCAATCCGTATTGAAGAGTGGGAGGACACACATGACTTAGCACAAACCATCAAGCCCCTTGTTTTTGAGAAGGGGGCGTCTTTCTAAGGCCCTTCCCTGTGTCCCCTCTTGTGATGACTGCGTTGTCCTATTCTAATAAGAGTTAGGATTCCAAACACTGGCGTAGTCAGCATTCTTATTTAGAGGCGACCAACTGCGGGACATGATCACCGGCCTGGGGGAGGGGTTTAAGGGGAGGGGTTTAAGGGGGAGGGGTGCCCCTCCTCTTTGAGAAATTTTTAAATAATTACCCTCAGATGCAATCTGGTGCAACATTTAGCATCACTTGAAGCCAATGTTTGTGTTCCATTTCCAATTGTTTTCGGAGTTCGATGGGGGGGGGGGGGGCGCATGGCCCCCTGCCTCCCCTCTGGCTACGCCAATGATTCCAAAGTTAACATGACCATCATAGATGATCTGCCAGTTAAAATACACGGAGTCCACGGAATCACTTCCAGTTGTTTCTTTAGTCATGTCCAAAAATAGCTGAAACCACGCTCCGCAGCGTGGATCATTATCAGAGATCATGGACCCCAACCACACCCGTAGCTAGGGTAATATGTTTTGGGGTGTAAAGGCTTCCAATTCGGACTGGTTGGATGTTTTTCCAACAGAGTGGCAGCGTGTAAATTGCACTTTGTAATGCGCTCTGCGTTTTGTATACAGCTGTGGTGATCCTTCCTTTGTCACTACATAAAGGTGTCGTCCTGGGGGAGGGGTCTAAGGGGACGCGCAGGGTGTCCCTCCCCTTTGAGAAATTTTGTTAATTTAAGGTTGCTTAGGTGCAAAATGGTGCTATCTTTGGGATATTTTTGGAGCTGATCTTATATGGCTGAAAAATGTCCATGATTTAGTGAATTCTTACTTTCCGGCTGGCTGGATGCTTTTACTAATTGCAGTGGCGTAGTGTAAATTGCACCTTTTTTATGCACCCTGCGTTTGTATACAGCAGTGGGAATCCTTCCGAGTCACTACATGAAGATGTCGTCCTGGGGGAGGGGTAGAGAAATATTCGTAAATTTAAGGTTGCTTAGATGCAAAATGGTACTATCTTTGGTTTATGTTTGGAGCTGATCGTATATAGCTGGAAAATGTCCATAACTTATTGAAGTCTAAGTTTGGTTAGCCTATGTTGTCTAAGAGAAGAATACGTTTTAAACAACCTTCCTGAAGCCCACTTTTGGCTTCTTTACTGCTTCTTTTCTGGCAAGGTTTTTCCGCAAAAATATTTCCGTTGATTCAACAGATTAACTTTCTTGGACTATTACTATGCATTATAAAAGGGCATCTAAGACTAGCAAATGCCTATATAGGGCCTCCTGGAAGCTCTGGATCAATTATATAAAATAGGGGCAATGACGTAATGCTTATTACCTGACATTCAAATGGTAATATAGATTATGACACCAAACACTTTACATCTATCGTATTTTTACTAATTTTGAATGAAAATCCAGACGAACAGCTTCCAGCAATGGAGAATTGGCAAGAGTGAGAGAATAGGTGCAGTAAGGTGATGTTAGACCTCCCTGATAGGTGTAGAAAAGGTGTGAAGGACTAACAAGCGCGTTTCAGCTTTTTCTTCGTAAGTGTATTAGCAATCACCATCTATACCGATAATGGCTACGCGCGAAGCCCTCGGTGAAAAATGTATAACGGCAACAACGTCCTTTAAAGTTTCAACCTTCCACATCATGCTTACAAATTAGATTGAAAGATCCCATATTGATGCGGGGCTCTTTACATATGTTTGGAGATGTATCTCTGTTTTCGGAAAGTGTTGTGATCAGAATAGTTCCTTGTATAATAACGTTTTTAATAGTCATGAGATGGAGTGCAAACTGTGACGCATGCGCGCGCAGCACGCCCAAATTTTCATTAAATAAGATTTTCCTGACAAAATCTGCATTCAGAATCTGCATCGAGACACTTTCAACAAACCTACATGCCACCCAAAAAGGCAGTCACATAGAACCATGACACTAATCTTTACACGAAATATGGGGGCGGGGGGGGGGCATTTGATATTGTATCCCCCATCGAAATGTGGGGGGACTTGTCCCCCGTGCCCCAGGATTGACGCCTATGTCGTCAGGAAACCTGATACCATTTCATGACAAACCCTACTTGGCACAATTTATTAAATGAACAGCTTTAAGTACTGATTTAGTGTCTCTTGTCTTTCCCTAAAATCTACTAACTGGAATACATAGCGCAAAGGGTGACAAGTTTTGGGAGTACACATCCACCTGATCTGCCTGATGAAATGGTCAACCGTTAGACAAAAACAATCAATTTGCGATATGAATTGTTCCCGACCTTCACAGAAAATTACGAAGGCTACGAATAGTCATATGATACTTGGTGAACAAGAGGAGGAGGGGGAAGGCTGGTTTGTACTATTCAGCTACATAAAAAGGAACAATCAGAGAGTAACAAAACAAAAATTCACAGCGTAAGGAGCGAGTCGTCAAGTTAAGGGCTTATTGAATTAACCTGCTCTCCTGGTAAAGTTGGGACTAGAAACAGGTAACTTTAGACCGTCTGAGCCTATTGCAATCGGACATTAAGTGAAAATGAAAACTAGTTGTGAGGTCTGGTTTATCTTTGGTTTGCTTTGAGTCATGCTGGGGTACACAAAACGGCTACATTCCATTTTACATTGCTAAACATTCTCCCTCAATTGTCTTCTTATACTTTAAAGAATTACCTAAAGTCTAAGACTTTAACGTATTATATAACACGTCTGAACGGTCAAAAACCATTGTCAACATGTTCAAATCCCATCTACACAGCTTATCAGTTGCTGGGATATAAAATTTTGAAATTTATTCACCTAATTTGAAATTTGAAATTTGAGATAGGGCAACAATATGTGATGCCCTATTTATACAACCCTTATTACATGCCTAGTTTCCCTTAATAGTAGTAAAAAAGCTTACATTACCTTGGAAACAATACTCTTTTCTAGGGTAGCATTCTATGCCCATAAGGCAGTGACGACATTTTAGAATAAGGTGAAGTGGTTTAGACATAAAAAATAAATAAATAAAAGGATGTAATTCGAGTAGTGCAGGAGCATCATCACAATCAACCATTTCCATTGTTTGAACAGACGTCAATATTTGGTATCTCAGTACAGAAATACCCTGTGAGGATGGGAGTTTGACCAGTGATATTCATTTCTCAACCTTTGTGAATTACATTTTACATTGTTTGACTTCAGGTTACACTCTTAACTCATGTTTTAATGTAACAACATCTTCGGGAACATTTCTGGTAAGACTCGACAAAAATTTCGAAATCAACCCGCCATTTGGAGAGTGGCATAAAAACTCCACTAATATGAGAAGCAACATACCTTCAGTTGCATCCTGCTGTGTTGACACAGTACTTCTGGTTGTTTCTCGACGATGTGTTGATGTTTCGTCTGTGGTGGTCTCTCCCCTCGTCGTACAGTCTATTGATGTCAAAAAATTATACAGAAATTTCAATATCCAGGTGTTTACTCTAATCTCTATCTTATGTGTGTACAGAACTAAACATGCTCGACCAATGTTAGTGACCTGATATGTAGGAGATCTGATAATGTTTGCTATACGTGAGCACTCCCTTCAAGCACAACCTCACCATTTCTTACGAGGTTTGTTTGAAAGGGACCATCAAAATCAGCAACAGTGAGGTACTGAAGATAAGTTGAATTTGGGCATATGGGTTCAAACATTTTGGTCAGTTCGACTCTCAACCCAATTGCCATAACCTACCAGCTTTGTTTTAACTGAACTTCAGAGCTCTTTTAGGCATCCCTCATTGCACATTAAGGGGCACAATCCTGCAGGTATTGAAATCACCTAAGACATTCCACGGTGCTAAACATACAGAATCATACAGAGGCTTGTCATCAGCGTAAATATGTGGGTAAAGCTCATGCTCGCAGACAATTTTTTCCGAGACGTAACAAATAAACGGCAAAAATGAGTATCTTAACACGTAATAGAGGGACATGGCACGCCTGATTCCAATTTCCAACGCGGGGAAATTTGACATTTACTTGAACAAGTCGAAATCCTCCACACTAGTATGGGTTGAACCAGGCAAGAGGACTTCCATGTATACACAGATGAAACCTCAAAATACTTTGCTCAATATTGTCGAATTCACCACAAAAATCTTGTGAAACAAGAAGCTCTACTCCTGTTGCCCTATTGTCCTTAAATGTCATTGTGAACTTTGAATAAGGCAGGCTTAGTTGAATGAGACTGCATACACGTAGACTGTGGGGAGCATGAAGTTCCTTCTCACTTATTTGGTTAGCGTTGCCGGCACCAACGTGGACCTTGACAAAGTTTTATTTGGTGAAGCCCGGGATCTTCATCTTTTGATAGTGTATTGAATTTGCATTCATTGAATTACCCAGTTAAAGCCTTTATCTGGAATAGTTCCAGAACTGAATAAACTATTCGCAGTTGCTTTTACAGCCCGAAGAGTTAGAATAAAATTTCATCTTTCAAGAAGGCAGAGGATCAAAAACTCCGAGTCAGCACAGAATTGGTGTCTTGAAAATTATCTCATGAGGATCGTCCGATTTGACCACAGTGGATGTGTTCAAAGGGTGAGAAAAGGAAAATGAAACAACAACCATCTTTGCAAGTACGAGCACCTCTGATATTTTGACTTATTTGACGTTCACAAGAAAGTTATTTTGAAACTAAAGTACAAAACCCAAACTGTTTTTATTAATGATCACTACTATAACTAGCTATACAAACCATAAGTTGTTTCTTCTGGTGTTGACCTCTCAGTGGTTTCTGGAACCTCTGTGGTAGTCTCCTCCTTTTCATAGTTGGATGGTTTGGTGTTCGTATCTTTATCATACAGAAAATTGTTCAAATTTATTCCAAGTTCGGTATGTCTGCGTATTAATAATGTCATCACCAATGGTAACGTATCTTAATTTTAACATTAGAACATGCTTATCTATCCCTTTGAAGACTCCCAAAAAGTGCACCCAAACCAGCAGTGGGCCTGTATGTCAGACGGTTTTTTCAGCAGATTTTGCTTCATTAAGCACATTGATTCCAGCTATGTGTAATGCATTATGTCAACTTTAGCAGATATAATGTCAGTAGCTTGTGGGTATATACGTGCTAAGTGTAAAGTGATATGTGTTAAAGAAGCAATACTTTTGAACTCTAGTGACATATTTCGATAAGCTGTTTGTAAATGATCTTTTATAATCTGGCTAATTGCAAGAAATTCATAAACAGGTAACTTTTTCGCAGAAAGTTGACGGATATCATTGTCGCGGTGGAAAGCCGTCTAGTTGTAACAGTTTGATACGAAACTCGCTGACCAAACGAAAAAAAGGAAGAGTAGCTAAGCACAGACTCCACTTTTAGTACAATACTATATTTTGAGCAAAGTATCTTTTAATAATAAGTAGACCTTAAAGGCCTTGAAAGGCAGTTATTTTGCAACGCTTAGCGACCACAAATGTGGGAGAAGCCTATGGCTCATTAAATACAACTTCACGTCTGGTGGTTAATCACTCAACATTTTGGATCAAATGTGGCATCTTTTGAAGGGCCAGTTCAAATGGGAAAACCGTAGATTGCTCTTGGTTGAAAAGCCCCGCCTTACTTTGAACCGGCTGGGGCTTGAACCGGTGACCTCCCTGTAGCTAAGCTTCGTCGCTTCAAATGACACCGCTCTTATCCACTCGGCCACAGCATAGCCTCACACTTTTCATGTCAAACGTGCTGTGTTAGTTAGATGGGGTTTTACGACACACCAACACGAATGTGTTATATAGTGTCAACTAGATAAAAAGGTAAAGTTCAAGTTTGGTTTCATATACAGCTCAAATACGGTGCAAGTCCTTCCCTTTAAACGCCTCTTACGACAGGCGAGAAATACCGTGGGCATATTCTACAACCCCCAGCCCACAGGGTGGGTTAAAATTGCTGTGAAACACGGTCCAACCAACTGAAGTATGCGGCATTGTGACATTAACAAAATGAATAAAAAATGTGACACAAAATGTTAACATCAGTTTTGATGATCAGGATATCCTGCAGAAAACTGTGTACGAAGAAAAAGAAGGGTGCTTGGTATCAGGCTTCGGACAGATCTCAAAATATGTTTCAAAAAGTTTTACGAGCCTGGTAATGTCCCTGGATGTGAGACAGCTATTCCTGAAATGTGTATGTAAAGATAGTAACGTAAATAGAACAGAATATTAAAAAATATTGTCCAGTTATGAAATTTTGCCAATATACGTCTTAACTTCCCCCAGTAAAAAGACAAACTTTTACATTGCACACCCCTTAGCACTAAACCAAGCCTTAGCAGGAACACCATATAACAACCTGCTGGTACGTGTTACAAGAATAACCTGTATGGATCATCTATAGGCCTATCTTTAGCTGTAGGCATGTTTTTTGAGGGGTAAATTTAATTCTTTTAATTGCCTTAAATCGTTTCCTACATCATTTGATCAGGAGGGCTAACGCCTTCTTCCCATACCATGCGACAGTACCTTTACACTACAACTTAAGGAGACACTAAATCGAAGGGATATCTACATTAGATCTTAAGCCTAATTTGGTGTTCTTTGTGAATACAATCATATTCACGTCTACTATTAATCCCAGTGCAGACATAGTAAAACCCACAGAGACTTAAACTCTTCACGCAGCGGATGGGGCAGTACAAAATAAATGACCAATTAATTAAGTATATGACTAAAAGCCTTGGTTTAAGGGTAACAAAAATATCACAAGCCCATAGATGTGATAAACTAACCGTCCTGTAATGGAATAACAGGTTTTTAATGATATTTGTTTGAAGGACAACGACTTGGAACCAGTTGACTTTGTTGACCATCCAGGTATAATTTAATTTTCACAAAGTTCAAACTTCTAGATTTACCAGATTTTGTGACCACTCACGAACTGTTTGCTCCACTATGTTACAGAATGCAGAGTATTAGACTACCGGTTTTTGTGACAACTTAAAAGGATTTTCCCAGCTTAGTAAGACTTAATCATTTGAAATTTAAGTGTATGATTCAGTAAAATCTCACCTCCTGCAACTTCCCCTGCAGCATTTGCAAGCAAAATGAGCATCAGCAAAGAAGCTGTACAATAGGACTTGACGAATATGCGGCAGGCTTCAATCATGTTGCAAACGATTGTAATAGTTGCTTCAAATTATCACCATAAAATACTACCACTGGAATTTTTTTATTCCTTTTATGAGCTATAAAAGTGATGACTACGTTCCTTTCGTTCAACAGATTTTCCCCTCGCGATCGGTTAATATGTCGAGTATCAAGGTCAGTAAAATAGTTTCAATCCTATCTGCTCAAAATTGTAATGCCATGAACCTGCAAACATCCTAACATATCTGAAACATCCTCATAATGTACAGAATTCAAAAGGTATATTAAAGAGAGAATTTAATATCATGCAAACAAGTTTTCGTCAATTATGGTCGACTTTGACACAAGACTCAGAATTCACCATATGGAATTCTTTAGAAAACACATTACCTATGAAACGACATCCGCAATTGGAAAGGGGAAAGATCGACTTACATGTTTTTCATAATATGACCTATTACGCGAAAATTAAGCTACACATCGATATCCGAGAAGAAATCTAAAACCGTAATATCATCTATTTTAATGATGACACAGAGGAACTGTTTATCTACAAGTTTTTGGTTGTGGGAGTCTAATTTATCTGGTTTGAGTCTATTTTTTATGGTTCAAGGATTGAGGGAGGAAAAGAAAAGGTAGGTGAAGGATCTCAAAGGTTGTACATAAATAACATGACTATAACTTGTGTATCGACTCATTTGTGTGCAAGTTTAGGGCTTACCGTTTTTGGACTGACAACCAAATGGCAACTGTGTTCAACTTTTTCAACCACAGACATGCTAGACAAGATAAAAAATGATCATTTTGCGTTCCTTAAAGCATGTCCTTCTACAATAATCTGTTAGGGAGTCGAAGGTCAAGTTAACTCTTCCAACGATTTGATCTGAATCCTTACAAGATTCGCATGCCAAACGAAGTGTCAATAATGAAATTTCTTCGGCTCGACTTTTGAAACCTACTAGAAGAGACAATCTTGTGTTCACAAAACGTTGTTTGATGGAACTTAATTCCCGTTCCAATTTAAGTCGATTTTATTCCAAGTTGTCCAAGTTAGTGCCTCTTATTTTTTCCTTCCCCTCATAGATATTTTGAATGGACAAAACTCCACGTTTTTGTTGGGCTGAAATCAGCACAGTTCTTGGACTGGGGCACCATATCTTAGCACAGTGTGCAAGATGAACACGCAGGATGTTTATGTGTGTTTGCAATGTTTCCTCTTAGGGATGACCAATTTTGGAGAAAACTGCCCTGATAACAGGATAAAAACTGCATAAATATTTTTGTCGTTCGCTGAGGGACATGAGAAGACGAATGACAATGAAAATAAACCTCAGTGTCTTACATGAAGTATAAAAATGAATGGGGATATATGACTTGAGACTTCATGTAGTGAAAAATGAAATGGAAGTACCAAAACTTTGAGGGCTAAACATGTTACAGAATTCCTGATTGCGTGTAGTTCGTTCTGTTGGTCATCCCACTAATTGAGTTGTCCATGCGTAATAAACTCTTTCCTCGTCCACAGTAGGGCTGTACACGAGGAAGTGCTTGTCTGAAAACACATCAAAATATACCGGGGCTTTGGCTTAGATCCATTTTCATCGTGCTAAATAGATCTCACATAATCCTTGTCTCTCACACTTTCGCATAATTTAGACAAGTTCCTACTTTCAGGTTATCACGAGAATTCGCCTGTTAATTCGGCAAGCACCTAACTTGTGTTTCAAATTGGTGATACTTGACAATTTTTCTGAAGTATGTTTTGTTAGTTTAGATGTCGTTCATGTTAGCCTAATTACAGGAACTCTTTGCGAATATTGTTAACGTTATTTGGTGTACATGTCCTTTAATGACCCCCTTTTCTCTGGATTTTAGCCAGACCAAATAACAATGGTATCCTTCCTGGTAACCAGCTATCAAATGTAACTCGTCGCTTGAAAACATAGGCTTAGGAGGTGGGGGTACTGGGGGCTGCAGCCCCCCAACCAAATATTTTTTTTGAAAATCCGTGCAGTATGATGAGAATTTTTTCGTGCACCTACTGAAAGAAAAATAATGCAATGATGCAGCTAAAGGTAGGTAATCAATAGTTTAAAAAAAACTCCCTTGGTAATTATAATAAAGTTCTGATTTGGATTGCACAGCACCTATATATTAGGTATTAATTCACCAGTGTGTTTTTTAATGGTTAAACTTATATTATGATTATCAGTGGTGTATTTAGGCAGGTTATTGGGCCATCCCTCCCCCCCCCCCTCACCGGTGCCGATTTTTAGTACCTAAAACACGTACATTTTTTAACAAAAATTTTACTTCAAAGGTAGCATTTGTTGCACCAGATTGCATGTAAGGACACCTAATTTGTCAAACATTTTCAAAAGGGGAGGGGACACCCTTAGACCTCCCCAGGCCGGCGATCACACAACGTAAAGCATATCCCCAACCCATGAGAGAAATCCTGGCTGCGCCACTGATAATTATTATTATTATTATTGTTGTTGTTGTTGTTGTTATTATTATTATTATTACTGTAACGAATTCGCCTATATGATATGTACATTAACATGTTGACCGCGCGTCGGGCGAGCGGAAATTTCTGGTTATATTTTTCGGGCAAGTCGTTACAGGACCCCCCCCCCCCCCATCAACTTGGGCTCCTACGCCTATGCTTGAAAACACTGTATTACGCTCAAGTCGCATAGCTATCATGGTACGGAAGACTTTGCTTGGAAATAGTTTTTAGCTAGAAGAATATACTTCAGAAAGTGACTAAAAAATTTTCCTCTCTACATGTTACGGAAAGGATGCGTTAAATTTTTACAGACGATTGTCACATACATTTTGACATAAAGAATGTGTTCCTCTTTCAGTAGCGCATAGATTGTTGGACATTTCAACTCTGTCACCTTCTTGGGCATCTTTTATTCAACCAATATTCAGTGGACAAAATACATTAAAGCAGAGATTATACTGTCATATGGTTTTCACGGAACAACCTCTGAGTTATTGTCGTATCGTGTTATAATTTTGGCTAGGTTCACTTGGCTGTCACCTATCGTCCACGACAGGTAACAAGGGCCCGATTCACACCAGCCAATTTCACTGAAAAAAAAACTTAAAATGAATCTTAAATTCATTGTGTTGTGTATCGGGCTTATTGTGGATTTTTAAATGTTATTTACAAATGATTTCGCCATCAACCAAACCTTCCATTTAAATTATGAGAGCTCTGAAGTCTCAATTAGGAGGTGCTGAGCGATTTCACTCCATGGTTCCCAAAATTATCACCTGGTTTTGTTTTCTAAATATATAATCAGTCGACTCCTTGTTTTTATACAAAGTGCATCTTCCAGATTATTAAATTTAACACCAAGGCTCGTCTTTTAGTGAAGACCTGCCTTGAAGTTCCCGAAATGTGAGTCTAAATAAGCTTAAGTTATTTATTCAAGTTCTTTGTGTTGTATCGTCGTGAGTTGGGTATCTCAAGATGTAACACCTGGGCAAGACGCTTAAGAATAACTATCAATGTTTTAATATATCATACAACAGCAGAAAAACTTCTTCCTAAAATGACACTAGCTTCTGCCGGTACATTTCTTGGTTGTTAGCTACACACTTGTAAGTCTCTTGGTGTTCGAACCCAGTATCCGTGATAAAAATTCCATTTCCATCGGCTAAGATACGTTACGAGAGACACTTACCAAAACGTGATTGATGGAATCAATACATGGACAAGCTTTGCATTTACCAACTGGTCATCGTTATTTAGGTAACATTCACGGGAGCCAATTCTTTGTCATTTGGTGACGTCATTCAGGGATAATCCACTAAGCTATATAACTGAAGGACGCACGTCAGTGCAGAATATGACTCAAAATTGAAGACGAGTTGGGGGTCACATGATTTATGTTAGCTTACTCAAGACGATTCCCCTGTCACAGAAGCCGTAATTCTCAACGTTTATATGTTGTCTGACTCCGTGAAGCTTCAAAACATTTTTGTGGTATGATCCTTCCTAGCATATAGTTCAATGGGATCATCATTTAAAAGCAAGGGATAATTCATCCAAAGTTGAATCACGACTTTTATGGGTTGTCCAGCCAAACACTCATGGTCGATACCACCGTCAACTTCAATAGCACAGTATGTCCTCAACCGGAGCCGACGCTTGGTTGCTTGTTTTGAATGGGGGAATATCCATCTGCAGTTGGAGAAACAGTTACCCCACTTTATAGAGAGAGGAAAGAGACATAAGCATGCTTTTTCGTCTTCTTTTTTTAAGATTTAAGGTAATGTCCAATTTGGCTGGTCATTTGTTTGCTATTGTAACAACCGAGCCTGTCTTATCCTCCCATCGTGACGGTTTTTGCATGCGTTGCCATTTAAAATTTGACAAGGATAAAATGGATCTATGGACATGCACATCTTTGTGCCTGTATGATACAATGGCAATCATTATAAGCATATTGATAAAAGTTCAAAAATGGAGAAAAGACAATGACGCATTGTGTTTATACATCCTCCCTATCTATTGTCCATCTCTCTTCTGAATTGGCCTGTCGGGGAAATCTGATTTAGCGTTCGAGAATAGGTAAAATTGTTTTCACCCTATGTCTCTTAGCGAAGACAAATTTAAACCTACAGAAGAAACTTTTTTACATCAGTTCCACCACGATGTACTTATTGTCTCTTCCTTGGAAAGATGTTTTCAAACCTCATGTTGGTTTGTTTTACTAGGGTACTGTCTTGTTACAAACTCCATCGTCCAAGGCCATTTCATCTCTGCACTAGTATTCTTTTCCACTCAGGTTACAAAAATAAGATAGGGGTGCCTAAATTTTATCGAAGTCTTATTCCCTTGCATCCTCGTCTATGGTTACACAAAAATAAAGGTTGCAAAATTAAGGCAACTTTATGTTGAATTTTAATGATTAATAGCAACACACAGATACACAAATGCACTTTTCTGGAATACTTCTTTGTGTAAAATTAACAGTCTCTTTGGTCTTTACACTTGAACTGTATTTTATATTATTGCAAGGGTGATAAATGTACAGTTCCATTCATTTTATAATGACAATGGAAACTAGAATAGCTAGTAATTTCAGCCAGATTAATACCTCATAACATAATATCCGGTGGATGCTAAGGTGGAATTACTAATCAGACGATTCTTCACCTGCCGTTTATCAAATAACGAGTCGCCTCTGATTACTTTTATTGGCATGAAAATATCGAATTATCGTGAAAAAAGATTCAGTCTTGACATTCCATCGGTGGTTTTAAAAACGACAAACTGATGAAAGATATTGATCCAGTGTTTATCCTCATGTACAGATAACGTCACAAAGATTTTTAGGTGTCATGGGGCAGTAAATAAAGAATGGGAACGTCTGGTCATTTCGCTAAGAATTCGTCTGGTGATATAAAAAACTAGTTTTGTTTTTCTTAAATTGGATTTTGGAATATATTGGTTTCGAGTACATACTGTGGAATGGCTGAATTGGGAATAAAGACATTAAGATCAACGGTTTTTCACATGCAGTTCTAGGTATCGAGACTGCCTCCAGCTACGTGATCAATGAGCATGAAGTGCTTGATATTTCTTTATTTTTTAAACTCCTTTAAACTAACATTTATTTTTGTAGATCACAAAAAATATTTCGGAATAAGTCAATGTTTTAATGGTTAATAGATTTAAACTCGTGACATCTAGACATGTCATTATGATGTGTTTGTGTCGAATATGAGAAAGTATGTGTGGAGAATGATAAATCACTATATTTTAAAATTTCTCGACCATAACTTTTTTAGCTAAAATTCTCAAAAATTTACTAAAAATGTGCTTGCAAAAAAGTAGGTTTTGAAATTGCCATTGAGATTTCAGAGAGATTAGGCGGCCTACGTAAGCCAATCGTTGATAAATATTTAATACCTTATAGGACAAATGACACGTTCTTATTTATTGTTTCTCAAATCAACTACCCAGATATAAATTGCAAGGTTGCTTTCATTTTATGCCAGTTTCTGTGAGAAGGAAAACTTTTTTTTTACCTGAGAAGGAAAAATTTTCAAGATTTTTTTCTTGAAAATGTAGTAACCGGAAAAGACGGTTCCCACCTCACTCTCGGAACCACCCCTTTTCTTAAACACATATTTACATTCGATATTCACAATGTTTCGCCTGTCTGAACTACTTTTATAAGCATTACAGATATAGATGTGGCGATATAGAAGGAATATCCCAGTGACAAATATAAAAGCTGAAGGGGAACCCTTCTCTCTCGAACCTTTCCAGTTACGTGTTGCGTTTGAAGGTTACGACTTTCCAGACATATTCATTTCACCACAGTGCATTGAATGTTGGAAAGTCTGTAATATTATATCAGCGGAATTATTGAACAAGGTTTTTTCATTTCCTTTATAGTCTTCATGCATGTAAAATTTAGACAACCTTTTAGAGTTAAAACCTTTAATCTCTAAAAGCTGGAAGCTTAATTTACGATGTACGCTATTCATTATTTTCGCTTGTGATTAGTTTCAAGGTTAAGCAGAAACCTCCGTTTTGAGTACCGAACAAGGCATCTTTGAAATAATCTGCAGGTTTTACATAGCATTTTCTACTTTGCAACTCTAAAGCAAAAGGAAATTTTAACAAGAATAAGTTGTTTTTAAACACAAACACCGTGAACGCAAGATATCATGTGAGGTTTCAAAAAGGTAGACTATTGAACATTAAGTTTTGGGATTTAATATTTTCTTTAATTGTCACTTATTCCTGTTATCTGAATTTCGATCGATTGTCTATGCCTTAAAATAATGAACAAACAAGGACTAAATATTAATGTGAACCTAAGTAGAATGAAATTTCAAACGCCCCCACCACCACCACTTCTACTACCACCACCAACAACGACATCAAGAACAACATTAACAACAGCAACAATAACACCACCACCAACATCATCAGCAGCAACAACAACAAGAACAACATCAACAGCACCAACCATCAACAACAACAAGACGACGACGACAGCAACAATTACTATAACAACACAATTAAACAATCGTATTGTTCCTTCAAGTAAACATACGGTTTACAAATGTCTGTCTCATCTAAGAGACCTTTATGTTGTAGTACATTGTTTCCTCTGCTTTAAGTAAAGTCAGTAAAGATGTGTTTCACCCTAGTAATGGTGTTGAAGAGCCGTGGTAGTTCTAAGAACTACATAAATTACTCAATTGGAATGAAATCAAAGTGTGTAATCTTAGTTAAAACTTGTTTTTCGAATATCTTTGATATGCCCAAATGATGCACTTCTCCAGAACATCATTTGATATGCCCATGTGATGTACTAGAGAAGTAGGCTTTAAGTACAATTCTTTCTAGAAATGTCGGTTTAAAGGTATAGTTCTCAGTTGCAGATTACGTGCCACAAACTTAAAGAGAAGAAAGTTTGAAACCCCCAAATGTCAAGTTCCCTCATGTCTTGTTTGCTGTCGTCATATCGGCATTTTCATCATTCACAGGAGATAGCCGTATACCGCTTGCTAATGTGGCAAGTTTATCATAATGTCACAAGTTCACTTTCTTTTACCAAAATGTCTTAAAATAATTTTTTTCTTATTTTGAAGGTCCTGCTATCATTCCATTCTGAACTTGACTTTAGAACTGTACAGATTGAATTCAAGTTTTTTTTTAATTTGCTTCTGACTAAACAGTCTATCCATGTATGGAACGAAACAAATGCGAACAAAAATACAAAAAAGACGAAAGACATCCCAAAAACTAAGATGGCCTATTAGAAGTAAAACTTACTTGCTACAAGTCAGTAGGTTCGAAAAATGGCAGCTACCTAAAAATCAATTGCAATGTTAGTATTTCGGCGAATGAAAAGGTATATAGAGTCGGTTTTTACATTCGATTTGTAATTTTTTACCGTGACTCCTTTCCTTGAAAACAACTCAAATCGACTGTGGCACTTCACATTCAATTGATGGAGCTGTTTCATTTCTCAATACTGCAAGTATGCCAACTATGCTACAACTTGTCAAATATATACGGACGTTAATCGAGACTGGACTGAATTGGAAAAAAGTGGATGAAAAATGCATTAGATATAGTGGTTGGTAAATATTGACCTTCATCTTTCTTTTTTCTCGAGATCAGAAAAAGTGCCGTACAAACAGTTGAAATTTCTTATCACACAGTTATCAAACTCTACTGTGAATAGAGGATATTGTTGAGCGAGATCGACAAAACTTGTAAATGGTTTCATAGTGCTTTGCCTTCTACGAATTTTTTTTAAGGTTTTTAGGAAAGATTTGAAAAGAATACCGCTTTATGACAATGCATTTGAATATAGTTGATAATTTCCTCACTGTCGTACAGAAGAAATGCACTTTAACGTTATACAGACATACCTGTCTATTGGTATTCTATCCTACCCGTCTGCGCATTACTCTGAGCTGTGCTAGGGGTTGTAAGCTATTGTCCTCCTAGAAAATGCAGACATTCGGATTTACAGTCAGTCCTAACTGAAAGTGAAAATTTTAATTCCACACGTAAAACTGGGCATTTAAAGGAAACCAAACTTTGCTGAGATAAAACGTTGCATGAACTTACAACAAAGTTCGTAAATCGACCACCCAATCGACCCTCACATTCAAACTTAGGTCAGAGGCCGCGACGGTAATAGTAAAAAGTAATAGTTAAAAGTTTGAAAATATATTGGGAAGACCGAAGACCCTATAGAGAATGTGCGCCTCGGACTAATCAGGTTTGAGCTCCACGCGCATGACGGAAGTGTCCGACCGGTTGGTTAAACTGGGACATACCTGATGTGCTTGATGGGACAATGCATCACACAATCAACTATATGGTAACCATTTTTGTGCCATGTGGTTTTAGATGAAAAGTGCTCGAATGGTAAATTTAATTGGGTACTGGCATGGAAATGGTTAATAATTACTGCTAAAGCTAAGGATAGGTTATAGCTTGATATCTTTTTCTTGTGAACATTTCCACCATTTTGATTATATGCCTTAGTCAACTTCAAATGGATTCTTATAAAACTTGTAATTGAGAAGCAACATACCTTACTCGGAAAGGCTACCACCCCTCAGACACCCATACGCTTATAACTAGACGCACCTTATACTAGGTAATGAAATTGCTCAAAAGACACAGTTCTCTTTGTGCCTTTCATTTGTATCTCATTCACCGCTGGACGCTGGACACAATTGATAATAATAAGAAAACAAACAAACAAAAAAAAAAAAAACCTTGAGATTGGTCCGAGAAGAGGTCCGTTACCATCTTTCATTGCCTTGTGGACAAACCTTGCCTGAGTCGGTTGTTTACTGTACAACTTTGTTAGACTAGTATGTAAATGTCTGAGTTTAAAATTTCCTGATTATTTGGTTCAAATAATTGTTTCTAGTTTCACTTATTTCTTTTTGGGCCAACATACTGAAAGCTGGGCCGTGATTACAAAGTCTTGGCTCTTTTTAGATTTGCTAGATTGTGGTCTAGATTATGGGTCTAGAGCTGAGAGTCTCACTTTTATACCAAATAATAGCCTGCTTTTAGTAACTGAAACCCGTATGTCTACTCTAATCAGGCGCCCTTCAAATAATTTTGGAGTCCTATAATCGTTGGCGGATACTGTTCTACAAGTTGCGAGCCTCAAACAGCATGTAAGCTGTTTCTGTAGAATCATAGAAGTGTAAGATACGGGTTACTGGCAAATGGCAATCTAGAAAAGTACCAAACACAAACAAAAAAACCTTAATTGTTATGCCGTAAAGCTTTATGCATTGCTCCCAGTCCCCATCCTGCGATTTCAGATTTCATGTATCCATGAAAGCAGTCGATTCAGCCATGGAAGTATTTACACTGACTTCCAGGATTCAACCAAGACAATTTTAATAGTGATTGCTGTTAAATGCGACTTTTAGACATCTGGCGATCACATTTTTGGCTTTCTGTTACAAAATATAAGAAGTGCAAGAAGAATGATGTGCCTGAATAAGGGCCGGGCCTAGAGCATCCCTTATCCACGCTGTGCTTGGACATACTCAACGAAAGAAAGAGATGAAATTTGTAATTTTCAGAAATATACTTACAAAAACATGTCCATGGCGAAATGAACACAAGACTACGAAACTTGGAAAGGTTCTATTACTATGAAAGTTCATCTGTGTTACTATTACAAATACAGAAATATTTAAACTCTTGATCTCAACACAAAATTTGACGTACCTGAAATTTTCGGTCGAGTCCTTCGACCTTCGTCAGCAAAGTGACTCAGAACTGGGATAATCTTAGATGGATGCCATTAATATCCGGATCAATCATCCATCACTCAATAGAGATGGGGCGCTACAAGTTACCAAGATTCTACGACCCATTATTGGAGTCACGTGTTCGAAAGTTCACGTGTTCCAGTTCTGAGCCACTCTGCTGACGAAGGTCGAAGGACTCGCTCGAAAATTTCAGGTAAGTTAAATTTTGTGTTGAGATCAAGAGTTTAAACATTTTTGTATATGGTAAGGTTCATTTATATCCATCTTTGGTTTGAAGAAAACATCGGATTATCAGGCCAAACAAGAGCACCGAAGGTGAGTCTAGAGTAGGGGACACAGCGTCCCACATGGAATATTTGCAAACGAGAAACCCTATGTGTTATTTTCCGGGATCTGAAAGTCATTAAAAAAATAATCGGGACAATGAAATTTTAATCATTTTTGTCAGTTTTAAATACAAAGTAAAAGGTTAAATGCAGTTTGATAAAGAAAAATTAAGTAGACAAATTTCCGGTCCAGTAATAGCTAACACTTTTTGTTTTCATGGAATAATTAAAAACGACTATGAAAATTTAGTAATACTTCGCAGCAAGTTCATAAAAAACTTTTTCAAGCTTCTTTGAGGATCGTACATCATCTTGTACCAAATTGTGCAAGAAATTTCTACGCAGTTAAAACAAGTCTTCTGCCCTGTACATGTGATTAAATTTACAATTTTGATGCCATTTCCAAGGTTACATGTACCACTTAATCTTTGTCCAACTATGCCGAGGATTTGCTCCCGTAAACGAATATTTTCGGTGCTAGATATGTCAGCTCTGTTAGCATGTTTACAACAAGCTGATGGATGCATGCAACACTGATTGTTACTTCTCTCTCATGAGATAATTTTCAAGGTACAGTTCAGTTTATTTCAGTAAAAATGAGCTACAGAGCTGTCATAAAAATCAATATTGCGATGATAATTAATACTGATATCTATAAGAGAATAGACAAGTTACTCAAGAGGCTAAAAGAGCTTAGGGGGTACCATATTTACTTAGGGGGGCGAGACATACTTTAATTCACTAAGGCAATGACAGTGGTGAGTTTTCTCGGAAGGTAGCAAAAAATTTTTTGCAGAGGGCGCTGCCCCATGCTCACCTCTTGGCAACAGGCTTGTGTCTCACTTAATCTTATGCCTATAAACAACATAATAATATACAAAGTATAACTAAGAAACAATTTTTAGGTTATTTTACCTTTGAAAGCTGATCTTTGGTCTTAGATGTCATCGATTACGTATGTCCAAGTTCTTAAAGTACCTAACTACCAAGTCAGAACTTGATCAAAAAACGGTTTTAGAGGTGTTTGCGCCACACTTCTTGTAGTAGGCAAAATTCACCTTCTACGAATATTTGAACTTTGATTTCGAACCTTGGCACCACAAACACTATATTAAAATATTTTATTTTTATTCAACACTGCATATTATGTGGTGTAATGATTTTTTTCTCATACCAGTTTCTAGCTTATTTCACCTCTGGCCTATGACGTGAAGCTTGAAGGCATTAATGACGCCTGTAAAAGTTGTTATGGTCAGTAACAATGCCTTAAAGTTTGACGTTGGTGGGATCTATGGTTTATGAATTCGACACAAACGTTTTATTCTCCATCTTACTCAGTTATTCATAAAGTTCAGATACTATATAAGGCACTAAGAGACTCAGGCACTTACACACAGATCAAGGTGAAGTACAATCTCGCGTTTACCTCTACACAATATGTAAAGAGACCGTGACAAGAGATTTCTCACCAACAATAACATTTTGGGGAAATTTGCCTGCAACGATCCCTTGAAACAAAAATTTCCTACAAAATAATGACAGAGATCATAGCGGACAGTTTATTTTGGATTAACTGTTGTGATTTTTACAACGAGCAAGCGAAACATTCAAATAAATGACGTCAAAGGCAACAAACCTGTTGTGTCTCCATATGTTGACATGACATTTGTACTTGCTTCTGGAAGATGTGTCGACGTATCGCCTGGAATGGTCCCGGTGGACACTGACTGTTGTATTGTTATCGTCTTCCTAAAGTCTATGTTACGTGCATACAAGAGAAAAAAGGGTTAAAAGGGATTTCTACTGAATTTTTCTCCTTTAGTTCTTCTCAGTCAGTCAGTCAGTCAGTCAGTCAGTCAGTCAGTCAGTCAGCCAGTCAGTCAGTCAGTCAGTCATCCAGTGAGTCAGTTAGTTACTCAGTCAGTCAGTCAGTCAGTCAGTTAATCAATTGAACGATCGATCAGAGTGAAAAAAACTTGCAGAGTTATTTTATCTTTTACCTCTCATCTTTAAGCTAACACGCGATCGATAACCCATACCCAAGTTATAATAAATACCTAACAACCAATTCAAACATTCATCAGACTAAGTACCTAAGAGAAGTTTGCGTCACACCTCTTGCACTATTTACGCAAAGTCCAATTTGACCGATATGTGGCAACCAAAGAAAGAACACCATATCAAATTTTTTTTATTATCCTACGCTGCATATCATGTGTTTTAAATGATATCTTTTATCATACTGAGAGGGAGATAATGATAAAGTCACTGTGTAGCTTATTTGACTTTTCACTTCTGACCTTTGGGTTATTAAGTCATTAAAAACGTATGTACTAGTTGTTATGGTCATGGTACAATGCCTTAATGTTTGACGTTGATCGGATGGATATACCAGTAATTCGCAACTCGCAGCAAACTTTTTCCTCTCCATCCTGCTCAGGTGTTCAGACGCTCAGATGCTAAGACAGTACTATACTCAGGCACTTACACACAGATCATGGTGAAGCACAACATCTCGTTTACCTATACACTATGTGTAAAGAGACGGTGACAAGAGATTTGTCGATAACAATAACATTTTTGGAAAATTTGCCTGAAACATTTCCTCAAAATGGAAACATTTCGAACAAAGTAATAACAGGAAACATAGCGAACACTTAATTTTAAATAAATTTTCTGTTTTCCTACACCTAAAACATTCCTTAAGAGAAAACACACCCATCAAGGGAAATATTCAAATAAACGACGTAAAAGGCAGCAACCTGTTGTGTCTTCATGTGTTGATATGGCATTTGTACTTGCTTCTCGAAGATATGTTGATGTATCGCCTAGAAAGGTCCCGGCGGACACTGAATTTTGCATTGTTATCGTCTGTTCTCTTTTTTCTTGTAAATAAAAGAAACAAAATAAGGTGTTCACTCTTATCTCTATGTTACGTGCCCACAAGAGATACAAAATGTTGAAAGGGATTTCTATTGAATTTTTCTCCTTTAGCACTTCTCAGTCAGTCAGACAGACAGTCAGACAGACAGACGGATAGACAGACAGACAGACAGAAAGACAGACAGACAGAAAGACAGACAGACAGACAGACAGACAGACAGATAGTCAGTCAGTCAATCAATCAATCGATCATAGCAAAGAACCAATTTTTAAATAGGGTTATTTTACCTTTGACCCCTGATCTTTGATAGAAGACGTCATCTATTACTCAGGCCCAAGTTCTTACAGATACCTAACTACTAAGTCTGAAATCGATCAGACAATTAGCTTGAGGGGAAATTACGTCACACTTCTTTTACTATTTAAGCCAAATTCAACTTGACCTTTATTTGAACTTCGATCCTTGGCAACCGAAACGCTATATTAAAACATTTTTCCCTATCCTCTGCTATACTCATGTGGTTTAATGACTTTTTTTTATCATATGATAAGAATAATGTCAAACCAGTTTTTAGTTTTATTGACCTTTAACCTTTGGCGTTTGATGTATGAAGTCATTAATGTAGATATTGGTATGGTTAGGTACCATCCCTTCAAGTTTGACGTTGGTCGGATCTACTGTTTGGGAGCTCGCAACAAACGTTTTCCTCTTCATCCTACTCAGATATTCAGAATCTCATATACCAAGACACCAAGAGACTAGGGTACTTGCAAGAGCTCAAAGTGAAGCTCAGCATATCGTTAACTAGTAAAATATATGTAAAGAGATCTTATAACAAGGCATCTCTCGCTAACAATAATTTTTTGGGCAATTTGCCCGCAACAATTTCACAAAACGAAGAAAAAAATCATTCACATCAATATAAGAAAACACAGCAGAAGGTTATTATTGTAAACACAATTGTGTCTTTCTACACCTAAAACATCCCTTTATAGGACGAGACATCCTGATAACTGCCGTAAAAGGCAACAAACCTGTTGATTTTCGATGTGTTGACATGGCATTTGTAGTTGCTTCTCCAAGATGTGTCAATGCAGGGAGTTGCCTGGTCGATGTATCGCCTGGAGTTGTTCCTATGGGCAAAAACTGTACTATTGCTGTCGTCTGTTCTATTATTGATTGTGAACAAAGGAAGCAGAATGTAAGGTGTTTACTCTAACCTTTATGTTACGTGCATACAAGAGAAGCAAAATGTTAAAAGAAATTTCTATTGATAGTACCTCTCAGTTAGTCAGTCAGAAAGACAGCCAGTCAGTCAGTCAGTCAATCGATCAATCAATCCATCAATCATTGCAAAGAACCAGTTTTAAGTATAATTTTAATAACTTTGAAGCCTGATGTTTCAGCGAAGACATCATCGATTGCGCATGCACAAGTTCTCATACATATCTAACTACAAAGTCTGAATTCGATGAGACTAACGGCCAAGAGAAGTTTGCGTCAAACTATTTATACTGTTTAGGCCAGATTCAACTGAAGCCATATTTGAACTTTGACTTCGATCCTTGGCAACCAAATGCACTACGTTAAAATGTGTTTTCTTATCCTGCGTTGCATACATGTGTTTTAATGACTTTTTGTTATCATATGATAGGGAAATAATGTCAAACCCAGTTTTAGCTTACATGACCTTTGACATTTGAGGTATGAAGTTATTAATGACGAATACACAAGTTGTTCTGGTCAGGCTCCTACCCTTTAAGTTTGACGTTTATTGTATTTGGAAGTAAAGCCATGTTAGCAAAATGCCACATGGATGAAGTTGCATTCGATGAATCTTCAGTGCATCGATCCGATATCATTAAATTACTAGGAGTTCAACTCGATCAACACCTCACCCTTAAAAATCATATCTCCTCCAAAGCTCGGGTCGCTGCTCATGGGATGCACAATCTCAGGAAACTACGTAAATATCTAGATCTGTCTTCTGCCCTTAAAATAGCAAACAGCCTTATATTTTCCCATATGGATTATGCAAATTCACTTTTTGTTAACTTACCTAAGTCATCGTTATGGCCTTTACAGCGTATACAGAATCAAACCGCAAAAATCATTTTAGGGAGATCAAAGTTTTCTAGCTCCACAGATGCTCTCAAACAACTTCACATTCTTCCCATACATGTTCGTGCCGAGTTCAAACTTTTAGTTCTCGTTTTCAAATGTCTCCATAACCTAGCACCCGATTATCTGTCGAATTTAATTCAGCGACGTAAATCCCATTATTCTACACGTTCCTCTAGTGGCTATCTACTTCACGTCCCCTTCACGAAAGCTTCAACTTTTCGTGACAGATCTTTTAGTGTCGCGGGTCCAAAATTATGGAACAGCCTCCCAGAGAATGTGAGGGATTGTCCATCAATCGACTCCTTCAAATCGAAACTTAAAACGCACCTGTTTACTAGAACTTTCAATTGACTGAACTTTCATTTGCTAGGTCGTGGTTTTGTTAATTTCGTTTTTCTTCTTCTTTCTTTTGTTCTGGTTGTGAAGCGCCAGTGAATGCTTTAGTAGTACTGAGCGCTTTATTAAATTCAATTAAACTTAAACTTAAACGTTGATCAGATTTACGGTTTAGGTGCTCGAAACAAACGCTTTCCTCTCCATCCTAGTCAGATATTCAGAATCTCATATACTAACACATCAATAGACTCGGGCACTCACAAAGGGCTCAAAGTGACGTTTACGTGTACACTATATGTGCAGTGAAAAGACATCACTATTTTGTTGTTGTTCTTTAAATGGTACAGTCCGATGATAAGAGTGGACTGGCCTTATTGTTTACATTGTTTGCTGTCCTTTCTTTGTACAGTGTAACAGGTGTGCAGTCGTTGCTGTTTCTTCGTGGCAGTTGGATCCTAGTCTACTTAGTAGTATTGTCACCTCGTATCAGTTCTGTACATTGTATACTGAGGCTCTTGCGTCAAGTTTCTTTATTTCTTATCTATCTGCGTGTCGTACTGACAGTGCCGTGTATTACAGTACTTGAGTTATTGTTGGTTGTTGGCCATATGGAATATCCTGTCGCTGGTCTGGCCCTGCCCGTTTGTTTAGCACATAAAAAGCACTACAGTACTTGAGTTATTTCATCGTGGACTTATAGTCCTATTGCATACTTTCATATGCGTGTATCTGCGTGAATCCAAAGAGGTAAATATTGTTTTCTGTATTTGTAATTTGCCATGAAATGTGTAGTCCAAATAATGCAATTTAATCATGCAATTTTGACATGTGCTAAAATTATATTTTTGTATTCGTTTCTATTTGATAGTTTTCAGGGAACGGGACTCGAAGAATAATATATTGCCATCCCATCCAGTCGAGACTCTCAGACTCTTTATTTTGCGTTTGTGTCGGGTACACTTGTGAGCCGTCGGGTACTGCTACAGTGAAAACTCTTCTGAGGTCGAGGGCCCGTCGACGAAACTGGCTTTCCTAAAGGCCGACCAACACCCGTGCATGTTGCGTGTACTACTATTAATCTACTATAGCCCACACATCGACAGCCTACAGGCCTACTTCACCACTACACTATACCGATATATTCGCGTTCCATGTGGAGAACACCTCCACACCACCACATCAAATTCCAGTTCAGGTAAAAACTGTGAGCTGTAACGTTACTACAGTACTAGTTTGCTGTGTCTAAACTTTGTGTATCTGGGCTTGCCTTGCCTACTGTACCTACAGAATTCCCAACAGAAAGCCAAGCGTTCGTCTAAGAAGAATCTCCATCGAAGTCAGCTGAGCCTTTTTCGGTCAACAGAACTCACTGTATGTACCGTATTTTATATTTTGCAAGGGAACCAACCACGTATATTTTACCATACGTTCAATGTGTATGTAAATGTCCGAAATTAGCCTAGGTTTGCGAAGATCAATAATAGGCTTAACGTTTGCGGTACTTACTACGCACTTTACAGGGGCCGTACGTTGTGAGTTACCTACAGTACAGTAACACCAATAATTGGAAGCTGTGCTGTATGCACCTACATCGAAGTAATGAATACCCCATATGATTGTGACGAGCCCCCTGCTATAGATGAAGATGAGGGAAGGAAATGGTATTGAAAATGGTGGTCAAAAGAGTGATAGGACCTTGACTGAAAAGAGATTGCAGTGGCATCTAGATGTTAAAGAGCAAAATCTAGGGAAAATAATCAAAAATTGGCGTCGCCAAGCATCTAAAATCGAGTGCTTACTGGCCGATGGGGGTTGTGTTCTTGATATAATGACAGAAAGGGAAGGGCTAAGAAAATCATGACCCAATTGTCGGATGCATATTATGATTTAAATTAATTGGTCTCTAAAGCCGGTATGATTGGTTCCAAGTATGATATCGTTTGAGAGGGTTGAGGTTGGCCACAAAGTCTTGATCAAGAGAATATCTGATTATATGATTGTTGTATTTAAAGAGGATACCGAATCTCAAAAATCGTGTTTGTCAAACTATTTTAGTGAGACACTTTCCTGATGAGGGTTTTAAGTATACACAAGAGTGTGTGCAGACTGCAAACGCAAACAAACTGGTGTCCTTCACCTAGATAGTAAGGAATCTCACAAACCTGGTTTATCTTAAACTGGCCCGGTTGCAAATGTGGCTTCTGAAAATTCAGCTACCCAGGTAGACAACTTTGCAAAGGTTTTGGCTAAGAAAGAATCGTTGAATAGGCTTCCAGTACCAGAACCTGGTGTTTTTCAAAGTGACCCTGTAAAGTACCCGGCTTGGAATTCTGCTATAGATTTGCTACTCGAAAACAAGGGTGTCCCCTCTAATGAAAGGTTTCATTTCTTACGAAAATATATGTCTGGTCAACCAAGGGAAGCCATCGAGGGTTATTTTTTAATACCCACAAGTGATATCTATGTCGAAGCAAGAAGGTTACTGGATGAGCGGTATGGCAATCCCTTAATTATTGCAGATGCCTTTAGGTAGAAGCTAGATTCCTGGCCTAAAATTCAAAATGGAGACCCTTTTGCTCTCCGTAAGTTTGCTGAGATTTTGGGCCAATATGAATCTGCCATGCATGTTGCTCCTGTTGACTTGAGTTTCCTTGAAGATAGTTGCGAGTGCAGAAAGAACCTGACAAAACTGCCTAGTTGGTTAGTTGCACGATGGGAACGGGTGCTGGCAGATTGGGAGGAGCAAAAGATGGGGATTCCTAAGTTTAAAGCTCCCCCTCTAGCTACGCCACTGGCAGTCAGCGTTGTAGGTGTACAGACATTGGACATGCACTCAGGCTGTAATTGTATGAGTGGTTCTAGTAAAGAAACTAAGAGTTTATTGATACCCCCAGTTTACGTATCTCATCAGGAAACTCCAGAAAAGGAAGTGTTAATTTATGCCCACTTGGACAATCAGTCCTATACCACCTTTGTGACGGAAAACACATGTGAATCGTTGGGACTAGTAGGTATTAAAACAACTTTGAGCCTGTCTATATTGTCGACCCCAAATTAAATGATTGATAGCTATAGGATTAATGGTCTTATGGTTAGGGGTTATAATACCTCTAACAGAATTTCGTTACACACTACTTTCACACGGCATTTTATACCGGTAAATAGATCGCATATCCCACTCCGGAAACTGCAAGAAAGTGGGCAGCATTCAAGGACATAGAACAGAAACTTATGCCATTGACTCCCTGCGAAGTAGGATTATTAATAGGCTATAACTGTCCCAAGGCTCTTGTTTCCCGGAAGATTTTGTCTACAGAGAATAGAACGTTTGCCCAGTACACGGATCTTGGTTGGGGTATTGTAGGCACTTTTAACCAAGGAGGCATAGAGGTAAATGAACATGATGAGTTTAGATTTAGTCATTTCTTTGTGACTTCTCCGTTCTTGATTCGGAGCATGCTAAAACTAGCAGGCCAATTCAAATTTGTTTTCGATTAACAATTAAGGAAGCAAAATTGCTAACTTAATGGAAATTGGCTTCAATGGTAGGAAGCTAGGAGACGAATCTCTATCCCAAGAAGACGAAAGATTTATGTCTATTTTAAAAAGTGGAATTCGTCCAATGGAAGATGGTCGTTATATGCCTCCACTGCCTTTAAAAGCTCAAGCGAACTTGCCAAATAACAAACCTTTAGCCTTACATCGCTTAAACCAGCTGAAGACCCAGCATACGCTACTGATTATATTGTCTTTATGCAGAACAACATTTCAAAGGGGTTTGTTAAGAAAGTCCCATGTGAAGATTTAAATAAATTGGAAATTGTTAATTACATTCCTCATCATGGGGTCTACCATCGTACCATCCCCAAATACCAAACAAAATCCGGGTAGTATTTGACTGTAGCGCCAAATTTAAAGGAGCCTCACTCTACCAATATTCGTTAACTGGCCCAAATTTGATAAACAACCTAGTTGGAATTTCATGCAGATTCAGACAGGACAGTGTTGCATTCGCAGGAGACATCGAGGCAATGTTCCACCAATTTAAAGTTAAACCAGAGCAAAAGGATCTCCTTTGTCTCCTGTGGTGGGATGGTGGAGATTTTTCAGTAGCCCCTGCAGAGTACAAAATGACAGTGCACCTCTTTGGTGTTGTCTAATCTCCAGGCTGTGCAAACTATGCATTAAAACATTTTGCATCTAAGCATGAAGAATTGTTTGGTTCTGAAACTGTACAATTTGTGCATAGGAATTATAATGTGGATGATGGATTAAAATCTTTACCATCTGTAAAGGAGGCCCTTGATTCGATTGTCAGAAGTAAAACCATGCTGAAAACAGGGGG
This sequence comes from Holothuria leucospilota, assembly GCA_029531755.1. NCBI lineage: Eukaryota > Metazoa > Echinodermata > Holothuroidea > Aspidochirotida > Holothuriidae > Holothuria > Holothuria leucospilota. The sequence goes on along the minus strand of CM055965.1, from coordinate 35,663,943 downwards.
TGTTACATTTCACAAATTCATTTCAAATTCTAGATCACTGCTGGTATCACTTCCACAGGAGAATAGGGCAATCACCAGCAGCAGAGTTGGTCTTTGCCGTGATAATGGTCAGCAGCATTGAGAGGGCCTTGGGAGTGCAATGGTGCGTCCAGTCTGACACTTTTCAAATTAGGGTTTAGCTTAAGGATACACTCTTAACTAGACGTGGTATCTTGTCCACTGCAAGCTCTATTTATGATCCTTTAGGGCTTATAGCTCCAGTTGTGCTTCTTGGTAGTTAGGCAAATTTTGCAAAGTTTGTGCCATGGTCATGTAGGTTGGGATACACCTGTGCCAGAAGATGTAAGAGCTTGTGGGAGAAATGGATTAATTTTTATCATTGACAGTTGTTTCATATTTCAAAATGTTATAAGCCCCCCAATTCTGGCCCAGTTGTGTCTGCAGAATAACATCATTTTTCAAATGCCAGTACTCAGGACTATGGTCAGGTCAGTGCTAGGAAAGAGCTTGAATGTCCAGACTTGCGAGAGTACTTCTGGTCTGATAGTCAAGTAGTCTTCGGTTATATTAAGAATGAAGCCCGTTGATTCCATATTTTTGTGTGAATCCTGTGCAACAGATTCATGACAGCACTACACTTTCTCAGTGGAAATTTGTACAGGGTACTGAAAATCCAGCTGATTGTGCATCTCGGGGATTAACGGCTGATGCTTTATCTGACTCTAAATGGTTCGAGCTCCAGACTTCTTATGGAAATTAGACCTATCTTTTAATAAATGGGACTATGACATACCGGTATCTGTAGAAGACCCTGAGGTCAAGAAGAGCAATGCAATGTCATCTAAAGGTTACCAACCCATTCTAGAGTTAGCTCGATTTGATTATTTTTCCAATTGGTACAGGCTATTGCCTTATGCCTGATACAGGGAGCTACTGAGAGCAAGATGTAAGAGTAAAGCTTGCAATTATGGAAAGGTTGTCAGTGTGCAAGAGTTGGCTAAGAGTGAGTTGGAAGTTATACGCATAATTCAAGCTCATGCATTTAGTAAAGAGATGAAAGTTCTTAATCTGAATTCAGAAAGTTCTTACATTCGTAAAACTAGCTCTATTTAGCTTTCTTTAACTACAGATTACTTCCTTCATGTTTATAGAAGAGTTTCGGCTGGTCCAATACAGCTACTACGATGTGACCAAGGTACAAATTTCGTTGGTGCTCAAAATGAGCAAGGAAAGTCTCTAAAGGAAATTGACAATGAAAAGGTTTGTACTTTTCTGTCCAAACAAATGTGTGACTATGTTGAGTTGAAATTCAATGTTCTCCACGCTAGTCACATGGGCGGTGTGTGGGAAAGGCAAATTAGAACGGTTAGAAGTATTCTAAACTCTATGCTTCCTGATTCTAGAGTTCAGCTCAATGACGAAGCACTTCGAACAGTAATGTGCGAGGTTGCATCAATCATTAATAGTCAACCTCTAACGACTAATACCTTATATGATCTTAGATCACTAGAACCGTTGACGCCGAATCACTTATTAACTATGAAGTCTAAATTTTTGTTTCCCCTTCCAGGTTCTTTGGTCCAGCAGACTTGTATGCTCCAAAATATTGGCGAAAAATCCAGTACCTGGCAAATGTTTTGTGGGACAAGTGAAAAAGGGAATGTTTACAAAGTATTCAGTGTAGGCAAAAATGGTGTAAAACTTCAAGCAGTGATGACTCATAAGGATTCATTGACCTCTAGCTAGGTTAGTCTCAGTCTTTAAAGATAGTGACGGCCATGTTCGTAAAGTAAGGCTGCAAAGAGGTGATTTAACTTTTCTCGAGCGCCCGATTAACAAGGTGGTAGTGTTAGTTGAGTTGAGTCATATGTGATATTATTATATTCCATTGTATTGTTATTCTGTATCGTCTGTATTCTTTTGCATTGTTATATTGTTATGTATTGTATTGGCTAAGTGTTTATTGAAAAACCAAAAGATTGTGTATGTGTAAAATGAATGTTCATCTTGAGGGGCCATATACTGAAAAGACATCACTATTTTGTTGTTGTTCTTTAAATGGTATAGTCCGAAGATAAGAGTGGACTGGCCTTATTGTTTAGGGATGCTGGAATACATTGCTTCTGTCCTTTCTTTGTACAGTGTAACAGGTGTGCAGTCGTTGCTGTTCCTTCGTGGCAATTGGATCCTATATATAGCCTAATTAGTAGTACTGTCACCTCGTATCAGTTCTGTACATTGTATACTTGAGGCTCCTGCGTCAAGTTTCTTTATTTCTTATTATTTATCTACGTGTCGTACTGACAGTGCCGTGTACTGCAGTACTTGAGTTATTTCATCGTGGACTTATAGTCCTATTGTGTACTTACATCTGCGTGTATCTGCGTGAATCCAAAGAGGTAAATATTGCTTTCTGTATTTATAATTTGCCATGAAATGTGTAGTCCAAATAGTGCAAGTTTATTATGCAATTTTGACATGTGCTAAAACTATATTTTTGTATTCTTTTCTATTTGATAGTTTTCACGGAACGGGATTTGGAGAATAATATATTGCCATCCCATCTAGTCGAGACTCTCAGATTCTTTATTTTGCGTTTGTGTCGGGTACAATTGTGGGCCGTCGGTGACTGTTACAATATGTAAAGAGATTGTATAACGAGGGATCTCTCGCTATCGATAACTTTTTGGGTAATTTGCCTGCAACAATTTCTCAAAACAAAATATATCATACACACCAATAAAAGAGAACATGGCAGATGGTTTACACATTTGTGTCTTTCTACACCTAAACATTCCTTTAAGACGAGACATTCAGATTACTGACGTCAAAGGCAACAAACCTCGTCCTTTTCCATAGGTTGACATTGTAATTTTAGTTGCTTCTCCAAGATGTGTCGATGTATCGCCTGTAGTGGTCCCGACGGGCGGTGACTGTTGTATTGATGTCGTCTGTTCTGTTATTGATTGTAAAAAAGGAGACATAAAATAAGGTGTTCACTCTAACTTCCATGTTATTTGCATACAGGAAAAACAAAATGGTAGAAAGGATTTCTAAATGAATTGGTCGCCTTTAGTGTTTCTCAGTCAGTCAATCATTTACTCATTCATTCATTCAGTCTGTCAGCCAGTGAGTATTCTTGAGCCACATTTAAGTGAAGTTTTCTCTATGAGAACATTATTTCTTTAAAAGAAGGCAACTTTTGAATTATGTATTACTCTGTAGGTATGAACATTGGTTTTAAGAATAAGAAAATATTTTGCAAAGCAAACCTTATATTTTCCTTTTAGTAGGGTTGTTATACCTTTGACCCCAATCTTTGATTGAAGACGTCATCGATTATCCCGCCCAAGTTCTCATAGATATCTAACTACCAAGTCCTCCGAGGAGTGCAGATAAATGCATTTTAGGGTAAACGTTTTCACCAAACTTTGCACACATGCTCCTTAGAGGTTGTTCTTGCGAAAAAAACATGTTAGCCACTCAAAACTCAAAATGGAGGCCGGTTCTTCAAAATGCTGCCATTTTCTGTTTGTAAATACGTTTTCGGCACAACTTTGTGCAGAATTATCCTACAGGAATGGTCCTGGTGTCAAATTATACATTTTCCACCACTTCCACCACGGAGAAGCCAGATTTACCATTCTGGAAAGGCTTAGTGCCTTCCCCAACCACATGATGACATCGAATGTGAAAAATGTACACCCAGTAGGACGTTTTGTTTACTAATTGTATAGGGAAGAGGTACAGGTTTTAGAGGCATCTAGGCTATCGGCCAGTGGTATGTCACTCGCGCACCCCCAAAACTCTTCCATCTAATATTTTTTCAGGTCATCATGTTGGCGGAATATATTTTAAATAATAAAAAAATATTTTAAATGAATATTTTTGTTAAGATTATAATATATTGTTATCACATTGTCGGCCATTTTCCTTTTCCCGTCATCTTGATTGACCTGAATTCCAACAGAACAGTTTTGAAGATTGAGTTTTGATTATTTGTCATAAAATAGGGACAGATACTCAGAGCAACTGTATCAGATATAATGCTTATTTTCCTTACTATTGATGTAATTTATTTATAATATATTGTATAGTTATTATAACATTTTGTGTAATTTTTATAATATATTGTAATTATTACATTAGCGGTCATTTTGCTTTTTCAGCCATTTTGATTGACCTGAATTCCAATTAAAATGTCCTGAAAAATAAGTTGTGATTACTTTGGCATAAAACATGGACAAGTGTAAGAAGCAACTGTGTCAAACATATTTTTAGGTGTATAGTTTTAATTATTTAACTATATTATAATTACTATATAGGCGGTGATTATAATAACAATAAGATAGGACAGGTGGATAGTGGGTGTTCAGTTCAGTAATGGTACTTAACATTCCCTTTTATCTCCCCAGTCGTTCAAATTGTATTCTGAGTAGCTAAAATTTGGTTGGACGGTATGTGGTTACTTTACTCATACTCACACCAGGGAGTTCAATATTACCTCCCGACTCAAACCCCCATGTCTGCCTTCACCCGTTATGGTACACCTCCCTATTTGTCCTATCAAAAGAAAGACTGGGGTCTTTACCTGTTCACTCTATACAAATGCGATATTGTGCACAAGAGTGACCAAAGAGTCCCCAGATGTGCAAATATAATGTTGTTACATCATGCGCATCATGCGCATCATTTCTAATAAATTATTCGATGAAATTACGTCATTCTTATGTATATGAGTCACTAAATTATAATAATATTCTTAGACAAAAGGCAGAAAAGGTTGCTTACAAGATTTATACTTTTTAAATTTGAGTTTTTTGTAGTTTAAAACCTATTATTTGAAACCAGAATCATCACAATCAGCCTGGAAAGTGAAAATCTATGGCAAATTATATTATTTCTATAGCTAAACTCGCAGCCATCTTGAAAAATAGAGGCAACTTTGAAATTCACGTAGCTAACGGTATTTTTCAAAAGACTGACCCGCAGAGGTACAATCTGTCAAACTTTGGTGCTTTTATCCGGAAGTGAAAGATTTTTCCACTTGTCTGTCCTACTTAACATCCTATTAAGATATTCAGAATCTCAGATACTATGACATTAACAGACTCGGGCACTCGCACAGAGCTCAAAGTAAAGCAAAATATCTCGTGTTCCGGTACACTTTATGTAAAGAGACCGTATAACAAGGGACCTCTCGCAAGCAACAATTTTTTGGGTAATTTGCCTGCATTTAATTTAAAAAAAAAACAAAAAATCGTTATAACGACGAACAGAGAACATGACACGCAGTTAATTTCAAAAAGAAAAAAAAATACTGTTGTGTTTTTCCACACCTAAAACAAGACTTAAGGGAGAATGAAGAGTGCGATCGAGACATGCAGATAACTGAATCAAAGACAACAAACCTGTTGCTTCTCCATAAGTTGACATTGTATTTGAAATTGCTTCTCCAAGATGTGTCGATGTATCATCGGGAGTGGTTCCGACGTGAGGTGACTGTTGTATTGATGTCGTCTGTTCTGTTGTTGATTGTGAAAAAGGAGACGTAAAATAAGGTGTTTACTCCAATTTCTATATAAAGTGCACTCAAGAGAAACAAAATGTTAAAAGAATTTTGTACTACATGTGTCTCCTTAACTACTTCTCAGTCACTCAGTTTGTCAGTCAGTAAATAATTCGAACGATCGATCATAGCGAAAAAAGGAAAAGGTTTACTTTAGTTATTTTAAATTTTACCTCTGATCTTTTATCTAAGACGTCATCGATAATACATGCCCAAGTTCTTTTGATACCCTTTATCTCTTTCGCCATTTACACAAAGATCAACATGACTTATGGTAAGGCTTTGACTTTGATCTTTGGTAACCAAAACAAGCAATATTAAAATGTTTTCTTCCTATCCTACTCTGCATATAATGTGGTGGTATGGCATTTTTATTACACTCAGAGGGAGATATTTGTCAAGCCTGTCATAAGCTTATTTTTTTCTGACCTTTTGACTATACAAAGTCATTACAATTGCATGTACAAGTTGTTATGGTCAGGTACCATCTCTTCAAAGCTTGAAGTTGATCGACTTTTTGGTTTAGGGGCTCGCAATCAACGTTTTCCTCATATAATCAGAATCTTTGATACAAAGACACTAACAGATTAGGGCACTTACACACAGATCATGGTAAAGCACGATATCTCGTTCACCTGTACACTATGTGTAAAGAGACCGTATAACAAAAGATTCTCGCAAAAAAAAAAAAAAGATTTGAGAAACTTGCATGGAAAAATTCCTCAAAACAGGAAAAAAATCCAACAAACTAATAACAGAGAACATAGCAGACAGTTAAGTCTGGATGAATTGTTGTGTTTCCACACCTAAAACATCGCTTTAGGAAGAATACACAGTGCAAGCGATACATTCAGATAACTAACGTCAGACAACAAACCTGTTGCTTTTCCATATGTTGATATTCTGATTGAAGTTGCTTGTGTAGATGTATCGCCTGGAGTGGTCCCTACGGTCAAAAACTTTTCTATTGCTGTCGTCTGTTCTGTTACTGATTGTGAAAAAGGTAACAGAGAATAAGGGGTTTACTCTAATCTCTATGTTACATGCATGCAAGAGAAATAATATGTTGCAAGAGGTTTCTTATGTATTTATCTCCTCATTACTTCTTAGTCAGTCAGTCACTCAGTCAGTCAGCCAGCCAATCAAACACTCAATAAATCACTCAGTCAGTCACTCACTTAACCAATTGATCGATAGATTAATAAATCAAGTTAATTTTGCATGAACTGTTGTACTTTTCCCAACCTAAAACAACGCTTAGGGAGAACACACAGTGCCAGAGTGATATTTAGATTACTGACGTCAAAGGCAACAAACCTTCTGTTACTTTTTCTAGTGTTGACATGGTATTTGGAATTACTTTTCGAAGATGTGTCGATGTATCGCCATTAGTGTTCCCGACGGGCGTTGTCTGTTCTATTGCTGTTGTCTGTTCTGTAATTGATTGTGCACAAAGAAAACAGATATTGAGGTGTTCACTCTAACCTCTATGTTAGTTTGTAAAAGAGGAAGAAAATGTTGTCAAGAGGTTTCTTCTGCTTTCGTTTGCTGTATTACGTCTTAGTCAACCGATCAATCAGTCGATTATTCGACTAAGCAAAGAAACAATCAATCAGTGCGTTCGTCCATTCATCCATCCATCAATCAATATATCAAGCAATTGTTCTCCGCCAGTTCAAGAACAGTAGTTCTGAGGCGATAGTGAGAAACTGCATGGCACTACAACAATACATTTTCAATGACTTTTAAGTACTGTCCTAAAAATATCTACAGTTTGAGTATTTTTGCTGAGGTTTGAAAGAATTGTTTACTTTCCGCACCACTTGATTGAAATGACCAATCTTTAGATGATTGTGAAAAGTATGTGTTGCAAACATGAACAACTGATTTTGACAGGACTGAGGAAAACAGCACAATGCAGAGCTTTTGGGTAAATTGTATTTGGCTGTTCCTGGTATTTAGATCTCATGTTCTAGAGATTTCTATTTTCAAAGAAGGCAATTTGGCACGAAAAATAGTTGATGCAATTTCTTTTCAGGAAATATATATTTTTTTTTACACAGATAATTAAAAATTACACTATGCTAATAAAAATACACTTTAGTACATATATACTTGGCAGTTGAATCTTGATAAGAAAACCATTTGGGTTAAATGCAACAAGAGGGATTACCTGTTAGTTCTATTTGTTACTAAAACGACCAGATAGCTTTGTAAAAAAACATTTCTAATACAGCATATTCCAATGGTAGCCGCATGCCGTTTCGCCGTAGTCTTTGATGTACTCAGGGAAAATTACATGGAGAATTTAGTTGTAAATCAATTGTTGGATTTTACCATTACGTTACACGCGAAAATATGAGAATACTGCTGAACACACGAGGTAGGATTGATCCTTGTACGGGGAGTGGTCCCCTACTCAGCATGTTAAAGGCTCTGACAAATGATTGATAGAGATAATGTATTAAGTTTCCAATCATATTGTTGGAGAAGGCTATGTTTGAGTTTTATTTCTGACCAAACTTGAAGACTTATGGACGGAGAGATTCTAGACACCACGGAACCCTCTGGATCTCCCATGTGATATGTACGTTTTGGCAATGTAATTACATCAAAGAAAACCGAAAGGAAACAATGGGGTTAAAATCTCATCTGCCGTATAGTCTCTGTATATCTTGTGGTTAGTGGAATTTCCCAACATAGTGATGAAAGACCTTTGCTTTGCATGTCATTTAACCTTTCACCTCTACTCTTCAAGCTACATTTAACCTTTGAGTTCGACCTTAGCAACTAAAAAAGTACTATTTTACATCATGTCTAATCATAATCTGGATTTCGTGTGTTTTAATGACCTTTGATAATATCTGATTAGCAATAATGGCTTAAACCAGTTTGAATGTATTTGACCTCTGAACTATTACCTTCGAAGCCTATGATCTCATCACTAAAACAAAGAAAAATTTTTACGGTCATCGACCATCGACCCATTCATTTTGAACTTTCTCGTCGTACGGTTTAGGAGTAGCAGGAGACACACTGTTTTGCATAATTCTGGCCTGTTGACATTTGACCTATATCTGACCTTATCCCTCGACCCTTATAGCCTAAAGACAACATTTGAGAATTTGCCTTATACATATCATAATGACCATTTCCAATTTACTGATTTTGATATTAATCTCATCTTGTGGTTAATGAAATTCCCAAACATACCGATAGTTAAATAACGATGAAAAACAACTGAAGGTTATTTGAACCCTGACTTTGAACCTTCAACTTATCCTTGACCTTTGACCTTGACCGCAAGGAACTATAGGGCCTTATTTTAAACCATGTCTTATCATAACCTAAACATCATGTGTTTAATGCCCTTGCTAACAATTAGGTAAGCGAATGATGGCTAAAACCAATTTGAAGTGAATTGACCTCTGGCCTGTATTTCACTTTCGTGACAAAATTTACGCACAATTTAAGCCAGCTTGATTTTTAGACTATTTTGACTGTTTACATCGACCCTTGGCAGCCTAGTCTCATTATTCTCTGCCCATAATGTGATTTTATGACCATTTACAGCATACTTTTATATTAAGCCTGACTGACGTATCATACTGATATACTGATCCATTATTTTAGCAAATGATAGCTTAAAACAAATTCTTGAAGTTACTTTATCTTCAACTCTGATCTTTTTCTATGGGGTCATCATTAAAGTATGTTAAACTCGAAGTTGATCGACTTAGTCTGTGGTTTAGATGGATGGAGTGCGCAACCCACTTCGTTTGCTCTAAGACCTACGCAGACACACACACACACACACACACACACACAATGACCACACATACGCACCCTCGTTGCCTTACCGGTACACGTACACAGGACCCGGTAAGGAATTCACGGGATTTCCCCATGAGCTTGGCTGACCTCCAACTCACCCGGTAGACGTACGTGTCTGGAGGACGGGCTGCTCGCAAGGCAGGCACGTGCAGCCGCGCGAGACTTCTCATTCCAGTGACGGAATTCTCGGGCAGCGACGCCAGTTTCGAGCCGCGCGTGAGCTAGGAAAGACGTGCGAGAGCGTATCTCTCGCACGTCTGCCTACGTCCCGCTAAGGAGGTGTCTGTGATTGCACACGCATGCCCACAGCAGCCTTAGACATATACACACAGCTTCGGCTCCCTCAAATACATACAGGCACAGATTTCTGTTGTTAGGTGAAAAGCATTATGTCATTTCCCTACACACAACAGTTAGGGAAAAGCGCTAGTAACAAAAAATGTTTTGAACTCGTCATCTTATAGAAAGGGATACTTGCTTACAACAACATTTTTGGGAAATGTGGCAGCATCAACAATTACGTAAAACAAGAAAAATCGTACAAAACAAAAATAGAGAACCTTGCAGACACTTAATGTTGGATTAATAGTTCCATCTTTCCAAAGATAAAAATTATAGCTTGAAGAAGGAAACACTGTGCAAGTGAGACATTCAGGTCAATTAGTCAAAGGCAACAAACCTCCTGTTGTTTCTTCATATGTTGACATGGTATTAGTTGTAATTTCTCGAAGATGTGTCGATGAATCGCATGTGGTAGTTTCTTCCCATGATGGCAGGTCTATTGTTGTGGTCTGTTCAATTACTGTTGTGAATAATGAAACAGAAAATAGGATTTTTACTCTAATCTTATATTTTATTTTATGATCTATAAGACTAAAAATATTTAATAAAGTGAAAGGAGCTTCAATTGTATTTGTATGCCTTATTAAGTCTTATTCAATCAATCGACAGCTAGATCGATAGACCAATCAATCAATATATCCATTCGCCCGTCCCTTTGACCGTAGATACTTTCATCAATCAATCAGTTACCTCCAGTATTACGGATAGTATTTCAAAGAGGTAAGAAAGAACTGGGACTTGATCACAATAAGTTGTAATGCAGGTAAAACTAGTAGTTTCAAGTAGTTTTTAAATATATTCAGTCTGAGTTTTTTTTATGTTGTAAAAGGGTCTGTCCCTTTTGGCCCAAGGTAACGACCGATCTTCAAGTGATTGCAAATGACATGCCTTGTAAACAAGCACAAACAAATGAGTTTGATAGGTTGTTGTAATCGCCTTCTGTTTGTTGAAAAAATAGACGCAGAGGTGCTTTGGGCATTTTGAAGTCTGGTTATTAGGGAGTCTGTAATTACCTAAGAAAGGGACGATACATTAATCTGACATGATAGTAATGACAGTAATACATGTGAATATTGTAAGTCTCAGTAGTGAGCATTTTTGTGCCCGACTTTAGGTAAAATTTTCTATTGCAGGTCTGATACTATTTGCGAGGTGAGCACTTACTATCAAACATAACCGTCACGTTTCCTACAAGACTGTTTTCAACGGAAAAGTCAATATGATCAACAGTCACTTAAGGCAGATTAACATTGACCAGTTGGGTTAGGTTTGTCATCATTAAATTTCAGAAAGATTTTAGGCATCTTTTATTGCCCATAAAAAATACAGTGTTCAGGTTTTGAAAATCTGCTTAGGACATGCCCAGTCGTTAATCGCAAAGACTCATATGCTTGCATATAGTCCAGTTTACATTAACATTAAGCTTATGTTCGCCGAAGAACTATCCGAGACCTAATGTATGAGAGGCAAAAAATGAAGGACCTTATACGTCACAAAGGAACCTAGCACCTCATTCATTATGTTTAAATGCTAAAAATTTGCCACTATTAGTAATTTGAAAAAGTTAAAACCGTTCATACAATCATGACCTTCGACAGGCAAGAGGAGATCCATGTACCCACAATCGATTTTGCAAACGTATGAGAACTTCATGCTCAATATTGTCGAATGCAGTAAATGTAATGATACAAGAAGTGTTACTCACTGCTCTGTACTGTTTATCAATCTTTTCAATGAACCTTTAATAATGCAGGCTGGGTTGAATGAAGCTGCTTACACGTAGACTTTAGTAGAAATATGCATGAGGTTATCGTTCTCGGTATTGGTGAACTGCTGTAAACCAAGGTGATCGAGTAACTTGGAAAGTCATAAGTAAAGCTACTTACAGGTCAAGCCTTTAGTAGTCTATTTGAAACTCTGTATGCTCAGTTACAACCTCCATGTAGGACAGTTACGAAATAAGCAATTTTTTGGAGTAGGCGATCAATCGCTCTTATCTTCTAAAGAGTCCGACAACGATTTCACTATTCAAGATCGCAGAAGACCGAGAGTGTATGACAGAACTGATGATTTGAAATGGAAGATGAAGCAATACGATATTTAGATTTAGAGGCAAGAATGGCTCGGTTAGGATGAATTAAAGGAATTTCAGTCTAGGCATTTTTGCTTATCGTTAACAAAAATAAAACCCCAAATAGTTTTATGTAAAAAGTACTTCGACTTGCTGAACAAACCATGTGTTGTTTCTGTTTGTGTTGGCATCTTAGTAGTTTCCGGAATCTCTGTGGTATCTTCTTCTGTTTGATAAGTAGATGATAGTTCTGTGGTTTCATCTTTGAAAAGGGGGAAAATATGTTCAAGTTCAAATTTATTTCATTTTCGACTTGTCTTGCGTTTGAACAACATGGAAAGAGTGCTCATGGAAATTGATCTTAAAGTACACCATGTTTACCTATAAAAAGATGGGATCAAAAAAAAATGAGTAAACCAGTTTTTTACCCTTTTATCAGGCATTTTAGTAATGCAATATTCTATTTTCCATTTCAAATAATTCTCGCTTTTGATGTTTCTCGTCCACTGTAATTTTACAATGCATTCAGGAAATCTCTGTATCATAATCCACTCACGTATCATAATCCACTCACTAATTTTATTTGGAGATAGTAAGCACTCACCTTCTCCCCCAAGGCCCTACCATCTCACCTCAAACATATTTAGGAATAAGATCACATCTCTTAATGTAAATGGTGTGTGAACTTTGTTTAACAATAATTCAACTAAACAACAACTGGTTGATCAATGATGACTGATGCAGTCAGTTATGTTCTTAGTTGCACCCACAGTAGTCATAGTGCATACGGCCTTGGGAAATTTAGTCATTGCAAACTACTGTAGCTTTGCCTGGGGTGTATTAGAAAGATGTTTCTTGTCTAAATTGCAGGACGGCTAGAATTTAAATCAATTCAGTTCACTTTATTTCAATCAATGTACATAGAATATAGATAACAATTACTGCAAATCTGACAATGCAGACAGACGGAATGGTCATAAGGAAAGATTAAAGGAAAATATAAAAAGAAATACACAGGAGCAATAATCGAGCAGTTTCCAAAAGGAAGTTCTAAGATTAAACTTGTGAGGGAGGAGACACCTGTAGGTGAACAATAAATACCTGTAGGGAAACAATAAATAAGGTACTAAGCACAGGCATAATTAGGGATCAAACAAAAGTTAAAAAACCAATCACACGACAATACCTTACATCAAACATCCATCCCTACTCCAACATGACAACCAAACCCCACCTCCACCCCACTACACACTCAGCGGTAAGCGACAGCAGAGCTATGCTTTTAGGTGTAATTAGAAATTAGCTTCCTCTTGAAGTTATTCTTAAAACAGGTATTCTGAGAGGACGACTCCTTCAGATTTTCATTGAGTGAATTCCGCATTTTCGAGCCAGAGAAGCAGATGTAGTAGTAAGAAGAGGTCAAACGTTTAAGAGGTAAATTGAAATGTTTTTTCCTGATACTATGGGTATGAATAAAGTTCCATTCTGACTAGATTTTTGACAAAGCTGGTAAGAAGCCACTAATTGCACTGATAAACGAAAGAAGCAATTAGGAGCTTGCTAATTCCAGAAACATTCAAGGCATTCAGAGAATAAAAGAATCGGCTGCTTCTGGCGTTACTATTTGGAGGGGCAAGTACACGAATAGCTCTTTTTGGAGCATACTGAGTTTTTGTAGATGTAATGAATGATTATGTCTCCAAACAATGCTACAATAAGTAAAATGCGGAAAAATTATAGCGTTACAAATCAAAAATAGTATAATCCTAGTAAGGCAATACCATAGTTTATTCAATATTAGCAATCCACTGGGATGTTGTCAATGTAAGGTTCCCAGATAAAATGCTTGTCTGTCAGAATTCCCAAGAACTTAGCATGCGACCAAGTTCTTTAAATGCTTTAAATATTTGCGGTAGGGTTTCTTCTTGGTTTTACAGGAGTTTAAAATACCATCAGTCATCCAATCTTTAGGGTGGATAGAAAACTTTCTATTACTCGCTGACGAAAATGAAATATAATGCTAGGAAGGCAATACCATAGTTTATTCAATATTCATACTCTTCTGGGTATCTTGTTTGAATGTAGTTAATGTGAGGTTCTCAGATAAAATGCTTGTCTGTCAGAATTCCCAAGAACTCAGCATGCGACCAAGTTCTTTAAATGCTTTAAATATTTACGGTAGGGTTTGTTCCTGGTCTTACAGGAGTTTAATATACCATCAGTCATCCAATCTTCACGATGGATAGAAACCTTTCTATTACTCCCTAAAGGAAATGAATTGTTGAAATGGAAGAGAAATTTGTCAACAAAAATATCATAGGCTCTACTGGGATTGTTGCAAAATTAACCTCTTTCCAATCTTCATTTGTTAAAGAAATATTAAAGCATCAGTCTGAAAATATTCAAAACTACGGGCCTTAGAAAGTTGGGGAGACCTACGGTCTATTTGGGAAAAAATTCAAATGTTAAAGACGGTGGATAGAAATATTCATTATCAAAATACCAGATTGAAAGAGAATCTCGAAGGTCACTTGCAAGACTTTTATCAACCAAGGAGGTTAAAGGAGGGAGTGATAAGACTAGCCAAGGAATGCAGAGCTGAGAATGAATAAGATCTCTAAGATTGAAAAAAAAATCGCTCACATTTGAATCAGTATTCAATTTCAAAATATTGCAACTAATGTCATTCATTAAATGGCACATACATTAGAAGATTGGCTTAATATATTATTAACGGAATTGTGAAACATCATCATCAACACCCGTAGGGCAGTAAATTACACCAAGAATAAAGTTACCTGAAACACAACTATCCTTAACTTTAGTAAAGATGAATTCACAGAGGCCGTGCAGAAAAATACTAAAATCAATGAGAAACTCTAACTTGAGAGTACTTTTAACATAGATGCCAACACCGCCACCGATTCTAATTTATCTTGGTTTGTAAATAAAGTTGTAACCAGGTATCCAAAAAAGTCTACTACAAGCGTCACTTTTCAGCTAAGTTTCGGTTACACCGATTATAAAGAGATGTTTATATCAAAGTGATGTTTAACCCATTAATCTGCGAGTAGAAAGAGAGGGAAATTACTCTTGAAACTACGAGATTAACGTGGAGTAGCGAAAGTTTATCCCTATGTAGAGATCGTTAAATGATCGGCAGAGAAGATGACCAAAGGTGAACGAAATAAACATATGTTTATATATAAACATATATAAACATATATGCTGGAATATAGGAGGCTAAAGTTGGGTAAGATCGTGTCTACCCCCTATGCGTTTTGCCGTCTATGACAACAAAGGTGTCTTTGTTGCCAAGCGCCGATGTCGAAAGGTTACCAGAGATAAAGGCAAATTGTGCTGACATTGAAATGTAGTGTAAAGCCCCGGTAAGACTGTAAATGATACAGCTGAGCAATATGTGGAGTATAAGGATGAAAATTTGGGCTGTCCTGTCAAAGGAGCAAGAGCACAAGGAAAATATAAATGTTCAAAACAAAAAAGGGAAAAAAGTAAAACAGCCTCAAATATTACCAAATTTTAAGATCATCATGGTCATTGGCCTCTCCAATGGAGCTTTGTGTAAAAGTTGCCCTTCTTAAAAGAGATGTACATCATGTTCATGGATAAAATCAGTACTAGTGTGGAGATATGCTGCTTGACAGTACCACTCCACCTACTTTTTTTCAAGTAACCTCAGTGAGAAGAATTTTACTGTTTGGGCCAGATTGTAGAGCCTTTCAAATCAGTGCTACCATGAGGCGGCGGACGGCGTACAAACATTCTTGCAAAAATACCCCAAAACTGCCTGAAATGGCACTCACTAGACTAAGCATGGTAACCCTGCCTTTATACCATGTGCTTCATTTTGTTTTTCTCCGTACGACGATCATCCCCAATGACCATGATGGATTTCTCCCAGAGTGGCAAACAGGCATCATATAGTAACCATTCACAAAGATGTATATCTCGGATGGTCAGATTTAAATGACCTCCACAAGAAAAAGTTTTCCGCCTAGTCAACTAAAATGCAATCCCAAACATTTCCGTGTATACGAACCGAACTATTCCAGAACAACGATGTGTTAATTGTTTCCGTTGACACCTGGAGATTACCTGAGACTCTATCATATTCTCTTCTGTTTGATAGGTAGATAGCTTTGTGGTTTAATCTTTAAAATGGAGGAATAATTCCAAGTTCAAATTTTTGTCAAGTCCATCTTGTCTGCACATTCTGATTGTAGCAACCAACTGATAATGGAGTTATTATAAATGCGGTAAAATGCTTAACGATTTAAATAAGGGCTGGAAAAAGTAGATAAAATCAGTAGTACCTACTACTACATGAAACTTTGTAGTATCGATATATTCCATTACACGTTTCAAAAGTTTCTTGCTTTTGAATTCTCTTTCACGTTTCAGCATGATAATACATTCAGGCAGGTTGGTGGGGATATGATTCATATCTTACTAATTTGATGAGAAATCATATCACTCGTCCTCTCCCCAACCCCATACTCACATTATTACGGGATAAGACGTGACAACATCTAAATGCTATTCTACCATCAGCTGGCATTTGGCGTAAAGAGAATTATCTATATATGTTAAAATATCCCCAGTCTGCCAGAAATGACACTGACTAGACCAGCATAGTAACCCAAGCCTGCCTTGATAATACGTGTTTCATTTTGTTTTTGTGTCTGCACGACGATATTCCCCATTGAGTGTAATGGATTTTTTCCCAGTGTGAGAAACAGAGATGAATTAATAATCATCTTAAAGGGCAAATTGCCTGGGATAGTCTGATTAAAGTGACCTTCAGAGGAACTTTTCCAACTCTTCAAATAAAATACAACCCCTGGCAGTTTCATGTATTTGAACAGAACTTCAAGCTACAACAACCATATGTTAATTCTCTATCCGTTGACACCTGAATGTAGCATCCTCCTCTGTTTGATAGGTAGATACGTTTGTAGTTTCATCTTTAAAATGGAAGAATATTTTCGTGCTCAAATTTATTTCCAGTCCGTCTTGTCTGTTTATTAAGAACAGGGTTGGGAAGGTACGAGTTAGTACAAGTAAAGCCGTCACTGTAACGAGTTACATTTTGTTAACGGAACCGTGTAACGAGTTACATTTGCATTCCATTAACGGAAAAAGTAGCGAGTCACAATTCTGCGAAATAGTTTTGAAACGGCCAGGGGCGGATCCAAGGGGGGGTTTTAGGGGTTTAAACCCCCCTTTAATTTTCGAGGAATTTTTTTTTCATTTTGTATAATATATTGTTTATTTTCCCCGGTATGTTTTGAAGGTTATTTTCAGTTACAACAATGCAATTAACATGCCATAATTATAAGTTTGCTGACAGCGTATTTGTCCTTCTATCGTCCCGATTCTCTCTCATTCAAAATCCTTATAGAGTCAGTGAGTCCTTCAAGAGGAGGTCCAGCTCTAATCTTGGCTCCCATATGCAATGAAATCGCATCCAGTAGTGCCTAACTCTGTTTTAAAAAATGGGAACGCGACTCCAGCTTTTCACTTGTACTCTCGCTGAAAAATTCAAATATTGTGTTGACTGAAAGTGGTTGTCGTTGAATTGGAATCACTTAGTATAATAAGAAATCGAGAAGGCTAATCATACTTTGGACATCCGTTGGATGTTAAGACGTTCAGGGAAAATTAGACTGTTCAGTTGGAACATACTTCTAAAGAAGTTACCATTGTTCTGGAAGGTATTATAATCCAAAATTCGCTTATATACTGAATCCCTTTCATTTGTTACACAAGATATATTCCTTTTTATCCAAGAGTACGTTATGACCAAGATCACGTTTAAACATTATTCCATGCAAAAGAGTGGGTGTTTGCCTGGAGTTTCTTGCATATGGGAAGTGCCAGTGACCTGTAGGCGGTATTTTAGCTTATTTTCCTTCGTGCCTCTAGACGACATGGTTGTATGTACAGCAAGGGAGGGTATCAAAAAACGTAATGTTTCCATGGAAATGACAAACATACAAAGCATGAAACATGAAGATGGCCTAAGTATAGATTTTAAGGTCTGAGAAGGGTCAATTTTTCTTGGTTCACGCCGCGCAGTGGTGGCGCAAGGTGGGGGACAGGGGGCCATGGCCCCCCGTCGGGGAAATTTTACAGTTTTTTACAGTCGGGGAGTCTTAGTCGATACGGTAAAGTGTGTAGTCCCCAACGGCGACAAGTCGCCCCGACGGTTTACCTGATTTTTGCTCTCAAGAGCAGTGGCGCCGGCACGGGGGGGGCATGGAGGTGCGCGTGCCCCCCAATCGATATCAGAAATTTTTTTTTTTGAAAAT
The DNA here is from genome assembly GCA_029531755.1 of Holothuria leucospilota. NCBI lineage: Eukaryota > Metazoa > Echinodermata > Holothuroidea > Aspidochirotida > Holothuriidae > Holothuria > Holothuria leucospilota. The sequence continues at coordinate 35,645,795 of CM055965.1, read as the reverse complement.
TTTAAAATGATCTCAAGAGGCGTTTAAGCTATAGATTTCCGTAGGGGGTAGGGTGAGGTGTTTTTTCAGCCGAGTGATGGATCTGTGGTTATCATTTTCAATCACAAATGGTTCTCAAACTATCAGAATTATCCCAAATCTTTCGCAAACTATCAAAATTTTCGCGCGCTTCGCGCGCTCTAAACCTTACCTCAGTGATATCCTTGTTGTCAATAATTTCCGGTAGCAACTCCCGTAGAAGCGCAGTAACGAAAGTTGAAGGCTGTTTATGAATTCTCAGTAAAAGATTGGCTTTGTGATTGGCATATAGGTTTGTTGAGGAATTGAAAGTGTTTCGATGCAGAGGATCATGAATGCAGGTTTTGTCATTGTAATCTTATTAACTGAAAAATTTCGGCGCGCTTCGCGCGCATTCGTCACGGTTTGCATCCCATCTTATGGCCATTATTAAGGTTATAATAGATGCAACTATTCTGATCACACTTTTCCGAGAAACATAAGTATATCTCCAACCTCTGTAGGCCTTTGGGATCTTTAAGTCTAATTTGTAGCATGATCTGGAAGGTTGAAAGTACGTATTTGCCGGCGGTTATACATTTTTTTCAAATGCAGCCATTACCGGTAGGCCTATAGATGGCGATTGTTAATACACTTACGACGAAAAAGCATTTTGAAATGCGATTTTTAGTCCTACACCCCTTTTGCTATACCTAGAAGGTGTTTGTCTGGGTTTTCGTTCAAACTTTGTAAACATAAGACAGTTGCAAAGTGCTCGGCATCATACTCTATAGTATCATTTGGATGTCAGGTAATAAGCATCATGTCAGTGCCCCATTTTATATAATTAATCCAGAGCTTCCGGGAGGCCCTATACCGCTGCCTGCCAGCCTTAGAAATACCCTTTCATAATGCACAACAGTGGCGGATCCAGGATTTGGCAAAAGGGGGGGCCCAGGTCATAGTGGTTTGTAGAAAAATCCGATTTAGGGGAGGGGTCTAAGGAGAGGGTTGTCCAGGGGGCAGTGTCAGGGTATTTTGATAAGGGGGCAAAGCATGTGATGAGTAATCACTGTCCTGGGGAGGGGTCTAAGGGGAGGGGTGTCCCCTCCCCTTTGAGAAATTTTTGTTAATTTAGGGTTGCTCAGATGCAAAATGGTGATGTCTGTGGTGTATTTTTTAACTGATCATATATGGCTGGAAAGCATCCATAATTCAGTGAATTTTAATTTTTGGTTTTGTGAAAGATGCTTTTCTGGGGAGCGGTGTCCCCTTTGAGAAATTTTTGTTAATTTAAGGTTGCTCAGATGCAAAATGGTGATGTCTGTGGTGTATTTTTTTAACTGATCACACATGGCTGGAAAGCGTCCATAATTCAGTTAATTTTAATTTTTGGTTGGGTGAAAGATGCTTTTTTGGGGAGGGGTGTCCCCTTTGAGAAATTTTTGTTAATTTAAGGTTGCTCAGATGCAAAATGGTGACGTCTGTGGTATATTTTTTTAACTGATCATACATGGCCGGAAAGCGTTCATAATTCGGTGAATTTTATTTTTTGCTTGGGTGAAAGATGCTTTTCTGGGAAGGGATCTAAGGGGGGAGGGGTTCCCTCCCCTTACACTCTCCCCTTTGAGAAATTTTTGTTAATTTAAGATTGCTTAGATGCAAAATGGTGATGCCTTTAGTATATTTTTGAACTGATCATATATCGCTGGAAAATGTTCGTAATTCAGTGAATTTTAAATTTTACCCAAATTCACAGTACATTCCATTAAAATAAATAACAAGACTTAAATGACTTAAATGAGACATTACAGGGTAATATTGCAGCAAGTTATAGTTAAAAAGTCTAATGTTGTCGAAAATATTCCTCTAAATATTAAAGAATTCTGAAATTCCCTTGAAAGTAGAAGCAGTGCTCGCAATGCTGTGGGCCTGGCCAGTAACATACTGAAGTTACTGTAGCAATCCATTAATAGAGCACTCATGAGTAACTCCTTGCAATGCCCAGAGAAAGTTACTGACGCCAATATAAGCCAAAATGTTATCAGCTGAAGTCAGTAGCAGAGTTATTAGCATTTAACACCATTTTCTGAGGTAGAAAATAATGAACAAATTTAAGTTTTACTCTGACACATCGCATAGGCCTATCTCATTGGAATAGGGCCTTGTCCTTTGTTTTATGATGTTGAAAAAAACTTCAAAATTTTTTGGAAGGGGGGGCCCGGGCCCCCTGGGCCCCCCCTCTAAATCCGCCCCTGCACAATGAAGCAAAGGAAAATTTTCGTAACAGTCCAAGAATGTTTCCGTGGACTCAACGCACGTATTTTTAAGTAAAATCTTTCCCCGAATAGAAGGCATTAATTAAAGTAGCCAAAAGTGGGACTTCAGGAGGTTTGCTGACAACATACCCTTCCGATGGACAACATACTCTCCTCTTAAACCTTACCAAAAAATAGAATTCACTAATGTTTGGATATTTTCCAGCCATATATGATCAGTTTCAAACGTATCTCAAAGATAGCACTATTTTGCATCTAAGCAACCTTAAATTAACAAAATTTTCTCAAAGGGGAGAGGGACACCCGCTCCCCTTAGACCCCTCACCCAGGTCAGCACCTTCATGAAGTGACAAAGGAAAGATTATTACTGCTGTATACTATCGCAGGGACGCATACTCTCCTCTTTCACCTAACCATACTCTCCTCTTTTGCTTAACCAAAACTTAGAATTCATTTAAATTATGGATATTTTCCAGCCATATATGATCAGTTCAAAAAATATTCCAAAGATATCACCATTTTGCATCTAAGCAACCTTAAATTAACACAATTTTCTCAAAGAAGAGGGTCCACCCCCTCCCCTTAGACCCCTCACCCAGGTCAGCACCTTCATGAAGTGACAAAGGAAAGATTATCACTGCTGTATACTATCGCAGGTACCCATAAATAGGTACAATTTATGCAGACCTGGGGGAAAACTGAGGTGGCATTTGGACGTCATCTGTGGTCCCCCCCCCCCAATCACCAAACCCTAGCGGCGACACTGCTCAAGAGGACAATTTCCCTTAAAAGAACCCAAAATTTTCGGCGCGCTAGGTGCGCGGTAGAGTCACTCCAGTTTCTTTAGTACTTCCATTCTACATTGCTAGATAGCACAAGACCTGTCAAACTAGTAACATGTAGGTAGAGTACACAGTTTATGTAGAGGTCGTTAATTCCATCCCATATCGCAAAGTCTACTTGCTGTTGTCTTGTGTGTGTCATGCGGTACGGTCAGTTGGTGAGCGACTCAAGGAGAAAAGTTTGGGTATTTCATAGGGTAGTCCAGGTGGTTTCGATAAAAAGTATGTTATCCCTGATATGGTCTACAACCCCTACAGTTTTTCTTTTTTCTTTTTGTTCTTAATGATTACATATATTTTTTGTGTAAACCCCCCTCCCAAAAAAAAAAATCGCGCGCTTCGCGCGCTTTGCAATTTTACGTTTCAGATTCAAAAGTACGCTATGAGTGCGCAACTCGGCTCATGAAGTATTCAGTGATATTATGCAAAATATGCCCTGCAATGACTTGGAGTATTTAGGCTCCTTCATATCCCCTCCTTACCACCCCTTCGACATAGGGGCTGTCGGAACTTCGGGTCACTGCATGATCCGGCCCCCTGTCGGGAAAATGCTGTCGCTACCGACCTGGTCGGTTTACTTATTTTGGCTTTCAAAAGGGTCATTTCTGCGATAAAATCCAACATTTTCGGTCCACTTTGCCCACTCTTCCTCAGTTCCGTTTCTAATAGCTAAATATATTACAAACCCTTTCCACCTTTTCAAGTAACTTAATATAAGTAGAATACATGGATTTATGTAAATGTCGGTCATTTCATCTTATTTTGCTAAACCTAGTTAATGTTCTCTTGTGTCTGTCGTGCGGTACTGCTAGTGACTCGAGGAGGGAAGTTCAGCGTAGGTTATGCCCGATATGGCCCAACTGCCTTGACAATTGACCCATATATATATGCTTCAAATAAGTACAGATTCTTTTTAGTGTAGGCCTATTCAAAAAATTTCGCGCGCTGCGCGCGCTTTGAAATTTCACAGTTTAGATTCTAGGAAAAACGATAAATCAGGGCGGAAATATATATCTCTAGTATACACAAATATTATGAAATATATGCCCCGCAATGTCATAATCTAATACAAAAGTTTTCTTCAAATCCTTCCTCACCAATTCCTCGACGACAGTCATGGCTGTCGGGGCTTCGGGTCCCTGGCCCGCCGTCGGGGAGTCTGACTCCCGTCGGGCAAATCCTGGCACCACCCCTGGCGCCGCGCCAACCGATGGTCGGGCTCCGCTCAGATAACGAGACAACCAAAAATCCCATGCATGCGATTAAGCCTACCAGTTTAATTTTAAGGCCCCATACCAAAATACTTTCAGAAGATTTCAAAAAGAGAAACCAAGTTTTCTTTATTGAGCACAAGCGAGCAACTTTGAGTGAGTCACTGTGAGTGCCTAGAGAGAGCACAACAAATGACTGAATGCTCCGAACCCCTGACGTCCAGGGTCGTTATCGGGCTGTATAGCATACATCTCTCACAAGGAGGGAGACAACTTTCTGACAGGACATTTATCATAAAATTTCTGACACAGGGAATTTCAATGAAAGCTTGTTTTTATACGGATCAAAGAGCCTAAGAAACGCGTGGGAAATACCATTTCCTGCAATCTGGGGGTCTTCTGGACCAAAAATTTTCTCTGTACGCTTCGCGCCAACTCATGGTGGCGCTCCGCTTAGATAGTAACTATATCGCAAAACCCCCCCTTTAGTCAAAACCTGCATCCGCCCCTGATTTACGGGTAACATTTGACCCCGTTACTTTCTCGTTACAAATAGTCAAAATGACCACATATTACTTTCGACTAGTAACAGAAAGTTTACAAACAAATGGTGCTTAGGTAGTAATATCATTTTAATATTTATCACTCAAATCTGTGGTTGTCCCTACCAACATCACATTTTACTCACTATTAAAAGCAAAAGGTGATACTAGTTGTACATGCTGCAGAATTGCATGGCAACTTGATTGTCCAAATGTTACCTTGGGGCATTTGACAGGTGTGTTCGTTCATACTCTATAATCCTTCTTATGAATAAGTTAAAAAATTGATTTTGTGTGTAAAGTCATTTGTTACACAGATCATTGTTTATTGTGTATAAGATTGAGAGTCTTTTTGAGATTTTTCGTAAGAGAACTGAAACGTCTCCAAGTAATCTTTTTCCTTGAGTTTGTGATTAAGCTAAGGTTATTCAACAAAAGCTGTCTTCATTCAGTATATCTTGTCCTTTATCATATAGTACACAGTGACAATAGTGCACCGTGGAAAACGGTTTTACCTACCGATAGACAGACTTCAAACACTACACAATTATTAGTGTACTTTGAGCCTTTAGCTGGGCGTCACCCGACGGTCCACCTTATCCGACTCCGAGCCAATTCCCATTCTACTTGCCCGATTCAGGGCCATTCCCATTTTGGCACTCCTCGAGTCCCAGTCCCCCAGTTCTGATTCCAGTGACCCCAGTTCCAGGACCAGTCAATATATATATATATATATATATATAATATATATATATATATATATATATATATATATATATATATATATATCATACATACGACACGGTATTCTGATTTACTCCCGCATGTTGAGCGTTAAGAGCCTCTGTGTGGATCCCCAGTGAAGATCAGATGGGACCATTGTCTCTTTTTGAGAAACACTTCAGACTGACCGGCACAAATGAGGATGCGTCAGTCCTCTCATGCATTCCCTTCTTACTATCTGATTATGTCCCCCTTTTCAGACGAGTTACCTTATATTCACGTTTAAGTAACTAGTTAATTTTGAAATGTAGCTAGTTACTTTTTCATTTTTGTAACCAGTAAATGTTATGCATTACAGTTTTAAGGAAATAACTGTAAATATAACGAGTTACTTTCAATCGAATTGTAATGGGAACAATCTTGATTAAGAATGTAGAGATCAAATAATAATGGAACTTAATCTGAAAATAATAACATGTTTATCAATACAAGTAAGGACTTGAAAGAGTAAGATAAAACCTGCCATACATCATTTTCCCTCATACCAGGGTTTCATAGCTTCAAGTATATTTTACCCATCATGACCTAAATTTTTTATACACATTCGGACACCACCTATTTGTTTTGCATTATGTAAACTTTGACAAATATAATAGCAGTAAAGTTTGAGTACACCAGTTATAGATCTTAAGGGATACGTGTCAGGCTCTCGGTTTGAACTCCATGCACTTACACAGTTATGACAATTGTTCTTATCCTGCTAATGGCGAGGTATTTATTTAGAAAAAATAACCTCTAATAAGAAAATTGATGGATATTATTGTCCGAATGGACACTGCTCTGTTCACAACATGTTTATCCGAAACCCAAGGACTAACATCGCAGGAACAATAGCTATGCATAAAGCTAAGTTTTGATGTAATCATATAGTTTATTCATTCTGCATTTCAATATTAATTGTCTCACGGTTTTTATATGAAACTATCTTGGGAACAATGACATCCAAATTGAGGTGCTTAGCATTGTGACATTATAAACAGGAATGAAACTTACAACGTGAAACATTGACATCAGTGATGATACTAAGGGTATCCTGCCTGAAATTTTGCATACAAGGAAAAGATGCCTGCTTACTATCTCATTAATCCTTTATATGCTGGACAATTTACGAAGCCTAGGTAATTCTGTAAAGCTCCTACTCCCACACCAAGCAAATGGTATGTTAAAGTTCTACATTGCCATATATTGGCTACGTCTAGACATTTAACCAAACATGATCAAGAACAGCACTTTTCAACCATGTATCGTCTGACATACGTTACATTTATGGCATATGCGGGTCACTTGTCACTAATAGTAGAAATATTTTATCCCAGTAGTTAAATGTTTTCAACCGCCATCCAGTGTTTCTAAATTATCAAATAACACTTATTAACACTTTCTTTGTTTACTATGTTACAAAATAGACCGACATGCGACCAAATTGTATAGATTAATTTTGTGTTCTTTGTGAATACAATGTATTTTCCAAGGAATGATATCTCAGCTAAGGCGGTCAAAACAGAAAACCAAGGAGAAGGGCCTCACCGGCTGTATAATACATGTTCCTATTTTCCTTTTTTTACGCTTTTGGTTTCAGCTTTCTCTTTATCTAGGTTTTCAGTTACTACCACTGCAGCTCTTATGTAAACCATTGGTGCGGGTTTAGTTTCGGTCTGGTAATTTTCTATTCTTCTCTTTACACCTTTCTTTGAATGCCTATTTGTGTAGAGAGTTGGGACGTAGCTTTTACTTGCCAGTTTGTGTTGTATTCTTGAGGAAGGCGGTGTGTTGCCCAAAACTCGAATAGATTCCTGAAACCGAAAATACAAGTTTGACTTGTTGTTCACTAATGGTTCTATATATAAATATGTTCCATTTTATCTCACCTCCTGTAACTCCCCTTGCAGCAATTGCGAACAAAATGGTCACCAGCAAAGAGGCTGTCCAATACATCTTGACGAATACGTGGCAGGTATCGGTCATATTTTAAACCCTTGCAATAGTTGCCTTCAGTTTCAGTTATCATCAAGTAATGCTACCATCGAATGTTCTTCTTTCCTTATATGAATATAAAGTGTATGCCATTAACGTCCTTTTGCTAGACAGATTTTATCCTGTGATCGACTGATATGTCAAGTATCAAGTTCGATATAGATAGTTTTCCTCTTACTTTTTCCAAATTGACAATGCCATCATCTGCAAACATTCTAACATATCGTTTATAGCTTCATAATCCACCTACTTTAAAAGTTGCAGTAAAGAACGAATAACACATCAGCAGACAAGTTTTCGTCAATTATGGTTGATTTTGACACAGGTCTTATAATTCATCATACCACGTTCTTAAAAAAACATTGCTTTTGAAAGTTGACAGGGGCAAAAACGCTGTACATATTTTGCATGGTGTCATCCATTAAGCAGGAATTGAAATAACAGATTAAGCGCCTAGGGAGATAGTAAAACAACTTAATTGCATCCCATTTAAAAAAAGGATTTTCCCTTGCAATCACAGGGATGGATACCCTATTCCCATGTACGTTATTCTCTCTGGTTCCCGGATGGAGGTAAAAGGGTTGGCCAAGGATCCCAAAGGTTGTGTACATGTTACTTGAATATGAACTGTGTGTCGATTCCTTTACGTACACACACATTTTATGCCTGCCTTACCAAAGGGATTGTCATTCCTGAAAACATTCCCTTTAACGATAGTAATTTGGGAAGTCATAGGCCAAGCTCACTCGATTTTACCTTTGTCGGTATAAGGGTCGCAAGGCAAACTTAGACGAATGTCGACTATACCTTTACTCTTTGCTTGACTTGAGACTGGAGTTTACTACTCGAAGGGATAACCTTGTGTTCTCAGATTTTCTTCCTGTTAGGTGCCCCTTCTTAAAGTTACACTCACAGGCTTTACAATCTGTACAACCCGATGGCCGAAGCATCACATTTTGGCAAGCCCAGGATTAAAACGTAAGGTTTTTTATGTGTTTGTCATTCTTTCTCCTAGTTATGTCGTGAGAAAACGACACCTTTACCAGGTCTTGGTTACTTCAAAGGCATGCGTACAATGGACTGGGCATTTTGCAGACTTTTTGACATGGACATGCTCTTCATTTGGGCAGAGGACCACGTGGATGGGCATGACTTTTACCCGAAATTGTCATGTATGTTTGCCTGAAAACTGAGCAAACTTCTGCTTCTGCCTTGTGGACCTTCAAGGTTATAGTTCAGATATTGCACGGGAAGCCATTTTCAGCACTCCTGATGATATTCCTAAGGCATTCTTATAAGTTAAAATTTGGTAGTTTGGCACCTGTTGAGTCTGTTAATCTTTTTCTTTTTTCAAAGTAGATCGCTAGATAGAGATTTTTATTGATGAAAATTGTTTTAAGAAATATATAGACTTTAATTGTTACATCAAGCACAGTCGATATTGCTGTGAATTTCTCCTACCCCGACTGAGGTGATCTCAAATGAATTCTGACAGCTCCCATAAAAAACCAATGTATTACACTACGAATAACATCTCAACTTGTATTTCGTTACACTGAGCAAGAATTTTCTCTCTGTGAGCAGTGCACACGCATTTAAGGGCTCTTTTGACGGAGAAAAGCACTGAACGGCTAACGATAAATAGTCACTGACCATAGATATCACAGATGTTTGCGTCATGTACTGCTTGGCCTACTCAAGCAAGTTCCCGTCAGCAGAACAAAAGACAACAAAATGTTGCAATTCTGGAAGTGATTTTACAGCCAAACTCCTACCAGATTTAGCTACCAACTTTCCTTTCCTTTGCTGTGCCTTACCGACAGGATAGGCTGAACGTCTGCTTTAAATATGCTTTGCGAATTGAGAAACATTAAACGACAGAACCATGTCACGTGATAGAAAAGTGCCTTAGACTGATAACAGTCAATGAAAATGCCCCAAACAGTAAAGGCTAAACGAGTACCATGTTCACTCTATTAAACGTTCCTCTCTCATTACCTCTTCCTCCTATATTTCAAATGGACTGCTTAAAGGGAAAATCCAGTCACTATAATTTGAATAAGAGTACCCGGGTATCCTAATTCAGGAATAAGTCGGTTGAATCATATGAAAATATGATTGCCATTGAAGTGTTTAATTCATTTAGAATAAATACTTAGTTTACCTTTAATGTATAATAATTTTGTTCTCACACATCATGAAAGACATTTCTAAGGAAAATGAGAGGAAATTTTTAAGATATAAGTTATGTTTCTCAATAAATTCGGGGCAACTGCTCATTCCTTTAATTAAAGAACCAATGTTTTCATCGGGTGGAAAATACGTACCACAAGCACACGAACGTAACTTTCCAACTTCAGATAATGTGCAGGGTCGTAGCGAAGGTTTTATCTCGGGGGAGGGGGGGGGGGGGCTGTAGAGATTATGTTAGCCGACAGATCTGGTAGTGCGTAGAGCGAAAACGACCTTTAGCGGGTGGGATCCAAGGGCCCGCCTCAAGGTCCCTGGTGGGGTCCTGGGCAAAGGCCAGGGGGAGAAGCCCCCGGAAGCTCCCAGGTTAAAGCGTATCTCTGGGTGAAAAATTAAGTCTCAGGATGGATATATTTTGGTTTATATTTTGCATCATCAAAGGCAAAGATTCTCAATAATTTTAATGTATAAGGCTATTGCTGTCGTTAGGCCGCTACAGTTTTAAGAGCTTGGGATCCAGAGGCCCGCCAGTGTTTTAGCTACGACGTTTTCTCAATGCGACATTTACTGATCTGCGACCTAGGGGAGGGGGAAGGGGGTTCCCCCTCCCCTTTAGGAATTTTTGGAATTTGAAAGGTGCCTAGATCGCAAATGGTGCAATATTTGAGTGGATTTCTGCCTCAATGGGCAACCTCAAAATTTACACCCGGGTGGAATTTGCTTGTCAGATTTTTTATGCGACTTTGCCGCAAAAATAGGGGCAGGCTCAAACACTGGGCCCGCCTTAGGACCCCTGGTGGGGTTCCAGGGGGCTTGGCCCCCGGAAGCTCTGAGGTTTCAGCACAATCTATGGGTAAAAAAAATAAGTCTCATGTAGGATAGGTATATGTTGGTTCATAATATATTACCCAATGCTAAGATTCCGGATAATTTTAATGTGTTTGGCTATTCTTCCCTTCATGCCACTATACTTCAGGAGCTGAACCTGTCGTTCAGAACTGGAACACTATGCGTTCAGTATTTGAACACTGGAGGCGTGAGGCGTTCATATACCGTAAGTGTTCAAATAGTCGTCCGGCTTTCCGAAAAAGGGAGAAAAAGTGTTCAGAATCTTAACACAAGCTTTCAAAATATGCTTTGAACGCCAGGATGGGTTCTGCATGTGTTTCATTTTAGTGTTCAAAAGTTAGAAGCCTGAGATTGCAGTGAAAGGGAAGACACGCGCGGCACGCATTATTTTTCCCAGGATGTTTGTGGGTAAATCGGATTCTCAGTAGTTTGCAAAATGTGTTTGAAGTCAAGGTTAGGTTTTGAAAACGGGCTAAGGATACCCTCTTCATGGGTAATCGGGTGCTGCTCCCATGGTGGTGATAAAAGTGAGTAATAATTTGCAGAAAGTGGTTTTTCAAGAATGTCATAAGACCCGAAATAGTGCGCCTATAAGGAAGCCTTTAATTCCCTTTCTTTCCCCCAGTTGCCGACGTGCTCAGTCACTTGTTCAATTACACCGACGACCGTTGAAACGACTGCATAAGGCCGTCACATGCAAAATCAATTTGCCTACGGGCCTTCAACCTGAATGGGCCAATTAGATGAAGAGCCGAAAATCGGAATAGCCGATAATAGACTGGCCATGCGCTCCCATTCTCTCTTTCTCCTTTTTCTTTTCATTCTTCATCTTCCCTTTAATTTTCCATTCCTTTCCCTTCTTCTCTCTTCATTTCCTTCTCTCCTCTCTTCCTCTTCTTTTTTTTTTTCTTTCTCCCCTTTTTCCCGACAGACCGAAAATTTGCCGACGGCGACCAAATATTGGGGGTGTGACACCCCCGCCCGCTGCGGCCCTGATGATGTGCATTGTTTGCGATTGCGCTTTATCACCCCTCAAGTTCTGTACGACATGCTTTGGCATAGACTGCAGATTTTCAGAAAGCAGTGTGAATCCGGTGCTGCCAACCACTCACTCCTGAGATAAAGTTGCCCTATCAGGTAGTAAGGCAGTGTCCTTTTTAAGATCACAGATGCAATCAAGCGATATTACTTCTGAAAACGATCTCAAAGCAATCATTTCATCATGGAAAAATTTAGTTGACAATTCGACCCTGTTAAACATACACCCCACGTTTGGAAAATTTCACTTCGGGGGGTCTAATGGAGTAAATACGACATGTTGCCAAGTTTCCTGTTGGCTTTACAACTTTGGCTCTTTTTAATAAAGTTGGAGATTCATCGTTCTGAATCCTATTCCTATCGTATCTCTCGTCTTGCGATTTTCATTTAAAGTGGTGAGAATGTTGGTGGAAAGGGGTGAATGATTAGAAGACATTGAATCCTTGTTTTTTAAGCTTTTCTTTGCAGAATATGGTTATCATGAGAATTGGTCTGCTTATTCGGCAAGCTCTGCATTATCTTATGTTTCAACGTAAAGGAACTAGACGAATCCCCAGAAGTATTGTTTTGTTGGTTTGGGATTCCACTTGTAATACCATGAAAACTTCCCAGAACATGTTTTGCTATACATGTTCGTTAAATTAGCTGATTTATTTTGGACATATGTCTAATCATACACAGCAGTGGTATTTTTTTTCGATAACCGGCTATCAAATGTGAGGCGCCAGAGTACTCGTCGCTCTCGTAGTACTCTCCAAAGAGCCTATCTGTGAGAACATGGACGACTTATATCTGGAGTTGACTGACATTCTGGCAACCACAGGAGATTATTGAACTGTTCGTCTTTGTAATTTTTTCATTTAACTTCTAACAGAACTCATGGAATAATTCTTGCAGATGGTTGTCATGCAAATTTTAACAGGAAGAGTCCGGTCAGTTGCTAGTAGACTGTTCGACACTGCCAACAAGGAAAGACACTGGAATAATCTCAATACCAAACCATGGTTATACGGATCAGTCACAGTGCCACCAAAATAAAATGATGCATCTTACTGTGACAGACAGCCCAAAGTTGCACCTATAAAAGAGGCTTAACATAAATGTCATTTCCTCCCCTCTTCATACACCCCTCTCTCTGGGCGGCAGATGGTGACAAAGTCATAAAAGGATTTGCCTTAGAGTCAACTATCATAGGTACGCCACTGAAAGGTTTCATGAAGTTCCCCCTAAGGGTCTCGTCCCTGTAATAAAAAGACCGGGCTATATAGATTGCTGTTTGTGAATCTTTTGAAAGGTTGTTATTACTCTAGATACGCTACATATTATAACGCTAGATACTCACTCATACCTAGGGCATGATAGGCACAAATGCCAAGGACTATTCACCCATCCACTAAATTTGGGCACAACCCTAATCTTAGCTTGTGAGGAGTTTTGGCACATAATTAAAGTACATCAAACATGTCTGGAAAGGTTACAAATTGCTGCTTTATTTCTGGGCATTGTTATAAAAGAAAGTTCAAAAAGAGATAATTTGACCCAAAGTTAGTGACCTTTGACTTTTGATCTTGGCAATGTAAAAATCTTAAAGTTTTACCCGGAGAGTTGGGATGGAGTACAAACACTTCTTGCAACTTTGATATTTGTAGTTTGCCGACAATAATCTCCCGTTTATCTAGCTCTATCAAATTCCTTAACACTTGAAAGGGAGCACAGCATGTGACGACAATGGTCGTTGTCGTCTACTTCTCCTCAAACAATTTTGTATGATTTTACCCATTGCCATGATATTGTCGGTCGTCAAGGAAAATCAAATTATTTCATCTCTTTACGCCAGTTTACACTTTTCAAAAGGATTCAGTAAAAGTTCAAATAACTTACTAAACATGAATCCATGATTCTCAATTTTAGGAACAATGCGGAACTTTTGTAACTTTTATAGACAAAATGTAGACTTGCCGGATTAACCGAAAAGGGATACTACCTTACATGCATAAAAATTAGAATAATAAAGAAACTGGATCCCTTAAAAGTGCAATTACAGTCGTTTACATTTGAAAGATGACAAAAGTTTAACATCTGTCTGTGGAGCAGGTCACTTCAAAGCATTGACTTCATAAAATCTTTGTCTGAGGATTACCTTAGAATCAAAGGATCGAACTCTGATAAGGAAGGTTAGGTCAAAGAAATCTAGAAGAGGAACTAAACTAAGGACCTGCTAATCGAAATCTCCCTTAACAAAAAGGATTAAAAACATTCTTAAGTGCATGCGTATTGTCTGATGGATCAGGTGCTTGAACCCCATCCGTAACAACTCCCTGTTTTACCAGAGTGCACCTACCCACCAAGTTTCAAGTCTATTGATCAAGCAATTAAGGAGTTGCAGTTCGATGAAGCAACCACACACTTGGATAGAGAAAAAGAAAAAAAAGACCAAAATTTAGGCATATTTGGTCACATGACAAGAAAACAGGACTTCCACCACTTCTTTTTGCCCCACCCCTGAGTAGTGGTAACAAGTCCCTAATTTTCTCACTTTTCACTTTTATGGCTTTGGTTGCTATGGTAACTGGTAAAGGTAAACGTGTGCATTTTTTCGGCGGTAAAAGAAGCACAGTATGGATGAGATGACAACAAGACCCACAGTGTTTGTATTCGGAATAGCATTTGCTTTATCATTTATTACAGTAAAGTAAACGTTTGTACGAGCCCATTCATTAGTAGAAAACGTATTGGCTTGCGACATTACGAATATGTGTGATGAAGTGATGATTGCTGTTAACACAATTATGGGTTCGCCACTGCAGGTAAATATGCCACAGAGTATTTTTTTAGTCAATTGAACTAAAACTTTGCTACCATTGTCAATGGTGTCATTGCAATTCCTCCACCTTTTGCCCCCGTAAGTATATTTTCAGCTTTGAGTTGACTTCACTATAAGTAAAAGGAAACGAAATTTTCCGGAGTTTCATGAGCACTTTACTTACTTTCGAGCTTTCAGACTGGTGCAAACTACAAAAGGATAAACAACTTACACGTACCATTGGTTCTATCTACTAATCATCAAGATAAAAAGCTAAAAATGGATTTTAAAAGGTTACCAGCTTTTGCATTATGTGGTTTATTGTACACATACTCAAAAAAGGGGTCGTCCTTTTCGAGTGAGTTTTCAAACAACTTGTCTAGATTAATTTTCCATGTGTGAGCCAAAACAAACGGTCACTAGGTCTGAGTTCAAAAAAGAGGCCATGCCTTTGTTTATTGAAAATTGAATTTCTCTCCTCTATTTACTTAAAAGTTGGAGAATATTACACGTAGTATGCATTGAAGTAATTTGGCCAAAGGTGCATTGGTGACCAAAATTATGACAGAGGTGCCGAACCCGAATAATAATCTGAAATTATTTCATAAGTAATAAAATGAGAAACCTGGGGTTCGTACTGAAAATGAATTTAAAGCTAATTACTACATTTATCATTTTGACCTGGATGTGTGGAAGCCACTTTCAGGCTACATTCCAGCAACAGTGCAAAGTATAGCTGTGTTATTTAAACTTAATTCATAGATAAGGTGCATTTGAAACCAATTAGCGAAAAAATATTCAAAAAGTTTTAAAACAAAATGAATTATACAAACGACATTTATACCTAACAGCAAACTATCATTGAAACTGATTACTGATGATACTTCAGTTATGATTATGTTGATCGAACGCATCTCTTCATGATGACTATAACTGAACTTACAATAACAACCTTACGATTATCTTTGCTACTTTATAGAAGTACTCACAAATCCGTCACATAACTTTCATTTTAAATGACTTAAAAGCTTTTCGTACATGGGTCAGGTTTTCCTAGAAGCCTGGAACAGGAAAGTAATATTGAAAAAGAAACTCAAAAGTATTTTTACTTTTGAGACTGTTTATCCTAAACCACTTACTATGTTTTGGATCCACATATGATACTTAGAATATCTAGTGTAAACACTGAACTGTCCTGCTGTGTCACAACGTTGGCCCCAACTTACAATTCCAGTCAGGTACCAACGCCCCGTGCCATCTTTAATTGAATATGGCCCACCACCGTCACTTAGGCAAGCATCTACAGCATCACCTGGTCGTTTTGCACAAAACATGTTCTTTGTAAAGGTCAAACCATTTCGACGAAAGTGTTGTTTACATGTGTTGAAACCTACAAACGGGATGTTTTTCTCGTTTATATGATAAGCAGTAATCCCCCATTTTTTAGATGTAGCCCACCCAGTCACACGACCAATGGCACCAGGAGTCATCAAGTCCCGATATTTTGTGTCATTGGCCAGGCAAATAGGTTTAATGTGATCGTTATAACTTCTTATTGGACTCACTAATTTAACCAATGCTATGTCATTATCAAATGTGCTCGGATCAAAATTTTCATGCTCATATATTTCTTCAATTTGGGTAAGTATTTCCGATTGCTCGGTGATCAAGCCGTTGTAGGCACCTCCAAGTCGAATGGAAACATGTTCAATATTTGGTGTAGGATGGCCATGGAAACAATGGGCAGCGGTAACTACCCAATACCTGTCAATCAAAGATCCACTGCACAAGAAACGGCGTCGTACATACAAAAGTGCCATCCAAGGGGCAGACACTCTCCTTTCATCATGCTGTCCGTCTATTCTACCTTCTTGAGTTTTAAGGGTTCCACACTCTGCAAAGTAAAATAATGTTGTTGAGACTAAAGTTCAGCTGAGCAGGTACTTTGTTTAAAAAATCAGAGCATAAGCGTTTCAAAGATGATAGACATTTTTTTAGTTGATAGATAGCATTAGGACCTCTGCCAATGTCAAATTCGACTGAAAGAATAGCTGCAAGAACCAGTCTACTGTATGTTCTACAATGCTTACAGTCTCCACGTGGCATTTTCTGGCAGTCAAAGTAAACTTTCCGAGCCGAGTAAAATTTTAAATTCGAGGGGAACAGCACACACGTACGTTTAATTGTGAAACCCATCCGTTGGCAGTTTCATACACGTCTAGGTGTATTAATTATTCCTAGGACAAGTTTTTCTCTCCATTTTATGTGGCTTATAATTCCTTTCGATGGAGTGATACGCTAACATAATCAATTTTTGTAACGATTACAGCCCACTTACCTTTTCCATTAAGCCCGTGTTGTAAGATTGTTACTTGTGCCATGATACTAGCTACATGGTGACCTCTAATGTCTGAAGCTAGGCAAGTATAAACACCTGCGTCACTTTCGACTATTTTACGAAGGAGCACATGTTTATTCACCTACCAAAAGAAAACCAATGATGACATAGTCATATGATTCAGCGACATACAACTAACTACCCGTTCACAGGTTTTCCAAACTACAAAGCACCTCCAACCAAAGCTCAACATAAAACAACTGCAAACAATAATAGCTCTTTAATGGCTTTAAAATACTGTCAATTTTTCACATTGAAAGAAGTTCAGGCGAGTGACTGCCTTTTTAATTCCTTGCCGAAGGCAAAAGACATCAATGTTATCATGATGGCGTGTGTGTGTATGTGTGTGGAGTGTGGGTGTTTGTGACGCTTAGCTTGCAAACACGTTATCTGAAGGTACGGATAATGGATCCTTTTATACTTGGCGTATGGATTTATCATATTAGGAGAGAGAATCCTATAGTTTTTGGTGGAGGTCAGAGGTCAAGTCAGGTCACAAGTAGTAAAACCAAACACCAACACGATATCTCAAAGTAGGAGGCATGGATACTTTTCATTCTTGGCACATGGAGTCAGAAGATGAACCTGATTACTGTTGGTAGAAGCTTAAATTATCTGAGGTCACCAGAGGTGAAACAACGACGTAGAACCTTGGAATTTGCTTGTGAACGCTATAGCTTAAGATGGGAATGATGAATAACTTTCATAATTGATATAGGTTTGTCTTTTTGAGAGGGAGAATTCTATTGATGTGAGACGAGGCTAGAAGTCACCACAGGTCAAAACTACATACCTTGTAAATTTTATTTTTCATGATAGGAACCATATGTAGTTTTCATTATTAGCATATGTGGATGCATTATGTCAGTAGATGAACCCTATTGTGTTTGATACATGTCAAAGGTTATCTGAGATCATTGGAGACCGAGTGGTGGAAACTTTGTAAACACCTCACAAACATTATATTAAAGAGGGATAACAGTTGTGCAGCTCATATTTAGCCCCATATCTAGTAAAAGAACTGTATTTCGTGGAGGTCAAAGTTCATTTGGGGTTACTGGTGTCAAATGGTGTTAACTTCACAACTATAATAATTCGTGTAGGGTAACCAGATCTTATAGGTGGCTTACTCCCTACTTGTCAGGACATATGCTATACCATCAAAATCGGTTACACAGCTGATGAATATGGTTGCACCTCTGGTCTAAAACATCCTTCTTCAGACCACCTAAATAGCTGAATTTACTTGCTTAAGTTGAAGCTACTCAACTTTGTTAAAGCTATTTAAGTCAGTTCTTGCTCTCACAATTGCAAGACTTTCTGAGAGTGTTTCATTAAGTCTTGTCTCAATTTAAGGTTGTAACTCATTTTGGAGAAATTTTATGTTTTAAATTTGCCTTCAGTGGGAGGTCTTTCCTTATGGAGCAATTGGTGCTCAAATTGTGTTAATGTTAAGCTCATGAAAAGTAGAAGAAGTAGTACTTAAAAGTACTTTAGAGTCAAGAAATCAGTAAGCCTTTTGGCTTTCTGGTGGAAAGACAACTCACGAATAACGTTCTTCTGTATAAATAAAACTAATCCATGTATACATCTAGCACCTGTTTGACTTAAACTCTCACGTGAAACATTGAAACATTTGTAAGGACGTTGTGATGGATAACTGGAGGCAAATTTTCAAGTATGATTTAATAAAAGGAATAAGTTTGGTACCTTGTAAAGAAGGATATGCATTTAAAAGTCTCCATCGTTTATAAAAATCATAGTTCATTTCAATAGTCGGAGAGGAATTAACAGGAATTGGAAATTGCAAAAGCTGGCAACGAAAGATATTTTTCAGGAAATATTTACTGCAGCTGTCTGGTGCCATGAAATGTTTTGAGCGATTACTGATTACGCATGACTTTCGGTCTTATTCGTTGACGAAAACATGATTTACTGTATTGTAAATACAGCTGCTTCAATATGCTTGGAGATCCCCATACTCTCTGTATTTGGAAAGTTAACAGCACAATTCATGTCAATAGCTCTTGTCACGAGTGGAACATTTGCCTTTTTCACCCTCTTAAATTATTGGCTTATATTGGTACTAAGACAAACTTAGTTATTGCATTCGATATTTTGTTGATTTTATTTTGAGTCAGACAGACAAATCATCTTACAAGTAATCTTTTTTTTTATCTATACAATAATTTAATATCAGATTGAAACATGTATTAATATGAACCCGCTGTAGTTTACAAACTTATTTTGAATAAATTTATTGAATGGTGGAATTAACCTTAAGAATCCTGTCATTGAATAACAGCAGAGTTCCATCTTTATGCCACCGTACTGTCAATCTTGGATTCTTCATGGAACAACTGAGAAGATGATCCTCACCAACAAAAAGTGAAGCATCAGATGGCTTGGTAACAAATATATCCTTAGGTCTGAAAGCTGGTGAACAGAATAAACTATTAAATAGAATAAAATAACTACGGTCATCCATATATTAAGTAGAAAATTTCTACTAACAAATCGAGTTGGAGATAAAGCTAGCCAACTTGAAAACTTTGGTAAGAAGTTCCCAACTGTAAGTACGGACATTAGTGACATAAAGTCAAGGTTGTTGGCTCTAGATGTTGCACTTTAAAGTTTGGAGTGGCTACAAAACTGTACTGAAAGCTGTTCCTCCTTGCTGAGCGTTGCTGATTCGTATGCTTGCTATCAAATGCTCTTCATTAAATAAATTGACCTCTGCTCAAAGATTTGCCAAAATAGCCCAGAATATATCTAACAAAGGTCAAATCTCGAGTTGTTTTAAAAAAATGCAAAGAAAAGGGGTGCTACTCTTGTAGTATTGACGTATTTAATACCCTGATATGGGAACAGACTAGGAAAATACGTTCTTCCTAATCTGAAAAAATATCTTTGGACAGTATTTGTAAGTGAGGTTTTGAAGCATACGAAAACATTTCAGGCAAAATAGCAAATATCTCAACAGAGTGTAACAATGATGAGTGTATATCTAGTTCCCGGAAAAACTCCCCTCTCCGAACAATTTTCACCCTGACAATGTTCACCTGAACAACCCCCACCCCGTTAAATTTCTACCTGGTTTATTCCTACTCGGCACAATCACCCCTGGCAATTTCCACCCTGGAAAATTAAATTGCTTGGTCGGGGAAATTTTCTATGAGGCCATTAGCAAGGGTAGTAGTTGTTTAGGGTGCGTTGTCCAGTGACGTAATACTTTCAATGTATGTATTTTTCAACAAGTACAAAAACAGTAGGCTATACTGACTTAATAATATAAACGTTGTAACACGTAATATTATTACCATGCATTACCTTACAAATCAGTTTTTCAGCTCTGAATGTCAAGCCATCTTGTTATCTTTTACAGGAAAACGATATTTTTGGGACTTTATGTTAAACGCAAATGACTCTACACAGGGAGGTGTTATCAGAAGGAGATACAACGTTCTTTAGACTCTTTGAAGCAATGTTCGTTTCCGATAGTTATCTTGCCTTTCTTCTCAAAATTCTTGTCTCAATACCTAGATCAACTCGGATCAGTGATGCATTGTCAAAATTAAAATGAGAAGACACAGCTCTTACGTTGAACTCGTTAACTTTTCGTGGCCAGCCGTCATACAAAAATGTGAAATTTTAACCTTTCGTCGTTATTCGTCACACTAAATATCATTTCATTTAAATTCAGCTAAGAATTTATTTACAACTTACTTTTCGAATATATTTCCGAACGACGGGAAAATTGGCTAAAAACTAAGAGAAATGTATAGACTTGAACAATGTTTTCAGCAGGTGACTTGTAAAAATCGTATAAAAATTGAAATACATTATTTTAACGTTTGTTGCCAGTCGTTTTACTGAAAATCCTGATTAAATTTTGTTCATTGGCGGAAACAAACCTTACTTCAAAGCATCTATAGACAATGGCCTTTGTCTCGAGATTACTTGGAAAAGAAAGAGGGAGATCATCATTAAAGGGGTTTAGTCAACAGAGGCCTAACAATAGGAACAAAGAGACCTGTTAATCAACTAGCAGTGCTCGACAATTCAAAACATTAGAAGAAAAATTGCTGCCCGTGTTTGTTCTGCACATCCTACACTACCAGTGTTACCTAAAATTAGGGATCATATATTAAAGACAGACTAAATAAAAGTATTTTCGTAAATTTGCCTACAATTCCTATGAGTTGTTTTGAAATATTAGCAGTTGGAGGTAGCACATTCTGAACGAAAACCTAGAGCAAGCACTTGTGACAAAATGAATTCACATTTATCAACGAAGGTGTGTTACTGTTTACATCCAATTTTCTCTTCCAATATTCTCATACTCTTGTAATGTGAATCCAGAAGAGGTTCGACAATTTTTCCTATTCCATTTTTTTGATTGGGAAAGCAATAGGCCAACCTTCGATTTTCTTTTAATCTACTTAACATTTGAAAGCATTAAAATATACTAGTGCAGCTAATAATATGTGACCTAGAGAATGATGGGAACAACTAAGCATTCCATAACAAGTACGATATACAACGTGTTGAGTTTACGTGGGTTCAAACGAAAGATTCCGTGATAAAAGTGTGCCTGATGTGCATTGTTGAAAGAAGGAATACCATTACAGTGCCGAGAGCAGGTGAACATCGGTACAGTTTCGTGTGACTTATTGCTGATGTTATTTCCGTTCCGTAATGGTTTCTTCGAAACATAAAAATATAAACGCATTATGACAATCTAGCAATGTGCTCCGTGAAACGAGAAATCCGAAGGGCTAAAATACCAGACCCCAAAACTTAGAAAAACCAAAAGATGGCCTTATTATTTGATTTCGTGCAACCTAGAGTACAGTATGAGTAAGAGTAAATGTGGGGACGATATATCTAATGCTAAGAAGACAACAGCATAAGACCCCTACCAATTAGGGCTCTAGCATCTGTGTGTGCAAGTTCGAGGCCGGGAGTCTCACAATTGTAAGTCTCTTGCTGTTCTGATGCAACATCCGTGATGAGACGAATATTCTCATCTGATGCCAAAACTTTACCAAAGCTTCCTGTCAATGTTCCAGAAAAGAGAAAAATACAATGAGAGACTGTATAATAGTAGCTTCAGCTGATTACTCAGATAGGAGTGGGTTTCGAACACCAAATCTTATCTCAATATTAAAATTATGATATAATATTTAGTACTTCAGTGTCTTCCTATGCAGTAAGCAATACAAACGTCTGTGACAGACTATGAAGTCAGTGTTACAGGAAGCCAATTGCTTTTCTTGGTAAAGAGAAATTGGTACTATTCCGTTTAGTCAGTGTACCGTGACCGTGACCCCAACTATAATATGCATGTCACGTTGTGGTAATGTGCTGGGTCCATTACGTTTTTCAAGCGTTACCTGTTCAGCGGTTTTCTATAGTATTCAGTGGCGTAGCTAAATATTTTTTGTGGGGGGGGGGGGGGCAAAAGCCAAAAAATTCCGACAGATAATTATCTTGAAGAAATGATGTACTATCTAACCACCATCGTCTGGCGTGTAGCGCGAGGAAAAAATTAGATTAAAATATCTCCAAGATTGCCTTAAATGACACTTCCAGGCCTTGTCAGTAACCATTTCGATGTGTAATTCTGCTTTAAAACATAAGAAGTGTTGTAAGTGTTTCAAAAGAATTGTTTTTTTTTATTTCCGACAGAGGCTAGAAATTTCCGACAGGGGCCTTCGGAGGCCTTGTGGGGGGGGGGGGGCAACCGCCCTCTGCTCCCCTCTAGTTACGCCACTGATAGTATTTGAAAGTTCCTCCCCTCTTTTGGTTAAATTAATAAATCGGATGAAAGTAGAAACACAGAGACATTACCAAAAGCATTATTAGCCTACTTTCTAGTCTAGGTTATATCTCATGCTACCACTGTCCACTGTCTTTAACTGTACCAAAATAGTACAAGTATCTTGTGAAGTTCACTGGGACTCTGACTGTGAAGGTGCAGTTAGTCTACTCCTCGGTGTGGAATAAATTAGGCCCATACAAAAACTATTCGGCAACACTTCAATTTTATTCTACTCATAGTTGTTCTTATACCATGTTTTATGACCACAACCCGGAGATAGCCAAAAGTGTCATTGAGATGAGAAAGTGTCGATGTTTGTACATTTTCATCATGGGCAAGAAAGGTATGTAACGAAAAAAAGTACGTTTGAAGGTAGACACCTTTTCCTCTTACAGTCATGGGCAGAAATAGCCTATTATTGTATGTTTTATTTTGGTACACCTACAAACTAACACTAAATAACCATCTTCTTTTCATCAAAACAGTTTAATATCAATACCTTTTCGAATAAAGATGCCATTATCAAAGCAAGTGATAACAGGGGACGGACTTTTAACTCTGCAAGGTAATATGACAACTCCTTCTTGAACGAGTTCTGTACCTTCAGCTTGAGTAGCATCCCGCGAGGAGGTAACAGCTTGGAATTAAAATGGAAACCTAAATTATGAGAATTTCGGGTGCATGCAAATTACATTACCAGTAAAATTTTGAAAACAAAAGAGACTAACCGACTACCTGACATAGTTAGGTGCTTTATAAAGACACCTTTCAATTGGCCTCCTTTGTAATTCTAACCAAATGCACTCGTGACAGTGGCATAACCAGAATTTTGTTACAAAGGGTTACAGAAAGTTGCTTATCTTGTTGATACACTAGGGTATGAACTAGGTAAAGTTGTTAACATAACGCTTAAAGGCAATTGAATTTACCCTAGTCAAGACATAAGTTAACAAGAATGGGGAAAGACTCAGCGATTCGTTGCCAAAAGGAAATTCTTCTTCGCTCTGAGGTGTATCTCTCAAAGGTATCCTTCTTAGGATATCATGTTTTAGGATGTTTTCACAATTTAAACTATGGTGACCCTACATGACCTGTTGCCTCCACCAAAATGACGTACTTACGTACTTGTAAACAACATTTGTGGTCAATATGCTACACACAAGGTTTTTTGACCTCTTTGTACCACAAATGACATTTACATGCCATTAAAACATTTAAATTATTGAAAGCAATATGCGGCATTCACATGCCAGCTATGAGTGCCATCAAGAAAACCGTTTATGACATATAGTGTTGCCAGACGACCTCTCGTGACTCCAAATGAACTTTGATCATCATCAAAAACAACAGATATCTTCTTCTCAATATGAAAAATCTATGTCCCAAGTAGAACGGGTTAGAGAAGACAAAAGTTAAATGACAAAACTGAAAAAATAAGTCCTGGATTAGGATTCGAACCCGAATCGTCAGCACGGGAAACCGTTCACTTAACAGTACACCATCAACATACACATTAACTGAAGGGTAGTTTAAATTATCTCATAGTCACATCATCCTTCACACAAGTCCATCATTAGGTTATTAAAATTTTAATTACTAGTTAATGTACCAGAGTTACGCTTGTGAAAAGATATGTGATGATCTTTTTAATTTTGTCTTTGGAAGAATGCAATCATTTAGACCTTCCTTTTTGTTGGTCACAAAAGCACACAACTTGAAGGTACTACCAAGTACCCACTCTCTTTTCTTGTGTTCACAAGGATTTCCTAGTTTCACATCTGCTGACCTAAGGTGACCTTGGACCTAGTAAACCACAGCCAATAGGGGTTTTCTCTTAATATGACAGATCGAAACACCAAGTACGAATAGTATCCATCATTTCTAATTTGAGGTGTCGTGTTTACAAGCATATATACACACACACCGCGGGTGCACCCATACTCACCCTCGCTTCCTTAGCGGTACGCGGGAAATGTACCGGTAAGGAATTCGCGGGATTTCCCCATTAGCCTGGCTGACCTCCAACTAACCCAGCAGACGTACGTGGCTGGAGGGCGGGCTGATTGCCAAAGCAGACACGTGCCGCCGCGCGAGACTTCTCATTGCAGCGACGGAATTTTCGGGCAGCTCCGCGTGAGCTCCCGGCTGTACCGTGTCCTGTTAAAGACATGTTGCTGAGTGCGAACATACGCACACATACATACACTCGCCTAGTGTGATTGCATAGATTTCATTGGCTTTCGGCAAGGAATCAAAACTGAATAAAGGGGAATGTGTTATATAAAGCGCGTGGAGCCCCAAAAAACAATTTGAGTTACGTGTTGTAAAACTATAGTTTCATGAAATATCGTTAACTGGATATTGATTTAATAAAAATTGCATGCACAAGAAGAGCGAAGAAGTTTAGTATCATAGTTAAAATTTCCCAGAATCTATCACTATTATATTTTAGGAAAATCACCTATCGATTACACGAGGAAGGCTTGGATTTGCAGGGAGGAACGAACCGCAAAGTATCTGAGTGAGCATCAACACACATTTAGAGCACCAACGTTTAGCAATCACCAGATTGATCACTAAAGACCGCAATGATCGATGTGCCCGATTATGTTAAAATAATCGTTTTTTTTTTATTGAACTTGTGATTTTATTTCAATTTTTATTTACAATTTTAGTTATTTTTACTGAAATGAGTATTCCCTTCACCGCTTTGTTTAGTATACCTGTTTTATCTGTTCTAGATACCTAATCATGGGTGGAGGCCTGGACTGGCATTCCCACTAGGATATCCAACTGATAAGAAGTACACAGTTTTGCCCAAAATTTAAAAATCATTTTGAACAATACGGGACGTTTAAAGTGCATTTATTTTTTGACGCTCGCGTGCCAAGGAATTTTTACTATATCCTCAAAACGTATGCATTGAAAGATATCTTCAGGCTGAAGGTTTAAATCAAAACTCGCCGAAATTGTAACGTGGATTGTCATGTTGAACAAGTGGTGTCATAAGACATTACTGAAAGGTCTTGCCTTTTAAACAACTTGAAAACTTTGATCATTGACCTGTTTACATATTTCACTTAAAATGAAAGTTGTAACCAGGAAATGTATGCCTAAATATATAGCCTGCAACTATTTATTTTGGAAATAAATTACTTAATTGTGAAGTTGATTGGACTTCCTCTCCTCTTGAGCTACGAGCAACACAAGTATACGTGCCGGAGTCGGATTCATCGACGTGCAGGATTATAAGACTTGATGATAAAACAATGATTCCTTCCCGCATGTTCTCTGAAAAATTAGTGAGAAAGTTACGGTCATTTGAATTCTTTGTGGATATTCTGTGGCATTTTTTAAGGAAAACGCGAAGTTTACCTCTAGTGGAAAGAAATACATCACCATTGACTATTGCTACAATAATATGATACAGAAAATTTGAAATTAAACGAGTTACAAACTGATATCATCACTCTGTTTCATAGACCTGTATTCGAAAGTTGATAACCATTGACTGAAATGGACTTTTTACAATTCTTGATGCTGAGTATGGCTTAATCCGTTTTTGCTAAAATGTGACGAAACTTTGTTACCATTTAATAGCAGTTTGGATCCCTTGTACCAATAGTAATTGACCTCTTCGTTGTTAACCCTACAGAATAGTTGAACATTTTCTTCTTCTTTTACGCAAACATCTTCGGGTCGTGAGACGAATTCCAGAGGTGGAAAAAGACCTTTGACACACGGAAAGAAATGGAATGTTAACTCGTTATGATCATAAAAAGGTTTTCCTTGGAAATATTAAAAGACTTGTGGAAGTGATACTTAAGAGAGCAATTTTAAGAGTACACTTACTGGCAGCTGAAAATGCTATCTTGAAAGGAGGTTGACCTATACAATTCGTCAGATTGATTATCCCATTTCTCCATCTCCGGAATATCTGCTGTTAGTAAAATACAGGGTTTGACAGGGGACACTCACAGAAAACAAGCAGAAAGACACATCACAAACAATGACAATCTCATGAAATGCCACCATCCTAATTACTTAAATACCTACCTTGCTTAGGGTTTTATTACGACACAGCAGAAGTAACTATATTATCATTTCTTACCTGTTTTCGTCTACTTACCGTAAGTGCTTGTGATATTTAGTTACACTAACTTATTTGAAAATAATACACGAATGTCGGGCTGGCAAATCCGACCTTCAATATCCATTGGAACGTAGGATACTTTACAAAAGTATCTGATACTTGGACCACGGTGAACACAATGGTTTATTTAGTATGTCCTTGTTCTTCGCAGAAGTTGATAAATATCTCAGTGAGATGCAGCCTACACATTCATGTCAAAGTTTACCCTTGAATGGCTACCAGTTTATCTAGTCCGAACATCTGACTTTGTGCCGTCAAACACCACCTTAAGAAGGGAACAAAATTACAGTATTGGACAAAGTCATGGAATAGTATTCCATTTTCAGTTTGGGTAAGAGAACTTAAATATATCAGATTGTCCTGAAGGCTTTAAAATACTTTGGACTGTACTTGTAAAAGTAAAAAGCTTGTGAATAAAGCTTGTCACTAAAGTGACGACCGACACACGTTGTCTACTCTCGTATCTATAGAGGTTCTTCGTATGACGTAATAACGGTCACGGCTTTGCCTCTACCGCCAATGTGGACGTCAGACTTACTGCACGCGTAACAACTACACTAGGTACACACAGTATCGCTCCAGGCGTGAAATGTTTCATTCCTTCTTTTCAAAGAAAGCTTTTGTAACTAGTGTATTAAGGATCAAGTGTACCCCAGTAAACATGTAGGTCTGTGTATGAGCTACATATGTTGGGCTTAAATGTTTTATAAAGATCACATAGAATAAATTTTGTAATATCTTTAGTCGCTGAAGGGATATTAAGTCAGCGCACCGCTCAAGTCAGCACCACTCTGGATTCCAGAGTTCAATATTTCTGAAAACCAGAAACCCATCCAGATCTACGTCTTATATAACTGCTGGAAGTCGATAATGATACCGTAGGCCCTGTGATTTTTTCTTGACCATTACGCAAAAATACTTTTCCCATCATCAAGGAATCATTCTTTGAAAGAATGTACGAAGCATTTTAAGCTTAGACCAATACTTTTGTTCCCAGGGAACATGTTGTGCCACTTGTGCTACAAATTTGACGTCCAATACGGCTGACTTTGTTCTTGCCACATGTATTTGTGACTTAATTAAGCCAGCCTCTATATGCGGAAAGGGAACACTGGTCTTGAGACACCTCTTGAGACACAAGAATATAGCAAGTTTTATCAGTCAATTTGTTAGCAAATAGAAACATACTTCATCAGTAGCCACCAAACGCCCATCAGAGTTGCTTTTAGCGACATTTTTAAGCTCATATATATATATATATATATATATATATATATATATACATATATATATATATATATACATATATATTTACTAAAACGAACAAAGTTGCTGAAAAGATGATGTTCAATGTATGTTCCATGTTTCTATACAAGATTCCAGAGGTTTGACCTACTTTGACTAATCGTTTTGTGCGTTGTTCATAGGTAATGCATTTGTTTGGTACGGTGCACATCCGGTCCTCATTATGTTTTGCTCAGAGGGGCTCGGCAAACTGAACTTTTCTAGTCCGTTTACAATTTGCAAGTTGTTCATTTGTCGTACGTTTCCTTCTTTCCATGTTTGTTAGTAATTCGTTCATTGATTTCTTTGCCGAATCCCGGCTTTCGCAAACAAATAGCAAAATTTTTCATCCGTCGATGTTCGTTTAGCATGTTTGTTAATGTGTCACAGGGCCTTAATGTGTTAATGTGAAATGTACGATACAAAATGGTCATGGAGATCTTTCGATGAATTCACAATTCAGTAAGGAAACTGGTTCTAAAACAAATATACCTCCAACTGAGTGTACGAATAAAACAAACCACTTATGCCACCTTCAAAACGGCTCTGATCCCAGCGGACTAGACATGAGATGCCCTGCAGACATGTCCTTTCCTATCCGCCTTTATTCTGAATTAGAACCATCCGTTCCGAATAAAAGAAGTAGTTCCTCATAGGTAGTTCGGCAAAATAGGGAAGATCATTGAAAGGTCGGGTGTCCTCTTAGCTCAGTCAAACTCCTGCTGTGTACAAATGTAAATATGTTAGGTTATTGAAGCGTTTGGAACCCGAGAAGGGGTAACGAAAGACTCGACTGGACTCGGAATTTTCTTGGGATGAGAGTTCCTGGAATCGAAATTGGCCAGGAATATGTTAATGCTGGATTTAGGCTAGGAGCCGATTCCAGCAGAGTCTACAAAAGTTAACTTAACACTAATGTTGTTTAGAGCTTATTTTGGTTTTCGAGGGCAGGTTAATACATAAATGGACACACACAGGTAACTGAATTACATAGTGAGTGTACGTGTACTTCAAAAATAGTCAATTCAAAACAATTTATATGATTTATTACATTGTAAAACGACCAAACTCGTAATTTGCCATGAATTTGGGGACACTGGAATCGCAATTGGCTCGAAATCGGATTAAGTGGACTCAAATACAGCTCAAGATAACTGAAAAATACACTTGGAGATCTCACTTGAAGGGAAAATACAATCAGAATGGTGTAGAATAATCTAGTATGATATTTAACAACAGAGCAAAGGCCGGCCTACTGGACGGGCTGATCTTTAGATGATTTACTACATTGTAAAATGGCGGGGATTCGTAATTTGCCAAGAATTTGGGGACACTGGATTTGGAATTGGCTAGAAATGGTGACCATATAGAATCGCAATTGGCTCGAAATCGGATTAAGTGGACTCAAATACAACCCAAGATAACTGAAAATACACCTGGAGATCTCACTTGAAGGAAAAATACAATCAGAGTGGTGTAAAATATCCAGTATGATATTTTACAGCAAAGTAAAGGCCTACTGGACGGGATAACCTTTTCGTCCTTTTGCTGGAGTGCAGAATTTTTATTGGAAAAAAATGATTTCTAAAACTTTAGTACAGCGTTCTCCTTATCTCCAACAATTACACTCAATGTACAAAAAGGAAGTTATGAAACATTTTAGATACAGACTATTAACAGGGTATCTTTCCATTTGTAACCTCAAATGACTTTTACCCTAATAACCTTAAGTGCAATCTCTTCTCCATCAAAAGTTTAGTTCTTTACTATGACATATTAATGGTACGTCTCTTAGCTACCATGTCAAATGTCTTTTTGATTCCTTGCCGTAGGCGAAAACTGTCTGCACAATCACTCTGACGTGTGTATGTAGCCTATGTGCACGTGTTTGAGATCCTCAACTTGTAAACACGATACCTCAAGGTAGGACTGGTGGATACTTTCATACTTGGTATATAGATTTATCATATTTAGAGGAGGAACTCTATTGTTCTTTGGGAAGGTCAAAGGTCATATGAGGTCACCAGAAGTCAAAACAGAAAACTTGGTAAACACGATATTTCAAGGTAGGAAGTACGGATACTTGTCATACTTAGAATGTCGATAGGTCATGGTCAGATGGGGAACTTTATAGTTTTAAGTAGAGGGTAAAGATTACCTTCAGTCACCAGAGAGGAAATTAGGAAAACCTTTTAAGTTGCATGTTATCACATTATCGAACGATAAGAATAATGGGTACATTTCAGACTCAAGATATGAATTTGTCGTATTAAGAGTAAGAATCCTATTGATTTTGGTAGAAATCAGAGTTCACGTGAGGTCACCAAAGGTTAAAAAACAAAAACCTTGCTAAACATATTTCAAGACAAGAATGATGGACACTTTTCATACTTAGTATATACTTAGTTTTGTGTTTGGTGGACGGCAAGCAATTCGTTTGGAGTCACTTTAGGTCGCATTGTGAAACCTCGCAAACAAAATATTTCACAAAGTGTATTTTGATGGATTTTTTATCTGGCTTTTTATTTGGCATGTGGATGACCCATGCGTATTGCGTTCAACAATTTAATAAGTTTTGGTGGCGGCCAAAGGTGATTGAGGTCAAAAGAGATCAAACTGTGTAAATCTGGCATGTCCCTGTGAGGGGACCAACACGTGGTATGTGGATGACCAATATTGTTTACACAATCACCAATGTTTTGGTAGAGTTCGACCATCATGTAAAGTCACCAGAGGTTAAATTGTGAAAACATCGTAAAACACGATCAGAGAAGGATAACTCTGAGAAATAAACTTCAAATAATTTCTTTTCAGCAAGGCACACTAAGCCTTTGGGTTTTCTGTTTTATATATTCTTGTTACAATTTGGGCATCTCTTAACACCCATCCTCACACACAAGCCATTCTGACTCCATAAATAAACTGGTTGATTGCATGAGTATTAGTATGTTAAAAACTGGAACCCACACTGACACATTTAGTCAAATTATAACTTTCTCATCTCTTATCCATGTATTGCTAGAAACGTAAAGTAAAGTAGTTTTGTTTGTAAGAGATATATCTCACCTTTTGAACTTCAAGATAGTTGGAACATTCACACAAAGCCGATCCCCTGAAATTTAAGAGAACGTTGGAGCTAGCACGCATCTCCTTCTGAAATCTTGACATCAGCATTTTGCTATATTGTTGAGTTCGCGTAAACTAAGAATCATGCACTGGCTATTATCATGTCCTTAAAAATTCTTAATATATTTCAATGCCGCCATTGAATACAAATAATAAAGAATGCAACCTAAAGATGCCGGGGAAGACCTAGGCATCCAACGACACCTTTCGTACAGGGCTGTTTTGTTTTTTACTTGGAGTAATATGTTCAAGTAACTTTCTGGATGTTTGACTATTTGAACAGTGTGTCATGTGACACTTGGATTCGAGCTATTATTTTTCTTTCAAACGAACGAGAATTAAAAGTGATCAAGGCCGCTTTATGAGTAATTTAAAAACAACATCTGGTAGATCAATGTAAAATTTGTTGAGGTTATCTCCACTTCCATCAACATTAGGATGATCTCAGGGTTAATGTCGTGTTGACCCGTTTTGTTCATAAAGCATTGTTTCAAATCACTTCCTTCCCTTTCCACCGATCATTCCGATCCCCACCATATTTTCTTGTTCTCTTGTTGTTTTTACTTGCTTGCTTGGGATAATCAGAGACCTCGGGTGCTGGTACGATGCATTCAAAAGTAGTTTAGTATCTGTTTTTCTTCGTCTGAGGGACAGAAAGTCACAAAAGGAAGTCGTTTAAGAAATATTGCATTGATGAGCAAACATCTTTAGCTTCTGGAGTATAACTTTGTTGAACCATACAAACACATTTAATTACTTCCTGGGGTTTCCCCGTATGTGTTTAAAATGTCTGTTGCTTAATTGTCTGACTTCTTCTAACACAATCATTACATCAGTTTGCCCAGGGAGGTGTTACTTTAGAAGAAGGCAGAACGGACAGTTTCATTTATGCTAATACTCTAAGACCCACAAAATTCCAAGACAATTATCAACGATAAGCTTCTTGTTCGACTGTTGGAGATGTCCATCTAGTATTTGTAGGCTTCAATTTGATCTCAATAAACCAGGGAGTTGCCATGAATAAACCTATTACCATCACTCTAGTAATCCTCTCACAAGTGGCTTAGTCAGACCAATGTTTCTATGAGTAGGTTGGTGCCCCCAATACTTTAGGTCAGGTGCTACAAAACTTGAAACGCCTGTTAAATTAAAATAAATCAAATTATGTTTTCCCCTTTTTAAGGAACAAACTTAATGCAAATGAACTGCAAAGATAGAATTCTAATTTTTATCTCAACAATCCTGAGAGTTTCCGGAACTTTCCTGGAATGACCATATACACAACCATATATCATTTTTACATAAAACTTAAATAATTTACTCTTTAGCTTGTCACAAACCGTGTAAAGGTGCAATTATTGTTAATTTTCTGTCGACTGACAATGCTACGGCAGTGGCGGAACCCACCAGCCTTACTATAGATGTAACAGACAACAAATCCTTCTGTATTGTTTCTGATCCAGTGCTGGTTCTCTAGAAATGTGAAGAAAGATAAACGAGATAGGTTACTATCTGATCTTGGCGGTGTAAACCTACCTCCAAAGCGATGTAGCTCCTTCTAATAACAACTCCCTGGTCCATCGACTGTTCACTTTTGACAGTAGAAAGCTTAAGATGAATGTGTGCGTAAAACTACTCAATATTACACCACATTTACTCCTACAAGGTGGTGTCCTCCCTTCTCCAATGAAATACTCACGTGTGGTTATTTCTTTTGAGAAAGAAAGGGAAAACGAGGACACAAACACAAACGGCAACCAACAGGAGTGTACACATTTTTAATTGCTGGGTTTTTGCATGGCGGAAAAATATTTTCTTCCTATTTATCGACATCATTGCGGGAATCAAATTATTGCGGAAGTTATTGCGTTAGTCAAAATACTTAAACGCAATGCGAAGGAACTTTGTTACGTGATAATCACACAAAGCCCATTCAAGCAGTTCGTAAACATACGGTACGAAGCGTAACTTCAATACCCGCACAAAAGCCAATCGTGTTTTCGGTTGCATTTTGCTTTGTTGCATCTTATTAAATTCAACCGCATTAACTGTTATTGGTAGAATTGCATGCACGCTCCCACACTATGCACAACTAATATGCCCCAGCATGTGTTGATATGGCTTTTTACACTTTTGAAAAGTCTGAAGTTTTCGTGAAGGAAAGTAAAATATTTACGCACTTGAGATGTTGCTTATTCCTACTAAGCAAAGTGTTCTTTGTTAATCCCGACCGGTGCATTACTTCTTCAGTCTTAAAAACATTTTAAGGAATTTAACTTGTGCGTTGGAACAGGGAGTTGCTATTTTTCAAATAGCAACTCCCTGGTTGGAATTAACAAGAACATACCCTTTGTGAATGCTGAAGTTCCCTTCATTATGTAAGAATCGGTGTTGGATTTCTAGAGGCCATACACCGCCTCGAGGCCCTAGAGTGACCATAAGCGCGATTTAACTTGCGATTCGACAGTTCTGGAGATTCCCTTTTTAGAAAAATGTACTGTTCCCCCGATCGGGGGAAACAATGGCCATGCGTGGGCGAGGCCATTTTGTCTATTGTGCCTATTTTACCAACAGTTGCACGCGTTCTTTATGTACCTCTTAAGGTGCAAACGGGTTTTGAATTTCCCTTGCAAAACTTGTCGGTTGAACGTAATGAAGTTAACTGTATATTCGGTATGTGTATTTTTATAACTACCAAAAAGCCACGTCCTAATCCCTGGTTCATCACGCCATTGATGAGATAAGTGACATTTTTGATTGGTCTTCAGTATTCCTAAAAGGCTTTGTTAGGCTAGCAAGCCTATACAATGTGTTGCATAAGTTTTCTCCCGTTCAAGAGAATTGTGAGTTTCTCCCAGCTCAGCATCTCCCTGACTGTTCAGTTTTCAACGAACTGGCGTTTTCTCAATCAACTTTCGATAGTGGCGTAGCCAGATGGGGGTCAGGGGGCAGAGGGGCAGAGTGTCCCCACAAAAATTTGGGGGACTCAATGAGCGATGTTAAAAAAATGAAGGAAAGCAAAAAAAAAAAAAAGGAACCAAAAAAAAAAAAAAAAACGGTGAGAGGAGGGAGGGATGGGAAGTTGGTGGGGCGAAGGAGGTAGGGATCAAGCTTTCGGGGATGAGTAATGACGGTGGAATTCACAGCAGAACGGATGGCATATTTATCTTATGCAGGACGCACTGGCAATAGGCCCCCGAAAAGTCAATCAAAACCTTGGATATTAATGATGTCATCTCCTGTGGAAACAGTATTTCGGATTTTTTCTTTCAACAGATTATGCCTTGGGGACTGAGCCCTAGACCTTTTTTCGAACCCTAATCCTGATTCTGAAACAAAAAAATTAAATCCCGAAAAAGTATTGGGCTGTCCCTCCAGGGGTGGCACCAAGTGGGGCAGGGGGAAGGGGACCATGGCCCTTCGTCTGGGAACTTTTACAGTTTTTCGTCGGGGAGTCTTAGTCGATACCATATGCATGCAGTCCTCGAAGGCGGCAGTCGCCCCGAAGGTTTACCTGTTTTTTGCTCTCAAGAGAACAACTTCTAAATGATAAGAGCCAAATATTTTCGGCGCGCTTCGCGCGCTGTAGGGTCACTCCATTCTCTTCAGTATTTCCATTCTACATACAGTAGAAAGATAGCACAAGTCCTGTTCACCTTACCAAGAAACATGTAGGCAATGCCTAGTTGCTGTTCTCGAATGTGTGTCATGCTGTTCGGTCATTTGGTGAGCGAGTCCAGGTGGTTTCGATACAATGTATGTTATTCCCGATATGGTCTTCAACTCCTACAGTTTTCTTTCTTTTTGCTCTTAATGATTAAGTATATTTTTTGTGGAAGTCTACCCAAAATTTTCGCGCGCTTCGCAGTATCACGATTCAGATTCAAAAGAACGATATCAGTGCGCAACTTGGCTCTTGAAATATAAGTGATATTATGCAAAATATGCCCTGCAATGGCGTGGGATAGTTAGGCTCCTTCGAATCCCCTTCTCACCATGCACCCCCTCGACGTAGTGGGTTGTTGGAACTTGGGGTCGCTGGCATGGCCCGGCCCCCGTCTGGGAAAATTCTGTCGCCACCCATGGTCGTTTATTAATTGTGGCTTTCAAAAGGACCATTTCTGAGATGAAACCTACAATTTCTGGTACGATTTGCCCACTCTTCCTCAGTTCCATTACTTATAGCTAAATATAGTCCAGTGTCATCTCATTTCTGTAATCCTAGGTAATGTTCTCATATGACTGTCGTGAGGTACGGCTAGTGACGCGAGGAGGGAAGTAAAATGTGTTTTATGTCTGATAGGGCCCACCTGCCCTAACAGTTGACCTATATTAGTTTTAGATAAGTACAAATTCTGTTTAGTGTAGGCTTACCCCCAAAATTTTCGCGCGCTTTGCGCGCTTTGCAGTTTCACATTTTTCGGATAAAAATGGCAAATCTATATTTCTCTAGTATACACAAATTTTATGTAATATATACCCCGCAATGGCATGGTATAAATCGCAGGTTTTCCTCAAATCCTCCCTCACCAACCCCTCGACGGCATCGAAGCTGTCGGGGATTCGCCGGGTCGCTGGCCTCCCCGTCGGGGAGTCTGGCCCCCTCCGGGCAAATCCTGGCGCCACCCCTGCGCCCCTCTAAAAACCCCTGTGGAGAACACTGGGATCTAGTATAAGAGAAGCACCATTTCGCATCTAAGCCCTTCGACAGCAAAAAAATTTCCCCTCTCCCAAGACTGCGGTCAAGAATGGTGACGAGAGGGGGGCCTTTGCACCCTCACACCAAAAACCTGGCTACGCCCCTGATTTTCGACTCAACCGTTTGTTGTTCCCATACCCGAAACTCCCATGCAACTTTTTAACTTGAAATGTTGCCTATGTACCCTATACTCGGTAATTTTAATAAGCAGTGGCGGCATACAGATCCCCGGGATGCGGAAGATATCCCCAAGTTCCCTTTTATCAAGAGGGGATGGCAAGAAATGTCAGGGGATGGCAGTTGGCAGGTGAAAAAATACCCTAATATTTGATACACAAACTTGCTGCGTGTTCGTGAGGCCGACTGAACGTTGCAGGAGGAAAGTTGCAAGATCCTACAGAAAAGTGTTCGAAATAATGCCCAAAATTTTTGACGTGCTAAACTTTTTCATCTTTCTTCTTTTATATTTGGAATTCATTAAACTAAATAGGACCCATCCAGATAACCTAGAGCCCAGACCATGGGAGTACATTACAAGACATAAGTAGCCAGTTAAACACTTTCTGTAAAGTTGAGGAGTTTCACCCTCAGTCCAGTTATTGCTTCCTTCTAGTGTCGCACGGTACGAACAATTACCAGGGAGTCTGACCGTTGTGTCAGCCAGACGGTTGATCAGTAGCCCTCTCCGACAGTTGATTTTATTTGCCTTCAAAGAGGCGATGAAAACATATTCTGGAATTTTTAACTAAGCAAATTGTGCACACTTTGTGCGCTATCCAAATCAGATTTTCAGAAAAACACTAACGCAGCACTAAACTCGATACAAGTATCGTACCAAATAGGCTTACGCTACAGCAAGGAAGTTGATATAATCTATTGTATACAAGTTTTCATCTTATGGCAAACGAAGTGTCGGTCTACTCAGCCACCCCATTCACCTTCCTCTATCCATTGCCACCCTTTGCAGCATGCTTTGTTTTGAAGGAATGACATCAAACATGGCAAATGTGAGCCTCCGGTGCCCCTACGTCCTTCCGCCCCAAACAGTGTTGGCTTATCCACTGAGCCTTTTCCTGTCATATATGCTGAATTATGGGTTCTCTCGTTCCGACATAGAAAATTTCATACTTTCTCTGTTTGAACCAAATCTTTCCTTGCTAAAAACAATGAGTAAAGCTGCCCAGAGACTTATTAAAGAGATTTTATCGACACAGTTTTTCAAGCTTACCTCTTTCTCGGGTAAACGTGATTTCTAAATTATGAGAACTCAAAAGAAAGAAATTGTTTTGATGCAAATTACACGGCTTGGGAAATGGTATTTCCGCTAATTTTGTCAAAATTTCTTGATAAACAACGAGCGAACTGAAGATGACGTTACACTCATTGTTTGACTTTTTTATCCCTGATGTTACAAAGAAATCTATGCCAATTAATATAGTTCAAGAAATTCTTCGAACTAACTCAATTTATCTTATTCCTAGTGTTTTTCTACATGGCTGATAAGTTGAATTTCTGTAGGGGTGAGGAGGTGAACGCAGTGTCTCTGCTAGACCGGTATGATTCAATTAAATTAGAAAAATGTGATCTGCCGATTTGACGGGATGATGAAGAGAATTGAAAGTATTCCTAAACTTACATTTATCTACAAGAAATATAACCCAATTATCTGCTAAAAGACAAACCCTTAGGAAGCCCTCGCAATATAAGGAGATTTGAACACAAACTATGCTTGTTTTATCATTTGAGTCCGTTTGTAAGTGACACCCCATGGACCTATACTGTTTTCCATAGATGCGAACTAATAGGCTGTCTTTGCCGAAATAACACATTTGTGTTTGCTCGATAGATCAAATTTCAAGGGAAGTACAGCGTAGCGCATGCGCACTCGAAATGATCGATTGTAAAGTTGCAGGAAATAGATAATGTTCTGTTTTTATTTCAATAATGAATCAACTCAACCGAATTGAATTGATTTCCAGTTGATTCCCCGGTCCCACTACTGGTGTTTCAACTTCGTTGAAAGTTGAATCCCAAGTATGGGACCCGGGCTTAACTTTCTTACATACCCGTTTTCGTTGTTTATTATGAGTTTGCCTATTTTGTGACACATTGGATGAGAAGGTACAACTTTTGACTATTAGATGTTTTTGTTAAAAAGCAGATAAAGCAAATATCGCCAGTGTCAAAATTCTCCTTGCATGTCTTTTCACTCTCTTCGTTCTTCGTTTCGGTGATACATATCTCAGGGATGGTTCCAGGATTTTGAGTAGGAAATATCCCATTTTAGCTCATTAACACAGGGCGAAGGTTAAGACGGCGATGGGAAAGAAGATTGGGACGGAAAGCTCACAATTATGTATATGTATATATACAGACTTATTTACTATCAATGTGCCCATACTCAAGGTTAATGAAAATGTACATAACATGAGTTCATAAAGTCTTCCTACAAATAATTTAGAGATAAAAACCGATAATGGAAGAAATACATTACCAGTTTATATTTCGTTGAATGAAGTCATTTGTGGGGTAGGGTAATTCAACTGAAGCAAAACAGATACCATGAAATGGTTGGCACTGGAAAATTTTTCACTCAGGGGATTTGACGGTTTGAGGCCAGGATTATATGTGGGGGTCTCTAACTCACTCAAGTTTTCAAAATATAGTGCATTGGTGAAAATGGGGCATTAAAGGACATGAAAGAGAAACATCATTTTGACTTGGTAAATGTATCAAATAAAAACTACCTGTCTGAGCTGAAAAGGGCCCGAAAGTCATAGTCTATCGTAAAACTTAATCATGAAAGAAAAAATAAGGTAGAAGGAATTATCGGATGTTGATAGCGATGGATAAACCCAATGTTTCCCATAACGGCATGGGATCCAGGCTTACACCTTAAGGCATTTTGTGAGATCTAGAGGCAGCTCCCGACTGTGATCAGGGGGAGGAACGTGTGTAAGTTCCAGGTAAGTAAAAAACTGCACATTTAAATGAAGCATTGAACAGTTTCTAATACCGTAACTCGGACTAACGGTCGGTGGATATGTTGATATAGGGGATTGTGAATAGAAGGATGGAAATTGGTAGTGGTTGGATAGGGCTTTGAAATAATATCACCAAAGGAATCCTTCAGAAAGTATGTGTGATTAGCGGCTCATGCATGCTTGTCATGGTGCGCCTAAGCGTGTCGTGAAGATGCATTTCTAAAACTTGTAGTAGCCTAATCCGTTTTACTTCTGTCCATCTTCATTCCTTTTTGCATTTCTACTTTTACTAAGGCTATGAAAGTTGGTGGGCAAGTGCCTCGGATCATCTCGCGAAGTGGTAAATCCAGCCCAGGTGGTAGCGGCCGAGCACACCGTCACTTGTTCTCAGCAGTCACTGACAACCATACTTTTACCAGGTTTTAAATGGAACCAACACCAAGTCAAATTAAGATGTAAATGGGAAGGATGGATCGCCGAACTAAAGGCTGATTATTACTTCAGTACAGCCCTGCGAAGCCATAAAAGTGGAACACTGTTCAACTCATAATGTCCGTGATTGGCTCGGAAAAGTAAGGGATGATCATATATGGATCTTGTAGCTTTATAGAGCCTGAAAATTTGGAAATTTGAACCGGCCTTTACAGGGGCTCTCAAATAATGAAGTTTAAGTAGAGTTTCTTTGTGAGGTTCCTGACAATGACAGAACATAGTTGCTAGAAAGCTCGCAGGCTCAGATATTTAATCAATACATGTAATTAATATGACGTTTAAGGAGGGGCCGAAATGTTACAACGATTGCAGGTTATGGAGAATTCAGTATAAAGTTCCAGAAACTATATTTACAAAGGGGGTGTTGAATGAAATGAGTACTTTACCAAAAGGCGTTATAGATCTTCAACATAGATTCAAGATTTCCTCAATATGATGTCAGGCCCTAATAATATAAAAGGCATTTTCAATGAAATATTTCCCAAATAATTTAATAAAGATGAAAAGACTGTGTCATATTAATATTTATTTAACATCAAGATGGATAATTCTAGCTGGCTTGTCTTTTAATTTTAACGCTGTAAGAGCAATAGGTTTCTCAAAGTTTCCAGTCATGCCAGTTGAGAAAAAGAGGAAATGTCATGAGGTACACGGAAACGGAGGAGGACGTCTAACAAGTCTTACAACAAAATACAAGGCATCGAATATTTTTAGAAATTCAGTTTTATAGGCAGCAAATGTAAAAAGGAGGGGGCACGAAAAAAGCTGGCCAGAACCGAATGTTCCACCTGGATCCACTATGTACGTAAACTATTGTGACGCTAGTGTACATCTTATATAATTAAAAGTCACATAACGACTTGCATAAAAAACGAAAATCTCAGTATGACTTAAAGGAAAATGCTGCGTTCGTGGAACAGAAAATTTTCATTTGTTTTGAAGCCAACATTTATAGATATGAGATGATAAATAATTCAAAATAAGGTTATTACAGAGAAATAGTCAGTTATTTGTTGCTCAAAAATAATTTGTTGTCCCAACCTTTATAAATTTTAAATGATGCAACATCCATATCTCTTGTAATGCATAATATTTTGAGGAGATAAAGCTATTGCTGGAGTTTATACGTGAGACCGAATGGTTCAATACTGATTACAGATATTTTCTTTGTATGCCATATTCGTGCATTTTAAAACTCAATTAAATTTCCCTTTAAAGACAGATACTTGTCACCCCAAGCATGACTCCTACTTGCGGGTAAGCAAAAGTCTCAATTGGTGACTGCTCTTTGATTGTCATAAGAGTTACAAAATTCAAAAGAGTATAGAAGCAGAGTAGCTCCTCTTACACAGCATGCATAGTGTTCTGATTACTCAGTAGGACCTTGTGTGCTCACCAGGATATTACCTTAGGCACAAGGAGAGGCTAAAGACAGTTGAGGGCTGGGCTCAAAGTAACCTAGTTATGAGAATTGGAACTGTCTGGGATCATGATGAGTATTTGTCACAAAGGAAAAGAAAACACCGCTATTCTGTTCCTTTTATTTGGTAATGAAATAACGGCGTAATCATTCACCAGAAATGGCAGATTATCTTTCTATTTTATTCTTAGGTAGATGATATTGGCTTTTCCGCACATTACCAGGAGCTGCTATTTGGAAAGCTCCCTGCATATACATTAAAGGAGCTGAGTAGTGGCGTACTTCCAAAATAAATACATCTTACTAAACGAGATGATTACCCTCTGTGCGGGGCTAATTTTAAAAATATTAATCCTAATGCGTTTTATATTCTCATTTAAAATAATCTTGCCAAGTAATTGTGCCATAACGTTCCTATACTATTTCTTGGGTTATTTGATTTTACTCTTGCAAGATATTTTACAAATTATTTTTTGGATTTCTAGGTCGTTACTTTTTCTTCTGGCACCGGCAATTTTGAATCGTTTCCACTTGTATTGGTTCTGATCGATGCATCTACCCAGGCATGTAGTACACACAACTTACAACGTACGTACGTATGTAGTATATTAGCGTTACTAGTGGCAAGGCACACGCCTATTTCGCACATCATCTGCAGGAGGTTCATGAAGAACATTGTGGATTTTGCAGGTCTTGAAACTGTTTTTTCGATCAATGAGTTTGTTTTTCGTGGTAGGCCTAGGCACTAACGCTAGCCTAAGTTAGGCTAACGTTAGTACTGTTAACGACAGTAACAAGTGTACTGTTACACCAGACACATTGCATGCATGACCCTGATAAGTATCGGTATCGGATCGAATCGATAAACCAAGAAGCATAACCGAATGTGACGTAACGAAGTCGGCGGGTCCAAGAATTTATTCTACTTTGGCGGCTACTCAGCTCCTTTAAACAAAACATGCACATTAAAAATACAAAAGAAAATAAAACGAAAAAAAAATTGCACAATCATTATCTAGACATTAGCATGTAGGGTAATTTTTAAAGAAGAAACTATTTGAAAACTCAAAGCAACAATGTCAAGTCCATGAAATAAAAGTATACACGAAACAGATGTGTCATTTCAACCGACAGTAAAACTTTGGATAATTGTCAATAACAGGCATCCGCTGCATATGTTAAAGAACGCGACTTTTGTTCCAAAAGTGAAGTTGCTTAATGTGAACTCTGAGCAGTTGTCCAAACCAAACTTGTTAACGTAACCGTAAAATATCACAAGTGTGAATCATTCAAAGTATTCCAACTATTATCGAGTTAAAACAAACATATTTATCGTGGCATTCAATGAATATAATTTTGACTAAGCTTTTTCAAATCAATTTCCATCTTCAAAAGTTTAATTGTAAAGTCATTGTAATTGTAAAATCGATTTCCATCGTCAAAATTGTAATTGTATAAAGCATATAGATGTCTTTTTAGTAGACATTTGGCAGAAGTACACAAACATTTGAGAGGCAATGCCACAGTCATTACATTCTTTACTTACTTTTGTTACTTTTGCTCAAAGTAGGCTAGGCTATTCATTTAAGAATTATTCCTTGTACGGTGAATCCAAGCGTGATACTTAGAATATCTGGTATACACACCATACCGACCGGCTCGATTGCATCCATCCCCCATGTTGGAAATTCCAGTCAAGTACCACCTCCCCGTTTCATCCTTGATTGAAAATGGCCCACCGCTGTCCCCCTGACAAGCATCTGACCCACCGGGAGAATATTTAGCACAGAACATGTTCCGAGTAAAGGTTATCAGGCTTTGGCTAAACCATCTTTTACAAGTGTGTGAGCCCATAAGCCGGAGATTAGACTCTGTCAAAAACTGGGGAATCAGCCCTCCCTCTGTTACCTTACCCCAACCATTAACACGGCCGAAGGTTCCCACAGTCATCAAATTCGGATCAATCAATCGGTTTGCCACGCAAATTGGTCTAATGTAATCGCTGTATGCTCTAATCGGATTTACTAGCTTTATCAGCGCTATGTTATTATCAAATGTGACGGGGTTGAATTCTTCATGTTCATATATTTCTTCAACTTTTATTAACATTTCGGATTGTTCAGTTTTTAGGACGCTGTGGTCACCCAATCGGATAAAAAGATCTTCTTTAGCTGGCGGATCTGTCACATGGAAACAATGAGCAGCAGTAACAACCCATTGTATGTCTATCAAGGATCCACCGCATATAAAACCACGTCCAAGTACATATAACCGTGCCATCCAAGAAGCCGATCCCTTAACAGCATGCTGTCTTCCAACCCTTCGTTCGATTGAGGAGGCTAGTTCTTCACTTGCATTCAAAACATCTGGTGATGTTACAGTTCCGCACTCTTAAAAAAAATAACCGTTGTATTCCATATTTTTGTTGAAACAAAATGTATGCTTCCGTAAGGCATTACACTATCATAATTAGATGTTGGTACTTCTTGTAGTCAAACGCAAGCCTACCTCAAGTCTAGGGACATACAGCATGGTTGTGACTTACATGGCACTCTGGGATCCTCTAGCTTAACATCATTTGGTATTTTAAGATAAATTCTCATGTAATAAAAAGGTAGTCAATTTTGTATTTTCAGCAGGAAACATTATGAGCAGAAGTAAGAGCAGAACACTTAAATATGTGTAGCTTATGTGTATAATTATGGAGGTGTAAGTGCTTTCGCCAGGCTTATTCAACACTTAAAGTTAGAAGCCAGCCTTAGGACTTCGGCACACAAACTGCAAAGTAACCCGAAATGTCAGTTTTGCAGCGGCAAAACCTATTAGTCTCTTTAATTTCAGGGCGCATACGGTATTGTGTATCATCAGGGTGCACCCACATTGCAAGGCAATTTTCCTTTGTGTAGAGCTCCTGCTTGGAAGTTTTTTTTTGTAATGAAGTAGTATTGCTTGAAAAAACTCTTTCGTCGGTAATATCAATTTGTATACATTAAAAATGATTGACGGATAAACTTAGCAGCTCTTCTAGTGTTGGTGTAAGTTGCAATGATAGGCGCTTACCTCCACCGGGGCGCACTTTCTGTTCTGTGACGTCATATGCATAATGTCTGTGAGTCTCATCAACAAACAATGACAATAGATTTTATTTCTCAAACTACGCATTACAAGAAGTTATATCACTTGAATTTTTGACGCTGGGCTGAACAAGCAGTGAATTTCTTTCTGTAATAACTTACTTCTTTATAGGAAATTAATGTCCGCTACGTTTTTGTTGAGGTGCCTATCATTCTGTATCTGTGAATCACTGTTCTAAATGTTCGCAATTTTTGCTTACTAGACAAGCAGTATTTTCTTTAATTCTCACTCGATTGCAACGCCTTTGAATGGGATAGTAAGCCAAATCCCGTAGGATTGGCGCTGCACAGACGAACATATGCCGGTTAAATGTTTTCCACAGAAACACGAGCAGGGGATAGTGCCAATAAAACTGATGGGTCATATTGGGATAGGTTAGTTAGTTAGATGGAGTTTTACGGCCCAGTTTCCAACCTATTAGTTCAAGTCGTGCCGGCCACGGCCTTTTTTCCAGTTGTGGCTCACTAACATTGTTTTCCCTCCTCCATTGCTTATGCGAAGCATCACGCACAACGGCAGTAGGTTCCATTTTTAGAGTCTTTGGTATGACTCGACCTGGGAATCGAACCCGGGCCTTCCGCGTGAAAGGCGGATGCTCTACCGCTAGACCAAACACGCGATCATATTGGGATAGGGCTACGCAGTAAATGGACAAGGGAGATATTATTATCCACATTGTTCACGATTTCAGCCAGACAAAAATTTACAACCGCGACTTAAAGGTACCTTCTACTTTACGCAAACACAACAAAGTTGAGTAATGAAGAAAAAATTTTTTCTGACTTATATCCAGGTGTGCAGTTTTGACAAGGAGGGACCAGGA
Source organism: Holothuria leucospilota (assembly GCA_029531755.1). Lineage (NCBI taxonomy): Eukaryota > Metazoa > Echinodermata > Holothuroidea > Aspidochirotida > Holothuriidae > Holothuria > Holothuria leucospilota. The sequence continues at coordinate 35,600,949 of CM055965.1, read as the reverse complement.
TTGAAGGGCCAGTTGCACAGATTTGCGATGCTATAAAGACGTTTTGTAAGGAAAACTGAAGCGCTGAAAATGATTGAGAGGGGGCAAATTTAAAACTCCAGGAGTACTGCCCATGAATGCCTGCATAAATTTTTTTGTGCACTAAAACTCCAACAATTTTTCATGTTGTGAGTGTACGAAGATTATGTTGCCTGATGAAAATGCTTTCTTGAGATTGTAAGCCTTTTTTCTACGAGTAGTACCGTAATATTACAATTTACCTTTGTAAAGGTTGTGAACTAACCTTTTCCATTCAGACCGTGGTGTAAAACTGTTACTTGAACCGAGGTACTAGCTACTTGATTACGTCGGCTGTCTAAAGTTAGGCATTTATAGACACCAACGTCTCCCTCGACGACATTACGAACAAGAATCTTGCCCCTTAGCTACAAAAAAAAATTATTAATGACATTATTGTAGTAGGTATCTTACTCTTTTTAAATAATCAGTCAAAAATTAGAGGGCAGTAGTGGGGCTGTTCAAAATCAGTGGTGCTTACATTCAGGTAAATGCTTGATTTTCCCAGTTTTTCAGACAATGGCCAAAATTAGTGGGAACACTAGAGGTCAGAGTATCACTCACATTTAAATTCTGTCCAATTTGATGTTCAACGAAAGGTTTTTCCAACAACAAGGGTCACTTCCATTCCTGCTGTGGCGAAGTCACTGGTTAATTCTTCTCTTTTATCCCCCCCCCCCCGCATTTTCCAGGCCTCATATATTGGTTATGAATCACTATCCAAAGATAACCTTAAGCCCAGAATCTACCTATCTCTTGCATCTGAAAGCAAGTGGTACTTTGACTTTCAAATTGACATCGCTTGTAAATGTAATGCCATTGTGCTTGGTGCACAAGAGTGTACACTTTTACACCCTTCCTTTTAATTAAAGAGGCTTACCACTTTCAAGCTACTGTAGTCCATATTTAAACTGACTATTCTTGAAAGCAAATCATTATTTCAACGGCAAATCATAAAATTTTCTCCAAGCTAGATTCCTCTTTTATGCCTCGCCCATCCACTAAACAATAATTCCTTTCTGCCTTGGATAGTAATGTTCGACTGATCATTGGATTTCATGGATAAAGTTTTTCTTTTTTTAATGTATTTTTTGTAGTACCTCTGACCAGTAAATACCGGCAAATAACCTGGAATCTATCTTAGTGTGTTTACTGCTCCTACTGCTTACATCATTCGGCAGGCCTGTCCAAATAATTCTGGGGGATTCGAGGGAAACAACTTTTCAGACTTGGGTAAATGCTGAACTACAATTTTCACACACATGTTAGCCTAGTGTGGATAATCCCTTGTGATAACAACTGCTGTTGCGTGACACACTCTGATGACAACTGTGAGTAACTTCCAAGGTCGTCAAACTTTTCGCCCTCTATATGGGCGTTGATAAGATTTCATCTACTTGATGAAAATGGGAAACCGTTGTTTAATAGACCGTCAAAAGGATTGGCACCTTTGGGATGTTTTCTCTAGTGAAGAAAAACAGGTTTCTGCTGTAAGAACGGTGAAGGAATGCTCACACTAGGAATACATAATACCGTCAGTTTAGGACTGGTCGTTTGTTTAATCCGTCAAGACTTCCTTTTCTGTTTTAGACAGCTTAAAGAAAATTTGGCTTCGTTTGAAGAGATGAAACATTTGCTACATAAATACATCGGATACTTTTATGCCAAATGGGACATGCATCCAACCAACTTTCCTAACTGAAGATACAGTGTCCAAACAAATTTCAATGTTTTCTTTTTGGTGACCCCAAATGAACTTTAGTCTGCACAAAAAACAGTAGGCTTACTAAACTTAATGTAGAGTATGCACATGCTAACTATGAGATCCAAGAAGGCCACATTACATGTGATATTGCACTTACAATGTATTAGGCCTTTTGCCTATGATTACCCCCAAATGACCTTTACCTCCATCAAACACAATACAGTTTGTTTACTAAATGATGGACATTCATATGCTACGCTTGAGACGCTTCACTGCTACCCTTTAGGAAATATCATGTTTACAAGCACGTTTGCAAGGTTTTACCGAGCTGATCTCCCGTTACCTTAGATATCCGTTGCCATCTGCGAAAAAATATAAAGATCATGCACTTACTACAACGGATCCACTTACCAAATATGGAGTTCTATTGATCCTACCATGAGATATTGACATTCCAGTTTTTGAGTTTTTTACCTCTTTTAACCTTAGAAGAGAGTTGATCGCACGCCAAAACATGGTTCTTCTTGTCAATATGACAGATAAATATACCGATTATGAATGGCATTCTTCATTCCAATCTTTACGCATCGTAATTACAGCCAATTTCCAAGGTTTTCCTACTTTCGACTCCGGTGATCTCATAAAAGCTTTGACCTCTAACAAAAACACATAGAGTTCTCTTCCTTACGCTAGCGTATTTGCATGCTTTGTTGGAAAGGATCATGCTTATCGTCTGAAAACATCGTGTTCAGCAAGTTTTCAGTTTTGACCTCTGGTGAACTTAAATGAGCTAAAACCAATAGGGTTTGTTCTCAAAGTCTCTAAATCCTACGTTGTTAAAAATGAAGGGCATCCATCATTCCTGTTTTGATATATCAGTTTTACAATTTTGTCGGTTTTTAACCCTGGAATCCTCAAACGATCCCTTCTCAAAGCAAAAGAAACCGTTCTCTTTATGTAACAAACAACTATAAAAAGTCCCTTAAATGCTCTCTTGACAATTGTTTTTACACGCTTAATGTCCCTTCACACACATATACTTGTGATTGCATAGATTCCTTTTGCCTTTGATAAGAAATTAAACCGGGCAGATCAAGGGAGGAAATTCCTGTTAGCCTAATGCCTGTTTACCAGGAGAACATGGTTTTGGTTAGTTCATTGTGAAATGAAAAAGAACTTCCTGTGAAATCTACGTATGAAAAGTAAAATGTTATGATGGTGTTTACCTTTAGAATCCTGTCGTTAAATACAAACGGATTTCCATCTTTACGCCATCGTTCTATTAAATTTTGATTGCTAGAGAAACACGAGAGCGAGAGATCTTCACCGACAAGGACTAAAACATCAGCTGTTTGGAAACCAAAAATGTGTTAATTAGGGAAAGCTGGGAATAGAATGATTCAAATTTTACTTAATGGCATACGAATATTTGCAACGAATGCGATTTCGATGAAGAACTGTAAATGTTAAAAAGACGAACAATTTATATACATTATTCTTTAGGCACTGGGAGTATTCTGCTTTTGTCTTGTCAATGAGTTGTTACTTCTTGAGAACATTAGAACTTTCAAGAAAGTTTGTTATCGATAGCCTTATTAATCAAAAAACGACCTCTCCCCAACCATAACGAAATTGTCGATTCAGTCATCACAAATGTCTCTTATATTGGAAAATGGAAATGTCTGTTATATTTAGGGGTCAAATAACTTTCACTGTGCCTCATATTGGGTTCTGGTACTATTATTGTAAGTGAATAATAGCCTATTTTACCCAAATCTAAATATAAACATGCCAATTATGACAACATGTTATGGACGATTTTTAAAACGGACAAATACCCCCACTAACGTTGCTAATAAAAATGTACGGAAGAAGCGTAAGAAAAAGCTTGTCCCTGTTTGTTTCTTGTCGTGTTAATGGATATGAAATAAAGCATAATTAAGAAATAAGATGTTTCCTTCTTTACCTCGTTGTCTTAAATGTAAAGAAAAGCATATATTTGGGGAGGCGTCATCCAAATACTTAGTAAAAGGCCGATGTTTTGAACAGTTTCTGGCAAATTTCTTAACTTTGCAGAACATAACAATTATTTGGAGTATAAAATTGTTACTTGATGTTGCGGTGCTATTTGTAATGATTCTTTGATGTTATACCAGAAAAGTAAAGCTTTTAAACTAAAATTAGGAATGATTGCACTTTTTCATTTTTATGTAAAATATACAAAGAAACAAACCGTTTGTAGTTTCAGGTTGTGTTGGTGTATCATCCTCCTTGGGTGTATTTGTTGTCTCGCCTTGACAAAAATCAATCGAATATATAGAGGTACTTAAAAGATATTAATGTTTCATATTTCTAGTTGTGAAACTATAGCAAATATCTTTAACAGAGGAATTTCAGCCATGTATTCTGCAAACACATAAACAGAAATAGTCACTTTAGACGATTCAATTACCCATCAGCTGTAATGTTTGATAGCAATACTAACATTATCTTAATAACTGAAATTTCTGATTGCCATTAGTTATCTGCAGTGGCTTTGCTTTGCCTCCAAAGTAGTATTTAAAGGTTTTACGACAAAGAACCAAAGTGCAGCACTCAAAATTCAAAATACATATGTTAATGTTACTTTGTCTTAATGAATCATAAAGTGGAACAATTTTTCAGAAGAGGAGAAGTGAAATGCTTGGAAATTGTATGGTTTGTAAAATCCCTTTGCTCCCTTTCAAAGGAAACAGATTTCAAATCTGCTTCCGACAGAGTAGTTGTAAATGGAGAAACAGGGCAAATAGTCTAAACTTTAGGACCGCATGTTTTAAACAAAAATCCGGTTACAAGGCGTACATGTTTCTTCAAAATGTTTCTCCACACAAGTTACTTTAATTATTGTTTGATTAATTATCCGTAAGTATATTCCATGCTAATTTTGTGTAAATCTAAAATATTGGACTTTACAATCTGTTCATAAATATGGGTTTTCACCTATTAATACTGGATTTTTATGAACTTGAAAATACTGTTTTTGGTCATTGTTTTGTAAATTCAATGGGGGACAAAGGCCTGGTTGTTTCGGGTTGTCTTGTGTCTTCCGTTGTTGACCCTGTCTTCCCAGACACACAAATGATTTAAACTTACTAGAAAATTTAACAAGCATTTTAGTAATAAATTTATCAAAGGAATTTGGCAAATGTTCCAGAATAGTAGTTCTTAATATGTCTTCGTCCGCAGGTCACATTTCTTTGGGTTTTAGCCACATCAATTATACTTAAATAAATTTCTTAATGTGGGTCGGGATCAAAACCATCCTCAGCCGTCGGCCCTATCAAGGTTAAAGCTAAGATGATAATATTTGACATTCCAAACGCACTAGAAAGCAGGGAAGTGCACTCTACAAAGCAAACTCGTTACTGCAGTTTCCGTTCTACAAAGAAAGTGTCATCAGTAGGCCTATGGGGAGAAAATTTGGCATCTCAACCGCCCTAATTACAGGAAATTGGACTGTCCAAACACAATATGCTATTAGAGCGCTGCGCGTCCACCATGCGTGGGTCGCCAGAGTCAGAGCCAAATTGGCATCGAAACGTTTTAGATTACCGTACAGGCAAAAGGAACAGGAAATCCAACATCAAGCATGAATGTGAAAACAGTCTTTTGCGTCCACCATGTGCGAATCACCAATTTTCGTATGGGAGAAAACTCTAAGCGCACCTAGGAAATTGCAGGTGAATTAAACAGAAGAAAGGAAAAATATCTTTTTGGTTCCCTCGAGTTCCGGACCGGTCACATTAATGGTCGTTGCGGCCCCAAATAGCCTGGACCCCCACTTGAGAACTTTGGTTTTAGAAACATTAACGGAAACCGCCCAACTGTAGAAGATATTTACTACAAATTGTCGCTTCGTTCTTTTCTGAACTATTTTTTAGATATTATGAGTAATTTAGGGACTGGGACGGATGTTAATAGCAAACAAAACATGGTGTAAAAATGTGTTCTTATTATTATTTCTTTTAAAGTTAAAAGATCCTGCATGCTTTACGAGAATGAATTATTTGACAGTGCAAATTCACAGTTTTCCGAGTTCTTATATTCCAAATTGAAAAGAGAAATGCCATTTCTCATTTTTGGTTACTTTAACGTCAGAAAGGATTCTTATGCCCTTTCTCTTATTTTATTGTCATTCTCTGTCATCCCTTGATAAGTTGGTTGTCTAAAATTTAAAAAATTAACGAAATTACAATTTGCAAAACTGAAGGTTTTTAATTTCCTGGACAGGCCTTTAGTTAAAACAGGCCACTTTGAAATGTGATGAGTCCAATATTTGGAAGCGTATTCATGAAGACTGCATTTGGGGGATAATTATACCATAGTAATAACAACTGCAAACTGAGTCAAATATCTGTTTTCTACCGAACATTACTAAGGTCAGGAAAATCCATTTATTTTCTGTTGATGGGAACTGGGAGAAAGAGAATCATTTGCGTTAAATTAGTGCCATGACACTATCATTTAAATTCAGTAGCAACGTCAATGCGATCAATGTGTAAGTTAACCAGTCATTTCTCAGTAAGTATTTGTGATTTTAGTATTTTTATGCCTATATAAGATATGAAGGATCAGCCAATTCATTCATTCAATCAGGTAATTACGGTAAACAATGCTGAGTGTGCAAGATGCTTACCGAATAAAGAGAGCTGACACCTCTTATTGTATTTCTTACTTAAATTTAGCTTCTTGTTTTAAAACCTTTCTTCCCAGATGAGTTACGCATTCTCCCATAATTAATCTGCCATAGCAGATTACATTTCGGCCTACTGTCGCATGTAATTACAATGCCAAAAATTCAATGGTTTAGAGGCTTCTTGTATCGGGGTGACATATTTGTAGATATAACTAGTACCATTAAATTTCAATTGTATTTACGACAATTCTATACGGATACTATTTATGGGTGAAAAATAACCTAAACTGGATGATGGATTAAAGTTAGTTTTTTTCTTTCGTGTTAATAGTTATTTCGTGTAATTCAGGGAGTGCGTTCTGGACAATCCCTCTGGCTTTAATTTGCACTTCCGTTCACTTTTTTATTACTAGAAGTTTGTAAAGTACTTGAAAATGTTGCGGAACCTGAAGTGGAGAGACTAATAAATGAAATAAAATTTAATACGACGAGCGTTACCAAACGTGGTGGAGTTTCACTGGGCCCAATTTTAACATAGTCTAGGCCGACGCGCTTACCTATATATATTCCTTGGACATTTTTCAGTCTATTTGTACCGCAAGTTACTGTAAAAATAGGCCTACTGTAAGCCTAAGGATAATTAATCTAGGTCAAGTCTTTACTATTAACGAATGCGTGTACATGCGAAGGTGATAATTTGAACAGGGTAGGTGTTATCACTAATTTGCTGGAAAATGCACAAAGATCAAGAATGCCTGACAAAGCCAAGTCATTGGCTAAAGATTGTATCTCTTCAAAAGGGAGTAGACATTTTTGTGCCCCAGTGAACACATTATCATAGGATAGGCATTTTAGCGGTCATATTGGTCCTAAGGCGTCGTGTGAAATAGACTGCAAGGATTTCCTGACCCTGAAAACCTTTACGTGTACACAGCTGAATTTATTCTCATGTCACCACCACTGCTGTAGATATCACACAGTTTACTTTATATGGGATTCCCTTGGCGGTCGCATTGGATTTACATTTACTTAATGACATTTTGATACCCACTGGAAATTATACGTTTATATTTTACTTCCCAGATATGGTGAAAAGGGCCTGAGAAGTTGCATAAGTAAAAAAGTATTACCATGGAACCAACACTGCTGGAGATATTACCATTTACCTTTAATGGGAAGGTCGCTTTTTGAAGGTTTGACCAAATTTTGGCTTTGTGGCGGCCATATTGGATTTTAGACATAATTTCAAGTGAAAACATGGATTCCATGACCCTTAAAACCTACATGTGTGAACAACAATAATTATCACAGAACCAGCACTGCCTGAGATATGACAATTTATGTTAAATGGAATTTCCATACTGGATTTTTACGGAGGAAGTTGTTTTTATTTTATGATTTCCAAACCACTGGATAATATTTCTTAATATTTAAATTCACAGACCGATAGGATGAACCCTAATGGGAGAATCTCTCCACTTAAAGACCTGGCACTTTAAAGTGGGCGAACACAGTTTGAACCGGGCGGTACTTTGACGTCACAAAACCACAAGAATTTCAACTATCTTTCTGTTTTGAAATCGTCCGTTGCCATAAGGCGATTTTACAGTAAAAATGTCATCGAAATTTAACCAATCTTAAACCAACTTTACCGTTTTTAAGTTTTTGTGGAATTTGGTGGCGATTTTGGATTCTGGTCGCTAAATTGGATTATGTGCAAATTTCGGGGTGGCCAAAAAATTTAATTTTGAAGAGCATGGCTTAAAATAGCTTATTTCTTCCAGAAAACCTATAATGGAAAAATAGCCGTTTTGACCTGGCTGGAATTTGTCTTTAGTAACAGAGACTGATATATGTGGAGGTAATTAACATTACATTTGGAGAATGGAATACTTTGTAATACTACACAATCTCTGCATTAAACACATCTTCTCCATTGCATTCTGTTGTCTGTGGTGCCTTTACATTTTCCTCCTTGCATTTTTGTCAAAACATATACAAGAATAAATCACAAATAATAGCACATAAGATGGCAAAATTAGATACTAAGCTTTCCTTGTCCCTATTAGTATTAAATACATTTTGTCGAAAGGTAATAAAAGTAAAATGTTGACAAAACATGAAAGGAAGGTTTGAAGTTCCTTCTGCCAGCTTTGCAAGGGTAACATAATTTTAAAACTGAAATAACAGGGTATATTGTTTTTATCGTTAGTGAGAGGTTTATTGTTAAGCACACTTTTTGTTGTTTCTGGTTGCGTTGTTCTTGGTTGCACTGATGCGGTAAAGAGCATCCATGTTTCGTCTTCCGTTGTGAAGTCCATCGTTATGTCTTCTGTTATTGGATCTTTTGTCCAAAACATGTCACTCAAGAACTCTAAACAGAAAATTTAAAAAAGAGCATGATTATTTCGTTATCTGTCAAGATTCGTTGGAAAGGAATAGAAAAGTGTTTGAAAACACTCAAGTTGTACCCACAAAATTTGCCCCATACTACCACAGATTGCTGCTTCGTTGCCTTCTAACCTTTTCGTAGACATATTTATTGACTTAAAAAATGAAGTGTCCAAAGGCAAGCAAGTTATGCTGCAATTTCTTATTAATAACATTCTACTGTTTGTGGGATAAAACTGCCTCTCTCTGCTTCACGCGGCAAGAAAAGTTGAAAGGACAAATTTTTGTCACAAGTTAAAAAGGCTAAGCCACTTTTCGTTATGTTTATGTGACAAAGGGTTCCGATGCTTCTTCTCCGGTTGTACTGTGATTTGTTGGTGTCTCATCTTTGCATTACATGGAATAGAAAATGCCAACATCAGATATGTTTACATTTGTTTGATCTCCTCAAAATTAGGTTAAAAGAAGTCACTTTCAAAAGGAAGATACAAATTGGTGACTTAGGCCAATGCCATATCATTACCAATTCCCTACAAAACAGTAATACTGTATCACTGGGCAAATTTTTAGTCACATAAGCTTAAAACAGTTCACTTGAATTTTTGAACATGTGATTATGTTTAATGATTATGGGAATCTTCAATAATGTGGACAGAAAAATTAGACTTCTTCCCTTTGGCTAATTTGCATAAAACTCACTAAATAAGGGATGAAACAAACCAATAACTTCTTGACTAAACATATCCTTCACGAAAAATGAGATGAGTAAAAATGGGTTCCTTCCATCGAATACTACAATTTATTATTTTCTTTCTTTGTTAGCTTTTTACACACATTGTCATTTGAGATTCCATTTAAATGTTTAGTTGGAGGTAAATTCCAAACGAATTTCTTTATTTTGAATTACCTTGGTGAAAGCCATTTATTGTTTGCTACTGTAATGTATTACACTGTAAATCATCGATTGTTGGTCGAAGAAGGCAGCAGGTATAGTTTGGAGTTTTTAAAACGGGACAAGTCATTTTCAATAATTTTATGTGATGCTTCGTATCCACACAGTTAATACTGTGAAAATGTTAAGTTTTTAGTGAATCGAAATGTAATATAAAAGCAGAAAATGTTTGCAAAGGACCACCTTGCTTCAATGATACTGCTTGTAAAGGCTTTCTCTTTGACTCTGAAAGGAGGAAGGTGAAAAGACTTGAAAAATCAAAAAGCTTGTAATTCTTTTGCAAAACTCTGAAATTACTTGGTGCACAATACTCACGTAAGTGACCTTCTGTAATAGATTTAATCCTACAAAATTATATCCTGACGATAAGTATTGTTTCCCCCATTGTATCGAAAAGCGGTAAACTGTCTTCGTCAATTTGTTTTTATTCAAGCACAATAGACAGTTTTTTAAGAGTTATGTGTAGAAATGGCTTAAGATTGACTTACCTTTCTTTCCTTCCATGCCATCGGGATTTGCAAGCAAAATTAGCACCAGCACTACAACTTTCCAACTCCTGAATACAACTAAATGGGCGCAAACAGCCATTTCGACCACAAGTTTTAATAGTTTTCTCAGCTTTTTTGCCAACTGTTGTCAATACCACTTGTTAATTCAGTTTCACGTCCTTAGGGCCAGTAAGCCTTGGGGGGTTATCTAAAACCCAACACTAGGTTAACTGTGGATGAACACCGGGAAAAGGTTAATGTTTCATTCACGACTGGTGAGTATAGTAACCTTTTGTGTCTTTTATATAGGCTAGAGCTCTTCCTACTGAGTTATTGAAACTGCCACTAAAGTATGCGCAGGATTGTCGTACTTTCATTTTTATTGTTCAAATACCCCCAAAATCGAAATTTTGCCAAAACATACCCAACTGATGAGTATATTTGCCACTTATGTTTTAAAGTACAGAGCCTTTTACGAAGTCAATATTTAAAATTGTCAAGTGTGCGAATACTTGGAGTTTCTTTTCCATTGTTCAACTTGAATGAACAATTTCCCTTCATTTTCATTAACTGGTAAGTGGGTTTATCTATGTGTTGTTTCTATTTCCTAAGTGTGTATTTAGCATTTTGTTAAGAATGGGTCACGTAGTATAGCTCATTTGAGGGTTTACTTTCACACAACTTACTATCTTCTACCTTCCTGTCGCCAGTGGTAGTCTTCTGTTACGCATGTGCGTCATACGAACAATTGCAGCAGAAATTAATTTGCCGGTCTTTGCCAACTGCGAAAAGTGCTTCAGAAAACTAGGGCTTACCTTTGTGGCAAATACTCCTTTCTATTATTCATACAGAGAGAGTGTCATTTTCAACTTACTTTTTCTATGCTTCAGATAAAAAACAAAACAATTTACTTCCGTTACTCCTCGTAACGAATGTAGCTATAAAGCCTTGCTGAGAAAAACTTGGTCTTGGTATTGGGTGCAATTTGGGCATTATATGAAATGTTAGACACACCCATAAAAAATACCACAAACAGTATTTTTTTCATTCAGGGGCTCTGAGGGTAAGAAGGTCTTCAAAATGTAGGTCGATCTTAGAATATGATCCTCTTTGAAGTATGCTACGTGTTTGTAAGCCAGCATATTTCTGCAGGTGTTCTTGCTTTTATACCTTTACATTTTGCGAAACTCCAAAGGAGGAAGGAGGACTTTTTATGAGGAATTTCAAAAGTCAAGGTTAGAACCTGTCATACTTTAACATTGATTCTCTTTTTATGACTCCAGCCACAAACTTAGGAAATTTAATTCCCTGAAAAGCTCAGAGTGAGCGCTACTTTTTCGTGGCGATTAAACATTGGATTAAAACCGTAATCAGTATGGTTAAGGTCTCGAAAATTTGCTGGGAGGACAATTTTTAAGTTGAACACTCTAAAAGCTACGACAAATGTGTTTTCGTGGTTTTTAAACTTATGTTTACGTTTGAAATTCCATGTCTGCGCAAAGGTTGCGCATTTCTCCTGGCCAACGCTGTATTTGGTAATATTCCATATATTACGAGATCGAATCTACTAAAAGGTGGTCACCGTGATATATCATCCACCAAATCCTGCAAAGAAGTGCTTTCCAAGTCGGGTCAACTCCAACCTCACACAGTCAAATTAAAAGCATGTTCCGTTTCGTTAAAGTACTTTCCAAAAAATGAAAATTCAATTCAAACAGAAAATATCTATTGCTACCTTCTACCCATGTACAAGAGCAAAATGCAAGGCAAAGCATGTTTAGAATCATCAAATAGTGCAAGACACATTGAGGAAGCGGGAAGCTCTGTCTGTTGACTTGTTGTCCACTGCCAAGCTCAGGGGGCTAAAGCAAGTTCTTGTAGGTAAGGCGTTATTAGTGAATGATTCCGAGACAAAGACATTGCAGTAAGTTTGGCGTATGCATAAAAATCGAAGAAAATAGCACCCAAACCTCCAAGTACCCTCACAAAACACTTTGATCAGCCTTTCAGACAAGCTGTTTGTGGTAAAGAGGAGAAGGAAAGCTACTAGTTACGAGTAGCAAAAACGGAAGGGATCGCAGATGTTAAGCACGTTTCAGTTAGATGTAGTTAGATGGAGTTTTACGTCCCAGTTTCCAACCTATTGTTTCAAGTCGAGCCGGCCACGGCCTTTTTTCCAGTTGTGACTCACTGGCTTGTTTTCCCTACTCCATTGCTTATGCGGAGCATCACGCACAACGGCAGTAGGTTCCATTTTTAGAGTCTTTGGTATGACTCGACCTGGGAATCGAACCCGGGCCTTCCGCGTGAGAGGCGGATGCTCTACCGCTAGACCAAACACGCGGTTCAGGAAGGCAATATTAGATACATTGTCCTACATGCAAATAACCTGAGAGGTTGAAGTTTTCGAACACGAATAATAGCAATGTTTCCCACGCTGTGATTAAAAAACCTGTGTATGGCACAGAAATCTTCAAGCGTCCTATGTTAAAATTCTTTATTGACTAGTCCTGGGACTTGATACTGTGATAGCAAGTGCAGATGAGCTCCGTATTATTTATTTTACTACAGCACTGCAGAACTGAAAAGCAGTATCTCTAGTTTCTCATCCACGCGTACAAAGATGCCATGTTCGGATGAACGTCTAAACATAAAGAAATGGTACCCACCATTTTATAGAAAAGCCATGTCTTAGTCATAAACGTCCTAAATAAACTAAAATGATTAACATTTCACATTTTGTAAAGGATTTTGTAAAGGATTTTGTAAAGGATTTGTAAAGGATTTGGTATGATAATAGTTTAAACTTACGATGGGCTACGAGCTGCTTCAGCTGCCCCCGCTTGTCATAGTAGTCTTATATATGACATAGCTTACGATTTCTACACGGTATGCGGCTTTGCTTCTTCTGTAGATAGTCGTAGTGGAGGGAGGGAGGTTGGATAAGTTGCTCTCCATCGCGTTCTCGCTGTGGGATTTGAAAGTGGTCTATGTTGTATATAGACGTAAAGTAAACTTTGTGTGTGGAAATGTTAAAACCAATGCTGAGTCCACTCTTAAGTTTAGTCACCAAACGATTCTCCCCAGACCACATTAGGGCCTAAGCTCAAAACAAGTTTTGATATGTCAGAGGTACTTATTCTAAGTATTCTGGTGAAATTTGCATTGAAATACGTTGTGCGGTTCTCAAGATATTTGCAGTTAAAGTTGTTGCATCTTCAACACAAAGTGAACTTGAAGCAAGCACGTATGACGTCACAGCCTCACATTAATCAGGAGTATTTGTTTTCCTTTAAACTTTACAACCAAGCTTTTCCTCCACAATCACCTGTTATCGGAATGTGATTGCATGAGAGACATAAGAAGCTGTACCCAATACACATAGCATGGAATTTTACAAACTTCACATTCCACATGGGAAGGTCCTATGCCTATTAACTTCAAAGTCAGCACCACAGAATGAAAAAAAAAAAAACAAAGGTAGCAAAGCATTTCTTATCAATGTCAAGAAGTGATATAATCCCTGCTTGCCTTAAGCTCACTTTGGGTCACAAATGTTGTAACTTCATTTGCTGATATCTCGAGTACTACAAGTCCGATTTGAATGAAAGTTTTACCAAATTGCGTAGATTTTGTTCCTCTTTTACATATGAAAACTATTTTTTTGCTTAAATCCTTTCTTTAAGAGGAACAGCCCACCTGTCACAAATAAAACATTTACAAATTATTAAAGAAAATGGAGCCTTAAAGTAATTGCAATCCTTTTTTTCGCAGACAGAGCCAACCTTTTAAAGTTGGCTGAAACATCCCTCCTACACTCAGTTTAAAGATTTATTAATTAGAAAGCAGACTTGAGCCCACTGTGCACACGCTAAGTCTCTGAGAGAGAGACATACTGGAGTCCTCGAGCACCTAGTTTAACAAAGACACCATGATGCAGGAATGTTTCATTCTTTCTCCCTTTATTTTCAAACTTTAAAACTTTAACAAATTTTCAGCCACTTATAAACAATTACAACTTAGAAATAGACTACAATTTCAATCACTGCAATAGCTTACCGACTATTTCTCAACTCTTTGCTCACCGCTTGTAAATTGAAACTCCATCACTATAAAATTCAAATCCAGTCAAGTTCTTTAAATCAGAAATTTATACGCTCGTTCAAAAAACAGTCATAGTAGTGAGTTTTAGCGTAGTGAAACAACTCCCAAAACTGGTCTCATAGTATGTACTTGGAAATAATTTAATTCCTTTTAATTGTCACGATTTGATCGACATTTACATGTTGGTTGGCTTGTACTAATTCAAACCTTCCTTACATTGAGTAACACCGTAGAGTAATTTAAGGCTTAACTGGAATGCAGCTTTATGGTACAATCTGAAATTTTTCACTGCCGTGCTAACTTCATTTACTTATTGGGAGGTAAATTTCAACAACATAGTCTGTTTTAATCCTTTTTGTGTCATTGAAATGTTCTATTCTGATATCTGACTTTCTTAACACTTTTCAGTTGGAATAATTGATAAACAGCAATAACCAAGAGCGGAAAGAAAATTATGTAAGGAACATAGTATATCAAAGTTTTTGCACTTCTACGGCCTATCTTACACTTTTAAACCGTTTTGGGGGAAAGGAGTAGTTTGCGATCAAAACTGTTCGTTCACCGTTCCAGACGTTGATCACGTTTCCCACTAGTAGTCGCGTGTAATCAAAGAACGAAGTTTTCATAATGGAAGTACCTTATCTAACTGTAACGTACATATTACCGAAACACTTTGTATCTGTTCACAAGTATATTAACAGTCATCAAATCTATCATTATTAACGAGTAGACAAGTAATGCTTAGAAACATATTACGTTAACTGTGAAACATTAAAGCAACAATGCTAATATCAATAAATGTTTACTTTAATTTCTCAAGTTGGTCGTCGCATCGCGATTTATTGTACTCTGGATCCACCCATGGTATTTAGAATACCTGGTGTACGAACCGTACTGATTTCTACGACCGCAACCTATACCCCAACTTACAATACCAGTTAAGTACCACTTGCCGGTGTTATCCTTAATTGAATAAGGTCCACCACTGTCCCCCTGGCATGCATCTGCCCCTCCTCGATCATATCCTGCACAAAACATGTTCTTAGTAAAAGTTAATTCGCCTTGGCGAAAGTGCCTTTTACAAGTGCTGAAGGCTACGAGCGGAATGTATACCTCTGTTAAATATTCAGAAGTAATCCCTCCTTCTGCGACCTTTCCCCAACCATTAACACGGCCATCGGTACCGGGAGTCATCAAAGCCCGATCTTTTGTTCGATCTGCTAAGCAAATCGGTCTAATGTAATCGCTATAGGCTCTTAAGGGATTCAACAGCTTTATCAACGCTATGTCATTTTCAAGTGTTTGGGGGTTAAAGTTTTCATGCTGATATACTGCTTCAACCTGTTCCACCCTTTCGGATTGTTCCGTGTTTGAGACGCTGTGGTCACCCAGTCGGATAGAAAGATCTGTTGCTGGCGTAACTCCCCGAGGAAAACAATGGGCAGCAGTAAGAACCCACTGTCTGTCTATTAAAGAACCACCGCATACGTGACCACGCTCCCGTACATTCAACCGTGCCATCCAAGGAGCAGATCCCCTTACAGCATCATGTCCTCCGACTATTCGTTGCCAGGTGGCATTTGAATTTCTTACTTCTGAAGATGTCACATTTCCGCATTCTGAAAAAATAGATATTCTAATCTGTCAAAACTGATCCAGTCCGTTACCGTTGTCAAAGTTGCTAGACTATTCAGGGATGACTTAACTGTTCATCACGTTTTGAATGTTACAAAACTAACATGTGCACATTTGTGATCCATTGTTGACCACGTGCCTAATGTTATTTGAAGACTGCTGTTAACAAGAACTTCCTTTCTAAGATTATTTGCCGACTGAAATGAACCTAAGTATTCTTACATCAACTTGATGAGGGTTCATAATAATACCATGCTTACACTGGGGTAGAATGTATAAAATCCATTTGCATTTACTAAAACTTTCGTGAATCAGGTATCTCAATACCAGTCACCAAAATCCAACTTTTATTATCCCAAACCTATTTAGGAATATGATCATATTTCGTAATACCTTAGGTGACTTTACTCTGCTTGACATCAAACTAATTTAAACAGTAGCATCACTTTGGTTGGTCAATAATGACTTGTGTTGGCGGTTGTGCTCCCAATTTAGCTCACAATGAGAGTTATGAAGGTGTGGCTTTGAGAAATTTAAACTCAGTACGGTATAGCTTTATCGGGGGTGTATTAGACAGGCGTTTTTTGTTTAAAGTGGAGAAGGAGCCAGAACTTAACTTCTTAGTGAAAATATTTTAATATCCAGGGCTACATTGCAGAGCCTTTAAGTAACGGGATAATATGCCACCTACATATCATTCATCTAATGGTCCTTTCTTTGGATATAATGTTCTTAGAACATTTTCACAACATGCCCTTCCATGACTTCAAATAGACTTTAACCGCCAACAAGGTCAATAGACTCCCAATTCGGCTTTAGCATCTACCTGCCAAGTCTCCCTCTTGAGAAGTGATGTTTACACGTTTTCACAGTTTGACCTATGGTGAGCTTAAACGGCAACTGACCTCCATAAAAAGTAAAGATTTGTGCATTTTTGTAAAGAACATTGACAGGTTAAGCATGAGATCCCTCAAGGTCACCTCGAAATGTAGTATTTACGAGGGTTTTCAATTTTACTATCAAATGACCTTGGCTTCTTAAACACAAAAATTGAGATCTCTGGCAGGTAACCTTTCTTGAGTTATCGTGTGTCAGAGGTTTCCACATTTGACTATTCGAATCTTCAAATACCTCTCGACGTTCTCAGAAAAAACCCCAGTTAACTAGTTGTACTCTATATGGGACTTCCGTACCCTAAGTATAAGATTTTTCGACGGAGCTCGTCTTGACATTATACTTTACAAGGTTTTGTACTATTTACCTCCGATGGCCCTATGTAACCTTTGACCCGTAACAAAATAGTAGGGTTCTTGTACTGATGATAAAATAATTACATGCCAAGTATAAAAAGTAATGCAATGCTTTCTAAATTGAAGAAGGCCGACGGTTTACAGGGTTTTTATTTTTTGTTACATTTCGTAGGCATAGGTAGCGTTTGACCTTCACTAGAACCATAATAATTAACTTTCAAATTAAAAAAAACAGATCTATCAGATATAAACTGTACCAGTCATTCCTATTTTGAGATGTCTTGAGTTGAGCGTTCCAAACACATACATACAAACACAAAGCAACACTTAAATACACACGCCACCTTGATTACATAGGTTCCTTTTTGCTTCCGGGAATGTCAAAATCAGAAAGCATCTTACAGGTGTCAGTCCATTTCAGATTACGGTAAGCCTGTAGGGTTAGAAGTTAATCGGTTGCGTTGTTAAATGATTATTATGCGATCTTTCACTAACTCATTGCCTGTCTTCTAGCTATTCTATTACGTCCTGATAACTTGGCTAACTTTCCACCCTTAAGCATCACTATTTGCAGCGGAGAAGCTAGAATGCGGATTCACAAGTGTTAGCGTACTCATAACAGCTCATTCTTCTGCAACAAGACTTTATATTTCCCCACGATTAATCGCTCTTTTTACATTGAAGTAGTTCTAAATGACCGCCATTGCTACCTCAGTACTGAAGAAAGTCACACTCTGTTAACATTGTTTTCCATCCCCATGTAATTAAAGCGGTGCTTGAGTAGTTTACCCTGCAAGGTTAACAAAAGGGAATACAGGTTGTTATTTCAACTCTGTGGTCTGCGGTTGTGCACAATTGCAAAATCGAGGGCGCTCACACCATGTTTCGGGAAATATTTTTACTAATCCATTGCGGCCTATCTTCTAGCTATTTATTTATATGTCCTGATAGGTTGGCTGACTTTCCACTCTTAAGCACCACTTGCAATTGAGACGCTAAAAGGCGGATTCACAAGTGTCATCGTGCTAGTAACAGCTCATTCTTCTGCAACACTGCAACAAGAGTTTATACAATAGGGAGGTTTCACGTGCGCAAAAGTTAACTAACACAACTACGTTCTGGAGGACAAACAAATACACACGGACGCCAGGTCATGTACTAAAGCAATGTGGTGCGTGGCGCGGTGTCCTCCAGAACAACTAGCGCTTCCTCTGTTTTTGACCTTTAGACCTTTGGTGCAAACTACCTATATTGAAAATTCCAAACCTACTGGAGGAATTTTCTACCACTCACATTTTACATAACTTCTAACTGTTTACGAAAACTTTAAGATATGGGAGGGGTTGCCTTCGACGTTATGCACATTGTTTCGTCTTACTCATAAGCAGGATGGAAGAAATGTGTAAATGTCTTGTTGGAATCTGTGATCCACAATTTTCATATCATCAGATAAATTGCCTGTGGAAAAGTTCTTCTTTTCGTTTAAAGAATTTAATGTTTTATTTTCTTCGATTGAATTATATATGTATCTTAAAGTAAAAGTAATTTTTGACCATGATGCATATACCTGGTCCATTCAGGCCGTGGGTTACAACTGTAACTTGAACCGAGAGACTAGGTCCTTGTTGTCCTGCGATGTCTGATACTACACATTTATAAACACCTTCGTCAGTTTCGACAATACTACGAAAAAACACTCTTCCTCGCAACTACAAAAGGAAATCAAAAGGCGTACATATGAGCTCATTAAACGCATTGTAAGAATATAAACAAGTACTGGTATTATTATTCTTATAATAATACCATAGAACGATTTTAAAAAAATGACAGTATGTAAACAAAAAGATGGGACAGGGACTGTAAGGAAACCATCAAACTTTCTGAATAAAAATAGAAAAGGCGAAGGAGGATATCAGAAATTTGAAATGATGCATTGCACGGATAGTCCAGTAAACAAAACTAAATTTTGTAATTATCAGGTAGAAACCCTTGTTTAGACGACAAAATAATAAAGTGTAAACTAAATTTATTTTTTTAATGAAAACATGACGTAAAGGCTAATTCTGCGTTATAATGTTATTGTTATAATATTTTAATGATCGAATTTACCTTAAGGATCCTTTTGTTAAATTCCAAAGGCGATCCATCTTTATACCATTGTACAGTCAACTTTGGATTTCGGGAGGAGCATTGTAGCGCGTGATTTTCATCGACAAGAACCAATGCGTCGGAAGGCTGGGTAGCAAAAATGGCTCCAGTTGGAAAAGCTAGGAACAAAATGGATTAACATATCATATCTCGTGTAAAATTAATACGTGCTGATGGCTTTAAATACTTATATACAGCTGGTAGCATGGGCTGCTGATTCGTTAGGTTCCTCGTTTTGATCACAATTACTAACGGGATGTTACTGCTAGGTGCAGAACCACACTAGACAACTGGGAAAAATCAAGTCAAAATCGAATCAAAATTCCAAAACAGAGGGTGTAGGCACAACTTTTTTTAAAAAAAAAACTGTAAAGCTAAGCAATAATGTCAACCTAACTAGTACAGAATAATTGGAAGCTAATTGCGCAACCTGAGAAAAATGTTGTTACAATTATGATTGCCTCTCATTCTTGGGCTTTATTTACCTTATAAAGTGGTAATGTTTTCAAAGTAACATTGTATGTACCTCATCACCTCTTATCCTTCAATAATAGAACAAATTAGCTACGTTAACAAATTCAAATTGCATAGTCATCACTTTGACAAGTTGTCTGTGGTGTCTCATCTTAAGTTTTTAAATCACGCAGCGTTCTCCTTCACCATTTCCACAGCTTCTCCGTCATCAAACATCTTTATGGCCCTTTTTTTTCTAATGAAGGACTCTTTTAACAGGTTTGCCTTCTGAAAAGGGTAATAAGATGGCCTCTCAAAAGCACTACTTATCAAGCACACGATAATTATGTTTTAAAGGTACTGGCTGGAAGATTTTAAGATATGTAGGCCATAATTTCGAAGTGATGATTAGTATCTGATAATATTTTGCAAACATTAATAAGTGTTGTCATGACAAGACTTAAGTATGATAGGATAAATGGAAATGGTATGCCACCCCCGTGTGCATATCGCGTTTAATGGATGAAGATGCTCCTTATAGGATAAACGTACTACACTCCAAAAACGTCCGGATAAAATTTGAACAATGATCATTTGCAGTAATCAGATTTGGATAAAAATTATCCAATCAGAATCATTTTTCACCCTAATCTGATGAAATAAATGATCGGAATTTGGGTTCGGTGCCCCTCTGATCCGGACGTTTTAAGAGTGTATATAATGTCATTTGAGAGAGTTCAGTTTTTATCTTGCAATTGTTCTGGAATTAATTGATAATTTAGATCTTCCAGGGCATTGTTCACAATCGTTGACTCCAAGGTTGACCCACCAAGGAAACACACCTATCAACGATACCTTCAACGACATTAATGACTACAAAGAGTGTACTACCGCCACCACCATGCTTCCCTTTCAAACTTTTGAAGTAACAGTTGCCAAGGTACAGGGGTTGTGCTTTCGGACTCAATTTGTTTTACTATCTATACCTTGTAATTATTTTGCTTTGCTATTGAATGTTGTGTTTAGGGCACATTTCAAGCAAACTTAAATGTCCTACTAGAAGGGAGGGGCAGAGAATTGTCATCTTGATGTAGACTCTTGCTGACCAGGTGAGCAGAGCTAAAGACGATGAATATGCAGCGACAATCGTTACATCTCATTAATGCTTTAGAAAATAATGCCTCATTCATATCAGACAAAGGAACATTGCCTAAAATTTCCCAAGAAGAAGTACCATGGAAAAGTATAGAACATTAAAATAGCTATTATGTCATAATAAAACGAAGGCACATCACCACGGCGCTGATTTGTGAAAATCTAACAGCCTGGTTTTAGGAAACAATTGTTTTCCTTTTTCCTATCCTAAAATGCCTCCTAGGGAATAAAGACGTAATAACTTTTCAACAATCTCGCAGTGAAGGTTCCGAAAAGATTATATCTATTAAGAAACCCCTTTATACATAATAGCATCGATCCTTTGTAAGCGCTACGTAAGTTGTATACCAGAGGGTGAAACCATGCATTGGAAGTGACGACTACTTGCTTTACGGTCCTTGTTATAACTTCGATTAAGAAACTGTCATAAAGTTCTCGGAACTGGAATCAAAATAAAGTATATTTGAGCATTATTCGTTGAAAAGAAAACAAATACAGTATATCGCATGGGGTAAGGACCGATAACTAAAGACAATTACAATATGATGCAAGACAGGCGCCGAGTATAGGGATCATCGTATGCAGATTACCTCAAGTGGTAAGACTTGGAAAAAATGCCTAGTGGTGACCGGAAGTATGCTAATTCTTCATACAAGAGCAATAAATTTTCTTACCCAAAGTGGCGTTAGCCTCTGCTTTTAAATTTCCTTGGTTTCTAGCCACACACTTGTAAGTCCCTGAGTGTTCAAATCCGGCATCCGTGATAAGAAGACGATTACCATCCATTAAAAACACGTTACGAAGGACTCCTGCCGGAACGTGATTAATAAGAGGAAATAAACGGGCATGCTTTGCATATTCTTCAATTGATTATAGCCACATATGGTAATTTACATACATAGGTGCACATGTAGCAAACGGGGTGAAGGGACAAAAGCCTCCAGCCAAAAATGTGGTGGGAGGGAAGTGTGCCTCTGCTCCCCACAATCCAAGCTTGAAAGCCCAACATTTATTCCCTATGTACACATGGCAAGTGAAATGGAAGCTTTAGAAAGCACACAACACGTAACACAGTAGCCATAGAGGATAAAAAGTACAGTCACCCTAGGACCTTCCTCACCGACGACTAAACTGACAAATGTGTACGTAAATTAGATAGTGAGTGGCGGGGAAATTAAATCGACCGTAAAGGGAAACTCACGCCCCCTGCCCCTCTCTGCCTACACATCGGGCCCAATCTTAACTATTGCTTGTTCTCTGGCTCCCACGTTTGAAAGGATGAGGGGAAAAAAGCATGCATTTGCCCTCTTTTTTCCTACAAATGCTTACATTAAGTTCTGCAACATTTATATTCAACCGCCTTTTTTAAGGAAGTGACGTCACAGGAAGGCAATGAAATATTACTCATTGCCCCCGTTTTCAAACTAAAAGTGAAGAGAAGTAAAGCAGGGAGTTTTCTCTTCCTGCAGAGGTCTTTACCGTCCTCAATGAGAAGGTCGTCTTTGTACCAGGTAATTACAGCTGAAGGATCATCTACTGTACAAGGTAATATGAAAATCTCCCCAAGGACGAGATCGGTATCTTCAGGGCTTTCTGTGAAAACAGGTGGTGATAGTTCTTCAGGGCCTGATGTGACAGCTTGGAAGTAAAAAAAAGAAAGGAAAAGCGTTAAAGCAAATTGAGTACTCCATTTATACATATGAAAAGTCTGTTGGGAAAGAATATTATTGTTTACCCACTGGACATAGCCCCAATGCTATGAACATTTTTGTAGTAAGTGTTTCCTATTCTAAAAGTGCAAAAATAAACCTTGAGCTTGGTAGGTTTTCTAATTATTAGATAGCGTCTCGGCGTTTTGACTAGGATAATGTGTAGTATCTGTTCTTTTCAGCCAATCTAGAACGGGGCCACACGCATGAAAGACCCATGATGTAGAGTTTTGAAGGTCAAGAGGTATCTCGTTAGATCTGAGTGTCTCTTGGGGGCGTAGCTCCTTTGCCGTTCAGAAACCTTTCTGGGGGTAAGTTTGGTTTCTAACCTTCGGCTCTTCATTAGAGAGCAGGGGGACTGTGGAAAACAAAGTATTTTAAAGGGGGGTAAAGAAAACACCTTCTCCATAGGTATAGGGAGCTGCCGGGGAGTAGAGCCTGATCCGGCAATCTCTTTACATTTCGAGAAGTAAAATGTTGGTTTAGGGCAAAACGTCGATTTTAGGGCACCCAGATTTAATCTCCTGACAAAATTGTTGCCGTGGCAATAGGCAATCTGGGGAAAATTTTATGGACGTTTTCTTTATACCCGTAGATTACGTTTCCACGTAGACAAAGCTTAGAATGACATTTGATTCACTCACTTATGGTATTGTGTGAAAAATCTAAATTGAAACCAACTGTTAATATAAACCTTCTGGCTCTATTTATCTCAGAAAAATTAACCAATTGTGATCACCATTAAAACCGTATGAAAGGTTAAAGAAACAACGATGTAACCCTTAAAATGTGATCATTCCATCAATAGACCTATGGAAACTATTGCGAAATACCAGAGTTGCCGTATGATAGCTACCGAACCATTTCTTCTAATATTTTATGGTTAATAATTTTTCTCAGGAATTCCAGAATGCTCTCAGTATAAACGGTCCGTGGTTTTAGCAAAATAAGTAGCATCTGGTGTCAAAACTGCAGTAGCTACCTTACTGGTCTTTGGAAAGGCATTTTTCCTTTTAAGGGAATTAAGGGTGTAATTCCTTTGTCCCACCTGGATCTATAAGAAAAACTAGAGGTAGCCACTAGCCAATTTGACTACCGGTGCTCATTATTTGGCTGCAAGTCTGTAGGAGCTGCCATGCTCACATACGTTTTCTTTTTTAGTTGTTTTTTACTACAGTGTCACATACTATATCTTTTAAGGCACGGTTTTCGAAAGAAAGCGTGCTTTAATAAAGTGTACAAAAACTGTGATTGGGCTAGGGAATAGGCGGTTACTCTAGTTAGGAAGCTTTTTTTATTATCAAATTGTCCAATGTTAGTTTTCGCCTTTTTGTAAAAATGTGAAATTAATCGCAGTAAGCTTCATTGTTTTGCTAAGAACTGTTCCCACTTATACTGTAAAGAAGGACAAAAGAAAGTAAGCTTAGATATTTGTTTGCATTATAAAACTACGACCACACTATGTACGAAAAAGGAATGAAAAAATGAATATGTAAGTTGCCATGAAAGAATCGAAAATTAAAAAAAAACATAAAGTTTTCGAAAGAAAACTCTCAATAATGAGATGAAAGTCAAACTTTTGAGATTAAAAGAAAACTTATTTGTTAGTTGAAAAAAGTGTTACTAATCAATTTCTTAATCACTTTTTGGGCAATATTATGAGGTTTGAAGTCAATTTTAAGGATGAGCCCTAAGTCAAAATGTAATCTTTTTTAAAAACAAAAACAAACTAATGACCTGCTACAAGTGTGGAGCTTCTGCTTAAGGCAGATAGTTCTCGTGGGGGAAATAAGGGGAAGGCAAACTTCTTTTCTTCGAAACATATTTTTTAAAAAGTAGTTTAAAATCAAGGTAATGTTGTCTTTGGCAACGTTTTGAACTCTACAGAGATTGAAGATTAACAATCTGAAGCCGTATATTTCAGGTATAAAATACATCTCAGGGGTATGGTAGCTACCCAGAGATTGAGATTGATTCTTTAGTTAAATAAGGGAGAGCAAAAGTAAAACGTCTGACTTTAAATGTGCAAATAACAATATTGAAAGTCACCATGCTGACTTAAAAATCGCAGTTATTAGCTTTAGGGGCAAGTAAATGACAAAACAATCAAACGTTTAACTTTAAAACAGTCAAAACAATCAAACAGAATGTTAGAATAAGGACATAAGAGGTCAAAATTATGGTAATGAAAATCAAAGTTGTTTACTTTAAATAGCAAAACTATAAAATAAAAAGTCACCATTCTGACTAAAAAAGTAAAAATTATAAAAGTTTGAGTCAAAGTAATAAGAATATAATTAAATAATGACATAAGCAGTCAATATTTCAATTTAATTCAAATTAAAATGCAAAAACGCGATATTAAAAGTCGTAATAATTAAATGAAAAATAAAAACTCTGATTAAATGTCAAAATAATGAGAGCACTGTACCAACTTTTTGACATGAGATTGCCTATCGATGTCAAAGTGATGAGATACAAAGTTAATTTGATCAGATAAAAAGTTAAAGTTATGTGATTAAAAGTTAAAATTCCGATTTTAATCTTTCATTTTTCGACAATTTTTGTCAAACTGATGACACTAAAAGGCGACTTTTAATTTCAAAAGTCAAACTAATATAATAAACATGTTTTAATACCTAAAGGCAAGGGTTCCAGCTCGGGAATGCAGTCCCCCGAATATCGGACAAAACACATTTTTAGGGCATATCCTATGAAAAAAGGCAAGGGCTTCTCTCCTGCAAACCTGCCCAGCAGGCACCACCACCACCCCCAAACCTAAAATTCCCTTTACGCCTATGATTCTGCCTACAATTAACTAAGTTACTAATGTCAAACATCATAGGTTTGTAGTAAAGCTAATAAAATTCAGTGGTGAACATTTTCATTCATCACTCAAACTTAAAGGTTGATTTAAAGTGGATAAGGAAATCTACTCTTTGATTTAGATTTAGATGAGATTTTACGGCTCAGTTTCTAACCAATTGGTTTCAGTCGAGCCGGCCACGGCCTTTTTTCCAGCTGTGGCTCACTGGCTTGTTTTCCCTTTTCCATAGCTTATGCTGAGCACCAGGCACAATGGCAGTAGGTTCCTTTTTTAAAGTCTTTGGTATGAACCAGCTAGGAGTCGAACCCCAGACCTTCCCGCTCCAAGTCGGATGCTCTAACCTCTTGACCATGCAGTCGAGGAAGTTTTGTTAATCAAAGGCGGCCTATATGCAAAATAATCGTATTATGGCTCCCCTAAACATGATATATTTAAAATAGTCAGACCTCAGACGTTGGCCAAGAAGTTTACTAGCATAAAATTCAAAATGGTGGTAATCAGAAACACGACTTTTAGGCACTGTTACTTGAAAACGGTTGATCTTATACCTAGTCTTATGAACCCAGGTACTGTATATATGACAATAATGAACACAAAATATAGAGAGTATATAGTTAATAAGGAATAAATCGCATTTGGAGGACTATTATAGGTGAGTAAACCGTCGAGACTCCAAATTTGGATTCCAGACGGTTTATGAGACAATTATAGTCCTACAAATGTGGTTTATTGAATTTCCTATTCTACCAACGAGAATGTGTAAAAACTTCATTTTTATCAGTTTTTAAGTTTACTGCAAGTTTGTTGTGGAATAACAGGTCAGAGTGTAACAAATCGGAACGAAGGATTCTCGATAACGGATAGCTAGAGGTGGTAGAATGGCTATGGTCTAATATTGTTTCTTTAGAAAATTGTCCAATATGGTGCTTACTATGGAAAGGTCATACTGGTGGATAAGAAAAAACAGATCAAAAATATGAGCTTATAACATCTACAAAGTCTGGTCTTGAAAGTGATTATCTTGTAATTTTTACTTTTTTGTTTCAAATTTCAAGCTATTGAACATAAAGCTAAAGTTTGACTTGTGCAGGAAATTTACATCTTTGTAAAATCATGAGGATTAGGATGGCTAGATAACTTTATGTTCAAGAAAAAAAATTCCTACGAAAGGAAATTCACTTCTTTGTCCACTTAAACTTTAAAATTTTCCAATGATACAAAGTTTAAAACTCACGGAATGTGTTTTATTTGGGTAAGAAAAGCTATAGTTTAATAACGATGATAGCCATTCTCCTTTTGTGCCATATTGATGCAATGTAAGAAAATTTTTTCCTGTAATACTCATAATTTTTTTGATCGGATGATTTTGAAATTACACTGCATAATGTTTTCATTTGACATTTTTAGTTGTATTGAAAATCTCATTAGTTGGTCTCATATATCATCTGTTGCCCTTTAATGCCAACCTTCCAATTTTTAATCTAACCGTTTTGAATTTTAATGCCATTTTTTATTTTGAACCGACTGGTCATATTAATTACCTCTGAGGTAAAAGCGTTTTTATTCAAGTCCATCCCAAGGACCGTCTAACCCTCATCCCCCCTCCACAAAGCCTATCACTTCATCAGTTGTACTAGAACAGTTGCAATTTGACTAAAGCTTGTAAATGTCACTTTTAATCTCATCATATTGACTTAAAACCTCATAATATTGCCTGATAGGAGTGTTCGAATAGTTGTTTTGTCACTAAATTCTTTCAAGTTAGAAATAAGTTTTCTTTTAATCCCAAAATTGTGACCTCTGTTTTCACTTTCATCCCTTAAGTTCCAGATGAAACGTGATAATTACTTTCAACTTCTGCTGTAAAAGCAATTATATAATTTAATCATTAAAAAACGTATTTTATTATACTTGCTTCTGCTAGTAGAACCATAACTAGGTACAGCAAAGATAAATGCCTGCCTGTGCTACTTAGTGCCGGCCAAGATAGGCAATAAATTTGAAAGAAATTTACCCCCACCCCCCAAGAAAAACTGCATTCCCGAAAACCTACACCGTCAAAAGGTATTTGGCCACCAGAAATCAAGGAACATTCAAATTGGTTGCAAGTTTGCACCGTATTCCTGTGAAAAGTTATTAGCTTACAGAATCAGTAGAAATAGCTCGCTTGGCTATCTTACAGAAACTTTGGTATTGGACAATAGTTTTCCTTGGTCCGTTACTTAAAATAAAGTGTAAATAGATTGTCTTCTATTAAAAAAAATGCGACTATTCCAGAGGTTCACCCAGTTTTGAGAATCAGAAGAAGAGTTATTTAGTCGCATGTAACGCTTCATGGTAATTGAAGTCTTTTCATAGATACACTGTATACTTACAGCTTATATGCAGTATGACAGTCATTTTGGAGTTCAAAATGCCCACAGACCTCATTTGGAAATATGTTATCTTCAATTATTCTCATATCAGAATTGATCGAAAATTGTATGCCATTTATTACAAGTGTGTAGTAAGAAAATGTCCGTCATTTTGAAATTCAAAATAATGGCTGGGGATGGCGTTGAAATATGGTCCCGCAAGCGTGTGAACATCGCCAAAACTGGCAAAGCTATACATTTAAATTCAGTTGGGTACAAAAACTCAGCTAGATATATTACATTCCATCCCTACTACATGGTCAAAAAGCAGATGTTCCCAGTTAAAATAACACTTGATAACAGTTCAGCGAAGTCAAGTATGGTGAGCCGTGCATAATTTAAGATGTCACAAACAAAAACTGAACTGTTACGTAACAAGAGAAGACAGAGTACATATATGATCTTTGAATAGTGTCGTCGAGTTTCAGAGTGGTTTATTCCAGCTGATGTGCACCAATGTGTTTCACATGTGTGTGGGTATAGATCCTGCTCGATGTACGTAGGTTTTTCGGGGAACCCCGGCTTTCCTCCCACTTGGTATTTGGCTTGCCACTAAAATCGCTTGCCCAGCCGACGAAGTCGGTTGCTCGCCGGACTGAAGCGCCCTCCGAAGGAAACAATTAACTTGCCGAATTTGCTATGCTTTTTGCTGAAAGAAAGGGTCGCCGAGTGGCAGACTGGTCTATTCCAGCTGATGTGCACCAATGCGTTTCACATTTGCGTGGGTTCAAATCCTGCTCGATGTACGTGGGTTTCTCTCCGGGTCCTCCAGCTTCTCTCCTAATTGGTATTTGGCCTGCCACTAAACTCGGTTGCCCAGCCGACGAAGACTGATGCCCCCTCCATGAGGTGTTGGTCTCGTTAAAACTACTAGAAATCTCTTTCTCCTTCTCTATTACACCAATTGCCTCAAGGCTATACGCTGCCATTGTCCAGATCATAACATGTGATACAGCTTGTTGGAAAGGGATAATTAATTGACTCGGCGATGGAGATAAGCCTCGGGCTTTAGAAAGTGACATATAATCCTACCCCACGAAAGTTCAATTTTTGGGGGTCGGAAATCTAACATTTTTTAAGGGTTCAATACGGCATGTCGGACGGAAACAGTTGACTAGCCGACTTTAGAACGGTCCTAGTATTACATTTGGCTTGCTGGTGTGAAAAATCGGTGGTTCCAGCAAATACAGGGGCTGAAGTTCAAGAATACCTTAACCCGAATCAATTACTACATTACTTGGGGTAACATGAGAAGTTACTTGCAGTAGGGCCCAAATCGTCCAATGACACTTCATGTCACTGTGCTTCTCACGTTGTGTTAAGGTCATCGTAAGGATACCAACCGAACATCCCAGCAGTTAAACGAATTTTGTGATTTTGTGTGTGACTGAATACATGATACAGATGTGTTTTTATACATGGATAAGTAAAATAAGTTTAACAAGTGCGTAAAAGTTTGCCGAGAATGAGTAACAAAAGATTGATAGAAATGTGCAATTGCGTTTAAATGCTGCCAAGAGCTTTTCTTTTTTTTTCTAGCACCCAAAAACCACCCTAAAGGACACTGGACCTTAAATATATTATGGAGCACAATAAAATATCTTTATTCTTTCTAGTGGTTTCGTGATACGAGAAACTTATGCAATCATGATGACGTGTGTCTGAAGGTCAAGAGGTTGGTCAGCTAAGTTTTTTGTCCCTTCGGGGACGTAGCTCCTTTGGGAGGCAGAACTCCTTCGGGATTAACGTGCTTACCCAGAGAGTCGAGGAGACTTTGTAAAATAGGCAAACGGATTTTAGGTGAAAAGTATGGATTTTGGACATCTAAAGTTTGGAAAATTTGGTTTCATTTCTTGTTAATTGCTCAGCATTTGAGATACCATATCTTGGCCCATGGAAGTTAGGAAGGAAGCAAAGCTTTCAAGCCATATAAGGACTTCCTATGATCTGATTAAGCTTGTATCGAGGTTGTGGTGAAGAAGCAAGTGAAGTGCAATAAAATCATCGAAACCATCATGCAGTTTTGCATACTGCTTTCTGTCAAATAAACTTTAACCTTCCCTTATGTAAACAAAAATATTAATTTAATTACTTAATTGTGACGATGATCGTGCTTCTTGACCCCTCGAATTCCGTACGACACAAGTGTAGTTGCCCGAGTCGGATTCTTCGACGTTTAGAATGATAAGATGCGATGATAAAACAATGATTCCTTCCTCGATGTCGCCTGAAAATAATGCCAAAGGGTAAAAAAGCTTTGGTACGTTTAGTTTGGTTCAACTCACTTGGGTAAATTTGTACTAAAGTGTTGCTTAGAGTGCAATCTCTTGCTTGTTATAGACATTGCTATTATAACAGCCAAGTAAACTGGAGAAAGTGAATGCAAAATGAACCTTTTCTTTTCTCTAATGGCCCCTGGATGGATTCAGACTAGGATCTGGTAGCCAGGGCCGCCCCTTGTCTGAAAATGTGCTGCACGACAACCCTATCAATACTATTTTGCACCGGTATTTTGAAATTGCCACCCTCGAGCATCCTTTTAAAACAACCATGAATGTGCTACTTAGACAAGAGGAACTCTCAACAACTCCCTTCTAGAATTTATGATAAAGACAGCATTGCCATTGGTGGCAAAATGACTTCTTTACGTAACATATTACTTAACGTGAGGTCATGAATCTTTGCTTAGTCAGGTGAAAATTTAATACCACCTGAAAGTTGTCTGTCTTCTTTGAACCAATTGTACGTAGCCTCTTCATCGTTAACTTGGCAGAACATACGAACTGTTTCTCTCAGCCCAGCGGTTATATCTTCCAGCGGAGGATCGATTTGTGGTGGAGGTAGAGCTTTAATAGACAAAAAAGAACAAGAGGTATATTTACCAATAAAGCCTGAGTTGGCTCTTTGAGGGGCGAAATCGAAGAAAGTATAGAGGTGCTTTATTTCAGAAATCTATTATTCTGTCGCACATCAGGATACGCAGTTAAATTTGTATGCACAGTGTTTTAGTCAAAATTCGACAAGTTGACTTTACAATGACTGAATAAAATAAAACAAAATAAAAATCACCCCTGCTCTTGGTTGCCAATCTTGTAATTTGATGAACAATTTATTATCGCCGAAATTAAATTGATTTCCTTCCATACTTATGAAACCGAGCCAAAATTGCCTAAAATTACCGGTACTACCACTGAAGGGGAGGCATGCAAGATTTTCCAACCTAGTCAATAACTTTCGCCCTCACTTAACCCAAGTCCTTCAATGTTCAATGTCCTCTTATGTTCAATGTACGCATTTGACAGGAGCAATGCGCATTCAGATCTCCCCCATTATTTCCGCTTGCCCTTCCCTACCCCCCCCTTTATGCTATGTTAGCGTAGATTCAGTGAACCATTCACTAACCCGGCCTTTCTTCCAAATTATAAGTAGCCGTTCCATGGTTCTTCTTGCTGAAGCATACACGGCGAACAGTCTCTTGGATACAGCATTTTTTAAATGAGGGAAAATTTATGATTCCTGAGAATCAAGGTATAACCCTATGTCTGGAGAGAATGAATCCTTCCCATGTATATATCCCTATCAAGCCAGACAAAATTGCACTTTTCTTTTCCGTAACACTCTTTGTTCCAGTCAAAAACACTTTGGTCTTATCTACCCGAAAATGAGAACGTCACTGCTTTGTTGGTATGATCGTCCTCACATTGGCAATGAACACCCGTTTGGTTGTCTTTCAACGTTCAAGCAGACTTCTCCTTCGTCATGACAGGCACCATTTGAATTTTGACATGTTATAGCTTTAAAGAAGGAGATACTGATTGAAATCATTACTGCAGTAACAGGAAACTATAAAAGGAAATGGAAATTACAGAGGCCGACAAGTAGTGCTCAAAATCGAAAAAAATTGTGGGCTTACTGCCAATTAGATGTATAGTGTAGGGACTTCTAAATGTGAGACTTTTCCAGGACATGGAAACCCTTGACAATGGTACCTCCAACTGTCAAAACCACTGACAACGCAAAATAATGTAAATTGTCTTTTACTCGCACCGGAGATAAGAACTTAATCTTAACCTGTGAGATGGTATTAAGCAGATCCTATATGATTCAATTTGGCGTGTGGAGAAAATCATACAATGAGATATCATGGGGCTGAAGCTCTTCGTTGGTGTTACTTAAGCAGCCTCATCAGTACCCACCTCACCCTCCCGAAGGGACTAAAGGAACAAAGCTTTTTATGACTACGAAGCTCCTGACAGTCACGTACAAATCAAAGTATTCAAATTGAAATAAGCTGTTTATTCCCATGGAACTAAGACATGCTCGTTGTAGGCTAATATAAATGCCATATGTAAATGATCTAAAAAGGAATAAGACTAGTATTTTCTGATTGATAAATTTTCGCATTGTCTTGCAAGTTCCAACAGGTGAACCGATATTTGACATGTGACGCAGACAACTAATTACTTGTTAAAAGCTTCAAAACGCGTCAAAACCCCCAAATTAAGTTGTGACTCAAGCCACTGGCAAAGGCAAAAGTTCTGACGTGCTCTTGAAAATGTAGCCGACGACGTGGTCGTGATTCACCGTGACTGTGCCTCTTTGCTAACATTTTACTCATTTTAAATTGTAATAGCCCGTAAGATAAAAAGGAATTATAATTGTTAGCAAGTAGTAGAATTCAACACATTTTTGTATCTCCAGTTAATGTCACATCCCTGTCTTAATGGGCGTTTTCATCGAATGATATTTTTGACGACAAAGAAGTTAGTATAAGCACACATTTGCATACAATAGACCCATTCCAAGTGAAGTCTTGTTTACTAACTAGTTAACGTAATTATACTGAGGCATAGGTAGAACGCCTTGATATTTTTGTAGGTTACGACTTAACGCTTGTGGTAGTTATTCAACCACGTGATATGTTATGACTGATAAGTTTTGAAATTGTTACTTTTTGGTTGCTTATTTCAAAGTTGGTGGTAAATACTTGACTATCAGGTGCGGATCCAAGGGGGGGGGGGCTTTCCCCGGCCTCACATCACCTTTTTCGCCATATCAACAACATCAAATACGCGAAAATTAGCATTATATTAATTTAGGAAAATATTCAAGGGGGCTTTCACCCCCCCCCCTTTTCGAAATGTCTGGATCCGCCCCTAACGATTAAACCTTTTGAATGTGAAAGTGATGGTCAAACATTAAAAGATCAAAGATCAAATGATTGAAAATTGATTTATCCATAATTTGCCTATCAGTATTTTGGAGAAGTACACAGAGCCAATTGAAATGTAGATAGTGATGATAAAAATGGTTAAGTGACAAGTTCGAGATGGAAGTTCAAATGAACTAAAAATGGTCGTTTGTCATTATTTGGTTATCAGTATGTAGAGAATTTTATTAACTACAAGATGAGGAGAAATGAATATGGGAGATGAAATTTGCAACTCCGTTGATTGCCTTTTTGTTCACTTTGTATAGGCGAGTATATCTGGGCCTGACTTATTCCTTCAGGTCCTCAATAGACCTCACTGTAAAAAAATGATTAACACTTTTTTGTAACAGATAATAAACGCGTCTTGGCGTTTATGTAACCGAAAAAACAATAAAATACATAAGCAAATTAAACGTCTAAAACGCCAACTTTAACACATTGAAGCCACTTTAACGCCATCTCGTAAACATGTTTATGCGTTTATTTTATGATTACTGCAAACATCAAGTTGTTTTTAATAAAGAAAAATTAACATATATATCAAACATATAAACGTGTTTGCGGAGTGCCCTTTAATTGACGTCATTACCTTTATAATGTGCTAATATTCGTTCAGTCATTTACTGTGCTTATCCATTTGGTTGTTCGTTTTTTAATTCTTAAACGCCATAATGTGCTAAAAAAAGAAGACGTCTGTTTTTACAGTGCTGAAACACATGATGTAACGTTGTCAACAAAACGGCACTTTGCGTTAACAGAGGACATGCATGTGAAAACTTTTGGGCACAAGCAGTGCAGTATAATGTCTACATGGCTACTGTTTCGGTTTCCCCCTTAGAAATGTCACACAGAAAAAATGAGTTTATGGACAAATAGAACTTCTGTCGCGTGATAATAGTAACTATATACATATCGAGACTAATTACAAATTATTAAAGACATTTGACTCATTCTGTTTCCCAGTATCCTCTTCTACTGTCAATCCCTCTCCAATTAAGCATTTCGCTGTAGTCTGATTTAGTGTTCAATAATATGCTAAACTGTTTTTTTTTTCTGTTTGAAGTCCTATTGACACAGACAGTCAAAATCTTCTCATAGAATGTATCAAGCTTCATTGAATCCTCCTGAACAGCTGTTTTTTTAATCCTCATCTTTCTTTTGTTCTACTGTTACAATATCATGTTATAAACCCCAACGGCCAAGGTCGCTTTATCTCCTTAAAGAGGATTCCTTTCCACTCAGATTAGCAAGAACTGATGTAGCGGCACCTACTTCTTATCATCTAGGGCTTCCTTTTTTCATCTTGTTCTGTTTACTTCAATATGCAGGTTAAGATTGTGAACAAAACTTCTTGTCGTTTTCCCTTGGGCAAGGACAGGATGTAGGAAGTAATTACATTTTTTGTAGGAAAAAAGCGTTCTATACACTTCAGCCGTATATGTCATTTCTTAGGTCAATTGTTCAATCCTAGATATTTTGGTTATGAAGACTGGGATTAGAAACGCTGACCAATTGGGTCAGACCAATTCTTTATGACAAGCACATTAGTATCCAGTGGATGTTAAAGAGGAAGTTTACCAAACGATTGGTTACCTTTAATTATTCATCACGACTTCCTTTTGGTACCTACCCATGTCATGACAATATCGAATTACCTTGACAAAGAGATTCAATCTCTACGTTCCACTGGAAATTTTCTGAACATTGAATCGATGAAAGATGTTGATCCAGTGTGTATCCTTCGGTACAGGTAACGCTACAAACATCACCAGGAGTCATGGAACAGCCAATCAAGATGGCATTGGGAATATCTGGGCATTTCGGTAGGAGTTTATCTGGTGACAGATAAGTATCTGTTTAGTGATGTTGGTTTTCGGAGTAATATCCCGTCAAGAATACATTATGCAACAGCAAATGGTTATGCAGATGTTAATAACTTTGTTCTTTTCATGGGTACTTTTACGTACAGAAACCGTTCACTGTGTAAGTGTTTAATACTTCAGCTGCAATTCCAAAAATGAGCTTGCACTTTTCGTAATTTTTTTCAAAACGAATTTAAAATGACTTTAGAATGCTATCAGCATTTTACTTCAGGTACCAATGTCCGAAAAATATAGCATTCAAACCCCGAACCCACTTCCGGTTTCTATACTATAGCCATTGCAATTTTCAAGTAAAATTCTGATGTTTTTCAGAATAAAAGGAATGATGGAAACTTAGAACATGAATCTTCACCTGGGTTATTTGATTGAAAAGTTGGCTAATATATATATATATTCCTTTTAAGTAACCATTACTGAACGAATATCTTTTTCAATTGCATTCAAAAGCGAAAAGATCCAGCTGCTATGAGATAAATATGAGAAGAGATTAATGAAAGAAAAGGCCTAGTTTTACCTCCATAAGATAAAAGACTTCTGTTGACTGCAGAATTTACCTGAGGGTCGAACATTTTACATATCTGAAAGAAAGAAATGTAACATATCTTTTCGATATCTTTTTCTCATTGAAATAGAGAGGTAAAAAGTCAGTATGCGTATTAGGAACCCCGTAAAGCTGTTAAGTAACACCTATAATCATTCTTGAAAGAATAAACACTACTAAAATATTAACTGCACAGTACATTTTCCCAACAGAAAGCAACAACAGAATGGCACTAGAAATAGGTCAAATGTCGAAGCCCTGATCCGAGGAGAAACAAAAACACAACACAAGACAGAGGGGATGAGAGAGAGCGTGAGAGACAGACGGGCAGATAGATGGGACTAGAACGGATCTCAATGGCAACTATAGCAAGTATAGAACAAAGAGGGGCGAAGTTACGAATAATGCGTCTTGGTAAATACTATTCCATACAAGGTTGTTTGGTCTAAAATAAGGCAGCTCATGGCAGAATGAAGTTACTGCTGCAATATTACTTATAAAATTCCAATTCCAGTTTTGGACATACTTCAATGTGTTTCAACGGACATATGCAATGAGACAAATTTGAATAAACCTACTCCCTACGCTAATTCACGTCTTGCTTCCTTTAGTCATGTCACAATAGTTTCTAACAGAAATGTCAAATTCATGCACGCGACCTAGTTGGATATCATTACATATACAATATTTACGTTCTTAACACCATGCAAAATATTAAAAATTGTGCGACAAAGAGATTTCTTTCTGATATTTGAAATAACTTGGGGGTAATTGTTTAGGCCTTTCAATCAACATTTTGAGCTTTTGTTTCCCTTATTTTATTGGAATATAAAATAAAAAGGCATAAACATACAATGCATCAGGTATCCCTTGCTCTGTTTGCTTTACCAGTCTAATAGAGTACACACACATACTCATATATATGTATATATATATATATATATATATAGAAATAGAGGTAAACTGTCCAAGTAGAGTGCTCAACGTTAAAAAAAGAGCTATATGATACGATCTGTATGTATGTGTATATATAAATGTGTGTGTGTGTAAAAGTTTGCTCCTTTAGTTAATAAAGCCCATTTTACTTTTTACTGTCGTAAAAAACCTAGGTTTGCGATTCTGTAGCTGAGTTAAAAGTGTAACGAGGACTCTTAAAAAGTCCATTTGCCTCTCTATCTTTGTCAGAGGCTAACTTCCTCCTTCTGTTTAAAGTCGTTAGTACTTAAGAAAATCCATTTAGAGTATGAAAATTTGCATTTGAATGTAAATTTATAAATACCTTTAATTTTCAATTGATGAAACAGTGCTGGGATGTTTCACTGATTATTTTGAATTCTTCCATTTCATGTAAGAATTCTTGGAAGTCATAGTAAACCCCTAGCTTTCCTCCTATTAAAATTAATTTCCATTTGTTGCACTCTTAGTTTACGCACTCACGCACTGGACTGCTGGAAATTGTCTTGTACAATATACGTAGAGCAACGCTTTGAAAAAATTTACTGTAAATACTATTTTCTCCTCCTTATCTCCCCCCTCAAAAACGCTGAGCCCCGGAATCATCTTTTAGTGCATATACCATGTGTAACTGACTCAAATGTTCTTCCTCTCCCTTTAGCATATATTGAATGCTTCAATGAGGCTGACGGCAAACTAGTAGTAAGTGATTGCTGAATTTAGAAAAACAAGTTGATTGTCAATTCACGAACTGGAATTTATTTTAAAAAAATGAAATTTCAAGCAATGGCATACATGTTGTATAAAGTTTATGTAAGCTTTATTTTTTCAACCAGGAGACTTAGCAAGCTTGGCAATAGAAGAGTGACTCCACCTTGTTACCCTCAGGTGGTCAGAATATTAAAATAATATTCCATCTAAAATCCATTCCGAATGGTAAAAGAGATGATTATATCAGCACATTCTGTTTGCACATTGCATTTTAACTGCCAGGTAGAGTCGCTGAAATATTAGCTTTTGTAGTTTAGGTTTTCCATCTAAACTATTACCAGAAGCAATAAACTATTACTTGAAAAAAATAGCCTTGATGTCTTAATTTCAAGTCCGTAGCCAACGGACTTTTAGTATGTCTCGCCTCGCCCCCTATCTCCTTCAGTACCTTGTCTGGCTGCGGGTCTTCATAAATTGTTAGATAGAATGGCATACCTCATTTCTAACATCTTCTTTCATATCTTCCTGGAGGTGATTCATTATTATCGCGTATATCCATGAATCACTGTAAAATACAAGTAATGGACAATAATGCAATGTCAATCCCATATTCTCGTCATAAATTGGGATTAGGAAAATTTCCCAAAACATACTGATGAGTAATAATGTCTAAAGACCACTTTTAAGTCATTAACATTTCGATCTCAAACTTCAGCACTAGAATATACTATCCATTAACTTTAAACTTGATAGGATATGGTTGAAAAGTTGACTGTTTAGGAGTTGACTGTTTCGCAAAGTTTGGCGAAGTTGACCTTTTACCTACATTTTGACCATTGACTTCTCACCTTACCAAGCAAAAGGCACAGTTGAAAATTTCGTTTTATCGGTCTCAACATATCATTTTCTAAACTACTGATAAAAGGGAAAAAGCAGTTTTAAGATTTAAAGTTTGAACTTTGACCTGTGACATCATTAATTTTTGTATCTGTTTTCATTTTTTTTATCTTTTACTGTACAGCGCTTCCAAGCAGTTTTCGCTTTATAAGTCGCTCATCATCATCGTCATCGTCATCGTCATCTTCATCGTCATCGTCATCGTCATCGTCATCGTCATCGTCATCGTCATCGTCATCATCATCATCATCATCATCATCATCATCACTATTATTAACTTGACAAACACAGGTATTCATGACCTACCCGTCAAGTTTGAACTTGATC
This sequence comes from Holothuria leucospilota, assembly GCA_029531755.1. Lineage (NCBI taxonomy): Eukaryota > Metazoa > Echinodermata > Holothuroidea > Aspidochirotida > Holothuriidae > Holothuria > Holothuria leucospilota. Next base: position 35,562,461 of record CM055965.1, on the reverse strand, counting down.
GGACTTACGGTTAAGGAGGAGTTCGGGAAACACTTTTTGCGCAATGTTAGCACACATACAAAAGTTTAAGTTGGAAAAATAATTGCACAATACGACGTAAAATTACACATCGCTTTGCTTCAACGTGGATAATTCTTGAACATGCAGCCTACCACGAGTACACAAAGTGGCAGTCAAAGCTTATTAAACTGTTAAAAACATTCTTTTCAAAGAATGCAAGAGAGTACCTCAGTAAATTTGATCGAAGCCACCTCACCCTAATCTTTAGTGGACGCACAGGTCTTGGTTCTAGAACAGCCATGCTAAGAATAAATGCATGAAGGCAGTTACCACTAGGCCACATACCCGTTGACAGCAGTAATCAGCGGTGATGAAAACATAACCGTTTCCTGGCAACTGACTTGACGAAACATTTGTGGAAGTCCGTTCTGAGTTTCTGTTTTGTATAAAAGGAAGCTTGATCTGCTTGAAATTCTGAGACATACTAATATTTTGAAAGCTTTAAGATTAACTTATTTTTGTAGATCATTCAGAGTACTTTGTAATCAATGGAAGATTTTAGTAGTTACTTAGATAAAGTCATGACAAATAAAAAGAAGGAAGTATCAGATGCATGTGTTAAAAATGAACTTGTTTTTGTAACAGTTCTAGAAAATGAAATTTTGATGTAAATATCTCCAGATTTCATTTACAATTGTGCTCGAAAAGAAACAAAGTTCCTAAGTTGCCACAGAGACTTCAAAGAGAGTAGGAAGTTATCAGTCGTAAGTAAAAGTTAATAATTCAAGAGACCGTAATGATATGATCATATTTATTGGTAAGGAAATTAATCGTCCACATAAAAGTTTCAATGCAGCTTTCATTTTATGTTAGTTTTTGTGATAAGTCACGCTTCATGTCTAGTTGAAAGCATCGACCTCTTGAGAAAAGTCCAGTTTTCCAACATATTTTCGGAACCAATCGTTTTCATACACCCATCTTTACATTTATAAAGTGTGTAAACTACTGCAATAGCCGTTACAGATGTAAGTGTGGCCTCATCAAAGATGCACTTCTCTGACAAAATGTAAAAGTTGCAAGGGAACTTTTTGCAATGAGCAGTCTTAGGCACGCCCTTATGACTCATGATATGATTCTTTCTTCTGTTCCTCAATTCACAACGTCTATTTAGGAACGACTGTCTGGTAAAAATGGAGACTGGAACGAAACAAAACAACTAAATTAGGCTGTATATCTCTGTCAAATTGCAAAATTTCTTGTTTTCCTTTGTTCTGCTAACGGTAACCTACTTCAGCATATCAAGCAATACACGATGACTGTAACTACATTCATGGCTAGAGACTATCGTTAGGCCTTTAGTGATTTGTTTAGTCAAAACAGCTCTCTTGTGGTTGTGTACTGTTCACAGAGTGAGGGCATTCCTGTTCCGTGTAACGAAGTACTTCCAAGTTGAGGTTTGTGCGTTGTGTAATACACTGGCTTCATAAGGGAGTTGCCAAAGGAAATTTTCACTGGGACCATGATGCAACTCCCTGGTAGAACCATGCAGTAGGCATACCCCACAATATGAACTAATTCGTCGCTCAATATATACAAGAAGAAATAGACCTACTTGGATAACGAAAATGAAAGGAATATTAAAGAAAAAGCCTTAAGAAGGGAACCCTGTAAACCGAATTCCGCTGGAACACAAATAAAGAGGTGAGAGTTTCCTCAGAACGTTAACTCGACATCTTCTCAGTTAGGGTTGATGACCTATGACTGGATTTCGCGACCAGCAAGGTTGACTGGACTCGGCAAAGAGAAGTAGCTGCAAAGCTTTTAAGCCTACATCAGCCTAAATCAAGGGAATTATCATCTAATGTATACCCAACGACCTGCGTCGGAATAAAGTCCTTTATGTGAGTTAGACGACTCGGTGCCAAACCAACAAATTGTCACCCATAGGAATAACTTGAGAAGATCGCAAAGTAGGAAATGGCTTTCATGCAATATATGAACTATTGTCCCAGAGGTGTACGAGGCGGAAGCAAAAATTTACTCAGCTTTCAGGCTAACATAGGTTACAATAAATGTTAGGCAAAGTCATCCTTAGCCGCTTCCACCATCTCCGAAGTAAATAAATAAACTCACTGCTTTCAGCTCTTGCATCTCCTAGCCTAGGTTAAACTTGAAAGTATTTTCTGTTGGGTACTTTCTTACCCTCAACCGGTCTGAATGAATGAACACCGTACACAAAAATTATTTTAACTTTTCTCTTCATCTAACTCATCTAATTAAATCTTCAAACAAACCTTGAAAATATTTTCTGTTGGGTACTCTCTTGCCCTCAACCGGTTTGAATGGATGAACGCCGTATACAAAAAAGATAATAATATTAACTTTTCACTTCTCTAATGCTTCTCTTGCTGCAAGAAAGCCCATGTAACACCCCAGTAATACCAAGGGTAATATATATATATATATATATATATATATTTATAAACCCATCCACCAACCATTCTGTCAACTTCAACAGCAAGCTGCTACAACTTAGGCCTAGGCTACACTGTCCTTTGAATGACCAATCTATCTGTAGAATGAATTATATAAAAAACATTAGAATGAATACTAAAAGAAAACTGGATGCACTATGAAAACATTAAATGCCCTTCCAATTAACATCACTTTGTGTTTTGGGCATTTTGTCACAAATCAAAGCAAATACACATGAAAACTTAATTGCTTAGAGCAGTTGATATAGGTAACAACACCGGGTAGGTAAGGTAGTTCCATACATTTTGTTACCGGCACTGCTCTGGTTTCTGCATCTTTTATAGCTGATCGTCTCGGTAGTCCATATGTTACTCTCCAGCTCTCCAAAAAGTATTAAAGGCAAAGTTTTGTTTGTCTCTGCTTAACATAATATTTGGAGGCACTTACTTTCTTCACTAGCAATTTTTTGCCAGGATCTGTCCATTGCGAAAAATTTCTCAAAATGTGGAGTAAGCATAAATTTATCTCAAGTATGAGTCTTCAGGTTCTCAATGTCATTTCAATATCAAGTTTATAAATCTGCTTTCTGGGTACTGCCAATGTCCTAAGAAAGGTAAGAGGTCAGCACAAAGTAGTTGCGTGATCTCATGAAAAGAATTTCTATAACAACGAAAAAAGCTCGAAAATGCTCAGTCCACTGAAAAAGTGGAAAAGCAATGGTATGAACACCTTTTCGTTACCGTGTTGCGTTGGAAATTTTTGAAATTTCAAACATTGTTTCCATTTTAAAGCTGTGCATTGTTTTATGCAAAGGTGGGAAATCTTTGATTTCACACAGACAAAATTATTGCACAAAGCTTTGTCACTTCGTAAAGTATTGCTATATGAGCTTTAGAAGATGTTTTGAGTTACTAACTTTATTCTCATGAAGATGAAACCCCCATTGACAATGTATGCTATTCACTGTTTGCACCGGTTTAAGATGCGAGGTCAAATACAAACAATTGTTACAGAAAAAAATAAAGATAAAACAAGAATAGGTGATCTTTGAAGTAATCAGCCAATATTGCGTTACATTTTGTACATGCAACCTTGAAGCAAATGGAAGCCTCGACAAAATATTAACCTATTTTTAAGCAGGGATATCATGGATTAAAAACAAAATGTCGGTTTGAAGCTCAAAAGGATTCTAAACAACAGTGTTTTTTCGTGCAGTATATATCTTCTTATATTGTCATTTGTCACTGGCTTATTCCCTTAATCTGAAATTTGATTGACTGCCTGCTGCAAAGAGTTGAAAATGCAAGGACCACGTTTAATGTGAATAAAATCTCAAGCTACAGGAGCACCCCAACAGTAACAATAACATTGACAAACAACCTAATTTTTCTTGTACATTGTGTTATTTCTTTTGAGTTTATTCAGTAAGTTCTTCTTCCGAGCTGTGATGATAAACATCTGTGGTAAGTCTGTTGTGTAACCCCATAAACCATTTGATCACACTGAAACCGAAACAACTAAACATTAGGTATTCCTTCTAGAGTTTTGTATCCCAGATAATTTATTGGGGAATCACCGTTTCGACACCTTTCTGTAAAGTTAAGTCAGGCTAATGTAGAAGAAAAGGTTCAAACCCCAGGTGATAATAACAATACCATAAAAGAAAAGAGAGGATAATTCGAAACCAAACACAAAGAGCGTGTCCTTGTTTGGTTTGGTTGCCAGAGATATCATCTTGTCATTATTCAAAAGATCGTAGTCCTTTAACTCTCACGAGAGAAGGAAATTATCATGCCACATATGCTCACTCACTCTCACCAGATGTAATATTGTTTCTTGAAGTTTGTTTTTCTTCCTTTACAAGTTCTTGCATCATTTAGAAATATCTTTAGGAATGTAAAGACCGAGTACAGCAGCTTTGTAATCCAATACCAACAAGCACATTCTGTTCTTGTACAGTTCCGGGGATTCCCTCTTTTGGGAGAAACTAGTTTTTCCCCGATAGGGAGAAAAAGTTGTCATGGATGTCACACAATTTTGCCTACTTTACCAAGAATCCTATTCGTTCTTTGTTATAATTCCAATGCCTAATAGTGTTTATAACCTCGCTGAAGGGTTTATCGGTCTAATGTAATGGAATTTAATGTATACTCGATAGATATGTTGTCATAGCTACCCAAAAGTTAATTTCTAATCAAAAGTTTCTCCTGGCGGGTTTTTGAAAAAAAAACCTCAAGTTCTTGAGTAGTCTTCGTCCTTGCCTAACCTTGTCAATGTAAGGCAAGAAAACATATAACTTTGTTGCATAGCTTTTCCCGGACTGTTGTATGAAATGAAAAATGACACAAAATACATAAAATAACAAAACAATTTCAATACGCAAAGCTAGAAGAAAAATCAGAACATACTTTCATTTTGGATAGAACATAATAGGACTGGCGGTATATCGTCCACTAGATAGGATATGAAGATTAACTTCTGAATCGGGCTTGAAAATTTGCCCCCTTTCATTTTTATGAATGCAATGTGTTCTTCCGTTTCTTTAGATTAACAGCAAACTGAGAGATGGTGACAAACTCGTAATAAATTGATCGCGCTGATGGATTTCTCTCAATTAAAAAAGTCAATTAAGCCTACATTTTACCATAAGTATAATCGACGTTAATGGAGACTGGATGGAGTCGGTAAGTGATGGCTCCCTCATCATCGAATGAAGTACTGGATGGAAAAAAAAAACAGCTACTGGTTAGTAAACATTGACCTTTATTGCCTTGAAGATTGACACGATCTGTCTTTTGTCATTTCTGAAAGTGAAATATACTTTGGATTGTTTTTCCAGTATGCCGTGTGTATTGTGTTTGTTTCTTTCGTACGTTTCGGCCATTCCAGCCTTGTTGGTACTTATGTAATCCACTTTACACAACCTGGTTTCCTGGCCGGTTTGGTGGTGTCCTACGATCAGTTGCATTTTGCCACAGCGTGAAAGGTGTAAACCCAAACCCGAAACGTCGTCAAGTTTTCCGCAAACTTTTCGCACTATTTACTACTTTTAATTGACGTATATATGTATATATATATTGCTAATTTGGGATTAAGGCGAAATATCGTATGAAAAAATCTGTCCATTAGGGGATATCGACTAAACGGGAAAAAAGTCTTTGAAAAAACGTTGATGTATATCTGGTTTCCAAAAGGGGAAATATTTGCTTATATATGTAGATATTATACATCCCTTTTGTATGTATGTATGTATGTATGTATGTATGTGTGTGTGTATGTGTGCATGTTTGTATGTATGTGTGCATGTATGCATGTATGCATGCATGCATGTATGTATGTTTATATGTATATATGTAGCATGCATGCATACATTTATTATCACTGAAAGCATCACACAGGTAACAAATCAAAGAAATGCAAAATGGATCTAGTGATTACTGATCAAGAAAAATGTTGTTACTTTTCGGATCCTCCGAGTCCTTCAAAAACGAAAACAGGTATAATTGAACAACCACTATAGACTATGCGAGCAGAAAAAGGGCAATCAAGCAGAACAACGGATCAATAAAAGTGCGAAAAAGCGACGGTTCTTAGTTTCACAGTTTAATCCGTCATAGACATTACGCCCCTTTGTAACCAGAGTTTCTCGCATCCAAATTTATGTCTTTCCTTTCAAGTCCAAACTTTTCTATAGAAGTTTGATATCATTCACCTTCGACAAGAAGCTGTTAACATTTTAATCTGAACAAAGTAAGGAAATGACAGATAGTGTCCTTGCGATTATAAACATGTGCCATATAACGGTCTAAGACTTACGCGATCAACATGGCAGAGGCCCAGGGCCACGCAGATGTTCAATTCAGGTGCATCAAATTATCCTTTTTAAATGAAAAATGCAGATTTATGCGGTATCCAGGGAGCAGTACACCGATATTTGTTTTGTATACTGTCGGGTCTTAGTTACAGCTACCCTGACAAATTTCAGTTTCACAAGTAAAACACAACATTTTTCGGAAACGTAGCTTGCTCAAATACCATTGTATGGGGTAACTTACAAGAGGGATTGTAACTCAGCCTCCCAGTCGGCCCTCACATCCACACTCAGGTCAGAGGTCACGACATTGACAGTGTTATGGTCTTCAAGCGTTAGACTTGTAGAGTTGGTCAAACGAATGTTGTTTAATGCTAAGCTGTTGGTAGAAAAACACAAACGAATCTTCTTTTATTGAAGGATATATATCACTTATCATTTTATGAAGTGAGGTTACAAATTACAGTAATCCATGGAAATTGCTCAGTACGGTACAACGTTTACTTTTTTGTTGAATGAAGAGAAATATTTCCGTCAAATGCTGTGCAATGAGAATTTGCATCAAGAGTAAATCACACATCAATTTAGCACTTTACACCTAACCAGAGGGGTGTGGGAGCACTTAAAGCTGAGGGACGGGGTGGACGTGGGGACAATGCATGTTTGCCGGGAAATAGCTTAATATATTGTTTCCTAAGAGAACAAATTTTCTGCCTGTACTGGGGCCACAGTACGCGTGGCCTTTGGCCCTACAGCTAAATGGTATAGGCAAAATAAGTGACATAACGGACACTAAATCATGTCTGACAAACTTCATCAGAACAGTCCACTTAATAGTGGCATACAAGGAAACTTGGAGAGGGGGCAAGATCAAACCTGATTTATAGCTTTTTAATGAAAAGGCAAAAAAGAACAATGTACCTTTAATTTTAGGCAGTAGATTAGCAATAGTAACTTTGTATCAACCCATGCCAGGCACCTAATGCCACTTTTTTTAAAGCAACATCACTTCTAAATAAAAGGCACAACCGAGATGACCCTGCATTAATATATTTAGCTTACTTTCTAATATCAGTGACCAGAGTTCCATAATTATCGAGATTTGATGTTCCTCTGAAGTTTGGAATTTCAGCAGTGCGCAGGCCTTCAGAAATGATCGAAATCCCCATTTCTCT